>JAIOJX010000030.1:96435281-98835281 GCA_022376925.1 Tragulus kanchil
GGAGTTTGTGATTAACAGATGCATACTAATATACATATGTAAAACAGATGAACTATAAGGTCCTATTGTATAACACAGGGAACTATATTCAATATCTTGTAATAACTATAATGGAAAAGAATATGAAAAAAGTATACATATGTATATATATATATATATAGGAATCATTTTGCTGTGTGCTAGAAACTAACACACTGTGAATCAACAATACTCCAAAAACAAAAACTTACTCTTCTGTAAATTCTGTGATTATGTCACAATAAAAATATTAAAAACATAAAAAAACACATTCAGGAATTTCCCTGGTGGGCCAGTGGTTAAGGCTCTAACCTCCCAATGCAGAGGGCCCAGGCCCAATCCCTGGTGAGAGGGCTATATTTTACATCTGGCAACTAAGACCTGATAAGCAAAATAAATAAGTAATTTAAAAAATACATTGACTCGGGCTTCCCCTGGTGGTCCAGTGGGTAAGGACACCGCCTTGCAGTGCAAGGGGCGCCGGTTCGAGCCCTGGCCTGGGAAGATCCCACGTGCCCGGGAGCGGCTGGACTGATGTGTCCAATCACCGAGCCGGAGCTCTGGAGCGCATGCGCCCAGAGCCTGTGCTCTGCAACGACAGATGCCACCGCGATGGGAGGCCCACAGGAGCCAAAGAACAAAGACAGATGAACACAGAGAAACAAAAGACCAATAGAAGTGGCCCGCCCGCTCCCCTCCCTCCCCAACCCGACCCCCACCCAAAGTAAATAAATAAAAAAATAATAAAATAACAAAAAAAAAATACATTGACTCAAAAATATTCTTAAAATGATTCTAAAACCATGAGTTTGATTTCATACTTTCAAAATATATTATTTCATATTTTAATGGAATATGTGATCTTTACACTACTAACTGGTACAGAATCTAGGCATAATAGTTCAATTCGGTTTATGAAGCTAACATTCTGACACTCAAATGTCAAAATATACTACATATGACAGAAAGAGAAGAAAACATTTCATGAATGTATTACAAAACCATCAATTAATACCACCATTCCAAATTCCAGAGTAAATCATGAGCAATTAGGGTCAAGAATAAGAATAGAAGGTCTATATAAAATGCCATGAAAAGCATGAGCATTGAAGTAAAATATCGTAGCCTTGAATCCTTGGGATGCCACTTGCTAGCTGGGTGAATTTGGCTAGGTTCCCAAAACTCTTTATGTCTCAGTTTCTTCTTTAATAACCTGGCTCATACTGTTGTGGGCAATCATTAAAATAAGTTTATATATATATTCATGTATATACATATATATCACACACACTAGCTAATTATTATTAAAAGTAGAAGATAACATCAGTAATTATCTAATCAGAAAAAATTAACAGTAGCTGCCTTTGCTTCTAAAAGAACAGCTAATGAAGTATAATACCTAATATGCCTACTCTAGGACAGAATTCTCTTTCGCACACTCCTAGCAATAAAACATTTTCTTCTGTAATAGAGACTATGGTTCTGTATTAGCCACCTATTGCTACATAGCAAATTACCTTAAAATTTAGTGGCTTAAGACAAAAATAAACTTTAATATAGCTCTCAGTTACTATGGATCCAAAATTCAGAAGACAAGATTGAGCAGTTCTGCCTCGGAGCCTCTTGTGATACGGTATAAGACATTGTTTGAGGCTGTAGTCATTTGAAAGCTTAAGCAGGGCTCAAAATTCTGTTTCCCATGTTGCCAAAACATTATGGCTAGCCAAATTAGACTAGCTGTTGGAAAAAAACAGTTTTGCTATGGGAGCCTCTCTTTAGGGCTGTTTTAGAGTTCCCATGACATGGTGTCTGGCTTCCCTTAGATTGAGTAATCCAAGAAAGCAAGGTCAAAACTATAATGCCCGACCCCACCCAAAGTAAATAAATAAAAAATAATAAAATAACAAACAAAATACATTGACTCAAAAATATTCTTAAAATGATTCTAAAACCATGAGTTTGATTTCATACTTTCAAAATATATTATTTCATATTTTAATGGAATATGTGATCTTTACACTACTAACTGGTACAGAATCTAGGCATAATAGTTCAATTCGGTTTATGAAGCTAACATTCTGACACTCAAATGTCAAAATATACTACATATGACAGAAAGAGAAGAAAACATTTCATGAATGTATTACAAAACCATCAATTAATACCACCATTCCAAATTCCAGAGTAAATCATGAGCAATTAGGGTCAAGAATAAGAATAGAAGGTCTATATAAAATGCCATGAAAAGCATGAGCATTGAAGTAAAATATCGTAGCCTTGAATCCTTGGGATGCCACTTGCTAGCTGGGTGAATTTGGCTAGGTTCCCAAAACTCTTTATGTCTCAGTTTCTTCTTTAATAACCTGGCTCATACTGTTGTGGGCAATCATTAAAATAAGTTTATATATATATTCATGTATATACATATATATACACACACACTAGCTAATTATTATTAAAAGTAGAAGATAACATCAGTAATTATCTAATCAGAAAAAATTAACAGTAGCTGCCTTTGCTTCTAAAAGAACAGCTAATGAAGTATAATACCTAATATGCCTACTCTAGGACAGAATTCTCTTTCGCACACACACTCCTAGCAATAAAACATTTTCTTCTGTAATAGAGACTATGGTTCTGTATTAGCCACCTATTGCTACATAGCAAATTACCTTAAAATTTAGTGGCTTAAGACAAAAATAAACTTTAATATAGCTCTCAGTTACTATGGATCCAAAATTCAGAAGACAAGATTGAGCAGTTCTGCCTCGGAGCCTCTTGTGATACGGTATAAGACATTGTTTGAGGCTGTAGTCATTTGAAAGCTTAAGCAGGGCTCAAAATTCTGTTTCCCATGTTGCCAAAACATTATGGCTAGCCAAATTAGACTAGCTGTTGGAAAAAAACACAGTTTTGCTATGGGAGCCTCTCTTTAGGGCTGTTTTAGAGTTCCCATGACATGGTGTCTGGCTTCCCTTAGATTGAGTAATCCAAGAAAGCAAGGTCAAAACTATAATGCCTTGTATTAACTAGTCTTAAATGCCATTCCATCATATTCACAGTATTCACATAGAGAGGACCATTCATGGTGGGCGAGGATTGCAGAAGGATGTGAATACTAAGAATGAAGGATTGGAAACCATCATGGGCCCTGACTATCACAGGATCTTTCTTTTTTTTTCTTTTTATGACTCCTGCATTGGCAGGCAGATTATTTTATTTTTTACAGAGTTTTGTTGTTTATTGCCTATCACAGGATCTTAAACTAATAATCAATACCCAATGTATGATGAAATCTGGAAGGGACAACTTATGGTTGACTACACAGTCCTCCTGTCAACCTCCTTTTTCAAGTGACATCCAAGATTCACAAATAAAATGACGCACTGTATACCTCCGGCTTACTGGAACTGACTCAAGGCCATGGCTACATTTATTTGATCACATGATTCAGACCAGGCCAGGCAGCATTTGTTATGTATAAATTTCCCTTGAGACAAGAACTTACCAATGTAAGCCTGGCTATCTTCTTAAAGGAGGTGTTCTAAACTCAGATATGGCAGCCAGCAGTTACTTTGCAGTATAAGAGAAAAAAAACATGAAGCTCTGAACAAAGAGAAAATGATGAGAACAGGAGAGAGAATACATGCTGCAGCAGCTATTGGCTGGCTGCCCATGGAACATCTATTTTCTCTTTCTGAATTATTAGCATGTCTACGTCTCCTTTAGTGGCCTGAGAGATGCTCTTGTCACTCTTGTGAAGCAAACCACACAACCAAGGCAGGGCCGATCACCACATTCCATCTTCTGAACATAAAGATGGCCTGGGGCCTTGTGAGCATAGTGAGCATTTGGTCGTAGCGAATCGATTTTTAAAGACATTGTTTGAGGCTGTAAGCAGGGCTCAAAATTCTGTTTCCCATGTTGCCAAAACATTATGGCTAGCCAAATTAGACTAGCTGTTGGAAAAAAACACAGTTTTGCTATGGGAGCCTCTCTTTAGGGCTGTTTTAGAGTTCCCATGACATGGTGTCTGGCTTCCCTTAGATTGAGTAATCCAAGAAAGCAAGGTCAAAACTATAATGCCTTGTATTAACTAGTCTTAAATGCCATTCCATCATATTCACAGTATTCACATAGAGAGGACCATTCATGGTGGGCGAGGATTGCAGAAGGATGTGAATACTAAGAATGAAGGATTGGAAACCATCATGGGCCCTGACTATCACAGGATCTTTCTTTTTTTTTCTTTTTATGACTCCTGCATTGGCAGGCAGATTATTTTATTTTTTACAGAGTTTTGTTGTTTATTGCCTATCACAGGATCTTAAACTAATAATCAATACCCAATGTATGATGAAATCTGGAAGGGACAACTTATGGTTGACTACACAGTCCTCCTGTCAACCTCCTTTTTCAAGTGACATCCAAGATTCACAAATAAAATGACGCACTGTATACCTCCGGCTTACTGGAACTGACTCAAGGCCATGGCTACATTTATTTGATCACATGATTCAGACCAGGCCAGGCAGCATTTGTTATGTATAAATTTCCCTTGAGACAAGAACTTACCAATGTAAGCCTGGCTATCTTCTTAAAGGAGGTGTTCTAAACTCAGATATGGCAGCCAGCAGTTACTTTGCAGTATAAGAGAAAAAAAACATGAAGCTCTGAACAAAGAGAAAATGATGAGAACAGGAGAGAGAATACATGCTGCAGCAGCTATTGGCTGGCTGCCCATGGAACATCTATTTTCTCTTTCTGAATTATTAGCATGTCTACGTCTCCTTTAGTGGCCTGAGAGATGCTCTTGTCACTCTTGTGAAGCAAACCACACAACCAAGGCAGGGCCGATCACCACATTCCATCTTCTGAACATAAAGATGGCCTGGGGCCTTGTGAGCATAGTGAGCATTTGGTCGTAGCGAATCTCAGATTTTTAAAGACACTTGCTCTTTCTTAAAGGAATGAAAATGCAGGTAGCCTTGGGATTCACTGCCATATCAGAATCAGGTTTAGGATCAGGATGGCACTGAGGAAGGCAGAAGGAAGTGAAGGAAAAACTTAACCCTCATTAAAGTATCTGAGAAATTATGGTCAACTTTATATTAATCTTTATACTTCTAGACTTCTTTGTTACATGAAATAAAGTGTCTTTATATTTTTGAATGCTAGAGTCATTTATATATATATATATATATTACAATTATCAGAATGTAAAAACAACTTTTTTTTTTAATCTCAAAGATTTGCTGAGAGGCAATAACAGTAATTCCCACATCTCTGAAACTAACCTAGTGAGAGAGTATTTTTAGATCTGGCAGTGTTTTTAACATTTCTTTTATTCACATAGCTTCCTTATCTCCTATGGTTTAGCAGAAAACTTAGGCCTTTAATTATGCAGGCTTCATCCACAATGTGGATACTTATTTTACTCATATGATCAACAATCTAACAAAAAGGTTTCATTCTTTCTTCCGACTTTCATAAATGCAATTTGAATTCATGTCCACATTTCACCTAAGATATTTTTTTAATATTTCTATGTGTTTTTATCCTCCTCAGCCTTTTAATTCAAAAGAAGTTCACGTCCATAGAAATGTTAAAAGAATATCAAAAAAACCGCCCTAGGGCTTCCCCTGGTGGTCCAGTGGGTAAGGACACCGCCTTGCAGTGCAAGGGGCGCTGGTTCGATCCCTGGCCTGGGAAGATCCCACGTGCCGTGGAGTGGCTGGACCAATGTGTTCAATTACAGAGCCGGAGCTCCCGAACTCTGGAGCGCACGTGCCCAGAGCTGGGGCTCTGCAACGACAGACGCCACCGTGATGGGAGGCCCACAGGAGCCAAAGAACAAAGACAGATGAAAATAGAGAAACAAAAGACCAATAGAAGTGGCCCGCCCACTTCCCTCCCTCCCCAACCCAAACCCCGCCCAAAATAATAATAATGAAAAAAAAAACCCTCCCTAAACTCTTTACCTAGATTACTGATCAACTGTTACTGTTGTGCCACATTTACTCTCTTTCTCTTCTCCCCATGTGTGTGTGTGCAGAGACAATATACATGTATCCATAGACAAACACAGATTCTGTTTCAGTTCTCTCCTGATGGAATCTGCATACCCCAAAACTTAGGGACTTAAAACACAATTGATTATTACCTTTCATGGTTCTGTGGTTGACTGGACTCAGCTGGGTGGTTTTCATTTGTGGTCTTTCATATGGCTGAAGGCAGCTGAAATTTTTAGTTAACTGAACCTTCCAGATGGTCCACTCACATGGCCATCATGCATTGACTAAAGCAACCTCCTGTATTAACTATACTGTCGTATTTTCTGTATGCTCTATCCCCCAGGGTATTATTAATTGTTTACTTAGCGAGAGAAACTATTCCTTAGCCCAGATACTCACAGTTCATAATTTGAAGGTTCAGGAACATAGGTCAGTGGTAAACTTCCACGGAAAGCAATCCAAAGAAATGTTTACATTCAGCATCACTCTGAACTCTTAATGATACTATCTTCAACTCCTCAAAATCTTTTATGGAATCATAATTTCTTTAGAAATCTACATATGCCTTCTTTCTTGGTTCAGCCACAACAAACCTATAGAAAGCTGCAATTTATTGGGATACAGCAAATGCTTCTACCATGCCTTAGAGGCTTCATTAAAGATATTTTTAATATTTCTATGTGTTTTATCCTCCTCAGCCTTTTAATTCAAAAGAAGTTCACGTAAGGAAAAAAAACCGCCCTAGGGCTTCCCCTGGTGGTCCAGTGGGTAAGGACACCGCCTTGCAGTGCAAGGGGCGCTGGTTCGATCCCTGGCCTGGGAAGATCCCACGTGCCGTGGAGTGGCTGGACCAATGTGTTCAATTACAGAGCCGGAGCTCCCGAACTCTGGAGCGCACGTGCCCAGAGCTGGGGCTCTGCAACGACAGACGCCACCGTGATGGGAGGCCCACAGGAGCCAAAGAACAAAGACAGATGAAAATAGAGAAACAAAAGACCAATAGAAGTGGCCCGCCCACTTCCCTCCCTCCCCAACCCAAACCCCGCCCAAAATAATAATAATGAAAAAAAAAACCCTCCCTAAACTCTTTACCTAGATTACTGATCAACTGTTACTGTTGTGCCACATTTACTCTCTTTCTCTTCTCCCCATGTGTGTGTGTGCAGAGACAATATACATGTATCCATAGACAAACACAGATTCTGTTTCAGTTCTCTCCTGATGGAATCTGCATACCCCAAAACTTAGGGACTTAAAACACAATTGATTATTACCTTTCATGGTTCTGTGGTTGACTGGACTCAGCTGGGTGGTTTTCATTTGTGGTCTTTCATATGGCTGAAGGCAGCTGAAATTTTTAGTTAACTGAACCTTCCAGATGGTCCACTCACATGGCCATCATGCATTGACTAAAGCAACCTCCTGTATTAACTATACTGTCGTATTTTCTGTATGCTCTATCCCCCAGGGTATTATTAATTGTTTACTTAGCGAGAGAAACTATTCCTTAGCCCAGATACTCACAGTTCATAATTTGAAGGTTCAGGAACATAGGTCAGTGGTAAACTTCCACGGAAAGCAATCCAAAGAAATGTTTACATTCAGCATCACTCTGACCTCTTAATGATACTATCTTCAACTCCTCAAAATCTTTTATGGAATCATAATTTCTTTAGAAATCTACATATGCCTTCTTTCTTGGTTCAGCCACAACAAACCTATAGAAAGCTGCAATTTATTGGGATACAGCAAATGCTTCTACCATGCCTTAGAGGCTTCATTAAAGAACCAGAAGCCTTGGTAGTTAATTCCTAGAACAACATTATTCTTCTAGACTGACAGAGAAATAGAACATTTTCTGTATTCTTGATATACTGGCCTTTGAGGCATTGCTGACTGGAGAGACTGCCATTCACAGGGCTGGCCAATTCTGGGAGACAGCTTATGAATGACAAAGGAGCATGCTCCCCCACCTTTTTTTACACCAAAAACATTTTCATTGGGGTATAGTCAATTAACAATTTTGTGATAGTTTCAAGTGAACAGTGAAGGGACTCAGCCATACATAAATATAAAATCATTCTCCCCTAAATCTCCCTCCCTCCCAGGCTGGTACATAACATTAAACACAGTTCCATGTGCTACAGAATAGGCATTTGTTGGTTATGCATTTCAAACATGTCAGGGTGTACCTGATTTTCCCAAAGTCCCCAAGCATCTGGAGCATGCCCTTTGTATGAAACTAATTAAAAGTCCATGTTCTTTACTACTACCTCTTCCTCCTTGGCTTCTACACTCCAGGAGGCAATTTTCCCTCTGGCCTAAACATCCTAGCACCAGGTACCATATCAGTAAAGACAGTCCAGAGATAAACAAACCTTCTGAAATTATTCAAACTAGCCAACCCCAAAACTTCTTACCCTCTTTGTCTTGCCTTTCCTATGGAGATGATAAAACTCCTACCTCATACTTCTCCTTCACACATTCTGCCTCCTTACCTACCTTGGTGCCCTCCTGTGTGGCCCTGTGTTACACATGTATCCTTTCCTCTTGAGAACTGTGAGCAATGAACTATCTTATCAACGGTAGCTGTCTCCGGAGCTGCTGGTCTCACCGTAACTAAATAATAACCAAATCTGCACTTAAAGACACCACTTAGGTTTTTCACAGCATGCTGTCCATAGGATGTAGCTTCTTCCAGTCTCTTAACCATGGGCCCAGAAACTAGCAAGGTACAACTTCTGCCATGTCACATTAGCCAAAGCAGTAATAAAGTTTGCCTATATTCAAGGAGATGGTATGCAAGCTCCCACTCTTACTAGAGTGAAGAGTTTATGGCCATCATTACTCTGCCACAGTCCATCTTAGGTCTATAAATTATTTACATTTCTTTCATATGAAGACGTGCTTAGCACCTTCACCATCCCAAGAACCCAAAGTCTCATAGTGAGTATAGCATTAGCCTAAGGTCCTGTCATCTAATTCAGGTCCAGGTGCAGGTGAAGCTACATGGATACTTATTGATCATGGCTGCTTTCAATCTGAAGATGTCTAAACCAAAGAGAAAAGTTACGGGTTGTCTACAGACCCAACATGCAACTGTGAACTTGAGATACAATAATCACAGCATAAATCCCTACTGAAAGGGATGGGAGAGTGGGAAACAGAGTCTTAGTACTAAATTACTCATCCTTAGTAATCTTCAATACCAGCTGAATATTTGTCTTTTTTTGGCCACTTTTATTGGTTTTTTATATATTTATTTTCATCCATCTTTATTCTTTGGCCTGTGTGGGCCTCCCACTGCAGTGGTGTCTCTTGTTGCAGAGCACTGGCTCTGGGTACATGCGCTCCAGAGAGCTAGCTCGTAATTGGACAAACCAGTCCAGCCACTCTGCAGCACATTGGATCTTCCCGGGCCAGGGATCAAACTGGTGCCCCTTGCACTGCGAGGCAGACTCTTGACCCACTGGACCACTAGGGAAGCCCCTGAACATATGTCTTAATTGATTAGTGTCTAGCCCTACTCCCTGGGAGTATTCTATGAAATTCCTGGCTCCTGTTTCTACTGGCTGAGTCATCTTGCCATTGTGTTAAGAAGTAGCCTGAGCTTGCAACTGAATAGATTTCTGGGTTTTCTACATGCCTGTGGAAGACTCAGGAACCAAAGGCCTCTTTTCACTTTGTGCTACCTCTGCCTCATACTATTCTATGAAACCCAATGAGATTCAACCTATTATCTAAAAGTCACACCCACAGATCTCTCCAGGGAAGCCTTTCTTTGTTTTATATCCAAAGTGAAGTTTCTGTGAGGTACAGTGCTCTTAAGGTTCCCAGAAGACTATTGTTTAATCTAGAGGGACTACAGGAAACATCTTCAGAACCTCAGAAAGGTTTCTGTTTCACTGTTTTGATTGAAAAAGTCAATTTGCTTTCTCTTACACCAACAGAAGATCCTCTGGGGTATCCTGGATTGGTCTTTGCCTGAAGTCATGTTTTATGATATCACTTTTTTCCTGGGAAAGGTTGTGATATGAAACAGTTCTATTTTAAAATCCAGAAAGTCCTAGTTCCTTTATGTTGTTTTATAGACTCCCTAGAAACAGGCTCTTTTCTGGTTCATCTCTTTATTCTATCATAGTTAGTATATTAGTTTTCTTGAACTGCATAGCAAATTGCCACCAACTGGGTGGCTTAAAACAACAGAAATTTATTCTTTCACAATTTTGGAGGCTCCAAGTACAAAACCAAATGTTGGTAGGGAACCATGCTCTCTCAAAAGACTAGAGAAGAATATGACCCATTGTCTTCTCTTTGCTACTGGTGTTCCTTGGCCTATAAACACACCACTCCAATATTTGCCTCTATTGTTACATAAGATTATCCCTGTATGTCTATGTGTTTATGGTTCTTTTCTTCAAAGGACAGCAGTCACACTGAACTAGGGCCCACTATAATAACCTCACCTAACTAATTATATTTGCAATTGTTACCGACTTCAAGCCCGCTCTGCTCGCCGCACAACAGATCAATGAATCTGACAGACCAGGAGTTGAGGCAAGGAAAATGACTGTTCAGAAAGCAGGTGACCAAGAGATAGCAGGCTAGCGCCTCAAAATAATCATCTTATTGGAGTCTGGATGCCAGGTTCTTTTATAGGTCAGAGATGGGGGAAGGTGAGGAAGCAAACTAAAAAGGCCATTAATCTTCCAAACACCTAGAATGGCAAGCCTCAGGCAGGGCATGTGTTAATTTCTCCCTTCCTGTGATCCACAGGTGGACAGGGTTCTGAACAAAGGCACTCTAACAGTCCGGCAGAGGGGCAGGGTTCTCTGAGGCAAGCTATTAAGTACGATTATATAATAAAAGCAAGGAAAAGCAAGCCAAAGAAACGGTTTCCAACATGGAGTCAGAATTGGCTTCCTCCCTGGAACACCACACCTTATTTCCAGATAAGGTCAAATTCACTAACTGGAGGTTACTACTTTAAATATCTTTTGTGGATGGGAACGGCATTCAATCTATAGAAGGCAGCCACAAACAGCCAGTGGCTGCTACCTCAATTCTTCTTGGAAATCTCTGTAGCCAGACTGACAAACTCCCTAGGTACATGCTCTATTTATGTTTTTAATTGCAAGTGCCACTATTACCAAACATTTTTTTACAATTAGGATTCCTTTCTCTCCATTTCACACTAACATTTTCAAACCCTTACCAATGGTCTACTCAAGGCTCTTCCAACTTTAACCATGCATTCTCAGATCAATGCTCCATGTTTAGTGCTTTGTGGTATAGCAGCCAGTCTCTCTCTCCTCCTCCATATACTCACAGGTCTGCTGCACACACTTTCATACAGTAAGAATAATTTTCAGATGTCCTGGCTCTATACATCCTTATCTTAGAACTTTGGCGAATGCTTCCTAAGAAGTAGGCTGTTCTCTCTTATTACGACCATACAACGACTTACTTCAAGAAATCTAATTTTGATACACTCTGATTACTTAATATATGCTTTTGTAAACTAAAATTATGAAGAGAATAAAAGTATCTTTCATTAATATGAAATGTCCTACCTAGCAATGCTTTGAATGAACTGATTTGGCTTCTGACACTTTATAATTCTTCTAACTCCAAGTGTCTAAGTGATTACCTATTATTGATTATACCACTTCATTAAAAATGCTAAATAAATTCCCAATTATAAACTTCAGTTTTTAAATATTTATTTGGCATGTCAAAACTCCAATTTTCCATGTAGCAACTTTGACATAGGGCAATTAATCTATATATGAGTTTATTCACTGCAGATTTCTCCTATAGAGAGACTGCATATAGAGAGATTGTGTGTTTGTGTGCTCGGTTGCTTCAGTCACTTGCAACTTTATGAGACCCTATGGACTGTAAACCATCAGGCTCTTCTGTCCATGGGATTCTCCAGGATTAAGTATGATTATATAATAAAAGCAAGGAAAAGCAAGCCAAAGAAACGGTTTCCAACATGGAGTCAGAATTGGCTTCCTCCCTGGAACACCACACCTTATTTCCAGATAAGGTCAAATTCACTAACTGGAGGTTACTACTTTAAATATCTTTTGTGGATGGGAACGGCATTCAATCTATAGAAGGCAGCCACAAACAGCCAGTGGCTGCTACCTCAATTCTTCTTGGAAATCTCTGTAGCCAGACTGACAAACTCCCTAGGTACATGCTCTATTTATGTTTTTAATTGCAAGTGCCACTATTACCAAACATTTTTTTACAATTAGGATTCCTTTCTCTCCATTTCACACTAACATTTTCAAACCCTTACCAATGGTCTACTCAAGGCTCTTCCAACTTTAACCATGCATTCTCAGATCAATGCTCCATGTTTAGTGCTTTGTGGTATAGCAGCCAGTCTCTCTCTCCTCCTCCATATACTCACAGGTCTGCTGCACACACTTTCATACAGTAAGAATAATTTTCAGATGTCCTGGCTCTATACATCCTTATCTTAGAACTTTGGCGAATGCTTCCTAAGAAGTAGGCTGTTCTCTCTTATTACGACCATACAACGACTTACTTCAAGAAATCTAATTTTGATACACTCTGATTACTTAATATATGCTTTTGTAAACTAAAATTATGAAGAGAATAAAAGTATCTTTCATTAATATGAAATGTCCTACCTAGCAATGCTTTGAATGAACTGATTTGGCTTCTGACACTTTATAATTCTTCTAACTCCAAGTGTCTAAGTGATTACCTATTATTGATTATACCACTTCATTAAAAATGCTAAATAAATTCCCAATTATAAACTTCAGTTTTTAAATATTTATTTGGCATGTCAAAACTCCAATTTTCCATGTAGCAACTTTGACATAGGGCAATTAATCTATATATGAGTTTATTCACTGCAGATTTCTCCTATAGAGAGACTGCATATAGAGAGATTGTGTGTTTGTGTGCTCGGTTGCTTCAGTCACTTGCAACTTTATGAGACCCTATGGACTGTAAACCATCAGGCTCTTCTGTCCATGGGATTCTCCAGGCAAGAATACCAGAGTGGGTTACCACGTCCTCCTCTGGGGGATCTTTCTAACTAAGAGATCAAACCCGCGTCTCTTATGTCTCCTGCACTGGCGGCAGGGTTCTTGACCATTAGCGCTATCTGATTAGCAAACATCTAGGTTTTTTTTTTTTTTTTTTAGCATACATCTAGCTTTGTTTGTTGCACATTATTTTCTTGCAATGAGTGGATGACAAAAAGATAGCCATGATAATGTACTACCTTTCTGATGAGATAAGTATTTTTAAATTGTTTCCCCTTAAAATTACTCATCATGTCAAGTCACTATGGAGCAAGAATTACATGTATAAACAAAAATATATTCCTGCATTAATTTGGCCCAAATTTGGCAGAGCATTTCAGGCATGCTGAATCCATTAGAAATCCATTTCCATACGGCTAACACATTTTAGGTTATAGTTTCAAAGCTTACTTTCTTTTATGCCTAGGACCTGAGGTTTTAGGTTAATTTGCAGAATGGACAAAAGCAAATCTGGGGGACTATATGACACGGAGAAAGCAGAGAATTAAAATGGAATTCGCAATATCCATAGAGAAAGGTACTGCTGCATGACATCTAATCATTAGTCTACTGTGTCTTTAAGCAAGAATAATAGTGAAGGTTATTAATCATTTCATTTTCACAGCAGTGCACTGGCATGAATTTATTTAGCACAGCCACTTACATTGTTTTGACACATTAGGAAAAAAAAAATGTTTTGTCTAATTGGCCTTCAAACTCCCACTTCCACCAGGATGTTGGGTTAATCCACTATCATTTCATATGATACGTGCTTTGTGTCACAGGGTGAACACAGCCTGGTTTTCGACAGGCTAACCGAGCTCCACTGTGTCATCCGTGTCTTGCCTTTAATCATGCTCCTTCTACAGCTGCTTTAAAAGGACACATCTTCAAAGAACGTAAAGAAAGACACTGCATCCATAGGAGCATTTTCTACTTAAAGCCACTGTGGAATCATACTGTCTGAATAGCTGATACAGTTTTGAAGGCTGAGATGAGAAGCACAACCGCCCCAAGGCATGTCAGAAATACCTGTCCTTCTTCATTTGATTATCTCCAAGTAAGTAAACTCATTAGACTCTATAACTGAGAATTGTTCACTATCCAGACTCCCTCAAAAGTCAAAAAGTGATTTCATAGGAAATGATCTAACAAGCATGGTATCATTCCCTTTAGAACCACATCAGAGCTCCCATTAATAAATAAACATGAACCTAGAGCCTATTATGCAGAGTGAAGTCAGAAAGAGAAAAACAAGCATCATATATTAGAGCATATATATGCAATCTAGAATTCCGTGCACAAGCTACCTACTTACACCTGTACATAGTACACAGACATACCACCTTCACTCTTGCTGTAAATGAAATCCTTGCTGTTATCAAAGATGAACTTTTAACTTCTCTACTTGAGTTCTGGATGCCATCACCTCTCATCTCAGTAACTTTGTGCTTGTTATGACTCTTCTCCTTATAGCACTGACTTCTTCCTATCTACTGGATATTTCCATCAGCATGCAAACGTGCTTGAGTACCAGTTTACAAAAGCAATTTCCTTTGTCCCACATCCTTGCAGATGCCTCACAATTTCACTCTTCACAACAAAACATCTTGAAATAGATGCCCAGGATTACTATCTCCACATATTTGCCAACATTTTCATTGGTATTTTAGCCCTTCTTGCACCTTCTAATCCTGTTTTTTTTTTTTCTGGCTGTCAATTTTCAAAATAAATCTCAAACATCATACCTTTTTTGTTCATAAATACTTCCCCATCTTTCTCAGTCACTTCTAAATAAATACACATTTCTAAATAAATAAATAAGGTATATTCATATTAAACATAACAAAATCACAGTAATCCTAAATGACCTAATACCCCATTAACGCTCAGTTTTTCTAGTTGTATCAAAAAAAAAAAAAAAGTGTTCCTTTACCCTTTTATACTGCTGTTTTGGTTTGAAGCAATTGGATCACATACACCATTGGTTTTAGCTAATTACATTTTCCTGACATCATTGAACATATATCCCTGTATCGCTCATAGTTCCTGTGACATTATACTTAGAGAGATTTAACTAGATTAAGGTTTTTTTTTTTTTTTTTTTTTTGTGGTTGAGGTGTTAATATTGGCTATGCTGGAACACTAAGATTCCCACCTCAAAAAATAAAGTCATTTTTTCCCTTCAGTTCTCTGCTTTTATAAAATTTATTTTTTGAGCTCTTAACAGGGCCATTTCCCCCACCTTCTACATTATGTTCAACACATACCTTCTTTGCTACTTCAGACTGAAAGCTGTTAGAAGCAAAAGCCCTCAACAGTCTACCAGTGCCTTGTAAACATGCCCAAACAAACACTTGAGCATTTGTTTCTGTTAAAACTGGACATGATGTCATTTTTCTTACCTAAGTCTCTTCCACTCCTTTCTCATGGTAATTGCTACATTAACCTCTCTCTTCTAGTGTTCAACTTCTTTTTTTTTCCGGATTTTATTCAATTAGCATTTGAAATGCTTTCATTTTAAAAATAATGAAAGAACTCTCTTTTAGTCCCCTAACCCTCTCCAGCTATCTTTTTCACAGCTATCTTTTTCACATCACGAGTCATAATAAAACACTTTGAGTTTTCTACACTTGTAATGAAGTCTTTCTTATCTCCCACCCACTTCTCAACTCATTGCAATCTGGCTTTTTCCTATCAACAATTTCATTGAAATTACAGTTGCCAAGGAAATCAATGATTTCTCTATCACTAAATCAGACGATTACTTCCTGGTTCTTATGTTGACTTAGTGTCTAGAAATATTTGACAGTTGTGATGACTCCCTTCTTGAAAACTTTATTTTGCTAATAGATAAGGTGATTTTGGCTTTCCTAGAAAAACAGCAAATAAAATCGAGCACTACCAGCTACCTAGGAGCCACCCTAAAGTAAATGATTTTACTAATGCCACTTCTCTTGGTGGGACACATGTACCACAGGGGATCTAGACAGATACTTCTGGAACATAGTGTGATCAGAAGTACTAATTTCCATCTCCTTCATAGAGAGGATTTTAATCAGATAGTTAACTGATCACATACACCATTGGTTTTAGCTAATTACATTTTCCTGACATCATTGAACATATATCCCTGTATCGCTCATAGTTCCTGTGACATTATACTTAGAGAGATTTAACTAGATTAAGGTTTTTTTTTTTTTTTTTTTTTTTGTGGTTGAGGTGTTAATATTGGCTATGCTGGAACACTAAGATTCCCACCTCAAAAAATAAAGTCATTTTTTCCCTTCAGTTCTCTGCTTTTATAAAATTTATTTTTTGAGCTCTTAACAGGGCCATTTCCCCCACCTTCTACATTATGTTCAACACATACCTTCTTTGCTACTTCAGACTGAAAGCTGTTAGAAGCAAAAGCCCTCAACAGTCTACCAGTGCCTTGTAAACATGCCCAAACAAACACTTGAGCATTTGTTTCTGTTAAAACTGGACATGATGTCATTTTTCTTACCTAAGTCTCTTCCACTCCTTTCTCATGGTAATTGCTACATTAACCTCTCTCTTCTAGTGTTCAACTTCTTTTTTTTTCCGGATTTTATTCAATTAGCATTTGAAATGCTTTCATTTTAAAAATAATGAAAGAACTCTCTTTTAGTCCCCTAACCCTCTCCAGCTATCTTTTTCACAGCTATCTTTTTCACATCACGAGTCATAATAAAACACTTTGAGTTTTCTACACTTGTAATGAAGTCTTTCTTATCTCCCACCCACTTCTCAACTCATTGCAATCTGGCTTTTTCCTATCAACAATTTCATTGAAATTACAGTTGCCAAGGAAATCAATGATTTCTCTATCACTAAATCAGACGATTACTTCCTGGTTCTTATGTTGACTTAGTGTCTAGAAATATTTGACAGTTGTGATGACTCCCTTCTTGAAAACTTTATTTTGCTAATAGATAAGGTGATTTTGGCTTTCCTAGAAAAACAGCAAATAAAATCGAGCACTACCAGCTACCTAGGAGCCACCCTAAAGTAAATGATTTTACTAATGCCACTTCTCTTGGTGGGACACATGTACCACAGGGGATCTAGACAGATACTTCTGGAACATAGTGTGATCAGAAGTACTAATTTCCATCTCCTTCATAGAGAGGATTTTAATCAGATAGTTAACTAGCTAGAAGTAGAGTCTGTTTTTAAAGAAGTACACTCTCTGAGAACTCGTGGTAAAGAATCTGCCTCCAGAAGCTGCAGGAAGCCTAGGTAGAACCCCTGCGTCAGGAAGAACCCCTGGAGGAGAAAATGGCAACCCACTCCAGTTTTACTGCCTGGAGAATCCCAAGGACAGAGGTGCCTGGCAGGCTGCAGTCCACAGGGTCACAGAGAGTTGCACATGACTGAAACACCTTAGCACACACACAGATACTCTTTGACTCACAAACTGAGAAAACAAACTTATGGCTGCCAGAGGGAAGGGAGAGTAGGGAATTTGGAAAGATCATGTATATACTGCTATATTCAAAATGGATAACCAACAAGGACCTACTGCACAGCACACGGAACTCTACTCAATGTTAGGGGCCAGCCTGAATGGGGCGGGGGTGTTGGGAGAAGAATTGATATATTTATATGTAGGGCTGAGTCCCTCTGCTGTTCACCTGAAACTGCCACAACATTGTTAATCGGCTAAGACCCAACACAAAATAAAAAAATTAAAGTTTGAAGAAAAAAAAAGATAAAAATAAAAGAAGTATATTCTTTATTTAACTTAGGGTATACAGGATCTTGTATTTTGTGTCTATAAAGCAAGCTAATTTTAAGAACAGTGAATGGGATATGGAAATAGGATTCCTCTCCACCATATTTAATGAATGGTTCTGCAGTTGAGACAGCAGCATTAAGAAAAAAAAGACTGGAGTCCCAGGGAATTAATTAAAAGTGAATTATAACAATGAATACCAGTGCTAGACAGATCTTGTTGGACAGATTATGTTTATATTATAATTATTAGCTAAATTCTAATAATTCTACTATATACACTAGAGCATCCTTATTCTCATTGCTCATATGTAAGTAGAACATTTTCAGTCAAATTCATTAATTTATTAAAAATACTATTGAACAAAATTTCTCAATAGATACTTTCTTTTTCTATATAAACATATAAAGAAATGCCACTAATACCAAGAAGTAACACAACTGCAATTGGATTTTAGACAATGATTTGCCATCCTTGCTGAGTCTGTTGGATGATCACTTTGGCTTTAGCTCCACAGCATTACAGAGAATTTTCAAGGTGATGTTACTGTCTACCCTTTATGTCATATATGATCTGATATCACACATGATAATACACTGATACTACACAGAAATCTGACTATTTAATATTACCTAGTAGTTATCATAGAAAACATGGCTAAAAGTCAATATAATTATTTCTTATGATATATGGTAAGATCAATCTTGTTTTTTTGGTGTATAAATTAACAAAATATTTGATTATCTGGCAGAGCTTTCTACTGAGTTTTTATTAAATGGGTTCAAAATTAAAAGACAATTGTTTTAGATTATTTCCTAATTGTTCAAATTACTATTATTATTCCACAGTATGATACTATTAAATTCTATTTCTTGAAATAGATATATCTTTATTACTATATAAACTAAAAAAAGATATAGTGACTATATCAGACGTACATGATATGGAACTTGTAAATTCAGACCAAGGACTCTAGGATTACAAGGATCTGAGGGCTTTAAAAAGTCCTCCGCAAAGCTGAGGAACTTCCCTGGTGGCCCAGTGAATAAGAATCAGCCTGCCAATGCAGGAGACAAAAGAGACATCGTTCAATCCCGGGGTCAGGAAAATCCTCTGCAGGAGGAAATGGCACCCTACTCCAGTATTCATGCCTGGAAAATTCCATGGGCAGAGGAGCCTGGAGGACTAAAGAATTTCAGGGGATTGCGCACATGCACACACAGACATACACTCACACACATGCGCGCACACAGGGATAGATTTCAGAGTGCGACTACTTAACTGACCTCTTCTCTAGGTGTAGTAACTGAATCCATATAGGCTAAACGGATGCTCAATTTCATTTAATGGGCCAACTAGGAGTGAAACACATTTTTTTCCATTGCTCATATGTAGAACAAATTCATTAATTTATTAAAAATACTATTGAACAAAATTTCTCAATAGATACTTTCTTTTTCTATATAAACATATAAAGAAATGCCACTAATACCAAGAAGTAACACAACTGCAATTGGATTTTAGACAATGATTTGCCATCCTTGCTGAGTCTGTTGGATGATCACTTTGGCTTTAGCTCCACAGCATTACAGAGAATTTTCAAGGTGATGTTACTGTCTACCCTTTATGTCATATATGATCTGATATCACACATGATAATACACTGATACTACACAGAAATCTGACTATTTAATATTACCTAGTAGTTATCATAGAAAACATGGCTAAAAGTCAATATAATTATTTCTTATGATATATGGTAAGATCAATCTTGTTTTTTTGGTGTATAAATTAACAAAATATTTGATTATCTGGCAGAGCTTTCTACTGAGTTTTTATTAAATGGGTTCAAAATTAAAAGACAATTGTTTTAGATTATTTCCTAATTGTTCAAATTACTATTATTATTCCACAGTATGATACTATTAAATTCTATTTCTTGAAATAGATATATCTTTATTACTATATAAACTAAAAAAAGATATAGTGACTATATCAGACGTACATGATATGGAACTTGTAAATTCAGACCAAGGACTCTAGGATTACAAGGATCTGAGGGCTTTAAAAAGTCCTCCGCAAAGCTGAGGAACTTCCCTGGTGGCCCAGTGCATAAGAATCAGCCTGCCAATGCAGGAGACAAAAGAGACATCGTTCAATCCCGGGGTCAGGAAAATCCTCTGCAGGAGGAAATGGCACCCTACTCCAGTATTCATGCCTGGAAAATTCCATGGGCAGAGGAGCCTGGAGGACTAAAGAATTTCAGGGGATTGCGCACATGCACACACAGACATACACTCACACACATGCGCGCACACAGGGATAGATTTCAGAGTGCGACTACTTAACTGACCTCTTCTCTAGGTGTAGTAACTGAATCCATATAGGCTAAACGGATGCTCAATTTCATTTAATGGGCCAACTAGGAGTGAAACACATTTTTTTCCATTGTAGTATACTTCCATAATCTCTGAACAGGTGACAATTCTCATACATATTTCTGTTTTTTTTTTCTTTTGCTAAATTTATGTTTATTCATAATATTCATGTATCTTGAGGTAGAGGGCAGGAATAGAGAAAAACAAAAGCAGCAGGAAGTGAAAGGAAAGGGATGTCCTTGCTTGAGTGTAGCAAAAGGTCCAGTGTTTGAAATTTTAAAGTGAACTACATGTCACATGAGTGAGAGGGTCACATCCTGAAACGACAGAGGCCAGTGTACTTCCTGTACCGATGATAATACAAACGACATCTAAGTAAGCGAAACTCTGGGTCATGTGCTGCTCTGAATTTTAAGAACAACATCAAGAGCATATCACAGGAAGGAAACTTCATGTGCTCTTTGTTTATTGATTTTTATGTTAGGCACACAATGACATATGGTGAAGAGGGGTTATATTACCATTTTCTTGTTTACTTACCCTAGGGTCTCTTTTTTTTTTTTTTTTTTAAGATTTATTTATTTATTTATTTTGGGCGGGGTTTGGGTTGGGGAGGGGGGGAGCGGGCGGGCCACTTCTATTGGTCTTTCATTTCTCTATTTTCATCCGTCTTGTTCTTTGGCTCCTGTGGGCCTCCCATCGCGGTGGCGTCTGTCGTTGCAGAGCACCGGCTCTGGGAGCACGCGCCCCAGAGCTCCGGCTCGGTGATTGGACACATCGGTCCAGCCGCTCCGCGGCACGTGGGATCTTCCCAGGCCAGGAATCTAACCGGCGTCCCTTGCACTGCAAGGCGGTGTCCTTACCCACTGGACCAGCAGGGGAAGCCCACCATGTTTTTTAACACACTTATGTCTTTATATCCTCAACTTCCCTAACTAGAAATGTCCTTATTCTTGTTCATCAGAAAACTCCTGTATATCCTTCCACTGAAGTCACAGATTAAGCTTTTCATGATACTTAACATAATGAACTGTAATTGCTTGTTTCCTAACAGGATTTTCCTTGGGCCGTGAGTTCCTTGAGAGTAGATGCATTATTCATCTTTGATCCTGCAGTCTATCACAGAGCTTAGCTCAGGAAAAACAGCACAGAATGAACACTCACAAGAACACTGCATCACTACATATCTCTGGCACTAAACTCTACTGTGTAAAAAATGGCTGCTATACTCTATAAGTGAAATATTTCTTGTTAGCGCACTGAGCACATAATTAAACTCTGTAAACGTTAAAGCTGTTCTTTACATTTCTTCTTTTCTTCTCTTTCTCTTTTTAATTTTAGGTACAAACAGTGTGATTCCACCCTTACTGAATCTACAGGGTGGGAGAGATTTGAGAGCAGTTTTCTAATATTTCCAGCTGTTTCTAATATATTCCCACTGTTGAGAAGTGGGTCTGCAAAGGGCAGAGAACTCTATGCCCTAACTGTCTTCGGCCTTTTTTGCTTCCTATCCAACTTCTTACCCTATAAAGCTCCTAAGGCCCTGCCTTCAGCTCAGGTTGGCAATAAACAGCTATTTGATCCTGTTTTGCTGTGGGAAGAGTGACAAGGAAGCAGTGCTCATGGGGCCTCAGGGCCTGAGACTGAGGCCTGGAGAAACAGGAACCTCCATGGTGATCACAGCTCCAGCTGCCGTATCAAAAATCACACCTCTCACACTGCGACAATTACTCTCCTGTTACCCTAGATTTTGTAAATTATGGTAAAAGGATGCTCATGTCTAGCCACGTTCTTATACAAGGCTGCCTTTTGTATTAATGTTTGGGCTCCAGAATGTCGGAATA
Source organism: Tragulus kanchil (assembly GCA_022376925.1). NCBI lineage: Eukaryota > Metazoa > Chordata > Mammalia > Artiodactyla > Tragulidae > Tragulus > Tragulus kanchil. Next base: position 96,457,368 of record JAIOJX010000030.1, read on the forward strand.
GGAGATAAGAAATCAAATCTCCACACTCTCACAAAGTATTAATCCTTACTCCTACGTCTCCTAGGAGCTAGGTGGTCATTAGAATCACCTGAGGAGCCATCTTAATTCTAATCCAGAAGGTATCTATTGGTGCTATGAAACTTTATTTTTAAAATATAGCTTCCCAATATCCTGGTAACTTTATAGGCTAAGGAAGTGCTGTCTTATATCTCGAGAGTAACCAAATTATCCTTTTCAGTGTTTACTACTTCTGTCCCTTATATTAAAACCTTATTCTGAGATGCCATGTCTCTTTTTAAAAATTAAAACCAAAGAAAAATTGAAGAGAATGAAGCTGTCACAGTTTTGGAATGTTGAAGAGATTATTCTTTTTCCTACAGTTTTCCTGGGCCGTGAGTTCCTTGAGAGTAGATGCATTATTCATCTTTGATCCTGCAGTCTATCACAGAGCTTAGCTCAGGAAAAACAGCACAGAATGAACACTCACAAGAACACTGCATCACTACATATCTCTGGCACTAAACTCTACTGTGTAAAAAATGGCTGCTATACTCTATAAGTGAAATATTTCTTGTTAGCTCACTGAGCACATAATTAAACTCTGTAAACGTTAAAGCTGTTCTTTACATTTCTTCTTTTCTTCTCTTTCTCTTTTTAATTTTAGGTACAAACAGTGTGATTCCACCCTTACTGAATCTACAGGGTGGGAGAGATTTGAGAGCAGTTTTCTAATATTTCCAGCTGTTTCTAATATATTCCCACTGTTGAGAAGTGGGTCTGCAAAGGGCAGAGAACTCTATGCCCTAACTGTCTTCGGCCTTTTTTGCTTCCTATCCAACTTCTTACCCTATAAAGCTCCTAAGGCCCTGCCTTCAGCTCAGGTTGGCAATAAACAGCTATTTGATCCTGTTTTGCTGTGGGAAGAGTGACAAGGAAGCAGTGCTCATGGGGCCTCAGGGCCTGAGACTGAGGCCTGGAGAAACAGGAACCTCCATGGTGATCACAGCTCCAGCTGCCGTATCAAAAATCACACCTCTCACACTGCGACAATTACTCTCCTGTTACCCTAGATTTTGTAAATTATGGTAAAAGGATGCTCATATCTAGCCACGTTCTTATACAAGGCTGCCTTTTGTATTAATGTTTGGGCTCCAGAATGTCGGAATAGGAGATAAGAAATCAAATCTCCACACTCTCACAAAGTATTAATCCTTACTCCTACGTCTCCTAGGAGCTAGGTGGTCATTAGAATCACCTGAGGAGCCATCTTAATTCTAATCCAGAAGGTATCTATTGGTGCTATGAAACTTTATTTTTAAAATATAGCTTCCCAATATCCTGGTAACTTTATAGGCTAAGGAAGTGCTGTCTTATATCTCGAGAGTAACCAAATTATCCTTTTCAGTGTTTACTACTTCTGTCCCTTATATTAAAACCTTATTCTGAGATGCCATGTCTCTTGAATTATGTTAGAAATAAGGATATAATTCAAGGTTACCAAAGAAAAATTGAAGAGAATGAAGCTGTCACAGTTTTGGAATGTTGAAGAGATTATAATCAGTTAACAAGTATTTACCTTACCCTGGTAAGACTATTAAATTGTGCTAAGTGCTATGACAAGAGTATAAATGAGGTATGTGGGACACACACAGGATGGGGTTTAAATGATAACTGTGTCAAACCTCATGAAGGCAATAATTTTGAGGTGGGCATTTAAAATAAAGACCAGTTCTTGGCTTCCCTGGAGGTCAATGGGTCAAGAGTCCACCTGGCAGTGCAAGGGGCACCAGTTCCATCCCTGGTCCGGGAAGATCCCACGTGCCAAGGAACAGCTGGGCGAGTGTATCCAATTACAAGCCAGCACTCTGGAGCACAGGCAGCCAGAGCCAGTGCTCTGCAACGAGAGAGGCCACTGTGATAGGAGGCCCACACAGGCCGAAGAATAAAGATGGATGAAAAATAAATGGTGACTTAGAAGCAAAAAAATAAAAATAAAAAAGACCAGTTTTTGAAAGGTTATAGTAGGGACTTTAGACTTGATATGTAGATAACCAGAAGCTTCTGAGAGATTTAACAGGTTAGTTATGTGACAAGATGTGTGTTTCAGAATTATCTGTCAAGTATACATAGGGTTCATGGAGAGAGTTCAGATAGAAAGCAGAGACACTGCTAGAAGACCATTAAAATTATTCACTAGGAATAAAGATGGACAGCAGATATTAAGGGCAGTGATTTTTTTTCACAAACACATTGTATAAGCTAACAGGAAAGTGGTACGATTTCTAGATTTTCTGAAAGAAGCAACAAGATAATGATGATGACATTGACAATGACCATGGAGAGGCAAATTTAGAGAGTAATTTCCTGTTCAGGTTTGGGTATCTTAAGTTTGAAACACTTCTGGCTCATCCAGGTAGATTTGTCTGGTAGAAATACAGACTTTGGAAACAAGTCAACTAGTCATTTCCCCAGTCTTTTCAATGTTTACTACTTCTGTCCCTTATATTAAAACCTTATTCTGAGATGCCATGTCTCTTGAATTATGTTAGAAATAAGGATATAATTCAAGGTTACCAAAGAAAAATTGAAGAGAATGAAGCTGTCACAGTTTTGGAATGTTGAAGAGATTATAATCAGTTAACAAGTATTTACCTTACCCTGGTAAGACTATTAAATTGTGCTAAGTGCTATGACAAGAGTATAAATGAGGTATGTGGGACACACACAGGATGGGGTTTAAATGATAACTGTGTCAAACCTCATGAAGGCAATAATTTTGAGGTGGGCATTTAAAATAAAGACCAGTTCTTGGCTTCCCTGGAGGTCAATGGGTCAAGAGTCCACCTGGCAGTGCAAGGGGCACCAGTTCCATCCCTGGTCCGGGAAGATCCCACGTGCCAAGGAACAGCTGGGCGAGTGTATCCAATTACAAGCCAGCACTCTGGAGCACAGGCAGCCAGAGCCAGTGCTCTGCAACGAGAGAGGCCACTGTGATAGGAGGCCCACACAGGCCGAAGAATAAAGATGGATGAAAAATAAATGGTGACTTAGAAGCAAAAAAATAAAAATAAAAAAGACCAGTTTTTGAAAGGTTATAGTAGGGACTTTAGACTTGATATGTAGATAACCAGAAGCTTCTGAGAGATTTAACAGGTTAGTTATGTGACAAGATGTGTGTTTCAGAATTATCTGTCAAGTATACATAGGGTTCATGGAGAGAGTTCAGATAGAAAGCAGAGACACTGCTAGAAGACCATTAAAATTATTCACTAGGAATAAAGATGGACAGCAGATATTAAGGGCAGTGATTTTTTTTCACAAACACATTGTATAAGCTAACAGGAAAGTGGTACGATTTCTAGATTTTCTGAAAGAAGCAACAAGATAATGATGATGACATTGACAATGACCATGGAGAGGCAAATTTAGAGAGTAATTTCCTGTTCAGGTTTGGGTATCTTAAGTTTGAAACACTTCTGGCTCATCCAGGTAGATTTGTCTGGTAGAAATACAGACTTTGGAAACAAGTCAACTAGTACATTTCCAGTTACCAAAATGTAATCTCCTTATACTTATTTTGTGATGTCTATGCTCTATTAACTAATCAAACCAATAAACAGTTCCAGTTCCAGTTTTGAAATCTTTGATGCTCCAAAGTCATTTACCTTTTCATTTTCAGCACAATGTCTGGCTTACAACTGATCGACTACATGAATGTATATTATAATTTTGCAATCAGTAGTTCAAGGAATCAAGGCATACAGACATAAAGGTTAAATACCAAATGAAAAGAGGAACTCACAATACACTAGAGAGGATAGGCCTTCACAAAGGAGATGATATTTAGCCAGGCTTTGAAGAACAGATAGGTTCTGAATAAGTACACTGAAACCAAAAATATAGTCAAGTCTGGGAATATGGTATGTGAGTCATATTTTCACATGTATTTATTATCTTAAACTCAGCGATGCTCCAATTAATGGTCTTCAGATTTATAAAGAAAAGTACCTGATTAAATACGATTTCTTTGTATGGTTAAGACTCATCAATCTGGACTAAAAACATTTTAACTGTTTTAGATTTAAAATGATTTCAGGGCCCCTAAATTACATCCAATAGAAGATTCACTGTACGTATTCATAAGAAGGAAAAAGAATGAGAGAACAAAAAACATACTGTAAACAGACATACTATAAAGAACTGTGTGTGAGTCGCAGATGCTAGTGTCTATAAAAGTAGACATTTCATTGGTGAAACTCTTTGTAGAAATAAAAATAAAATTGAACCAGGTGAGTTCATAGTAGATCCTCCTTTGACATTTGGTTGGAAATGAGTATTGCGAAATTTCAGGATCTTATGGGTATAACATATTTTATAAGATTAGGCACAGCCTATACAGTCAACAGATGTACCTTTATGTCAACAGTGAAAATATAAACATGACAGACAAGAGGCAGTTAGGGAAAACAGAAGCTTATGAGTTGTAAATTGAATAAACTTAGAAAATGCATTAAACAAAGAGTTCACTAATACGTCTATTGATAGAAATGTTTTACACTTTTATCCCAATTTTAACTGAAAAACACTCTTATCTTAAGATATGCACATGCAAATAAGACATGCACATTCAATATTTTTAAAAAAGTACTTTCCTATGTTCTTTAAGGTGAGCTCCAGTTAATATCAAATTATCATTACTTGTATTTAGTACCTTTTCTGAGAATAAACTTCTTTAGCACATGTAATTTATACATCATTCAAAGAGCCTTTTAATAATAATTTATGCTGCTCTTGGTGGTATAACATACATTGAATTCTAATAAAGACCTTTCTTGACTTTAACAGTTGCCATAAAAATTACGATTACTTTAGGTACTCCTGCCCCACTTTTAAGTCTTTCCTTTACACATATTAAAAATAAATCTGAAGGCCCCGGTAGCTCGCTGTGATCGTATAGTGGTTAAGAATAAATCTGTAATGCTATCACAGCCAAAACTATTGTTTTTCTCTTGAAATCCTTATTAAATCTAGTTGTTCCTAAGAGGGAAAAGGGAGCTGGAATGAGCTTCAAAGGACAGAGCACATTCGACATGCATATAAGTATTCCCTATGGTTTTAAAAGTAATTTCAATGGCTGATATTAATTCTTGACAATTTTACTTCTAACATCATCTGGTTGACATAAAACTGCCACTGTTAATTCTGAAAATGAGGAGAGCAGAATGAGAAAACCAATGTAACTTAAGAGTGCAATCTAATGCACTTGAAGTTTTGTTTTAATTGAATGGAAAAAATAACTTGGTCTCTAAAAACATGCACTTTCTAAATTTCCAATTAACAGTAAATACATATTTTACTAATTTCCATTAACCCTTGGTGAAATTCTTTGTAGAAATAAAAATAAAATTGAACCAGGTGAGTTCATAGTAGATCCTCCTTTGACATTTGGTTGGAAATGAGTATTGCGAAATTTCAGGATCTTATGGGTATAACATATTTTATAAGATTAGGCACAGCCTATACAGTCAACAGATGTACCTTTATGTCAACAGTGAAAATATAAACATGACAGACAAGAGGCAGTTAGGGAAAACAGAAGCTTATGAGTTGTAAATTGAATAAACTTAGAAAATGCATTAAACAAAGAGTTCACTAATACGTCTATTGATAGAAATGTTTTACACTTTTATCCCAATTTTAACTGAAAAACACTCTTATCTTAAGATATGCACATGCAAATAAGACATGCACATTCAATATTTTTAAAAAAGTACTTTCCTATGTTCTTTAAGGTGAGCTCCAGTTAATATCAAATTATCATTACTTGTATTTAGTACCTTTTCTGAGAATAAACTTCTTTAGCACATGTAATTTATACATCATTCAAAGAGCCTTTTAATAATAATTTATGCTGCTCTTGGTGGTATAACATACATTGAATTCTAATAAAGACCTTTCTTGACTTTAACAGTTGCCATAAAAATTACGATTACTTTAGGTACTCCTGCCCCACTTTTAAGTCTTTCCTTTACACATATTAAAAATAAATCTGAAGGCCCCGGTAGCTCGCTGTGATCGTATAGTGGTTAAGAATAAATCTGTAATGCTATCACAGCCAAAACTATTGTTTTTCTCTTGAAATCCTTATTAAATCTAGTTGTTCCTAAGAGGGAAAAGGGAGCTGGAATGAGCTTCAAAGGACAGAGCACATTCGACATGCATATAAGTATTCCCTATGGTTTTAAAAGTAATTTCAATGGCTGATATTAATTCTTGACAATTTTACTTCTAACATCATCTGGTTGACATAAAACTGCCACTGTTAATTCTGAAAATGAGGAGAGCAGAATGAGAAAACCAATGTAACTTAAGAGTGCAATCTAATGCACTTGAAGTTTTGTTTTAATTGAATGGAAAAAATAACTTGGTCTCTAAAAACATGCACTTTCTAAATTTCCAATTAACAGTAAATACATATTTTACATCCATTATTTCCCCTATTTCACATAAAAATGCAACACTCCCTTGTTAGAAGCTCTCTCATTGATGAAACATCTTATTTTTGGCGCCTTTGATTACATGAAGTGGTGTGCCTAATGAACAGGTTTCAGTTTCTCTAACATGGAAACAGAATCTGTCTCTACTCTGCTCTTACACACTTTCTGCAGAGTCATTAAGAATAAGTGAGGGTGGTCTTAGGTCCACAATGAATAGTCAATGAAACAATATGGGTAGGTCATTTAATATAGTTGTAATCGATTGCTGCTGTTGCCTTTCTGGCCAAGCTGTTGTTCAGGAACAGATTTTTAATTAAATAAATAGCTGGGTCGACAGGCAGGTGCGCCTGGGCAAGCAACCTGCCCCGGGATTTGGTTTGCAGCAGTTGCTTGGCAACACAACACAGCCAGTCTCTGAACAACAGCTGCACGCTCTGTTAGCAGCTAGCAGATGCTCACACCTCAGAGAATGGCTTCAGAAATAATGATTTGCAAAGAATAGTTATGTGGAGATCTCTAATAAATAGGGAAAAAAATAGCCAAATGATAAAGGTCAAAAACAGTCTCGTCTGTTGTAATGCAAATGAATTTGGATCTGGCGAAATTATCAGAAGACAATAAAGATAAAATATTATTGAAGCTAAAAAAAATAAGCTTGCATTCTGTATGAAACAAAAAAAAAGGTGTAAATCTGTAATGCTATCACAGCCAAAACTATTGTTTTTCTCTTGAAATCCTTATTAAATCTAGTTGTTCCTAAGAGGGAAAAGGGAGCTGGAATGAGCTTCAAAGGACAGAGCACATTCGACATGCATATAAGTATTCCCTATGGTTTTAAAAGTAATTTCAATGGCTGATATTAATTCTTGACAATTTTACTTCTAACATCATCTGGTTGACATAAAACTGCCACTGTTAATTCTGAAAATGAGGAGAGCAGAATGAGAAAACCAATGTAACTTAAGAGTGCAATCTAATGCACTTGAAGTTTTGTTTTAATTGAATGGAAAAAATAACTTGGTCTCTAAAAACATGCACTTTCTAAATTTCCAATTAACAGTAAATACATATTTTACATCCATTATTTCCCCTATTTCACATAAAAATGCAACACTCCCTTGTTAGAAGCTCTCTCATTGATGAAACATCTTATTTTTGGCGCCTTTGATTACATGAAGTGGTGTGCCTAATGAACAGGTTTCAGTTTCTCTAACATGGAAACAGAATCTGTCTCTACTCTGCTCTTACACACTTTCTGCAGAGTCATTAAGAATAAGTGAGGGTGGTCTTAGGTCCACAATGAATAGTCAATGAAACAATATGGGTAGGTCATTTAATATAGTTGTAATCGATTGCTGCTGTTGCCTTTCTGGCCAAGCTGTTGTTCAGGAACAGATTTTTAATTAAATAAATAGCTGGGTCGACAGGCAGGTGCGCCTGGGCAAGCAACCTGCCCCGGGATTTGGTTTGCAGCAGTTGCTTGGCAACACAACACAGCCAGTCTCTGAACAACAGCTGCACGCTCTGTTAGCAGCTAGCAGATGCTCACACCTCAGAGAATGGCTTCAGAAATAATGATTTGCAAAGAATAGTTATGTGGAGATCTCTAATAAATAGGGAAAAAAATAGCCAAATGATAAAGGTCAAAAACAGTCTCGTCTGTTGTAATGCAAATGAATTTGGATCTGGCGAAATTATCAGAAGACAATAAAGATAAAATATTATTGAAGCTAAAAAAAATAAGCTTGCATTCTGTATGAAACAAAGTGACAGGTGTTTTCATATACATTATTTCATTAAATTCTCTTCAAAATCTTCTAAGGTAGTGTGACTATATTTGTGCAGATGATACATGACATTTTAGATAATTTAAATCACTTACAAAGGTAAAGTTTTCACTATTATTTTAATGTGCTAACTTAAAATTGTGTTGAAAGTAGGAATTGAAGATAGAATGCTTAACATATCGCAAGAGAAAATGTACATAATATAGTAACTGTTACTACTAGCAACTGGTGCCCATGTCTGTTTATAATGAGATTTTTCATGCTGTATCTATAGGCTCATGTTTGAATTTAATATAACCAAAAGTTTCAGTAATTTGATCTGTGTCAGCTAAATAAAAAATAGTATAAAAAGAAGATCTCAAAATTCTTAATTTTGTACTCATAAGGATGTATAATTAAGTTGTGACAAACAAGAACCTCCTACTATTTTATTCTGACCTGATTATTCCATACTATGAACACATGGCTCCAATCTTAATGTTTCTTTTGGTACAAGTTCAATAGAGGGAAATCATTTGAGGGTTGTCTGTTTGCATCTTGATAGAATTTTTAAATTGCTTCATTTCAAAATTTATAAGATTTGTATTTTATAAGAGGCTTAACAATTTTTTTCAGGCAGTTTATGAATAATTTTTTTCCACTCCAGCAAACTATGCACATATGGGATATGAAGACCAAAGGACAGATATAAATTATATAATCACAGAGCAAAACCTGTCTCCTTTCACAACAGCATCCATAGGTACAATGTACCCTTCCTTTCCCCTGCCTTATAAGAAATTAAGATTGAGTAATGATGAGGAAGCTCTGCAATAAAAATACTTGAAGTCGAATTTTTCACTTCAAATGATTTTTTAGTAAATAATGATTTGCAAAGAATAGTTATGTGGAGATCTCTAATAAATAGGGAAAAAAATAGCCAAATGATAAAGGTCAAAAACAGTCTCGTCTGTTGTAATGCAAATGAATTTGGATCTGGCGAAATTATCAGAAGACAATAAAGATAAAATATTATTGAAGCTAAAAAAAATAAGCTTGCATTCTGTATGAAACAAAGTGACAGGTGTTTTCATATACATTATTTCATTAAATTCTCTTCAAAATCTTCTAAGGTAGTGTGACTATATTTGTGCAGATGATACATGACATTTTAGATAATTTAAATCACTTACAAAGGTAAAGTTTTCACTATTATTTTAATGTGCTAACTTAAAATTGTGTTGAAAGTAGGAATTGAAGATAGAATGCTTAACATATCGCAAGAGAAAATGTACATAATATAGTAACTGTTACTACTAGCAACTGGTGCCCATGTCTGTTTATAATGAGATTTTTCATGCTGTATCTATAGGCTCATGTTTGAATTTAATATAACCAAAAGTTTCAGTAATTTGATCTGTGTCAGCTAAATAAAAAATAGTATAAAAAGAAGATCTCAAAATTCTTAATTTTGTACTCATAAGGATGTATAATTAAGTTGTGACAAACAAGAACCTCCTACTATTTTATTCTGACCTGATTATTCCATACTATGAACACATGGCTCCAATCTTAATGTTTCTTTTGGTACAAGTTCAATAGAGGGAAATCATTTGAGGGTTGTCTGTTTGCATCTTGATAGAATTTTTAAATTGCTTCATTTCAAAATTTATAAGATTTGTATTTTATAAGAGGCTTAACAATTTTTTTCAGGCAGTTTATGAATAATTTTTTTCCACTCCAGCAAACTATGCACATATGGGATATGAAGACCAAAGGACAGATATAAATTATATAATCACAGAGCAAAACCTGTCTCCTTTCACAACAGCATCCATAGGTACAATGTACCCTTCCTTTCCCCTGCCTTATAAGAAATTAAGATTGAGTAATGATGAGGAAGCTCTGCAATAAAAATACTTGAAGTCGAATTTTTCACTTCAAATGATTTTTTAGTAAATAATGCATATTTTCCTTCAAAGTTAAATATAACTACAAAAACACATCTTCACAAATATTTTTTGATCATCCTATTATTTCTCTATGAATATTTGGATAAAAGATACTGGTTCAGGTTCTTTTTTAAAGCCTTTAAAAACTTAAGTTACCAGAACAGCCTTGTATGCTTTATCATAATTTTGAATAACTGCAGTTCTTTTAGAACAAAAACAACCCCACCCCAACAATTAAATATATAATTCTATTATATAGCAATAAGATCAATTTAATACAGAATAAGTATACTAAGTTAATCCTTACTGGGTCAACAAATAAGAAGTTTCAGGTAATCTAGATAGTGTTTATTTCCTGATCTTTTCCAAGATACAAACAAGTCTAATGAATGAGATGATATACATAGGAAAAGTTGCCTGTCCTTTAAATTAAATCCCTAAGGGAAGAATAGTACTTTTTTTAAAAAAAGAAGTCAATGTATACTGATTAGGTACATTGTTGAATTCCAGAAAAAACCCTCCGCTCTCATTTATCTTTAAGACAGACCTACAGAATGACCACCATCAAAAAGTGTACAAACAATACATGCTAGAGAAAAGGGAACCCTCCTACACAGTTGGTGGGAATGTAAATTGGTACAGTCACTATATAGAACAGTATGGAGATTTCCTAGAAAATTAAAAATAGAACTACCATATAATCCAGCAATCCCACTCCTGGGTGCATACCCCCGAGAAAACCATAATTCAAAAAGAGTACATGCACTTTACTATTCACCGCAACACTATTTACAATAGCTAGATAGCAACCTAAATGCCCATCAACAGATGGATGGATAAGATTATATGGTACCTATATACAATGGAATATTATGGTGAACAATTTTTTTCAGGCAGTTTATGAATAATTTTTTTCCACTCCAGCAAACTATGCACATATGGGATATGAAGACCAAAGGACAGATATAAATTATATAATCACAGAGCAAAACCTGTCTCCTTTCACAACAGCATCCATAGGTACAATGTACCCTTCCTTTCCCCTGCCTTATAAGAAATTAAGATTGAGTAATGATGAGGAAGCTCTGCAATAAAAATACTTGAAGTCGAATTTTTCACTTCAAATGATTTTTTAGTAAATAATGCATATTTTCCTTCAAAGTTAAGTATAACTATAAAAACACATCTTCACAAATATTTTTTGATCATCCTATTATTTCTCTATGAATATTTGGATAAAAGATACTGGTTCAGGTTCTTTTTTAAAGCCTTTAAAAACTTAAGTTACCAGAACAGCCTTGTATGCTTTATCATAATTTTGAATAACTGCAGTTCTTTTAGAACAAAAACAACCCCACCCCAACAATTAAATATATAATTCTATTATATAGCAATAAGATCAATTTAATACAGAATAAGTATACTAAGTTAATCCTTACTGGGTCAACAAATAAGAAGTTTCAGGTAATCTAGATAGTGTTTATTTCCTGATCTTTTCCAAGATACAAACAAGTCTAATGAATGAGATGATATACATAGGAAAAGTTGCCTGTCCTTTAAATTAAATCCCTAAGGGAAGAATAGTACTTTTTTTAAAAAAAGAAGTCAATGTATACTGATTAGGTACATTGTTGAATTCCAGAAAAAACCCTCCGCTCTCATTTATCTTTAAGACAGACCTACAGAATGACCACCATCAAAAAGTGTACAAACAATACATGCTAGAGAAAAGGGAACCCTCCTACACAGTTGGTGGGAATGTAAATTGGTACAGTCACTATATAGAACAGTATGGAGATTTCCTAGAAAATTAAAAATAGAACTACCATATAATCCAGCAATCCCACTCCTGGGTGCATACCCCCGAGAAAACCATAATTCAAAAAGAGTACATGCACTTTACTATTCACCGCAACACTATTTACAATAGCTAGATAGCAACCTAAATGCCCATCAACAGATGGATGGATAGGATTATATGGTACCTATATACAATGGAATATTAGCCAGAAAAAGGAATGGAACAGTGCCATTTGCAGAGATGCGGATAGACCTAGAAGCTGTTGTACAGAGTGAAGTAAGTTAGAAAGAAAAACACATATACTATAATATTGCTTATGAGTGATATCTAGAAAAATCAGATGAATTTATTTGCAAAAGCAGAAACAGACACACAGATGTAGACAACTTACGGTTACAGAGAGGGGAAAGAGGGGTGGTGCTGGATGAATTGGGAGACTGGAATGGAAATATATACATTACTATGTATGTGTCAGTTGTTCAGTTGTGTCCTTCTATTTGAGACTCCATGAACTGTATCCCACTAGCCTTCTCTGTCCATGGAGTTATGTGGGCAAGAATACTAGGGTGGGTTGCAATTTCCTTCTTCAGGGGATCTTCCCAACCCAGGGATTGATTCCTGGTTTCCTGCACTGCAGGCAGATTCTCTACCACTGAGCCAACGGGGAAAAGAGGTAACTAATAAGAATCCACAGTAGAGCACAGGGAACTCTCCTTAGTGTTCTGTGATGACCTAAAGGGGAAAGAAATCTAAAAAAGAGAAGGCATACGTATATATATAATTGATTCAGTTTCTTGTACAGCAGAAACGAATACAACATTGTAAAGTCATTACAATAAAAATAAATCTTAAAAAATCTAAGGAAGGGGCTTCCCCTGGTGGTCCAATGGGTAAGGACACCGCCTTGCAGTGCAAGGGGCGCCGGGTCGAGCCCTGGCCTGGGAAGATCCCACGTGCCACGGAGTGGCTGGACCGATGTGTCCAACTACCGAGCCGGAGCTCTGGAGCGCATGCACCTAGAGCCAGCGCTCTGCAACGACAGACGCCACCGCAATGGGAGGCCCACAGGAGCCAAAGAACAAAGACAGATGAAAATAGAGAAATGAAAGACCAATAGAAGTGGCCTGCCCGCTCCCCTCCCTCCCCAACCCGACCCCCGCCCAAAAAAAAAAAAAAAAAAGAAAAAAATCTAAGGAAGTATGTCTTTCAGCAGACGAGACATGACATTTCAGAGAATTTAAATCACTTATAAATGAAAAGTTTTCACTATTATTTTAGTGTGCTAATTTAAAATTGTGTTGAATGTAGGAATGAAATACAGAATGCTGAATATATCACAAGAGAAACTACAGGTAATATAGTACCTGTTACTACCAGCAACTTGTGGTCATGTCTATCTATAATGACATTTCTCATGCTGTGTATATATGTGCATGTTTGAATTTAAAATAATCAAAAGTTTCAGTACTTTTATTTGTTACAGCCAAATAAAAAGTAGTATTAAAATGTCTGGAAATTCTTGGTTTTTGTACTCATAAGGACAATATAATTAGGTTGTGATGAACAAGAAAGTCCTACTATTTTATTCTCATCTGATTATTCCATGCCATGAACACATAGCCCCAATTTTCATGTTTCTTTTGGTACAAATTCAGTAGAATGGAATCATTAGAGGTTTGTCTATTTTCATTTTGGCAGAATTTAAAAAGTGCTTCAGCATTTACTTTAAAATTTATAAGATTTGTATTTTACAACTAAATATTCAAAAAACTCCTCAACGTATTCACTCATCAGTGTCACATATGAACTGAGGGCAAGGTATAGGGAATACCCTCTCCAACTGCTTGTCAAGGCAGAATTTTCAGATTAAGTGGATCATGCAGAGTTTTTCAGCATCAGAACAAGGCCCCATAGGTTATGGAGGTAAATTTATTAATAATTTCCTAGAGGATTAAGTGTCCTCACAGTCCATCTTCTACTAGGAGAATAATGTAAGTCTTTGACTTACAAAACCAACAGAAAAAATACAATATAATAAATAACTTTATTATATACGTTTTAAAAGATTTAACGTGAATAAGACCATTGATACAAAAGAGAAAAATGAAAAATCTGCTTTTGTATTGTAATTTAAGGAGTTTTAAAGTAAGGTAACAGAGCTTTCCCGGTGGCTCAGTGATAAAAAAATCTGCCTGCAATCCAGCTGCAGGAGTCACAGGTTCTGTCCCTGGGTTGGGGAGAGCCCCTGGAGAAGGAAATGGCAACCCACACCAATATTCTTGCCTGGAGAATCCCATGGACAGAGGAGCCTGGCAGGGTACAGCCCATAGGTAATCAGCATACGCTGGTATTACCTGGAGTTCAATCTTAAGAAACATGAGACAACAAAATGGCAAAAGGCGTAGTCAGCTATGGTTCTTCCTGTAGTCAATGTAGGAATGAAATACAGAATGCTGAATATATCACAAGAGAAACTACAGGTAATATAGTACCTGTTACTACCAGCAACTTGTGGTCATGTCTATCTATAATGACATTTCTCATGCTGTGTATATATGTGCATGTTTGAATTTAACATAATCAAAAGTTTCAGTACTTTTATTTGTTACAGCCAAATAAAAAGTAGTATTAAAATGTCTGGAAATTCTTGGTTTTTGTACTCATAAGGACAATATAATTAGGTTGTGATGAACAAGAACCTCCTACTATTTTATTCTCATCTGATTATTCCATGCCATGAACACATAGCCCCAATTTTCATGTTTCTTTTGGTACAAATTCAGTAGAATGGAATCATTAGAGGTTTGTCTATTTTCATTTTGGCAGAATTTAAAAAGTGCTTCAGCATTTACTTTAAAATTTATAAGATTTGTATTTTACAACTAAATATTCAAAAAACTCCTCAACGTATTCACTCATCAGTGTCACATATGAACTGAGGGCAAGGTATAGGGAATACCCTCTCCAACTGCTTGTCAAGGCAGAATTTTCAGATTAAGTGGATCATGCAGAGTTTTTCAGCATCAGAACAAGGCCCCATAGGTTATGGAGGTAAATTTATTAATAATTTCCTAGAGGATTAAGTGTCCTCACAGTCCATCTTCTACTAGGAGAATAATGTAAGTCTTTGACTTACAAAACCAACAGAAAAAATACAATATAATAAATAACTTTATTATATACATTTTAAAAGATTTAACGTGAATAAGACCATTGATACAAAAGAGAAAAATGAAAAATCTGCTTTTGTATTGTAATTTAAGGAGTTTTAAAGTAAGGTAACAGAGCTTTCCCGGTGGCTCAGTGATAAAAAAAATCTGCCTGCAATCCAGCTGCAGGAGTCACAGGTTCTGTCCCTGGGTTGGGGAGAGCCCCTGGAGAAGGAAATGGCAACCCACACCAATATTCTTGCCTGGAGAATCCCATGGACAGAGGAGCCTGGCAGGGTACAGCCCATAGGTAATCAGCATACGCTGGTATTACTGCTAAAAAGACAGTTCAGTTCAATCTTAAGAAATGTGAGACAAACTGAAATTTACTGGCAAAAGGTCCGTATAGTCAAAGCTATGGTTCTTCCTGTAGTCATGTATGTATGTGAGAGCTGGACCATAAAGGCTGCTGAGAGCCCAGTAATTGATGCTTTTGAACAGTGGAGATGGAGAAGACTCTTTGGAGTCCTTTGGACTGCAAGGAGATCAAACCAATCAATCCGAAAGGAAATCAACCTTGAATTCTCATTGGAAGGACTGATTGCTCAAGCAGAAGCTATACAAGTTTGGCCAACTGATATGATGAGCAGTCTCACTGGAAAAGACCCCAGTGCTGGGAAAGATTGAAGTCAGGAGGAGAAGGGGGTGAAAGAGGATGAGATGGTTGGATGGCCTCACCAACTCAATGGACATGAGTTTGAGCAAGCTCTGGGAGATGGTGAAGGACAGGGAAGCCTGGCATGCTGCAGTCCGTGGGGTTGCAAAGAGTCATGCATGACTGAGCAACTGAACAACAAAGTACTGAAATTGTGGGGTACTTCCAACACAATTTGCCAGCATCCTTCAGAAAAGTCAAGGTCTTAAAATAAAAGAAAGACTGAATAGTTATTCCAAACTTAAAGAAGATTACAGGAAAATATCTGAATTTATAACTAAATTCAATGTTTGATCCTTTATTAAATCCTGGACTAGAAAAAAGACTTAGGTGGGTCAGTTGAATAAGGCCTATGACTAGAAAATATGAGTAGTATTGTATCAATATTAATTTCCTGATTTCTTTCATTTTTACTGTGGTTTTACAAGACATTAACATTTAAGAAGTCTGGTGGGAGGGTACACAGGAAAAGGAAAAAACTTAAAATCTAATTTCTTAGCATCAAGCTATTGTTAGACACAAGTCAATACCTATTAAGTAAGAGTCCTATATTAAGCTTCTTTTAACATCAAGATCACTTTCTTCATAGTGGTGACGGATGTCATTAGGTGAAAAGGAAACATACATATATACATGTAGACTAAGCCATATTTATTGAAAGTAAAATCCAGAGTTACCAAGTATTGGTACAAGAAGAGTAAGCAAGGCCCGTTCAGAGCAAGCTGCAGTGTATGGTTATCCTGTTTACAGAAGAACTTTCTGGGTTTACTGAGAAACACTATAATAACAAGAACTCATCCATCTAACCCATTTTTGCATTCCAGCCACTTAGCACAGTGCCTTGCATATAATAAAAAGTCAATACATGTTTATTGAACCACACAGAGGCTTGGCAAAGAAGTCAGCTTCCTATGGAGGGCGGAAATGGCATATTTCATCTTTCACAGTTTAATGTGGGACGGGCTGAGTTTACTTACTGACTTAGTA
The DNA here is from genome assembly GCA_022376925.1 of Tragulus kanchil. Classification (NCBI taxonomy): domain Eukaryota; kingdom Metazoa; phylum Chordata; class Mammalia; order Artiodactyla; family Tragulidae; genus Tragulus; species Tragulus kanchil. The sequence goes on from JAIOJX010000030.1 coordinate 96,474,235, forward strand.
AATGAAGTCTGCGAAAATGTCTTTCTCACTCTATTTTGCTTTTAGAATTATTAACACCCTTGGCATTTATTACCACACATACGAAGAAAATCCATGACCCAGCTGACCCTCTCAGCTAGCAGGAATCTCAGAAAGAAAGGAATGAGCGATAGGATATTCAGCAGAAATGCTGGAAAAGTTCTGCGGTTTAAAAACAGAAAAGAGTATTTTTTTAAAAGGAGGCATAAGCAATGCGTCATTATTGAACAGACAAACTATTCTATAGAGGGCAATCTATTGTTGACCGAGCCTGCTGGTGGTGCAAGTGTAAAAATCTTTAAACACTGCTAGTTCCCCAGTCCTCTCTCATGACACATAAACAAAAGCCTAATTATTCCATCAAGCAAGTCTCTCAGAATTCAGTGCTATTCAAAAAGATAGCCAAAAGTTACTTGTTAAACTGTTTCTATCCTTCAGTAACTAAGAATATAGTTTCCCTATGGTCCCTCTTAATAAAAAAACATATTGTAAACATATTTCTGCTGTCTTTCACAACTAACACAAACAAATCTTTGGGCTGCTTTAGACTGCATGAAGACAACATAGTTGATTCCCCTTCAGAGGTGACCAGGCTCAAGCAGGAATTCGATATTTAACTATTACCGATATAAAGGAGTGGGTGTCACTTTGCCTTCCCTGATTAACCTTTTCAGATTAAGGAATAATTAATAAAACTCATGTTATTCTTGGTAACATTAAATAGTGTGAATGTGTAAATGTTTTGTTTTCCATGTTTGCCACTTTAATTAATAATGCTATATTCCTCTAAGTGCTGAAATTTACTTATTTAAAATACAAAATGATTTTAGAAAGTCTGGGTGAGGATGGCAGGGTGTCATTAGACTGTGGGAGCTTAGTAAAACCTTTACAAGAATTAGAAAATTTTAAGGGGCTTCCCTGGTGGTCCAGTGGGTGAAGAGTCAGTCCTGCAGTGTAAGGGGCACCACTTCGATCCCTGGCTCAGGAAAATCGCACATGCTGAGGAGCAGCTGGGCCGGTGTGTCTGACGATGAGCCAGCACTCTGGAGCGCATGCGCCCAGAGCCAGTGCTCTGAAACGAGAGAGGCCACTATGATGGGAGGCCCACATGTGCCAAAGAATAAAGATGGATGAAAAATAAAAACAATGACTTAGAGGCAAAATAAAGAAATAAACAAATAAAAACAATTTTATTTAGGAGAGGTCTCATTTAAAAACACAATAAAAATAATTGAAGTATTTAGACATTACTTGGTTTAGTCATGTCTGACTCTTTGCAACTCTATGGACTATAGCTCCATAGGGCTATAGACTCCTCTCCATGACCATTCTTCAGGTAAGAATGCTGGAGTGGGTTGCCAGTTCCCTCTCCAGAGGACCCTCCTGATCCATGGGTCAAACCTGTATCTCTTCCCCTGCACTGGTAGGCAGATTCTTTACCACTAGTGCCACCTGGAAAGCCCATTTAGACACCAGGATTATATTTACCTGAACTATGAACATAAGACTGCTGATCATCGATTTTTATATTAAAAAATATGTCTTCAATAGCATATTTACGTTTCAGAAAAGTGGCTTCTCATTTTCCCCAAGGAAAAAGAAACCAGGAAATGAGCTTAAATATTTATTCTCTACCTTGAATATGCAGATCATTAAATGACATTGAACAGAAAAGGTAATACTTACAGACATTATCAAAGTTGGAGTGGAGTGATGGCCAGAGAGTGTTAATTATACTACAGAAATTGTCCATAAATGAAAAATATTAATTTATCAATATAACTGAAAAAAAATTTAAAACAAAATATTTTCTCATTTAAGATGTCTTTAAAACCTTACTCCTCTTTTTTATCCACATATTTCTCAAAAAGCATAACATATCTGTGACCCTAAGCATGAGACAGTATTTGAGGCATTGAGCATGATAAGAATAGAAAACAAAACAGAAAGTTAGACATTCCTTCTTCCTTCTTTTTACAGCCCAGACCAAAAGGAGAGAACTTTAAAGAATCTATATTCCTTGGAGATAGACAACACTGAAATGAACAGTATTTTATTGCTATTAAATTCATCTGGGCCAGGTACAAGTCATGAATGGAGATATTTTCCATTTTGCCCTCAGTTTAGCCAAAGAAACTGCTAAAATTTGGTCACTTTTTATTTATACTTAAGCACCTTTGCTTTTGCTCCCATCTATGTCTTACATTAGGTACAGTCATGGTGTCATGAGCCAGAGCCTCACCCCCAGTCTCAGCAAATATCAACTACAACTCAAATGTATAATGTATCACAATGGATTGTCTTTATAAGCCTTTAAAAGCATTAATTGTTTCCTAGAGATCACCATATGGAAGTCAGTGACGATATGGAATGAGTTCCTTCTTGGACACTCAGAGCCTTTAAGTAAATCGGCATTTGTTTACATAAACTGCATGTTAGAATTACCTGTAAAGGTTTTAAGAAATACTTATGTCCAGGGCTTCCCTGTTGGCTCAGTGGTGAAGAATCTGCTCACCAGTGTACGGGACACAGGCTTGAACCCTAGTCTGAGGAAATTCCCACATGCTGCAGAGCAACTAAGCCAATGCATCACAACTACTGAGCCTGTGCTCTTGAGCCTGGGAATCGCAAATACTGAGCTCAAGTGCTCCAACTACTGAAGCCTGAATACCCTAGAGCCCGTGTTCTGCAACAAGAGAAACCACTGCAATGAGGAGCCTGCACACCACAATGAAGAGTAGCCTCCCTTGCCACAACTAGAGAAAAGCCTGCCCAGCAAAGAAAACCCAGTACAGTCAAAAATAAATAAACAAATAATAATAATAATAAAAGCACTGATGTCCAGGCCCCAGTCCAGGCCAGTTAAATCAGTCTCTGGACTGGAACCTGAGAAATAGTACTTTCAGATTTTTTAAAAAAAATTCCTCAGATGCTCATATTGAACAAGGGTTGAGAAACACTGATGTAAATGCTTTATTAAGGATGAGGCTCTCTTACTGACGGATTCCTGGTTCTCCCCTCACCCCAGCTCCCAGGGGTATGATCTCGGCTTAGTGTCCTCATCTATAAAATGAGGCTAGAGAAACAGTGACTACCTTATGGAACTGATGAACTAATTAAATGAGTTGATATTTGTAGAGCAGGTAGGACAGTAGCCATAACCATGTAAATTTCTGTTAAATAAATGTGAAAAATAAATCAGGCTCTAGGGGTTAAGTGGAAGAAATTCTAGCAGAGCAAGGGAACCTTAAGTCCTCAGAGGGTCTTTGCAGTTGGAATATCATTAAAGGTTTAGCTTGGGCTTGTTCAAGAAATCAAACAAGAAATGGGGGTGTTCTGATGCTTTATTTAGTTGTAAAAGAATAAAAATGAATAAAGAGTATTGTCACTTGTAACTGAAAAGACCAGTTGGTTCAGATGAGATGATTAAGATTTCAAAACACTTTGCTCTCTTCCTTGACCTCACGTCTCTTTCCGGGCTTTATTCTGAGGCATGCTGCTCCTCTTAATGGCAGGAGTTCCGCTTTACATGCATTCCACTCAGTGGCTCAGGAGAACAGAGACCTTCCTTCTCCTATACGCCCAGGCCAGGTCCCAAGATTATGTTTCACTGGCTCTGGTTTGCTGGGCTAAGAAAGCTGTTTATGTGCCTTTGTTTTCCTGACATCAGAGGTTCCCTATTTGATTAACAGTAAATAATCACTGAATTGAGAAGAAACTTGATACTGAAATTGATTAAATTTTAATCATACATTCATTTTGGGAGCCAGAATTGGAATTAACCCCACATCAACCTGAGAGAGTGAGGGATTAACAATCCCTTACAGAAAAATAGGATGCTATTCCCAAGAACGGCAAAATGGACTAAGGGCCGGTTGACAAGAGTGTCACCATGGTTAACATAGAAAAATAATCCTATGTCCCGGGCTTCCCCTGGTGGTCCAGTGGGTAAGGACACCGCCTTGCAGTGCAAGGGGCGCCGCTTAGATCCCTGGCCTGGGAAGATCCCTCGTGCCGCGGAGCGGCTGGACTGATGTGTCCAATTACCGCGCCGAATCTCTGGGGCTCATGCGCCCAGAGCCGGTGCTCTGCAGTGAGAGAGGCCACCGCGATGGGAGGCCCACAGGAGCCGAAGAACAAATACGCATGAAAATAGAGAAATGAAAGACCAATAGAAGTGGCCCGCCTATCCCCCTCCCTCCCCACCCCATCCTTTAGAAAGATAAATAATTAAAATAAATGTTAAAAAAAAATGTTCATAGAAATAATCCTATGTCCCTAGAGACTTCTTTAATAGGCTTCTCTGTTCAGCTAGATTTGAAATCTATGGATTGGCATACTTAGAAACCCTGGGAAGGATCTTCTCTCACTGTCAAATCTTCCTGCTTTATAATTTCTGAAATTCTTTAGAGAGAATGAAGGATGTATGCTAAGACTTAATGCACAAAATAACCCTGGGCTAGAGAACACACTTATCTAAACTCAAAATATATTTGACTCACATGAGATACTATCTGAAGATTGTTTTAATGGTTTTAATGGGAGGAGAGAGACAGAGAGAAGCCAAAGAACAAGTGAACAGGCCCAAAAAAGGTGAAGCCTTGGACCCTGGGCAAGCAGCCTACTTTCTGCGGCTGCCAAGGCTGGCCGTGTCCCTTGTCATGCATTCCACTCAGTGGCTCAGGAGAACAGAGACCTTCCTTCTCCTATACGCCCAGGCCAGGTCCCAAGATTATGTTTCACTGGCTCTGGTTTGCTGGGCTAAGAAAGCTGTTTATGTGCCTTTGTTTTCCTGACATCAGAGGTTCCCTATTTGATTAACAGTAAATAATCACTGAATTGAGAAGAAACTTGATACTGAAATTGATTAAATTTTAATCATACATTCATTTTGGGAGCCAGAATTGGAATTAACCCCACATCAACCTGAGAGAGTGGGGGATTAACAATCCCTTACAGAAAAATAGGATGCTATTCCCAAGAACGGCAAAATGGACTAAGGGCCGGTTGACAAGAGTGTCACCATGGTTAACATAGAAAAATAATCCTATGTCCCGGGCTTCCCCTGGTGGTCCAGTGGGTAAGGACACCGCCTTGCAGTGCAAGGGGCGCCGCTTAGATCCCTGGCCTGGGAAGATCCCTCGTGCCGCGGAGCGGCTGGACTGATGTGTCCAATTACCGCGCCGAATCTCTGGGGCTCATGCGCCCAGAGCCGGTGCTCTGCGACGACAGAGGCCACCGCGATGGGAGGCCCACAGGAGCCGAAGAACAAATACGCATGAAAATAGAGAAATGAAAGACCAATAGAAGTGGCCCGCCTATCCCCCTCCCTCCCCACCCCATCCTTTAGAAAGATAAATAATTAAAATAAATGTTAAAAAAAAATGTTCATAGAAATAATCCTATGTCCCTAGAGACTTCTTTAATAGGCTTCTCTGTTCAGCTAGATTTGAAATCTATGGATTGGCATACTTAGAAACCCTGGGAAGGATCTTCTCTCACTGTCAAATCTTCCTGCTTTATAATTTCTGAAATTCTTTAGAGAGAATGAAGGATGTATGCTAAGACTTAATGCACAAAATAACCCTGGGCTAGAGAACACACTTATCTAAACTCAAAATATATTTGACTCACATGAGATACTATCTGAAGATTGTTTTAATGGTTTTAATGGGAGGAGAGAGACAGAGAGAAGCCAAAGAACAAGTGAACAGGCCCAAAAAAGGTGAAGCCTTGGACCCTGGGCAAGCAGCCTACTTTCTGCGGCTGCCAAGGCTGGCCGTGTCCCTTGTCTGAAAAACCAGAATCTCAGCACACTACATTCTGACACCTTGGAGCACTAAATGCAGCTCACAATTTCACAATCTGCCTCAAGTACCTTTGATTCAAAAATCAATCCTTTGGGTGGTTATAGATGGGATGGATTGTGGCTGCCAAAACGATCTCTCAATTTAGTGAAGGACTTGATTGTTTGGCATTATGTGGATTAAATATTGTGGTTATTGACTCATTTCTTTCACATTTAAAGATGCTGGGACATCATGCAGACAAGCCAGTTTTAGTTCAAGCAACTGCCAGGAATGGTACTGTAACCTTAAGATTTAAACATTTTATCTTGGAAACCCAGCCATTAGTAGACTATGCCAGATTTCCGTTTCCACACACCCTCTCTGGAGTGCTGTGCCTGCTTGCCCCCTTGTGCCCTCCTTCTGTATTTACTCCTGCTTAACAAGTGTCTACAAAGTGACTACTATACATCTGCACAGTCCTCCAGGAAGACTAATACAGTTTTGTTTTTTTTTAAATCATCATTGTTGCGACTTCTGAAGTGAATGTATTTAAATCTGTCTCTAAATTTGTTTTCCATTTTCTTCTATGAGTCTGAACTGCTGATTTTATACTTTCATTTCTCTAACTCCTGCTTCTGTTTCTTCACTTTGTCAAGAAATATAAGAAGGGTCTGAACTGACAAAATAATTTGTTCATAGAAATAATCCTATGTCCCTAGAGACTTCTTTAATAGGCTTCTCTGTTCAGCTAGATTTGAAATCTATGGATTGGCATACTTAGAAACCCTGGGAAGGATCTTCTCTCACTGTCAAATCTTCCTGCTTTATAATTTCTGAAATTCTTTAGAGAGAATGAAGGATGTATGCTAAGACTTAATGCACAAAATAACCCTGGGCTAGAGAACACACTTATCTAAACTCAAAATATATTTGACTCACATGAGATACTATCTGAAGATTGTTTTAATGGTTTTAATGGGAGGAGAGAGACAGAGAGAAGCCAAAGAACAAGTGAACAGGCCCAAAAAAGGTGAAGCCTTGGACCCTGGGCAAGCAGCCTACTTTCTGCGGCTGCCAAGGCTGGCCGTGTCCCTTGTCTGAAAAACCAGAATCTCAGCACACTACATTCTGACACCTTGGAGCACTAAATGCAGCTCACAATTTCACAATCTGCCTCAAGTACCTTTGATTCAAAAATCAATCCTTTGGGTGGTTATAGATGGGATGGATTGTGGCTGCCAAAACGATCTCTCAATTTAGTGAAGGACTTGATTGTCTGGCATTATGTGGATTAAATATTGTGGTTATTGACTCATTTCTTTCACATTTAAAGATGCTGGGACATCATGCAGACAAGCCAGTTTTAGTTCAAGCAACTGCCAGGAATGGTACTGTAACCTTAAGATTTAAACATTTTATCTTGGAAACCCAGCCATTAGTAGACTATGCCAGATTTCCGTTTCCACACACCCTCTCTGGAGTGCTGTGCCTGCTTGCCCCCTTGTGCCCTCCTTCTGTATTTACTCCTGCTTAACAAGTGTCTACAAAGTGACTACTATACATCTGCACAGTCCTCCAGGAAGACTAATACAGTTTTGTTTTTTTTTAAATCATCATTGTTGCGACTTCTGAAGTGAATGTATTTAAATCTGTCTCTAAATTTGTTTTCCATTTTCTTCTATGAGTCTGAACTGCTGATTTTATACTTTCATTTCTCTAACTCCTGCTTCTGTTTCTTCACTTTGTCAAGAAATATAAGAAGGTGTCTTTGCTTCTGTGACATCAGAGTATTTGGGTTTCTCCTAATTCCTTTCTGTTGACTCCCTTTCCATCTTCCTGATCTAACATATAAATGTTCTTTTGATCAAATTTCCTTCTAAGCTGGGTTAACTGTCCCTTCTATGTGTTCCTGTAATACCCTATCAGAGAACTAATTACACTGTGCTGAAGTTAAATTGTTCGCATATTAGCACCCTTATTGAACTTAAACTTGAGAAAAGAAACTAGGTATTAATCACTGTTTGAACTCAGCGACCCAACCTGCAAGTACAACTGCAAATAACCTCTGTGCCCCTGATAAAATATATCCAAGACATTTTGCCTGAAGGAATCGTGAAACAGGGAGCTTCAGGCCACTCAGGCACACACTATGGTAAAGTGAGATCTGATGCTGTGTGGCAGCTGTTCCTCAAACGGATGAAAATGATGGTTTTCTTCTTCTCCAGGTCAACGGAATCAGAATCTGTCAATCACCAGATATGTGTGATGACATGTAACCCAAGTCAGGTACTTATACCTAATATACTTAAAACAAAGTTAAATCTCAACACAGATGGATTCTGATGCTAAGAGGATAACTGTAGATCAGGGGTTATATGAACATGCATGGATAGTGATAAATATTAAACCATTCCAGTAAAAAAGAAAAAAAAGATTCTTTGCATCCTTTAAGAAGTACACATTCACCTGATCTATTAATGTACTTCCAGAAATATGAATACTGATAAGAATTTAAAAATATATAGAAAAACAATGATGCTGGAAGGGAATACTGATGAGACAATATTCATGGATAGTTAAGAATAAATGAGGTCCTAAAAAAACAGATGAATTGCCCACCATTAAGAGCACAGAGAGTCTCTCATGTAACAAGAGACAGGGCAGACTCTGGGCATGAGACATAGGTGAGACCATATAAATCCTTTTCTGCTTCTTGTTTCACACTGAAATAAGCAGGTCATTAGCTGAGGGTGAGGAGGTACTTGAAATTCAAAGACAATTCTGAAAGTATGATAAAGGATATTCTAACAGAATGGGACAACAGTGAATGACTTCCACCTTGCTAAATCCACTGGTTAATTCTCAATTGAGCAATTTGAATGATAGACAGCATTTGACATAGCATATCATTCCTTTCCTCTTAAGATAATTTTGTTACATACTTACCTGATTTCCTCCCAGCTTCCTGACCACTCATCTCAGCCTCCTTTGTCGACCTTACCAGTGTCTCTGTAGTCTATGAAATGCCCCACAGCTCAGACCCTTAAAACTCTTTTTCCTACTTACACTGCCTAGATGATCTTATCCATTCTTCCAACTTAAAAGTGACATACATACAGATGGCTCTCCAATTTATACCTCCAGCCCAGAATTCTCCAGTCTACTCCAGGTGAATATATATAATCATCTGCTTCATGTCTCCACTTGGAATTGTGCTCTGTCTCTCACCTGGTAAAGAATCTGCCTGCATGCAGGAGAGCCTGGTTTGATTCCTGAGTTCAGGAAGATTCCCTGGAGAAGGGATAGGCTACCCACTCCAATATTCTTAGGCTTCCTTAGTGGTTCAGGTGGTAAAGAATCCACTTGCAATGTGGGAGATGTGGGTTCACTCCCTGGGTTGGGAAGATCCCCTAAGGGAACAGCTACCCACTCCTGTATTCTTGCCTGGAGAATTCCATGAACAGAAGAGCCTGGAACGCTATAGTCTTTGGAGTTGCAAAGAGTCAGACATGACTTTCACTTTCTCAAGTTTCAAGTGTTCAAGTTGGAATCCCTAACATATCCCCATCTTTATGGAAATATGAATACTGATAAGAATAAAAATATATAGAAAAACAATGATGCTGGAAGGGAATACTGATGAGACAATATTCATGGATAGTTAAGAATAAATGAGGTCCTAAAAAAACAGATGAATTGCCCACCATTAAGAGCACAGAGAGTCTCTCATGTAACAAGAGACAGGGCAGACTCTGGGCATGAGACATAGGTGAGACCATATAAATCCTTTTCTGCTTCTTGTTTCACACTGAAATAAGCAGGTCATTAGCTGAGGGTGAGGAGGTACTTGAAATTCAAAGACAATTCTGAAAGTATGATAAAGGATATTCTAACAGAATGGGACAACAGTGAATGACTTCCACCTTGCTAAATCCACTGGTTAATTCTCAATTGAGCAATTTGAATGATAGACAGCATTTGACATAGCATATCATTCCTTTCCTCTTAAGATAATTTTTTCACATACTTACCTGATTTCCTCCCAGCTTCCTGACCACTCATCTCAGCCTCCTTTGTCGACCTTACCAGTGTCTCTGTAGTCTATGAAATGCCCCACAGCTCAGACCCTTAAAACTCTTTTTTTCCTACTTACACTGCCTAGATGATCTTATCCATTCTTCCAACTTAAAAGTGACATACATACAGATGGCTCTCCAATTTATACCTCCAGCCCAGAATTCTCCAGTCTACTCCAGGTGAATATATATAATCATCTGCTTCATGTCTCCACTTGGAATTGTGCTCTGTCTCTCACCTGGTAAAGAATCTGCCTGCATGCAGGAGAGCCTGGTTTGATTCCTGAGTTCAGGAAGATTCCCTGGAGAAGGGATAGGCTACCCACTCCAATATTCTTAGGCTTCCTTAGTGGTTCAGGTGGTAAAGAATCCACTTGCAATGTGGGAGATGTGGGTTCACTCCCTGGGTTGGGAAGATCCCCTAAGGGAACAGCTACCCACTCCTGTATTCTTGCCTGGAGAATTCCATGAACAGAAGAGCCTGGAACGCTATAGTCTTTGGAGTTGCAAAGAGTCAGACATGACTTTCACTTTCTCAAGTTTCAAGTGTTCAAGTTGGAATCCCTAACATATCCCCATCTGCTACCAAACTTCTCTTCCTGTGTTCTTTTGAATCGTAGTAACTGGCAGCTCTGTCTTGTGAGTCTTTTCATTATTTTATACAAAACTTAGAGTTGCACTTGACTGGGTCTCTTTTCAGCTCACCTCACTTCCCCTTAACCAATAAATCTTTTTGTTTTTGTCTATAATTTTAAAATATATGTGGTATATGGACTCTAGTAGGATGGTAATGATAACACATGCAGTGAAGCGATGGAAAGACAGACATGGACAGTGGACATATGGACATTGTGGGGAAGGAACAGTGGGTGGGAGGCATAAAGGAAGTAGCATGAAAATCTGTACTATCATATGTGAAGAAAATAGCTATAGCCATTGCTCTGTGAGAAAAGGGGGTCCTACAGGGGTGCTGTGTGACTATCTGGAAGGGTGGGATGGGTTGGGATATACATATGACTAATCTGGGAATATACATATCTGTAAACAACAAAACTCTGTAAGGGTTAAAAGTAAAATAAAAGTTAAAAAAAAAAAATCAACTGAAAAAAAAAAAAATGAGGACTTGTAAATACATTCCGTTTTCCCCAGTTCCACTGTCGCCACTCTGACCTAAGCTACTAACAACTTCAGCTTTCTAATTAGCTACATTTTAAAAATTTTAATCTTTCTATATCTGTTCTAGTTATATTACCCACCTCAATGCTCCTGGAATACACTAGGCACGATTCCAATTTAGAGCTTTTGTACTCACTATTTTCTCTGCCTTTAAAACTGTTTCACTGTTCTCTTTGTTAGCCATATGGCCAACTCCCTCCCTTTCTTCAAGCCTTTATACATGTATAGAAAAAGTATGCAGAAAAGTATGTAGAAAAAGTGCTACCTTTTCAGTTTATAGAATACATACACATTTAACTAGTTCTCTCCACATGGCGGCATTTAAGGTGATTTTAAGTTCATAATTGAATAGCAAAATATTTTCTTAGTTTACTCCAATGATAATAATAAAACTGACACACTTCAAAAATGTCTTTTTTTTTTTTTTCAAATGGCGTTGAACAGTCTCTTGAATCATAAACATGGTATTCACTCCCACCCCGACTGATGTAACTCTTTGCCATCAGTGTTTTCGGCTCTATTCCCCTCCCTCTAATCTTCTCTTATCCATTACTCAGTGTGACTTTGTGTACATTAGTGAGGATTTAAAGATGTAACACTTGAGGTCTGCAATCGCCTTTTAAATCCTGTATTCAGTCTCCACTGATTCTGTCAACCAGTGTAAACTCATCGGGGCTCACCTCCAGTGAGGCAACTACTGCAGGGATGACTGGACAGCCACAGCGACAGAAACGACAGCTGGCCCCGTGAAAGGCCTCCCCAGACTCCACCGTAGGTGGATCCTGCTCAGCCTCAGACCAGCTCCACAGAAGAGGCAGGTGGCTGTCCCCTTCTAAAGATAGGGAAACTGAGATGCAGAGATACTAAATAAGAGATTAATTTACCCAAGATTATGCAACAAATAAACCACTTTGAATTCAAAATAAGGTCTGACCTTATTGGCTATAGTCTGAACACTGTACTCTTCTACAACAAAAAGGTCATCTCTATGATAACAGCTCCCAAAAGAGGAGGAGCGGGTTAATTCAATCCAGAATCAGGCAGTGGAGAAACCTTTCAGAGGGACTTTTTCACTCAGCACCAGAAGACTCCTAAATTTCCCTAAGGTCCTCTGCTAACAGGAGCTGTAAAATGGTTGATTAAAGACACAAAATACAAGGAAATATGAACAAATATTAACTTCTAATACTTATTATTTTGCTAGTTCTGTATGATTTTTCAATAAGCTCTTTCTATATCACAGTTTTTCCATTGAAAATCAGTGGTTTTTGATTCCTTTTTCTCTAATTTAACTTTCAATTCAGAATTTTAAAGATATTTTATAAATGTTTCTCTCAACTGTGAAAACACACATCTGACAATTCTGTATTCTAGTTGGAGTCTCAACTAATTTATGATAAATTATTAAAATACAATGAGATTTGGGGCTTCCCTGGTGGTCCAGTGGGTAAGGACACTGCCTTGCATTGCAAGGGGCGCCGGTTCGATCCCTGGCCTGGGAAGATCCCACATGCCGCGGAGCGGCTGGACTGATGGGTCCAATTCCCGAGCCAGAGCTCTGGAACGCATGTGCCCAGAGCTGGTGCTCTGCAAGGAGAGAGGCCACTGCGATGGGAGGCCCACAGGGGCCAAAGAACAAAGAAGGATGAAAAATAGATAAATGAAAGACCAATAGAAGTGGCTCGCCTGCCCCCCTCCCTACCCCACCCCCCCCCCCCGCAAAAAAAGGTGGGACATTCCAAGTCTCTTGTAATGTTAATTAAAGTATACCATCCAACGGAGAATTCTGACCATAATTAACACTAAGAATATGGCACTCCTTGGTTAACCATCAAGTTGAATGTAGACAGACGGCTATATTCATACACTCTGTGGTGATGTACTGGGGGAATCAACCTAAATTGTCCTTAATTTTTTAAAAATTTCTATTATTAAAATAGAGTAGAAAATAAACTTTATCTAGTCTTATGGTCAATAAAATTATCTGAACATGCAGGCTGAAAAATAATTTGGTATTTAGAAGACTTAGCTGAAAAGTCATGAAGCTTATAAGCAAATAACATGCTTAGAAGCAGTGAGGAAGAAGCAATATTTCTAAATACAGCAAAATCTGCCATAACCAAGAAGTCTGCCTTTAAAATACAACTGAAAAAAGACACTGGCTTTTTTTTTTTTTTTTCCCAAGTGCCCAGGCCTGACCTACTGGAGTTAGTCCTCAGTTTCCTGCGATTTGGCTGCATAAGTTAAAGCCATCCATTCTTATCCCTGCTATGGTTTGGTGCCACCTGGTGGAAGTTAATCTCTCTGTTTTAAGCAGTCAAAAGTGGATCACCACAAGCACAGGTTTATCCATTAGAGAAATGGTAAAAGCCAGAGAAGTCTTTTGAAAGACTGAAAAAAAAAAAAATTATTTAAATAAGGATCAAAGAAGCAAAGCATAACAGATCTATGGCCTAGGCCAACACTTTAGAAATTTGAGAAAGCTGAGTGTGTATTAGACAGTTTGGCCTAAAGTAACAAAATGCTGCAGAATGAGAGGGTTAAACCATAGACATTTATTTCTCACAATTCTGGAGAATAGAAAGTTCAAGATCAGGGAACTAGCACAGTGGAGAAGCTTTGGTAAGAGCTCTCTCTTCATAGCTGCCCTTACATCCTCCAGGACAGTGGGAGACAGCAAGCTTCTTATTATAAAGGCACAAACTCCATCATGAGCACTCCACCCTACTGAGGGCATCTAAACCTAAATACCTTCCAAAGGCCTCATCTCTAAATACCATCACATTGGGGTTGGAGCTCCAACTTACAAATTTCAGAGGAATATAATCAGTGGGTCCCTAACAGAATGAGAAATATCTCACAAATTAAGACTTCTCTGTCTGAACAAAACAGCAGTTATTGTAATGATTTTTTTTCTTCTATTCAGATTTTAAGAAAACTTCAGATTAGTTAAATATAGAAAGCAATGGCTGCCTTTTAAAACCTTGTATGTACGGTCAGACAATGTACTGGAATACACAGATACTGGGCAGTATTAGTTTGTGTCTATCTTCAAATTTCTTTTTATTCCACCCTAACTGGGAAGCTTTGCCTCACTTCAAAACTCTAGGCCTCATTTTTCTCACGTGTAAAATTACAGTGTTGGATTAGATACTCTATGTTCTGTCCTAGGGTTAATACTATAATAACTACACTGTTATTACCAATAACATATTTGTGCAACACATTATACTTTAGAAAGTGCTTCCATATGCTATTGTTAAACTCCTAACAGCCTCTAAAGTCAAGGTTTGCGATAAGCCATTTCACAAATAAGAGGAATCAGGCTTTAAGTAATTTTTCTAAGTGAGAGAAATTGATAGGTGGAAGGGCGTGGGGAGGACTAAGCTTCAAGCCTGGATTTTTGATTCCAAATTTCATGTTTTCATTTTCAGGCCACAGTATTTCTTCCTCTGGGAAATCAGTGGTGTATCTATTTCTCTACTCTCAAAAAAGATCCTCAGTACACATGTGGGATATTCCATACTGCTCTGCTCCCACAGTCCCTCTCCTTTTAAAGTGGCAAGTTTCTGAGCTATGGAAAAGGTGCCAAGAATCCTACTCAAGAAAGATGATAGCACAGATTCTAAGAAAGTAAAACCAGGTTTGCATAACAGCATAATTTCTAAATTAGCTTCCTATCTCCCAAAAGGAGGTAATGGAGAAGACTCTTGAGAGTCCCTTGGACAGCAAGGAAATCAAACCAGTCAATCCTAAAGGAAATTAACCCTGAATATTCACTGGAAGGACTGATGCTGAAGCTCCAATAGTTTGGACACCTGATGTGAAAAGCCAATTCACTGGAAAAGACCCTCATGCTGGGAAAGACTGAAGGCAAAAGAAGGGGGCAACAGAGGATGAGATAGATAGGATACTGATTCAATGGACATGAATCTGAGCAAAATCTAGGAGATAGTGGAGGACAGAAAAGCCTGGAGTACTGCAGTTTGTGGGCTCACAAAGAATTAGACATGACGTAGCGACTGAATAACAACCCATTTCCAGAAAGGCCCCAACAACTGGAAAGGTCGAGAGGAACCAGGAGAGGGCAATTAGAGGACTGTTCCAGCAGGGCTGCAGGCTTTGAGTATCAATGTACTGGAATACACAGATACTGGGCAGTATTAGTTTGTGTCTATCTTCAAATTTCTTTTATTCCACCTAACTGGGAAGCTTTGCCTCACTTCAAAACTCTAGGCCTCATTTTTCTCACGTGTAAAATTACAGTGTTGGATTAGATACTCTATGTTCTGTCCTAGGGTTAATACTATAATAACTACACTGTTATTACCAATAACATATTTGTGCAACACATTATACTTTAGAAAGTGCTTCCATATGCTATTGTTAAACTCCTAACAGCCTCTAAAGTCAAGGTTTGCGATAAGCCATTTCACAAATAAGAGGAATCAGGCTTTAAGTAATTTTTCTAAGTGAGAGAAATTGATAGGTGGAAGGGCGTGGGGAGGACTAAGCTTCAAGCCTGGATTTTTGATTCCAAATTTCATGTTTTCATTTTCAGGCCACAGTATTTCTTCCTCTGGGAAATCAGTGGTGTATCTATTTCTCTACTCTCAAAAAAGATCCTCAGTACACATGTGGGATATTCCATACTGCTCTGCTCCCACAGTCCCTCTCCTTTTAAAGTGGCAAGTTTCTGAGCTATGGAAAAGGTGCCAAGAATCCTACTCAAGAAAGATGATAGCACAGATTCTAAGAAAGTAAAACCAGGTTTGCATAACAGCATAATTTCTAAATTAGCTTCCTATCTCCCAAAAGGAGGTAATGGAGAAGACTCTTGAGAGTCCCTTGGACAGCAAGGAAATCAAACCAGTCAATCCTAAAGGAAATTAACCCTGAATATTCACTGGAAGGACTGATGCTGAAGCTCCAATAGTTTGGACACCTGATGTGAAAAGCCAATTCACTGGAAAAGACCCTCATGCTGGGAAAGACTGAAGGCAAAAGAAGGGGGCAACAGAGGATGAGATAGATAGGATACTGATTCAATGGACATGAATCTGAGCAAAATCTAGGAGATAGTGGAGGACAGAAAAGCCTGGAGTACTGCAGTTTGTGGGCTCACAAAGAATTAGACATGACGTAGCGACTGAATAACAACCCATTTCCAGAAAGGCCCCAACAACTGGAAAGGTCGAGAGGAACCAGGAGAGGGCAATTAGAGGACTGTTCCAGCAGGGCTGCAGGCTTTGATATCAGATAAAACTGGGTCCATGCCTTGCCTTCCCATAGCAAGCAAAGTTAATCTTGCTTAACTTTGCTGACTGATTAGAGTCTAGATCTGAAAATACCTACAGCATGTGGCACTGGGGAGGCTTAAAGGCAACATATGCATAAAAAAGCCCTATTTCTACTTTGTCAAGAATTTTTCAATAAAAATTTATATTAAATTCGGTCAAATGTTTTTTCAGCATCTGTTGAGATAATATTGCTCTCCTTTGATGGTTCATCAATATAGTGAACTATGCATTGATTTTTTTGTTAAATCAATCTTGCATTTCTGGAATAAACTTAACTTGGTCAATATTGTTCTTTATATATATATATATGTATATATCCACATGTATGTATATGTATATGTGTATATACATATATATATTAAAGCACCTAATTCAGAGTCAATATCACTGTTGACACCCGACAAAATGAGGTCAATTTATATATAGCAGATAGTTCAACTGAAACTAGTTAAATTAAATCTCCACATGCATTTACTATTCTGTCACCTGAAAACATTCTGGACTATGTTGTTTTTTTAAGTTTTAATGCAACCAACACAGTCACATAAATAATCATAAATAATGTTAAACTATATGCTTGGACCTTAGAAATCCAAATACACAATGAACAAATTTGTCCATTCAGTAAATATTTATAAAGCATCTACTAATGCTCAGTATTGGGGGACAAAATAGATTTTTAGGGGGAGTATCATGAAGTTTATATTTTATTTATACTTTCACTTAATTATCTACATGTAGCAGAATGCACTTTTTAGAAAACTCTTGCCATTGATAAGTCCAAATTTACTTTTAACTTTGGTATAAACTTCCTTTGACAACTCTAACTCCCACAAGTATAGCAAAGCAATAGATATGTTTGACAGAGAAACTTTAATTTTTTTTCTTTGTTCAACTTTGGTATAAACTTCCTTGTGTTACCCAAAGTATGCAAGACAATTAGACAGGGTAGCGACTGAATAACAACCCATTTCCAGAAAGGCCCCAACAACTGGAAAGGTCGAGAGGAACCAGGAGAGGGCAATTAGAGGACTGTTCCAGCAGGGCTGCAGGCTTTGATATCAGATAAAACTGGGTCCATGCCTTGCCTTCCATAGCAAGCAAAGTTAATCTTGCTTAACTTTGCTGACTGATTAGAGTCTAGATCTGAAAATACCTACAGCATGTGGCACTGGGGAGGCTTAAAGGCAACATATGCATAAAAAAGCCCTATTTCTACTTTGTCAAGAATTTTTCAATAAAAATTTATATTAAATTCGGTCAAATGTTTTTTCAGCATCTGTTGAGATAATATTGCTCTCCTTTGATGGTTCATCAATATAGTGAACTATGCATTGATTTTTTTGTTAAATCAATCTTGCATTTCTGGAATAAACTTAACTTGGTCAATATTGTTCTTTATATATATATATATGTATATATCCACATGTATGTATATGTATATGTGTATATACATATATATATTAAAGCACCTAATTCAGAGTCAATATCACTGTTGACACCCGACAAAATGAGGTCAATTTATATATAGCAGATAGTTCAACTGAAACTAGTTAAATTAAATCTCCACATGCATTTACTATTCTGTCACCTGAAAACATTCTGGACTATGTTGTTTTTTTAAGTTTTAATGCAACCAACACAGTCACATAAATAATCATAAATAATGTTAAACTATATGCTTGGACCTTAGAAATCCAAATACACAATGAACAAATTTGTCCATTCAGTAAATATTTATAAAGCATCTACTAATGCTCAGTATTGGGGGACAAAATAGATTTTTAGGGGGAGTATCATGAAGTTTATATTTTATTTATACTTTCACTTAATTATCTACATGTAGCAGAATGCACTTTTTAGAAAACTCTTGCCATTGATAAGTCCAAATTTACTTTTAACTTTGGTATAAACTTCCTTTGACAACTCTAACTCCCACAAGTATAGCAAAGCAATAGATATGTTTGACAGAGAAACTATTTATGTCCTGTCTTCTGTGTTACCAGGGTGATGGTAGCAATATCGAAAACATTCGAGGTGGCTGTTATTGGCAAGGATCCTAACTTTCATTTCCAAATATAAGGACTGTAAAAAGCAAAATGTAGGCTGGGGTGTGGGCTGTAGACTGGCTATGGCTATACATAAACTAGATGAATGGATAATTGGTGATTAACCAAGCATAGACGCTATTCCTGGAAAAATAATATTGACAGGCAATATTTCATTAATATTTTAAAATCAACGAAATTTGGTGATTACATCACTTTTTTAAAAAATCTAATACCATACAATTGCATATTTTCAAATATTATATTTTTTGTTCACTTCTCTCTTGTTTCTTTCAATGGAAAACAATTCAAAAGGTTTACTCAGCCTTTGACCCCTCAATATAAATTGAAATGTTGCTACAGTTCAGCTTCTAAAGGATTTTTTAAAAAATATTGATTATATGCTTTAAAGGGAATAAATGATTACATACCAATCCTAAAAGAAAAAGTTATCTATTATACTGGCTGATTTTTTTTGGTCATATACTACACACGTACTAGGAGCTAGTACTTCTCTCTCACCACCTATTTCAAATCCTTTAACTCCAAACCAACTAGTGCACTGGCAGTGAGTTAATTAAGAAAGAAACTTTTCATAAGGGATGCTACACATTGATCCAAACCCTGTCTCTCTCTCCTGACAGTGTCTCTCTCGCCTGACAGTGTGGTGAGAGAAAGTGCGTTGGGTAGAGGGGAAGATGGGGGAGAGAGAGGGAGAAAGACAGAGAAAGAGAGCAGGGGAGAGAGGGAGAGAGAAGGATCAAGACTGAAGAGACAAAGACCAAGTCCACATTTCTTTGATTTCTTTGCTGCTGGATACTTTGTTTGCTTTCTTTTTTTAGGTTTAAATACATTTCCTTTCTTCAATTACAATATAATGAGAAGCAGAGTGCCTAGATGACAATTTGGTTTAGAAACAATTCTGTATTAGAGCAACTGTAACGGTTCTCTCTCCACCCCTTCGGTATGTCTCTATCAGGTTCCATTCCACTCCTGTAACTGCAAGCACTCCTATGACAACAAAGAAAATGGTTCGTTGGCTATCACAGAATTATCAAAACTGTCATGAAATCCCAGTGAGTATTTTAAGCGATTCTTTCTTGCCATAACTTTCTGAATGCTTAAGGCTTTTGAGACTACCACTGACTCCTGAACAATGAGGGGACTTGAGGTGCCCATTCTCTGTGCAGTCAGAAATCAAGGTACAATTTACAACTGGCCCTTCCTATGCACGGTGTCCCCATCCAAAGATTCAACCAGTCACAGATCATGAGTACCACAGTGTTTACTACTGAAAAAAAAAAATAATCCACATATAAGTAGGCCCACGCAAACCCGAGTTATTCAAGGGTTAATTGTACTCAGTGTGTTTTGGGCCAAGGGAAACATCATGAAGGTGTGACAGAATTACCACTGACCGCATCTGTAAGGAGACCTGATAGGAACTCTGAAATCCAAATGCTTTCCTTATTAAGTTCAAGATTCCACTTCTATTTAAAAAGAAACATGAAGAAAAGCCAAATACAGCACATACATAAAATAAGGTATGGTGGGTGGCGGACTTTTATGCCCTCTGTGGGTGTACCAGCACCTGTCTTCACCAATGCAAAAGCTCCACTGCTGGGTTTCTTGATGCAAATTAGGTTTTGCCTAATACACGCAATGCTGTGATATCTGAAAGTCAGGACTAATATAGAGACACGTTGCACGTTTGACCTGATGTGTTTGTTTCTACTGCTAATCAAAGTCATAAAGATATGAAGCTTTTGGCAGTAGTTTTAAAATTTTTCTGGGAGAGTTTTAGTGTCTGCTGACTAGCTTCCTGGGTTTTCAGAAGTGCTGCGCAGCCAAATCTGAAGATCTAGGCTGGTGCTCACTTCGCAGAGTGCAAGTATGACATGTTTCTCACACCATATACCAAAGAAAAAATTTTTTCAAGATGGATTAAAGACCTACATTTAAGGCCAGAAACAATAAAACTCCTAGAAGAGAACATTGGCAGCCTCTTCTTTGACATAAACCACAACAATGTTTTTGGCTCTGCTTTCTAAAGCAAAAAACAAAGGCAATAACAAAAACAAACAACAAATGAAATCTAATTAAACTCGGGAACTTTTTAAAGGAAGGAAACCTTAAGAAACTGAATGGGAGAAAGCATCTGTAAATGATATGACCCATAAGAGGTTAATATCCAAAATACTATGTTCTTTCTTGCCATAACTTTCTGAATGCTTAAGGCTTTTGAGACTACCACTGACTCCTGAACAATGAGGGGACTTGAGGTGCCCATTCTCTGTGCAGTCAGAAATCAAGGTACAATTTACAACTGGCCCTTCCTATGCACGGTGTCCCCATCCAAAGATTCAACCAGTCACAGATCATGAGTACCACAGTGTTTACTACTGAAAAAAAAAAATAATCCACATATAAGTAGGCCCACGCAAACCCGAGTTATTCAAGGGTTAATTGTACTCAGTGTGTTTTGGGCCAAGGGAAACATCATGAAGGTGTGACAGAATTACCACTGACCGCATCTGTAAGGAGACCTGATAGGAACTCTGAAATCCAAATGCTTTCCTTATTAAGTTCAAGATTCCACTTCTATTTAAAAAGAAACATGAAGAAAAGCCAAATACAGCACATACATAAAATAAGGTATGGTGGGTGGCGGACTTTTATGCCCTCTGTGGGTGTACCAGCACCTGTCTTCACCAATGCAAAAGCTCCACTGCTGGGTTTCTTGATGCAAATTAGGTTTTGCCTAATACACGCAATGCTGTGATATCTGAAAGTCAGGACTAATATAGAGACACGTTGCACGTTTGACCTGATGTGTTTGTTTCTACTGCTAATCAAAGTCATAAAGATATGAAGCTTTTGGCAGTAGTTTTAAAATTTTTCTGGGAGAGTTTTAGTGTCTGCTGACTAGCTTCCTGGGTTTTCAGAAGTGCTGCGCAGCCAAATCTGAAGATCTAGGCTGGTGCTCACTTCACAAAATGCAATTAGGACATTTTTCTCACACCATATACCAAAGAAAAAATTTTTTCAAGATGGATTAAAGACCTACATTTAAGGCCAGAAACAATAAAACTCCTAGAAGAGAACATTGGCAGCCTCTTCTTTGACATAAACCACAACAATGTTTTTGGCTCTGCTTTCTAAAGCAAAAAACAAAGGCAATAACAAAAACAAACAACAAATGAAATCTAATTAAACTCGGGAACTTTTGCACAGTAAAGGAAGGAAACCAATGATAAAATGAAAAGGCAACATTCTGAATGGGAGAAAGCATCTGTAAATGATATGACCCATAAGAGGTTAATATCCAAAATACATCAATGGTTCATACAACTCCATATAAAAAATAAACTTGATTGGAAAATGGACAGAAGACCTGAATAGACATTGTTCCAAAGAAGACATACCGATGGCCAACAGGCACATGAAAAGATGCTCAACATCGTTAATCAGAAGAATGCATTTTAAAACCACAGTGAGATACTACTTCACGCCAGACAGAATGGCTATCATCATAAAGAACACTAATGGCAAATGCTGGTGAGGATGTGGAAAAAGAACCGGTATACAATGTTGGTGGGAATGTTAGTACAGACACTGTGGAAAACAGTCTGGAGTATTCTCAAAACACTAAAAGTAAAATGACCATGTGACTCAGCAATTTTATTCCTATCCCAAACAAAAACACTAATTTAAAATGAAATATGCACCCCAAAATTCATAACACCAGCATTTACAATAGCTGAGTTAATACAAGCAATCTAAGTGTCCAAGGGCAGATGAATGGATAAAGAACATACACACACACACATATAAACGCATAGTAGAACACTATCCAACCAAAAAAAAAGAATGAAATTTTTCCATTTTCAACAACATGGATAGACTTAGAGGACACTAAGCTAATGCAAAAGAGGTCAAACAAAGATGAATAGTATATCTTATCACTTATATATAAAATCTAAAAAATAAAACTAGTGAATTTAACAAAAAGAAACAGATTCAATTGATACATCGATAACAAACTAGTGGTTACCAGTGGGGAGAGGGAAGGAAGAACAGGCAAGATAAGAGTAAACTATTAAGTACAAACTACTATACAAAATAAAAAATAAATAAGCCTCACAGATATATTGTACAACACAGAATATTCCCCATATTTTATAATTATAAATGAAGTATAATCTTTAAAAATTATGAATCATGTTGTACACTTGAAACTTATATAATATTGTATCAACCTCATCAACTATACCCTAGTAAAAAGACTAAAAGTGATAAAGAAATTTTAAATACATTATTCTAAGAAATAAAAATGCACTGTAATACTATTAAATATAATTATTGAAAGTTATAATCAAGTCAAAGATCAACAAACATGTACATCTCTTAGGATTTATCTGCAGCAGTCACTGCAAACTCACATCATTTCAAGTACTCACTCTCTTATCAAAGAATCTTTCAAACCCAGTACTACAGTCTGTTCATCTTAAAGTTCACTTTTCAAGGTTTTACTCATGGTCTTATTTCCTTTCTTACCAAATTTACATTCCACAATCAAACCTTCTAATCATTCCCCACATATGTGATTCCCAAAATCACTTCCATCTTCTGCTGTACTCTCTGCCTTTACCAAAGCATCAGTTTGGGTGGGAGAATTATTGCCATAATCACATTCTTATTGCAACTGCGTGACCACTGACTTACATGGACCCTTGGCACTCTCCAGCAAGAGTATTACACTCTCTAGTCTGGAAAAAAAGTAAAATGACCATGTGACTCAGCAATTTTATTCCTATCCCAAACAAAAACACTAATTTAAAATGAAATATGCACCCCAAAATTCATAACACCAGCATTTACAATAGCTGAGTTAATACAAGCAATCTAAGTGTCCAAGGGCAGATGAATGGATAAAGAACATACACACACACACATATAAACGCATAGTAGAACACTATCCAACCAAAAAAAAAGAATGAAATTTTTCCATTTTCAACAACATGGATAGACTTAGAGGACACTAAGCTAATGCAAAAGAGGTCAAACAAAGATGAATAGTATATCTTATCACTTATATATAAAATCTAAAAAATAAAACTAGTGAATTTAACAAAAAGAAACAGATTCAATTGATACATCGATAACAAACTAGTGGTTACCAGTGGGAGAGGGAAGGAAGAACAGGCAAGATAAGAGTAAACTATTAAGTACAAACTACTATACAAAATAAAAAATAAATAAGCCTCACAGATATATTGTACAACACAGAATATTCCCCATATTTTATAATTATAAATGAAGTATAATCTTTAAAAATTATGAATCATGTTGTACACTTGAAACTTATATAATATTGTATCAACCTCATCAACTATACCCTAGTAAAAAGACTAAAAGTGATAAAGAAATTTTAAATACATTATTCTAAGAAATAAAAATGCACTGTAATACTATTAAATATAATTATTGAAAGTTATAATCAAGTCAAAGATCAACAAACATGTACATCTCTTAGGATTTATCTGCAGCAGTCACTGCAAACTCACATCATTTCAAGTACTCACTCTCTTATCAAAGAATCTTTCAAACCCAGTACTACAGTCTGTTCATCTTAAAGTTCACTTTTCAAGGTTTTACTCATGGTCTTATTTCCTTTCTTACCAAATTTACATTCCACAATCAAACCTTCTAATCATTCCCCACATATGTGATTCCCAAAATCACTTCCATCTTCTGCTGTACTCTCTGCCTTTACCAAAGCATCAGTTTGGGTGGGAGAATTATTGCCATAATCACATTCTTATTGCAACTGCGTGACCACTGACTTACATGGACCCTTGGCACTCTCCAGCAAGAGTATTACACACTCCGTCTTAGTCTACTTAGTCTTCTACTCTCACAGAAAATATTTCATATTCTCCTTCTGTCACCCTTATAACTCATTCTCTCATCTTTATTCTCAGTTTATATCTGTGATTCCCTGGTCATGGAGAAAATTCAAACAAAGACATAAGTTCTTTCCCCAGTTCCCACGGCACACCTTCACATCTGTCATCATCCACTGTTTCTGGACTCTGCCTTCACTCCTCTAACTCTGGATGCTCTGTGCTCCTTGGTAAAGCTTCCTTTTCTACTTGTGCACTAGATCCTGTTTCTCTCCCATTTCAAGAACCTAGTTCACACAATCACCCTCTGAAACTGATCATTCTCTTTTGCAAATACAGCACACTGAGATTTCTCTCATCATTACTGAAAAAAAAAAAAAAACCACCTCTGGAGTACACATTTTTCTGTAGCAGCCAGGTAATCTTTTTTGTTCCCTAATTTCTATTTTTCCCCTAATTTCTATTGTTCACACCCATTCAAATCAGCTTTAGCCCAAATCCCACTCCCACCAGGAAACTTGTCATGGTCACTGGCGATTTCCATACAGGTAAACCCAATAGTCAGTTCTTGGTCCCCATCTTACTCAGCCTATGAGCAGCATTTGTCAAAGTTTATGACTCTCCGGAGCCTTGTTTGAAACCTGTTCTGTATTTCCAAGAAATAAAAATGCACTGTAATACTATTAAATATAATTATTGAAAGTTATAATCAAGTCAAAGATCAACAAACATGTACATCTCTTAGGATTTATCTGCAGCAGTCACTGCAAACTCACATCATTTCAAGTACTCACTCTCTTATCAAAGAATCTTTCAAACCCAGTACTACAGTCTGTTCATCTTAAAGTTCACTTTTCAAGGTTTTACTCATGGTCTTATTTCCTTTCTTACCAAATTTACATTCCACAATCAAACCTTCTAATCATTCCCCACATATGTGATTCCCAAAATCACTTCCATCTTCTGCTGTACTCTCTGCCTTTACCAAAGCATCAGTTTGGGTGGGAGAATTATTGCCATAATCACATTCTTATTGCAACTGCGTGACCACTGACTTACATGGACCCTTGGCACTCTCCAGCAAGAGTATTACACACTCCGTCTTAGTCTACTTAGTCTTCTACTCTCACAGAAAATATTTCATATTCTCCTTCTGTCACCCTTATAACTCATTCTCTCATCTTTATTCTCAGTTTATATCTGTGATTCCCTGGTCATGGAGAAAATTCAAACAAAGACATAAGTTCTTTCCCCAGTTCCCACGGCACACCTTCACATCTGTCATCATCCACTGTTTCTGGACTCTGCCTTCACTCCTCTAACTCTGGATGCTCTGTGCTCCTTGGTAAAGCTTCCTTTTCTACTTGTGCACTAGATCCTGTTTCTCTCCCATTTCAAGAACCTAGTTCACACAATCACCCTCTGAAACTGATCATTCTCTTTTGCAAATACAGCACACTGAGATTTCTCTCATCATTACTGAAAAAAAAAAAAAAACACCTCTGGAGTACACATTTTTCTGTAGCAGCCAGGTAATCTTTTTTGTTCCCTAATTTCTATTTTTCCCCTAATTTCTATTGTTCACACCCATTCAAATCAGCTTTAGCCCAAATCCCACTCCCACCAGGAAACTTGTCATGGTCACTGGCGATTTCCATACAGGTAAACCCAATAGTCAGTTCTTGGTCCCCATCTTACTCAGCCTATGAGCAGCATTTGTCAAAGTTTATGTCTCTCCGGAGCCTTGTTTGAAACCTGTTCTGTATTTCCAAGGACAAAATCCACTTCTGGTCCTTCCCCACTTCCCATCTCCAATTACACTCCCTTTCTCTCTTTTGCTGTTCTTTTCTGTTCTCCTGATTTCATAATATTGGAAAACTCCATGGTTGAAGCATTGTTACTCTTTTTTATCTACTCTCACTCTCTTAATGACCATAAGTACCATACATTTAGGTAACATTTATATCCTCAATCTGAACCCCAGGCTCGTATATAAATCTGAGACTCATGATCTTTCTCTTCAAACAGATTTCACCAGCAGTTTTCCTCAACTTAGGGTGGAAAATGGCAAATCTATTAGTTCTTCAAGACAAAATCACTGGAGTGACCCCTGCCTCCCCAACTTTCTCTAATAAACCATATGAATTCTGTAAGCACATCGTGTCTGCCCCAGCTTCAAATGCAGAAACTTTACTACCTTCCTGTCAAAACATGGTCTAAGACACCACAAACACTTACCTGGATTATGGCCTTCTTACTTGTCTTCCTGCTTCTGCCTTTGGCCAACTTGTTAGTTTTCCATCACATTCTACATGGTCCTGCTACAATGTAAATCAGTAAAATACAATTGGTCAGTCTCATTTCAAATAAAAGCAAGATCTCTCATTATAAACTTTAAGTCTCATATGACTTAGCCTCCTCTCTAATTTTGTTCCCTACTGTTTTTTCTGATGACCCCTCCCCTCCAACTAACACCAATCTTGCTAATTCTCCTACTTTTGGCATATTCTGGCCTCAGAGCCTCTAACTCGTTTAGTGTTATTATTAATTTATTTTTATTTTGCTTTTACAGAGTTTTGTTGTTTACTGCCATACATAAACCCGAATCAGCCCTTGTGCATACCCCTGACCCCTCCCACTTGAACCTCCATCCTATCTCCCTCCCTGTCCCACCCCTCCAGGCTGTTGCATAGCCCCTGTGAAAGTTCCCTTAGTCTTACAGCACACTCACATTGGTTGCCTTTTTTACATATGGTCACGTAAGTTTCCATGTTACTCTTTCCATAGCTCTCGCCCATTCTTCCCTCCCCTCAATGTCCATAAATCTGCTCTCCATTGCTGCTCTGCATATACTTGTAACAGTCCCACCTTTCTAGATTCCACATGTATATGTCAGTATACTATATTCTCTTTCTGATTTACTTCACTCTGTATAAAAACTGAAAGCACTGCCTCTGTGATGGGGAACAAGACAGAGGTGCCCACTCTCATCACTATTATTCAGCATAGGTGGATGAACCCATAACTCTGCCTCTTAATCCTGAAGGCTCTTCCTTGGGATTCTTTTCAGCAGTCCCCTTCACCAGTTCCACGTCAGGACTCACTTTCTCAGAGACGCTTTTCCTAGTCATCCTATTTAAAATTCACCCTCTCTGCCCCTCTGCACTTCCTTAACCCTTCCATGCTTTCATTTCCTCATATCCTCTATCACCTTTTAACATATTATGTTTATATCACTGTTTAGTTTCTCTCTCCTCCCATGACGATATGAGCTCCATCAGGGTAGAGGTTTTGCCTGCTGGATTCTCTCACCTAAAAATGTTTCTGAGACACAGTAATTACTCAGCAAGTCATAATTCTCACTATTCTAATTTCTGTAATGATTGACTCAACTGCTTGTGAATACATTCTGGCCTATGCTATACAGAAGAGAGAAATCAATTTTAACCTACTATGAATCAGAAAGCTAATGGAAACATTTGGTAGCATTAACAGCACTTATTTTCTTAAGTGTCCCTTATTTCTCTAGAGCATGTTAAATCTGCCTCATTAAAAAAATTTCAAGCTAATTTTTCCTCAAAAACAATTAAGGGCTGCTTAAACTCTGCAAAAAAAATACTAAATGGTGCTTCATATTATCTATTGCATAAAATGGAACGAATACGATGACCATGAGGCTTAAATTTGATACTGAATGTATATTAAATTCTTAAAAAGTCTTTACATCATGAAGTATTTTTATAAAAATACGCTTATAATAAAAATAAACAATGCTCATCTACCCACCATGAACTTAAGAAAGAATATTTCAATGTTTGCCCTGTGAAAGTTCCCTTAGTCTTACAGCACACTCACATTGGTTGCCTTTTTTACATATGGTCATGTAAGTTTCCATGTTACTCTTTCCATAGCTCTCGCCCATTCTTCCCTCCCCTCAATGTCCATAAATCTGCTCTCCATTGCTGCTCTGCATATACTTGTAACAGTCCCACCTTTCTAGATTCCACATGTATATGTCAGTATACTATATTCTCTTTCTGATTTACTTCACTCTGTATAAAAACTGAAAGCACTGCCTCTGTGATGGGGAACAAGACAGAGGTGCCCACTCTCATCACTATTATTCAGCATAGGTGGATGAACCCATAACTCTGCCTCTTAATCCTGAAGGCTCTTCCCTTGGGATTCTTTTCAGCAGTCCCCTTCACCAGTTCCACGTCAGGACTCACTTTCTCAGAGACGCTTTTCCTAGTCATCCTATTTAAAATTCACCCTCTCTGCCCCTCTGCACTTCCTTAACCCTTCCATGCTTTCATTTCCTCATATCCTCTATCACCTTTTATCATATTATGTTTATATCACTGTTTAGTTTCTCTCTCCTCCCATGACGATATGAGCTCCATCAGGGTAGAGGTTTTGCCTGCTGGATTCTCTCACCTAAAAATGTTTCTGAGACACAGTAATTACTCAGCAAGTCATAATTCTCACTATTCTAATTTCTGTAATGATTGACTCAACTGCTTGTGAATACATTCTGGCCTATGCTATACAGAAGAGAGAAATCAATTTTAACCTACTATGAATCAGAAAGCTAATGGAAACATTTGGTAGCATTAACAGCACTTATTTTCTTAAGTGTCCCTTATTTCTCTAGAGCATGTTAAATCTGCCTCATTAAAAAAATTTCAAGCTAATTTTTCCTCAAAAACAATTAAGGGCTGCTTAAACTCTGCAAAAAAAATACTAAATGGTGCTTCATATTATCTATTGCATAAAATGGAACGAATACGATGACCATGAGGCTTAAATTTGATACTGAATGTATATTAAATTCTTAAAAAGTCTTTACATCATGAAGTATTTTTTATAAAAATACGCTTATAATAAAAAATAAACAATGCTCATCTACCCACCATGAACTTAAGAAAGAATATTTCAATGTTTAAAGTCCCTATATACCCTGCCCCAATCATTTCCCTTCCCTACGTCTCAGAAGCAAATGCCAAAATTGTGTTAATTATACTTGGCTTTATTGTTTTGCCACATTCATAACTATCCTAAACAATATACTGTTTCCTTCTCCTTGATTTTGAATTTTTTTTTAAATTTTGGCCATTTTTATTGGTCTTTCATTTATTTATTTTCAGCCATCTTTATTCTTTGACCTGTGTGGACCTCCTATTGCAGTGACCTCTCTGGTTGTAGAGCACCAGCTCTGGGCACATGTGATCCAGAGCGCTGGCTCTTAATTTGGACACACCTGTCCAGCTGCTCCACTGCATGTGAGATCTTCTTCCCAGGCCAGGGATCGAACCGGTGCCCCTTGCACTGTAAGGCAGACTCTTTACCCACTGGACCACCAGGGAAGCCCGATTTTGAAATCTTAGTGGAACCATACTATAGGCTTCCTTCTACAATTCTTCGCATGTTCAGTATTATGCTCCTGAGATGTACCCATGTGAATTTACTTCATCCTAATTTATTGAAAATGATGCACCTATGAACATTCTTGTCCATGACCTTAGGAATGTACATATATATATATTCAAAACTTATGAGGTATCATGATTTTCTTTACAAAGAAGTCATACCACTCTTCATTTATTGGAAGTGAGGTATGGTATCACTGCTTTATATTCCTGCTATGATTTGAAATTGTTAGTCTATACTTTTTTTAACCTGATAAATACAAAATGATGCTGTGCATTTTTTAAAAATTTATTTATTTATTTATTTATTTTGGGCTATTCTGGGTTTTAACTGCTGTCACAGGCTCTTCTCTAGTTGCAGGAAGTGGAGTCTGCTCTCTAGTTAAGTGACCAGGCTTCTTGTCAAGGTGACTTGGGCCTTAAGGCACATGAGCTTTAGCAGTTGCAACACATAGGCTCAGCAGTTGCAGTTCTGAGGCTCTGGAGCACAGGTTCAATAGTTGTGGCTCATGGGCTTAGTTGCTTCGCAGCATGTGGGATTTTCCCGGATCAGAGTTTGAATTTGTGTCTCCTGCATTGGCAGGCGAACTCTTTACCACTGAGCTACCTGGGAAGTGCTGATGCTGTGAATTTAACTCAAAGTTCTGATTACTAATACGGTGGGTATTCTTAATGAAATTAAAAAGTTGTTATAGTCTCTTTTTAAATTTTTCATTTAGAGATTTTTGCAATTTTTGCAATTTTAAATTTTTCCTAAGGACATCTTTCTTACCACCGTTTCCTAATGTTATATTCTCTTATACTGCCATCTTAAATGCTTTGTCTTCTAACTCTTCTCATAAATTATTTATAAGTATGTATGAAGTAGATATCTCTTCCAGGACCATTTATTAAACAATCCATTCTTTCCTTACTTATATGGCTTCTGTATCTCACTGGGTCTATTTATGGATTCTCCATTCTGTTCATTTATCTAACAGTCATCAATATAAGACTATCATATTAGTATAGCTTTAATAGTCTTAGTATCTCTTAAAGAGAATCCTTCTCTAATATGTATGTATTTTCCAGTAATGAGTTAGTTTTGGGGGCCCACTTGATCTTTCATATACATATTTTAGAATAAAGCTGGATTTTAAAGAAAACTACACTTAAACTGCAACCTGTTGCAACCCCCTATCCACCATTTCTACTCATTTTCTTGCCTCTACTTTCTGTTCATAATAAAGGATTATATTTGAAGATATCATATGCTTTATTTATTCATACACATATTGTTTGTTTTTTCTCCCTACCACCCAGCCATCTCCCACCAGCTAAACTATAAACTCAAAACTAGCAGGGTTATTTATGTGCTTGTTCACTTGGTACATCTCAAGTTCCTAAAAAGACCATGTTGAGTAAAGATAGGTAGTTAGTAAAGACAGGTATTTGCTGAGTAGATGCATTTATCTTGAATTTATGACTCATCTAGAGAAAGCTGATATCTTTGTAACATTCAGTTTTTTGATCCATGAACATGATGGCTCTCTCCATCTATAAAAATTTTCTCTAAATTATTTTAATAAGCCTTTATAAGTTTCCTACATGAAATTTTTGCACAAACTGATTAATTTATTCCTATAAACCTTATACATTTGCTATTGTTGATACTGTTGCTATTAATATATATTATTGTCTGTGTAGTCCCTATTAAATGTAAATATAAATGTATTTTATAGCAACATTTATAATGTAAAGCTGAATATAGTATCTGTGTAAATATTTGCTGTCAGGTTTATTGAGGCATAATTTGCACACTTTAAACCATCCCTGCAGGGGCTTCTCAGGTAGCTCACCGGTAAAGAGTTTGCCTGCCAATGTAGGAGACCTGAATTCGAACTCTGATCTGGGATGCTGCGAAGCAACTAAGCCTGTGAGCCCCAACTATTGAGCCTGTGCTTTAGAGTCTCGGAGTCACAACTATTGAGCCCATGTGCCACAACTGTGGAAGCCCGTGTGCCCTAGTGCCCAAGTTCCACAACAAGAAAAGTCACCTTGACAAGAAGCCTGCTCACCTCAACTAAAGAGCAGCCCCCACTCCCTGCAACTAGAGAAGAGCCTGTGGCAGCAGTGAAAACCCAGAATAGCCCAAAATAAATAAATAAATAAAATTTAAAAAAAAAAGTCCCCCTCAGTACATAATTCAGTGCATTTTGATGAATGTAGATAATCATCATCATCAAGATACCGAAAACTTTCAAACACTCTGAAAAGCTCCTTTGAGCCTCACTGCAGGCAATTCCATTCCCTTCTACCCAGCCTCTGGCAAACTCTGATCCATTTTCTGTTACTACTATTTTGTTTCTTCTAGAATACTATATAAATAGAATCATACATATGTAGCCTTTTGTATCTGGCTTCTTCAGTGAAATGCATTTGAAATTCATCCATATTGTTGTACCTTTCTGCAGTTCTTTCTTTTTCCATGCTGATCACATTCTATGGATATAAAGCAATTTATTAATCTACTTGCCTTTGGATAGACATTTGAACTGCTTCTGGATTTTGGTTATTACAAATAAAGCTGCTATGAGCATTTACCTAGAGGATTTTGTGTGGACAGTTTTCATTTCTGTTGGATTAATTTCCAGAGTGGAACAGTTGGAACATGGAAGAAATTCTTTAGTTTTGTAAGAAATTAAAAAACTGTTTTCCGGAGTGTCTGTACTATTTTTTTTTTTTCATTCCCACCAGCACACTGAAAAAATTCCAGTTGCTCTACTTTTTCACCAGCACTTGATATCAAGTCATTTCCATTCTAGTGGATATGCTGTGTGATATCATGGCAATTTTAATTTATATTTATTTCCCTAATGACTAATGCTGGTGAGCATCCTTCCATGTTCTAATTTTCGATTGTATTTTCTACTCTATCTCCTGAAGTCTCTTGCCCGTTTTTAAATGAGTTTTTTGATTTCTTATTATTAATTTGTGCGGGTTATGTTTGTATTCTGGATACAGGTTCTCTTCTCCCCAGCTCCACAAGGAGTCTTGAAAATTATCAGTCTCAGCAGAGGTATGAGAACCAGCAGCCTTGCAGTCACTGGATGGGGGGAAAAATGAGTTTGAAGCTTGACAAGAAGCCCCATGGCCTAAGAAC
Organism: Tragulus kanchil; assembly: GCA_022376925.1. Taxonomy (NCBI): domain Eukaryota; kingdom Metazoa; phylum Chordata; class Mammalia; order Artiodactyla; family Tragulidae; genus Tragulus; species Tragulus kanchil. The sequence goes on from JAIOJX010000030.1 coordinate 96,507,119, forward strand.
TGTCATTAGCTAACTTTAGAGTTCTCTGCAAAATTCCTACTTATGGAGTGTTGTCATTATTTGACCTAACATGGAACTCATTTGCAGGATATATCTGGTACGGGACTTGTATCTAGAACATACGAAAACAAAAATTTGCAACTCAACAGTCCAAAGACAAATAATCTAATTAAATTTGGATAAAGAATCTGAATAGCCATGTATTCAAAGATGAACACAAACAGTGAATAAGCATATGAAATGATTCTCTACATGAACCATTAGGAAAATACAAAGCAAAACCATAATGAGAGACCACTTCACATCTAATAGAATGACTGTAACCAAAAATACGAATAAATAAATGCTGACAAAGTTGTAGAGAAATTAGAATCCTCATCTATTGCTGGTGAGAATGTAAAACAATGCAGTGACTTTGGAAAACAGATTGGTAGTTCCGCAAAATGTTAAATAAACAAGAGTTGTCATATAACCCAGAAATTTCACTCCTTAGGTATAAACCTAAGCGAAACAAAAACATGTGTCCATCGCTGGGTCAGGAAGATCTCCTGGCAGAGGACATGGCAACCCACTCCAGTATTCTTGCCTAGAGAATCGCGTGGACAGAGGATCCTGGCAGGCAACAGTCCAGATAGTTGCAGAGTTAGACACCACTGAAGCAACTGAGCATGCTCACACATCCACATAAAAGCTGGTGCACAAACATTCATAGCAATATTATTCATAAGAGTCAAAATGTGGAAACAATTCAAATGTCCATTAACAGAAATGGATAAGCAAATTGCAATGTATAGATACAATGAACTATTAGTAATATAAAGAAATGAAATACTGATACATGTCAACACTGATGATCCTTGAAAAAAAATTATGCTAAGAGAAGTCAGTCACAAAAGGCCACATAATGCAGGCTCTTGTTTATATGAAATATTCAGAGTAGACAAATCTACACAGACAGGAAGTACTGCCTGCGGCTGAGCAGAGGGTTAGGGGGGAATGACTCCTAATGGGTTCTTTCTGGAATAGAAATGTCCCCAAATTAGGTTGTGTTGATGGTTATATAACTGTGAATATGTTAAAATTCACTGAATTGTATTCTTAAATACATAGACAATGAAATACAATTTAACTAGACTGGCAAATTTTAAGTCTGTTAATGCTACCAAGATGTGGGGATATCCAAAGCACAGTGAGCACTCCCGTTTGCTGCTGAGGGGAGCATATATTTGGGCAGTTACTGTGAAAAAGTTTCGCATTTAGCCATATTTTGCCTAGATACATATTGCAGTGAAACTTTTGCACATGTCCACCAAAAGATCCACAGTACTCTTAAGAGCCTTATTTTAAGAAATCAACACAGAAAACAGAACAAATATCCACAAGAGATTGAATAGAATAGACCATACACCTACAATGACATATTATGCCCTGTGTAAATGACTGAAATACTTCTCACATGTTAACAATGATGATCACATAAAACATATTTCAAAGAAAAATTAAGTCACAAGGTACAGACTGAACAGTTGCCTGTACTTTGTGGAGCAGGAAGGAAGATACAGGATACTTGCAAGGTTGTGATAATGTGGTAAGTCATTTATAATTAAATTCCCTGCCATAAATCTCATTGTATAGTAAATTTCTAGCTATGAAGTGGAGAAAAAAGTCCATTTGGGAACAAATAGTCTATATTTTTAAAGTGGTTAAAAACTGCCAGGAAAAAGTCTATTTCCCAAATTCTTAGGTTTTTTATTTTCATAAATATGTGTGCATATATATAATAAAAAATATACACATAATTATATACCATAATTATATACTGTAATTTTATATAACTATAACATTCTTGATATATTTTGACAACATATAATTTACACATATATATTTGAAAATATATATACATATAACATATATTTGAAAAGAAATTTAAGATGTGTTTTTTAACTTGTTCGTGTTAAGAGCAGTGGAATTACCATTATTTAAATATTTTACTGAGAAAAACAAAAACATTTCAAACTTAAATACTGAAAGAAATGAGTCTATATTATGCAATTTCCTATCACAGCATCAAATTATTTCTATTCCTTCTCTTGAGTTTTAGAAGTTACATATTTTCTTGATCATTACTTATTTTTATTTCTATCTAGTGGCAGGGTATTATTATTGTTATATATGAATCTTTGTCTTTTCAGGTTAAAATCACACTCAGTGAAATATTATTTCTCTCAAGAGTTAAGTACAAAAGGGGAAAGATAGTCTCTAATAGAATGATGTAGAGAAACCTTGGCTGGAAAATACCTGGCAGTAGAAGTTAAAGTGCCTCTCTGAGGGCTACAGGTTATCTTTTCTCACCCAGCTATATGCTCTTCACCACTAATGAAATTTAAAAAGAACCTTTTAAATGTACTTTCCATTTTTCTGATATCAAATTATTTATGTTGATGTTAATAAACATGAACATTTAATATATATGCAAATATTATTTAATAATTTTGTTACTGGAATAGTGACTCCATGCATAAATCAAAGGTGTGCAGTCAGTAAATGACTGAAATACTTCTCACATGTTAACAATGATGATCACATAAAACATATTTCAAAGAAAAATTAAGTCACAAGGTACAGACTGAACAGTTGCCTGTACTTTGTGGAGCATGAAGGAAGATACAGGATACTTGCAAGGTTGTGATAATGTGGTAAGTCATTTATAATTAAATTCCCTGCCATAAATCTCATTGTATAGTAAATTTCTAGCTATGAAGTGGAGAAAAAAGTCCATTTGGGAACAAATAGTCTATATTTTTAAAGTGGTTAAAAACTGCCAGGAAAAAGTCTATTTCCCAAATTCTTAGGTTTTTTATTTTCATAAATATGTGTGCATATATATAATAAAAAATATACACATAATTATATACCATAATTATATACTGTAATTTTATATAACTATAACATTCTTGATATATTTTGACAACATATAATTTACACATATATATTTGAAAATATATATACATATAACATATATTTGAAAAGAAATTTAAGATGTGTTTTTTAACTTGTTCGTGTTAAGAGCAGTGGAATTACCATTATTTAAATATTTTACTGAGAAAAACAAAAACATTTCAAACTTAAATACTGAAAGAAATGAGTCTATATTATGCAATTTCCTATCACAGCATCAAATTATTTCTATTCCTTCTCTTGAGTTTTAGAAGTTACATATTTTCTTGATCATTACTTATTTTTATTTCTATCTAGTGGCAGGGTATTATTATTGTTATATATGAATCTTTGTCTTTTCAGGTTAAAATCACACTCAGTGAAATATTATTTCTCTCAAGAGTTAAGTACAAAAGGGGAAAGATAGTCTCTAATAGAATGATGTAGAGAAACCTTGGCTGGAAAATACCTGGCAGTAGAAGTTAAAGTGCCTTTTGAGGGCTACAGGTTATCTTTTCTCACCCAGCTATATGCTCTTCACCACTAATGAAATTTAAAAAGAACCTTTTAAATGTACTTTCCATTTTTCTGATATCAAATTATTTATGTTGATGTTAATAAACATGAACATTTAATATATATGCAAATATTATTTAATAATTTTGTTACTGGAATAGTGACTCCATGCATAAATCAAAGGTGTGCAGTCAGATCTTAAATAATTTCGTCTCCTCTTTTACAAATATAGCCTCTCATTGTGTAATGGAATTTTGAGGAGTCCCCTATGTTCATTTAAGAATTAATAATGTATTTTCAGTATTATTCATTTATTGAATCAATGAAATATTTTAAAAATATATTATCTCTTGCCTAGCACTATGCTTACTTCTGGAGATATAGTAAGAATAAATGGTTAAAAGATCACTGACCGGGCTTCCCCTGGTGGTCCAATGGGTAAGGACACCGCCTTGCAGTGCAAGGGGCGCCGGTTCGATCCCTGGCCTGGGAAGATCCCACGTGCTGCGGAGTGGTTGGACTGATGTGCCCAATTACTGAGCCGAAGCTCTGGAGCGTATGCGCCCAGAGCCGGCGCTCTGTGATGACAGAGGCCACCGTGATGGGAGGCCCACAGTAGCCAAAGAACAAAGACGGATGAAAATAGATAAATGAAGTACCAACAAAAGTGGCTCGCCCATCTCCCTCCCTCCCCACCCATCTCCCTCCCTCCCCACTCCACCCCCCAAAAAGATAAATAAATAAAATAAATGTTAAAAAAAAAAAAAACAGTCGCTGACCGGCAGAACCTAGGATTTATCTACAAAGGCAGATGACTGTGATAACCACGTACACATTGTATTAATAACTAGAGCTACACTGGGGTGAGAAGTACAAACAGAGGTGTTTGGTGCTTTGGTTGAGGAACTTGAGGTAGAACTCAGATGACCGGGGTTAATAAAGGAGAGATGAAAAGCATGTAAAAGCTAGGACATTTCTACTCTGGCAGGCCGCCATTAAGCTCTATTTACAAAACAGTTGAGAAATACTGAAGCATTAGGCAATAAAGACATTTCCTGACTTGTGTTTTGAGATCCTGATTCAGTTGCATTTTTCAGCATCCGTTCTGCAGTTATTCAGTCTCCATCACTTCTAGGGAGGTGTCATTTATCGTCACAAGTGTGCTGCAATGTTCCAAAAATCCACCTGCATTATCTGCCTGCCTGCTTGTATGCATTCGCATTTGTGAACTCGGAATAAAATTTAAGTTCTTCAAAGGTGCATTAGACTTCAAAGCATTCTGAAGTCTAATGGGCAATAAATATATATGAACATACACTTACCATATGATGTGGTAAGAACTCAAGCAGAGGCATAAAGTGCAAAGGAGAACAGCAGAGGGAGTCAACTATTCGGCCTGAAGAGACAGGGAAAGCGTACAGAGGAGAGATCTTTTGCATCTGGACTTGAAAGGGGTCTAAGAGGTTGCTTTGTTTTCAAAGAAGAAAATGGGAACTGCATTCTGATAGAATTCTGTAAAATCGTAGAGGTTTCCTGGGAGATGATGAGAAGTTTGACATATGGGAAAGGACAGAGGGAATTTGGGAAAGAGGCTCACAAGGATTCTGAGAGACATTTTATGACAGCATACAAGAGAGATGCCATCCTCAAGGCTCTAGGGAGCCATGGCGGGGTGGGCAAGCTGGGGAGTGTGTCTGACGGTTCACCTCAGCGCTGTGATATGCACTTACAGGAGCAGAATTCGCCTTCCTGAATATCCAGTTACTTTAGGCAGCTGCCCACCTACTTGGTACTGTGTGTACAGACCACCATGCCTTACATGCTCCAGTTCAGGTACCATCAATTTTGCTCCTGTATTTCATCTTAATTCCTAGAAGACAAGGCATATGGAACAGAACTGATACTGCCCTGGAGGCCATGTTTTCTTCTCTAGTTTGACTTCCAAGTTCAAAAAATGTTGCCGTTCTCTAAAAACCGAGCCTTTTCTACTTACCTAAGCATCTAACTTTAACAACTAAAATATACATGCGTTTCTGTGAGATTTACTTCTGCTCCTACTTAATTGTAAGTAATTTAAAAACCACTTGGCTTATAAGCATATATCTTACCTATTTTATTAAGATTAAAGTATAACTTATAAACAAATCTGATGCAGACATTGATAGAATGGGAAAACTCCATGTTCTAGCACAAGAGCCAGTGCCAGTTTTTGAATTATATAGATACAGTAATGATTCATGGGCATAACCATCAGTCTTAAAGTAAAGAGCATATCTGACTTGGGGGGCTGTTAGGAACCTACGGAACCCTCAGGAGGTGTAGTAACTAAAGAGAGTTCATGGGTTGGAGTGAAATTTGGCTCAATGCCTAGGTACACGTAAGTACATGGCAAAAACTCATTATTGGGGCATTTGTTCACTAATTTGTTCACTAATAAATTATCGGGGCTTTCCAGATGGTACTAGTGGTAAAGAACACACCTGCCAATGCAGGAGGCCTAAGAAATGCTGGTTCAATCCCTGAGTTTGGAAGATCCCCTGGAGGAGGGCATGGCAACCCACTCCAGTATTCTTGCCTGGAGAATCCCATGGACAGAGGAGCCAGGCAGGCTACAGTCCACGGGGCCACAAAGAGTTGTACATGACTGAAGTGACTTAACACATGAAATCAGAGATGGCTAGATGGCTCTTTCCCCTCCCCCCCACTAATTTGCTGTGAGCTCCAAAAGATAAAATTATTCCTAAGTAAATCAGAGATGGTTAGATACCATCACTGACTCAAGGAACAAACTCCAGCAAAGAGTGAAAGGCAGGAAAGCCTGTCATGCTCTAGTCCATGGGGTAAGACATGGATGGGGTAAGTCAGACATGACTTAGTGGCTGAACAACAAATCTGATACTTGATACTGGATTTGTTTAAATACTTTTCCAAGGGGCTTCCCTTGTGGTCCAGTGGGTAAGGACACCGCCTTGCAGTGCAAGGGGCGCCGGTTCGATCCCTGGCCTGGGAAGATCCCACATGCTGCGGAGCGGCTGGACCCATGTGTCCAACTACCAAGCCAGTGTGCATGCACCCAGAGCCGGTGCTCTGCAACGAGAGGGGCCACTGCGATGGGAGGCCCACACAGGCCAAAGAGCAAAGATAAATAAATGAAAGACCAATAGAAGTGGCCAAAATAAATAAATAAATAAATTTTTTAAAAAAATCTTTTTTTCCAAAAATAGAATGGTCATACTCAAAATCATAGCCTGTGTGCATATGTATGTCTACAACTGTGTTTAAACGTACACAATTGATGGCGGGAGGAGTGGGAAGGGGGGGGATATACATATGACTGGTCTGGGAACATGCATATCTGTAAAGGACAAAACTCTGTAAAACTTAAAAGTAAAATAAAAGTTTAAAAAATAATAATAATAAACATATACGATAGAAATCTAGTCAATCTCCTGTGCCATTGTGAACATCTGAACTTTTTTTCTATTGATTTATAAACAGAGATGATTTTTCTTAAAAAGTAATGCTTATTAAAAGAGGAGCCTGGATAAAAAGAGAGAAAAAGATGTCTGATATGAGAAGGTGTCATCTGAGCCAATACCTCCAGTTTTGAGCTGGATGGCTACCCATGAGCTGGGTTAAACATAAAAAGTTCAGCTAGTACAGAGATACTGCTACGGAATAATAAAGATGGGAACTAATTTAAATCCTTCCATGTCTCCAACACTCTTACCTAAGATAGAAAGTCCCTATTTAAAAGCTGATGTACAATTTTTTTTCCCCTTTGGGAAACAAAAGCACTCTCTAATCGAAGTGAAAAGAAAAATCCTTCCTCGCATCTAAGGAAGAGAACCGACCAGACGACGGGAGACAGTCCCTGCCGCGCTGCTGTTTTCAGTAAAACTGAGCTGAGGAAAGCTGCCTTGGCTTTTGTTTCATCAGCTCCACTGGATCCCATTTGTGCTGAGCCTTTTAATATCTAGGCAGCCTTGAGGGACTCCATTTCTCACAGTTACTTCAGGATCATTCTCTGTCCTAAACCAACCCGGCTGCTTTCAGGTCTCCAGAGCTATGGTACCAGGTGGGGAGCAACAACCAAGCGCAGGGTCACGCTGGGGAGGTTTCAGATTCGCTCACTAAAAGCTCACCAAGCAGAAGCAAATACGTTCACCTCCTAAACTTAATTTCAAATAGGATTTAAAATATTCTGCTTAAAAATAGACATTTTGGAGTTGCTTTGTGTACAGAGAAATTCAGAAAATGAAGACAGAAACAAATTTAAGCTCTCATAATGGGTTTGAAAACACATCTATCAGGCTTAATTCTGTCTACCGGGAGGAAGGCAGATCACTCTGACAAGCTAAGCATAGATTTTATTTGGCCTCTTACCATTTTTTTTCTATATGTCTGCAGTTTGATTTTTGTTTAATTCTCACAGGGATTTACCTTCCCAATGAATAATTAATTACAGTCTATGTCTATTTTCCATGGCTATTGAGTTCTGTAGAAATCTTCCTACAATAAAGCTTTCGATTTGTAAAAAGTGATTTGGTACATATTCTGCTTTCCTTGCAATTTTAAGGTTGTCCAAATCCATATGAGATTTGTCACTGAAAATTCAATTAGGTATCACAGTTAATCTCTGATACACTTTCCTTGTTATGCTATTTTTTTCACTTCAACCATATTCCAAGAAACTTTTATTACAGCTTGAATAGTTTGTATTTTACTAATCTGACTGATTCAGCAACCACTTAGCATCCATGATAGATAATAAAAAAATATGCAGCTGTGGTTTGTTCTTAGGAAATTTGTATCCTTTGTTTTATGGAAACATTCTAAGGATTTCTGTACTAAAAAACAGCACATACATAAATGACTATGTAAATAATATAATCAAGAAACAAAATTGAGAGCAGAAAACACAAAACCTGTTTATGGTTAATCCTTGTTCTAAAATATGATGGATGATTCTGCAACTTTCTTCAGTTATCTTAAACGCTTATCAGCTGTACATTAAGAATAGTTTCATTCACAACTTAGTGTATATATTTTAAAAATTCTCTTTCCTTAAATAAAGTTTTTTGTTTCATTTTTAGTATTTCTTTTTGGGTTCACCTTTCAAAAATTTCTCCTTGATTTTTTGATGTAAATCATTTAAAGCTCTGATTCCTTCCTTAGATGAGAAATTGAAATTGAGTCCAGTATGGGTTCAACTGATTCTGAGTAGGAGACGCTTCGATTCACATCATCACTGTCTCACTGACTTGGCCGCACAGTTGAATATACAGCTCTGCTGACCTGGATTCAGCTAAGCTCATTAAAATACACTGCAACTCCTATTTTTTAAATTATTATGATATTGCTTTTTTCATGATTATTTCTCAAATCTCTTAATATTTCTGACAATCCTTATAGTGTCAAAACAAAATTTACTTAACCATTTTTAGCTCTCATAATGGGTTTGAAAACACATCTATCAGGCTTAATTCTGTCTACCGGGCGGAAGGCAGATCACTCTGACAAGCTAAGCATAGATTTTATTTGGCCTCTTACCATTTTTTTTCTATATGTCTGCAGTTTGATTTTTGTTTAATTCTCACAGGGATTTACCTTCCCAATGAATAATTAATTACAGTCTATGTCTATTTTCCATGGCTATTGAGTTCTGTAGAAATCTTCCTACAATAAAGCTTTCGATTTGTAAAAAGTGATTTGGTACATATTCTGCTTTCCTTGCAATTTTAAGGTTGTCCAAATCCATATGAGATTTGTCACTGAAAATTCAATTAGGTATCACAGTTAATCTCTGATACACTTTCCTTGTTATGCTATTTTTTTCACTTCAACCATATTCCAAGAAACTTTTATTACAGCTTGAATAGTTTGTATTTTACTAATCTGACTGATTCAGCAACCACTTAGCATCCATGATAGATAATAAAAAAATATGCAGCTGTGGTTTGTTCTTAGGAAATTTGTATCCTTTGTTTTATGGAAACATTCTAAGGATTTCTGTACTAAAAAACAGCACATACATAAATGACTATGTAAATAATATAATCAAGAAACAAAATTGAGAGCAGAAAACACAAAACCTGTTTATGGTTAATCCTTGTTCTAAAATATGATGGATGATTCTGCAACTTTCTTCAGTTATCTTAAACGCTTATCAGCTGTACATTAAGAATAGTTTCATTCACAACTTAGTGTATATATTTTAAAAATTCTCTTTCCTTAAATAAAGTTTTTTGTTTCATTTTTAGTATTTCTTTTTGGGTTCACCTTTCAAAAATTTCTCCTTGATTTTTTGATGTAAATCATTTAAAGCTCTGATTCCTTCCTTAGATGAGAAATTGAAATTGAGTCCAGTATGGGTTCAACTGATTCTGAGTAGGAGACGCTTCGATTCACATCATCACTGTCTCACTGACTTGGCCGCACAGTTGAATATACAGCTCTGCTGACCTGGATTCAGCTAAGCTCATTAAAATACACTGCAACTCCTATTTTTTAAATTATTATGATATTGCTTTTTTCATGATTATTTCTCAAATTTCTTAATATTGATGACAATCCTGATAGTGTCAAAACATTATAATATTTACTTGGAATTTCCACTGTCTTGCGCTCTTTCATTTTTCCTACATGAACATACATTAGAGTTAGATTTATTCTCCCTGCAACTTCAGTTTTCCCCTCCTTCACCACCATTTTTCTCCCTTCCTCTTTTTCTTCTGCTCATTTTTTTACCTAAATTGCTCTTGTTTTCCTAACCTCCATGAATTTTTTTTTTTTTTTGACCATTCTGAAGTAAAAGCTCAAATCTCTAAAATTTCACAATGATTCTTTGTTGTGTTAATTGACTACTCTCTCATTCAACAAAATGTCTTGAGCACTGGTTATTTGTCAGGCAACACTGAATAAAACAGAAACTATGGCTTAGGGAGGCTTATATTCTAGTGAGACAGACCATAAACCAAAGAAACATACAACATATTGAAAGGTAAAAAAAAAATAAAACAAGAGGGTGACAGACTGAGCTTATAAGGACAGGGGTTTTGTCTCTTTTTTTCCTTTTGGTTTCCTGTCAAACACCACCTTCTCAAACACAGGATCATTTTGAATTGAACATCAGATTACATATGAAAAATCATAGAATAATTTGAGGCTCTAATTATAATCTCTATGAGGGCTGGTTTGTTTTCATGCCACTCTTATTAAAGGACGAGGTGGCCTTTTAGGCTGTGAACAAAGCCTCAGCAAGTCGTGGTGTCCTATTTTAACTCCTCTGCCCTGTGAGTCAGTCAGGATTTCTGCTCAGCTTTTTAGCATCCCAGCAGCTGCTTGTGGACCCCACGTAGAACAATGTTTTGGAAGTTATATGGGCAGTGGGTAGGAGTTGCTGACAATTTGAATAATTGTCAGAGGCCCCTGCACTGAGTCTGCTGTAAAATGCAGCTTCTTAGATTTTAAGCAGCAACAATGATCTGTGGAATCCTGAAAAAAGAGCTGGGGCTTCCTCAAAGGACTCAAGTTTTCTCAGCCAGGTCTTGGTCTTTGAGAGGATGGTTACCTCCCATCTGCAAGTGCTACACTTTGTGGTCTGCTCAGGCCTTATGGATAGAAGTCAGTCAAAAACTCCAGTCAGGAAGTGCCAACTTTCTCAAAGTCATTTAAAACTGCAGTTTCTCATAACCTTTACTCCTCTGCTCCACACCACTTCAAGTAAAACTGGTATCTAATATCAACTTCTAGGCACCCAAGAAGGCAGGAAAATCCTTGTCCACTGTGGTTCTCTTACTTTATCTAGCAATCCACTCCCAGTGGGAAGAGTAAGACATATCTACAATTTCTTCTTCTATTCTGTTCACTGTTTTTTTTTTTTTTCTTTTTTCTTAAGAGTACATGACATTTTATTTTATTGTATTTTCTTGTATTTATATTTTACACATATGTGTATATATATATATACACACACTTTTAGATTCTTTACCCTTATAGGTTTATATAAAATATTAAGCCTAGTTCCCTCTGTGTATATATACACACACTTTTAGATTCTTTACCCTTATAGGTTTATATAAAATATTAAGCCTAGTTCCCTCTGTTGTACAGTAGGTCCTTGTTAACTATTTTATATTTAGTAGTGAGTATTTTATTAATCTCAACCTAATTTATCATTTTACCACCTTTCTTTTAGTAAACATAATTTGTTTTCTATGTCTATGGGTCTATTTCTACTTTATACATAAATTAGCTCATTTGTATGTTTCCATTTTTTTTAGATTTCACATGTAAATTGCTACAATCACCATGGAGGACAGTATGGAGGTTCCTTTAAAAATAGAGTTACCATCTGATCCTGTAATCCAGTTTAGTCCTGAGCAGATATTTGAAGAAAACTATAATTCAAAAAGATACTTGCACCCTGATGTTCATATCAGCATTATCTGCAATAGCAAAGACATGGAAGCAACCGAAATGCTCAATGACAGAGGAATGGATAAAGATGTGGCACATATACACAATGGAATATTATTCAGCCATAAAAAGAAACAAGATAGTGCCATTTGCAGAGATGTGGATAGGCCTAGAGATGATCATACTAAGTGAAGTGAAGCAAAAAGAATAGTGATTTCCAATGAAAAAGAGCTGGGGCTTCCTCAAAGGACTCAAGTTTTCTCAGCCAGGTCTTGGTCTTTGAGAGGATGGTTACCTCCCATCTGCAAGTGCTACACTTTGTGGTCTGCTCAGGCCTTATGGATAGAAGTCAGTCAAAAACTCCAGTCAGGAAGTGCCAACTTTCTCAAAGTCATTTAAAACTGCAGTTTCTCATAACCTTTACTCCTCTGCTCCACACCACTTCAAGTAAAACTGGTATCTAATATCAACTTCTAGGCACCCAAGAAGGCAGGAAAATCCTTGTCCACTGTGGTTCTCTTACTTTATCTAGCAATCCACTCCCAGTGGGAAGAGTAAGACATATCTACAATTTCTTCTTCTATTCTGTTCACTGTTTTTTTTTTTTTTCTTTTTTCTTAAGAGTACATGACATTTTATTTTATTGTATTTTCTTGTATTTATATTTTACACATATGTGTATATATATATATACACACACTTTTAGATTCTTTACCCTTATAGGTTTATATAAAATATTAAGCCTAGTTCCCTCTGTGTATATATACACACACTTTTAGATTCTTTACCCTTATAGGTTTATATAAAATATTAAGCCTAGTTCCCTCTGTTGTACAGTAGGTCCTTGTTAACTATTTTATATTTAGTAGTGAGTATTTTATTAATCTCAACCTAATTTATCATTTTACCACCTTTCTTTTAGTAAACATAATTTGTTTTCTATGTCTATGGGTCTATTTCTACTTTATACATAAATTAGCTCATTTGTATGTTTCCATTTTTTTTAGATTTCACATGTAAATTGCTACAATCACCATGGAGGACAGTATGGAGGTTCCTTTAAAAATAGAGTTACCATCTGATCCTGTAATCCAGTTTAGTCCTGAGCAGATATTTGAAGAAAACTATAATTCAAAAAGATACTTGCACCCTGATGTTCATATCAGCATTATCTGCAATAGCAAAGACATGGAAGCAACCGAAATGCTCAATGACAGAGGAATGGATAAAGATGTGGCACATATACACAATGGAATATTATTCAGCCATAAAAAGAAACAAGATAGTGCCATTTGCAGAGATGTGGATAGGCCTAGAGATGATCATACTAAGTGAAGTAAGAGAAAGACAAATATCATATGAGACTGCCTACTCTGGTGATTTTTTTTTTTCCTTTTCTCCTTCTACAATTTTCCAGGACCAGAAAAGACAAACTTTCCTTTTACCTTCATGTATTCTATCATAGGCTTATGTCCAAAGAGTTGGGCAAGGTCTATGGAAGAATCCTCTATACTAGGTCTTCTATTTATTTGGCAAATCATCTCATCATAAAACCAAGCCTTGAAAAATATTACTCTGTAAAAAAAAACACATGTTTACTGCCATACCCCACCCTCTTGTTCTAAAGGGATAATCCTCAAGACTAGGTTTACAGATGGATCCTTCTCTAATGAGGAGCCTTATCTAATGGATCTTTATCTAATGATGGAAATTAGAATATCAGATTAATCTTTGTAAAGATAAAGATCTTTAAAGATAAAGTACAAAAGCTCTCTTACTTAACAATGTCCTCAAGTATGGCTTCTTAAGCTTGATCTGATTTTGCCATTTGCACTTAGGGGACTATTTCACCAATGACATGCCAATAACCTGTGTGAGAATCTAACACCAATGCAGAATTTTTTTTTTTTTAATCACCAAAGGAAAGTCAGAAAGTAGTAGTTTAAAATTAAGCATCAAGGGCTTCCCCTGGTGGTCCAGTGGGTAAGGATACCGCCTTGCAGTCCAGGGGGCGCTGGTTCAAGCCCTGGCCTGGGAAGATCCCACGGGAGTGGCTGGACCAATGTGTCCAATTACCGAGCTGGAGCTCTGGGGTGCATGCGTCCAGAGCTGGCGCTCTGCGATGACAGACACCACCGCGATGGGAGGCCCACAGGAGCCAAGGAACAAAGACGGATGAAAATAGAGAAATGAGAGACCAATAGAAGTGGCCCGCCTGCTCCCCTCCCTCCCCAACCCGACCCCCGCCCTAAATAAATAAATATATAAATCTTTAAAAAAAAATTAAATTAAGCATCAAATGTTAAATATTCTAAAAAGCAATGCTCATTCAAAGTTTAAATTTTGTTCTGGGAGGATCTGGATTTAGTGTAGACTTTTATTTCTGTATTTCTCTCTTCCCCAGTTCCCTCTCTTATAAATTGGAGATAATGATAATGGTTGTCTTATTGCATTATTCAAAAGATTAAATGAATCAATGATTATAAAGCAATCAGAAGAGCTTGGAACATATTACATATTGAATAAATAAAAATCGACATATGCCCAGAAGCTACTTTTCTATTAAAAACTCAGAAGTATATAAAATACTTTCTAATTCAATAGTGGTTAAAAGAAGGAAACAGAACAGAACTAAAAACAGGAGAGAGCTAAAAACTATACAAAGACCATATACAATTTCTTTGATAATAAGCAACTGGAGAAAGAAAGCCTCTCTCAGGGGTCCATTTTAACACTTTAAATTCTAGTAATGCACAGATGTTTTCATAGCTAGAGATAAAGAACATAAAAATTCTGGAGACAAAGTCTAAACTGTAAGCAGTTCTCTGCACAGCTGACAGTAAATGCCACGGCATCAAGCAGCAACTACAGCAATGCAGACAGAGCAAGATATGAACCTCGTGGGTCTTGGAAAAGGCCAGGAGGCAGTGCAGAGTTGGAGGATGAAAGAAGATTGAAATCTGAGTAGGAATAGCTCAGACAGTTTTGTATCTTCAGCATATCCTTAGTGAAAAGCTTGTAGAAGTTAAAACCTCACGTGCAAGTGTTCTGGTTTGAGATAGATGTATGTATGTATATAAATACAACTTAGCGACTACATCACCACCACCACTCTGAATATACACCTACATCAGTGCACACACTCATGATTAGATAATTTTCATCTCATAGAGCCCTTTAGTCACTCTTAGTAAATTCTCTTGAATAAACAACATTCAAGAGTAAACTCTTCTAAACAATCGTACAGATAGCAGTCAGAATAAGGAGAACTCTAAAAATAGTCCAGACCCACGTCTGTCTATTCCCGCCTGCTCCCTCCCTCCCCAACCCGACCCCCGCCCTAAATAAATAAATATATAAATCTTTAAAAAAAAATTAAATTAAGCATCAAATGTTAAATATTCTAAAAAGCAATGCTCATTCAAAGTTTAAATTTTGTTCTGGGAGGATCTGGATTTAGTGTAGACTTTTATTTCTGTATTTCTCTCTTCCCCAGTTCCCTCTCTTATAAATTGGAGATAATGATAATGGTTGTCTTATTGCATTATTCAAAAGATTAAATGAATCAATGATTATAAAGCAATCAGAAGAGCTTGGAACATATTACATATTGAATAAATAAAAATCGACATATGCCCAGAAGCTACTTTTCTATTAAAAACTCAGAAGTATATAAAATACTTTCTAATTCAATAGTGGTTAAAAGAAGGAAACAGAACAGAACTAAAAACAGGAGAGAGCTAAAAACTATACAAAGACCATATACAATTTCTTTGATAATAAGCAACTGGAGAAAGAAAGCCTCTCTCAGGGGTCCATTTTAACACTTTAAATTCTAGTAATGCACAGATGTTTTCATAGCTAGAGATAAAGAACATAAAAATTCTGGAGACAAAGTCTAAATTGTAAGCAGTTCTCTGCACAGCTGACAGTAAATGCCACGGCATCAAGCAGCAACTACAGCAATGCAGACAGAGCAAGATATGAACCTCGTGGGTCTTGGAAAAGGCCAGGAGGCAGTGCAGAGTTGGAGGATGAAAGAAGATTGAAATCTGAGTAGGAATAGCTCAGACAGTTTTGTATCTTCAGCATATCCTTAGTGAAAAGCTTGTAGAAGTTAAAACCTCACGTGCAAGTGTTCTGGTTTGAGATAGATGTATGTATGTATATAAATACAACTTAGCGACTACATCACCACCACCACTCTGAATATACACCTACATCAGTGCACACACTCATGATTAGATAATTTTCATCTCATAGAGCCCTTTAGTCACTCTTAGTAAATTCTCTTGAATAAACAACATTCAAGAGTAAACTCTTCTAAACAATCGTACAGATAGCAGTCAGAATAAGGAGAACTCTAAAAATAGTCCAGACACGTGTGTGCTCAGTTGCTCAGTCATGTCTGACTTTTTGCGACTCCCATGGACTGTGGCCTGCCAGGCTCCTCTGTCCACGGGATTTTCCAGGCAAGAGACAGAGTGGTTTGCTATTTCCTCCTCTAGGAGATTCTCCCAAACTCAGAGACCAAACCCATGCCTCTTGTGTTTTCTGCACTGGCAAGCAGATTCTTAAACAGAGTCACCTGGGAAGCCTAGACAGTCCAGATATGCTTTATAAAATGATGTCCTTCTTAATAATAAGTTAATACCAAGTATAATTATAAATTATATATATTTGTAAGAACATTAACGTATAGCGAGTGTGGAGTGGTACACATAGGATGATTTATGTGCACTTTAAGTGCTAAATTTATTACTCTGAAATCAAATAAAACTGAAAAAATGGTTTTTTTCTTGAGCACTAAACTATTTATCAATTTGATGGTATTCTTTAAAAAATTATGTGTAGCTATGGGTTAACTTTCCAAACCCTTTAAATATCAGATATGAAAAGCAAACTGCAAAACTCACTGAGTTTATGTATATACACCTTCTTCAACACTCAGCATCATAGACTAAATACCCTTTGTTCTATTTTCCTGTACCTGTTTTGTATATTCCTTATATCACTGTTGTTCTTATTTTGATAATCTCTTGGAGATTCAGTGATATTGTGACTCTTTCTTAAGGTTTCAGTAATACTTTGAGTCCCATGCATGCTATGAATTGTGTGACCATGAGTACTATGTAGAACCTGTGCTTCAGTTTCCACTTATAACATAGGAATGATAACAATTCCAAGGTGGCGTGAGTTGTAAAGAATTCCCCTCCCAACACAGGAAACTTGGGTTCGATCCCTGGATCCAGAAGATCCTCTGGAGGAGAAAATAGGAACCTAACTCCAGAAAATCCCATGGACAGAGCAGCCTGGCGAGCTTCAGTTCATGGGATTCCAAACAGTTGGAAACGACTGAGTGACTGAGTTTGCATACACAGGCACAGAGCTACTAAAGGGATAGAATGAGTTAGAAATACTTCAGTGCTTAAAATATACTAAGGGCTTTTATTATTATGAAATATTATTTATTAATAAACAATGGTTTCTTCATTGTTTATATTTGATTATTTATGACCACTGATTTATTGTTTCATTTTTATGTAGTATCTACTTTTCTTGCACTATTTGGTTTATTCATTGTTCTTTGTGTTTCTATGTCCATGGACTGTGGCCTGCCCAGGCTCCTCTGTCCACGGGATTTTCCAGGCAAGAGACAGAGTGGTTTGCTATTTCCTCCTCTAGGAGATTCTCCCAAACTCAGAGACCAAACCCATGCCTCTTGTGTTTTCTGCACTGGCAAGCAGATTCTTAAACAGAGTCACCTGGGAAGCCTAGACAGTCCAGATATGCTTTATAAAATGATGTCCTTCTTAATAATAAGTTAATACCAAGTATAATTATAAATTATATATATTTGTAAGAACATTAACGTATAGCGAGTGTGGAGTGGTACACATAGGATGATTTATGTGCACTTTAAGTGCTAAATTTATTACTCTGAAATCAAATAAAACTGAAAAAATGGTTTTTTTCTTGAGCACTAAACTATTTATCAATTTGATGGTATTCTTTAAAAAATTATGTGTAGCTATGGGTTAACTTTCCAAACCCTTTAAATATCAGATATGAAAAGCAAACTGCAAAACTCACTGAGTTTATGTATATACACCTTCTTCAACACTCAGCATCATAGACTAAATACCCTTTGTTCTATTTTCCTGTACCTGTTTTGTATATTCCTTATATCACTGTTGTTCTTATTTTGATAATCTCTTGGAGATTCAGTGATATTGTGACTCTTTCTTAAGGTTTCAGTAATACTTTGAGTCCCATGCATGCTATGAATTGTGTGACCATGAGTACTATGTAGAACCTGTGCTTCAGTTTCCACTTATAACATAGGAATGATAACAATTCCAAGGTGGCGTGAGTTGTAAAGAATTCCCCTCCCAACACAGGAAACTTGGGTTCGATCCCTGGATCCAGAAGATCCTCTGGAGGAGAAAATAGGAACCTAACTCCAGAAAATCCCATGGACAGAGCAGCCTGGCGAGCTTCAGTTCATGGGATTCCAAACAGTTGGAAACGACTGAGTGACTGAGTTTGCATACACAGGCACAGAGCTACTAAAGGGATAGAATGAGTTAGAAATACTTCAGTGCTTAAAATATACTAAGGGCTTTTATTATTATGAAATATTATTTATTAATAAACAATGGTTTCTTCATTGTTTATATTTGATTATTTTTATGACCACTGATGTTGATTAGTCCTTCCTATTTTTCATGTAGTATCTACTTTTCTTGCACTATTTGGTTTATTCATTGTTCTTTGTGTTTATTTTGCCATTAAATAGATACAAACATTTATACTTCCAAAATGCACATAGACTGTAAAAACAATATTATCTATAAAAAGGAATATGCTGCTTTACTCCATATTAAAGTGAATGAAAGAACTCCTCACTTCCTATTCCGGTCAACCTAATTTTTTCCTTGATCATTATCTTCCCACACACTTGGAAATAACTTTTCACTTGACTCTTTCATGTTCATAACCTTTTATAGATGCACTAAATTCCCCTTGTTGTTTTCATCACCATTGTAATCAACATTATCATTTTTACTATTATGTTATTGCTCAAATGATCACAACTGACCATTAAGAGCTTAAGTTAGACACTGATTTTTTTAAACAATGCCCCTGAAATTTTTGAAGGGTCTTCCAGAAAATGATCAGAACCAACCCACTCATGTTTGCCCTGGCAAAGGTAGTCAATCATCCTCCAAAAAGCACTGAATCCTTAGCAGGGTGAAAATATAACAGAACCCAAAGTGGACACTAGGACTGCACTGGAGGAAATGGGGTCAAGAGAAGGATGTATAGAAAGAAAAATATAGCTCTTGACCTACTGGTTATAGCACAACTGGCATAGAAGTTCCATAAGGTCATAACTTCTCTAGGGTTATGAGTTCATACTTCTCATTCCATTTTTTTCTGAATATGTTACACTGTTTTCCCATACTTCTGGTATAAAATTATGTCTACTACCAAAACTTTCTTCTACTCTGATAACAAAATAAAATTTTTATTTATATTTTAAAAATCTATACCCTTAGAATATTTACCGCATAAGGGCAGAAGTTGCATGTTTGGTCATCAGTCCACAAGTGATAAGAATTTTTCTTTGATCTAGTTTTACAAATTAATGAAAAGTACATAGAACTTCCTTTCTAATCAATAAATGTAAAAAACTTTTGATCTTATTTGATATTAACATGAAAAATCATTTATATATTTTTTGCTTCAGCTTTCTTGTATCACAAGCTCCAAACCTTTCATGTTCTAAATTTATATACCTATGTCTGCCTTATTAAAGAACTAAGGTACTATTGATGAATAGATAACTGTTATATACTAAAGGGTACATATACCAATACATTCAGTCTCAATGATATATGAGAAAAAGCTGGCCTAAAACTCAACATTCAAAAAACAAAGATCATGGCATCTGGTCCCATCACTTTATGGCTAATAGATGGGCAAACAATGGAAACAGTGACAGACTTTATTTATTTGGGCTCCAAAATCACTGCAGTTGGTGATTGCAGCCATGCAATTAACAGACATTTGCTCCTTGGAAGAAAAACTATGACAAACCTAGACAGTGTATTAAAAAGCAGAGACATAACTTTGTCAACAAAAGTCTGTATGGTCAAAGCTATGGTTTTCCCGGTAGTCATGTATGGATGTGAGAGCTGGATCATAAAGAAGACTTAGTGTCAAAGAACTGATGCCTTTGAACTGTAGTGCTGGAGAAGACTCTTGAGAGTCCCTTGGACTGCAAGGAGATCAAACCAGTCAATCCCAAAGGAAATCAACCCTGAATATTTATTATAAGGATAGATGCCAGAGCTGAAGCTTCAATACTCCGGTCACCTGATGAGATGACTCACTGGAAAAGAGCCTGAAGTTGGGAAAAACAGAAGGCAGAAGGAGAAGGCAATGACAAGACACAAGATGGCTGGATGGCATCACTAAGTCAATGGACATGAGCCTGAGCAAGCTCCAGGAGATGGTGAAGGACAGGGAAGCCTGGGATGTGGCAGTACTTAGGGTCACAAAGAGTTGGACATGACTGAGTGACTGAACTGAACTGACATATCAGACAATCCAGTGATGTGACAAACCCTTGGGAAAAAAGGTCCGAGTTTATATGAAAGTCCAGTTCTTAGTGAAATTCTCACCATTTTAGGATCCTGAGACAAACCAGCATATAAACTCACAGATTTTGCTGTAAGACTAAGGAAATCAAACAGGGGCTCTGTTAACAACCTAGAGAGGTGGGAGGGAGACTGGAGGGAAGGTCAAGAGGGAGGAAACGTATGTGTACCTATGGCTGACTCAGGTTGATGTGTGGAAGGAAAGAACAGTGCTCTACAAAAAAACAATTTACAGATTTTGAATGTAAGTTGTAAACTGAATCTGTAAGTCAGTTCCTATGAAGAATACTGCCCCTCAAACATGTATCTAACTGCTTTCTTTTTTTTAATTTTTAATTTATTTTTGGCTACTCTGGCTCTTTGTTGCCATGAGGTCTTTTCACTAGTTGGGGCGAGCAGGGGCTGTTCTCTAGTTGTGGCACATGGGCTTTCTCATCTCAGTGGCTTCTCTTGTTGCCAAGCATCAAGACTCGCTGTAGGGTGTGTGGGCTTCAGTATCTGTGGCACATGGCCGCAGTAGTTGCAACTCACAGGCTCTAGAGCACAGGCTCAATAGCTGTGGCACTTGGGCTTAAGTCTCTGCAGCATGTGGGATCTTCCCGAATCAGGGATTGAACCATGTCTTCCACATTGACAGGGGGATTCTTCACCACTGAACCACCAGGGAAGCCCTGATCATTTTCATTTTAAATAAATCACATGAATTCAGAGTAAACCTACTACAGCATATGGTATGAAAACTATAGTATCATCTTATATTCCCTCTAAGAAAAGGTACTTTTGCACCATCTCTCCAGAGCTGAAGCTTCAATCCACCTGAGAAGCCTGGGAGCCGGAAGTTGGGAAAAACAGAAGGCAGAAGGAGAAGGCAATGACAAGACACAAGATGGCTGGATGGCATCACTAAGTCAATGGACATGAGCCTGAGCAAGCTCCAGGAGATGGTGAAGGACAGGGAAGCCTGGGATGTGGCAGTACTTAGGGTCACAAAGAGTTGGACATGACTGAGTGACTGAACTGAACTGACATATCAGACAATCCAGTGATGTGACAAACCCTTGGGAAAAAAGGTCCGAGTTTATATGAAAGTCCAGTTCTTAGTGAAATTCTCACCATTTTAGGATCCTGAGACAAACCAGCATATAAACTCACAGATTTTGCTGTAAGACTAAGGAAATCAAACAGGGGCTCTGTTAACAACCTAGAGAGGTGGGAGGGAGACTGGAGGGAAGGTCAAGAGGGAGGAAACGTATGTGTACCTATGGCTGACTCAGGTTGATGTGTGGAAGGAAAGAACAGTGCTCTACAAAAAAACAATTTACAGATTTTGAATGTAAGTTGTAAACTGAATCTGTAAGTCAGTTCCTATGAAGAATACTGCCCCTCAAACATGTATCTAACTGCTTTCTTTTTTTTAATTTTTAATTTATTTTTGGCTACTCTGGCTCTTTGTTGCCATGAGGTCTTTTCACTAGTTGGGGCGAGCAGGGGCTGTTCTCTAGTTGTGGCACATGGGCTTTCTCATCTCAGTGGCTTCTCTTGTTGCCAAGCATCAAGACTCGCTGTAGGGTGTGTGGGCTTCAGTATCTGTGGCACATGGCCGCAGTAGTTGCAACTCACAGGCTCTAGAGCACAGGCTCAATAGCTGTGGCACTTGGGCTTAAGTCTCTGCAGCATGTGGGATCTTCCCGAATCAGGGATTGAACCATGTCTTCCACATTGACAGGGGGATTCTTCACCACTGAACCACCAGGGAAGCCCTGATCATTTTCATTTTAAATAAATCACATGAATTCAGAGTAAACCTACTACAGCATATGGTATGAAAACTATAGTATCATCTTATATTCCCTCTAAGAAAAGGTACTTTTGCACCATCTCTGAAGGAAAATTTGGTAAAATTATTACTATAATAAATACAGAAAAATTCTTTTCAGTATATCAGTTTGGCAGCAATTAAAGTGCTAATTACATAATCAGAAATAAGAGCCTTGAAATCACATTTTAATTAAATTCCTGGCTCTCATATCTATGGTAAGACTCAGGACAAGTTTACATAACCTCTACGAGCTTTGTTTTCCTACATTTGAAACAGGAAACATACTTGCCTCATATTCACTGTGAGGATTACATAGGACAACCCCTAAAGAAACAGTGAACATCGCTAACTAAAGAAGTTTTCACCATATGAGTTTTCTTTATAGATATATAGTATGATTCTGAAAGGCCCTTCTTCCTCAGAGTAGAAGTGTTATTATATATAGATCTTATCTTGATGCCTAGTGAACTGTAATGACCCTCAAGACCTGACATTTTTGGAAACACCTAATGCTCCTGAAAAGAGACACAGCAATGTAAATCAACTATACTACAGTTTTAAAAAAAAGAGCAGACACTCCAGGTGGCAGCGGTGGAGGAGGAGTTTGTGTGATCCACCTATATCTCACAATATAGCTATAGCTAGTCTCTCTTAAAAACTAAAGAGTTCCCTGATGTTAATTTGAACCTGACTTTTTCTGTTGAACAGAGAGGAAAGACACATGGGACTATCTGATCTTCAAACCAGATAAAACCTTGAATATATAATAATTCATTATTCTCATTTAGGGATTTAAAAAACTTAGACAAAGGATTTCTGAGGTTTAGTAAGATGTTGCTACATGAATATGTGGAAAATCTCTTTAATGATGTTAATATCATTAAGGGAAATTAAAAAATATTAATTTCTCTAGCTCAGTTAGAATTTCAAGAAACACCATGAAATTTTGCTTGGGGGAAATATTTATCAAACAATGATGGCCCCCATTAGTATCAAAGTGTAAGGGGCTTACATTGAGAAATGATTGATATCTCAGGTTTGATCACTAAATTCTTAACTCTAGAAATGTGTTACACATGGTCCTGGCACCCTTAGTGTATAAAAGGATTATTAGTTACACTGATACTCTCCTCCCTACTATTCTCTTCCGATAAAGCTCCAGAGCTTTGAGAAAAAAGGCTAACGCATAAATCATAAAATATGTATGTTGAGAATGATATCTGTATCGCCACTCACTTTGTGATGATATAACAATCTTTTCTGCTTCTGTACTGTCAGTGAAAGTGAAAGTGAAGTCTCTAAGTCGTATCTGATTCTTTGTGACCTGTGAATGAGCCATGGAATTCTTCAGGCAAAAATACTGAAGTGGGTAGCCTTTCCCTTCTTCAGGGATCTTCCCAACACAGGGATCGAATCTAGGTCTCCTACACTGAGGTAGATTCTTTACCATCTGAGGTAAAAGAGAGGCCCAAGAATACTGGAGTGGGTAACCTATCCCTTCACCAGGGGAACTTCCAGACCTAGGAATCGAACTGGGGTCTCCTGAATTATAGGCAGATTCTTTACCAGTTGAACTACAAGGAGATCCCATATTGTCAGACCTCTCGTGTTCAATGAACCTGGTAAGTTTAGAAATAGCTGGTGCCATATGTTCAAGTTATCGCTGTGCCATGTGAATAAACTAGGATAAAATAGATTTTCTCAGTGTTTGAAAGTGGTCTAGACTGCTCATGCTATACAAAGCCATCATTTTAAGGGTTTTTTTCCCCCTTATTTAAAATGTGTGGTCCTAATCTAGGTTGAAAATGTTCTACATTTTTCTAATTAAAAATTCAGATTTTGATTCACTATGGTCAAGTAAACAGGCTTAAGAAGAAAATATAAAAGTTTGGCACCTCTGCTGATTTTCCAATTAACAGCTAGTTGGAAATTTATCCCAGGGCATTTATCAGTTTTTATCTACCTCAAATCAACAATAAATTCTTACTGCTCTAGTGTTTCAACTGATTTACATTGTTCCTCATAGTTTCTTATTAATGCTGTTCACCAAGCATTTCTAGTTCTCTGAATACACAGAATTGCCCTTCTCTGATCCAGTGAATTTAAGCTGTGGCTATGTATCTTGCATTAGCCACTGATGTGTGTGTATAATTACACATTTTATGTTGGGGAGCTAAATTCAGGAATCAACTATTTGCTCTGCCTCCCTCTTTTCCCCTTCCTAACCAAAAAGTGACTGTCGATGGGAGAGCTTTGAGAAAAAGGCTAACGCATAAATCATAAAATATGTATGTTGAGAATGATATCTGTATCGCCACTCACTTTGTGATGATATAACAATCTTTTCTGCTTCTGTACTGTCAGTGAAAGTGAAAGTGAAGTCTCTAAGTCGTATCTGATTCTTTGTGACCTGTGAATGAGCCATGGAATTCTTCAGGCAAAAATACTGAAGTGGGTAGCCTTTCCCTTCTTCAGGGATCTTCCCAACACAGGGATCGAATCTAGGTCTCCTACACTGAGGTAGATTCTTTACCATCTGAGGTAAAAGAGAGGCCCAAGAATACTGGAGTGGGTAACCTATCCCTTCACCAGGGGAACTTCCAGACCTAGGAATCGAACTGGGGTCTCCTGAATTATAGGCAGATTCTTTACCAGTTGAACTACAAGGAGATCCCATATTGTCAGACCTCTCGTGTTCAATGAACCTGGTAAGTTTAGAAATAGCTGGTGCCATATGTTCAAGTTATCGCTGTGCCATGTGAATAAACTAGGATAAAATAGATTTTCTCAGTGTTTGAAAGTGGTCTAGACTGCTCATGCTATACAAAGCCATCATTTTAAGGGTTTTTTTCCCCCTTATTTAAAATGTGTGGTCCTAATCTAGGTTGAAAATGTTCTACATTTTTCTAATTAAAAATTCAGATTTTGATTCACTATGGTCAAGTAAACAGGCTTAAGAAGAAAATATAAAAGTTTGGCACCTCTGCTGATTTTCCAATTAACAGCTAGTTGGAAATTTATCCCAGGGCATTTATCAGTTTTTATCTACCTCAAATCAACAATAAATTCTTACTGCTCTAGTGTTTCAACTGATTTACATTGTTCCTCATAGTTTCTTATTAATGCTGTTCACCAAGCATTTCTAGTTCTCTGAATACACAGAATTGCCCTTCTCTGATCCAGTGAATTTAAGCTGTGGCTATGTATCTTGCATTAGCCACTGATGTGTGTGTATAATTACACATTTTATGTTGGGGAGCTAAATTCAGGAATCAACTATTTGCTCTGCCTCCCTCTTTTCCCCTCTTCCCTTACAATATAGAGTACACACTAGATGAAAGCTGCTTTGTGTTCCAGGAGGAAAATGAGGCAGGGGAGAGACCCCAGATGACCTGTCTGGAAATGGGGTATGAATGAGAATTTAAACCTTTGTAACTTTAGACCATAAAGATTTGGAGGTTGTTCGACTGCAGCATCATGAAGCCCATTATAACAGGCATACTTCTCTTTTTAGATGCACCTTTTAAAACTTACTCTTTTGTTAAAATCACTATGAATTACTGATAGTGTTTGTAAATTATGCTTTAAAATAGAATCTACAGGAGAGAAAAGATGGTGCATAAAAAATAATACCCCACATCTTATGAAAGATATAAATTTATAAGGCCAACAAAACTCAAGTTTCAAGCAGCATTTGTAGGCAGAAGATAAATGGTCTTATTTGGAAACTTCTGGAAACAAGAAGAAATGGGGGTAAAAAAGATATAGAAAGCATACAGGTGACTGAAGCCAACCTTGACTGCATACCATAAAAATAATGTCCTAATGTATTAAAAGACAGAATGAAACGATCATGGAAAGTTCACAGACAGCTATTTTCAGATACATCAAAATATGCACTCATCCCCACTCCTAACTGTCCCCTATTTTTTTCTAATTTCAAAAAAAATCATCTAGAAAATATACCCTGCCTAAAAAAGAGTGGGGTGAGAAGGCAAGAAAACACGAAGAAGATATAGAGTTGTACTAGTTCACTGGGGCTTTCTTGGTGGCTCAGGGGTTTTAAAAAAAAAAAAAAAAATCCACCTGCCAATGAAAGAGAAACAGATTTGATCCTGGGTCAGGATGATCCCCTGGAGAAGGAAACAGCAACTCACTCAAGTATTCCTGCCTGGAAATCCCATGGGCAGAGGAGCCTGGTGGGCTACATACAGTCCATGGGGTCGTTTATCTACCTCAAATCAACAATAAATTCTTACTGCTCTAGTGTTTCAACTGATTTACATTGTTCCTCATAGTTTCTTATTAATGCTGTTCACCAAGCATTTCTAGTTCTCTGAATACACAGAATTGCCCTTCTCTGATCCAGTGAATTTAAGCTGTGGCTATGTATCTTGCATTAGCCACTGATGTGTGTGTATAATTACACATTTTATGTTGGGGAGCTAAATTCAGGAATCAACTATTTGCTCTGCCTCCCTCTTTTCCCCTCTTCCCTTACAATATAGAGTACACACTAGATGAAAGCTGCTTTGTGTTCCAGGAGGAAAATGAGGCAGGGGAGAGACCCCAGATGACCTGTCTGGAAATGGGGTATGAATGAGAATTTAAACCTTTGTAACTTTAGACCATAAAGATTTGGAGGTTGTTCGACTGCAGCATCATGAAGCCCATTATAACAGGCATACTTCTCTTTTTAGATGCACCTTTTAAAACTTACTCTTTTGTTAAAATCACTATGAATTACTGATAGTGTTTGTAAATTATGCTTTAAAATAGAATCTACAGGAGAGAAAAGATGGTGCATAAAAAATAATACCCCACATCTTATGAAAGATATAAATTTATAAGGCCAACAAAACTCAAGTTTCAAGCAGCATTTGTAGGCAGAAGATAAATGGTCTTATTTGGAAACTTCTGGAAACAAGAAGAAATGGGGGTAAAAAAGATATAGAAAGCATACAGGTGACTGAAGCCAACCTTGACTGCATACCATAAAAATAATGTCCTAATGTATTAAAAGACAGAATGAAACGATCATGGAAAGTTCACAGACAGCTATTTTCAGATACATCAAAATATGCACTCATCCCCACTCCTAACTGTCCCCTATTTTTTTCTAATTTCAAAAAAAATCATCTAGAAAATATACCCTGCCTAAAAAAGAGTGGGGTGAGAAGGCAAGAAAACACGAAGAAGATATAGAGTTGTACTAGTTCACTGGGGCTTTCTTGGTGGCTCAGGGGTTTTAAAAAAAAAAAAAAAAATCCACCTGCCAATGAAAGAGAAACAGATTTGATCCTGGGTCAGGATGATCCCCTGGAGAAGGAAACAGCAACTCACTCAAGTATTCCTGCCTGGAAATCCCATGGGCAGAGGAGCCTGGTGGGCTACATACAGTCCATGGGGTCGCAAAGAGTCAGACCCAATTTAGAAAATAAAACGAGAGTCAACAATTAGTTTACTGAGGCTGCCCTAACAAGATGGGTTGGCTTAAACAACAGAAATGTATCTTCGCACCGTTCTTGGAAGCTGGAAGTCCAAGATGCAGACAGATGATGTCCTGAGGCCTCTCTATTGTTGCCCCTTCACATGGCGGTCCCTCTGTGCACGTGTCCCTGGTTGGTCTCTGTCTTTATCTCCTCTTCTGATGAGGACACTAATCAAATTAATGAGGGTCTACTTCAACAACCTCATTTTCCCTTAACTACCTCTCTGAAGGCCCTATCTTTAAATATAGCTATATTTTGAGGAACCAGAGGTCAGGATTTCAAGATATGAGTTTTGGAGGAAAACAATTTAAACCACAGCGAGGGTCTATGAAATAAGAGTAGTAGAAAAACATTATTCTCAGGGATGATACTTTAATGAACTTCCCAGCATGAATGCTTCAGCAGGCCAGAGGGTATCCAGTTCATCTTAGAACAGAAAGATACAAGATTCCCACAGTGATTTCCACAGTAAAGACAGTAAACTCTTAGATTTAGCTGAAGTGCTTAAAAACACTGAGATAATATTACTCTTCTGCCAGCATCTCAGGCTGAAGTAGTAATGTGTACAGAAAACAAAGCAAATAAAGAATGTGGCAATTAAGGAGGGAAGAAAAAGTTCACAGACAGCTATTTTCAGATACATCAAAATATGCACTCATCCCCACTCCTAACTGTCCCCTATTTTTTTCTAATTTCAAAAAAAATCATCTAGAAAATATACCCTGCCTAAAAAAGAGTGGGGTGAGAAGGCAAGAAAACACGAAGAAGATATAGAGTTGTACTAGTTCACTGGGGCTTTCTTGGTGGCTCAGGGGTTTTAAAAAAAAAAAAAAAAATCCACCTGCCAATGAAAGAGAAACAGATTTGATCCTGGGTCAGGATGATCCCCTGGAGAAGGAAACAGCAACTCACTCAAGTATTCCTGCCTGGAAATCCCATGGGCAGAGGAGCCTGGTGGGCTACATACAGTCCATGGGGTCGCAAAGAGTCAGACCCAATTTAGAAAATAAAACGAGAGTCAACAATTAGTTTACTGAGGCTGCCCTAACAAGATGGGTTGGCTTAAACAACAGAAATGTATCTTCGCACCGTTCTTGGAAGCTGGAAGTCCAAGATGCAGACAGATGATGTCCTGAGGCCTCTCTATTGTTGCCCCTTCACATGGCGGTCCCTCTGTGCACGTGTCCCTGGTTGGTCTCTGTCTTTATCTCCTCTTCTGATGAGGACACTAATCAAATTAATGAGGGTCTACTTCAACAACCTCATTTTCCCTTAACTACCTCTCTGAAGGCCCTATCTTTAAATATAGCTATATTTTGAGGAACCAGAGGTCAGGATTTCAAGATATGAGTTTTGGAGGAAAACAATTTAAACCACAGCGAGGGTCTATGAAATAAGAGTAGTAGAAAAACATTATTCTCAGGGATGATACTTTAATGAACTTCCCAGCATGAATGCTTCAGCAGGCCAGAGGGTATCCAGTTCATCTTAGAACAGAAAGATACAAGATTCCCACAGTGATTTCCACAGTAAAGACAGTAAACTCTTAGATTTAGCTGAAGTGCTTAAAAACACTGAGATAATATTACTCTTCTGCCAGCATCTCAGGCTGAAGTAGTAATGTGTACGCAGAAAACAAAGCAAATAAAGAATGTGGCAGTTATTAAGTGCACGGAGAAGAAAAGAGTTGGACAAGAAAGGCAATACTAGCATGGCATATTACACAGCTAATTGCAAATGAGATTTCCATAGGTGCCGTGATAAAGAAAACACTGTTTATTTTTCTAATGAAAACTGACATAACTATCAAAAAGATGAGTGGGGAAAATGTGAAAAGAAAACTCTCAGCTTTTGTAACAGGAAGTCAGTATATAATACCTGAAACTGAAAAAAAAAACAATTCAAGAAATGGTTGTATAGCATATGATTAGCTATATGGAGGCAAGTAAGAGAAAAAGAGCTCTAAGAGCTTAAAAAGTTTACTTCTGGGAGTTAAATAAAGGGGATAAGTAGAGGTGAGGCAGAACGCTACCACTGCATTAAACCTTTTTTTAATAGAAACTCTGATTAAACTATTGTTGTTTTAGTTTGCTAAGTTATGTCTGATGCTTTTGCAACCCTGTGGACTGTAGTCTGCCAGGTTTCTCTGTTCATAGGATTCTCCAAGCAAGAATATTGGAGTGGGTTACTGTGCCCTCCTCCAGGAGATCATCCCCACCCAGGGATTGAATTCGCATCTCTTAGGTCTAACCTGCACTGGAAGCCCATGATACAGCATAAAGGAAAATAATATGAAAGGTATACACATATATAACTGAGTCATTTTGCTGTACAGCTATAATTAACAGAGCATTGTAAATCTACTATACTTCAATAAAAAAATTCAGAGAGAATGAATAAACGGATCAATTAGAAATGATAAATTTCAAGAAAACAGGTCCTTTTTTTTTTTGATCGACAGGGAGCAGTCATTTCCTGGTTGGTTACTGAGGTACATGAAAAAAGGCACCTGTCTCTTCCACCTAAGTTCTATACTGCCCAGAAAAATATTAAGCTATTTTAACAAGAAGTCCAAACGTTCTATCATCTGCGAATTCAAGGGTTTTATGTGAAGCTGGAAACTGCCTGTCAGTGAAGGTGTTTTCTTCTAACACACAGATATTGTGAAAGAAACGTCCTCTGCCTAGGAGGTTAAACTTAGTGGAAGCACACTGTCTGCTCAAAAGACATTCATCAGAGATTCAGTGATGCTTTCCCCCTTTCTTCCCTTAGTGGTGCAGCTGTCAGTTTGCCAGGAAAGACCTCAACCCTTACTCTGCTAGGATGTCAGGGAGATGCATGTTCATCTAAGATGGCTAGGGACAGGGTGAACTTGGGTGGCTGCATTTATTTTTAGAGAAAACTTATTTTAAGATTAAAAAAAAATTCTCCCTCACATTATGATATAATTTTGACAGCTCAGGGGGTAAACAGTCACAAGAGATTGGTGAGCAGAAAAATTCTTATAGAGCTAATTTTAGGAAAGATTTTAAATGAGAAACAACTGTTGTATAAGCAACATAACTACCTCTGTCAGCTCCTTCACCTTTTCAGAACTGGAACTTCCTAGCACTAAGTACATAACTGGAATGAATCCAATTTTCTCATACACATTTATAAGTAGGAAGTGGCAAAATACAGTTACATTGTTGTGTATTTAACCCATTTTGTTTTCCTGTGAATGTGATGAGGTAGGAAAAACTGCACTGGGCAACAGAAGTCACCTGTTCTCAGGTTCATTCTTTACTTTGTGACCCTGAACAAATTATTTCAGCAATTCAAAGCTCAATTTCATTTTCCACAAAATGAGGACAGAATGTCTTGTCAAATAACAAGTTTTTAAAAATACATATCAAATCTATATGGAAGGGTATTACAACTATGGGCTTCCCTGGTGGCTCAGTGGGTAAAGAATATGCTGGCAAAGCAGGAGACCTGGGTTCGATCCTTGGGTTGCAAAGATCCCTTTGAGAAGGAAATGGCACTCACTCCAGTAGTCTTGCCAGGAGAACTCCAGGGACAGAGAATCAGGTGGGCTACAGTCCACGAGGTCAGAAGAGTCAGATATGACTTAGCGACTTTAGATAGATTGCCACTATAAAAGGTGCTTTGTAAAGAAAATGCAAACAGTATATAATGTTTACTATTACTATTAATGGATACTATATAATGTTTACTATTCTGATAACATTTTAATAACAAGCATGTTGGAACAAGCAATACAATTATGTATTATCAATTCATAATTTAAAATACTTTCTCTACAAATATATTTATAATATATAATTTGATGTTGTAACTGTGTATTATATAATGATACATTAAAATTATCTGTAATTCTGTATTATCAAACTTTTCAAGGAGAAAGACAAGCTAGAGACATACTGTACTCAAGAGACTTATTATTACATGGTTTCTATGCTGTGTAAGTATAGTAAACACTCAGACCAGAACAATTTTTCCAGAGCAGGTTAGGGTTCTGCTATGAAAATGCTTATACCATGATTAGGAGTTAAGACATTATTTGCTGTCAGAAAAAATAACTTTTATTCATTCAAATCCATTAGTGCTCTAATATATTTGGACTACTGCTAAGTAATTAGCTTTGCATTAGGTACTGAGAATAAAAAGATATCACTCAGTCTCTGTTATCTAGCCATGTACAGTCTAGCAGGGATAAGAAGAAATTTGCAATATTCCACACATGCTATAGCATGTAATATCATATATTCAATATCCTGTGGTAGACCATAATGAAAAACATGAGAAGGATGTATATGTATGTATACTGGAGTCACTTTGCTGTACAGCAGTAATTAAGACAACACTGTATGTCAGCTATTTAAGTGATAACTTTGAATGGAGCAAGGACAGGTCCAGAAATGCTACAGGAGACAAAGGTCTAGAACGTGAAGGATAAAACAGGGGGAAAGGAGAAATAAAAGGAAATGTCAAGTGATAAAGGCACAGTGGCACAAATGTCATAAAATGTGCGTCTGAGAAGCAAGCTGGTGATCAAAGATTAGGGAACATGACAAGGAAAAAATGATGATTAGAGAAGGGAAGCAGATCATGAAGAATCTATAATGCTAGGAAACTTAAACTTCATTCTGCAGATACTGGACTATCTCAGAGTTTGTTTCTGTGTGTGTGTTTATTCTGTAGTGTGGAAAATTAATTCCAGTATGAAGAGGATAGATAATTATAACAAATTTCTGAAACACTGAAACTGTGAGATGAAATGATTTTCATGGAGATGAAGACGTGAATCTAGATAAATATTTTAGGATTACACTAATAAAATACTAATGAAATATGAGGGGAAAGTCAATTTCCAAGGTGGATTTGATGTATAGCTATTAGTGGTAAACAAATTCACACTTAAGACATGTTGAGTTTTACCCTCTGATCATTCAGAAGGAAGTTTTTACTAAGACATGGAAGGGTTGTAAGTCTGATCTGTATATAGAATTAACAGGCATGAGAAAGGAATAAATATTAAAGTTATTTTATAAATTTGATGCTCAAATTTATGGGTGCTGGTGAAAAGATGTGTCCAATGACAGAGCCAGAGCTCTGGGGCGTGTGCGCCCAGAGCCGGCGCTCCGCGACGACAGAGGCCACCGTGATGGGAGGCCCACAGGAGCCAGAGAACAAAGACGGATGAAAATAGAGAAATGAAAGACCAATAGAAGTGGCCCTCCCCCTCCTCTCCCTCCCCAACCCGACCCCCACCCCCACCCCGCCAAAAAAAAGAGCTTACAGGAAGAATTCTGTTTATCATAGCTGCCATCAGGTCAAGGAGCAGTACTGAAGTATTTCATGACATTACAATGTTATTTATTGAAATGGAATGAATGGTATTCACTGGTTAGTCATAAATATATAGCAGTATTATCTCAGGATATACCACAGAATAAAAGTTTTACATAAAAACCCTGGGTAGATGTTGTACAGAACTTTCTAAACTTCAGGATTTTATTGATGAGAACACAGCTGAAGTATAATACAGGCATTCTGAGATGATGCACTGTTTTCTGGGTCTGAGGTTCTTCAGCTTGAAAATGAGGACTTTTACTGAGAGAATATGACAGTGATGAATAGTTCCCTCCTGTTCTACAGACTTGGGCAGGGCTGGATTAGCATCCAGGCTGTGCCATTTACTGGCAAAACCCTGCATCCCTAGTTTTAACCATTTTACTACATTTAACTGGGCTTCCCTGGTGGCTCAGCTGGTAAAGAATCAGCCTGCAATGCAGAAGACCTGGGTTTGATCCCTGGGTTGGGAAGATCCCTGGAGAAGGAAATGGCCACCCCTCCAGTATTCTTGCCTGGAGAATGCCATGGCTCATCCATGGGTCATTAGGAGTCAGACACACCTGAGCAACTTTCACATGATATTGGTGGTTCTGGGGACCAGGTAAAGGGACCTGAGGTATCATCTAAATACTAACAGCTAGGCAAACTAATAAAACATAGTGACACTTTGCTATCTAGACAAGTTTGTTTAAAATGTTAATAAGATCAAATCTTATCTACCCATTTCCAAAGCTGGGTCTCACAGGCCACCTTATAAATTTACCTGTCATGTGGAATGGGTACACAGACTCCCCCTTCCTTTAAAAAAAAGGAGAAACAGGGAACAGTTCTACCATTTGATCTCTGGTTTTAAAATTCAGTCTCAAGGACAGGTTTGTTGTCTTGATTTTTGGAGTTGGCCTGTGAACCCTAGTTTTGACATCAAGGCACTACTGTCTACCTTAGACCTCTGTACACTGCATTTGGGTCTTTGGTCTCCAGAGTTTAGCCAACAACAGAATCTTTATTGCAGGACCCTGCTAGTGTTTAGAAATCCTGTTTACAAAATGCCTGTTCATCATCCAGGGTCAGTAAATTGAGTTTCTGTACTGAAAAAGATTTAAGAAAACTATATTGAACAATTACTATTTAATGTATTTTGTTTTTAGTTTCGTCCCTCCCATCTTGATATTGAAATGCCCTTTAATTTGTGGATTAATACCAGCATTAAGCATTTAATACTTAAGTCTCTAGTTAAACAAGCAGAACTGATATGTTTGCCTCAAGGTTTGAGATTTTGTGCCTTGCTAAAAATCCCAAACATGGGAAGAAAAGACAGTCTGAATGAGAAACAGCAGTTCCTTGTCTCCAGTCTGCCTAGAGTCTCATAGCCTGTCCATTACCTGGGGCTGCCAATTATTCTATTAGCTAGCAAAATTTCACTTTGTTCTGTGGCCTGAAGAATTCTCTGTCCCCAAGGATGGCTGCCTGGTGAGGTGTTATTTTTTGTGTTTTACCAATCTAAATACTGATGGCTCAAGTGACAGGGCGACCTGGTCAATCAATGTCAAAATGGGGGCTAAAATGAATGCGAGCAGTTCAGCCAGTGACTACAAATCAGAGTGACTGAACTTATTCATCACATCCAATTCTGTTACAGGAAATAGGCTGGATGAAATGTGGTAACTTTATCCATCAGAAACAATGTGCCCTATGCATCAAGCAAGCAAGACACTGCTTTAGTGTTTTTCTCTTCTGAACAACTCAGCTTTCACAAAGAAACTTTCTAGATTTGTCTGAACATTAATTTGTGCTTCACCTCCATGGAGACTTGACCTCATTTAGGCATTTAAAAGTACCATAGTAGAATTCCATCTGCCGAGTGCTAACAATGTATGGAGGTTCCTATCCATTTACATGTACATTTGCATTGTGCTCATTTAGGCATGTTTATTAATTATTATCATGATAAGTGTACTATGTAAGCTTACAGAGGGGTTTCATTGTCATGTAGGCAATTGCAAACAATTTTAATAGGCTATACTTTGGAACCATCTCTCTGTTACATTTTCCCACTTATGCAAAGGCATTATATAACAAGCATCATCTTAGATGTTTATTATGCAACCAGGTCACTACTCAAGAACTGAAAATACCAGAGAGATGAAAATACATTTTCAGAGTAAAAAATGCGTTAGGATGTGCCAACACTTCTAATTCCCCAAGTACCTGCGCTTAATCATGATCAGCTCTGTAGTAGAAGACCGAAGGACAATTGCAGAAGTGTTGTTTATCTACTTGGAGAGGATTCATTACCTCCAACATTATTTGACATGAAAACAGATGTACCTCTGTCACTGCTTTGACC
The DNA here is from genome assembly GCA_022376925.1 of Tragulus kanchil. Classification (NCBI taxonomy): domain Eukaryota; kingdom Metazoa; phylum Chordata; class Mammalia; order Artiodactyla; family Tragulidae; genus Tragulus; species Tragulus kanchil. The sequence goes on from JAIOJX010000030.1 coordinate 96,542,675, forward strand.
TTTCTAATAAGATGAACAACTAGGCTGGTACAGTTATTGATCAGAGCAAAACCCATTCCACTGGAAATAGACATAGATACACAGCAGCGTAAATGAGGATTTAACATCTGTTCCAAGTAGACTAGCTATTAATGTGGAATCTAAAATGACACAACCAGCTCTCTGGCAGTACTATCTCTTTTGTGGTTCCAAAGTAAGACTTTTTGACCCCAGTCCAAGAAAATGGGGGCTGCCTGGTGAGGTGTTATTTTTTGTGTTTTACCAATCTAAATACTGATGGCTCAAGTGACAGGGCGACCTGGTCAATCAATGTCAAAATGGGGGCTAAAATGAATGCGAGCAGTTCAGCCAGTGACTACAAATCAGAGTGACTGAACTTATTCATCACATCCAATTCTGTTACAGGAAATAGGCTGGATGAAATGTGGTAACTTTATCCATCAGAAACAATGTGCCCTATGCATCAAGCAAGCAAGACACTGCTTTAGTGTTTTTCTCTTCTGAACAACTCAGCTTTCACAAAGAAACTTTCTAGATTTGTCTGAACATTAATTTGTGCTTCACCTCCATGGAGACTTGACCTCATTTAGGCATTTAAAAGTACCATAGTAGAATTCCATCTGCCGAGTGCTAACAATGTATGGAGGTTCCTATCCATTTACATGTACATTTGCATTGTGCTCATTTAGGCATGTTTATTAATTATTATCATGATAAGTGTACTATGTAAGCTTACAGAGGGGTTTCATTGTCATGTAGGCAATTGCAAACAATTTTAATAGGCTATACTTTGGAACCATCTCTCTGTTACATTTTCCCACTTATGCAAAGGCATTATATAACAAGCATCATCTTAGATGTTTATTATGCAACCAGGTCACTACTCAAGAACTGAAAATACCAGAGAGATGAAAATACATTTTCAGAGTAAAAAATGCGTTAGGATGTGCCAACACTTCTAATTCCCCAAGTACCTGCGCTTAATCATGATCAGCTCTGTAGTAGAAGACCGAAGGACAATTGCAGAAGTGTTGTTTATCTACTTGGAGAGGATTCATTACCTCCAACATTATTTGACATGAAAACAGATGTACCTCTGTCACTGCTTTGACCTTTCTAATAAGATGAACAACTAGGCTGGTACAGTTATTGATCAGAGCAAAACCCATTCCACTGGAAATAGACATAGATACACAGCAGCGTAAATGAGGATTTAACATCTGTTCCAAGTAGACTAGCTATTAATGTGGAATCTAAAATGACACAACCAGCTCTCTGGCAGTACTATCTCTTTTGTGTGGGTATGCAGATCAAATGATTTCTTGTACTGTTCAGGAGGCAATGTTTTACGAATATGGGTAATTTATATGAAACTTATAAATCAAATATCTCAAACTTAGTCTCCATTCTAAGCGTGTTGAATATTGAAAGTGTTTATCATTTTGCAATTAACTTGCCTTCTTTTCTAAAGATAACGAGAAGCATTTGTGAATATTAGTGTGTACTTACTAAAGAATTGATTCAGATACTTTTTATATAATCTTACTAACAGTGTTGCATTAATAAAATGTCAAAACAAAGCTTGCACGTGATCAAGTACCAACAGTATTGTGAGTAGGTATTTTAAACAAACACATGACTATGTTTAAGTTAGCTAAGGGCAATCCTATAGACTCTACTCTGATAGTTCTAAATCTTTTTCAAGTTCTTGTTTGGATTTTTCATGACTCTTCATTACTAAAACAATTAAAATGCTACTAATGAATATTTGATGCCAATGATATACACACACACATGACTAGGTAAGGACCAGGGATTATTCAGTAACCACTGTGATTCGACTCAAGGCATGTACGTGTCTGGGAAAAGGACAGTGGGAAAGCATGACAGAATGATGGGATCTGAATATATTTCCATTTTTCCTGAGTCACTCTTTCTTTTCATGAAATAGAAATAATTTCATGTTTTAAACTTTAAGTTGGATGAATACACACACACACATCCCAGACTGCACTTTCTCCCCATTTAGTCAAACTTACAAAGGGAAGAATAATGTGTTTTCTGGGGCAAATAATTTGTACCAGGCATGCATGAATCAATAGTTTTTTAAAAATGATCTCAATAGAACTTCACTGCCAACTCATATGCTATAAATATTAGATCTGCCATACTGAAATTGCTTTTTAACCATAGAGATTTACTGATAAATTCAAACACCTTGACATTTTAAAATGTAGAGATATGCAATGATAAATATCATTAACAATTTCACTATTACTTGGTTCATCCCTATGTCTATGGATGCCCTTTTATGTCATAAAGAGAAGATAGTGCAAGTTGTTCTTGCTCAAGTCTTCACACAATAAAAACAAAATCTGACTAATTAAAATTCTATATGATGAAACAAAGTTTTAAATAAAAATTTCACTGATTATTTTTAAAATGCTCTCAGACTTAAGAGGTCAGTAAAATCTGGACACAGGTGAACATTTAAGAATAACTTCTGGATGACTTCCTCATCAATATCAATTATTCTACTTCTGAGAAATAGTCCACTAACATGAAGTGAACTTCAAGTCACTCAGGTGCATCCAACTCTTTGCAACCCCATGGACTGTAGCCCGCCGGGCTCTTCTGTCCATGGAATTCTCCAGGCAAAAATACTGGAGTGGACAGCCGTTCCCTTCTCCAGGGGATCTTCCCAACCCAGGGATCAAACCCAGATTTCCCACACTGCAGGCGGATTCTTAGCCATCTGAGCCACTAGGGAATTTGAAAGTATAAAACTTGTTACATAACAAACACTACCACCGTACAAATGGAGTAAAGAGGTGTCACTCACCCCTGTGCAAGTTCAACATACCTGTAGCACAGCTGATTTATTGTGAATTTTCTTAATTACTGAAATTCTTCTCACAGTCACTTAACTATAATGTTCACTCAAAATTTTAGAGGTGGTAAAAAGAACTGAATAGGAAAAATGTTAAAATACCCTTGATCCTTTTCTTTCAAACAAAGGCATATTCGCCATAAGCAAGGTATAGCATCTTGGTGTTATCAGGATTATTACCAATTGTATTGATTAATACACATACCACTTCAGTGGAAAAAAAATTTTACATTTCCCATTTGATCTTTAAACTGATCTTAATAAACTGAACACATAGATAGGTAAATAAAGCTATTTCTCATCAATTAACAATTAAAGAAAATTATTTAAGAGGCTCGTCCAAGGTCTTACATTGAGGAACAGGAGAGCAGATAGTCAACCACTCGACTTCTCATTCCAACCACAGTGTCTTTCCCATCATGCTAAGCTGCTAATACAGTGTCCAACTTTAGATTATCAGTCTTATAGTTTATTAAATGACATTCAGACACTGCTCTCACTTCTGCCAGAGCTTCATTTCAACCACCATTCCACCAAATTTAAAATAATTTCTCCTTTAAATTCAAGGAGTCTTGTGTGAGAACCCATGACATTTTTCAATATATTAAGCAGAGAAAAGTCAAGTGCCAAGACAAATTTCAAGATACTATTGTATTGATATTACAAGTCTAGATTTGGAACCACAATACTACTACAAAGTTGAATTCTTTGGAATTATACAGAAATGTCTAAATTATTCTTTAAAATTTTTTCTCATCCCCTCCCCACCACCAGCTTTCTGGAAAAACTATCTGTTGATGAAACCCTCTTCTGACTTTTCCTTCACTTCCACAGAAACGTTTTAAGCTATTTCAGTGCCTTCCTCATAGCAGCTTTGTTAGTGACCAAGTGCACTACCTGGAAAGGCTAGCAGGATTCCAGATAATAGGCTGAAATTCAGGGAAAGCTTCCCCTGTTGATGGCACTTTATTGATTACTAGCATCATAAATACATTATATTCAATTTTATGTTCTCAGTGCCTAGCAGAATGCCTAGCAAATAGTGAAATAAGAGTGAATGTTTACTATTAATGAGTGAATATATAATAAGTCATGGAAACAGAATTGGCAAGACTCAGTAACTGCCATAAAAATCACAATATATTATAAAAGAACCCTTTGTGAGATCATAAGCAAAACAATATAATTGACCATTTTCTTTCCCCTTTTTGTTCCTATGCATATAACAAATATGTGTCTAAGGATGATATCTATTTAGACTTTTATTACAGTATTTTTGACATTTGGATAAGTTGTTTCTATGACTATAACCCTAAACATAATTTTTTATGTCTGCCTAATGGTCCACTAAAAGTGTACAAGAATTTACCTCAACATCTCTCCATTACATGCCATTTGGCCGCTTCAATTATTTTGTAATTTTAAAAATGACTATCTGTTTACAAATCTATAAGTTTAAAGAGTTTGAATTGTTTCTTTAGGATATATTCCTAAGAATTTTCAACAGAGAACTAATTTCTCTGTTCCCTTGCCAGTGTCATCTTTATTATGCTGATACGATGAAAAAAATGTTGGCTTATTCAGTGAATTGATCTGCCTTTTGTTCTTTGAGTTGAACGTTTCTGGCGACTACTCGATGATCAGTATTTTCTCTCTTGTAAAACAATGTCTTTCATTAATGTATTCATTCATTCAATGATATTAGATGCTTATTCTTTATCAAACACTAGTTAATAGTAAGAATTTAAAGTTGACTAAACCCTTACTTTCATACTGTTTGCAGTCTATTACATACAGAAAAGCCAGAGGAGGCAACAACTAATTGGCCCGGTATTCACTACTACAAAGTTGAATCTTTTCAAACTAAATTATTCTTTAAAATTTTTTCTCATCCCCTCCCCACCACCAGCTTTCTGGAAAAACTATCTGTTGATGAAACCCTCTTCTGACTTTTCCTTCACTTCCACAGAAACGTTTTAAGCTATTTCAGTGCCTTCCTCATAGCAGCTTTGTTAGTGACCAAGTGCACTACCTGGAAAGGCTAGCAGGATTCCAGATAATAGGCTGAAATTCAGGGAAAGCTTCCCCTGTTGATGGCACTTTATTGATTACTAGCATCATAAATACATTATATTCAATTTTATGTTCTCAGTGCCTAGCAGAATGCCTAGCAAATAGTGAAATAAGAGTGAATGTTTACTATTAATGAGTGAATATATAATAAGTCATGGAAACAGAATTGGCAAGACTCAGTAACTGCCATAAAAATCACAATATATTATAAAAGAACCCTTTGTGAGATCATAAGCAAAACAATATAATTGACCATTTTCTTTCCCTTTTTTTCTCCTATGCATATAACAAATATGTGTCTAAGGATGATATCTATTTAGACTTTTATTACAGTATTTTTGACATTTGGATAAGTTGTTTCTATGACTATAACCCTAAACATAATTTTTTATGTCTGCCTAATGGTCCACTAAAAGTGTACAAGAATTTACCTCAACATCTCTCCATTACATGCCATTTGGCCGCTTCAATTATTTTGTAATTTTAAAAATGACTATCTGTTTACAAATCTATAAGTTTAAAGAGTTTGAATTGTTTCTTTAGGATATATTCCTAAGAATTTTCAACAGAGAACTAATTTCTCTGTTCCCTTGCCAGTGTCATCTTTATTATGCTGATACGATGAAAAAAATGTTGGCTTATTCAGTGAATTGATCTGCCTTTTGTTCTTTGAGTTGAACGTTTCTGGCGACTACTCGATGATCAGTATTTTCTCTCTTGTAAAACAATGTCTTTCATTAATGTATTCATTCATTCAATGATATTAGATGCTTATTCTTTATCAAACACTAGTTAATAGTAAGAATTTAAAGTTGACTAAACCCTTACTTTCATACTGTTTGCAGTCTATTACATACAGAAAAGCCAGAGGGAGGCAACAACTAATTGCCGGTATTCATCTTTTTCCCTTTATGAATTGTTATTAAGTAGCTCCCACTATCTGACAAAATATACTTCAGGAATTTTCTTCTTGAAGCACAGATAAAAAGGCAGATAAAGCACACATTGTTATTAGGAACTGCAATGAGAAAATTAACACAAAGGTGCTGAGACAGAAAGCACTGAATTTAATAGACCATGTCAAGTGAGCCACTTTGTACAATACGAAAAGCACAATGCCTATATACAATTTTAAAATGCAGATGATTAATAATCTGTTCTCTTTTATAAAACTGCCAAGTCTTCTTCTGTGACATTCGATTAAAATAAATTATTTTCTGCACAATATTCTTTCTTTCCAAAATTCTTCGCTATTATCACATCCATTTAAAATAACTACCATCAGCATTCTATTCATTTTATTCAATGATCACTTTTAGGACACTGTCATTTGAAAAACTAGGATAATTATGTAACATATTTAAGTCTATGGATCAATCTTGGCACCCACTGTAGCTAATCCTTAACATTTGTGTCATTGTTTGTAATTTACAAAACACATTCCAGATAATAACATCTTGGAATCTGCAGCAAAACTTGGGAGGAGCAATGATGCATCACAGTCCTCTTCCAGTAATACAGTCATGGAAAGAGCCAGAAGCCTCTAGCAAGACACATAACCCCAAACAACATTTATCATCAACTTTCCTTCCACTTCTCCTCAGGTTTTTCTCTCTAAATATCTTTGTGCCTCACAGTCACTCTTTCCATTTCAATTAACATCTTTCCTACAACTAATCAGAAAATTTCTCTACCAATTTCTAACGTCCCTATCTAATGCCTCTCTATAATTTTCTTTTTAATTTTTTTTTAAGATTTATTTATTTATTTTAGGGCGGGGGACAGGTTGGGGAGGGAGAGGAGTGGGCGGGCCACTTCTATTGGTCTTTCATTTCTCTATTTTCATCTGTCTTTGTTCTCTGGCTCCTGTGGGCCTCCCATCACGGTGGCCTCTGTCGTCGCAGAGCGCGGGTTCTGGGCACATGCGCCCCAGAGCTCTGGCTCTGTCATTGGACACATCAGTCCAGCCGCTCTGCGGCACGTGGGACCTTCCCAGGTCAGGGATGGAACCGGCGCCCCTTGCACTGCAAGGCGGTGTCCTTACCCACTGGACCACCAGGGGAAGCCCCTATAATTTTCTTCATCTTTGCCTTTCTTCATGCAATGGGCAAACTCATTTCTGTTTGTTCCCACAGCATTTTGTAACTTCTGTTAACACCATTCACAAATGGTAATACTGTCATATATTTTTGTTTCTTCCTCTCTCTCCCTCCATCCCCACCTCCATGAACCTTTGCCAAGAAACCAGCACCTGGGACTACTCTTGATATATGTTGGGTGCCTAGTGGACTTTTGGTTGCAACTACAAATAACTGAATTGATTATACAGGTTTGGAGCACTGTAAGTTAGGGGAGAAAGAGCACATGTGCGCTGGATTGTACTACTAAGTGTATAGATTCTGGGGAAGATAGGAAAAGACATATAGGATAATTATGTAACATATTTAAGTCTATGGATCAATCTTGGCACCCACTGTAGCTAATCCTTAACATTTGTGTCATTGTTTGTAATTTACAAAACACATTCCAGATAATAACATCTTGGAATCTGCAGCAAAACTTGGGAGGAGCAATGATGCATCACAGTCCTCTTCCAGTAATACAGTCATGGAAAGAGCCAGAAGCCTCTAGCAAGACACATAACCCCAAACAACATTTATCATCAACTTTCCTTCCACTTCTCCTCAGGTTTTTCTCTCTAAATATCTTTGTGCCTCACAGTCACTCTTTCCATTTCAATTAACATCTTTCCTACAACTAATCAGAAAATTTCTCTACCAATTTCTAACGTCCCTATCTAATGCCTCTCTATAATTTTCTTTTTAATTTTTTTTTAAGATTTATTTATTTATTTTAGGGCGGGGGACAGGTTGGGGAGGGAGAGGAGTGGGCGGGCCACTTCTATTGGTCTTTCATTTCTCTATTTTCATCTGTCTTTGTTCTCTGGCTCCTGTGGGCCTCCCATCACGGTGGCCTCTGTCGTCGCAGAGCGCGGGTTCTGGGCACATGCGCCCCAGAGCTCTGGCTCTGTCATTGGACACATCAGTCCAGCCGCTCTGCGGCACGTGGGACCTTCCCAGGTCAGGGATGGAACCGGCGCCCCTTGCACTGCAAGGCGGTGTCCTTACCCACTGGACCACCAGGGGAAGCCCCTATAATTTTCTTCATCTTTGCCTTTCTTCATGCAATGGGCAAACTCATTTCTGTTTGTTCCCACAGCATTTTGTAACTTCTGTTAACACCATTCACAAATGGTAATACTGTCATATATTTTTGTTTCTTCCTCTCTCTCCCTCCATCCCCACCTCCATGAACCTTTGCCAAGAAACCAGCACCTGGGACTACTCTTGATATATGTTGGGTGCCTAGTGGACTTTTGGTTGCAACTACAAATAACTGAATTGATTATACAGGTTTGGAGCACTGTAAGTTAGGGGAGAAAGAGCACATGTGCGCTGGATTGTACTACTAAGTGTATAGATTCTGGGGAAGATAGGAAAAGACAATGGAGTAGGGTCACCAATAAACTTAATTAGGATTCCACCTTTAGGAGTTTGAGAAGTACTAACAACTTAACTATTATTAAGTCCTTTTCATTTTAGCTGAAAATTCCATTGTGTTAACTTGTTCTATAGGGCATTTAAACATGTCATAACTTGAAACAATTTGGATGAATATAATGAACTTAAAATATTTTATTCCTCTATATAAAAGGAAATTTAGCTTTTATCAATACTTTTCATTTTTGATAAATAGTTGTTTACACTGAACTTCTTTTGTACAACAGAGTATTTAAAATGTGGAGGAGTATGTTATAAAAACTCCAGAAAAGTTTCATTCCAATCCCAAAGAAGGGCAATGCCAAAAAAAGTTCAAACTACACGCTCATGCTCAAAATCCTTCTGGCTAGGCTATAGCAGTATACGGATGGAGACCTCCAGATGTATAAGTTGGATTTCGAAAAGGCAGGGGAACCAGAGATCGAATTGCCAACATTCATTAGATCATAGACAATCTAAAAGAATTCCAGAAAAAAAATCTATTTTGGCTTCACTGATTATGCTAAAGCTTTTGTCTGAATTACAATAAACCAGGGAAAATTCTTAAAGAGATGAGAATACCAAACCATCCTGCCTGCCTCCTGAGAAGCCGGTATGTAGGTCAAGAAGCAACAGTTAGAACTGGACATGAAACAACAGATTGATAAAAAAAAAGAAAAAAGAAAAAAAAACTAAAAAAGGAGTATGTCAAGCCCGTATAATTGTCACCCTGTATATTTAACTTACAAGCAGAATACATCATGTGAAATGCCAGGCTGGATAAATCCCAAGTTGAAATCAAGATTACTGGGAGAAATATCAACAACCTCAGATATGCAGATGATGTCATCCTGATGGTAGAAAGCAAAGAGGAACTAAAGAGCCTCTTGATGAAGGTGAAAGAGGAAAGTAAAAAAAGCTGACTTAAAATTCAACATTCAAAAAAAGATGATTATGGCATCCAATACCATCACTTCATGGCAAACAGAAGGTGAGAAAATGGAAACCGTGGCAGATTTTATTTTCTTGAGCTCCAACATCAGTGCAGGCAACATCAGTGACACAAAATTTAAAAATGCTTGCTTCTTGAAAGAAAAGCTATGACAAACCTACAGAGTGTATGATAAGCAAAGACATCACTTTGCAGACAAAGGTCTGTATAGTCAAAGCTAAGGCTTTTCTAGTAGTCATGTATGTATGTGAGAATTAAACCATAAAGAACACTGAACACCAAAGAACTCATGCTTTTGAACTGTGGTGCTGGAGAAAACTCGAGAGCCCCAAGGAGATCAAACCAGTGAATCCACCTAAAGGAAATCGAACTTGAATATTCATTGGAAGGACTTTGAAGCTCTCAATCTTTGGTCACATGATGGGAAGAGCTGACTCACTGGAAAAGACCCTTATTGTTGGGAAAGATTGAGGGCAGGAGGAGAAGGAAGTGACAAAGAATGAGATGGCTGGATGGCATCACCAATTTGATGAACATGTGTTTCAGCGAACTCTTAAGAGAGAGTGAAGAACAGGGAAGTCTGGTGTGCTACAGTCCATAGGGTCACAGAGCCAGACATGACTTAGCAACTGTACAACACCAAATCAAAAATCTATCTTACTTAAGACTATATATTACTATATATATGTACACATATAAATATATATTACTATTAAAATAACAAACCCAAATTTCTCTCATACATTTGTTCTAGGGAGAAAAATTCTAACAAAAAGATTTAGGTCCATAGTATCTTATGGGAAATTCCAAAAGTCATAGGTATTCTGGAATTTAATATGGCTTGGTGGACTTCCCTGATAGTCCAGTGGTTAGAATCCGCCTGCCAGTGCAGAGGATATGAACTCGATCCCTTGACCACGATGATCCCACATGCTGCAGGAAAGCTAAACCCATGAGTCTGTGCTCTGCTACTAGAGAAAGTCCACACACAGCAGCAAAGACTCAGCACAGCCAAAAGTAAATAATTTAATACGGCTTGTATTTCTGAAAGGTAGAATACTGGTAATACTTAGGATCACCTAAGTCCCCAACAGGGTCTGATAATCAAGCACTCCAAAATCAAGTACATTAATATTTCTTCAGGGAATCATATATAAAAATTAAATAATATAAATAAAATCTAAAAAGACTTTATATTTTTCTTCGCAAAATTTATAGCTGAATGATCTAAGGAAAAAAGTTTCGACTTTCAAAACTCTCTTGAATTTTACTACCATGGATAAGAGATTATAAAATTGAACCGTTTAATTCTATATTATGGACTGTTCACGCCAAAGTCTAAACAAGGGCCTTCCCTGGTGGTCCGGTGGGTAAGGACACCGCCTTGCAGTGCAAGGGGCACCGCTTCGACCCCTGGCCTGGGAAGATCCCACGTGCTGTGGAGCGGCTGGACCCATGTGTCCAATTACTGAGCCGGAGCTCTGGAGCACATGCACCCACAGCTGGTGCTCTGTGACAACAGAGGTCACCGCGATGGGAGGCCCAAACGGGCTAAAAAAACAAAGATGGATGAAAACAGATAAATGAAAAACCAATAGATGTGGCCCGCCCATCCTCCTCCCTCACCACCCCTGCCCCCCAAAAAGTCTAAACAACAGTGGAACAGAATTCTTAAGTTTATACAAATCAAACTAAGTATTTTAAAATCTCTAACTAGGTACTATACTGACCAGTATTAGTTTCTAAATTTAAACTTGTAAGAATACATTTGCATGCATAAAATTTTTATTTTTGCAAATGCTCATATAACATTCACATCATTGATCCTACATTTGTTATAATATGAATATCAATATATTACAAGACCTGTAAGCTGTAGAGAACATTTATTGATTATATGTGATGTTAAACTACAAAAAAGAAATCCTAAAAAATAAAATTTCTAGTCTCTTAACATTATTATTATAAAAATATTTCCCTAGGAATTTTTATATAAAAAATACCCCCCAAATCACAAATCTATATAAAAATTCATATAAAATTATATGAATTTTAATTTTATGTTTTTAAATATAAATAAGTTTATATTTAATTTATATGTATTGTGTTTATATAAAATTCACATAAAATTATATGAATCTCTATATAGGAAACTACTAGGTATAATGACACAGTAAAAGCAGAGTTTGGAGCAAAAGACATAGACTTAAAGTTAGTGAACTAATGAAGAACTGTTAAATAAATTTTACTATTGTATCTAAAAAAATAAAAGCAAAAGTTAAAATATGCAAAGAGCATAATTAGTAAATATAAAAAGTTAGATAATCTAGTTTATAGCAAATAATCTGGGAAATGTCTTTTCTCATGAACAGTAAAATTATTTACAAGCCTAGTCAAAAAAAAAAGGGAACAAATATACAACATAAGGGAAAATAGGATATAAAAGCACAGTGGGAATTAACTCTGAGCTATTCCTTTTCCAAGTTCTCTAAAAACATATTAGAAAATATAAATGAAAGAATAATTTTCTAGAAAAATGCTAACCGAACTGACCACAGAAGAGGTAAAAATTCAGACCAATTTTTATAAATGAAACTGAGAACATAATTAAATAATTGCAATTCCTTCAAAATATCAAAACCTGAATTCTATAAAATACTTTAGGAAAAAACTCCATAGTCTGTGTAAACCATTACAAAGCATAAACAAGGGAAAACTTCTTAATTCTTATAAAGACACAGACCTAGCTTTAATATAAGAAGAGTACAAAAATAGAATAAAGCTACAGAATAATTTCACTTTTATCTGCTGATAAAAATTGAAAACCCAAATAAAACACTAGGAAAAATAAACAAATGAAGTTTATTTTACAAAAGCAAATGTGCTTCACTGTCAATAATTAAATTTATCAACAGACCACAAGAGGAAAATCACACAATCTTCTCCATTAATGAGCAAAGGTATTTGAACATTTAATATACATCATTAGAAACAAATACACATGTAATTTCTTAACATACCATAACCAACATTGAATGATAAGTATTGAGAGAAGTTTCCTTAAAGTGAACTACAGAAGAAGAATGTCTATTATTACCTGATTTAAAATTGTTAGGACTATACTGGCAGAAATTACTAAAAATTAGATTTTATTTCCAATGAAGAACTGCAACAGAAAATTGACCCTTACTGTCTTGTGGATGACCTCCTCTAGAATTACTTCCCAATGAGTCCTGGCCTTGTATGTTTCCCTCTCCTCAAGTACAGCCTTGAGATGGGATCTGCTTCTAGCCAAGGCAATATGGCAAAGGTGAAGCGATTCTGCAGACATAACTAGTCTCAAGTCAACTGATCCAAAGTGAGAAAGGAGATTGTCCTGACTGGGCCTGACTCTAAAAAACTGTGCTATACATAGTTGCTATGTTCTAAAGTTCACAAAATATATGGAACACAATGTGTGTGTGTGGGGGGGAGGCATGACTACTTCTATTATTGCATAAAGTCATACAAATTAAAAAAACAATTTGGTACTAAGGCATAAGCTTAAAGTCTTAAGTGGAGATTTCAAAAATAGACAGATATAAATAATTAGTATGTGGCAAATATAGCATTTCCGATCAATGTAGCAAATATCGATCAATAAATAAGTCTTAAGGCAGTGTAAAAACTCTTAAGGATTGAGGGGAATGGCTACGTAACAAGCTGCATCTCTTCCATATTCCTTCTGCCTGCAAGAATTCCAGAAGAACCAAAGATTTAACTGGGGAAAAAAAATCTTCTAAAATTTTGTTAGAAGATTAAAAAAATAATTATGAGCATGAAAGTCTAAGTATGACTTCAAAATTTAAACTATTAAAGAATTCATTTGATCACCTGAAATTCTTAGGGTCTGTATAAAATGAATATTATAAACAAAAAATAAGCCTACCAACTGTTTTGTCAGAAGCACGTACTTCACAAAAACCATGACAGTTTTATAATGTATTAAAAACTTCAAACATCAGTAAAACTACTAGCAAACCATAGGAAATACAGTACATAAATAGGTGGTTCACTGCAAAAGCATGTGAAATGATGCTCAACCTCTTTGGTTTGATAACTATTTATTTATGGCTGTGCTGGGTCCTTATTGCTGCACTGGCTTTTCTCTAGTTTCTATGTGTGGCCTTCTCACTGCAGGGGCTTCTCCTGCTGTGGAGCACAGGCTCTAGGGTGCACGGGCTTCAGAAGCCATGGCATGTGGGCTCACTGTTGAGGTTTCTGGACTCTGGAGCACAGGCTCAGTAGTTGCGGCACTCGGGTTTAGTTGCTCTACGACACGTGAGATCTTCCTTGACCAGGAATTGAACCAGAGTCTCCTGCTTCGGCAGGTGGATTCTTTACCACCAGGGAAACCCCTCAAGCTCACTCTTAATTAAGCAAGCATGAAACAATGGGGAGATACTTTTCACCTACAGGATTGACAAAGATAACATGTGAAACATCCATGCAGCATGGAGTGCGTAGCTTTCATATTCTCTGTTAGAGGGGAATGTGGCAAATTCTTCAGAGGGAAAATTTTTGATAATCATCAATTATAAAAATGCACCCACTCTTTGATACACCAAGTCAAATTTTCAGGAGTTATTTGAAAAATATTCTCAGATATGTATGTTATGATAAATTTATAAGAGTATTCACAAGTTCATTTTTTTCAAAAATTTATGTACTTGGCTGCACAGGAGCTTAGTTATAGCACACAAACTCTTAGCTGTGGTATGTGGGATCTAGTTCCCTGACCAGGGATGAAACCTAAGCCCCCTGCATCAGGAACATGGAGTCTCAGCCAATGGACCACCAGGAAGTCCCCAAGTCCATTTTGTATTAATGAAACCTGGAGGCGACAAATACCTAATGATGTATGGAATACTGTGGAGCTTATTAAAATAATAAGACACATGAAATAATTTCCAAAACAAATTCTTAGGGTCTGTATAAAATGAATATTATAAACAAAAATAAGCCTACCAACTGTTTTGTCAGAAGCACGATTACAAAAACCATGACAGTTTTATAATGTATTAAAAACTTCAAACATCAGTAAAACTACTAGCAAACCATAGGAAATACAGTACATAAATAGGTGGTTCACTGCAAAAGCATGTGAAATGATGCTCAACCTCTTTGGTTTGATAACTATTTATTTATGGCTGTGCTGGGTCCTTATTGCTGCACTGGCTTTTCTCTAGTTTCTATGTGTGGCCTTCTCACTGCAGGGGCTTCTCCTGCTGTGGAGCACAGGCTCTAGGGTGCACGGGCTTCAGAAGCCATGGCATGTGGGCTCACTGTTGAGGTTTCTGGACTCTGGAGCACAGGCTCAGTAGTTGCGGCACTCGGGTTTAGTTGCTCTACGACACGTGAGATCTTCCTTGACCAGGAATTGAACCAGAGTCTCCTGCTTCGGCAGGTGGATTCTTTACCACCAGGGAAACCCCTCAAGCTCACTCTTAATTAAGCAAGCATGAAACAATGGGGAGATACTTTTCACCTACAGGATTGACAAAGATAACATGTGAAACATCCATGCAGCATGGAGTGCGTAGCTTTCATATTCTCTGTTAGAGGGGAATGTGGCAAATTCTTCAGAGGGAAAATTTTTGATAATCATCAATTATAAAAATGCACCCACTCTTTGATACACCAAGTCAAATTTTCAGGAGTTATTTGAAAAATATTCTCAGATATGTATGTTATGATAAATTTATAAGAGTATTCACAAGTTCATTTTTTTCAAAAATTTATGTACTTGGCTGCACAGGAGCTTAGTTATAGCACACAAACTCTTAGCTGTGGTATGTGGGATCTAGTTCCCTGACCAGGGATGAAACCCAAGCCCCCTGCATCAGGAACATGGAGTCTCAGCCAATGGACCACCAGGGAAGTCCCCGCAAGTCCATTTTTGTATTAATGAAACCTGGAGGCGACAAATACCTAATGATGTATGGAATACTGTGGAGCTTATTAAAATAATAAGACACATGAAATAATTTCCAAAACAAATTCAAAATGAAAAACATTTAAATAAGGAGCAGAAGATGATGTATATTATACAGCAAAACTATGAAGGATGTATGTGTGTATAACACATACCCAGTCATGAACGAATTGGTATATGGTATATGACTATGGCTGGGGTAGATACACGTGCATCTGATCATAGAAATTAGGAGCCTAGAAATAGGTACATATCCATCACCATATGCCTTACCTTTATACAGATGTATTTATTTACATATATATCACCATATGACTTACATTTATACAGATGTATTTATGTAAATATATATCAACATATGCCTTAATTTTTTAAAAAAATCTTTAAAAACTCTTTGTAAATTAGTAAGCTTCAGATTAACAAAATAATTTAACATTAACCAACACAATGGAATTTTTTTCCTTAAGTAGATTTTCAAGTTTTCAAGAACAAGGGCTGGAGTCATTCTTATGAAGTAATTTATTTTCAAAGTATAATAGAATTTTGTTTTTCAACAATTGGGTAATTATAGGTTTAAATATGAGTTATCTGGAAAGCCTTCTGCACATGTGATTTATAATCTGAAATTTTTGTTTCAATTAACTACCTAATTATATTGAGTCTAGCTATCTGCACAGCACTTACAATTTTAATTTTGATGCACTGATTCCTAATTTATTTAGCTTACCTAGTAACCTAATAGTGGGATAAAATTATATGAAATATAGTGTATGGTTTTGTACAAGCTATTATTGCCAGTGACAGAGGAGAAATCTAAGATGCTGCAACTGGGCAGTATGATTTTCAAAAATCAAGGAGAGGAATTTTCTTAGATTTGCTCCCTGAACGAAGTTTATTCAATCTATACAAGGAAAGAAAATCATACGTGACAGGACAGAACTCCCTGACCATTTTCCCCTGACTCTATACAAGACCATGGCTAAGAACTTTTCTAGGTTCTTAAGCTCCTCGTAGCATTGTTTACTCAAATCAGGAGAGTTCATCAACATCTCTAATTCCTCTTTAATACTTAGTTTTTTTTGTCCCTCCTGTATCAGTGACTGTTTTATTTCTTGGTTCTCTGAAGTTATCAAAACAAAACCTTTAAGAAAAAAAAAAAAAAAACCTTGCCTGAAGTCTTGTTCAGGTGCCTACAGAGTGAATCCTTGCGAGACAAGCAGGCTTTTTCTTCCATAGGTAGAGAATCATTGGATGGAAGCAACAGAGTATCTCCCCAGAATCAATCACATGCAAGTTTACATGTTTGGTGATGATATTCATCGCCAAGCAGATAAGTAAAAGACCTGCTATTAAGGCACTCTTTTATATGCACCGATTTAGCAAGAACAAATTTGGGACGACCCAGTGCTTCCACAGCTACAGTACCGTGAGCAGGGTACATCCCAACCACTACTGTGGCACTGTGATGACTTCAGCCCTAGCAATGTGCAAAACGTAGCTGTGAAAATTAACATCATTTGATGTTTGACAATAACACTGAAAATTTATGTACTGAGTAAAAATAAAAACAAGCTTATGAGTAAAGCTACTCACTGCATTACTTATACTATTTTTTTTTAGGTTGGAAATAATCTAAGCAGATGAGTCCATAATCATGGAACCTCAATATAATGTAACATTATATAACCCACTTAACATGGAAATATGTATTTCTGAAATATTCAAAAGCAAAAGCACACCTAAGACCATAACAAATTTAAAAAAAAAAAACGAGGACTGAAATATGCACTTTGCTTTACTCTCAGAGCATACCTCCAATATACATGGTTTTTCAAAGAGTTGGTGTATTAAGCAAAACCATATTATGAAGAAAAATTTCTTATAAAATGAACACAGATTAGACAGCTTATTCTGTCTCCATTTTATTGCCATTATTTACTGCTTTGGAGAGGCAATGCTGAAGGTTTGCCTTGGGAATGAAACACTCCATTGACTCTCCAAAAGTGAACAGCTATAAGACTAGAGAGCTTCACAGACGGCTGGGGACCTAATTCCACCTTCACCTTCATGCCAGTTTAAGTGGGCTAAGTGACAAACACAGTCCACCCATATCACCTGATGTAACATCTCTAATTCCTCTTTACTACTTAGTTTTTTTTGTCCCTCCTGTATCAGTGACTGTTTTATTTCTTGGTTCTCTGAAGTTATCAAAACAAAACCTTTAAGAAAAAAAAAAAAAAACCTTGCCTGAAGTCTTGTTCAGGTGCCTACAGAGTGAATCCTTGCGAGACAAGCAGGCTTTTTCTTCCATAGGTAGAGAATCATTGGATGGAAGCAACAGAGTATCTCCCCAGAATCAATCACATGCAAGTTTACATGTTTGGTGATGATACTCATCGCCAAGCAGATAAGTAAAAGACCTGCTATTAAGGCACTCTTTTATATGCACCGATTTAGCAAGAACAAATTTGGGACGACCCAGTGCTTCCACAGCTACAGTACCGTGAGCAGGGTACATCCCAACCACTACTGTGGCACTGTGATGACTTCAGCCCTAGCAATGTGCAAAACGTAGCTGTGAAAATTAACATCATTTGATGTTTGACAATAACACTGAAAATTTATGTACTGAGTAAAAATAAAAACAAGCTTATGAGTAAAGCTACTCACTGCATTACTTATACTATTTTTTTTTAGGTTGGAAATAATCTAAGCAGATGAGTCCATAATCATGGAACCTCAATATAATGTAACATTATATAACCCACTTAACATGGAAATATGTATTTCTGAAATATTCAAAAGCAAAAGCACACCTAAGACCATAACAAATTTAAAAAAAAAAAACGAGGACTGAAATATGCACTTTGCTTTACTCTCAGAGCATACCTCCAATATACATGGTTTTTCAAAGAGTTGGTGTATTAAGCAAAACCATATTATGAAGAAAAATTTCTTATAAAATGAACACAGATTAGACAGCTTATTCTGTCTCCATTTTATTGCCATTATTTACTGCTTTGGAGAGGCAATGCTGAAGGTTTGCCTTGGGAATGAAACACTCCATTGACTCTCCAAAAGTGAACAGCTATAAGACTAGAGAGCTTCACAGACGGCTGGGGACCTAATTCCACCTTCACCTTCATGCCAGTTTAAGTGGGCTAAGTGACAAACACAGTCCACCCATATCACCTGATGTAACATCATTATTGACCACAGGAACGTGCATTCACATTCAAATAAAGTTGGATCCAAATGCATGTTTTATCAAATAAATGATTTTTCACAAAGAATCCTCAGGTCTTCCTTAAAAGGCAAACTCAACTAATACATTTATCATTAATTCATTGGCAAAGCTTGGTTTAAACAAACTTTTAAAAGGAAACCTTGCTTCACACGTTATGATATGCCTGTGCCAGGAAACAGTCTGAACTACTCTAAATTATTCAACTGATCATTTTTCTGTTCAAGCTCAACGAGTTTATTAATAATTTCTTCCTAACACTGTCTGTCCTTAAGGATCAGATAACGATACAAATTCTACACTATTGCTTCAACAGGTATCCTCAGTGTTAAATCTGGATTGACGTTTTAGCCTTCATTCTCTGACCTCTCAAGCATAATCTGCTGCTTGAGAGGAAAAATTCTTCCCATTCCTCATAGGACCAATGTCTCATAAAACTCTGTAGCAGAGGAAAGCTGTTAGCTAACCAACAGTCTGGTCTTCGATCAACTTCAACACATCTAAAGCTACTCTTTCACCCTTCGTCCTCATCAGAGCAGGGCTGTCACAGCGTCTCACACGAACGAGGCAGCAGAGGGATCCAGAACTGGTTTTTTAGTTGAAAATATGTGCCTCAGCCTCTTAGCTGCTGAGTTACAGAGGCACAGATGCCACCAGGAAAGCTTAACAGAAGGTGGGAAACTTTATTTTAAATCTTCAGCTGTGCAGGAAAACAAAGAAAGAAATCACACCCTTTACTTTATTTTGTTTATTAAACTAAGCAGAGTGGTATACAGCTGAGTTGAAAATCCTACTAGAAATTTGCATTTTATTTTATTTACCAATTATTTATAGGTCATTAAGTAAAAGGAACAGAGAATCACAGATTTAGGAAAGATGGTCTCCATTTGACCTATTAGGTCTAAATTACCCATGCAATAATATTTTACTACCTATATTTTAATAGAATAAATTCAATTTGTCTTATTTAACTATACCTCCACACACACTATATATATAAATATATATATATCAGTCACTGAACTATAGTCAAAAGGCTTGTATAAACACTTTTTAAAGTGCTCTTTTGAAAATTATTAAATGGATAAGCACACTATACAGTCCAAATGCATGTTTTATCAAATAAATGATTTTTCACAAAGAATCCTCAGGTCTTCCTTAAAAGGCAAACTCAACTAATACATTTATCATTAATTCATTGGCAAAGCTTGGTTTAAACAAACTTTTAAAAGGAAACCTTGCTTCACACGTTATGATATGCCTGTGCCAGGAAACAGTCTGAACTACTCTAAATTATTCAACTGATCATTTTTCTGTTCAAGCTCAACGAGTTTATTAATAATTTCTTCCTAACACTGTCTGTCCTTAAGGATCAGATAACGATACAAATTCTACACTATTGCTTCAACAGGTATCCTCAGTGTTAAATCTGGATTGACGTTTTAGCCTTCATTCTCTGACCTCTCAAGCATAATCTGCTGCTTGAGAGGAAAAATTCTTCCCATTCCTCATAGGACCAATGTCTCATAAAACTCTGTAGCAGAGGAAAGCTGTTAGCTAACCAACAGTCTGGTCTTCGATCAACTTCAACACATCTAAAGCTACTCTTTCACCCTTCGTCCTCATCAGAGCAGGGCTGTCACAGCGTCTCACACGAACGAGGCAGCAGAGGGATCCAGAACTGGTTTTTCAGTTGAAAAATATGTGCCTCAGCCTCTTAGCTGCTGAGTTACAGAGGCACAGATGCCACCAGGAAAGCTTAACAGAAGGTGGGAAACTTTATTTTAAATCTTCAGCTGTGCAGGAAAACAAAGAAAGAAATCACACCCTTTACTTTATTTTGTTTATTAAACTAAGCAGAGTGGTATACGGCTGAGTTGAAAATCCTACTAGAAATTTGCATTTTATTTTATTTACCAATTATTTATAGGTCATTAAGTAAAAGGAACAGAGAATCACAGATTTAGGAAAGATGGTCTCCATTTGACCTATTAGGTCTAAATTACCCATGCAATAATATTTTACTACCTATATTTTAATAGAATAAATTCAATTTGTCTTATTTAACTATACCTCCACACACACTATATATATAAATATATATATATCAGTCACTGAACTATAGTCAAAAGGCTTGTATAAACACTTTTTAAAGTGCTCTTTTGAAAATTATTAAATGGATAAGCACACTATACAGTAAATTTGTTTTTGACAGAAAATGGCATGAAGCTTATCCCTAATTAATGATTATAAATTTTAATTTTTAGCATAAACTTCACAATATTCTCCTCATATCAACATTGTGTGTTTCATTCTAGCCATGAAAAAATAGAATAAAATTTCACAGCTGGATCATCTCACCTTTTAACCAGCGATGAGATCTCTAGAGCAATAATGTACAGGTTGGCATATTTATTCCATGTATTTTATTAAGCAGCTACTCTATGGTAAACAATGAATAAAATATCAACATTTTGAAAGACCGCATTTTTCAAAGAAGTTCAGAGTCTAGTGGGCCTAAGAAAATCTGCCAAATAATCATGAAGATCTGTAATTGCCATTGATATACAGAGAGGAGTATTTAACAGTAACATATAGGAAAATGAACTTATCTACTGTATTTGGTTAGCTCATAGACTGGGTGGTTTAAAAACTGAAATTTAGTTTCTCAAAGTTTTGGAGACTGGGAAGTCCAAGAACAAGGTTATGGCAGGATTTGGCTCCTGATCCAAGTCCTCTTCCTGACTTGTAAATCTCAGGCGGCCTTTCCTCTGAGCAGCCAAAGAGAGCAAGAGTCAACTTTCTACTCTCTCTTTAGAAGGAGCCTAATCCAGTGGGATCAGGGTCCCAGTCTTTTTTCCTATTTAACCTTAATTATTTACTAGAAGCTACATTGGAGGTTAGGGCTTCAACGTATGGATTTTGGAGAAACACAAACATTCAGTCCCTAACATTTCACTCCAACCCCCAAATTCATGTATTTCTCTCAAGCAGAAAACATGCATTACATCCCCACAGTCTCAAAAGTTTTAACTTATTCCTGCATCAACGCTCAAATAGAAGGTCGAAAGTGTCATCTAAGTATCATCTATATCCAACTGGGTGAGACTTCAAATATGATTTATCCTGAGGTGCATTCCCTCCCAGCCGTGAACCAGGCAAGTTATGTGCTTCCAAGATACAATGACGGGACAGGCACAGGGTAGACATTCTCACCCACCAGAGAAAACATGTAGAAAAAAATAGGATGACAGATCTCAAATAAGTTGAAAACCTAGCAAGGCTAATCCCATTAGACCTTAGGGCTGGAGAATATTCCCCTGGCTTGATGCTCTGCAGCCCATACCCACTGGGGTGCCCACATCACCCCTTTGGCTGCGGAGCAGTAATATTGGGCCCAGTCTTTGTCCTTGCGGCACTGACAATCTAGTCTTCCTATTTGAAATGGAGGAACCAGCCTTGTCCCCCAAATCTGGAGGACGTGGTGGAGGTGGTAGCCTCTCAGTCACCTCTGGTCATTCTTTATCTTGAAAGATAAACCATATTTAAAACTAAAGGGCTATATGTACTCAATCCAGTAGACCGTCTACGGAGTTTCCTTTGAGTATGCACAGAGACTGTGAGCTCTGATGTCTCTTTTTAGAAGAACAATGATCCTATCAGATCAGGCCCCAGGCTTATGACTTCATTTATCTTCATTTCCTCACTCTCAATGTAGCCAGCCTTCAGGTGGGGGGTTCACTATCTGAACTTGGGGGCGGGGGAGGGCTGGTACACAACGAATCCATACATCTACATTGAACCTACTGAAATAGTGAAGACAATTATTCTACAAAAAAAATCAGTCACTTAATCGGATATATCCTCCAATTCTGTCAATACTAAACCTGACTTTGTCAGGCTTATTAAGTACAAAGTATATTTTTATTGTTCATGAAAAACTAAATCCAGTGGGATCAGGGTCCCAGTCTTTTTTCCTATTTAACCTTAATTATTTACTAGAAGCTACATTGGAGGTTAGGGCTTCAACGTATGGATTTTGGAGAAACACAAACATTCAGTCCCTAACATTTCACTCCAACCCCCAAATTCATGTATTTCTCTCAAGCAGAAAACATGCATTACATCCCCACAGTCTCAAAAGTTTTAACTTATTCCTGCATCAACGCTCAAATAGAAGGTCGAAAGTGTCATCTAAGTATCATCTATATCCAACTGGGTGAGACTTCAAATATGATTTATCCTGAGGTGCATTCCCTCCCAGCCGTGAACCAGGCAAGTTATGTGCTTCCAAGATACAATGACGGGACAGGCACAGGGTAGACATTCTCACCCACCAGAGAAAACATGTAGAAAAAAATAGGATGACAGATCTCAAATAAGTTGAAAACCTAGCAAGGCTAATCCCATTAGACCTTAGGGCTGGAGAATATTCCCCTGGCTTGATGCTCTGCAGCCCATACCCACTGGGGTGCCCACATCACCCCTTTGGCTGCGGAGCAGTAATATTGGGCCCAGTCTTTGTCCTTGCGGCACTGACAATCTAGTCTTCCTATTTGAAATGGAGGAACCAGCCTTGTCCCCCAAATCTGGAGGACGTGGTGGAGGTGGTAGCCTCTCAGTCACCTCTGGTCATTCTTTATCTTGAAAGATAAACCATATTTAAAACTAAAGGGCTATATGTACTCAATCCAGTAGACCGTCTACGGAGTTTCCTTTGAGTATGCACAGAGACTGTGAGCTCTGATGTCTCTTTTTAGAAGAACAATGATCCTATCAGATCAGGCCCCAGGCTTATGACTTCATTTATCTTCATTTCCTCACTCTAAATGTAGCCAGCCTTCAGGTGGGGGCTTCACTATCTGAACTTGGGGGCGGGGAGGGCTGGTACACAACGAATCCATACATCTACATTGAACCTACTGAAATAGTGAAGACAATTATTCTACAAAAATAATCAGTCACTTAATCGGATATATCCCTCCAATTCTGTCAAATACTAAACCTGACTTTGTCAGGCTTATTAAGTACAAAGTATATTTTTTATTGTTCATGAACAAAGCATACAGAGTTGATTTTCAAATTTCTTGCATTCATTTTTGCACAGTCAGTTGAATTCTAAATGCCTTTGTTATTTTAGTCAAAAATTTTCCTTAGCAGATGTCCACGACAGATTGTGGAAAATGAGACCACGGATAGGTGCACGTTATTGAGCAGAGGAGTGTCGCTCTTCCTAAAGAATGAGTCCATTAGGAACAGTTTAAACCTCTAAGTGCTGAGCAACACCAACAGCAACTTAAGAGCATACAGTCTTACAAGTACCTAGAGCTTTTTGAGAATGCAAGAAGAGCATTAATTTCTCCCTTTGTACCAGGATCATTGAGCTCCAAATCAGAAGCACAGCATCACTATGGCATTATCCTCTTCTCATAGATTTAACTCTGGAGTGCTGCAGGCTGTTCATCTTCTATTTCTCACTATAAATTCAGAAAACTGACTTGATATGAATGAAAAATGTGTTGTCTACTATAGTCTGGTCATTCTGTCTTGAAAGCCAAGAACAGCATTTAATGCTTAACGCTCTGATTGGACCTCAGTGTAGATTCAATGTCAGCTCCTGAGTTTATCCAGATGGCACTAGTCACCCAATGTGTCATTTTTATATTAAATGAACCATTTCACCATTAAGTGCCAAAGGGAAATCAATTCGCTTTTATTCCTTTGTGAATGAGTTCATGCTCTCCATGATGCATTAAAAAATATGTAGAAAAATTAGAGGTGTTCAGGATTAAGATAGTAACTTATGGGGAATATTTTAACGTGTCACTGTAAAGAATACTTAATTTTCTTGCATTTTAGTTTTAGTTTTTCCTACTTTTTATTTATCTAGTACAGTAACTTCCTCAAATTGACCATAAAACATCAAGGTGTCTTTTTGGGGCATCAAATTAGAATAACTGAGGACAATTTCTCCTTTCAGGAGATAAATGTGTTCACACAGTCTCTCCCCTGGTGCTCCTTGGCAAAGGAGCGGTGGAGAATCTGGAGTTCAGGAGTGTAGGTCTGTGATTAATGATCATCCAGGAAGTGCTTCTAATCGCTCCTAATGAGCCCTCCGTGCCTCTTTCTGAGCACCTTAATCATGGCACTGTCAACTTTACACTTGTCTCCACCATTCAAGAAAGTTCCTCAGGGCAGGAATATGTTTTTCTCATCTTTACATTCCCAGGTAGGACCTGGGATATTTATCAGTACATAGTGAGGAACAAACATGTTTAATTTCAAGAAGTAATATTTTAAAACTGTTTAATAGCACTTTTGTCCAAGTCAAACAGATCTAGTACTTTACCACTGGACAACTGTGGGATCATAGGAAACTGTGGTCAACATGTGTTGTTCTCATTTCTACCATGACTCCCCTTCTTCCTGTTGTGGAACCCTGAGTTTTTCCCTCCTATGGGAGAAAAAGGATATTCATCAGGGGACCTGACTGCACCCCCAGTTGGAAAGATGATCACATGATCCAGGCTAAATAACCTGTACTTTTTTCCAAGAGAGGTACATCATCCAGAATTTTCTCAGTTAAGCCTGGGACTTCTTAAAACTATGATAGGAGAAAGAGCCTATTGTTAAATCACAAAATTAAAACAATTCAATATCCATGTTGCTGTCCTTTATTCCAGGGAAAACAATCCATGGATTGGGAGCACAGTGCCTCACAAGCAGGAAAATTCTGTTCCCAAGGGATCTGGGGCAAGAGTGAGTGTTATAGAGAATTAAAAGAGACAACATGGAAACAGGGCATGACTTGGCCAGGAGTTTGGGGATCTTCTTATCAGACTAGCAGGCTCCATTTTGTCTAGCGAGGGAAGCAAAGCTAAATTGGAAGATTATGATTGGCGTATGTTAGGACTCCTGGACCACTGTTTCCCTTTAGTGCAGGCTGACATTGGTTTAGAGCTGTGATAGGGGCCAGGCCACTGGGGCATGCTCCATTTTGTGGATCATGAGAACCAACTTGATCACTCTTTTCAGCGAGGAATTAATAGAGAGGGTGAGGCAGAGATAGGGGTATAGAATAACTGAGGACATTTTTTGGGTTGTTCACACAGTCTCTCCTGGTGCTCCTTGGCAAAGGAGCGGTGGAGAATCTGGAGTTCAGGAGTGTAGGTCTGTGATTAATGATCATCCAGGAAGTGCTTCTAATCGCTCCTAATGAGCCCTCCGTGCCTCTTTCTGAGCACCTTAATCATGGCACTGTCAACTTTACACTTGTCTCCACCATTCAAGAAAGTTCCTCAGGGCAGGAATATGTTTTTCTCATCTTTACATTCCCAGGTAGGACCTGGGATATTTATCAGTACATAGTGAGGAACAAACATGTTTAATTTCAAGAAGTAATATTTTAAAACTGTTTAATAGCACTTTTGTCCAAGTCAAACAGATCTAGTACTTTACCACTGGACAACTGTGGGATCATAGGAAACTGTGGTCAACATGTGTTGTTCTCATTTCTACCATGACTCCCCTTCTTCCTGTTGTGGAACCCTGAGTTTTTCCCTCCTATGGGAGAAAAAGGATATTCATCAGGGGACCTGACTGCACCCCCAGTTGGAAAGATGATCACATGATCCAGGCTAAATAACCTGTACTTTTTTCCAAGAGAGGTACATCATCCAGAATTTTCTCAGTTAAGCCTGGGACTTCTTAAAACTATGATAGGAGAAAGAGCCTATTGTTAAATCACAAAATTAAAACAATTCAATATCCATGTTGCTGTCCTTTATTCCAGGGAAAACAATCCATGGATTGGGAGCACAGTGCCTCACAAGCAGGAAAATTCTGTTCCCAAGGGATCTGGGGCAAGAGTGAGTGTTATAGAGAATTAAAAGAGACAACATGGAAACAGGGCATGACTTGGCCAGGAGTTTGGGGATCTTCTTATCAGACTAGCAGGCTCCATTTTGTCTAGCGAGGGAAGCAAAGCTAAATTGGAAGATTATGATTGGCGTATGTTAGGACTCCTGGACCACTGTTTCCCTTTAGTGCAGGCTGACATTGGTTTAGAGCTGTGATAGGGGCCAGGCCACTGGGGCATGCTCCATTTTGTGGATCATGAGAACCAACTTGATCACTCTTTTCAGCGAGGAATTAATAGAGAGGGTGAGGCAGAGATAGGGGTATAGAGCTGTCCTCCCAAAGCAGTAAAACAGACAGAATACAAGTCCTGACACCATTATTTGAACACCATGAAGACACACCTTTCTCTGGATCTATCTTTAGAATTTACAGCTATTCTAGTCAGTAAAATCCACTAAAAAAGAAAAAACAGGGCTTCCCCTGGTGGTCCAGTTGGTAAAGAGTTTGCCTTGCTGTACAAGGGGTACCGGTTCCATCCCTGGCCCCAGAAGATCCCACGTGTCGCGGAGCGACTGGACCGGTGTGTCAAATTACAAGCTGGCACTCTGGAGTGCATGCACCCAAGCCGGTGCTCTGCAAGGAGAGAGGCCACTGCGATGGGAGGCCCACACAGGACAAAGAATAAAGATGGATGAAAATAATAACAACTAAGAAAAATCTCATGACATGAAGTTAAAAAAACAATCCTAAAAAGAAAAAACACCAGATCTGACCCTTGTCATTGAAAGGATACTATTCATCAAGTTTTTTAAACTATTGAAGATGCAATGTCTACATGTATTAAAAAGGGGTAATATAAAACTTACAACTGGAGTAAGGGGTCTTAATAACACAATGTAAAATTTAAATTTATTTATTTTGGGGGGCGGGTTGGGGAGGGAGGAGGGGCAGGCGGGCCACTTCTATTGGTCTTTCATTTATCTATTGTCATCCGTCTTTGTTCTTTGGCTCTTTTGGGCCTCCCATCGCAGTGGCCTCTGTTGTCACAAAGCGCCGACTCTGGGCGCATGCGCTCCAGAGCTCCGGCTCGGTAATTGGCCACATCAGTCCAGCCGCTCCGCGGCACATGGGATCTTCCCAGGCCAGGGATCGAACCGGCGCCCCTTGCACTGCAAGGCGGTGTCCTTACCCACTGGACCACCAGGGAAGCCCCCACAATGTAAAATTATATATTATTTACTGATGAACATAGTTAGCCAATACTTTTAGAGCTCTATTATTCAGACCTGTTTGAAATGCTTTACACATATTAATGCATGAATCTGTTTGATAGTTAAGTATTTTGTAGATGAAGAAATTAAGGCACAGACTTTAAGGAACTTGTTTACAGCCCTAGAGCTTTTAAATGGTAAGGGTGGGAATTCAAGTCTTAAAGTCTGACTCCAGAGCCTGTACTCTTAGTCACTGTGCTACACTCTACCTGGGCAATGTTTATAAAGACCAGTGCTTATTACAAAGCAGGGATTTCATAGGCTTATTGTCCTTGCTCTATTTTGTAGGTGTGCAGTGAATACTTCATTCCTACAGAAACTGATCCACCTTACCACAGTTGATGTTATTTTAAAGCAATGCTTTACATCAGAGTTGACATCCAAATCACCTGCAAGGCTTATTGATGCTCTGACCGCAGGACCAATTCCAAGTAATTAGCAGTTTTAATCAGTGGCAGGTGATGCTGGGGCAGCTGATCCACCCACCACCACCTAAATCCTCTGCAAACCACTGCTGCAGTTGCCTTGCAAAGACTTTTGTGTTGATTGTTGCTAAGGGAGAGAAGGGATTCGGGGAGCTAGTTCATCTAGTAACTATGGGGGACACATTTTACTACTTCTATGATTTGAAGGATTTAAGAAGGTGCCTAAAGTCTTCTAAATAACTGAATTCCTAAAAGTTCACAGGGTCCTGCAGCAAGCATGTGTGTCTAAAATACTGAACATGAGTGTTAATGCCAAAAAAAAAGGCAGCACATTTTATTCAACAGCAAGTGAGGGTTTTAGGGGGATTTTTACGTTTGTAATACAGTGCTCCTTTCTTTTTTTGCATCCCATTTCTTTAAAAAAAGAAAAAGCCTTATTTTCTCTCCACTAGAATGTTCCCCTGGAAACAGTGTAACTCACCTGACTCATATAATCTAGATAAAGTTGCCTTAAAATCCCATTGCCTATCCTAAGAAATTTTTATTCCGAATTTCCATAAGGTTATCAGAACTTATACCTGTATTTTATTTCATGTTTATGCTTCCTGAATCCCTCAATTCCAGTGTATATCCTCCAGCTTCATTTTTTTAACTGAAATGTGAGACTCAGCTTGTTTTCTTGAAACTGACCAAAACCAAACAGTTCACACAAATGCATGAACCCGAGCAAAGACTGAAAGAGTAAAATTTGCATTTTAACCAAATATTCAATCTGTTTACCCATTTATCAGTGACTGTCAGATTCTCTTCATCAGGACGAAATCAAAGTTCTTTGTCTATTTTCATTACTTAACGGATTTCTATTTTCTTTTCTCTGATTCTAAGACAGGAGTGGACAAATTAAGAAAATGAAAAGGAAAGAAGGAGGTGAAATAATGGCAAATTCTTCTCATTCTCTTATGATGCTTCTTGGCACCTCCTCCATCAGCTCTGGCCTCTGTGTTCTCTAGAGGCTACAAATGCTTTAAAGCTGTTTCTTGTATTGACCAGATAATGCTCCTGGGGGGAGGTACCATCCTGTCCTGTGAGAGTGGTTGGAACATGAAAATAATGTATTTTGTCCTTCCAATTTTACGTATGATTTTAAATTACTGGAAGAAGAAACTAGCATTACCTTTCCCACTAACCCTACACTAACACTTATTTAATGAGAACTTTCATTTCCAAATATCTTAAATCCATGCAAAGATATAAATGACTACACCTGTACACCCAGATGTTATAACACCATGACCAGAAAAAATTCAGTCACATAAATAACCCCGAGTTCCTGCTTTGGCTCCAAGCTGCTCCATAGGAGCTCCTATTCTCCCTGCACAGTTTTGAAATGATTCATGAGACTTCCTGAAAGCCAGAATGATCTACATGCTGAGACAGAGCACTTTCTGAGAATTCTCACTTGTTTCCAATGCTGCCATCCCACACATCTCTCAAATATTCAGTTCTCTTCTCAGAACGTAAACGGAATTCTGATAGAAGAAGGTAGGTTCGCCTCTCAGTAAAACATGTCAATTGCTAGCATTTGAGCGAAGTAGCAACATGGGTCTCAGAAAGTCTCTCATGAAAACAACGACCATATATTCTGCCTTGATACTTCGGTTTTATTTAAATTTGTTTATTTTTAATTGGAGAATAATTGTCCTACAACATTGTGTTGGTTTCTGCCATAGATGGGGTGGGAAAGGAGTGCAAAAGGGTGGATATACATGGGTACCTAGGGCTGATTCTTGCTGTTATACTCCCTAAAACTTCTTAATCTTACACATTGATTCCCAAGAGAACTAGAGAAGAAATATGACATAGTAGTTTAGGAAACTTTGCAAGCTGCTCCAACATCTCCTTCGCCTGAGTAACTTAGAAGTTCCTGTGGGTGGTTGTTACATCCCTCAGAAGTGCATGAGTTGGGGGTAAAAAAAAAAAAAAAAAAGAAGAAAAAGAAAAACAAAAAACAACACTAGACTCCTTTTAGCACAGTGTTTCTCATACGCGGCTGTAGAGTAAATTTATCGAAGAGTTTTCAAACAACAAAAAAAAAACCACACGAATGCCCTGAGAACCAGGCCAACTAAATAAGAAATATCTGGAAGTGGGACGGGGTCTGAGATTTGGCGGTTTGGCTTTTTAACTTTCTCTTAGTTTCTACATTCAATCTCAGGATGCTATAGCAAAGCACTGTGGACAAAGTGGCTTAAACAACAAAACTTTGTTTTCTTACCGTTCCAGAGGTTCGGATGTCCAAGGTAAACCCGCTAGCAAGGCAATATCTTAAATCCATGCAAAGATATAAATGACTACACCTGTACACCCAGATGTTATAACACCATGACCAGAAAAAATTCAGTCACATAAATAACCCCGAGTTCCTGCTTTGGCTCCAAGCTGCTCCATAGGAGCTCCTATTCTCCCTGCACAGTTTTGAAATGATTCATGAGACTTCCTGAAAGCCAGAATGATCTACATGCTGAGACAGAGCACTTTCTGAGAATTCTCACTTGTTTCCAATGCTGCCATCCCACACATCTCTCAAATATTCAGTTCTCTTCTCAGAACGTAAACGGAATTCTGATAGAAGAAGGTAGGTTCGCCTCTCAGTAAAACATGTCAATTGCTAGCATTTGAGCGAAGTAGCAACATGGGTCTCAGAAAGTCTCTCATGAAAACAACGACCATATATTCTGCCTTGATACTTCGGTTTTATTTAAATTTGTTTATTTTTAATTGGAGAATAATTGTCCTACAACATTGTGTTGGTTTCTGCCATAGATGGGGTGGGAAAGGAGTGCAAAAGGGTGGATATACATGGGTACCTAGGGCTGATTCTTGCTGTTATACTCCCTAAAACTTCTTAATCTTACACATTGATTCCCAAGAGAACTAGAGAAGAAATATGACATAGTAGTTTAGGAAACTTTGCAAGCTGCTCCAACATCTCCTTCGCCTGAGTAACTTAGAAGTTCCTGTGGGTGGTTGTTACATCCCTCAGAAGTGGATGATTTGGGGTTAAAAAAACAAAAACCAAGAAGAAAAAGAAAAACAAAAAACAACACTAGACTCCTTTTAGCACAGTGTTTCTCATACGCGGCTGTAGAGTAAATTTATCGAAGAGTTTTCAAACAACAAAAAAAAAACCACACGAATGCCCTGAGAACCAGGCCAACTAAATAAGAAATATCTGGAAGTGGGACGGGGTCTGAGATTTGGCGGTTTGGCTTTTTAACTTTCTCTTAGTTTCTACATTCAATCTCAGGATGCTATAGCAAAGCACTGTGGACAAAGTGGCTTAAACAACAAAACTTTGTTTTCTTACCGTTCCAGAGGTTCGGATGTCCAAGGTAAACCCGCTAGCAAGGCAAGCTTCCTTCCCCGCGCTTCCCTGGCTTGCGAGCCGCTCTTGCCGCGCTGAGTGCCCCCGTGACCGCTCTGCGCATGACAAGTGCGGAGCAAGCGCGCAGGTGTCTCTTTTCAGGAGTGAGCTCCTGCGCGCATGCTCAGTCCTTAAATCCAGTCCCACGCTTTTGCAACACCTGATGGACTAGCCCGCTAGGCACCTTTGTCCATGGAATTTTCTCAGAAGGGATGCTGGAGGAGGTAGCCATTTCCCTCTCCAGGGGACCTTCCGAACCTAGGGATCAAACTCCTCCTGAATTGCAGCCGTATTCTTTACCATTGAGCCTCCAGGGAAGCCCTTTCATGGGGGCAGCAATCCCTGCTTGGGATATCATCTAACCCTAATCACCTCGCAAAGGCCCAGCCCCAAATACTATCATATTTGGGAGGTAAAATTTCAACATATGACCTTTGGAGGAAAACACATTCAGAGTGCCACAGCTTCCCAGGTGATTCCCATATGCTGTTAGAATAAAATGACTCTTCTAGGGAGGACAGCTACTGAATTGTTTTGTTTTGTTTTGTTTTAACTATTCTTTGGCCCCTCAAAACATGCAGTATAAACATTCACCTGAAGAAGATACCTCATACATATTTGCTATATAAATGAATGCCATATAAAGCAGAAGCCTTAGAATATGCTTGGCATGGCTTTACTACTTTATCAGAATCGCTAGAATTTTGAATCTTACTCAGGGTTTCTCTACTTTCACTAATTTCCAAAAAGATAATTTTACATTACTATGACCATAAACAAAAATATCAAACAGAATTTATCAGAAATTATCAACCTTGTAAAAGGCAAGTAAGTGTTTGCAGAAATCATGACAGTTACATGCATGTCAAAAGTTACATAATTTACAGATTAGTGAAAAATAAACTTCAAAATCATGCTCTCATTCTTGAATGGTCCAAGAACTGTATCACATAAATACCACATAGACCACAGTTGTTACATAAAGAGAGAGGAAAAGACAGTATCCATACCATTATTTTTCAAATGAGCATTTGGGGAGGGTGGTATATACATCGTTTTATAATTTAATTGCTAAGTAATGTCTGACTCTTTGCAACTCTATGACCTGTAGTCCACCAGGCTTCTCTGTCCGTGGGATTT
The DNA here is from genome assembly GCA_022376925.1 of Tragulus kanchil. NCBI lineage: Eukaryota > Metazoa > Chordata > Mammalia > Artiodactyla > Tragulidae > Tragulus > Tragulus kanchil. The sequence continues at coordinate 96,575,467 of JAIOJX010000030.1, forward strand.
TCCAGGCAAGGATACTGGAGTGGGTTGCTATTTCCTACTAGAGTTGACTTTTAGTGTATAAAAGATTTCTTTTTTTTTTTTTCTTATAATAATTTTTTTAAAATTTTGACCTCCTTTATTGATTTTTTGTTTATTTTCCTCCATCCTTACTCTTTGCCATGTGTAGACTTCCCATCGCAGTGGCCTCTCTCGTCGCAGAGCTCCGACTCTGGGCGCATGCGCTCCAGAGTGCGGGCTTGCAATAGGACACACCGGTCTAGCGGTTCCGCAACACGTGGGATCTTCCCAGGTCGGAGATCAAACCGACGTTCCTTGCACTGCAAGGCGGACTCTTTACTTACTGGACCACCAGGGAAGTCCTATCAGAGGTTTATTGATCTATTATTTCTCAATACCAAATACTGAGTCATCACTATATTTCAAATCAAGTGCATTAAGTGACTAGTGATGGATTGGCACTCTCTCAGTCATATAGGGGAGATGCTTGATAGTCTTTCCTGACCTTAGCAGTTGTGAGGAAGAAGTGAAAGCAAGATTCAGGTACTTTATGGATGCAGTATGTTGGTTCCTGGTTTCAATTTCTGCTGCAAAATGTTACCTTCCTCCGATTAAAAAAAAAAAAAAAGAAGAAGAAGAAAACTATTAAAATCTTTGGATATGAATTTAAGCATTATTTTTAGCTTCCTGAAAATGAATATATTGTTTTAATAAACTCCTACTACTGAATTCCACTATAAAGAATTATCTGCCATTGTTCACACGTTCAAAAGAATGTATTAACATTTATTACCACAAATGTCCTCATTAATATTTTATAGAATGGCTGGCACAGAAAGTGGGATTAAATCTCTGAGAGACTGCTGACTTGTTTATTCTATGCCTTTACTGGAATTTTGAAGCTGCACTACAGGATCAAAGTTTGTTACATAAAGAGAGAGGAAAAGACAGTATCCATACCATTATTTTTCAAATGAGCATTTGGGGAGGGTGGTATATACATCGTTTTATAATTTAATTGCTAAGTAATGTCTGACTCTTTGCAACTCTATGACCTGTAGTCCACCAGGCTTCTCTGTCCGTGGGATTTTCCAGGCAAGGATACTGGAGTGGGTTGCTATTTCCTACTAGAGTTGACTTTTAGTGTATAAAAGATTTCTTTTTTTTTTTTTTCTTATAATAATTTTTTTAAAATTTTGACCTCCTTTATTGATTTTTTGTTTATTTTCCTCCATCCTTACTCTTTGCCATGTGTAGACTTCCCATCGCAGTGGCCTCTCTCGTCGCAGAGCTCCGACTCTGGGCGCATGCGCTCCAGAGTGCGGGCTTGCAATAGGACACACCGGTCTAGCGGTTCCGCAACACGTGGGATCTTCCCAGGTCGGAGATCAAACCGACGTTCCTTGCACTGCAAGGCGGACTCTTTACTTACTGGACCACCAGGGAAGTCCTATCAGAGGTTTATTGATCTATTATTTCTCAATACCAAATACTGAGTCATCACTATATTTCAAATCAAGTGCATTAAGTGACTAGTGATGGATTGGCACTCTCTCAGTCATATAGGGGAGATGCTTGATAGTCTTTCCTGACCTTAGCAGTTGTGAGGAAGAAGTGAAAGCAAGATTCAGGTACTTTATGGATGCAGTATGTTGGTTCCTGGTTTCAATTTCTGCTGCAAAATGTTACCTTCCTCCGATTAAAAAAAAAAGAAGAAGAAGAAAACTATTAAAATCTTTGGATATGAATTTAAGCATTATTTTTAGCTTCCTGAAAATGAATATATTGTTTTAATAAACTCCTACTACTGAATTCCACTATAAAGAATTATCTGCCATTGTTCACACGTTCAAAAGAATGTATTAACATTTATTACCACAAATGTCCTCATTAATATTTTATAGAATGGCTGGCACAGAAAGTGGGATTAAATCTCTGAGAGACTGCTGACTTGTTTATTCTATGCCTTTACTGGAATTTTGAAGCTGCACTACAGGATCAAAGTTTGTAGGTGATTCCACTGAATTTTAGACAAAGTTAGACTACAGTCACTTTTTAAGTTATTCATTGTTACCTTCCCTTTTCTAAATAAAAAATATGTTAATCAGTGAGGAGATAAAATAATTGGGTTTCAACAAAAGTAAATAACTATTAACCTTTTACAAGAACCCTTGTACATGGATCCTCCTTATGTTAGACACTGCTGGCACTACAGAAATATAGCAATACTTCTTCCCCACTGTGTCTTTACTTCAGAACAACACTTGGCAACAGAATGTTCTGTGACAATGAAATCTCTTGTGTCCACTGCACAGAGAAATAGGGGAGCCACGAGGCACATGAAGCTGGGACCACTTGAAATTTGCCTACTGAGACCTTAGAACTAAATTTTGAATTTTACTTTTCCACTATTTACAGAAACATGACTGGCACTAGAGGTTATTATACAAAATGAAGTAAGTCAGAGAGAGAAAGACAATAGCATATGATATTCACTTATATGCAGAAGCTTAAGAAAGTGATAAAAAAAATAAGCTTATTTACAAAACAGAAACAGATTCACAGACTCACAGACTCAGAAAACAAACTTGTGACTAAAAGGGAAAGGTGAGGGGAGAGAGAAATCTGAGCAGTTTGGGATTAACATATACACAGTACTGTATCCAAAATAGATAATTGAAAAGGACCCATTGTAAAGCACAGGGGACTCTACTCAATATTCTGTAATAACCCTAATGGGAAAAGAATTTGAAAAAAAAATTTGAATATACATGTTCTTTACATATGTATTATATATATTCTATATGTGTCTGAATCATTTTACAGTATACCTGAAACAAACACAACATTGTAAATCAACTATAGTCTGATAAAAATAATTAATCAAAATTACATTTACATTTAAATAATCACATGTGGCTTAGGGCTATAAAATTGGACAGGGTGGATATAGAAGTTAAAAAACTAAGATTTCATTTTCTCTGTATCCCTTTACAGTTGACGTGTGCAGTAGAAAGTGGGATTAAATCTCTGAGAGACTGCTGACTTGTTTATTCTATGCCTTTACTGGAATTTTGAAGCTGCACTACAGGATCAAAGTTTGTAGGTGATTCCACTGAATTTTAGACAAAGTTAGACTACAGTCACTTTTTAAGTTATTCATTGTTACCTTCCCTTTTCTAAATAAAAAATATGTTAATCAGTGAGGAGATAAAATAATTGGGTTTCAACAAAAATAAATAACTATTAACCTTTTACAAGAACCCTTGTACATGGATCCTCCTTATGTTAGACACTGCTGGCACTACAGAAATATAGCAATACTTCTTCCCCACTGTGTCTTTACTTCAGAACAACACTTGGCAACAGAATGTTCTGTGACAATGAAATCTCTTGTGTCCACTGCACAGAGAAATAGGGGAGCCACGAGGCACATGAAGCTGGGACCACTTGAAATTTGCCTACTGAGACCTTAGAACTAAATTTTGAATTTTACTTTTCCACTATTTACAGAAACATGACTGGCACTAGAGGTTATTATACAAAATGAAGTAAGTCAGAGAGAGAAAGACAATAGCATATGATATTCACTTATATGCAGAAGCTTAAGAAAGTGATAAAAAAAATAAGCTTATTTACAAAACAGAAACAGATTCACAGACTCACAGACTCAGAAAACAAACTTGTGACTAAAAGGGAAAGGTGAGGGGAGAGAGAAATCTGAGCAGTTTGGGATTAACATATACACAGTACTGTATCCAAAATAGATAATTGAAAAGGACCCATTGTAAAGCACAGGGGACTCTACTCAATATTCTGTAATAACCCTAATGGGAAAAGAATTTGAAAAAAAAATATTTGAATATACATGTTCTTTACATATGTATTATATATATTCTATATGTGTCTGAATCATTTTACAGTATACCTGAAACAAACACAACATTGTAAATCAACTATAGTCTGATAAAAATAATTAATCAAAATTACATTTACATTTAAATAATCACATGTGGCTTAGGGCTATAAAATTGGACAGGGTGGATATAGAAGTTAAAAAACTAAGATTTCATTTTCTCTGTATCCCTTTACAGTTGACTGTGGCCATCTGTCACAGTTATGATTAATGAAATGATCTCAGAGTGTAGTTATGAAAGCAGAACCACTTGACATATATAATAACAATCATGATAATGACATTATAATAATAAAATGATGGTGATGATAATGGATACACAATTGTTGGAAGGGCTGAGTATCCTAATTTATCAGGAATGTTATTCTGTAGCAAGAAACAGCTTTCAGGAAGTCGACAAAGGATGCCATTATTATCAGTGGAATAGATCTACCCAGCCTCACTGAAAAAATGACAGTAATTCCTTATGAATATCAAATAGGGAGAATTCAAATAATGAAAAGATGAGTCTTCCGTTTCCAGATCCTTTTCAATGACAACTTATCCATTCTATTTTGACCTGCTCACTGTTACGTATGTTGTTGTTGTTATTGTTATTTCTCTCGCAGCTACTGTATTTCTCCCTGATACACTACCTTACTGCACTGTCCATGGCTACATGTAACAAGAAGGGAATAGCTGGTGATATTCAATAAGTGAATTCTCAGATTACCTTTAGGATCATAATAATCTCTCAAAGTAATAAATTCAATATTAGAAAAGCTGAATGTTGTCTTATTAGAAGAACATATATTCTTTGAGATTGTTCTGAGAATTAAGACCTTTAGACACAGATGAATATCTTTAAATGATATTTCAAGGGCATTAAGACTTCTAAAGAGGCTTTAAGTATGGACAGTTTCAAGGGCCGGGATTAAGATTCAAAAGGACCCATTGTAAAGCACAGGGACTCTACTCAATATTCTGTAATAACCCTAATGGGAAAAGAATTTGAAAAAAATATTTGAATATACATGTTCTTTACATATGTATTATATATATTCTATATGTGTCTGAATCATTTTACAGTATACCTGAAACAAACACAACATTGTAAATCAACTATAGTCTGATAAAAATAATTAATCAAAATTACATTTACATTTAAATAATCACATGTGGCTTAGGGCTATAAAATTGGACAGGGTGGATATAGAAGTTACAAAACTAAGATTTCATTTTCTCTGTATCCCTTTACAGTTGACTGTGGCCATCTGTCACAGTTATGATTAATGAAATGATCTCAGAGTGTAGTTATGAAAGCAGAACCACTTGACATATATAATAACAATCATTATAATGACATTATAATAATAAAATGATGGTGATGATAATGGATACACAATTGTTGGAAGGGCTGAGTATCCTAATTTATCAGGAATGTTATTCTGTAGCAAGAAACAGCTTTCAGGAAGTCGACAAAGGATGCCTTTATGATCAGTGGAATAGAGCTGCCCATCCTCACTGAAAGAATGACAGTAATTCCTTATGAATATCAAATAGGGAGAATTCAAATAATGAAAAGATGAGTCTTCCGTTTCCAGATCCTTTTCAATGACAACTTATCCATTTCTATTTTGACCTGCTCACTGTTACGTATGTTGTTGTTGTTATCGTTATTTCTCTCGCAGCTACTGTATTTCTCCCTGATACACTACCTTACTGCACTGTCCATGGCTACATGTAACAAGAAGGGAATAGCTGGTGATATTCAATAAGTGAATTCTCAGATTACCTTTAGGATCATAATAATCTCTCAAAGTAATAAATTCAATATTAGAAAAGCTGAATGTTGTCTTATTAGAAGAACATATATTCTTTGAGATTGTTCTGAGAATTAAGACCTTTAGACACAGATGAATATCTTTAAATGATATTTCAAGGGCATTAAGACTTCTAAAGAGGCTTTAAGTATGGACAGTCAATGATCAAGAGGAAAACTTAGGACACTGTCATTTTCCTGATTAGAAATGGTTGAAGATTTCCTTTTGACTAAAGAGCTAAATCCCAAATTTCAAAACATGTACATCGAGGCTTCCCTGGTGGTCCTAGTGGGTAAGGACACCGCCTTGCAGTGCAAGGGGCGCTGGTTCGATCCCTGGCCTGGGATCCCACGTGCTGCGGAGCGGCTAGACTGATGTGTCCAATTATCGAGCCGGAGCTCTAGAGCGCATGCGCCCAGAGCCAGTGCTCTGTGACAACAGAGGCCACCGCGATGGGAGGCCCACAAGAGCCAAAGAACAAAGACGGATGAAAACAGACAAATGAAAGACCAATAGAAGTGGCCCGCCCGCTCCCCTCCCTCCCCAACCCGCCCCCCATAAAATAACTAAATAAATAAATGTTTCAAAAAAAAAAACAAAACATGTACATCAATATGTCCTTAGACTATCTCTGATACTTCCGTTTCTTGTTGTGAGAGTTTGCATGCTTTATTCCCTCCCAACTCTTCACCATTAAAGAAAAATACATCTTGCTCCCATGGTTCCCTGCCTTACACTTCATTTAGCTTGATTCTTTTTCTGTTCTTCTGTTCAACTCCAAGAGGCTCCTCATCATCCCCTATCTGTGGTGACCTCTATCACAATGTCTTATGTTAAATACCATTTTCCCCTTCTATGCTCTAAAACAGCATGGACAGCTTTGCTAATCTCTTCTATACCATAATGTTTGGCATGTGATATATGTTCAAGAAATATTTTATAAATTATTTTATCAATTACCTTACACCAGAATAGGCTCCAGTTAAAAGGAGAAACAAAAAACTTAGGGCTTGCTCCTGGACAACCAACACTTATGCTTCCCTCAAGTTATATGTCTGTCAAAGGTTGTGGTTCTGCTGCGTGTCTTCTTCATTTTGAGGGACCCAGTCCCAGGCTGAAGGAACAGGCCCTGTCTGAGACACCGCTGATATCAGGAGAGAGCTTCTGTTGAGGCAGTAGATCCACACAATGGTTCTTAAGCCTTCTAGACAATGGTTACTTTCACTCACAACTTATTAGCCAAAGCAAGGCATACAAGAAATCCATAGGATAAAAATATAAAATCTTTACATTATAGGGAAGGAAAAATATTTTAATCATAATACAATTTAATATAATCATCCATTATAACCCCCAATTGTGAATTACTTAGCACATATCAGGTGTAGTGCTAAATGTTGTAGTTAACATTATTCCTTAGAAGAAACTTGAGACCCTCTAGAGGTCAGACACAACTTTAGAGACTAAACAATAGCAACAACACAAAGTGGTCAAGTAATTTATCAAGTCATACAGCTAGTAAATGGCAGAGCCTAGTGACAAAGATAATTTAATCTGAAGACTCAACATTTGAGGTTTCATATTGCATCTCAGGTGGTTCAGTGGTAAAGAAAACACCTGCCAATGCAGGAGCCGCAGGAGACTTGGGTTCAATCCCTGGGTCAGGAAGACCTCCTGGAGGAGGAAATGGCAACCCACTCCAGTATTCTTGGCTAGAAAATTCCATAGACAGAGGAGCCCAGTGGGCTACAGTCCACGGAGTTGGCAAGAGTTGGACATGACTGAGCAACTGAGCATGCATGTGTGCACTGTTTCCCCATAAAAGATTAATAATATAATTCTCAAGAAAAAAAGCCGAATGGAGAGCAGCAAGATGCCTATTTAAATCGTGGTTTTTATGACTCACTATACAATGAAGACCAGGTTCTGATACAGCTTTTCACACATGTTTTTCTAGGGCAGTGGGTCTCAGCCAGGGCTAATTTTGTCACTACTGGAAAAGGGTGAGCTGTTGCTATTGCCATGAATTGGGTAGACACTGGGGAGCTTGGAAAACATTCTACAACATACAGAATAGCCCAGAACCAAACAATCATTTGACCCAAAATGTCAATAATGTGAAGGCTGAGAAACCTTGATCTAGGATATACATAAAAATACAGGTCACATTGAAATATGAAAAGCTTTATTCTTCAAGTAAATAGTTATAGGAAGTCATTTCCCACCTTGATTAGAAGCTTATTTGCCCTTCATATCACCTTAATCCCCTCAATTTTTGTGTTCACATTTTTCTAAAATTTATCTACCATTGATATAGAAGAATTCAAGCTCAGTACAAGTTCAGAAGAAGGGGTCATTCAGCAGTAAGCTGACACACGGAGTAGAGGCTTGGAGGGCCGCAGGATGTGTCAAAGGCAGACCTGATCAGAGCTCAGCTGGCTCTTGGAATCAGATCACTCTGGGTAAAGTATAGTAACATTTTCTCTCTCCCATTCTCACAAATTGCACTTTAGGCTAATTGGCTAATAGCTCAAGCATTTTAGTAACAGAAATCCAATAAATAATCAGTACCATTAATACCCATTTGTCCTCCTCTTCTGAACAGGGACAGCTTAAATTTGCATTGTATAGACGGTATTATTTCCTTATTACATTAGACTCTGGTTTTTTAATTCCTGATAGATCCCTTGGATATTTCTAAAAATTTCCACATTACTGCAAAGTTTAAAAGTGTGCTTTCCAAGGTACTTTATGACACATCAAGCGATCTTCACTGATTTCACAACTTATATTCTGATCTTTCTTATATTTACATCTTTGAATAACTTCAAATGAGTTAAGGTGTATCATCAGATAATGACAAAATTAAGTACAAGGCTTTTCTTTAATAACTCTTTTTGCCTCTAAGTTGTCATTTATTTTTCATTCATCGTTATTCTTTGGCATGTGTGGGCCTCCCATCATTGTGGCCTCTCTCGTTGCAGAGCACCAGCCCATGTGCATGGGCACATGCACTCCAGAGTGCTGGCTTGTAACTGGACACACTGCCCCAGCCACTCCTTGGCATTCAGGATCCTCCCGGGCCAGGGATCAAACCAGTGCCCCCTGCACTGCAAGGCGCACTTTTTACCCACTGGACCACCAGGGAAGCCCTAAGTACAAGTTTTAATATAAATAGTGTTGCAAGCATTTTTACATGATGATAGAAGGTAAAGAATCAAACAGTCAATATTGAGTCAATGTTGTAAATCCTTACCTGGCATGCTGTTCAGATAAACAAAATTGAGCTGTTTAATCAGGGCAGCTATAGTGAAATTTTGAGAAAATGCACTAGTACAAGAGTTGTTAAGTTTTTTCTATAAAGGAGAGAACTTTTTGTAGGCTTTTCAGCCATGGAAGAATTCAAGCTCAGTACAAGTTCAGAAGAAGGGGTCATTCAGCAGTAAGCTGACACACAGAGGAGAGGCTTGGAGGGCCGCAGGATGTGTCAAAGGCAGACCTGCTCAGAGCTCAGTTGGCTCTTGGAATCAGATCACTCTGGGTAAAGTATAGTAACATTTTCTCTCTCCCATTCTCACAAATTGCACTTTAGGCTAATTGGCTAATAGCTCAAGCATTTTAGTAACAGAAATCCAATAAATAATCAGTACCATTAATACCCATTTGTCCTCCTCTTCTGAACAGGGACAGCTTAAATTTGCATTGTATAGACGGTATTATTTCCTTATTACATTAGACTCTGGTTTTTTAATTCCTGATAGATCCCTTGGATATTTCTAAAAATTTCCACATTACTGCAAAGTTTAAAAGTGTGCTTTCCAAGGTACTTTATGACACATCAAGCGATCTTCACTGATTTCACAACTTATATTCTGATCTTTCTTATATTTACATCTTTGAATAACTTCAAATGAGTTAAGGTGTATCATCAGATAATGACAAAATTAAGTACAAGGATTTTCTTTAATAACTCTTTTTGCCTCTAAGTTGTCATTTATTTTTCATTCATCGTTATTCTTTGGCATGTGTGGGCCTCCCATCATTGTGGCCTCTCTCGTTGCAGAGCACCAGCCCATGTGCATGGGCACATGCACTCCAGAGTGCTGGCTTGTAACTGGACACACTGCCCCAGCCACTCCTTGGCATTCAGGATCCTCCCGGGCCAGGGATCAAACCAGTGCCCCCTGCACTGCAAGGCGCACTTTTTACCCACTGGACCACCAGGGAAGCCCTAAGTACAAGTTTTAATATAAATAGTGTTGCAAGCATTTTTACATGATGATAGAAGGTAAAGAATCAAACAGTCAATATTGAGTCAATGTTGTAAATCCTTACCTGGCATGCTGTTCAGATAAACAAAATTGAGCTGTTTAATCAGGGCAGCTATAGTGAAATTTTGAGAAAATGCACTAGTACAAGAGTTGTTAAGTTTTTTCTATAAAGGAGAGAACTTTTTGTAGGCTTTTCAGGCTATGTGCAGCTAGTTAACTCAGCCACTGGAGCCCAGAAGCAGTCACAGACACAATGTAAACCAATGAGGCTGGCTGTGTTCCCATAAACTTATTTACAATAACAACCAAAAAACACTGGCTGGTAGAAATTGCTCTGTGAGGAATACTGAAATATCATTCCTCTGGGAAGACCATACATAGAGTACAAGCTCACTAGTCAGGTAGTCAAAGCTCTTTACTGTATGACCTGAACTCTATTTTCAGCTTTTTCTTTCTCCCGTGTCCCTCTGCATACCTCATGTGCCAAGTCGCCTCAGTCATGTCCAAGCCTTTGCAACCCCACAGACTACAGCCCACCAGGCTCCCCTGTCCAAGGGATTTTTTCAGGCAGGAGTACTGGAGTGGATTGCCATTTCCTTCTCCAGGGGACCTTCCTGACCCAGGGATCAATCCTTCATCTCTAATTCTCTCCTTCCTTGGCAGGTGGGTTCTTTACCACTAGCGCCATCTGGGAAGCATGCCTCATGCACCAACCTAAAGAAACCATTCTCTCTTCCCTAGGAAATGGATTAATTCCATATCTGTTTTTCCTACCTCCCTTAATATTTACTATTCTACCATAAAAATCTTGCTTTGCAAGTGCTTAAGCTTAATGCTGGAGGATGATCCAGTCACTGTTTTTCATCGACTCTGTCAAGTAGTTTTGAGTGTCTATCACCAGAGGGTTGGGGAAAAAGAATGAACTTTGGGGTTGGACATACATAGGCTTATATGAATCTCAGCATTGCCACTTATCAGTTTTATGACTTTGTGCAAGAAACTGACCTTCTTGAAGTTTAATTTTTCCATCTGCAACACTGAATAATTAATACCTGCATAGAACTATGATGGTTGGGAATAAACAATGAGATAGCTAATACAGGCATTCAGAGAAAGTCAGGTATACCTATCTCCTCTTACTTCTAGGAAGTCATAATCCTAAAAGTAAATAAAGAAATAAGATGTTTCAAGGAGAGTCATCCTTACCTGGCATGCTGGTCAGATAAACAAAATTGAGCTGTTTAATCAGGGCAGCTATAGTGAAATTTTGAGAAAATGCACTAGTACAAGAGTTGTTAAGTTTTTTCTATAAAGGAGAGAACTTTTTGTAGGCTTTTCAGGCTATGTGCAGCTAGTTAACTCAGCCACTGGAGCCCAGAAGCAGTCACAGACACAATGTAAACCAATGAGGCTGGCTGTGTTCCCATAAACTTATTTACAATAACAACCAAAAAACACTGGCTGGTAGAAATTGCTCTGTGAGGAATACTGAAATATCATTCCTCTGGGAAGACCATACATAGAGTACAAGCTCACTAGTCAGGTAGTCAAAGCTCTTTACTGTATGACCTGAACTCTATTTTCAGCTTTTTCTTTCTCCCGTGTCCCTCTGCATACCTCATGTGCCAAGTCGCCTCAGTCATGTCCAAGCCTTTGCAACCCCACAGACTACAGCCCACCAGGCTCCCCTGTCCAAGGGATTTTTTCAGGCAGGAGTACTGGAGTGGATTGCCATTTCCTTCTCCAGGGGACCTTCCTGACCCAGGGATCAATCCTTCATCTCTAATTCTCTCCTTCCTTGGCAGGTGGGTTCTTTACCACTAGCGCCATCTGGGAAGCATGCCTCATGCACCAACCTAAAGAAACCATTCTCTCTTCCCTAGGAAATGGATTAATTCCATATCTGTTTTTCCTACCTCCCTTAATATTTACTATTCTACCATAAAAATCTTGCTTTGCAAGTGCTTAAGCTTAATGCTGGAGGATGATCCAGTCACTGTTTTTCATCGACTCTGTCAAGTAGTTTTGAGTGTCTATCACCAGAGGGTTGGGGAAAAAGAATGAACTTTGGGGTTGGACATACATAGGCTTATATGAATCTCAGCATTGCCACTTATCAGTTTTATGACTTTGTGCAAGAAACTGACCTTCTTGAAGTTTAATTTTTCCATCTGCAACACTGAATAATTAATACCTGCATAGAACTATGATGGTTGGGAATAAACAATGAGATAGCTAATACAGGCATTCAGAGAAAGTCAGGTATACCTATCTCCTCTTACTTCTAGGAAGTCATAATCCTAAAAGTAAATAAAGAAATAAGATGTTTCAAGGGAGAGTCACTCAATAAAATGTACTGATTCTTATTGAACATACTTAAGTTAGTATGGTAGAGAAAATTAAATGAAACAGAAAAGAGATTTTTTTAATATAGAACTAAACACCTAGGGGAATTAGATTGAGGGTAACTGTGGAATATCAAAATTTTAAGTACAGAGCTTCCCTAGTGACTTAGTGGTAAGCAGTCTGCCTACCCATGCAGGAGACACAGGTTCAATCCCTGCTCAGAGAAGATCCCACATGCTGCAGAGCAACTAAGCCCCTGCACCACAACTACTGACGCCCGCACACCCTAGCGCCTGTGTTCCACAACAAGAGAAGTCACCACAATGAGAAGCCCACACACCACACTAGAAAGTAGACCCCACTAGCCACAGCTAAAGGAAAGCTCACACAGCATCAAACACTTAGGACAGCCAAAAACATATAAATAAACATTTTAAAAAGGTATCATCTAATTAATGGTATGTAAACTACTACAAACTGAAACAAACCATCAAAAGTGATAAGTTTCCAATAGCACAAAGGAGTAAACATTTTATAAAATGAAGCTATAGCGGGGAAGGAGGAGGAGAAGGGTTAGTTAAGGAATTTGGGATAAACATGTACACACTGCTGTATTTAAAATGGATGCTGAACAGGACCTCCTGTGTAGCACAGGAGACTGTACAGGGTTTATGTGGCAACCTGAATGGGAGCGGAGTTTGGGAAGAATGTGCATATATGGCTGTGTCCTTCAATTTAGTGAGCTTTGCAAGTGCTTAAGCTTAATGCTGGAGGATGATCCAGTCACTGTTTTCATCGACTCTGTCAAGTAGTTTTGAGTGTCTATCACCAGAGGGTTGGGGAAAAGAATGAACTTTGGGGTTGGACATACATAGGCTTATATGAATCTCAGCATTGCCACTTATCAGTTTTATGACTTTGTGCAAGAAACTGACCTTCTTGAAGTTTAATTTTTCCATCTGCAACACTGAATAATTAATACCTGCATAGAACTATGATGGTTGGGAATAAACAATGAGATAGCTAATACAGGCATTCAGAGAAAGTCAGGTATACCTATCTCCTCTTACTTCTAGGAAGTCATAATCCTAAAAGTAAATAAAGAAATAAGATGTTTCAAGGGAGAGTCACTCAATAAAATGTACTGATTCTTATTGAACATACTTAAGTTAGTATGGTAGAGAAAATTAAATGAAACAGAAAAGAGATTTTTTTAATATAGAACTAAACACCTAGGGGAATTAGATTGAGGGTAACTGTGGAATATCAAAATTTTAAGTACAGAGCTTCCCTAGTGACTTAGTGGTAAGCAGTCTGCCTACCCATGCAGGAGACACAGGTTCAATCCCTGCTCAGAGAAGATCCCACATGCTGCAGAGCAACTAAGCCCCTGCACCACAACTACTGACGCCCGCACACCCTAGCGCCTGTGTTCCACAACAAGAGAAGTCACCACAATGAGAAGCCCACACACCACACTAGAAAGTAGACCCCACTAGCCACAGCTAAAGGAAAGCTCACACAGCATCAAACACTTAGGACAGCCAAAAACATATAAATAAACATTTTAAAAAGGTATCATCTAATTAATGGTATGTAAACTACTACAAACTGAAACAAACCATCAAAAGTGATAAGTTTCCAATAGCACAAAGGAGTAAACATTTTATAAAATGAAGCTACAGCGGGGAAGGAGGAGGAGAAGGGTTAGTTAAGGAATTTGGGATAAACATGTACACACTGCTGTATTTAAAATGGATGCTGAACAGGACCTCCTGTGTAGCACAGGAGACTGTACAGGGTTTATGTGGCAACCTGAATGGGAGCGGAGTTTGGGGAAGAATGTGCATATATGGCTGTGTCCCTTCAATGTTCACCGTTCACCTGAAGCTATCACAACACTGTTTTTTTTTTTTTTAAAGATTTATTTATTTAATTTTGGTGGGGGTGGGGTGGGGAGGGAGGGGAGCAGGTGGGCCACTTCTATTGGTCTTTCATTTGTCCATTTTCATCCATCTTTGTTCCCTGGCCCATGTGGGTCTCCCATCGCAGTGGCCTCTGTTGTCACAGAGTGCCGGCTCTGGGCACATGCGCTCCAGAGCTCCAGCTCAGTAATTGGACACATGGGTCCAGCCGCTCCACGGCACGTGGGATCTTTCCAGGCCAGGGATCGAACCAGCACCCCTTGCACTGCAAAGCGGTGTCCTTACCCACTGGACCACCAGGGAAGCCCTATCACAACACTGTTAAGCAGTCATTTCCCAATACAAAATAAAATGTTTAGAAGATTAAATAAAAGTAATTAACAAATGAAAACGAGAATACCAAATACATAAGGTTGTGCTAATGAAAGATGCTTTAATCAAAATTATTATGAATATGTATTTCTGATTGTCAGACACTCATAACAAAAATAGAAATAAAGTTGGAAATTAGTAGGAGAAATCAGACTATTAAAAAAAGGGAGGAATGTGTGAGTGAATCTAATCACAATATTGAAACATAGAAAGTTTTTCTGAGTAGTTGTTAAAAGATTGAAAAATTTGATCTTGTAAAATTAACAACAAAACTTCTAGATAATAATAAATTTCTAAAACTGAAATTTAAAAATTAATATTGACTAACAACATTTAAATTATTTTTATGTATATAACAAAATAGTAATTTTCTTCATCTATAAAATGTTTGTGTAAATCAATAAGAAAAGATGAACAAAACAATTTCTTAAAAGAGCAAGGCATTTTTTTCAAAAAATACAGATAACAATAAATTGCATGTAAAAGATAATCTCAGTAACAGTGGGAAAATGCAAATTACAAAAAACTATATTATTCTCCTATTAAACTGTCAAAAATTAAAATACTTAGATTTTTCCCAGTGCTGGCCAGGATGTGGATAAATGGGCTGTCTCATACTTTGTTGTTGGGAATATAAATTGCTCCATTCTTTCTGGAGGACAATTTTACCACATCTATCAAAATTTAAAATACTTACACCTTTAGCCCACTGCTTGAAATTTAATCTATCAATATCCTTACAAAAGCCTGTCAAATTTATGCACAAGGGGATTCACTGCAGAAATTTTCATAAGAGCAAAATGCTAAAAACAACCAAAATGCTGTTTATCAAAAGACAAATTAATACATTACAATGTATGTGTATGTATACCATAATAATAAATAATAAAATACTGATATATGTCCTAGGGTGAACAGATCTCTAAGATGCATGTTAATGGAAAAAAAAAAAGATACAGAATTAAATATTAAGATCCTTTTTGTGAAAGTAAATTCAAAACTAACTACCTGGATGTGAATAAATGTAGATTTTAGTGAAGGAAAGGAAGCATGTGGTTGCTTTTGTTTAGTCACCCAAACACAATTGACTCCTTTTGTGACCTCATAGACTGTAGCCCACCAAGCTCCTCTGTCCATGGGATTTGCCAGGCAAGGATACTGGAGTGGTTGCATTTCTTCCTTCAGAGGATCTTGCCAACCCAGGGATATAACCCATGTCTCCTGTACTGCACATGATTCTTTACCGCTGAGCCACCAGGGAAGCCCAAAGGAAACATAAGAAACTGTTAATAGTGGGTTTTTGAGGAGAGGAACCAGTGGTAAGTATTTTGCAATTTCCAGGAAAACATAAATGTTCTAACTTTGTGTAATACTTTATATTATTTGTCATAGGAGTCAAGAGGGTACAGATACGGTATTTGACAGTCACTGAGAGTAGATCTTCAGCATGGTGGTGGTGGTGTAGTCACTAAGTCGTATCTGACTCTTCCCAACCCCATGGACTGTAACCAGCAGGCTCCTCTGACTAGACAGAGTTCCCAACTTGCAACTGCGGATCTAACTACATTTCATGCATGTAATCAACACTGCTTTCAAAATATTTTTAAAAAAACCACACATCTGTATAGTTTGTCATGATGTTGTATGATGCTGGTGAAAATTATAGGACGGAGGCCCCCTACTCAGACCTTTACTCATTTCCTTGGTGCTGGGCCAGGCTCTTGTGATCTATCTCATTACTTTTTATTTCCACTTTCCATATCAGCTTTTCCGAAGGCCACTGGACGTCTTAAACTCTTGATATTAACATTGTTGATTTTTTTCCTCAGAAAATATATAATTTTATATCAAGGAAACTTCAAGAGGGGTGCAGTGGGGAGAGCTTCAATGAAGTGTATATGACGTTTAAATTATTAATTAAACACATAACTTCAACTCAGTATGCTAAAAATACCTTTTTGTAATAGAAATTATGTTCCAAAATTTAAAATTTTTCTCTAACAGCTGTATCTCATTTCCAAATCCTCTTTGATCAAGAAAACTCCTTTCACTGCTGTTTCAAAGTTTTCATGCACTTCATTTTCTTTGTTGCATTTGAAAATCAAAATTGAAGTCATAGAGTTATAACCTTAAGATACATGAATGCTGTCAAACTGAAGGCCATGTAATTTATTCTTTGCATTCTTCCATGGTTCTTAGCATGTCAAGGATGACTAGTCACTTTCATTAAGCCCTGTGACTCGGGTATGAAAAATCCAAAGATATTGCAGGGCTTGCCAAAATAGCTTAGCTCGTTTAGCATCTTCTGTGCCATTTATTTTAAAGTTTAAGAGGTAGAAAACAAACAGTAAATGAATAATGTCACAATTATAGTTAACAACAGTAAACAATAATAAATTGTCAAGGGTATTTAGTAGTGTTTATATGAAGGTCGACCTGGACTAAAGGAGACAAAATTAAATATCAAAATTAACTTGGCAGGTTAGATAGCCAAGTGAATGGGGCCAGGTTAAATTTAGTGACTGGGGAAAAACTGAGGGAAATAAGATCATATGCATGGCCTGAGCCAGTTATCACTGCTCACGAGGAGTGAAATGTTGCCTTGAAGAAAAGTAGGCCCAGGGTTGTCAGGTCGGAGTTTTAAAAGGGACAATAGAAATCCAAGTTTGTTTGAAGTCTCCTGAATTTCAAATGTAGCCAAATGCATTAAAGGCTCTACTTTTAGGGATCATTTCTATAGTTAGTTACTAGAGAAGCTTCTCCAAATGTGTAAAGTACCTTTTGGGGCTTCCCTGGTGGCTCAATTGGTAAAGAATTTGCCCACAATGCAGGAGGCCCAGTTCAATCCCTGGGTTGGGAAGATCCCCTGGAGAAGGCAATGGCAACCCACTCCAGAAATCTTCCCTGGAGAATTCCATGGACAGAGGAGCCTGGTGGGTTATAACCCATGGAGTCACAAAGAGTCAGACACAACTGAGTGACTAAAACTTTCAACTACGAACAAAACTAAACAAATGTGTGTGAGTCAGTGTCAGCTCAGTGGTTACTTGGTGCCAACTCTGGTTAGAATCTATTAAGAAGAGAAGAGTTCATCCCCACAATACGGTTTCCACGCAGTATGTTTGAATCAAGTTTCCAGGATTCAGCATTCATTTTTAACCACATAAGTAGTTAACAACCTATTTTGGGGAAAGCAAATTGGCTTGACCAATGATTTCTGTGTTTTCTTTACATTTAGATGACTCTTTAGAAACCTAAATAACGTTTCAGTCCATGTTATTGAATAAATTAAAAAATGATGGAGAGCATAGAATAGATGCAGGGACTTTTCAAATGCACTGAGAAAAGTGAATATTTAAACACAAAAGTTAATTTAATATACCAAGCAATCCACTGCAAATTAGTAAAATGTAATTAACTGTTAGGCGGGTAGGTTTTCATTAGCATATCAAAGGAAGTCCATTTTTAAGGAATGTCTTGCTAGTGATAAACAGAAAATACAAAGAGGATATATAAAGGAGGAGGAACTATTTCATCTAACAGTGAACCAGTTATCACTGCCTCAAAGGAGACAAAATTAAATATCAAAATTAACTTGGCAGGTTAGATAGCCAAGTGAATAGGGCCAGGTTAAATTTAGTGACTGGGGAAAAACTGAGGAAATAAGATCATATGCATGGCCTGAGCCAGTTATCACTGCTCACGAGGAGTGAAATGTTGCCTTGAAGAAAAGTAGGCCCAGGGTTGTCAGGTCGGAGTTTTAAAAGGGACAATAGAAATCCAAGTTTGTTTGAAGTCTCCTGAATTTCAAATGTAGCCAAATGCATTAAAGGCTCTACTTTTAGGGATCATTTCTATAGTTAGTTACTAGAAGCTTCTCCAAATGTGTAAAGTACCTTTTGGGGCTTCCTGGTGGCTCAATTGGTAAAGAATTTGCCCACAATGCAGGAGGCCCAGTTCAATCCCTGGGTTGGGAAGATCCCCTGGAGAAGGCAATGGCAACCCACTCCAGAAATCTTCCCTGGAGAATTCCATGGACAGAGGAGCCTGGTGGGTTATAACCCATGGAGTCACAAAGAGTCAGACACAACTGAGTGACTAAAACTTTCAACTACGAACAAAACTAAACAAATGTGTGTGAGTCAGTGTCAGCTCAGTGGTTACTTGGTGCCAACTCTGGTTAGAATCTATTAAGAAGAGAAGAGTTCATCCCCACAATACGGTTTCCACGCAGTATGTTTGAATCAAGTTTCCAGGATTCAGCATTCATTTTTAACCACATAAGTAGTTAACAACCTATTTTGGGGAAAGCAAATTGGCTTGACCAATGATTTCTGTGTTTTCTTTACATTTAGATGACTCTTTAGAAACCTAAATAACGTTTCAGTCCATGTTATTGAATAAATTAAAAAATGATTGAGAGCATAGAATAGATGCAGGGACTTTTCAAATGCACTGAGAAAAGTGAATATTTAAACACAAAAGTTAATTTAATATACCAAGCAATCCACTGCAAATTAGTAAAATGTAATTAACTGTTAGGCGGGTAGGTTTTCATTAGCATATCAAAGGAAGTCCATTTTTAAGGAATGTCTTGCTAGTGATAAACAGAAAATACAAAGAGGATATATAAAGGAGGAGGAACTATTTCACAATGCCTGGGGATATAGATATACACTTGTGGTTTATATAGGTGTGTGTTATATATCGATGAATGACTTTCATACTCATCACCAATATAATAAAAAAAAATGACATTAGGTTAATCACTCAGGCTACATTTATATTTCCTGTCTTCCAACGTCAGCTTTACTATTTGCTAGGTGTGAACTTGAACTTGTTACTTCAGCTAACCCTCAGTTTCCCCATATCATAAGGTTATTAGGAAAATACAAAAACACTTATTGTTTGGGGATGTCACATCATAAGGATTCAAGAATTAGTAGCAAAACATTTCTCTAAAAAACTATATCATGGGGCTTCCCCTGGTGGTCCAGTGGGTAAGGACACCGCCTTGCAGTGCAAGGGGCGCCAGTTCGATCCCTGGCCTGGGAAGATCCCACGTGCCGCGGAGCGGCTGGACTGATGTGTCCAATTACCGAGCCAGAGCGCTGGAGCTCTGGAGCGCATGCGCCCAGAGCCGGTGCTCTACAACAACAGACGCCACCGCGATGGGAGGCCCACAGGAACCAAAGAACAAAGACGGATGAAAATAGAGAAATGAAAGACCAATAGAAGTGGCCCGCCTGCTCCCCTGCCGCCCCAACCCGACCCCCGCCCAAAATAAATAAATAAATCTTAAAAAAAAAAAAAAACTATATCATGATTGGCTGATGGACTACTGCAGTATGTTTGAATCAAGTTTCCAGGATTCAGCATTCATTTTTAACCACATAAGTAGTTAACAACCTATTTTGGGGAAAGCAAATTGGCTTGACCAATGATTTCTGTGTTTTCTTTACATTTAGATGACTCTTTAGAAACCTAAATAACGTTTCAGTCCATGTTATTGAATAAATTAAAAAATGATGGAGAGCATAGAATAGATGCAGGGACTTTTCAAATGCACTGAGAAAAGTGAATATTTAAACACAAAAGTTAATTTAATATACCAAGCAATCCACTGCAAATTAGTAAAATGTAATTAACTGTTAGGCGGGTAGGTTTTCATTAGCATATCAAAGGAAGTCCATTTTTAAGGAATGTCTTGCTAGTGATAAACAGAAAATACAAAGAGGATATATAAAGGAGGAGGAACTATTTCACAATGCCTGGGGATATAGATATACACTTGTGGTTTATATAGGTGTGTGTTATATATCGATGAATGACTTTCATACTCATCACCAATATAATAAAAAAAATGACATTAGGTTAATCACTCAGGCTACATTTATATTTCCTGTCTTCCAACGTCAGCTTTACTATTTGCTAGGTGTGAACTTGAACTTGTTACTTCAGCTAACCCTCAGTTTCCCCATATCATAAGGTTATTAGGAAAATACAAAAACACTTATTGTTTGGGGATGTCACATCATAAGGATTCAAGAATTAGTAGCAAAACATTTCTCTAAAAAACTATATCATGGGGCTTCCCCTGGTGGTCCAGTGGGTAAGGACACCGCCTTGCAGTGCAAGGGGCGCCAGTTCGATCCCTGGCCTGGGAAGATCCCACGTGCCGCGGAGCGGCTGGACTGATGTGTCCAATTACCGAGCCAGAGCGCTGGAGCTCTGGAGCGCATGCGCCCAGAGCCGGTGCTCTACAACAACAGACGCCACCGCGATGGGAGGCCCACAGGAACCAAAGAACAAAGACGGATGAAAATAGAGAAATGAAAGACCAATAGAAGTGGCCCGCCTGCTCCCCTGCCGCCCCAACCCGACCCCCGCCCAAAATAAATAAATAAATCTTAAAAAAAAAAAAACTATATCATGATTGGCTGATGGACTACTGCATCTCTTGACCCTCCAAGAATGAGAGAAAGATGTCAGTTCTACAGTGGAAATGCTCAATTATTAGTAGAAGATATAGAAATATAGTGTGGTAAAAATTTCAAGACAATATGAGTTATGTTAATAGGAAACTTTTGCAAAATATTAAGGAATATGGATGAACCTGGAAGGATTAAAGAAAACTTAATACAGAGGTGATAACATAAGCTGAGTGAGTCTTACAGGGTAAGCAGAGGTTTTCAGATGGAGGAAAGAAAAGGAATTCAGAGTGAAGGAACAAGCAGCATGAGTCTGTGACTTTCAAGGACATGTTGATACCGGTAGGAAATGCAAAGTAGCTTTGACTCAGTGAATGGCAGTAAGTTGAGAGGCCTGGTTCATCCTGAAAATCATCATGGTACACTGGTAGATCAAATTAATTTGTACCTTAAACAAAATTGCAGAGTTTCCTAGGCACCACTCTCTATTTTTACCTTAAATCCCCACAACTCTATGAAGTTAGTGCTGTTGTTGTCATTCCATTCTTACAAATAAGAGCAAACTATGTTCAATGACTGTTTCGACAATCATTGTAGCAAACAGTAGGTCCTGAAGTGTATCACCTGACTCCATGCTCACACCTATAGTAACATGATCTCATAAAGTCTTACTATCTCAACCTAAGCCTGGTGGACTAGTTAAAAAACTTTCAGGCTTCCCTGGTGGTCCAGTGGGTAAGGACACTGCCTTGCCGTGCAAGGGGCGCTGGTTCGATCCCTGGCCTGGGAAGATCCCACGTGCCGCGGAGTGGCTGGACTGATGTGTCCAACTATGGAGCCAGAGCTCTGGAGCGCATATGCCCAGAGCACATGCTCTGCAGCGAGAGAGGCCACTGCGATGGGAGGCCCACACAGGCCAAAAGAACAAAGATAGAAATAAATGAAAGCCCTATAAAAGTGCCCCAAAAAAGAAAAAAAAACCTTTCTATTTTTGGAGACGGTCATTCTTACACAGAAGGATATAGCAAAAAAAGCAATAGTTAGGTCACTTTAGAAAACATCAGTTTTATGACTTTCATTTTGGAAAAACTAGTTGTTTTTTAGAATTATTTATACTTCTGCATAATGAGTTATATTTTTATAATTGACTTGCTTAAGTTTTATGTTGTTTTCATGAATATATTTTTATTTCAAAAAAGAAGATATGAGATTTCAGAGACTGTACTCTAAACTGTATTGACGACATTAGTAAGACTACCAATAATATATCCATCACAAAATATATAATAAAATGAGGTTTAGAGTCAGCAAAATACCAATACCACAGCGAAATATAAGAAAATAATATCCAGTGACATGAATACCTATCCTTTTCCTTTCTTAATGTGAAGGACTTCACCACACAAGCAAAAGCAAATACAAAAAACAATGAAGTCAATTAAGCTTCGCATGCTAGACTCCATTTCTTTCTCTTCCCAGAATACATAGTATGACGGATGACCTTAATCTTTGCCTTCTATAGCAACTTGCTAAAAAGTTTTCAGTCTTGGTAAGAATTTATTTTTCTTGTTGTTTTCCCCTGATTTCAGAATGCTGGGCTTTAATAGAAAGTATTTCAAAAGTATGCAAGTAGGGTTTCTCTGATGGCTGAGTGGTTAAGAATCCACCTGCCAATGCAGGCGTCACGGGTTCAATCTCCAATCTGGGCAGATCCCACATGGCCCAGAGCAGCCAAGCCCGAGCACCATAACTAGTGATCCTGTGCTCTAGAGCCCACGAACTGCAACTATAGAGCCCACATGCTGTAACTGCTGAAGCCCGAGTGCCCTAGAGCCTGTGCTCCACGACAAGTGAAACTACTGCAATGAGGAGCTTGCTCACAGCAACTCGAGAACAGCTCGTAGAACATGCGCGGAGTGGCTGGACTGATGTGTCCAACTATGGAGCCAGAGCTCTGGAGCGCATATGCCCAGAGCACATGCTCTGCAGCGAGAGAGGCCACTGCGATGGGAGGCCCACACAGGCCAAAAGAACAAAGATAGAAATAAATGAAAGCCCTATAAAAGTGCCCCAAAAAAGAAAAAAAAAACCTTTCTATTTTTGGAGACGGTCATTCTTACACAGAAGGATATAGCAAAAAAAGCAATAGTTAGGTCACTTTAGAAAACATCAGTTTTATGACTTTCATTTTGGAAAAACTAGTTGTTTTTTAGAATTATTTATACTTCTGCATAATGAGTTATATTTTTATAATTGACTTGCTTAAGTTTTATGTTGTTTTCATGAATATATTTTTATTTCAAAAAAGAAGATATGAGATTTCAGAGACTGTACTCTAAACTGTATTGACGACATTAGTAAGACTACCAATAATATATCCATCACAAAATATATAATAAAATGAGGTTTAGAGTCAGCAAAATACCAATACCACAGCGAAATATAAGAAAATAATATCCAGTGACATGAATACCTATCCTTTTCCTTTCTTAATGTGAAGGACTTCACCACACAAGCAAAAGCAAATACAAAAAACAATGAAGTCAATTAAACCGCATGCTAGACTCCATTTCTTTCTCTTCCCAGAATACATAGTATGACGGATGACCTTAATCTTTGCCTTCTATAGCAACTTGCTAAAAAGTTTTCAGTCTTGGTAAGAATTTATTTTTCTTGTTGTTTTCCCCTGATTTCAGAATGCTGGGCTTTAATAGAAAGTATTTCAAAAGTATGCAAGTAGGGTTTCTCTGATGGCTGAGTGGTTAAGAATCCACCTGCCAATGCAGGAGTCACGGGTTCAATCTCCAATCTGGGCAGATCCCACATGGCCCAGAGCAGCCAAGCCCGAGCACCATAACTAGTGATCCTGTGCTCTAGAGCCCACGAACTGCAACTATAGAGCCCACATGCTGTAACTGCTGAAGCCCGAGTGCCCTAGAGCCTGTGCTCCACGACAAGTGAAACTACTGCAATGAGGAGCTTGCTCACAGCAACTCGAGAACAGTCCCTGCTCCCCTCAGCTATAGAAAAGCCTGAGCAGCAACGAAGACTCAGCACAGCCCCAAATTCAATAACTAAATAAATTTCAAAAGAAAAAAAAAAATCCAGTATGCATGTAGGATCATTACAAATGTGTGGGCTACAGCCTCTCCTGGACCCTCTATCCAACGTGGCCTGGTGAGTTTTGATTGCCCTTGGCTCTTAAAGCTCTTTCTCACTGAGGCTATTTTCTTCCCTTATTTCTCAGGCCCCACCATCTCGCCTTCACCATCAGAATTTCTGACCAAGGAAATAAGAACCAAGGAGCTTCTCTACTTCCCATCACTTACCGACAAGTCCTCATTCATCCACAGCCATCCTTGCCTCCTCAGGTAAAGCACTGGGCTCTGCCCCAGGGGTCCACAGTCCATTTTCTTTGGCAAGTTTCCTACCCAGTTGTCCAGGCTCTGTGGTCTACCACTGACCCTGACCTCCGTGTCCACCTGCAGCATCTGGGCACAGTACTCGTGATGGCCTACTTCTCTTCATCATCAAGAGGTGGGTATGAATCCGATTTCCTTCCTCTTTTCTGCCCTGTGCACTAAGAATCTTCCTCATTATCACACAAAGGTGAATACGAAGGTAAGCTATCCTGTAAAGAAAGATCAGAATAAGGAGAAGAAACTGTAAGAGAGGAAACTGTGTGTCACATATGACATCCGCCCCTCAACCCATAATTTAAAGAGAAAGCATTTAAGAAGTATGATTTTCTAAATAAGAATTTAACTCAAAGAGAAGCAATACAATTCGTATAGAAGTCTAAAATTTGGAATTGTGATGTATGCAGGCTTTGGAATTGAGTCATTTAAATATCACCTCTGTAAGAAAAGGATCTAGTTATGTGTTTGTACTAAAGGATACCCAATCCTTTTTCTTCTTCACCCAAGCCTTGATCGTACAATTTTTCTTTAGTTTCTCTAGCATATTGTGAGTAAACTGCTTTTTTGTTAAACATCACCCAGTGAGTTTCATTCGCTTGCATTTGAATGAGACCTAGCTACTGGCATGTGATATGGACACACAGAAGAAAAAGTAGGGGCCAAAGAGAAGACAAAAAATAAGTACAAGGAAAGCTACTCAGTGTCACTAGTCAGTACAGAAAAGGAAATTAAAACCAAAAATAAATATTACTATACACCCACTAGATTTTAAAAGTTAAAAATTGGAAAATACTAAGCATTGGTAAGAATATGGAGCAATCCAACAGTGCTACAGCCTCTCCTGGACCCTCTATCCAACGTGGCCTGGTGAGTTTTGATTGCCCTTGGCTCTTAAAGCTCTTTCTCACTGAGGCTATTTTCTTCCCTTATTTCTCAGGCCCCACCATCTCGCCTTCACCATCAGAATTTCTGACCAAGGAAATAAGAACCAAGGAGCTTCTCTACTTCCCATCACTTACCGACAAGTCCTCATTCATCCACAGCCATCCTTGCCTCCTCAGGTAAAGCACTGGGCTCTGCCCCAGGGGTCCACAGTCCATTTTCTTTGGCAAGTTTCCTACCCAGTTGTCCAGGCTCTGTGGTCTACCACTGACCCTGACCTCCGTGTCCACCTGCAGCATCTGGGCACAGTACTCGTGATGGCCTACTTCTCTTCATCATCAAGAGGTGGGTATGAATCCGATTTCCTTCCTCTTTTCTGCCCTGTGCACTAAGAATCTTCCTCATTATCACACAAAGGTGAATACGAAGGTAAGCTATCCTGTAAAGAAAGATCAGAATAAGGAGAAGAAACTGTAAGAGAGGAAACTGTGTGTCACATATGACATCCGCCCCTCAACCCATAATTTAAAGAGAAAGCATTTAAGAAGTATGATTTTCTAAATAAGAATTTAACTCAAAGAGAAGCAATACAATTCGTATAGAAGTCTAAAATTTGGAATTGTGATGTATACAGGCTTTGGAATTGAGTCATTTAAATATCACCTCTGTAAGAAAAGGATCTAGTTATGTGTTTGTACTAAAGGATACCCAATCCTTTTTCTTCTTCACCCAAGCCTTGATCGTACAATTTTTCTTTAGTTTCTCTAGCATATTGTGAGTAAACTGCTTTTTTGTTAAACATCACCCAGTGAGTTTCATTCGCTTGCATTTGAATGAGACCTAGCTACTGGCATGTGATATGGACACACAGAAGAAAAAGTAGGGGCCAAAGAGAAGACAAAAAATAAGTACAAGGAAAGCTACTCAGTGTCACTAGTCAGTACAGAAAAGGAAATTAAAACCAAAAATAAATATTACTATACACCCACTAGAATTTAAAAAGTTAAAAAAATTGGAAAATACTAAGCATTGGTAAGAATATGGAGCAATTGGAAATTTCATATATTGCTTGTGAAAGTAGAAAATTGCACAGCCCCTCTGGAAGATAGTTCTGCAGTTTCTTGTAAACTGAACATACAGTTAATATGCAACTGAGTAATTTCATTCCTAATTATCTAACCAAGAGAGACAAAAGCACACTTGTATTCATAATAACCTCAAACTGTAGACAACTAAATGCCCATCAGTAGGTGAACACAATGAGCCCCTGGTATATGTAACAAAATAATTATATAATAGTATTATGCTGAGAGAAGCCAGATACAAAAGTAGACACATGTATGATTTCACTTATTTAAAAGTTTAGAAAAGGCAAATTATATCAGAAAGCAGGTGGTCATTTGGACTAGAAATCAAAGAATTAACTTCCAGTGATAAAAAAGGAGCTGTTTGTGGCCGAGAAAATGTCCTGTCTTGCCTGTGATGGTTACTACATGACAATACATGTTTGTCCAAAACTCACCAATCTGTCTCCTTAGGTAGATTTTTATCACATGGGAATTCTACCTCAATGAAGGGAAACATAGGGAAAAAAAAAAAAAAAACAGGAACACAATTATGTCTTTAGGTTAATTGCCTAAGATGTACTTGCTAGTTTTGCATCATTCCAGCACGAAAATAATCGTAAGATTCGCTTGTAGACGTCTGTGGTCATGTCTTACCTCTTCCAACAACACTTAGTAAAATGCATTATACATTGTGACTGTTGGCAAATACACACAAAGGAGACTAACATAATTTTTCCTTTCAATGAATTAGTACAAACAAATGTCCTGGGTTTTGTACTAAAGGATACCCAATCCTTTTTCTTCTTCACCCAAGCCTTGATCGTACAATTTTTCTTTAGTTTCTCTAGCATATTGTGAGTAAACTGCTTTTTTGTTAAACATCACCCAGTGAGTTTCATTCGCTTGCATTTGAATGAGACCTAGCTACTGGCATGTGATATGGACACACAGAAGAAAAAGTAGGGGCCAAAGAGAAGACAAAAATAAGTACAAGGAAAGCTACTCAGTGTCACTAGTCAGTACAGAAAAGGAAATTAAAACCAAAAATAAATATTACTATACACCCACTAGAATTTAAAAAGTTAAAAAAATTGGAAAATACTAAGCATTGGTAAGAATATGGAGCAATTGGAAATTTCATATATTGCTTGTGAAAGTAGAAAATTGCACAGCCCCTCTGGAAGATAGTTCTGCAGTTTCTTGTAAACTGAACATACAGTTAATATGCAACTGAGTAATTTCATTCCTAATTATCTAACCAAGAGAGACAAAAGCACACTTGTATTCATAATAACCTCAAACTGTAGACAACTAAATGCCCATCAGTAGGTGAACACAATGACCCCCTGGTATATGTAACAAAATAATTATATAATAGTATTATGCTGAGAGAAGCCAGATACAAAAGTAGACACATGTATGATTTCACTTATTTAAAAGTTTAGAAAAGGCAAATTATATCAGAAAGCAGGTGGTCATTTGGACTAGAAATCAAAGAATTAACTTCCAGTGATAAAAAAGGAGCTGTTTGTGGCCGAGAAAATGTCCTGTCTTGCCTGTGATGGTTACTACATGACAATACATGTTTGTCCAAAACTCACCAATCTGTCTCCTTAGGTAGATTTTTATCACATGGGAATTCTACCTCAATGAAGGGAAACATAGGGAAAAAAAAAAAAAAAACAGGAACACAATTATGTCTTTAGGTTAATTGCCTAAGATGTACTTGCTAGTTTTGCATCATTCCAGCACGAAAATAATCGTAAGATTCGCTTGTAGACGTCTGTGGTCATGTCTTACCTCTTCCAACCACACTTAGTAAAATGCATTATACATTGTGACTGTTGGCAAATACACACAAAGGAGACTAACATAATTTTTCCTTTCAATGAATTAGTACAAACAAATGTCCTACCTTACAATATATGGATGCAACTTTTATCAAGTTATTTGTTAACCAAACTTTCTGGGTTTTGTTGATAGTATTCCAAATACCTCTAGCCCATATACTCTAAAAGGAATGCTAAGGGGAATAACAAGTCTACCATTTGCTCTGCATTTGGGAAGGGTAACTTTAAGGATCCCACAGGTAGGTAGAGAATCCTAGAAAGTTGTATGAATTACATTTATCTGTACCTACTATGTATATTATTAGTGAGAATTCTCCTTATCAAACATAAAGGGAAACAAAGCTAGGTTTTTCTATGAACACCCAGATGTTACCACCAGAATAAGATGATCTAATAATTCTCTCAAAAGCACTTTAAGTGAAATCAAAAGCCACTATTTTTATAAAGCGAATATTTGCCAAGATAATTGACATTTTTTCTGTGATTTCTATGCATATTCTTTTAGAGAACATTCTTGTATTTTTTCTTAGATGAATGTTTCTGTAACTAAAATTGCTGAGTACAACCTATAAGACTTTATAAATATTCTATCCCAATTCCTCAAAAGATTTAGTTGAAATTTTACCTATGAAGACAGATGGAGTAAGGAAGCAACAGTCTTTACTCTCCCATATTCTAAGCAGAATGGATTTATGTTCCTATTTTCAACCAAGGACAGAAGATGCCATCCTTCCATCATAAATCTATTTACTTTTGCTGTGGAATGAATATTACAGTTGAATGTCTGAGTAGATTTGAAAGAGTCATTTTGTTTCAAAATAGGAAAAACATGGGATATTGAAAGAATGGTACCAGTGGTATGCTACCAAATGCTTGAAAGCCAACTCTTGGAAAAAAAGAAAGCAGAAACAACCCTAATTTGTGGCATTTGCTGATATTTTTGTTGTAAATACTAATATTTTCTATTTCAAGTCACCAATGTCATGTCATGTCAACTGGTTTATAAATTCCTAAAACATCAATGCATGTGACAATCATTACATACTGACTCAGCCTACAAGTGAATTAAACAATGAGATTTATTTTTAGCAATGAGTTTTAAGCTCATCAATGACCTGAGCAAAGAATGATATTTCCCCCTTTTAAGTGAAGGTAGAAAATAAACTATAGCCCTTACCATACTAAAAAAATTTTACTTCATTATTGCTTTAACATAGAAGAAAAAATATTAATAGTCCTAGGGAAAATGATACAAAGTATCTCCTTTTTAATATACTGGATTGTTTTCGGTGTGCTTTTCCTGCAAGTACCTATTTACTTTGAGATCTACATTGAGAAAAATAAATCATAGAACTTTGGAAGTGAATGGAAACAATTGTTAAGGTGACTGCAGTAGTATTCAATAAATTCTCCAGTTAACATTGTAACAGTGTGTCAAGTGATCAGGATAATTATCTATAGACAAGGCCAGAAGTAAGTTAGTATACAACTATATTTCTTAAAATATATGCAATACATATAAAACTACTGTTCATAATACACTTAAAAATTCCTATACATCAAAAGGAAAACATAAGACACTCATTGGAGAGAAAAAATTCCAATCATATAAGCAGGAAGTTTTGATAAGGCAAGTCCTTATTGTCATCATTTTATACATAGAAACAGAAATACAAGGAAATTAATCTGTCTAAGGTCACACAGTTGATCAGTGGCAGAGTCAGGGCTCAACTCAAAGACCATGCTTTTTGCCATTAATTCCCACGTGACAGAGCGTTGAGCAAATGATGCTTAAGAATGTGGTGTTGGAGAAAACTCTTGAGAGTTCCTTCGATTGCAAGGAGATCAAACCAGTTAATCCTAAAGGAAATCAACCCTGCATATTCATTTGAAAGGACTGATGCTGAAGCTGAAGCTTCAATACTTTGGCCACCAGATGCGAAGAGGAAACTCATTGGAAAAGACCCTCATGCTGGGGAAGATTGAAGGCCAAAGGAGAAGGGGTTGACAGAGGATGAGATGGTTGGACAGTATCATCGACTCAATGGACACGGATTTGAGTAAACTGTGAGACAGTGGAGGACAGAGGAACCTGGCATGCTGCACTCACAAGTGAATTAAACAATGAGATTTATTTTTAGCAATGAGTTTTAAGCTCATCAATGACCTGAGCAAAGAATGATATTTCCCTTTTAAGTGAAGGTAGAAAATAAACTATAGCCCTTACCATACTAAAAAAATTTTACTTCATTATTGCTTTAACATAGAAGAAAAAATATTAATAGTCCTAGGGAAAATGATACAAAGTATCTCCTTTTTAATATACTGGATTGTTTTCTGTGTGCTTTTCCTGCAAGTACCTATTTACTTTGAGATCTACATTGAGAAAAATAAATCATAGAACTTTGGAAGTGAATGGAAACAATTGTTAAGGTGACTGCAGTAGTATTCAATAAATTCTCCAGTTAACATTGTAACAGTGTGTCAAGTGATCAGGATAATTATCTATAGACAAGGCCAGAAGTAAGTTAGTATACAACTATATTTCTTAAAATATATGCAATACATATAAAACTACTGTTCATAATACACTTAAAAATTCCTATACATCAAAAGGAAAACATAAGACACTCATTGGAGAGAAAAAATTCCAATCATATAAGCAGGAAGTTTTGATAAGGCAAGTCCTTATTGTCATCATTTTATACATAGAAACAGAAATACAAGGAAATTAATCTGTCTAAGGTCACACAGTTGATCAGTGGCAGAGTCAGGGCTCAACTCAAAGACCATGCTTTTTGCCATTAATTCCCACGTGACAGAGCGTTGAGCAAATGATGCTTAAGAATGTGGTGTTGGAGAAAACTCTTGAGAGTTCCTTCGATTGCAAGGAGATCAAACCAGTTAATCCTAAAGGAAATCAACCCTGCATATTCATTTGAAAGGACTGATGCTGAAGCTGAAGCTTCAATACTTTGGCCACCAGATGCGAAGAGGAAACTCATTGGAAAAGACCCTCATGCTGGGGAAGATTGAAGGCCAAAGGAGAAGGGGTTGACAGAGGATGAGATGGTTGGACAGTATCATCGACTCAATGGACACGGATTTGAGTAAACTGTGAGACAGTGGAGGACAGAGGAACCTGGCATGCTGCACTCCATGGGGTTGCAAAGGGTCAGACACGACTTAGTGATTGAACAACAAGAGTTCACTGATTTCTAAAGTTGTATTCTAGAATCAATTTGACCCCACTGCTCTTGTGTTCTTTTAAATCCGTTGCTCAAAATGTGGCGAAACTCTTTTGAAGCCAGTCAATTAACACTGTCCCTATGTAAACAGACCTGTGTGCCAAAGTGTCTTCACAAAGGATGATGATATTAAGGAGAGGGAAGGAGTGGGAGAAACCAAGGGTTCAGGTTTTGGTAACCAGAGGGATGACAGTGCCATTTGTTACAATAGGAAGGACAGCAAAATGAGGGGTGATGATTTCACTGTTGGGAGACTTGAGTTTTAGCACCCACAAAATACACAGGAAGGGCGGCTACTCAATAGCAAGACAAATGCAGTGGTCCACAGAAGAGTTCCCTAGAGAGTGACCCTCAGAGTATCTGTCATGGTTAGAGTGTCTCTTATTCAATAACTTACTCTCAAATCCCTCCTTTCTTACTGTTTTGTTAAAGCTGTGTTTTAATGAAATATTTAAATTCAATCCCAATGCAGTTTGAAAGTTTTAATTAAAAGTCAGTACACTATGTTTTTTCCTCATGTAAATTTGTTGCTTGAAGGCTACCTGGCAAATAAAGAAAGGATGAAACAGAAACTGTCTTTGAGGTAAACTCAGCAGAATCATAGATGGGTTTCCTCTCGGTGCCGCCACACTGAAAATCCCTCTGGAGATAAAAGTTTTCTGTCTGCAATGCTGTGCTTTCCCTAAACTATTGTCTTTTGAAGCAGTCATTAACATCTGCATCCTCAGTGGATAGTGTTTTATGGCCTCACTGTATGTGAAAAACATTTAACATCATTAAAAAGGGTAATGAGAATAAAAATGGAAAGTTCTATATATCTTTTGAAAAACATCAGATGCAGTCTGTCCTTGAAACAAAGGAAGGGCATGGTAATAAAGTTAGCTTTTCTCCCTTCTAAAATATGTACATGGATAGAATAAGAAGTCTCTATGTTGCTAAAACACGGATTTGAGTAAACTGTGAGACAGTGGAGGACAGAGGAACCTGGCATGCTGCACTCCATGGGGTTGCAAAGGGTCAGACACGACTTAGTGATTGAACAACAAGAGTTCACTGATTTCTAAAGTTGTATTCTAGAATCAATTTGACCCCACTGCTCTTGTGTTCTTTTAAATCCGTTGCTCAAAATGTGGCGAAACTCTTTTGAAGCCAGTCAATTAACACTGTCCCTATGTAAACAGACCTGTGTGCCAAAGTGTCTTCACAAAGGATGATGATATTAAGGAGAGGGAAGGAGTGGGAGAAACCAAGGGTTCAGGTTTTGGTAACCAGAGGGATGACAGTGCCATTTGTTACAATAGGAAGGACAGCAAAATGAGGGGTGATGATTTCACTGTTGGGAGACTTGAGTTTTAGCACCCACAAAATACACAGGAAGGGCGGCTACTCAATAGCAAGACAAATGCAGTGGTCCACAGAAGAGTTCCCTAGAGAGTGACCCTCAGAGTATCTGTCATGGTTAGAGTGTCTCTTATTCAATAACTTACTCTCAAATCCCTCCTTTCTTACTGTTTTGTTAAAGCTGTGTTTTAATGAAATATTTAAATTCAATCCCAATGCAGTTTGAAAGTTTTAATTAAAAGTCAGTACACTATGTTTTTTCCTCATGTAAATTTGTTGCTTGAAGGCTACCTGGCAAATAAAGAAAGGATGAAACAGAAACTGTCTTTGAGGTAAACTCAGCAGAATCATAGATGGGTTTCCTCTCGGTGCCGCCACACTGAAAATCCCTCTGGAGATAAAAGTTTTCTGTCTGCAATGCTGTGCTTTCCCTAAACTATTGTCTTTTGAAGCAGTCATTAACATCTGCATCCTCAGTGGATAGTGTTTTATGGCCTCACTGTATGTGAAAAACATTTAACATCATTAAAAAGGGTAATGAGAATAAAAATGGAAAGTTCTATATATCTTTTGAAAAACATCAGATGCAGTCTGTCCTTGAAACAAAGGAAGGGCATGGTAATAAAGTTAGCTTTTCTCCCTTCTAAAATATGTACATGGATAGAATAAGAAGTCTCTATGTTGCTAAAAGATACAATAACTTTTAAAACGCTAAAAATAGGAAATTTCAGTGCTGTATAAAATCCTTAATGAAAACATATTTTTAAAACTGATTTGATTTGCTTATTTATATGTGGCTGTGCTGGCTGCTGCGCAGGCTTTTCTCCCGTTTGCAAAGGATGGGGGCTGCTCTCCAGTTACGATGCACGACTTCCGGCTGGGGTGGCTTCTTGTTGCGGAGCAGGCCTCTAAGGTGTGCGGGCTTCAGCAGCTGCAGCGTGTGGGATCAATAGCTGCGGCTTCCCGCCTCTAGAGCACAGGGTCAATAATTGTGGAACTCGGGCGTAGTTGCTCTGCGGCATGTGGGTTTTTCCGGATCAGGGATAAAACACCCCCGTCTTTCTACATTGGCTGATGGGTTCTTTACCAGTGAGCCACCAGGCAAGCCCGAAAGAATGTTTTTAAGATAATAATTACCTTCACAAAGGAAAAGATGCCCACCTCCATAGAGAGAATGATCGAAAATTGTTAATGAGTACCAATTGTTTAACTATACATTCTCCTCTGGAACTATTAACTGGAAAGCAAATAATATTGTTAAAATAGTATTTAAAATAATGAGTTCATTTTCTACATGGTACCAGTAAGTCTTTCCATCAAGTAACTATATACTAAAGAGTGTAAGAGTGCCACACAAGTACTGGATATGAAATGTAAATTTGGGGGAAATGGTTGCCCACTGTGAGTCAG
This sequence comes from Tragulus kanchil, assembly GCA_022376925.1. NCBI lineage: Eukaryota > Metazoa > Chordata > Mammalia > Artiodactyla > Tragulidae > Tragulus > Tragulus kanchil. The sequence goes on from JAIOJX010000030.1 coordinate 96,609,744, forward strand.
CTGAGTCTAAAGTGAGCCCTCTGCTCTAGCATTGGAAGACGGAAGCTTAATTTAAAAGATCATGCTTATTTTATGGAGGATAAAGGTATGCTTTAGCTTTGGGAGAGCTGAACTGGTATATGTAAATTATGTTTGGGGCTTGATTTCATCTGGATGCTCTAAACAGCCTCCACAAAAAAAATACTGTACACTTAAATGAATACACAATTTATACACAGTTTTTTTTATAATTGGATAGAATAAGAAGTCTCTATGTTGCTAAAAGATACAATAACTTTTAAAACGCTAAAAATAGGAAATTTCAGTGCTGTATAAAATCCTTAATGAAAACATATTTTTAAAACTGATTTGATTTGCTTATTTATATGTGGCTGTGCTGGCTGCTGCGCAGGCTTTTCTCCCGTTTGCAAAGGATGGGGGCTGCTCTCCAGTTACGATGCACGACTTCCGGCTGGGGTGGCTTCTTGTTGCGGAGCAGGCCTCTAAGGTGTGCGGGCTTCAGCAGCTGCAGCGTGTGGGATCAATAGCTGCGGCTTCCCGCCTCTAGAGCACAGGGTCAACAGTTGTGGAACTCGGGCGTAGTTGCTCTGCGGCATGTGGGTTTTTCCGGATCAGGGATAAAACACCCCCGTCATTCTACATTGGCTGATGGGTTCTTTACCAGTGAGCCACCAGGCAAGCCCGAAAGAATGTTTTTAAGATAATAATTACCTTCACAAAGGAAAAGATGCCCACCTCCATAGAGAGAATGATCGAAAATTGTTAATGAGTACCAATTGTTTAACTATACATTCTCCTCTGGAACTATTAACTGGAAAGCAAATAATATTGTTAAAATAGTATTTAAAATAATGAGTTCATTTTCTACATGGTACCAGTAAGTCTTTCCATCAAGTAACTATATACTAAAGAGTGTAAGAGTGCCACACAAGTACTGGATATGAAATGTAAATTTGGGGGAAATGGTTGCCCACTGTGAGTCAGCTGAGTCTAAAGTGAGCCCTCTGCTCTAGCATTGGAAGACGGAAGCTTAATTTAAAAGATCATGCTTATTTTATGGAGGATAAAGGTATGCTTTAGCTTTGGGAGAGCTGAACTGGTATATGTAAATTATGTTTGGGGCTTGATTTCATCTGGATGCTCTAAACAGCCTCCACAAAAAAAATACTGTACACTTAAATGAATACACAATTTATACACAGTTTTTTTTTATAAGATATGTAAAAATGTATTCTATAACACAATTAAATTTTAATTGATTTTAATTAAATTTAATGCTTGTAAGCATTAAAGAATCCCAAGGAAAAAACCATAAAAATGTTTCTGATAAAGAGACTGCTTATTGTGAGAAATACTTCCGAAAATGGTTCAAATATTGACATGCTAGAGACAATCTGGGGGCTTCCCTGGTGACTCAGTGGTAAAGAATCTGCCTGCAAAGCAGGAGACCTGGGTGTGATCCCGGGGTCAGGAAGACCCCCTGGAGAAGGAAAGAGCAACTCACTCCAATATCCTTGCCTGGGGAATCCCATGAACAGAGGGTCCTGCCAGGCTACAGTCCATGGAGTGGCAAAAGAGTCGGACGTGACTTAGCGACTAAACAACTGAGACAAGTTCACTCAGGTACTTGGAGACTGAAAGCCATTATTGCCATCAGGAGTGAATCTATACTCTGCTTCAGGGGAACACGATGCCTTTCACGTCCCCGTCATCCAGTGTTAAGTACCTAGTCACAACTTCAGCCTCAAGCCTCTATCAGGATTAAGGAGCAGACACTGGAAAAAATTGACAAGGCTAAACTGTCCTAACTTAAACAGAAACTTTTTATGACTGAGTTTAAATTTGTAACCAGTATTATATTTTTATATCAGTGAAGCAAAATCTGTATTTTATGGTAAGATAAGAAAAATTTAAACAAAATTTTCTCTGCCCCTTTCAGGCCTGTCTCTCGTCTTTAGTGTGCATTGTGTATCTGCACGGACCAGACCTCCTAAGGTGACAATATTTCTTTTTAATCTTGTAAAGATGATCCACTACTGCCTTTGTATATGTGGATCTGGTTGTGTAAACTGTCACTACAGCATTGACGGTGACCCTTTTTCTCCAAAACTAGGTATATAACTGTGCTTGGACCTCAGAGCTTTCTTTTTTAAAAAACCCTTGGTATCAAGGTATAGATTCAGGTGTACAGTAAAGTGATTCAGTTATATATACATATAGATATGTACATATTATACATACATAAATGTTTATATTAGGTATATACATATACTCATTTTTAGATTCTTTTCCATTATAGATTATTACAAGATACCAAATATAATCCCTTATACTATACAGTAGGTCCTTGCTTATTAATTTTATATATAATAGTGCATATCTGTTAATCTCATGATATTAACAAATCAAATCATATTTTTCTAAATGATCTAGTCCTTACTCGTATGAATGCATTTACTTAGGTGTAATAATATCAAATTTTGGTCTTTTTTAAAAAAATAGCCATCTTAAAAAAAAATAGCTTTCTTGAACACTTTATGTTCTAAGTTTGCATCCTATACTATAGACATCTTATAATTTTAATACTTCTTTACTTCTCAGATGGTCTCCAATTCTTTGATATTAAAAAAAATCTGTGATATTATTCCTGTATATATAACATATTTCTTACTTTGGATATTATTGCTATAAAAAGTTTTCAAGAAGCTGAATCAGTGAATAAGAGATTCTTATGCAACTTCTTTAAAGTATAACATACTGGACAAGTTGGGGCTGTGTTAAGAGTTGTTTATCATTGCATCTTTTTTTTTTTAAAGATTTATTTATTTATTTTGGGCGGAGGTAGGGTTGGGGAGGGCGGGGAGCGGGCGGGCCACTTCTATTGTTCTCTATTTCCATCCGTCTTTGCTCTTTGGCTCCTGTGGGCCTCCCATCGCGGTGGCATCTGTTGTTGCAGAAAACCGGCTCTGGGCGCATGCGCTCTAGAACTTCGGCTCGGTAATTGGACACATCAGTCCAGCCGCTCCGCGGCACGTGGGATCCTCCTAGGCCAGGGATCGAATCGGCGCCCCTTGCACTGCAAGGCGGTGTCCTTACCCACTGGACCACCAGGGGAAGCCCTCATTGCATCTTTCTGATTTTAGTTTTTGCCTGGGTGCTTGTTTTGTAAATATCTCCCATATCTTTTTATTTTATGAAGTTAAAAGACCCATCGATTACAATTTCTTTGTTATTCTCTTCAAAAGCATTTACCGTTGTTGCTGTTCAGTCATTTAGTCATGTCAGACTCTTTGCGACCCCATGGACTGCAGCACCCCAGGCTTCCCTGTCCTTCACTGTCTCTTGTAGTTTGCTCAGACTCATGCCCATTGAGTCGATGATGCCATCTAACCATCCCTTCCTCTGTCACCTTCTTCATCTCCCGCCCTCAATTTTTCCCCAGTATCAGGGTCATTTTCAATGAGTCAGCTCTTCATATCAGGTGACAACGGTATTGGAGCTTCAGCATTAGCATCAGGCCTGCCAATGAATATTCAGGGTTGATTTCCTTTAGGATTGACTGATTTGATCTCCTTGTGGTCCAGGGGACTCTCAAGAGCTTTCTCCAACACCACAATTCAAAGGCATCAGTTATTCAGAGCTCAGCTTTCTTTATGGGCCAGCTCTCACATCTCTACATGACTACTGGGAAAACCATAGCTTTAACTGTATGGACTTTAGTTGACAAAGTGATGTCTCTGCTTTTTAATATACTCTTGAGGTTTGTCATAGCTTATTTTCCATTTTTTAATTTCTTGGCTGCAGTCACCATCCATGGTGATTTTATCTATTTTTACTTTTTCTAACATTTAATAAGATGACCACGAGGATTAAGATAATTTAAATGCTTGACACTACTTGGACTAAAATTATCTTTATTAATATATTATCTATATTAAAAGCTTCACTGGGGGCTTCCCTGGTGGTCCAGTGGGTAAAAAGTCTGCCGTTCAGTGCAAGGGACACCGGTTTGGACCCTGGCCAGGGAAGATCCCACATGCCGTGGAACGGCTGGACCGGTGTGTCCAATTATGCGTCGGCGCTCTGGAGCACGTGTGCCCAGAGCCAGTGCTCTGCGACGAGAGAGGCCACTGCGATGGGAGGCCCACACATGCTAAAGAATTAAGATGGATGAAAATAAATAAATGAAGGACCAATAAAAGAGGCCAAAATTTAAAAAAAAAAAAAAAAAAAAAGCTTCACCGGGTAATTTTAAGTATCCTTAAATTTCTGAAATTTTATGTTAGTTATTATTCCATTGAGAAAGCTTATTGAAGTGCAGATTCTGACTCTGCAGATCTGGAGTGCAGCCCAGAGCCTGCTTTTCTAATAAGTTCTATAGGCTGTGGACCACATTTTGAATAATATTTTGTCTGCATTTGTGTTACAGACCACAGGCTTAAGAGGATGAATTGAGTCAAGTCACTTTTGTTTGGTCTTGCATTTGTCACCTTCTTCATCTCCCGCCTCAATTTTTCCCCAGTATCAGGGTCATTTTCAATGAGTCAGCTCTTCATATCAGGTGACAACGGTATTGGAGCTTCAGCATTAGCATCAGGCCTGCCAATGAATATTCAGGGTTGATTTCCTTTAGGATTGACTGATTTGATCTCCTTGTGGTCCAGGGGACTCTCAAGAGCTTTCTCCAACACCACAATTCAAAGGCATCAGTTATTCAGAGCTCAGCTTTCTTTATGGGCCAGCTCTCACATCTCTACATGACTACTGGGAAAACCATAGCTTTAACTGTATGGACTTTAGTTGACAAAGTGATGTCTCTGCTTTTTAATATACTCTTGAGGTTTGTCATAGCTTATTTTCCATTTTTTAATTTCTTGGCTGCAGTCACCATCCATGGTGATTTTATCTATTTTTACTTTTTCTAACATTTAATAAGATGACCACGAGGATTAAGATAATTTAAATGCTTGACACTACTTGGACTAAAATTATCTTTATTAATATATTATCTATATTAAAAGCTTCACTGGGGGCTTCCCTGGTGGTCCAGTGGGTAAAAAGTCTGCCGTTCAGTGCAAGGGACACCGGTTTGGACCCTGGCCAGGGAAGATCCCACATGCCGTGGAACGGCTGGACCGGTGTGTCCAATTATGCGTCGGCGCTCTGGAGCACGTGTGCCCAGAGCCAGTGCTCTGCGACGAGAGAGGCCACTGCGATGGGAGGCCCACACATGCTAAAGAATTAAGATGGATGAAAATAAATAAATGAAGGACCAATAAAAGAGGCCAAAATTTAAAAAAAAAAAAAAAAAAAAGCTTCACCGGGTAATTTTAAGTATCCTTAAATTTCTGAAATTTTATGTTAGTTATTATTCCATTGAGAAAGCTTATTGAAGTGCAGATTCTGACTCTGCAGATCTGGAGTGCAGCCCAGAGCCTGCTTTTCTAATAAGTTCTATAGGCTGTGGACCACATTTTGAATAATATTTTGTCTGCATTTGTGTTACAGACCACAGGCTTAAGAGGATGAATTGAGTCAAGTCACTTTTGTTTGGTCTTGGTCTAATCTTGTCTTGGAAATCTTCACCTTTGTTATGGAAATACAGTAGGTTCAGGACCCAACCAGGGAACAGACAGAGCTAACAATGACTCCTGGTGTGTCCTCATGGAGTAGACATCCTCACCAGTCAGCTTCTGGTCCCTCTAATGACAGCATTCCCATCTCTCTGCTCTCCAGGAGCCTATTTGAGAAACCACCACTTACACTTGAAAACTACATAAAACACCCTGTTCTTGTTCACTGGTTCTTAAGTTGTGTTAAGGATATAAACTGCTTCAAAGAACAGTATATGTTAGTATTAGTACATACTTTTCTCTCTGAGTTTTAAACTTATAAATTAAACTGGTATTATAGCATATTTCCAGAAGGTACTTGCCTCAGAAGATAATGTTTCCAATTCCAAAGCATTTATAATCATCATCATCTGTTATTTGCTAAAAAAGAAAAAAAAATACACATACACAAAACTGTTTACTGGCTATGCCCCAATACAAAATGCTTTTGGAGTTAAAAAAAATAAAAATAAAAAAAAATGAAGCCCTCTTAAAAAATAAATAAAAGTGCAGACAGGTAGTCTCTTATGCTTAATAAATAGATTAAAAATATAAAGTACATTTATCAGGATGTTAATTATCAGCAGGATTTAGAATAATAGTTTAATTACTATTTAATTTCTGAAGTATTACATTAGAATTTTCCTTTTTTATAGAACTAAACAGTATCTGAATTAGATGAAATAATTTCATTTTTATTTTGAAAATTAGAACCCGCTTTGTATGGCTGAGTAATATAAACATTGCAGAGTTAAGTAGGTCACTTAGACTCATGTCTAAGTAAACCACAAGAGCTTCAAGATGACCACATTGGATACTGCAGGGTATCCAATCTAAGAAGAGAACATCCAGAAATACGGTATTTTCAAGGTTAGACTGAACCAAGTATAGAACAGATAAGACAAGATTAGTCTCCTAAAATCTCCTAGGAATGTTGTGACCTTTATTTTAGTTTCAAGTGATCCTAAAGGGATGATGATTGATCTTCTATATAGGCAGAAGCAAATGAGGAAAGTTATCTTATTTACTATAGTATAGGCTTCAAATAAATGTTTAGGTACAATACCAAAAAAAGGAAAAAAAATCAAAGATAATTAGGCACAGACTATAAGTAGATCTCAGGAGTGAAAAACAGCAAAGAATAAAAATAGAGGCATCACCACCAAGAGCTCTTTAAATGCTCAAGAGACTGGGATTAATATATTCAAATTAAACAATTATGTCAGCACATTTAAAGAAGCATAGACAGACTTGAAGATATCTGCTGGAAACAGGAAAGTAATCAAAGTGACACAGAATTATTTAAAATGAAACAAAAAACATATAGGAATACAAATAAATAAAAATAATTTAAAATTTTATAAACTTTTTTTTTTTTTTTAAATTTGAGGGTGGAGATCAAAAAGGTAGAGTGGGAGGACATGGAACTCACCTCCCTCCACAAACACATCAAAAATACATCTACATGTAGAATAATTCTCACTGCAAACTAAGTGGAAACTGGCAGAAGGACTCGGGAGCAAACAAGGCTGTAAGAAGGACCCACACAGAACCAAGCAGGAGTGGAGCAGTGACCGGGTTGGGTCCTGTGACCCTGACCACGTTTCCACCTCCCAGTGTGTATCGCAAAGGAGCTGTGTGCCCCTCTTAGCCCGTGGTGCTTCACAGGCTTTAGAATAATAGTTTAATTACTATTTAATTTCTGAAGTATTACATTAGAATTTTCCTTTTTTATAGAACTAAACAGTATCTGAATTAGATGAAATAATTTCATTTTTATTTTGAAAATTAGAACCCGCTTTGTATGGCTGAGTAATATAAACATTGCAGAGTTATAGGTCACTTAGACTCATGTCTAAGTAAACCACAAGAGCTTCAAGATGACCACATTGGATACTGCAGGGTATCCAATCTAAGAAGAGAACATCCAGAAATACGGTATTTTCAAGGTTAGACTGAACCAAGTATAGAACAGATAAGACAAGATTAGTCTCCTAAAATCTCCTAGGAATGTTGTGACCTTTATTTTAGTTTCAAGTGATCCTAAAGGGATGATGATTGATCTTCTATATAGGCAGAAGCAAATGAGGAAAGTTATCTTATTTACTATAGTATAGGCTTCAAATAAATGTTTAGGTACAATACCAAAAAAAGGAAAAAAAAATCAAAGATAATTAGGCACAGACTATAAGTAGATCTCAGGAGTGAAAAACAGCAAAGAATAAAAATAGAGGCATCACCACCAAGAGCTCTTTAAATGCTCAAGAGACTGGGATTAATATATTCAAATTAAACAATTATGTCAGCACATTTAAAGAAGCATAGACAGACTTGAAGATATCTGCTGGAAACAGGAAAGTAATCAAAGTGACACAGAATTATTTAAAATGAAACAAAAAACATATAGGAATACAAATAAATAAAAATAATTTAAAATTTTATAAACTTTTTTTTTTTTTTAAATTTGAGGGTGGAGATCAAAAAGGTAGAGTGGGAGGACATGGAACTCACCTCCCTCCACAAACACATCAAAAATACATCTACATGTAGAATAATTCTCACTGCAAACTAAGTGGAAACTGGCAGAAGGACTCGGGAGCAAACAAGGCTGTAAGAAGGACCCACACAGAACCAAGCAGGAGTGGAACGGAAGTGACCGGGTTGGGTCCTGTGACCCTGACCACGTTTCCACCTCCCCAGTGTGTATCGCAAAAGGAGCTGTGTGCCCCTCTTAGCCCGTGGTGCTTCACAGCGCTATTCCACTTTGAGGCAAGGGCTGCCTGGCCTGGGAGTGGGGTCATGGCTCTCGTAAGAGCCGTGGATCAGTCTCTTAATATAAAACAAACAAACAGGCTTCCCCTGGTGGTCCAGTGGGTAAGGACACCACCTTGCAGTGCAAGGGGCTCCGGTTCGAGCCCTGGCCTGGGAAGATCCCACATGCCGTGGAGCAGCTGGACCGATGTGTCCAATTGCCGAGCCCGAGCTCTGGAGCGCATGTGCCCAGAGCCGGTGCTCTGTGACGACAGACGCCACCGCGATGGGAGGCCCACAGGAGCCAAAGAACAAAGACGGATGAAAATGGAGAAATGAAAGACCAATAGAAGTGGCCCGCCTGCTCCCCTCTCTCCCCAACCTGACCCCCGCCCAAAATAAATAATAAATAAATAAATCTTTAAAAAAACAAACAAACAAAAACAAAGCATACTTCCCTGGTGATCCAGTAGCTAAGATTCACCGACAACGCAGGAAACACAGGTTCAATCCCTGGTCCCCAGAGATCCTACTTGGTTGCTGAGCAACTAAGCCTGTGAGTCACAATTACGGACACTGTGCATTGAATCTATTGACACCTGGATGCTCTAGAGTACATGTGCTGCAGGATAAGAAACCACTGCAATGGGATGCCCCCCAATGGCCACAACTAGAGAAAGTCCACATACAGCAACAAAGACATAGCAGGGCTAAAAATTAAAAAAGCAAAAAAAAATTAAAAATTAAAAACAAAACGAAGCAAAAATAAACAATTAAACTGAAAAGCTTTTACACTGCAAATAAAGCCATCGGTTAAAAAAAAAAAAAGCCAAACTACCAAACAGGAAAAAATATTTGCAAATGGTATGACCAATAAGGGGCTAATATCCAAAACATATGAGAAGTTCATACATCTCAATATGAATAACCCCAATTATCAATTAGCATAAGAGATGAACAGATATTTTTTTTCAAATGAATAGACATTTTACCAAAGGAGATACAGAGATGGTCAACAGGCACATGAAAGAATGCAGAATATCATTAACCATCTAAGACATGCAAATAAAAACCAGAAGAAAATGACGTCTCACATCTGTCAAAATGGCTATCATCAAAAAGTCTACAAATAAACATTCCAAAAATGCAGAGAAAGGGAACTCTAGTGAACTCTTGAGAGAATGTAAATCAGCACAACCACTAGGAAAAACAGTAAAGAAGTTCCTCTGAATACCAAAAGAAAAAAAACCTTCCACAGGAGCAAGAATTCCATTTCTGAGTATCTACTGAAGAATATAAAAACCTAAGCTTTGAAAAAACACTTGCCCAACAATGATCATAGCAGTATTACATACAATAGCCAATATATGGAAACAATTTACTGGAACATTTACAAAGCCATGAAAAGGATGAAATTTTCCCATTTAAAAGAGACATGACTGACCCAGACATAAACATACTGAGTTAAGTTAGAGAGCAGAAGAACAAATATCATAGAACTGGTATGTGAAAAATAAAATTTGAACTACAAATGAACTACATTTTACAAAACAGAAGGAGACCCACAGATTTAGAAAACAGGCTTTGGGTGACCAACAGAGAAAGGTGGGGAAAAGGCTATTAATAAATTAGGGGATTGCATTAATACATACACATGAATATACCTAATCTAGATAATAAACAAGGATCTACTGTAAACCAAAGGAAGACTATTCAACACAGTAATAAGCATGTAGAAAAGGATATGAAAAATAGTAGATGTATGTCTCTATATAAATAAATCAAGCTGCTGCACACCTAAAAAAACACAACAGTGTAGAACAAGCATAGTCTAGTACAAAATTAAAGTTGAACAACAAAATTAAACTGACAAAACAAGAATGCCTACACTATTTCTTCCTGTACTGGAAACTCCGGCTGGTTCACATCCCTGGAGACTCTCATGAGACTTGCTTCTGAGGCAGGACTGCCATGGGGCTGAGGGACTGGGCAGGACATGCCAGCATATAAGCTTCCCTTAGACCTGTACTGCCTGGTGCCCTTTGGATGGGCAACAATCACCCCAGGATGATGCACAACCTATGGCAGCTAAATCAAGCAGAGGGCACCCAAAGAATGGTGGACCCTTCAGGCCGAGGGAGCTTTGGTAAGTCCCCTGGTCCCTAGGACTCCTGGTGCTGGGGGTCCCAGCTCCAGTCTCCTTCCTTCCTTAGCTTCACTGAACCTACGGGTGAAAGAAACATCAGGACATCTTTGGCAGACCTTGGACTTTTCGGGAGGGTGTCTTTTAAGGGGCAAGAAGTAAAGAGGTGCAAGAGCTGGAGTGTCTGTTCTCCCAGGATCCACTCTCAACTACAACCCTGAAAAAGGACTGTTGCCAAGGCTCACGTAGTTTCCCAGGAACCAGAGCAGGGTTGAGGAAACGCTGCCACCGTGTGGACATACTTCAGAACTACAACTTGGAAACCAGGGCCTGGGGCATTTCCAACTCCCCAAGTCCAGGGAGACCTAAACGTTACCTATCCTCAAGGAAAGTCCTGTGGGTAGGTAACTAAAAGACAATTGATCAAAGAACTCACATTCAAGAAGCCAGCTGCAAAAAATAAAAACCGTACACACTGGTTTAAAAAAAAAAAAAAAAAACAGCAGAAAGTGCTTGAAGTCACTTAGCAGGAGAGAAATGTCAATCAGCAAGAAATACATGTTAATATTATTTGGTGCTGATCAGAAAGGCCATGATAAGTATGTCCATGAAGAAAAAGTGAAGGAGAGGGAGTGAAGAAAAGGAACACCGGCACGTTGTGCCCAGCAACTGAAATTGGTAAAAGATACTATAGGACACAGCGGGAATTCCTTAAAAACTAAACGTACAGATACATATGATCCAGGCCTCTCATGTGTGGGCACATACCTGAAGGAAACTGTAGTCAAAAAAAGACACAGGGACTCCACCTCTCACAGCAGCACTAAACTGCCAAAGCAGGCAAGCACCAAAATGTCCATGGTCAGATGCATCAAGGAGACATGGTATACACAGAGAATGGAATGATACTCAGCCATTAAAACGGATAAAATAATTAGGTTTACAGGCACAAGAATGCACGAGCAGATGATCATACTAACAAGGTATATCAGGAAGAGAAAAACATCCTAAGACATCACTGATAGGTAGAAATTAAATGAAAAAAAAAAAAAAACTGAAGCATGACTTTCAAACAGAAATTGATTTTGAAAGGTAACTTATGCAGGCCAGGGAGGAAAGTGGGTTGGATTGGAGGAAAACTAGGAGGATAAGATGCACATATGCTCACTAATAAACTTACAATAGATAATCAACAAGGACTTTCTACAGATCGCATGAAACTTTACTATACAGTAACAACCCACAGGAGGAAAAATCCCGAAAAACAGTAGAAAGATGTTTCCATGCAACTGAACCAAGATGCTGTACACCTAAAACAAATACATGATAAAAATAATAGGGGCTTCCCCTGGTGGTCCAGTGGGTAAGGACACCGCCTTGCAGTGCAAGGGGCGCCGGTTCGATCCCTGGCCTGGGAGGATCCCACGTGCCGCAGAGTGGCTGGACTGATGTGTCCAATTACCGAGCCGGAGCTCTGGGGCGCATGCGCCCAGAGCACACGCTCTGCAGCGAGAGAGGCCACTGCGATGGGAGGCCCACAGGAGCCAAAGAACAAAGATGGATGAAAATAGAGGAGTGAAAGACCAATAGAAGTGGTCTACCACCTCCCCTCCGCCTCCAACCTGACCCCTGCCCAAAATAAATAAATAAATAAATCTTAATAAAAAAAAAATAATAATATACCAGCCACGAAAAAGAAAAATCGGATAAAAGGAAAAAAAAAAAAAAAAAAAACACTTAAAAAGGAATGCCCTCCCCAAAACAAGGAAACAAAAGCTTCTATCCATCCTATGCACAGGAGCAGCCTTCTTTCCCAAGCAGGACTGGCACTGTACAAGGAGACTCCAGGTGGAAAACAAAGAACTGAATCCAGCTAACTTACACCCACAGGAAATAGAATGTGTTTAATTGCTGGAGGACAAAAGAATTAAAATCTTAGATGGAATAGGAAAAAAAACAAAATGGTTCCAAGAGCTTACAGATGGCTTCCAAGTCAGCCTGGAAATCCAGGCTTTTCCCATTCCTCCAGACATAGAAGCCTATTTTCCCTAGAAAAGCCTGAAATGGGGGTGCGGAATCTAGCCCTGAAATGCCTGCCTAGGGCCAAATGCAATCAGCAAGGCCTATTCCCCTCCATAAGGACACAACCTGCCAAGGATCACTGGGGCACTATGAAGTTCAGACACTGGAATCCTCTGCGAAACCAGGTAGGAGTTCATACCCAATCCAGAGGCCAGCAGATACGTCAACAGACACAAATTCCCAGAGAGGGTGTGGGAAAACAGGGAGCATGCCTCCAGTTCAGGTCACTGACAAAAGGTCAGAGGTCCTATGACCCAACTGCTTGTGCTCCTTACGTAAGGAAATGCACAAGTACAGATGATTCTCCCATCCCCAGGGGTGGAAACATTCCAAGGTATCCCGAGTCCCACTGGACACCTGGACTCCAGCTTTGGTTGCCCCAGGAATCATACTCCCCAAAAGACGCGACCACCACACTGTCCAAGAGGGTTCGCTTCAGGAAACAGGCTATCCACAGAGAAAACCTGTCAACTAATCAAAGAGTGACCTCAGAAGTCACATATTTGCACTTGATCATTTGCAAAGGTGCCATGAGCGAGAGAGGCCACTGCGATGGGAGGCCCACAGGAGCCAAAGAACAAAGATGGATGAAAATAGAGGAGTGAAAGACCAATAGAAGTGGTCTACCACCTCCCCTCCGCCTCCAACCTGACCCCTGCCCAAAATAAATAAATAAATAAATCTTAATAAAAAAAAAATAATAATATACCAGCCACGAAAAAGAAAAATCGGATAAAAGGAAAAAAAAAAAAAAAAAAAAAACACTTAAAAAGGAATGCCCTCCCCAAAACAAGGAAACAAAAGCTTCTATCCATCCTATGCACAGGAGCAGCCTTCTTTCCCAAGCAGGACTGGCATTGTACAAGGAGACTCCAGGTGGAAAACAAAGAACTGAATCCAGCTAACTTACACCCACAGGAAATAGAATGTGTTTAATTGCTGGAGGACAAAAGAATTAAAATCTTAGATGGAATAGGAAAAAAAACAAAATGGTTCCAAGAGCTTACAGATGGCTTCCAAGTCAGCCTGGAAATCCAGGCTTTTCCCATTCCTCCAGACATAGAAGCCTATTTTCCCTAGAAAAGCCTGAAATGGGGGTGCGGAATCTAGCCCTGAAATGCCTGCCTAGGGCCAAATGCAATCAGCAAGGCCTATTCCCCTCCATAAGGACACAACCTGCCAAGGATCACTGGGGCACTATGAAGTTCAGACACTGGAATCCTCTGCGAAACCAGGTAGGAGTTCATACCCAATCCAGAGGCCAGCAGATACGTCAACAGACACAAATTCCCAGAGAGGGTGTGGGAAAACAGGGAGCATGCCTCCAGTTCAGGTCACTGACAAAAGGTCAGAGGTCCTATGACCCAACTGCTTGTGCTCCTTACGTAAGGAAATGCACAAGTACAGATGATTCTCCCATCCCCAGGGGTGGAAACATTCCAAGGTATCCCGAGTCCCACTGGACACCTGGACTCCAGCTTTGGTTGCCCCAGGAATCATACTCCCCAAAAGACGCGACCACCACACTGTCCAAAGAGGGTTCGCTTCAGGAAACAGGCTATCCACAGAGAAAAACCTGTCAACTAATCAAAGAGTGACCTCAGAAGTCACATATTTGCACTTGATCATTTGCAAATAGGTCCAGAATGAATACCAAAAAAAAAAAAAAAAAAATTCCAACGCAGTCAAAGCTCTTTGCAGTCAAAGGAGGTACAAATAACAAACACTATCAAAAAGGAAAGAGATTCACTGACTGAGAAACCCATTTCTTGGTGACCATGGAGCATACCCCGTTGGGACCAAGGTAAACATGCAGGTCAGCTGACAGGCACACTCATCACCTCAAGAGCCTAATGCACAAAGACCTTCTGGAAACCAGAGGAGAATCTCCTCAGCTCTGTCAACTGATATATGGAGAAGGAATCTGAAAAACACCAGGGTCATCTCCAAATTTCTGTCTGGCTACTGGACACCTGCAGAAAACCCGAATCTGGAAATATCTGGAGAGTGGTGGAATTCCAAGACCGGCTGAAAGGAACTAAAGAAAACATTACAAAAAAAAGATGCCTCCGGGCCCGACCAGGTCCAAGGCTATGGGAGACCTTTCCCAGGCTTGGACAAGGGGCAGCGTGGCTTCCTCCACAGCACGGCCCTAGGGTGGAGCCCTTGGGGCAGGTGGGCCACCACATGCTGTCCCAGGGTGTCCGGAGGGCCTCCTGGGCGGGTGACCCCTCCCAGGAATGGTGGGGACCTGCACGGCTCTGAATGCCGAGTGGGATAGCGCTGGGGATCCTCTAGGCCCGGAGAGATCCGACCAGGCCCCTGGGCTCTAAGCCTGCTAGTCTTCAAGTTATCACCAGCAGCTGCCTGCGTGAGGTTCCGTGAACTCAACGCCCACTGAAAGTCGCAAACCCTTTCGGCTCAGCCAGAGAGGGTGTGGGAAAACAGGGAGCATGCCTCCAGTTCAGGTCACTGACAAAAGGTCAGAGGTCCTATGACCCAACTGCTTGTGCTCCTTACGTAAGGAAATGCACAAGTACAGATGATTCTCCCATCCCCAGGGGTGGAAACATTCCAAGGTATCCCGAGTCCCACTGGACACCTGGACTCCAGCTTTGGTTGCCCCAGGAATCATACTCCCCAAAAGACGCGACCACCACACTGTCCAAAGAGGGTTCGCTTCAGGAAACAGGCTATCCACAGAGAAAAACCTGTCAACTAATCAAAGAGTGACCTCAGAAGTCACATATTTGCACTTGATCATTTGCAAATAGGTCCAGAATGAATACCAAAAAAAAAAAAAAAAAATTCCAACGCAGTCAAAGCTCTTTGCAGTCAAAGGAGGTACAAATAACAAACACTATCAAAAAGGAAAGAGATTCACTGACTGAGAAACCCATTTCTTGGTGACCATGGAGCATACCCCGTTGGGACCAAGGTAAACATGCAGGTCAGCTGACAGGCACACTCATCACCTCAAGAGCCTAATGCACAAAGACCTTCTGGAAACCAGAGGAGAATCTCCTCAGCTCTGTCAACTGATATATGGAGAAGGAATCTGAAAAACACCAGGGTCATCTCCAAATTTCTGTCTGGCTACTGGACACCTGCAGAAAACCCGAATCTGGAAATATCTGGAGAGTGGTGGAATTCCAAGACCGGCTGAAAGGAACTAAAGAAAAACATTACAAAAAAAAGATGCCTCCGGGCCCGACCAGGTCCAAGGCTATGGGAGACCTTTCCCAGGCTTGGACAAGGGGCAGCGTGGCTTCCTCCACAGCACGGCCCTAGGGTGGAGCCCTTGGGGCAGGTGGGCCACCACATGCTGTCCCAGGGTGTCCGGAGGGCCTCCTGGGCGGGTGACCCCTCCCAGGAATGGTGGGGACCTGCACGGCTCTGAATGCCGAGTGCACGCAAGCGCTGGGGATCCTCTAGGCCCGGAGAGATCCGACCAGGCCCCTGGGCTCTAAGCCTGCTAGTCTTCAAGTTATCACCAGCAGCTGCCTGCGTGAGGTTCCGTGAACTCAACGCCCACTGAAAGTCGCAAACCCTTTCGGCTCAGCCTGGACGGCTCAGAAGGGTGTTTTGAAACCCCAAACCAAGGCAGAGGCCAAGCACCCCAGGAGCTCTCCTCCCACATTATACTCTTTATTTCCAGGGCAGCCAGAGGACTGCCTGCCAGTCTCAGCCCCTCCCAGAAAACGCGGTGAGTGTGGAGGAAGGAATGCTGCCACCTTGTGGGCACTCTTGGGAACTGCAACCTGGAAACCAGGGCCTAGAGGCATTCCCCATTCAAAGTCAGGGGGGAATTCCACCAACTGTGGCTGCAGGGAGCGCCCCCTAGTAGAGAAGCCCAATAGGATCGAGTCCCTGGCGAACCTTGAGGGAGCCACCTGGAGAAAGGAACCTTGACATACACTGTTTTCAAAGAAAAAAGAAAATGTAAACCAGGACACCCAGAAAGGTGTGTCTCTCTCAAGCCCAAACAGACTACCTGATTGACACAGCCCAGTCAGGGTGACCAGAAAAGAAATCTGCTTGAGGGCCTAGGTCAATGAGGTGGTGAGATGCCCAGGCACACTCCCAAGGCTACAGCAGCCCATCGGCAAGGACCTCCTGGAGACCAATGGCAACTCGAGCTGGTACCTTCCTCTGCTAAACGGAGGAAAATCTGAAAGATACCCCAGGGGGACTACACAGAACTGAACCAAGCTATGATATGCTCACAGGAAAGAGAGCATGTTTAGTTGCTGGAGGACAACAGTATTAAAACTTAAGGTAAAACCGGGCGGAAAAAATAAAAAAGAAAGCGGTTGGCAGCGGTTGCAAACAGCTCCCAGCACGGCCCTAGGGTGGAGCCCTTGGGGCAGGTGCCACCACATGCTGTCCCAGGGTGTCCGGAGGGCCTCCTGGGCGGGTGACCCCTCCCAGGAATGGTGGGGCCCTGCACGGCTCTGAATGCCGAGTGCCCGCAGGCGCTGGGGGTCCTCTAGGCCCGGAGGGAGCCGACCACGCCACTCGGCTCTAAGCCTGCTAGTCTTCAAGTTATCACCAGCAGCTGCCTGCGTGAGGTTCCGTGAACTCAACGCCCACTGAAAGTCGCAAACCCTTTCGGCTCAGCCTGGACGGCTCAGAAGGGTGTTTTGAAACCCCAAACCAAGGCAGAGGCCAAGCACCCCAGGAGCTCTCCTCCCACATTATACTCTTTATTTCCAGGGCAGCCAGAGGACTGCCTGCCAGTCTCAGCCCCTCCCAGAAAACGCGGTGAGTGTGGAGGAAGGAATGCTGCCACCTTGTGGGCACTCTTGGGAACTGCAACCTGGAAACCAGGGCCTAGAGGCATTCCCCATTCAAAGTCAGGGGGGAATTCCACCAACTGTGGCTGCAGGGAGCGCCCCCTAGTAGAGAAGCCCAATAGGATCGAGTCCCTGGCGAACCTTGAGGGAGCCACCTGGAGAAAGGAACCTTGACATACACTGTTTTCAAAGAAAAAAGAAAATGTAAACCAGGACACCCAGAAAGGTGTGTCTCTCTCAAGCCCAAACAGACTACCTGATTGACACAGCCCAGTCAGGGTGACCAGAAAAGAAATCTGCTTGAGGGCCTAGGTCAATGAGGTGGTGAGATGCCCAGGCACACTCCCAAGGCTACAGCAGCCCATCGGCAAGGACCTCCTGGAGACCAATGGCAACTCGAGCTGGTACCTTCCTCTGCTAAACGGAGGAAAATCTGAAAGATACCCCAGGGGGACTACACAGAACTGAACCAAGCTATGATATGCTCACAGGAAAGAGAGCATGTTTAGTTGCTGGAGGACAACAGTATTAAAACTTAAGGTAAAACCGGGCGGAAAAAATAAAAAAGAAAGCGGTTGGCAGCGGTTGCAAACAGCTCCCACATCAGCCTGGACATTCAGGCTTTCCCCATCCCTCCAGACTTAGAAGCCTATTTTCCCTAGGCAGGACTAGCAGCGGGTGAGGAATCAGGGCAAGAAATGCTTGCATATGGTCAAATTCAATCAGCAAAGCTTGATCTCCTCCATATATAGACAATGTGCCCTCGGTCACTGGGTTGCTATTAAGTTCAGACATGGGAAGCCCTTTTCATGTTTAGAAATATTACATCAATTTAGTTATTCGTCAAAATCTTCTTTGGTGTATTAACCTAGCTTTATACTTGCTGTGAGATTATATCATAGTTTGTAAAACAAAATGTGAAAAAGTTCCTTGGCCTTGTGGAGAATATTCAGCATGTTAAGATCAATGTCATGAAAACACCATGGACAGTGCTCAAGTTGAAAGACAGTGTCCGAGACTGCAAGGAGTGAAAGCAGTCAGTCCCTAAGGAAATCAACCCTGAAGTGTCCTTTGAAGGACTGATCCTAAAGTTGAAGCTCTAATACTTTGGCCTCCTGATGAGAAGAGCTGTCTCATTGGAAAAGCCTCTGATGCTGGCAAAAATTGAAGGCAAGCGGAGAAGAGGATGACAGAGGCTGAGATGGTTGGATGACATCATTGACTCAATGGACATGCGTTGGAGTAAGCTCCAGTAGATGGTGAAGAGCAGGGAAGCCTGGCGTGACGCAGTCTGTGGGGTCGCAAAGAGTTATACAAGATTGAGCTACTGAATGAACTGATACACTAGGAGTTTAGAGAATTGCCCCAAGTTAGCGGGAGCTTAGAAAAGAAATCTGCTTGAGGGCCTAGGTCAATGAGGTGGTGAGATGCCCAGGCACACTCCCAAGGCTACAGCAGCCCATCGGCAAGGACCTCCTGGAGACCAATGGCAACTCGAGCTGGTACCTTCCTCTGCTAAACGGAGGAAAATCTGAAAGATACCCCAGGGGGACTACACAGAACTGAACCAAGCTATGATATGCTCACAGGAAAGAGAGCATGTTTAGTTGCTGGAGGACAACAGTATTAAAACTTAAGGTAAAACCGGGCGGAAAAAATAAAAAAGAAAGCGGTTGGCAGCGGTTGCAAACAGCTCCCACATCAGCCTGGACATTCAGGCTTTCCCCATCCCTCCAGACTTAGAAGCCTATTTTCCCTAGGCAGGACTAGCAGCGGGTGAGGAATCAGGGCAAGAAATGCTTGCATATGGTCAAATTCAATCAGCAAAGCTTGATCTCCTCCATATATAGACAATGTGCCCTCGGTCACTGGGTTGCTATTAAGTTCAGACATGGGAAGCCCTTTTCATGTTTAGAAATATTACATCAATTTAGTTATTCGTCAAAATCTTCTTTGGTGTATTAACCTAGCTTTATACTTGCTGTGAGATTATATCATAGTTTGTAAAAACAAAATGTGAAAAAGTTCCTTGGCCTTGTGGAGAATATTCAGCATGTTAAGATCAATGTCATGAAAACACCATGGACAGTGCTCAAGTTGAAAGACAGTGTCTGAGACTGCAAGGAGTGAAAGCAGTCAGTCCCTAAGGAAATCAACCCTGAAGTGTCCTTTGAAGGACTGATCCTAAAGTTGAAGCTCTAATACTTTGGCCTCCTGATGAGAAGAGCTGTCTCATTGGAAAAGCCTCTGATGCTGGCAAAAATTGAAGGCAAGCGGAGAAGAGGATGACAGAGGCTGAGATGGTTGGATGGCATCATTGACTCAATGGACATGCGTTGGAGTAAGCTCCAGTAGATGGTGAAGAGCAGGGAAGCCTGGCGTGACGCAGTCTGTGGGGTCGCAAAGAGTTATACAAGATTGAGCTACTGAATGAACTGATACACTAGGAGTTTAGAGAATTGCCCCAAGTTAGCGACTCAGACTTTGAGAATGGTATAAAGCAAAATTGTAATACGATTGCAATGCAGATAAAAATTGAATGAATCACTGTTGTAAAGATAGACATTTTTGACACTACACAAAATGAACCTTAACATACTAAAGTAAGCTTAAGCATACTTAAAAGTTCTTAAAAGTCACATCATATTTATATATATATTTTCTGTTTAACCCTTAACATGTTCTTTGTCTATTTCAACTGAACTTAAATATCCTTTGACACTGTAGCTGAATTAATGGGCATTCGAATTTTGCCACATCTTTTGTGGTTTTTCTTACTCATATTATAAGCATAAGTTTCTTTTGGCCTTTAGTTAATGAAATAAACATCCATCATGAACTTTGGAAGATGAGTTTGGACTCAATACATATTAATCAACTAAGTCATACACTTATTGGTGCTGGGTTTTTTTTTTCTCCACAATCTGTGAGTGAGTGATATCATAGAATATATTCAAGACATTGACTAGAAGATGAAAATACTATGAGACTATTCAAGAGCATTTCATAGCTAAACTATCATTGTTATAATTCAAATCTAAATTGTCCCAAACTCTTCATCAGCAAAGTAATCATTCCCTAAGGTTCTAAATGCAATAATTCCCTGAACAGGATGTTAATTTGCATGATAATTTTATAAATCTTTCCTGATGCAAGCCTTCCCTCTCAAAAAATAATTTCTGAATACCTTTCCAATTTGAGTAAAAATTTTAAGTCTTTGTAAAAACACCTGAGTAGAAATCTAATAAAAGAATATTTATGCATCTGAGAGTTTCAGAATACTTTTTATTTCCCTTGATTCTAACTTTTACTTCTAGTGTAAATATTATGAATAATTCAAGGGTGAGAATTTTAAGAGTATTTTTTATGTCTCAGAATATCTTATCTATTATCAATAATTTATTGCTTGCCAAAGTCTATCAACTAAAGGATTGTTGTATTTTAATTTCTCACCATAAATTTACATAGAACAACTATTTAGAATAAAGAATTTTACAGGCAACAAGTAAAAGTTAAACGATGATCCTTGGCCAAGGACTCTTGAGGACTGAGCACCAATTTAACTACATCATTACTTACTAGTGAATGGGAAAAATTCAGTTCCCATTAAAAAAATTATGTCTATATCTATATAAATATATATTTAGATATATAGAGATATGGATATATGAATATATGTATCTCAAAATACTTATACCTAATAAGTTTGTTGTGAAGACATCTGAGGTAATATATCTGAAGCACCCAGAATATTCTAGGCAGTTAAAAAATATTTTTAAAACAGCAAAGATAATAGCTAACCTTTATTAGGTGTTTAAAATGTGCCTGGCCCTAGAGATAGAGTGATGAATCAAACATTCAAGATAATTCATCCCTAGGAGTTCATATCTTGTATGGAGTAGAGAGATAATAACCAGGTAAAAGAATAAAGAGGTTTTAAATAAATGATCTAAGTGATTATTCTATAGCATATAGCCACAAGATGGGAGAAATGCTGAAGACAGTGCGAGAACTGAAAGCTTTTCAAAGGAGATGCCATTTGGCTAGAAGCTGAAAGAGTGAAAACTAGACTACATAAAGAGCCTGCGTGAAGACCAAAATGTATTTGGCTAGCTTGAGGAACCAAAAGCCAGTCTGACACAACGGTTGTGAATGAGAGATTGGTTTACAAGATGAGATCTGAGGGGAAGGCAGGCGTTAAGTTACACACTTTATTATAAATTATAAAAAGGAAGTGGTGTTGTATTAATATTCTAGAGTGTTTGGAAACCACTGAAGGTTTCTAAGTAGGAGAGATGTTGTGATCAGAATCTGAGTTTTACTCTGGGTGCTGTGTGGAGCAGGAAATGTGAGGAGGTAAGAGGGGGAAGCAGAAGATCAGCCTGCATCATTTTAAATTGCCCTGGTAAACATAGGACGGTTGTTTGAATTGGGATAGTGAAAGCAAAGACGGAATAGCCAAAGGGACTCCAGGTACATTTTGTTTTGTTTTTCGTTTGTCTGCTGTTGTTTTTAATATTTATGTTAATTAATTAATTACGCTATGGCAGATCATAGTTGTGAAAATTTAAAAAAGAATAAAGAATTTTACAGGCAACAAGTAAAAGTTAAACGATGATCCTTGGCCAAGGACTCTTGAGGACTGAGCACCAATTTAACTACATCATTACTTACTAGTGAATGGGAAAAATTCAGTTCCCATTAAAAAAATTATGTCTATATCTATATAAATATATATTTAGATATATAGAGATATGGATATATGAATATATGTATCTCAAAATACTTATACCTAATAAGTTTGTTGTGAAGACATCTGAGGTAATATATCTGAAGCACCCAGAATATTCTAGGCAGTTAAAAAATATTTTTAAAACAGCAAAGATAATAGCTAACCTTTATTAGGTGTTTAAAATGTGCCTGGCCCTAGAGATAGAGTGATGAATCAAACATTCAAGATAATTCATCCCTAGGAGTTCATATCTTGTATGGAGTAGAGAGATAATAACCAGGTAAAAGAATAAAGAGGTTTTAAATAAATGATCTAAGTGATTATTCTATAGCATATAGCCACAAGATGGGAGAAATGCTGAAGACAGTGCGAGAACTGAAAGCTTTTCAAAGGAGATGCCATTTGGCTAGAAGCTGAAAGAGTGAAAACTAGACTACATAAAGAGCCTGCGTGAAGACCAAAATGTATTTGGCTAGCTTGAGGAACCAAAAGCCAGTCTGACACAACAGTTGTGAATGAGAGATTGGTTTACAAGATGAGATCTGAGGGGAAGGCAGGCGTTAAGTTACACACTTTGTTATAAATTATAAAAAGGAAGTGGTGTTGTATTAATATTCTAGAGTGTTTGGAAACCACTGAAGGTTTCTAAGTAGGAGAGATGTTGTGATCAGAATCTGAGTTTTACTCTGGGTGCTGTGTGGAGCAGGAAATGTGAGGAGGTAAGAGGGGGAAGCAGAAGATCAGCCTGCATCATTTTAAATTGCCCTGGTAAACATAGGACGGTTGTTTGAATTGGGATAGTGAAAGCAAAGACGGAATAGCCAAAGGGACTCCAGGTACATTTTGTTTTGTTTTTCGTTTGTCTGCTGTTGTTTTTAATATTTATGTTAATTAATTAATTACGCTATGGCAGATCATAGTTGTGACGTGTGGGGTCTAGTTTTCCCACCAAGGATTGACCTCGGACCTCATTGCCAAGGTGCAGTCTTAGCCACTGGACCACCAGGGAAGTTCTTCCAGGTACATTTTTATTGTAGAGCAACATGAATTGCTGATGAGTTAGCCATCGGGGAGAGAGGGTTGATAAGAAGAGTGAAAACAAGAATGGGTTATATATCTGGGGCTTACAACATTGGGTGAATGATGGTTCCATTGCTTTTTTTCTTTTTCAGTTTTATTTATTTATTTATTTGGCTATTCTGGGTTTTCACTGATACTTCAGGTTCTTCTCTAGTTGCAGGGAGTGGGGGCTACTCTCTAGCTGAGGTGAGCAGGCTTCTTCTTGCGGTGACTTCTCTTGTTGTGGGATTTGGGCTCTAGGGCACACGGGCTTCAGTAGTTGCAGCACATGGGCTCAACAGTTGCAGCTCTGAGGCTCTAGAACACAGACTCCATAGCTGTGGCTCACGGGCTTAGTTGCTCCGCAGCATGTGGGACCTTCTTGGATCAGGGATTGAACCTGTGTCTCCTGCATTGGCAGGCAAAGTCTTTACCACTGAGCTACCAGGGCAACCCCAATGGCTCCATTTCTTAAGACAGAGGGTCACTGGAGGAGAAGAGAAGGGAAAAACTAACAGCCTTTTTAGCAGCAACTAAGTCTGAGATGTCCACAAAGTATTCAAATAGAGATGTTAAGAAAGACATATAGAGTAGAGGGTAAGAGTCTGGGTTAAACATTTAAATGTGCAAATCATTAATATGTAGATGTTATTTAAAGCTACAGGACTAGATACATTTACCTAGAGAGAGGCTAAAAACAATTTTGTTACTTATACAGTACAATGTATTATGATTTCATACAATACTGCAGCAGTGTAAACTCAATTACTTCCAGAGTTTAGCTGGGAGGATGGGAGGTACTGGACAGAAAAGGGAACATATGAAATTAAGATAGGAAGTAGGGCTTCTATGGTGGTCCAGTGAGTAAAGAGTCCACCTTGCAGTGCAAGGGGCACCAGTTCGATCCCTAGCCAGGGAAGATCCCACATGCTGTGGAGCATCTAGACCAGAGTGTCCAATTACTAGCCAGTGCTGTGGAGTGCATGTGCCCATAACTGGTGCTCTGTAGCAAGAGAGGCCACTTCAATGGGAGGCCCACACAGGTTGAAGAATAAAGATAGATGAAAACAAATAAACAAAAATAACCAATAGAAGAGGCCAAAAAAAAAAAGATAGGAAGTAGTTTCTTGTTGAACTAAAATTAGGTACCTTACGATTAAGCTTCATATAAATAATGAAGAAGCATGGGGAAAGCAGAAATTGCTCTGGTATCCAGAGTATAGCTCTTCAGCTGCCTTTTCTTGCCACACTTGCCTTCTAGCTCAGAGTAAGATGAACAGTCTGAACAAGCTGTGCTGGTGATCTCAAGCAACAGGAAGCATTTTAGGCTATGAAATACACCCATTTTTACACCTGCAGTGTTACATCATTTATATAACATTCTCTAGGAAGGCCTACCTTATTAAGTCACAGATTGAGGTTCATTCTGCTAAAAGTCTTCATACAGATAAGGATTTTCTGTCCAGAACACAACAGTGATTTGATCATTAGTCCATTAATAGTGTATTTACATTGAGTTTAGACAAAATCATCGGAGAGCTTTCTTTTCTGATAACATCTTCCACCTACCCCCAGCAAAGAAAGAAAAATCGAGCACAGGCTAGTGGTTTAACTCTTTCCTTCCCACTGGTATATTCAGGAAACAAGGTATGCCCATGCGAATGGATGACACAGGTGAGACGGAGGGCCATGACTGGGGGGGAGAGGAGAAACATGTAAAGGAAGATGCACTGCTGGCTTTATCATTCATGTAAGTAACACCATGGAAAATGAGGAGAGAAGCAAGATTAAAGTGTAAGAGGGCAGTAGGGTTCTTCTATTAATAAGGTAGAGTGACTGGTGGCTTGAAAGATGGTAACATTCAGGAGGCTGAGGACAATTTGGGGGTGCAGATGATGGGGACAGATCATGACTAAAAGCATGGGTTGGAATATTTGGCTAGTTCTTCTTGTCATGAGGATATTTAGTATTCCTGCATTTTGATAGGATTAGTCTTGAGATCCTCTTCAAAGTGTAGTGAACTATCAGTTCATGGCAAATATATGGGGAAACACTGGAAATGGTGACAGACTTTATTTTCTTGAGCTTCAAAATCACTGTGGGCAGTGACTGCAGTCATGAAACTAAAAGACACTTCCTCCTTCAAAGAAAAGTGATGACAAACCTAGACAGTGTATTAAAAAGCAGAGACATCACTTTGCCAACTAAAGTCTGTATAGTCAAAACTGCTTTTTTCCAGTAGTCACACAGGTTGAAGAATAAAGAAGATAAAACAAATAAATAAAATAACCAATAGAAGAGGCCAAAAAAAAGATAGGAAGTAGTTTCTTGTTGAACTAAAATTAGGTACCTTACGATTAAGCTTCATATAAATAATGAAGAAGCATGGGAAAGCAGAAATTGACCTGATATCCAGAGTATAGCTCTTCAGCTGCCTTTTCTTGCCACACTTGCCTTCTAGCTCAGAGTAAGATGAACAGTCTGAACAAGCTGTGCTGGTGATCTCAAGCAACAGGAAGCATTTTAGGCTATGAAATACACCCATTTTTACACCTGCAGTGTTACATCATTTATATAACATTCTCTAGGAAGGCCTACCTTATTAAGTCACAGATTGAGGTTCATTCTGCTAAAAGTCTTCATACAGATAAGGATTTTCTGTCCAGAACACAACAGTGATTTGATCATTAGTCCATTAATAGTGTATTTACATTGAGTTTAGACAAAATCATCGGAGAGCTTTCTTTTCTGATAACATCTTCCACCTACCCCCAGCAAAGAAAGAAAAATCGAGCACAGGCTAGTGGTTTAACTCTTTCCTTCCCACTGGTATATTCAGGAAACAAGGTATGCCCATGCGAATGGATGACACAGGTGAGACGGAGGGCCATGACTGGGGGGGAGAGGAGAAACATGTAAAGGAAGATGCACTGCTGGCTTTATCATTCATGTAAGTAACACCATGGAAAATGAGGAGAGAAGCAAGATTAAAGTGTAAGAGGGCAGTAGGGTTCTTCTATTAATAAGGTAGAGTGACTGGTGGCTTGAAAGATGGTAACATTCAGGAGGCTGAGGACAATTTGGGGGTGCAGATGATGGGGACAGATCATGACTAAAAGCATGGGTTGGAATATTTGGCTAGTTCTTCTTGTCATGAGGATATTTAGTATTCCTGCATTTTGATAGGATTAGTCTTGAGATCCTCTTCAAAGTGTAGTGAACTATCAGTTCATGGCAAATATATGGGGAAACACTGGAAATGGTGACAGACTTTATTTTCTTGAGCTTCAAAATCACTGTGGGCAGTGACTGCAGTCATGAAACTAAAAGACACTTCCTCCTTCAAAGAAAAGTGATGACAAACCTAGACAGTGTATTAAAAAGCAGAGACATCACTTTGCCAACTAAAGTCTGTATAGTCAAAACTGCTTTTTTTCCAGTAGTCATGTATGAATATGAGAGTTGGACCATAAAGAAGGCTGAGCACTGACGAAATGATGTCTTCAAACTGCGGTGTTGGAGAAGACTCTTGAGAGTCCCCCGGACAGCAAGGAGATCAAACCAGTCAATCCTAAAGATAATAAACAATGAATATTCATTGGAAGGCCTGATGATGAAGCTGAAGCTCCAGTACTTTGGCTACCTGATGCAAAGAGCCAACTCATTGGAAAAAGCTCTGATGCTGCGTAAAATAGAAGGCAGGAGTAGAAGGGGACAACAGAGGATGAGATGGTTGAATAGCATCACTGAGTCAATGGACATGAGTTTGAGCAAGCTCCAAGAGATGGTGAAGGACAGGGAAGCCTGGTGTGCTGTCCATGGGGTCACAGTCAGACACGACTGAATGACTGATCTGAACTGAGTCTTGAGATCCTCTTGAAAGGCCAGTGATCCATTTCAGTTTTGCCCTTAATAGTGTCTTGAGACAAGCTAAATCTACTTCTACTACACTAAATTTAAGTGAGGAGATTAAGATGAAAGGAAACTGCTATTTAATATTTCACGTAGGTTTGATTTTTTGTTTGTTTCTTTTCATAATGTTTACCTTTATTGTAAAATCTCATTTAAGATTGATTAATTTGGTTAAGAATGGTTAGTTGTTTTCTAAAAAAAATTCATTAAACGTCATTCACTATTTCAATTAACTCAATGAGTCAAAACTTATAAAATACTATTATAATACCTTCTTTAGAATTTATATTAGAGTTTGAAATGCATTCTTTTAAATTAAGAAAACTCACTTATGAAAATATCAGAAGCCAAAAGCCATTCAAAGACAAACCTGAGGGCTTCTTGGTGGTCCAGTGGATAGAGTCCACCTTCCAGTGCAGAGGATACCAGTTCAATCCCTGGTACAGAAAGATCCCATATGCCACAGAGCGTCTGGACCGGTGTGTCCAGTTACGAGCCCACACTCTGGAGTGCATGCGCCCAGAGCCGGTGCTCTGCCGCCAGAGAGGCCACTGCGATGGGAGGCTCACACAGGCCAAAGAATAGAGGTGGATGAAAAATAAATAAATAAATGAAGGACCAATAAAAGAGGCAAACATTTAAAAAAAAAAAAAAAGACAAACCTGATTGATAAAATACAATATCAAAGTGCATGGTACTGGTTTTTAAAAAAATGTTGGCCTCCTTTGTTGGTTTATTTATTTATTTATTTTCATCCATCTTTATTCTTTGGCCTGCATAGGCCTCCCATCGCAGTGACCTCTTTCGATGCAGAGCACTGGCTCTGGGAGCATCCGCTCCAAAGCACTGGCTCCTAATTGGACACACCTGTCTAACCGCTTCATGGCATGTGGGATCTTCCCTAGCCAGGGATCGAACTGGTGTCCCTTGCACTGAAAGATTGACTCTTTACCCACTGGACCACCAGGGAAGCCCAATGACACTGTTTGTAAGGAAAATGAAATGTGACTATATCATGAATAATTCAATAGAGATGCTGAAGATAATTCAAAAAGAGGTACTCCAAAATATTTTTGCAAATTAGAAAATTAAGATATATGTTTAGCAAATTAAGGATGAAAAAATGTTAAAGTGTTAGTGGCTCAGTCGTGTCTGACTGTTTGTGACCCCATGGACTACAGTACCCCAAGCTCCTCTGTCCATGGAATTCTCATACTGGAGTTGGTAGCCATTCCTTTCTCCAGGGGATCTTCCTGACCCAGGGATGAACCCAGGTCTCCTGAATTGCAGACAGGATTCTTTATGCTCTGACCCAATATATATATTTAAGTAGAAAACTAGAATTTATTACTACAAACATGGACATTAATTTACATGCATGCAGCATGAATTATGCTCTCAAATCTGTATTAGTATTATTTTTTTTACAATCCGAAATTTTAATCTGGTTACTAGTCAATTGGTTCTTCAGGAGAAGTGGACTGGTCAGTTTACCACACTTTTGTATATGTGGGTGGTAAGGGTAAAACAGCCACCAAAGGGTTCACACGTTCATGTCTAACAGCACAGCAGGCAGCCCAAACGTCCTCTCTCCTTTGCTCTCCTCCCCAGTTCTCATCAGACCTTCCAGGCAACCCATAAGTAGGCAGAGGTGGATTGTGCACACACAGTAAAATGTGTTACAGCAGAAGAACCTTGAGACTAAGGAGACTTTAATCTTGTGTGTAAGGCTACTGACAGATTTGCACCTGTCTCCTCCCTTCTAGAGAGAAATATTATTTTCACTACCTTGGAATGTCTCCAGGCAGAGAGAATTTTAGCTTTATTACCCAGAGATGTAGGCCAGTCTGGTGCCTGCTTTGGACCAGTTTCCCAAATATCCCTGAGAGAAACTTCCCATACTTTTTGCTCAGAAGTGCTGCACAGGGCCAGAATTAGTTTCCAACAAATCTATGAAGAAAGTTTTAAAGAAAGCATAGCTGGTGCTTAAAAGAGTCCACGGTAGAATATCTCAAACTACTTCAGCTTTAAAACTTTTTACACATCTAGTACTTTCTGAAAACCAGTTTCCAGGCCCAAATAGAAACAAAGAAAATATAGGGCAAACAAAAACACTGCAGTTAATAGATGTTATTGCTTTACATTATTTTAGATACACAATAATTTTATATAATAAAACAGTGAGTTTCCCAAAAAATTAACAATGAATGCTTCATGA
The DNA here is from genome assembly GCA_022376925.1 of Tragulus kanchil. NCBI lineage: Eukaryota > Metazoa > Chordata > Mammalia > Artiodactyla > Tragulidae > Tragulus > Tragulus kanchil. The sequence goes on from JAIOJX010000030.1 coordinate 96,639,049, forward strand.
ACAAAATACCTCTGGACATTTCTTAAAATTTGAATTACTTTAGTTCCCTGATCCCTTAATATTCAGCAAAGCTGGGACTTGAAGTTTCCCAAAGTTTTAGGCTCGTTTGCCAGCCCATAAGCTGTGTGAAAAAGAATGAGGTAAATTTCAGAGATTTTATAAAGCCTTTGATAGTGGTTTACAGAGGGCTGCGTTTGTCTCTTTACTGAACCCAGGTCTCCTGAATTGCAGACAGGATTCTTTATGCTCTGACCCAATATATATATTTAAGTAGAAAACTAGAATTTATTACTACAAACATGGACATTAATTTACATGCATGCAGCATGAATTATGCTCTCAAATCTGTATTAGTATTATTTTTTTTACAATCCGAAATTTTAATCTGGTTACTAGTCAATTGGTTCTTCAGGAGAAGTGGACTGGTCAGTTTACCACACTTTTGTATATGTGGGTGGTAAGGGTAAAACAGCCACCAAAGGGTTCACACGTTCATGTCTAACAGCACAGCAGGCAGCCCAAACGTCCTCTCTCCTTTGCTCTCCTCCCCAGTTCTCATCAGACCTTCCAGGCAACCCATAAGTAGGCAGAGGTGGATTGTGCACACACAGTAAAATGTGTTACAGCAGAAGAACCTTGAGACTAAGGAGACTTTAATCTTGTGTGTAAGGCTACTGACAGATTTGCACCTGTCTCCTCCCTTCTAGAGAGAAATATTATTTTCACTACCTTGGAATGTCTCCAGGCAGAGAGAATTTTAGCTTTATTACCCAGAGATGTAGGCCAGTCTGGTGCCTGCTTTGGACCAGTTTCCCAAATATCCCTGAGAGAAACTTCCCATACTTTTTGCTCAGAAGTGCTGCACAGGGCCAGAATTAGTTTCCAACAAATCTATGAAGAAAGTTTAAAAGAAAGCATAGCTGATGCTTAAAAGAGTCCACGGTAGAATATCTCAAACTACTTCAGCTTTAAAACTTTTTACACATCTAGTACTTTCTGAAAACCAGTTTCCAGGCCCAAATAGAAACAAATAAAATATAGGGCAAACAAAAACACTGCAGTTAATAGATGTTATTGCTTTACATTATTTTAGATACACAATAATTTTATATAATAAAACAGTGAGTTTCCCAAAAAATTAACAATGAATGCTTCATGAACAAAATACCTCTGGACATTTCTTAAAATTTGAATTACTTTAGTTCCCTGATCCCTTAATATTCAGCAAAGCTGGGACTTGAAGTTTCCCAAAGTTTTAGGCTCGTTTGCCAGCCCATAAGCTGTGTGAAAAAGAATGAGGTAAATTTCAGAGATTTTATAAAGCCTTTGATAGTGGTTTACAGAGGGCTGCGTTTGTCTCTTTACCTGAACAGCTCTTGCCAGAAGTCATATTTCCATATCATTTTGAAACATTAAGACTTATCAAGGTCTCACTTAAAAGCTACAAGAAACCAATTGTGTAACTCACAGAGAATGGTTAGCAGCCACACTGAATGCAGACAGAGAGCACTTGGAAGTTCAGAGATTAGCATAGAATTCCTTATCTAGGAAGTTACCCTGGAGGAGGGCATGTATCCTTGCCTGGAGAATCCCGAGTACAGAGGAGCCTGAAGGCTTCAGTCCATGGGGTCACAAAGAGTCTGACATGATAGAAGGGTCTTAACACCCACACGGAAGTTAGTCTGCTGCTGGCCAATGAACATCACCACACTCTCTTGCAGGTCTTATAAACTAGCCTCTACTATCACAGACAATAGAAGAGTTATGATTACATTTTTTATAATTTATTTTTAATTATTAAAAAGTCTTACAATTTATATTATTTATTATTATTTTAAAAAGTATTTATTTATGTATTTGGTCACACCAGGCTGTGGCACACAGGATCTTTGGTCTTCACTGTGGAATGCAGGATCTTTTAGTTGCGGCATGTGGGATCTAGTTCCCCAGCCAGGAATGGAGCTCTGGCTCTGTTTATTGGGAGTATGGAGTCTTAACCACTGGACCATCAGGGAAGTTCCCAAATTTATTTTTAATTGGAGTATAATGGCTTTACAATGTTGTGCAATCTTCTTCTGTACAACAATGTGAATCAATGGGAAGGATACACATATCCTCTCCCTCTCGAGACTGCCTCCCACCCCTACATCCACCCCTCCAGGTCACCACAGAGCAGAGATGATCTCCCTGTGGTATACAGCAGCTTCCCACCAGCTAGCTGCTTTATGTGTGGTAATATTTGTGGATGCTAATCTCTCCATTCCTCCCGCCCTGTCCTTCTCCTTTTGTGTCCACAAGACCATTCTCTACATCTACATTTCTATTCATACTCTGCAAGTAGGTTCATCAGTACCATTTCTTCTAGATTTCATATATACGCATTAATAAACAATATTTATTTTTCTCTTTCTGACTTACTTTATTCTGTATAACAGACTCTAGGTTCACCCACATTGCTACAAGGCACTCAGTTTCACTTCTTTTTATGGCCAAGTAATATCCGCCTGTATATGTACCACAACTTCTTCATCCATTCATCTGTCTGTGGACATCTAGGTTGCTTCCAGGCCCTGGCTACTGTAAGCGGTGGTGCGGTGAACACTGGGGCACAGGTGCCATTTTGAATTAAGGCTTTCTCAGGGTATATGCCTAGTAGTTGGATTTCTGGTTTATACAGTAGCTTTACTCCCATCCTCTTAAGGAAACTTCATACTGTTCTCTAAGTGGTTGTATCAATTTACACGACCATCAACATTGCAGGAGGGTTCTGTTTTCTCCGCATCCACTCCAGCATTTATTTATAGATTTTTTTTGATGATGGCCATTATGACTGGTATGAGCTTATGATTACTTTTAAAAATAACCTCTATTATCTTTTTTCTTCTGTAAAGATGTACCAGATTTAAAAATGAAAAGTATAAGCAGAGAAATGAAAACCACCCATAATCCTATTACCCCTATAGTACCACTGTTCATATTTTGCCTTATTTTCTATGATGGTTTTCTCTCTTTTCCGCTTTGTACAATCTGTGGATCTAACACTGTTAACATAAAGTTCATAGTTTTGCATCCCATCTTTCTCCTTTTTCATGTATGATACAATGACCAATTTTCCATTCAATGTTTTTTAGTCATTTTCAATTCTGGAACTTTCTCTCCATTTCAGAGCTTTTAAGTCTTTTTCTTTCATGGTCATCCTTCGAATCCAGGGTGAATTGACTGCTTTTGTGTTCCTCAGGTCTCCTACACACAATTTACTCAAAAGACCCAGGACACTTCATTTCTGATCTCTGCTATTAGATAGTATCCTTTCTGAAGTCAAGAGCAAGGACCTTTACTGCTGTATCACTCACATTTTACATTCAGCTCACTAAAAGTTTGCTGAGTGAATATAGAATTCATGACCAATGTTTCAAAATCAGTTTAAATATTGTCTTTTTGCAATAATTGCCCCCATGTGAAAATACTGTCTCCCTTTTAGGTGCTTCTGTACCTTTTTATTTTTCATGATAACTGCTATTTATTCATATAATTTTTTTCTCATGAAAATAAAAGCTTCTTGAGGGCAGAGGCAATGCAATCTTTAATATCACACCTCTCCTTCCGGCAGAGGCACATACAGTAAATTATCAAATATATTTTTATGCATGACTGTGAGGGCATGCATGTACTTCTAGGTTGCTTCCAGGCCCTGGCTACTGTAAGCGGTGGTGCGGTGAACACTGGGGCACAGGTGCCATTTTGAATTAAGGCTTTCTCAGGGTATATGCCTAGTAGTTGGATTTCTGGTTTATACAGTAGCTTTACTCCCATCCTCTTAAGGAAACTTCATACTGTTCTCTAAGTGGTTGTATCAATTTACACGACCATCAACATTGCAGGAGGGTTCTGTTTTCTCCGCATCCACTCCAGCATTTATTTATAGATTTTTTTTGATGATGGCCATTATGACTGGTATGAGCTTATGATTACTTTTAAAAATAACCTCTATTATCTTTTTTCTTCTGTAAAGATGTACCAGATTTAAAAATGAAAAGTATAAGCAGAGAAATGAAAACCACCCATAATCCTATTACCCCTATAGTACCACTGTTCATATTTTGCCTTATTTTCTATGATGGTTTTCTCTCTTTTCCGCTTTGTACAATCTGTGGATCTAACACTGTTAACATAAAGTTCATAGTTTTGCATCCCATCTTTCTCCTTTTTCATGTATGATACAATGACCAATTTTCCATTCAATGTTTTTTAGTCATTTTCAATTCTGGAACTTTCTCTCCATTTCAGAGCTTTTAAGTCTTTTTCTTTCATGGTCATCCTTCGAATCCAGGGTGAATTGACTGCTTTTGTGTTCCTCAGATCTCCTACACACAATTTACTCAAAAGACCCAGGACACTTCATTTCTGATCTCTGCTATTAGATAGTATCCTTTCTGAAGTCAAGAGCAAGGACCTTTACTGCTGTATCACTCACATTTTACATTCAGCTCACTAAAAGTTTGCTGAGTGAATATAGAATTCATGACCAATGTTTCAAAATCAGTTTAAATATTGTCTTTTTGCAATAATTGCCCCCATGTGAAAATACTGTCTCCCTTTTAGGTGCTTCTGTCCCTTTTTTATTTTTCATGATAACTGCTATTTATTCATATAATTTTTTTCTCATGAAAATAAAAGCTTCTTGAGGGCAGAGGCAATGCAATCTTTAATATCACACCTCTCCTTCCCAGGCATGGTAGAGAATCTACATACAGTAAATTATCAAATATATTTTTATGCATGACTGTGAGGGCATGCATGTGTACTTACTTAAAGAAACTCTAATGACTCAGTCAAAGTCACTTTCCTAACACTCTTTCATGAAAACTTAGGTTTATTTTCTCTCTCCCCTTCTCTCTTTTTATAAAATCAAGACAAAAGCATTATTTTGGCTAGATTTTTAGAATCTATTCTGTGAAAGAAAGTGTAAGTTTATGTCATATTGTGTGATGTTCTTCCTTCTTCTACAAATGCACATTTTTGGAACTGTAAGATAAATATTATGACTCGTAAAAATTGAAAAAATATGGCACTATTTTGACCTGCCCTGCTTTTTCTAAAAATAACTCATATTTATTACATTTTCTTATTGAAATTTTAATATCTGGGTATTAGAGTAATAAAACTTTTCACTACATATGTAATATATGATATTACTACAGTAACTACCTACTTTACATTCCAGTTATATATAATTTTGACATCCATAAGGTGATTGAATATTATAATAAAGTTTAAAGCAGTTATACCATTTTTCAGTTTTATTTCAGGTAACAGAATGTTTTGTTTCAGGCATGTGGTAACCACAGCATTTGAATATCTAGTCCTATGTATGATAGGATGGCAAAGAGATCAAACCAGTCCATCTTAAAGGAAATCAACCCTGAATATTCACTGGAAGGACTGATGCTGAAGCTGAAGTTCCAATACTTCAGCCACCTGGTGCAAAAAGTCAACTCATTTGAAAAGACCCTGATGTAGGGAAAGATTGAAGGCAGAGGAGGGGAGGGTGACAGGATGAGACAAGGATCACTGTATCAGCCATCCTTTCTGAAGTCAAGGCAAGGACCTTTTTATCACTCACATTTTACATTCAGCTCACTAAAAGTTTGCTGAGTGAATATAGAATTCATGACCAATGTTTCAAAATCAGTTCAAATATTGTCTTTTTGCAATAATTGCCCCCATGTGAAAATACTGTCTCCCTTTTAGGTGCTTCTGTACATTTTTATTTTTCATGATAACTGCTATTTATTCATATAATTTTTTTCTCATGAAAATAAAAGCTTCTTGAGGGCAGAGGCAATGCAATCTTTAATATCACACCTCTCCTTCCCAGGCATGGTAGAGAATCTACATACAGTAAATTATCAAATATATTTTTATGCATGACTGTGAGGGCATGCATGTGTACTTACTTAAAGAAACTCTAATGACTCAGTCAAAGTCACTTTCCTAACACTCTTTCATGAAAACTTAGGTTTATTTTCTCTCTCCCCTTCTCTCTTTTTATAAAATCAAGACAAAAGCATTATTTTGGCTAGATTTTTAGAATCTATTCTGTGAAAGAAAGTGTAAGTTTATGTCATATTGTGTGATGTTCTTCCTTCTTCTACAAATGCACATTTTTGGAACTGTAAGATAAATATTATGACTCGTAAAAATTGAAAAAATATGGCACTATTTTGACCTGCCCTGCTTTTTCTAAAAATAACTCATATTTATTACATTTTCTTATTGAAATTTTAATATCTGGGTATTAGAGTAATAAAACTTTTCACTACATATGTAATATATGATATTACTACAGTAACTACCTACTTTACATTCCAGTTATATATAATTTTGACATCCATAAGGTGATTGAATATTATAATAAAGTTTAAAGCAGTTATACCATTTTTCAGTTTTATTTCAGGTAACAGAATGTTTTGTTTCAGGCATGTGGTAACCACAGCATTTGAATATCTAGTCCTATGTATGATAGGATGGCAAAGAGATCAAACCAGTCCATCTTAAAGGAAATCAACCCTGAATATTCACTGGAAGGACTGATGCTGAAGCTGAAGTTCCAATACTTCAGCCACCTGGTGCAAAAAGTCAACTCATTTGAAAAGACCCTGATGTAGGGAAAGATTGAAGGCAGAGGAGGGGAGGGTGACAGGATGAGACAGTTAGATGGCATCACTGATGTAATGGACATGACCTTGGGAAAATCCTGGGAGATGGTGAGGAACAGGGAAGACTGGCATGCTGCAATTCATGGGGTCACTAAGAGTTGGACAGGACTTAGTGACTGAACAACAACAACAGCATATGGTATTCAGGCTGTCCAGTGCCATCAGAAATGTCCTTGGACTAGAAACTGATGTTTTTTAATCCAATTTCACTATTATATTAGATGCCATTTGAATGTAAGCAAGTTCTTATTTGAAACCCAGTTTCTTCTTCTGCAACATTTCTTTCAAATACTCAGCAAATATTTCCTGAAACCTGCTACATTCCCAACACTGTGAGCATCAGGTTTAAAGCACAGACTCTAAGAGAATCACAGTATCAAAACATACTTTCCAAAAAGTTAAATAGATAACTTTTGTATGAACATAAAGTGAGCACATGTCAAACATTTAATTCACTAATGAATGATAGAATTTCCATGGTGATAAGGACGGTTCAAAAAAGAATTAGAAAGAAGGAAATATTCAGAATAACTATAAATATTAATGCTTGAAAAGAGCACTTATTTTAATGTCCTACAGGACAATAAAACTACATTGCTATAGGACAAGCGTCATGTGTGTCTACCAGTTAATGACTGTCCTTACAGAGCTGTAAATTATCTAAACCAAAGTAAAATGTCCCGTTCAAGAAAGCCACATGCTCTGAGAAATCAGATAGTCCCTGGCTGGGCGTGACAATGCTTAGCAAAAACAAAGAAAGAAAACATAGCAACTTCTTTAGTTTATTTACAAGTTTTGGACAGTTTTCTTGGTGGGAGAAAAGAGAGATCAGTAACTCAGATTAAAGTGGAATAAGTACTTTGTGCAGGCAAGAGCAAGTTACCATCAAATTACACCAGAACAGCACTGTAGCATGAGAGGAAAAGTACTTTTAAGGAAGATACAAAAATTCTAAGATCATTTTTCTTGAGACCTGAAAAACAGGTAACAAGACAGTAAAGGATATTTTAGTCATAGAAACAGACTCGGTGACACCCTGGCTTTAAATCTTTAATGGCTACTGTGTGGCGCATATGAGAGAGAGAAAAAAAAAGAAAGGTAAAAAAAGAAACTAATTTGAGTAATGAGCCTATGCAAGGATGGGAAGCAGATTTGTTTTTTTTATTCCCTAGAAAATGATTAATCTGACTCAGAACATCTGGAGCAAATAGGAAACAAAGAACAGAGACTTCATGTCAGGAGGAATGCTCGAAGTATCTTGGGAAAGACAATCGACTGGGGAACAATTTTGGACCCCATGACCACATATTACCTTGCCATTTTCATAAGGTAATAGTGCTGGTGCTACTTATAAGTCTCGTCATGGTTTCCCTACAGGAACAACTATTACAGTTTTAAGTCTTGACCATAGATTCCACAGGGGCATTTTTAAACTCAGCAAATATTTCCTGAAACCTGCTACATTCCCAACACTGTGAGCATCAGGTTTAAAGCACAGACTCTAAGAGAATCACAGTATCAAAACATACTTTCCAAAAAGTTAAATAGATAACTTTTGTATGAACATAAAGTGAGCACATGTCAAACATTTAATTCACTAATGAATGATAGAATTTCCATGGTGATAAGGACGGTTCAAAAAAGAATTAGAAAGAAGGAAATATTCAGAATAACTATAAATATTAATGCTTGAAAAGAGCACTTATTTTAATATCCTACAGGACAATAAAACTACATTGCTATAGGACAAGCGTCATGTGTGTCTACCAGTTAATGACTGTCCTTACAGAGCTGTAAATTATCTAAACCAAAGTAAAATGTCCCGTTCAAGAAAGCCACATGCTCTGAGAAATCAGATAGTCCCTGGCTGGGCGTGACAATGCTTAGCAAAAACAAAGAAAGAAAACATAGCAACTTCTTTAGTTTATTTACAAGTTTTGGACAGTTTTCTTGGTGGGAGAAAAGAGAGATCAGTAACTCAGATTAAAGTGGAATAAGTACTTTGTGCAGGCAAGAGCAAGTTACCATCAAATTACACCAGAACAGCACTGTAGCATGAGAGGAAAAGTACTTTTAAGGAAGATACAAAAATTCTAAGATCATTTTTCTTGAGACCTGAAAAACAGGTAACAAGACAGTAAAGGATATTTTAGTCATAGAAACAGACTCGGTGACACCCTGGCTTTAAATCTTTAATGGCTACTGTGTGGCGCATATGAGAGAGAGAAAAAAAAAGAAAGGTAAAAAAAGAAACTAATTTGAGTAATGAGCCTATGCAAGGATGGGAAGCAGATTTGTTTTTTTTATTCCCTAGAGAATGATTAATCTGACTCAGAACATCTGGAGCAAATAGGAAACAAAGAACAGAGACTTCATGTCAGGAGGAATGCTCGAAGTATCTTGGGAAAGACAATCGACTGGGGAACAATTTTGGACCCCATGACCACATATTACCTTGCCATTTTCATAAGGTAATAGTGCTGGTGCTACTTATAAGTCTCGTCATGGTTTCCCTACAGGAACAACTATTACAGTTTTAAGTCTTGACCATAGATTCCACAGGGGCATTTTGTAATGTATACAAGTGTGCTCAGTAACAAAATTTCATCATCTGACTCTTTTGTACATGGGAGGGAAATACTTAAACCCATTTTACACTTTCTTCTTCAGTCCAAAACTTTGGAATCACTGTTAATATCATTAAATTTCTATTTGAGTGTATTTAAATCACCATGCTTTTTGCTATTTTCAAATTCATATTTTTTTCTAAGTCTTGTTTCCAAGATAGGAAAAAAAATCTTTTTGAAATTCTTGCTATGCTAGTCTCGGGCAAAAGAAACCTGACAATAATGCAAAGTTCTTGTGTTTCAAATATTTCTGCTTATCTTTTAGGCTAGGACTTTAGAAAACAAAGCAAAAAATGATAAAAGGTATATATTCACATTACTGAATAAAACTATATTTATTTATAATGGTAACTTATGTAAAATTATGCATAGTTATCTATAAATTTTATATAACAGAGTCCTTAGAGATTGTGGGGCTCTGAATTGAAAGAGGACCGTTGCAAGCATAAGGAAGTTTAAGCACATTGTTTAAACAAGCTTAAGCACATGTTTGCAGTTTGGAGCTAAGATGGCGCCTACAGGAAGGGACGTGGGAGTGAAAGCAAGCTTAAGCACATTGTTTCAGTTTGGAGCCAAGATGGCGCCTACAGGGAGGAACATGTGAGTGAAAGGAAGCTTAAGCACATCGTTTAAAGAAGCTTAAGCACATGTTTGCAATTTAGAGCTAAGATGGCACCTACAGGAAGAGACAGGGCATGATCTAAATTGTTAATTGATGGTCAAAATTTCTGATTGGTTCCCCTGGTTTCCGCACTCATGAATGATTGCTTGACCTTTAGCTTGATTGGTGTAATCTATAGGAAGTCCCGTGCAAGACCCCCTTCACTTGCCTATAAAAGCTGTGGATCTGCGTTAATAAAACGGAACTGTTTCGACGGAACACCTGTCGTGCCTGATTGTCCCGAGCGTCTGCCGCGGGGCTGGAGGGGGGTGGGGGAAAGGGGGGTGGCGGGCAGCCAAGATTCGCCTCTCTCCGAGATCTCCCGGTCCAGCCGGGGGCAATCCCGCTGCCTTCCCTTCCTGCGGAAGGTCTCCGCAAGAGATCATTTTCAAATCCGTGTTGATTGAAGATGTGACTTTAATAATTAGCCTTGGCATAAATGAACACATCTACAAAACAGAAACAGACCCACAGACATTAAGAACAGATTTGTAGGGCTTCCCTGGTGGTCCAGTGGGTAAAGACACCGCCTTGCAGTGCAGGGGGCGCTGGTTGGATCCCTGGCCTGGGAAGATCCCACGTGCCGCGGAGCGGCTGGACTGATGTGGCCAATTACCAAGCTGGAGCTCTGGAGCGCATGCGCCCAGAGCCAGTGCTCTGTGACAAGAGAGGCCGCTGCGATGGGAGGCCCACACGGGCCAAAGAACAAAGATGGATGAAAATAGGTAAATGAAAGATCAATAGAAGTGGCCCGCCCACCCCCCTCCCTCCCCAACCCGCCTCCCTGCCAAGAATAAATAAATAAATAAATATTAATAAAAAAAAAAAAAGAACAGATTTGTAGTTGCAAAAAAGTGGAGAGGGTGGAAGAGGGAACGTGTGGGAGTCTGGGATTAGAAGACGAAACTAGTGTATGTAGGATGGATAAATAACTAAGTCCTACTGTAGAGCACAGGGACTTCTATTCAGTATATTGTGATACACCATAATGGAAAAGAATTTTAAAAAGAATATATTACATATTTATATATATAACTAAACCACTGCTGTTTAGCAGAAATTAACACATTATAAATCAACTACGCTTCAATAAAATATAAAAAAATTAGTCTTTCATATCATCTATGATCTGATTTATATATATTTTTCCTTCTCAGTTGTTCTCCAAGCTTTGCTCTCTCTCTATTATGTGTCCTAACTTATCTTTTGTGAGAAAGAGAAAAGTGTCCACTGACAGCTAGAAGCTGCTCTGGAACCATCAGTTAGATTTAGGTCTTGTTAGCTGCTGACCTTGTGTCTTGGTATTTTCCTGCTGAACATAAATAATTTCATGGGACACCAATCACACAATGCCGCAGATGCTACTGACATATATGACTATAATAGATAAAGACAAAATAAGGTCATTCCATATTTATGTCTAAACACAGATAAAAACATGAATGTTACTGATAGAAAAATGAGCAAATACTCTCCTTTTTTGGTTGACATGAATAAGTGCTACTTCTTTACTAATTAGAATGTTAGCCTTATCCTATTCTCCCCTCATTTCAGATAAGATTAAGATACCTATGTCAGACCTACTCCAAAATGGCCTAGTTATCCCACCTTCTTATGTGTAATCTTTTTCTTTTGAATGTACACAGAACCCCAGAGTTTGTTTTAATCAGTGTAATATGACAAAGATGATGAGACATTATGTTCATGAGTACATTTATAATATTGTAAAAACTCCCATCTTGCTAGCAAACTCTACTTATTTCCTGTCCCTGATGACTCTGATGAAGTCAGTCACTATATGGAGAAGCCAGCATACCAAGCCACTAAAGGTGACCTCCAGTTGACAACCAGCAAGGAACTGGGGCTCTCAAGTATGACAACCATGAAAAGCTGAATTCTACCACCACTACAGGAAAGTTATGAAAGTGAAAGCTGCTCAGTCTATGTCCGACTCTTTGCAACACATGGATGAGCCGTGGAATTCTCCAGGCCAGAATACTGGAGTGGGTGGCTACTAAGTCCTACTGTAGAGCACAGGGACTTCTATTCAGTATATTGTGATACACCATAATGGAAAAGAATTTTAAAAAGAATATATTACATATTTATATATATAACTAAACCACTGCTGTTTAGCAGAAATTAACACATTATAAATCAACTACGCTTCAATAAAATATAAAAAAATTAGTCTTTCATATCATCTATGATCTGATTTATATATATTTTTCCTTCTCAGTTGTTCTCCAAGCTTTGCTCTCTCTCTATTATGTGTCCTAACTTATCTTTTGTGAGAAAGAGAAAGTGTCCACTGACAGCTAGAAGCTGCTCTGGAACCATCAGTTAGATTTAGGTCTTGTTAGCTGCTGACCTTGTGTCTTGGTATTTTCCTGCTGAACATAAATAATTTCATGGGACACCAATCACACAATGCCGCAGATGCTACTGACATATATGACTATAATAGATAAAGACAAAATAAGGTCATTCCATATTTATGTCTAAACACAGATAAAAACATGAATGTTACTGATAGAAAAATGAGCAAATACTCTCCTTTTTTGGTTGACATGAATAAGTGCTACTTCTTTACTAATTAGAATGTTAGCCTTATCCTATTCTCCCCTCATTTCAGATAAGATTAAGATACCTATGTCAGACCTACTCCAAAATGGCCTAGTTATCCCACCTTCTTATGTGTAATCTTTTTCTTTTGAATGTACACAGAACCCCAGAGTTTGTTTTAATCAGTGTAATATGACAAAGATGATGAGACATTATGTTCATGAGTACATTTATAATATTGTAAAAACTCCCATCTTGCTAGCAAACTCTACTTATTTCCTGTCCCTGATGACTCTGATGAAGTCAGTCACTATATGGAGAAGCCAGCATACCAAGCCACTAAAGGTGACCTCCAGTTGACAACCAGCAAGGAACTGGGGCTCTCAAGTATGACAACCATGAAAAGCTGAATTCTACCACCACTACAGGAAAGTTATGAAAGTGAAAGCTGCTCAGTCTATGTCCGACTCTTTGCAACACATGGATGAGCCGTGGAATTCTCCAGGCCAGAATACTGGAGTGGGTGGCTATTCCCTTCTTCAGGGGGTCTTTCCAACCCAGGGATTGAACCCAGGTCTATGCTGGCTTCCCTGGTTGCTCAGATGGTAAAGACTCTGCCTGCCAATGAGGAGACCCTGATTCCTCCGGTGGTTGTCTTCTTACTGGAGTGGGTAGCCCTCCATGGAAATGGATCCTCCCCCTATTAAGCCTTGAGAGGAGACCACATCCCCAGCTGACACTTGCATTTTAGTCCTGTAAAAAATTCTAAAGCAGAGAATCCGTCGAGTCAGTGTCTAGAATCCTGACCCACAGAGTAGTGAGATCAATGTGTACTGTTGTCAGACGCTACGTTTGTAGTCATTTTGTTATGTGTCAGTAAAGAGTTGATACAACTGCCTCCAATTCATGACAACATTCAATCCACAGCAAAGATCCACTTCCTCCAAGCTGTTCTGAATCACCTGATATAAGCCCCAATTTTATGATGCGTTCCAAACTCAGTCTCAGTGAAACATACCCACTCTTCTCCCTAGTGTGCATTTCCCCCTGTTGTGAAGATTACCACCCTCCCCAAATTTATTCAATCACAGACGTATTTATGGTGGTCTTAGTCTATTGGGCTCTGACACCTGTTCTTTGTCTTTCTGTATTGAGCTGCTTTATCAGTTGATCATTGACCTGCCAAAGACCAACAGAAGCACCTACTGATGATATGAAACCAAATTTAGTAGTCCTACTGTGGACCCCCTGGTTGATAGAATTGTAGTATTATCCTAAAGTGAAAATTTTAGAGGAAAAAATTTATAAAATTTTAAGGTCTTGGCTAGGTGATTTTAAAGTGGGTCTTGCAAGGTGAAGAACTTATTTGGACTTGACTGAGCTTATGGCAGAGTAATTCTGAGTTGATATACATTAAAAAGACATACAGCTCTTAAGATCACCCTTGATGAACAAACCCTTTTGTTTTGATAATCATTCCATTTTAAGTTATTCTTTGTTATCTTTTGAGAGCAAATATTTCCAAGGTCTAATACCTAAGTTGCTTTTTCTTGCCCTCAAGTATTATTCAGCACAGGGTCAAGGAATTAAATAGGTTTCCATTTTCAAATCATTGTATCATGGTCCTTACTATTAGTTGTAGGTAATGATGTGCTTAATAAAATACTCAAGTTTCATTTTTAAGGTCAATTTAATCTGTTCTGTTGCTAAAGAGGATTTACCTAACCCTAGTTACCCCATATTTAACTTCTATTAACATCTCTTTCCAGCATCTCTCATTTCCTATCTTTATCATAGAGTCCTATGAAAGTGTAGCAGGTGAAAACACAAAGGAGGGCTTCCCCTGGTGGTCCAGTGGGTAAGGACACCGCCTTGCCGTGCAAGGGGCGCCGGTTGGATTCCTGGCCTGGGAAGATCCCACGTGCTGCGGAGCGGCTGGACTGATGTGTCCAATTGCCGAGCCGGAGCTCTGGAGCGCATGTGCCCAGAGCCAGTGCTCAGCAACGACAGACGCCACTGCGATGGGAGGCCCACGGGAGCCAAAGAACAAAGACTGATGAAAATAGAGAAATGAAAGACCAATAGAAGTGGCGCGCCTGCTCCTCTCCCTCCCCAACCCAACCCCCGCCCTAAATAAATAAATCTTAACAAACAAACAAAAAAAGAAAACACAAAGGAAAAGTTCTTAACATGTTCTTTGTTTGGGGGTAGGATCTTAAGTCTCTAGACCTGAGGTATGAATACACTTCTTCCTGGGTTCAGGATGCGTGTCCTGGCTCTTTTGAGGAACACGATTAAAAGTCCTTTCAAGGGGTAGTATTTTAAAGAATTACCATTTAACAGTCCCATACTCTCTATCCTATGGTTGTACCTAAAAATTCCTCCTGTTGAAATGTCTTTTTCATAATGTGGGACATTTCTCGCCAAGTAAATTTTCCTTTTTCAGAATCCTTAATAATACAAAATATCTTTCAGTGTGCACTGTTTGTGATAAAGTGTCAAACTTATGTCCACTTAACACCAAACCAGTGTGGCCGCCATTCAAGGCAGGAGCCCTTCTTCCTGTTCTTTCAACTTTCAATTTGTAACTGAAGTTGCTTTGGGACTTTCCTTTCCCACCTGCTGAATAAACATAGAAAGTCAGTTTCTTCCCTTCCTAATTTAATCAGAAAAGTAAGTGGTGCATGCACGTAAAGTGTAATCTCTGTATCTTGATTTGGGGACAAAGCAAAATATCATAACATCTTCCTAACCAAGGGATTGAACCCATGTCTCCTGGATCTCTTGCTCTGCAGGCAGATTCTTTACCACTGAGCCACCAGGGAATCATCATAGGTGGACATTAAATAGTTGATTGATTCAAGTAAACAAGTCAAATAAATTCAATAGATACAATTAAGTGCCTATTATATGCCAGTCACTTTTCTAGGTGTTTGCTATGTATCAGTGAGGGTGATAAGATCCCTGCCTCATGGAGATTACGTGGTTTGATAGATGGCGATAAGAACTATTGTCAGAGGAAACCAGAACTTGACAGTAGTTAGCACAGTAAAAACAGATTTTATTCAGAAAGTATCGTTACTGAAGAAAAAAAAAAATTCCCACCCTATAGAACTGGCCACAACTCTGGATACAAGAATGTAAGTGAGGATTTACAGCCAGGCAGTGCAGTGGAATGGCCAGTGGATGGGAAATTACTAAGAGGAAACATCAGGGATAAAAGGGAATTTCTGGCTAAATCAATTTGACAAGATTCTTGCTGAAGGCAGGCCAGATAATCACCTGGAGGGTGATAGAGGATGAGGAATGTGATCAGGCATTAATGATGGTCAGTTATTGATGGGGAAGGATTCTTGCAAAAATAGGACTCTTAAGAATAAGATTTGAAGAAATAGGGCCTAGCTGAAAAATGACTCCTAAGAACCTGCCCTTTTTTTGTTGTTGTTAAATTTTTGACTGCACCACATGGCTTGTAGGATTTTAGTTCCCTGGCTAGGGATTGAACCTGTGCTCCTTGCCATGGAAGTGTGGCATCTCAATATCTCAACCACTGGGCTGCCTAAGAATTTCCCGGAAGAGCCTATTTTGAATTTCATCAAGGAGGGAGTCTTTGTCAATATATAAAATGAAGACAGCTGAGAAAGATAAGAAGAATGAGGTGGTGGGAGGGAATAGGAGGGAAGAAGTTATTGTATTAGAATGATCAGGCTCCTATAAACAGAATGTGCCAAACTATATCCTCTGCTTTAGCTCCTTTTTGAAGTTGGATAATGGTATCTGATGCATATTCCCTGAGTGGTTTTATAGGTGTGAAACCCTGCCCCCTCCCCACCCCCCCACCAGATGGAAGTGTGCACTACTTGAGGACCATCAGCACATAGTCCCCCCAGACCTTTGGTGCCTAAGGACTGATAATGTTAACCCTGGGACACTGCCTTCTTACTTCACCATCCATCAGTCAGAGGATTGTGCGTGAGTTGATCACATCCTGTGACCCTTTTCCTTCACCTAGCTTTTAAAACAGTTGGCTGAAACCCTTCAAGGAGCTTGTGATTTGGAGGGCGTGGGGCATGAGCCACCCATTTCCTTATAGGGCTCTGCAATAAATCTTTCTCTGCTCCAAACTCCAACATTTCAGTTGGCTTGATTTCACTGTGCATTGGATACATGAACTTTCACTTGGTGACAAAACCATATCTCACAAGGGTTTTCAGTCCGAAGAAACGGCCAGAATAAAAGTTTAAGAATAGGGTTCCCAACTGTTGCGGAAGCTGAGTGAGCGAAGGCAAAAACAGTGAATGGAGTAAAAGAAGTGTGTTCTTCACCTGTTTGCTTCTAGAGTTAGCAACTTATTTGATCAAATTTTTCTCTTTAAAAATTCACTTACATAAATATAAATAGCCAAATGGATATAGGAATTATTTTGACATTTCTTATTATTCTTTATAATGGTAATGATGAATGGCATTTATATGATTAAATATGTTATTCCATGATAAATATATCTTATTTATTTATTTTTAAAAAAATTGGCCTCTTTTATTGTTTATTTATTTGCATCCATTTTTATTCTTCAGCCTGCATGGGCCTCCCTTTACAGTGGCCTCTCTCATTGAAGATCACTGGTTCTGGGCACATGTGCTCCAAGAATTTCCCGGAAGAGCCTATTTTGAATTTCATCAAGGAGGGAGTCTTTGTCAATATATAAAATGAAGACAGCTGAGAAAGATAAGAAGAATGAGGTGGTGGGAGGGAATAGGAGGGAAGAAGTTATTGTATTAGAATGATCAGGCTCCTATAAACAGAATGTGCCAAACTATATCCTCTGCTTTAGCTCCTTTTTGAAGTTGGATAATGGTATCTGATGCATATTCCCTGAGTGGTTTTATAGGTGTGAAACCCTGCCCCCTCCCCACCCCCACACCAGATGGAAGTGTGCACTACTTGAGGACCATCAGCACATAGTCCCCCCAGACCTTTGGTGCCTAAGGACTGATAATGTTAACCCTGGGACACTGCCTTCTTACTTCACCATCCATCAGTCAGAGGATTGTGCGTGAGTTGATCACATCCTGTGACCCTTTTCCTTCACCTAGCTTTTAAAACAGTTGGCTGAAACCCTTCAAGGAGCTTGTGATTTGGAGGGCGTGGGGCATGAGCCACCCATTTCCTTATAGGGCTCTGCAATAAATCTTTCTCTGCTCCAAACTCCAACATTTCAGTTGGCTTGATTTCACTGTGCATTGGATACATGAACTTTCACTTGGTGACAAAACCATATCTCACAAGGGTTTTCAGTCCGAAGAAACGGCCAGAATAAAAGTTTAAGAATAGGGTTCCCAACTGTTGCGGAAGCTGAGTGAGCGAAGGCAAAAACAGTGAATGGAGTAAAAGAAGTGTGTTCTTCACCTGTTTGCTTCTAGAGTTAGCAACTTATTTGATCAAATTTTTCTCTTTAAAAATTCACTTACATAAATAAAAATAGCCAAATGGATATAGGAATTATTTTGACATTTCTTATTATTCTTTATAATGGTAATGATGAATGGCATTTATATGATTAAATATGTTATTCCATGATAAATATATCTTATTTATTTATTTTTAAAAAAATTGGCCTCTTTTATTGTTTATTTATTTGCATCCATTTTTATTCTTCAGCCTGCATGGGCCTCCCTTTACAGTGGCCTCTCTCATTGAAGATCACCGGTTCTGGGCACATGTGCTCCAGAGCGCTGGCTCGTAATTGGACATACCGGTTCAGTTGCTCGGCAGCATATGGGATCTTCCCCAGCCAAGATCGAACTGGTGCTCCTTGCACTACAAGGCAGACTGTTTACCCAGTGGATCACCAGGGAAGCCCTGATAAATGTATCCTTTTGGGAGTTATAAAAGATAAATGGACAAGACCCATTATATGCTGCCTATGAGAGATTCACTTCAGTTTCACACATGGACTGAAAGTGAAGGGATGGAAAAAGGTACTCCATACAAAAGAAATTTAAGACAAGACAGACTTTAAGACAAAAACCGTAATAAGAGACGAGAAAGGTCATTATGTATATAAAATGACCAAGGCGCCAATCCAACAAGAGGGTATAACATTTGTAAGCATTTAGGTACCCCAAAAGGAGTACCTAATATATAATGTTAATGAACCAAAGAGGAAAAAGGTAGAAATACATTACTAGTAGGGGACTTCAATACCCTACTTTTTCAATGGATAGATATGTAATATCCAAACAGAAAATCAACAAGGAAACATTATACTTAAATAACACCAGATTGACTTAATGTATGTTTATACAATATTGCATGCAAAAGCAATAGAATACACATACTCTTCATTTATACATGGATTACTGTCTAGTATAGATCATGTATTAGGCCACAAAACACATCTTAATAAATTTAAGAATATTGAAATAATATCAAGCATTTTTCCGAATAACAATGGTGTGAAATCAATTACATGAAGAAAACTGGAAAATTCACAAATAAGTGGAGATTAAATAGCATGCTATAGAACAACCAAAGGGTCAAAAAGAAATAGAAAAAAATATTTTAAGACAAGTGAAAGTGGAACTACCATATATATACAAAACTTACTTCAACTGCAGTAGCAGTTGAAGAGGCAAATCTATAAGGATAAATCCCTACATGAAGTAAAAAGAAAATCTCAAGCAAACAACCTAACTTTGCATCTTAAGGACCTAGAAAAAGGAGATTGTAAGACAAAACTTAGTTTAAGAAAGAAAGTGACAAAGATCAGATAGAAATAAATGAAATTGAGACTTTTTCGGTCCTCTTTACAGTGGCCTCTCTAAAAATTTCGGGCATGTGCTCCAGACTGCTGGCCCGTAATTGGACATACCGGTTCAGTTGCTCGGCAGCATATGGGATCTTCCCCAGCCAAGATCGAACTGGTGCTCCTTGCACTACAAGGCAGACTGTTTACCCAGTGGATCACCAGGGAAGCCCTGATAAATGTATCCTTTTGGGAGTTATAAAAGATAAATGGACAAGACCCATTATATGCTGCCTATGAGAGATTCACTTCAGTTTCACACATGGACTGAAAGTGAAGGGATGGAAAAAGGTACTCCATACAAAAGAAATTTAAGACAAGACAGACTTTAAGACAAAAACCGTAATAAGAGACGAGAAAGGTCATTATGTATATAAAATGACCAAGGCGCCAATCCAACAAGAGGGTATAACATTTGTAAGCATTTAGGTACCCCAAAAGGAGTACCTAATATATAATGTTAATGAACCAAAGAGGAAAAAGGTAGAAATACATTACTAGTAGGGGACTTCAATACCCTACTTTTTCAATGGATAGATATGTAATATCCAAACAGAAAATCAACAAGGAAACATTATACTTAAATAACACCAGATTGACTTAATGTATGTTTATACAATATTGCATGCAAAAGCAATAGAATACACATACTCTTCATTTATACATGGATTACTGTCTAGTATAGATCATGTATTAGGCCACAAAACACATCTTAATAAATTTAAGAATATTGAAATAATATCAAGCATTTTTCCGAATAACAATGGTGTGAAATCAATTACATGAAGAAAACTGGAAAATTCACAAATAAGTGGAGATTAAATAGCATGCTATAGAACAACCAAAGGGTCAAAAAGAAATAGAAAAAAATATTTTAAGACAAGTGAAAGTGGAACTACCATATATATACCAAAACTTACTTCAACTGCAGTAGCAGTTGAAGAGGCAAATCTATAAGGATAAATCCCTACATGAAGTAAAAAGAAAATCTCAAGCAAACAACCTAACTTTGCATCTTAAGGACCTAGAAAAAGGAGATTGTAAGACAAAACTTAGTTTAAGAAAGAAAGTGACAAAGATCAGATAGAAATAAATGAAATTGAGACTAAAAAGACAACAGAAAATATTTATGAAACTAAGAGCTTGTTCTTTGAAAAAATAAAATAGACCTTTAGCCAGACTCATAAAGAAGAGAGAGGACTGAAATAAATAAAATCAGAAACAAAAGAGAAGATTTTACAATTGATACTTAAGAGATACAAAGGCTTATATAAGAGTACTATGAAAATTATATGCTAACAAATTGGACTATCTAGAAGAAATGGACAAATTCTTAGGAGCATGCAACATACCAACACTGATTGATGAACTAATAGAAAATCTGATCAGACTAATTATTGGTAAGGAGATTGAATCAATAGCCAAATACCTCGCCCCACAAAACCAGAACTCTACACTCAGAGTTTCACTGGTGATTTCTACCAAATATTTAAAGAAAAGTTAATACCAATCTTTCAAAAAAAGAGAAGAGACAACACTTCCAAACCCACTCTTCGACACCAGCATTACCCTGATACCACAACCAGGATAAGGACACTATAAGGAAAGGAATTTACAGGCCAATATCCCTGATGAACATGTATATGTGTAAATCTTTCATATGGGGCAGTTATTTATTTTTAAAAATTAATTTATTCATTCATTCATTCATTTTCCTGCATTGACTCAGTTACAGCAAACTGATCTTTGCTGCAGCATGTGGGATCTAGTTCCCTGACTAGGGATGGAACCCTGGCCCTCTGCATTGGGAGTGCGAAGTCTTGACCACTGAACCACCAGAGAAGTCCTGAGGCACTTATGCAGCTACCAGTATTAAAAAAATGAGAAAAAAAAAATTTTTTTTGGGGGGGGGAGTCTAATTTCAGAGTATATATTAAATAGATAAATCACCAAGCTCTATAAGTAAAGTTCAAGGCAATGAAAAACATCCAGAGACCCCATTGTAACACTCCCATTATAGAATATTTAATGTTGGCTAGCGCCAGATTTAAGTTTTCCTGGTGATTAGTGCCATCTAGTGGTATTTCCTGATATAGCACACAAGAGTTCAAAAACTGTAGGTTTATTATTTTAAGAAAATAACAAGCAAACAACCTAACTTTGCATCTTAAGGACCTAGAAAAAGGAGATTGTAAGACAAAACTTAGTTTAAGAAAGAAAGTGACAAAGATCAGATAGAAATAAATGAAATTGAGACTAAAAAGACAACAGAAAATATTTATGAAACTAAGAGCTTGTTCTTTGAAAAAATAAAATAGACCTTTAGCCAGACTCATAAAGAAGAGAGAGGACTGAAATAAATAAAATCAGAA
The DNA here is from genome assembly GCA_022376925.1 of Tragulus kanchil. Classification (NCBI taxonomy): domain Eukaryota; kingdom Metazoa; phylum Chordata; class Mammalia; order Artiodactyla; family Tragulidae; genus Tragulus; species Tragulus kanchil. Next base: position 96,660,801 of record JAIOJX010000030.1, read on the forward strand.
ACAAAAGAGAAGATTTTACAATTGATACTTAAGAGATACAAAGGCTTATATAAGAGTACTATGAAAATTATATGCTAACAAATTGGACTATCTAGAAGAAATGGACAAATTCTTAGGAGCATGCAACATACCAACACTGATTGATGAACTAATAGAAAATCTGATCAGACTAATTATTGGTAAGGAGATTGAATCAATAGCCAAATACCTCGCCCCACAAAACCAGAACTCTACACTCAGAGTTTCACTGGTGATTTCTACCAAATATTTAAAGAAAAGTTAATACCAATCTTTCAAAAAAAGAGAAGAGACAACACTTCCAAACCCACTCTTCGACACCAGCATTACCCTGATACCACAACCAGGATAAGGACACTATAAGGAAAGGAATTTACAGGCCAATATCCCTGATGAACATGTATATGTGTAAATCTTTCATATGGGGCAGTTATTTATTTTTAAAAATTAATTTATTCATTCATTCATTCATTTTCCTGCATTGACTCAGTTACAGCAAACGGGATCCCTGATCTTTGCTGCAGCATGTGGGATCTAGTTCCCTGACTAGGGATGGAACACTGGCCCTCTGCATTGGGAGTGCGAAGTCTTGACCACTGAACCACCAGAGAAGTCCTGAGGCACTTATGCAGCTACCAGTATTAAAAAAATGAGAAAAAAAAAAATTTTTTTGGGGGGGGGAGTCTAATTTCAGAGTATATATTAAATAGATAAATCACCAAGCTCTATAAGTAAAGTTCAAGGCAATGAAAAACATCCAGAGACCCCATTGTAACACTCCCATTATAGAATATTTAATGTTGGCTAGCGCCAGATTTAAGTTTTCCTGGTGATTAGTGCCATCTAGTGGTATTTCCTGATATAGCACACAAGAGTTCAAAAACTGTAGGTTTATTATTTTAAGAAAATATCACTTGTCAAATTGGCATAAAAGGAACATAAATTATAAGTGCATAGGCAACACATAATAATTAAACCACTTAAATTTTGTTAAAATAGCTCCAAAGGTAATGGGATATTTTTCCTATAAGCAGTTTTAATCCAGTTAGTGTTTGGAATCTAAAATAGAAGGCTATACCGTCACCTTGTGGAAAAATGACTAGAGGGAACAAAAATTGTTCTGAAGAATAGGCAAAAATGAAAATACCAGTATCTCATATCTATGATGAGAGAGATATAAATACACAGACACTATAAATATTTTAGCTGTAAAAGGAAAATATTTTGCTAGCTGTTGTCCCTAGATTTCAGTGCTTTGTTCATGCTTAAGTTTCAGGGAGGGATAAAGTTGGTTAGGTGAAACATTACATTGCTTTGAAAGACCTGAGATCAATTATTTTATAAGAAATTTTAGTAACTCACTATTGCTGTATAATTATTTGAATCGTTAATAGGTATCACTAATATACAAATTAGAATTTTTAGTATTTTTAAATTGATAAAGAATTTTATATCCATTTTACTCTGCTGTGTAGCATAAATTTCACTGGGATGTTTCCATAACAAAGCACAAAATACTTGCTGTATCTATTATTCTTTTCACAATAAAATAAAATAAAATAAAAAAGCATTCACCTCCTTATATCACTTGCCCAAATACTCAAAATCACAGTGAAAGTAGTATTGAAGAACCTTAAGATTTTATTTTCATTTTAGAACCTTGACTTCAAAATCCTGAGGCAAAAGACGCAGTGCTGAGAATAGATGATTTCAACCATCTTTATAAGCAGAGCAAGTAAACTATCAATCAATAGTTTTTAAACTAATACAGTTTTTAAACTAAAATCAATAGTTTTCAATGGTAAGAATCATAAGGGACAATATACTAGGTCCCCATTTCAGACTTAGAATCTTTAGATTAGGATTCTGAAAAAACGTTTTTTTTGTAAAAATGTAGCCATTAGAGATTACTATCCTGTTACTTTTACCTCATGAAACATAGCTCTAATTCAACTATAAAACCTAATTGATATGACACAATATTAAAAGATCAGATATGCAAGAATCTACGGTTTTTATATCTTCAAAGAGGGTAGCAGTGATTTCTATTTAAGTAATGACAGGGCAGTGAGCACTGAGTCACTGTATGTAAAATACCTCACACAGTGCCTGGTACAAAATAAATAAGGGCTTAGATAATGTTAGCTGTGATAACTGCATATTATCATCAATATCATAGAGTGATGTCAATTCTTGTAACCTATATATCATTTCAAGAAAAATTCAAATAAAATGAGAAAAGAAACAATCATTCACAGTAGAAATCTAATTTCCACAGTTATCAAGGCTGTAGAGAAATTTTACTGTGAAAGAAAAGCTGTACTCTTGAACAAAATGAACACTTTTTGAATTTTTTTTTTTTTTACTTTAAACGGTTATACTACCACCTTGTGGCAAAACGACTGTAGAGCAACCAACCATTTACAGGGCTGTCCCTTCATCATGGAGTAAAAAATCATTTATACAAGTGAGGAAACAAACGTCATTCTACAAATATTGACTGATAAATATAAACGTGTGAATGAATAAATCAGTTAGTAAAATTATTTTTATCAAGCATGCAAACTCATCCCTAAACATAAAATTGAGAAATACAATTCTCACTTGAAAATTGCAAATCTTTTCGATGCAGGAGTCTGCCAACTTACTGTCATGTCAGGTGGTCAAGTTGTGGTGGACCCACAGAGCGAAGTGAAGAGCCGAAAGTCGAGGTTTGAAGAGGCAACGCTGTCAGGGCATTGGGTGTCTGGTCCAGGTTAGAGGCAACTGCCACATCTTCTCAGTTCTTTGTAGATAGGACAGTGGGCAAACATGTCAGCCTACTGATGCTCACTGTAACACATCTGCAGATAGTTATGTTACATGTAGAGTGCACATTCCTGAAATCCTAAGTGTGTTTTTAAAACCCTCTTAGAAAGATATTTCAGAGTAATTTCACATGGAATCCCATCTTTCTATCTTCCCTTCCCATCCTGACCATTTTCAAATGGTGTAACTTAGAATCTCAGCACAACTTTCATAAAATTTTATTTATTTAGATTATCTGTTTTTCTGTTTGAAACAAATGCTTGAAAAAAATCAGTTACCGAATTTACCACAAATGTGACACGTATCAATATTTATTTCTCCTCTGACAATTTTTATGAGTTTGTGTAAGTTTAACTGCTTAGCGACTTTTTCTGACCAGTTGAAACTAATTTTACTAAGTTATTTAGTCTAAAATAAGCAACTGTCTGTAAGCTCAGTGTTTTGCTATTTTTCCTTTGGTGAAACTTCTCTGAGTTCACCTGGACATTTCCTACTTAATTCTCACCCACTGTTACCCAATTATCAGTCTGTTAACATATACACCCTGTAATAGCTGCTTTAATTTACTTAACCATGCTAATAATTAGCAGACGACTACTCATGAACATAGGGATGAGGAAGGGAATATTTATTAATATAAATTTCTGAATTTAGAGAGCCATGATAGTTGATAGACTAACATAAGTAGAAAAAAAAATTTCCATTAAAAAGTGCATCTTAAAAGGTAAAATGCTTGAAGATTAACCTAAAAAGAGCATGAAAAAGGAAATACTGTACAGCATACAGAACTATATTCAGTATCTTATAATGGAAAAGAATCTTAAAAAGAATATATATGTATTATATAATATATAAAACTTACAACATATATATATATAACTGAATCATTGTGCTATACACTTGAAACTAACACAACATTGTAAACTATACTTCAACAAAAATAAAAGTATATTGCAGACATTAAAAAACATGCAAGACTCCTAGCTATATTATATATGGTTATAGGATATACAAGACTTCAGGGATTCCCTGGTGGCTCAGTGGTAAAGCATTAATTTGTCAATGCAGGAGATGTGGGTTCAATGCCTTGGTTGGGAAGATCTCCTGGAAGAGGAAACGGCAACCCACTGCAGTATTCTTTTTTTTTTTTTTTTTGATTTTGGTCTCTTTTATTGTTTTTTTATTTGTCTATTTTCCTCCATCCTAATTCCTTGACCTGTGTGGGCCTCCCACCACAGTGGCCTCTCTCGTTGCACAGCACCGGCTCTGGGCACATGCGCTGCAGAGCACTGACTCGTAATTGGACACACCGGTCCAGCCACTCCACAGCCCTTGGGATCTTGCCCGGTCAGGGAGCAAACTGGTGACCCCTGAACTGCAAGGCAGACACTCTACCCACTGGACCACCTGAGTAGCCCACTACTGCAGTATTCTTGCCTGGGAAATCCCAAGGACAGAGGAGCCTGGTGGTTTACAGTCTATGGGTTTGCAAAAGTGTCGGACATGGCTTAGTGACTGAACAACAAGGATTCAATAAATTTATTACTCAATAATAATGCACTACGCCACCACTTACATTGCTCAAGTTGTACCTTAGAAACATGATTTTCAATAAGCTTCTCAGTTAAGAAAAAAAAAAATTACTGTGGGAACAATTCAGTGCATAAGTAGCAAATTTGAGGAGAGGTAGAGATAGGAAAGGTTACTTCTGAGAGTGGTATCAATCATGCTACTAATTCGTCTCTCTTTTACAATCACTGTTCAGTACAACATGACCCCTCTCATTGTCCAGAAACTCCCTCATTCTTGGCTATATTGACAGCCTCTACATGGTTTACTGAGTGTTAATTGCTCACTTGGGTCTGACTCTTGAAACCCACTGAACTGCTGCCCACCAGTCTCCTCTGTTCATGGAGTTCTCCAGACAGGAATACTGGAGTGGGTTGCCATTGCCTTCTCCTGGGGATCTTCCTGACTCAGGGATTGAACCCAGGTCTCCTGCATTGTAGGCAGATATTTTATCATCTGAGCCACAAAGGAAAAGCCCCTGGTTACTGAATTAGGGATGAAAAAGGGGTTGTTTCTTCCACCTTCTGAGTTCTTGACTGAGACCTCTCTGAAAAGAGTCCAGTTGACAAGAGAAAAGCATGCAAAATTGGGACTTCCCTGATAGTCCAGTGGTTAAGAATCCACCTTCCAATGCAGGGGATGTGGTTTGAATCCCTGGTTGGGGAACACTGATCTTCCATGCTGTGGAGCAACTAAGCCAACACACCACAACTACTGAGCCAAAATGCCCCAGCTAGAGGGAAGCCCACAGGTCACAAGGAAGATCTTGCATGCTACAGCTAAGACTTGTTACAGCCAAATAACATTTTTTTTTTTTTTTTAAAGAAGCAAAGCCTTGGAAAAAAGCATGCAAATTTGTCTATTATAAGATTCATGTGATCCTGGAAACTTTATAAGGAAATGAAAACCTGAAGAAGTGGTTAAATTTGAAAATGTTTAGTTTAAAACCTGAAACTGGTTAGCAGTAGAGTGGAAAGTCTTGTAAAAACAGGGTAGAAGAAAAAGAAGTCTGAGTCTATCATGGCAAATTAAGGGAAACAGCAAAGCCTGTTCACTTTAATTCCTCTTGACATCTTGGAAGCAAGGATGGATCTTTCCTCTGGGCAAAGAAAGGGCCCCCCTCACATACGGGTCTTATGATCTCCTTCAGGGGAAGGTCAGGGAGTCCTTTCTACATATATGGTTTCTCTGATTTCTCCAGATTAAAATATTTGGTATGCCCCGATGTCATGCTTGGGTTAGCTTGTCCTGAATCCCATCAGTAGTTTCACACAATCTATTTCATAACAAAAAGACCTTTAATTGGCAGCTCTTAAATTCCAAAAGTCAATTGTCCTGTACACTTCTTCAAAGACACTGAAAATGTGATTTGACATGAAGCCCGGAGGGTGATTATTAGGTGGGCAAAGGGAAAAGCCTTAGCAAATGCTGTGGGAGCCACATGAAGACAAGGGTGATGTGAAGTACTGCAAAGTCAGCATGGCTGTAGCGAGAGAAGGAGGGGAGAGTGATGAGAGAATAGATGCGGCGGGGCCCACCGCATCAGCCTTTGGAGGGCCACTTCTAAGAGCAAGGGGAGCTCTTTTTCGTTTAATTTTTTTCTAAGTTTTTTTTTTCTTTTTTGATGATTTTTTTTTTTAATAATTTATTTATTTATTTATCTTTGGCAGTTCTGGGTTTTCACTGCTGCCGCAGGTTCTTCTCTAGTTGCAGGGAGTAGGGGCTACTCTCTAGCTGAGGTGATCAGGCTTCTTGTCACGGTGACTTATCTTGTTGTGGAACTCAGGCTCTAGGGCACATGGTCTTCAGGAGCTGTGGCACATGGGCTCAGTGTTTGTGGCTCCAAGGCTCTAGAGCACAGGTTCCATAGCTGTGGCTCATGGGCTTAGTTGCTCCACAGCATGTGGGATCTTGCCTGATCAGGGATCGAACCCATGTCTCTCGCATTGGCACTTCACCACCGAGCTACCAGGAAGCAAAGCCTTGGAAAAAAGCATGCAAATTTGTCTATTATAAGATTCATGTGATCCTGGAAACTTTATAAGGAAATGAAAACCTGAAGAAGTGGTTAAATTTGAAAATGTTTAGTTTAAAACCTGAAACTGGTTAGCAGTAGAGTGGAAAGTCTTGTAAAAACAGGGTAGAAGAAAAAGAAGTCTGAGTCTATCATGGCAAATTAAGGGAAACAGCAAAGCCTGTTCACTTTAATTCCTCTTGACATCTTGGAAGCAAGGATGGATCTTTCCTCTGGGCAAAGAAAGGGCCCCCCTCACATACGGGTCTTATGATCTCCTTCAGGGGAAGGTCAGGGAGTCCTTTCTACATATATGGTTTCTCTGATTTCTCCAGATTAAAATATTTGGTATGCCCCGATGTCATGCTTGGGTTAGCTTGTCCTGAATCCCATCAGTAGTTTCACACAATCTATTTCATAACAAAAAGACCTTTAATTGGCAGCTCTTAAATTCCAAAAGTCAATTGTCCTGTACACTTCTTCAAAGACACTGAAAATGTGATAGGACATGAACCCCGGAGGGTGATTATTAGGTGGGCAAAGGGAAAAGCCTTAGCAAATGCTGTGGGAGCCACATGAAGACAAGGGTGATGTGAAGTACTGCAAAGTCAGCATGGCTGTAGCGAGAGAAGGAGGGGAGAGTGATGAGAGAATAGATGCGGCGGGGCCCACCGCATCAGCCTTTGGAGGGCCACTTCTAAGAGCAAGGGGAGCTCTTTTTCGTTTAATTTTTTTCTAAGTTTTTTTTTTCTTTTTTGATGATTTTTTTTTTTTAATAATTTATTTATTTATTTATCTTTGGCAGTTCTGGGTTTTCACTGCTGCCGCAGGTTCTTCTCTAGTTGCAGGGAGTAGGGGCTACTCTCTAGCTGAGGTGATCAGGCTTCTTGTCACGGTGACTTATCTTGTTGTGGAACTCAGGCTCTAGGGCACATGGTCTTCAGGAGCTGTGGCACATGGGCTCAGTGTTTGTGGCTCCAAGGCTCTAGAGCACAGGTTCCATAGCTGTGGCTCATGGGCTTAGTTGCTCCACAGCATGTGGGATCTTGCCTGATCAGGGATCGAACCCATGTCTCTCGCATTGGCACTTCACCACCGAGCTACCAGGGAAGCCCTTGATGTGGTCATTTTTGAATTTTGTTAAAGTCGTTATTAAATTTTGTCACAATATCATTTCTGTTCTGTATTTCAGATATTTTGGTCATGAGGCATATGGGCTCTTAGCACCCCAACTGGGAATCAACCCTGAACTGTTAAATTGGGAGGCAAAGTCTTAAGCAATGGACTGCCAGGGAAGTCCCAGAAGCTCTCTTGTATTTTTTGTTTGTTTGGGGGCAGTATCCATACTGTTTTCCACAGTACCTGTACGAATTTACATTCCCATCAACAGTGTAGGAGGGTTCCCTCTTCCCAACCATTTATTGCTTGTAGAGCAAAAATATGATCCAGTAAATGCATCCCTGGGCATATACCCAGAGAAAACCATAATTCAAAGAGATACATGCATTCTGACCTTCACTGCAGCACTATTAACAATAGGCAGGACATAGAAGCAACCTAAAAGTCCATTGATGGAGGAATGAATAAAGAAGATATGGTATATATATACAACAGACTATGACTCAACCATAAAAAATAGCAAAATAATGCCATTTGCAGCACCATGGATGGACTTGGAGGTTATCATACTAAGTGAAGTAACTCAGATAAAGACAAATATCATGTGATATCACATATGCTGAACCTAAAAAAGTGTTTCATATGAGATTGTTTGCAAAACAGAAATAGAGTCACAGATGTAGAAAGAAGCTTATGGTTACCAGGGAGAAAAGAGGGGAAGGGTACATTGGGAGACTGGGATTTACATACACACACTGCTATGTACAAAATAGATAACTAATAAGAGCCTACCTTACAGCACAAGGAACACTACTTAATATTCTGTGATGAATTATATGGGAAAAGGATCTAAAAGAAGTGGATATAGATATATGCATAATTGATACACTTTACAGAAGAAACTAATACAAAATTGTAGATCAACTATACTCTAATAAAAATTTAAAAAACAAAGGAAAACCACTGTATCTCAACATTAAGGAGGAATTAATGAGATTCCCTTCAAGGTAAAACTTTTCCTTCAGATGGTTCCTTCAGCTGCTGCCCATCCCCAGTTGCCTTTCTTCTAAAAGTCACTGCTCCAAGAGGGGTCACCAAGAGGTGACCAAAGGACTGGGTGGACAGTCTCATTAGGATTAACTAGACCAAACTGATCCACTTTCCTGGGAATGTAAACTAATATATAAAAATAATATTGCAACTAAGGGAAGCCATCATGGTAGATGAGGATATCCTATCCTGAGAAGCCACTAATTAGTTAGTGATATTCATTCAATTATTATAAATTCTGACTTGGAAATAAAATTAGGTATTCTTATAATTTTTAAGTTATCTAAAGGGTGGTCTTTAAATTTACCAGTAGACACACTACATTTTTATTCATTATCTGAAGACACAGATTTTTATCTATTCTAAAATGGTCAAAATGCTTAATATGAGTTTATTTACTTGTACTCAATGAGCTTTGTAATGTCTTCCACCCCCCACCCCAGACACTGACAAACTTCATGCTCTATCAAATGAACGCAAATTTCATTGATACAGTGAAGGACTTGTGTGTGTCTGATCTCTATTATTTTGGAAACTCACTGGTGTTTTGAACAGTCCAGTTCTAATGAGTGGAGGGAGGATGTTTCCCACCATCAAGCAGCTTTCTGGATGTCAACTCAGTGTCCTACAGTTTAATTCAATTCTGACACTATCTACCTGGAAATAGCATCAGATTCACAGGTTACAGGGTTAGTCCTACCAGACCCCTAACAAGCCCCACCTCCTCACACACACACACACACACACACACACACACAAATGCACTCTTCAGACATGAATTGTAAGCCCAGGTTATTATCTGTGCTTCTGACTGGCCACCGATCAGCAAACAATTCCAATGACCCCCTCCTTTGTTTGATGTTAATTTGCTTGAGTGGCTCAAAGAGCTCAGAGAAACATTTTACTTATTTGTTACCAGTTTACTATAAAAAAAAATATGACTCAGAAATAGCCAGAGAAAAGAGATGCCTAAGACAAGGTATGGGAAAGAGCACGGAGCTTCCCTGCCCTCTCTGGTGTGACTCTTCCTAAATCGCCACATGATCACCAACTAGGAAGCTCTTGGAACTCATCCTTTTGAGTTTTTATGGAGGCTTTGTGACATCACTGATCAAAACACTAGCCACTGACGGCTGAACTCAATCTCCAGCCCTGTCCTCTCTCCTGATGTTGGAGTCTGGGGGTGGGAGAGGAAAATGAAATTTCCAACATTCGAATCAGCCTTCAGAAACAATGAAGAAGGGCTTCCCTGGTGGTCCATTGGGTAAAGAGTCTGCCTTGCAGTACAAGGGGCACCAGTTCAATCCCTGGCTAGGGAAGGTCCCACATGCCAAGGAATGGCTGGGCGGGTATGTCTAATTAGGAGCCAGTGCGCTGAAGTACATGTGCCCAGAGTCGGTGCTCTGCAGTGAGAGAAGCCACTGCAATGGGAGGCCCACACAGACTAAAGAATAAAGACGGATGAAAAATAAATGATTACTTAGAGGCAAAAAACCGAAAAATTAAAAATTAAACAAACAGTGAAGTATTAAGGACATCATTAAAAAGACAAATTCCACTGAGATAATCATTTACTGTTTACCATTTGTGTCTCCTAGTAATCTTAAATTCTTTTACATAAACTGTGTTCAAGTGAGAGAATCCAATTTTAATAATAAATCACAGAATTGAATGCGCGTTAGCAAAGTGGGGAAAAAAAACAAATCCCCCAAGTAGCAGCCAGAGGGATCCCTCCAAGTAGGACAGATAATCTTTGCTGGGGAATTTGAGCTGCCCCAGAGAAAAGCTGTAAAGATGCCAACAGCAGAATTTTCACAAGGGAATGTTCCAGCCAAGTGTATAGACCAGAGCTAAAGAGTCTCATCAGCTCTCAGAGCTTCCATTTGGGTTCCTAATGGACCACTCTAAAATATGAGCAGAAACACAAGCAACAAAACATAAAACAAAAGAGAGAAAATGTGAATTAAGCAGAGAGAAGCAAAAAAAAAAAAAAATCACTAAAATAGCATTAATATCACTGGAGCAAAATTCATATTTTGCATATTGCATTCCTTTGAAAAATAACATTCCAAGACTAAAAGAGGTATTTGACAATTGAAAATACAAGAACAGAAATGAACAACTCAAATCAATATTTGGAATATAAAGGTAGCAATTCTCCCATAAAGTAGGGCAACAGAGAAAATAAATGGGAAATAGGAAAAAAAGAGAATGAGTCCAAGAGATCTGAGAAAAATTTCCCAAAAGGGAAATAAAAAAGGGCATAGAACAAAATAATTTTCAAAAGATGATCAAATCTAGGCACTATGAGCTAGAACTCCAAAAGGATTCACACACAGAGTGCCTATTGTAATGGAAGGAGACAGCCCATCAAAGCACATGGGAAATGAGGACCTCCAACAAAGGCGAAACCAGGCCTTAAAGAAAAGATCAAGAAGACTTCAGTCCTGTCTGGGCCTGGAAGGCAGTGACGAAATACCTTCCAGATTTTGAGAGACACCAGTTTCCAATCTACTATTCTATCCTTTGCCAAACTATTAAGTGGAAAGATGGTAAAGGCCCACACAGACTAAAGAATAAAGACGGATGAAAAATAAATGATTACTTAGAGGCAAAAAACCGAAAAATTAAAAATTAAACAAACAGTGAAGTATTAAGGACATCATTAAAAAGACAAATTCCACTGAGATAATCATTTACTGTTTACCATTTGTGTCTCCTAGTAATCTTAAATTCTTTTACATAAACTGTGTTCAAGTGAGAGAATCCAATTTTAATAATAAATCACAGAATTGAATGCGCGTTAGCAAAGTGGGGAAAAAAAACAAATCCCCCAAGTAGCAGCCAGAGGGATCCCTCCAAGTAGGACAGATAATCTTTGCTGGGGAATTTGAGCTGCCCCAGAGAAAAGCTGTAAAGATGCCAACAGCAGAATTTTCACAAGGGAATGTTCCAGCCAAGTGTATAGACCAGAGCTAAAGAGTCTCATCAGCTCTCAGAGCTTCCATTTGGGTTCCTAATGGACCACTCTAAAATATGAGCAGAAACACAAGCAACAAAACATAAAATAAAAGAGAGAAAATGTGAATTAAGCAGAGAGAAGCAAAAAAAAAAAAAAAATCACTAAAATAGCATTAATATCACTGGAGCAAAATTCATATTTTGCATATTGCATTCCTTTGAAAAATAACATTCCAAGACTAAAAGAGGTATTTGACAATTGAAAATACAAGAACAGAAATGAACAACTCAAATCAATATTTGGAATATAAAGGTAGCAATTCTCCCATAAAGTAGGGCAACAGAGAAAATAAATGGGAAATAGGAAAAAAAGAGAATGAGTCCAAAAGATCTGAGAAAAATTTCCCAAAAGGGAAATAAAAAAGGGCATAGAACAAAATAATTTTCAAAAGATGATCAAATCTAGGCACTATGAGCTAGAACTCCAAAAGGATTCACACACAGAGTGCCTATTGTAATGGAAGGAGACAGCCCATCAAAGCACATGGGAAATGAGGACCTCCAACAAAGGCGAAACCAGGCCTTAAAGAAAAGATCAAGAAGACTTCAGTCCTGTCTGGGCCTGGAAGGCAGTGACGAAATACCATCCAGATTTTGAGAGACACCAGTTTCCAATCTACTATTCTATCCTTTGCCAAACTATTAAGTGGAAAGATGGTAGAAAGAGGGAATATGCACATGCAAAGTCTCAAAAAAAGTGTCACATGCACCACTTTATAAGGAATATGCCAGAAGATATATTCTACCCAAGCAGGGAGTAAAGAAATAAACACTCCCTTCTTCCCAAACAGAAGATGGGATCCAGGAAAGAGGAGACCCTACAAAAGTTCTAAGTGAAAGGAATGAACACAATAGTGAAGATCATCCAGGACCAGAAGTGCGCATGGAGAGGAATCAGTTCAGATTGTAGCAGATGAGACATTTTCACGAAAGTTATTTTTTAGTAAGAAGAGAGAAGAAGTTTATGCTATAACAGAAGGAGCGTCTGAGGTTTAGTGAAAAGTATACATGCTAATAAATAAGTGTATCTACTAATAAATCAAGTACATATACTAATATACTGATAAAAGTATATATACTAATAAACTAATATTTGAAAGAAAGATAATATTAGCTCAAAGTTAAAATGTACAAAAAGAAAGAGAGATCAAAAGAGTCGGCCTGCAGTGTGGCAGGCCTGAGTTAGATCCCTGGGTTGGGAAGATCCCCTGGAGAAGAGGATGGCACCCCACTCCAGGATTCTTGCCTGGAGAATTCCATGGACAGAGGAGCCTGGAGGGCTACAATCCATGGGGTTGCAAAGAGTCAGACATGACTGAAAAACTTTCACAGTATACTGGATTCATTTCTAAAAAACAAAACAAAAATTCACTTTCTGATACACTGAAAGGATGTGTGTTTTTGTGTGTATTCAGTATAGAGAGTAGGTTGAGAAAAGATTTCTCCTCTTCTTTTCAAAAATAGAGTCAACAAAAATTTTAATGAGAAAATGTAGAAAGTGGAAACATGACTAAATGTGTTACATGGAGATTCAGTGGAAAATCCCAAAATGTCAAGTTGAAAAATTCAAAGTGCATGCCTCTTGAAAGCAGGAAGTGGCATGGTAGACACTTACTATGCCAGCCTTTCTGTAAACAGTCTCAAATAAAGTGAGGAAAGAAAAAGGAAGCAAAAAATAGATGACTTTGGGAGACTATAACAAAAGAAAAGGCTGCGCCTTTCTCTATGGCTTAAATATGTAGCAACAAAGTTATATCGTATTTATAAGTAGAAGGCTTTAAAAATTACACATATACATAAAGAAATAATGCACAGGCCCACTGGCCTAGCCAGCTTAGTCTACAGAGAAGATATTAACAGCAGCTTTTGCAGAAGTTTAAGGAAGGAAATAAACCTTGTCGTTTCTTTACTTTTATTATTACAGGATTATGGTTTTTTCCTTTTAAAATATGTTACAGAAAATTTCTCCCACCACTGTAAATACTATTCTCCTCTCTTCGCCATTCATATGACAGTGACATGTTCTCCGCCACAGTGATTTGTATCCTTGAGTAAGCACCTTACTTATTTGCCTGGTTCTGCTTACGATGCTTCTTTCAAAAATTAAACTAGTTTTCTGATATGGGGGAAATTTTCACATCCTCTAATGATATTTATATCCAGGAGTATCAGAAAATTATAGTCTTCCTATTTTAATGTAGACAGATTTTGGAACATGACTATTCAGGTGTAAACACTAGCTTTGCCTCTCAATAACTGTGCAACTCAGCTGAGATTATGTTGCTTTTCTGAGTTTCAACTTCCTCATTTTAAAATGGCAATTACAATGCCTACATTGTAGGAGTGTTGCAAAGATAATAAGTTCTGTAACAGTAATACTAAGTACTCAATGTTGCTGTTTTGTTATTCAGTCACTAAGTCATGTCCAGCTCTTTGCGACCCCATGAACTGCAGCACACCAGGCCTTTCTGTTCACCATCATCTCCCTGAGTTTTCTCATCAGTGAGTCAGTGATACCATCCATTGTATGGAAGCTTCAGTAAATGATTATTGCTGTTATTACTTTAGGTAATATGGGAAAGGAAAACAAATACACCTTATATCCATATTCTCTAAAACAGGATGTTTCATATTGATAGAAAGTGTGTTTTTTTTGACATAAAAAACTTCAGATAAGCAGATTACACTGCTCTAATGGCAGAAAACAAAAATGAACTAATGAACTTATTAATGAGGGTAAAAGAGGAGAGTGGAAAAGTTGGCTTAAGAGTCAACATTCAAAAAACTAAGATCATGGCATCTGGTTCCATTACTTCATGGCAAACAGATGGGGAAAAAGTGGAAACACTGACAGATTTTATCTTCTTGGACTCCAAAATCACTGTAGGCAGTAACTGCAGCCATGGAATTAAAAGATGCTGGGCTTCCCAAGTGGTTCAGTGGGTAAAGAGTCTGCCTTGCAGCGCAAAGAGCACCAGGTTAGATGCCTGGCCAGGGAAGATCTCATATGCCATGGAGAGGCTGGACCGGTGTGTCCAATTATGCGCCAGCGCTCTGGGGTGCGTGCGCCAATAGCCAGCGCTCTGCAACCAGAGAGGTCATTGTGATGGGTGGTCCACATAGGCCAAAGAATTAAGATGGATAGAAATAAATAAATGAAGGACCAATAAAAGAGGCCAAAATAATAATAATAAAGGTTTAAAAAGATGTTTGCTCCTTGGAAGAAAAACTATGACAAAACTAGACAGCACATTAAAAATCAGAGACATCACCTTGTCAACAAAGGTCTGTAGAGTGAAAGCTATAGTTTTTCCAGTAGTCATGCATAGATGTGAGAGTTGGGCCCTAATGCTGAGTGACAAAGAATTCATGCTTTTGAACTGTGGTGTTGGAGACGACTCTTGAGAGTCCCTTGGACAGCAAGGAGATCAACCAGTCAATCTAAAAGGAAATCAACTGCCTACATTGTAGGAGTGTTGCAAAGATAATAAGTTCTGTAACAGTAATACTAAGTACTCAATGTTGCTGTTTTGTTATTCAGTCACTAAGTCATGTCCAGCTCTTTGCGACCCCATGAACTGCAGCACACCAGGCCTTTCTGTTCACCATCATCTCCCTGAGTTTTCTCATCAGTGAGTCAGTGATACCATCCATTGTATGGAAGCTTCAGTAAATGATTATTGCTGTTATTACTTTAGGTAATATGGGAAAGGAAAACAAATACACCTTATATCCATATTCTCTAAAACAGGATGTTTCATATTGATAGAAAGTGTGTTTTTTTTGACATAAAAAACTTCAGATAAGCAGATTACACTGCTCTAATGGCAGAAAACAAAAATGAACTAATGAACTTATTAATGAGGGTAAAAGAGGAGAGTGGAAAAGTTGGCTTAAGAGTCAACATTCAAAAAACTAAGATCATGGCATCTGGTTCCATTACTTCATGGCAAACAGATGGGGAAAAAGTGGAAACACTGACAGATTTTATCTTCTTGGACTCCAAAATCACTGTAGGCAGTAACTGCAGCCATGGAATTAAAAGATGCTGGGCTTCCCAAGTGGTTCAGTGGGTAAAGAGTCTGCCTTGCAGCGCAAAGAGCACCAGGTTAGATGCCTGGCCAGGGAAGATCTCATATGCCATGGAGAGGCTGGACCGGTGTGTCCAATTATGCGCCAGCGCTCTGGGGTGCGTGCGCCAATAGCCAGCGCTCTGCAACCAGAGAGGTCATTGTGATGGGTGGTCCACATAGGCCAAAGAATTAAGATGGATAGAAATAAATAAATGAAGGACCAATAAAAGAGGCCAAAATAATAATAATAAAGGTTTAAAAAGATGTTTGCTCCTTGGAAGAAAAACTATGACAAAACTAGACAGCACATTAAAAATCAGAGACATCACCTTGTCAACAAAGGTCTGTAGAGTGAAAGCTATAGTTTTTCCAGTAGTCATGCATAGATGTGAGAGTTGGGCCCTAATGCTGAGTGACAAAGAATTCATGCTTTTGAACTGTGGTGTTGGAGACGACTCTTGAGAGTCCCTTGGACAGCAAGGAGATCAACCAGTCAATCTAAAAGGAAATCAACCCTGCATATTCATTGGAAGGACTGATGCTGAAGCTGAAGCCACAATACTTTATCTACCTGATGCAAAGAGCTGACTTACTAGAAAAGACCCTGATGCTGGCAAATATCGATGGTCAGAGAAGAAGAGGGTGACAGAGGATGAGATGGCTGGATAGCATCAATGACTCAATGGACATGAGTTTGAGCAAATTCCAGGAGATAGTGAATGACAGGGAAGTCTGGCATGCTGCAGTTCATAGGGTTGCAAAGAATTAGACACGACTGAGAAACTGAATAACAACAGTAGAATAGTATTGGGGTGTCCTTACTGAACTTCAAACAGTCTATTTTCTGTTTTCCACAGGAATTCCTTTGGGGATGCCTTTATGACAGCCTGAGCGACATATTGGTGGTGTTAAAGGGTGTAAAGCATTGATTTTGATTCATATTAAATGCAATTTTCTTTAAACAGGGGACTTCCTTGCCCCATGCCCACCAACTACAGTCCTTGCATAAAAACAAAAATTTCCACACAATATTGAGAGGTAGAAGTGGGGGAGGGTATGTTTGCATGGGATGTTTACATCTCTTACTTGTATAATTACATGGAAATGAAGAGAAAACTAAAGCACCTTAAATTGAGATTTTGCTATTAAGGGTAAATGATGAAAGCATAAAACTGAAGACCCTAATGTGTCAGAAAAAATCTGACTTAATCTCATTAGTTGTTTAAGAAATAAATCACAAATAGATCATAACAGAATAGTTCTCCTTTCTCAGGAAGAGACACTGTGTCTCTTCTCCATTAGTGACAACATCACTGATGAAAGATTTCTCAGTGCAGTCAGTATAACCAGGCACTATTGACACCACATCCTTAAACCAAAGCTGTAGGGCTTCATCAGCAGGCATGATTCACAAATGATGCAGCAGGGGAAGCCTATTTGTCTGTTATCTCTGCTTATCTTTCCATCTATTTGTCTATCTATCTATCTAGAGATGCATCTGAAATTTTTAGTTTGCTTTGACCTCAGCTCCCTTCCCATTTTGCAGTGGGCTCAATCTGGTAGCTAGTAATGCAAGAAAATATAACATATTTCACATAACATATTTTCATATATTAACAAATATTAACATATTTCACATAACATATTTTCATTTATTCTACAAAATGGCAGTGAGAAACAGGAAGCTGGCTTTCTGCAGAGAGATTAATTATTGAATAAAATACTTTAAAATATTTACTGAAAAGTTATTCTTTTGGTAAATTGCATTTTCTCCCTTAAAATGCTTGGATGTGTTTCTTCCTTTATGGAGATAGCTGCCTTATTGGGTCCAGGCTGTGAAGGAGGGGGTAAAATCATTTTTTAATGCCAAGTTAGCAACTTATATCAGGAAGGGAAAGTGAGTGCAGTGAGAAAGCACCCAGAGCTTGATAAGAGTTCTTAATAATGAATTCCAAATAGCACACACACACACACACACACACAAACCCAATCACTGAATAATAATTAGCTTTGCTTCTTAGGCAAGTGTCTGAAAATATATATGTTGTAATTTAAAAATATTTCTGATATCAAAAATACTGCAAGAATATGAGGAAACTGGAGAAGGAGCAGAGGGACTGTGGGTGAGGTCAGCCCGCCCCTCCCCTACCTCCCTCAACATCTACCTCCACAGTGAGGCTAAATTTCATGACAACTATAAGAAAAAGTCCCCATTGGCGCTCTCACTTTCTGACTCATGCCCCCACCGTTTGATTTTGCTGAAGTTACTGAAAAGGATGGGTTTGAGTTTGGGGCTTTATCGTGTATTTGGCCTGTAGCCCTGAATCAGTCGTGTTATATTAGTAAAGAGGTTGCTGAAAATTTATTTTTCCTCCTTTCCCCCAGGAAGAGACACTGTGTCTCTTCTCCATTAGTGACAGCATTACTGATGAAAGATTTCTCAGTGCAGTCAGTATAACCAGGCACTATTGACACCACATCCTTAAACCAAAGCTGTAGGGCTTCATCAGCAGGCATGATTCACAAATGATGCAGCAGGGGAAGCCTATTTGTCTGTTATCTCTGCTTATCTTTCCATCTATTTGTCTATCTATCTATCTAGAGATGCATCTGAAATTTTTAGTTTGCTTTGACCTCAGCTCCCTTCCCATTTTGCAGTGGGCTCAATCTGGTAGCTAGTAATGCAAGAAAATATAACATATTTCACATAACATATTTTCATATATTAACAAATATTAACATATTTCACATAACATATTTTCATTTATTCTACAAAATGGCAGTGAGAAACAGGAAGCTGGCTTTCTGCAGAGAGATTAATTATTGAATAAAATACTTTAAAATATTTACTGAAAAGTTATTCTTTTGGTAAATTGCATTTTCTCCCTTAAAATGCTTGGATGTGTTTCTTCCTTTATGGAGATAGCTGCCTTATTGGGTCCAGGCTGTGAAGGAGGGGGTAAAATCATTTTTTAATGCCAAGTTAGCAACTTATATCAGGAAGGGAAAGTGAGTGCAGTGAGAAAGCACCCAGAGCTTGATAAGAGTTCTTAATAATGAATTCCAAATAGCACACACACACACACACACAAACCCAATCACTGAATAATAATTAGCTTTGCTTCTTAGGCAAGTGTCTGAAAATATATATGTTGTAATTTAAAAATATTTCTGATATCAAAAATACTGCAAGAATATGAGGAAACTGGAGAAGGAGCAGAGGGACTGTGGGTGAGGTCAGCCCGCCCCTCCCCTACCTCCCTCAACATCTACCTCCACAGTGAGGCTAAATTTCATGACAACTATAAGAAAAAGTCCCCATTGGCGCTCTCACTTTCTGACTCATGCCCCCACCGTTTGATTTTGCTGAAGTTACTGAAAAGGATGGGTTTGAGTTTGGGGCTTTATCGTGTATTTGGCCTGTAGCCCTGAATCAGTCGTGTTATATTAGTACGCAAGAGGTTGCAGACGTTAGCTCAGGTTGGATAACATAGAACACATTGAAGGCAAAGTGATACTTTAACAGAGACTTTTGGTAATGCTATGAATGACAGTGATGAAAAACAATACTGTACAAATGGAAAAACAAGAGAGAATATAGGAAACAAATATGAACAGAAAGGGCAATAGGCTAGATATGTTTCAACTGAGGTCCTAGATCTTAGTGAAAAACAGTAAAATATCTCTCTCAGCTACTTTGTGGTTGCCCCCTGCAGACCCCTGAGGCTTGCAGTTGCCCGGCTTTAACCCTGAAGAGCTCAGAGTTAGTGACAGAGACATTGATGGTTGACGGCAGCAGTGCCCAACGTTTCTGGCACCAGGCACCAGTTTTGTGGAAGGCAATGTGTCTACAGACAGGGGTCGGAGGACGTTTCAGGATGATTTGAGCACATTACATTTATTGCATACTTTTTTGGTGTACTACTATTGATATATCAGCTCCACCTCAGATGGTGAGGCATTAGGTCCTAGAGGTTGGGGCCTCTTGTTTAAGCGATGGGGCAGCTTGCCTATCTGAAGCAAGGTCCTGGAGCTACAGCCCCACCATGTGCCACCCAGAACACGGTAGCAGTCTTCTTTCCTTCTAGAGAGAAGAGGAGAGTGCCCAGTATAGGGGAGCTTAAGTCTGGAGGGTCCATTAGGGAAATCAGCAGAGGTGCATGGCCCATACCACCTTTTTGATAAGAACAGTCATTAGCCAGAGCCAGGAGCAAGCATGTAGGGAGGTACACCCTGTGATTAAGGTGTGGGTGAAGCAGGTGCAGGTCAAACAGGAGGTGCACAGAGCGCGAGAGGGCAGCTGTCTTGTGTGGCCTGGCCACACAGCTATGTATCCAAATGAATCTAGGTCCTGGGATTTTTCTTCTTTCTTGGGATCAGATATGCTTTCATTTTCTATTTTATGAAAGTACCAAACAATCCCAGAGGCGGTGGCTCGGCATTCCTTTGAAGTATGTACCAAGGAGGCATTTCAAGCTCTACTAAAAGTCCGCATGCACCATCATTAAAAGTCAGCATTAAAATTCAGGCACTAAATGTTTGCACCAGGCTCAAACATTTTTTTCATACAAGAAAAAAACATCAAGGACTTCCCCGGTGGTACCGTGGATACAAATCCGCCAGCCAGTGCAGGGGCCATGGTCTCTTCTTGTTTGCTCTGCCTCCCCTCAGCTGGCCCCAGATTTTCTCAGAACTGTTCTGTGATCTGAGGCTCCCTTCACACTTGTCACCTTTTCATCTCAACCTGCAGGCTGCCCCAGTCTGCTTTTCCCGACTGCTTTATCCTTCACAAGCAGCAAGCCAAATCTGTGGCACATCCAGTCCTGCCCAGGTATCTACTCCAGATGTCTTCTTAGAAGACCCAAAGGGACATAAGTTGGACAAAAGGTGCTGTGAAGGCACAGGTGGAGGGATGTGGTTTGGGGTTACTCTGCTGTTGGCAAGTCAGACCTCATCCTGAGTGAAGTGTGAGGCAATGAGGACAGTCCTTGGAAGCAAGCGGCAGCCCAACTGCTAGAGATCTCATGAGTCGCAGCTCAGGAAAAGGTCCTCAGGGAGACCACTGTCCTTGCTGGTGTGATGATGAAGGCATTGTAAAAGATGTTTCACTACGAAACGAAATTGAGGCCTCTCAGAACCATAAATTGAAGGCAGTTAACAAATAATTAAACTGTGACAGTGGGAGGCTGGCTATGGCGGTCTACATAGAAGCCCTTGTTTCTTGCACTGGAAAAGCAGATCAGTAAGAGAGCTGACCTAGTTTTCCTGTTTAGAACTGCAGAGCTCCAGAGACGTTTAATGTTCAGCAGAGATGGTCCTGGTACCCTAAGGTCAGGGCAGTGGTTGGGAAAACATGAACCCTGGAAATGCTGACTGAGATAGCCTTAACACTCTTCTCATACTGATTAAACTTTAGACAGACTTCTTCCTGTCTCTAAGTTCCTGAACTCTCTTTCCTTAAAGCATTCACTTTAGAAAGTGAGGAATTATGCTTTTTTTTTGCCCTTTTCAGATGTAAACCCTTTTTTTTTTTAAAAAAAAAACATCTTGACTGCTTTAGAATCCAGGAAAGTCTTTCTGGATTCCTGGGAGCCACTGTTTTCAAATATAATCATCAGGGAAACTAGTGCATCATCTCCCAGGCTTTGTGGAGGTTAAGAACCTAAATTCCATGGACACCAATTACACAAATGGCCTAAAGAGAAAAACATTTGTGAACTCAGGTATAACTCAGCATCCTAGACACAACCCATTGCTCAGCCTGTGCCCCTGGCATCCTCTAGAATGCTTCCACTAGCTCACCCTAGAGCCTGAAAACCGTCTTACTGTTCGTTTCCATGGAGTTGAAGTCAGACTGTCCTGTTTCAATAGCCTTGAACAAAGTCTTCCTATGCAGCCTTTGTTTTAACAATATCCCTGAGAATAGTAGCTCCTCAGGTCTCTCTGACCCTGGGGACCGGCTGAGGTGGGGAGGCTGTCCTCACTCAGTAAGGAACTAACACTTTTCCTAGCAGGAAAAGGCAAGACAACGGGTGCCCTTCTCTAAAGTTGCCCTCTCCACCAATTCTGGCTACCAGGGTCCTATGATTACATTCTAACACTGTCTCATGAAGGACATGATGAACCTGATAAGAGAGGAATGAGATTATGCACTGAAGAAACTACAAGCAGTAACGAAGGGAATACCCCAGGAATAGACTGTGAGGGTGCTTGATCAAGGGGCACAGAATTAAAAATTGAACAAGAGGAATATACTGACTTGGCAGCATTTTCCTGGAGCATTTGATTTTCTACCTGGGTAAGGGCCCCAGAAAACTTAACACTCACTGCTAAGACAGGCTCTTAGAAGCTAGAAATAAGATGATTCACGATGAGCAAAATGCAAATGCCTCTGATGCCTGGCAGGTAGAGGTAGAGGAAGAAGTCGATGATTCAGGAATGTGGGCCTATGGAACTTATATGAGTCAGCAGACCCATTAGAGGATTCCAGCAATAAGGGGGATCCGGCATTCAGCAGGGCATCAGGAGTGCACTGGCAGGGGTACCAGCATCCCTGCCAACATCCCATAAGAAGTTCAGTGACTGCTCATCTCAGAGACACAGGGTAGGCACTAGGAGAAGTTCTCACAGAGCTGGTCTGATCAGTATCCATGAGGATGACAAGCCCTGAAATAACTGAGTCTAGGTGGCGGTGCTTAACTGCCAGAAATAAGGAGCCCATAGGACTGGGTTGTAGCCAAAAGAGGCTGGATCTTCTTTTGGAGGTTGTTAATAAAATTAAACGTGCCAAGAACACCAATTACACAAATGGCCTAAAGAAAAACATTTGTGAACTCAGGTATAACTCAGCATCCTAGACACAACCCATTGCTCAGCCTGTGCCCCTGGCATCCTCTAGAATGCTTCCACTAGCTCACCCTAGAGCCTGAAAACCGTCTTACTGTTCGTTTCCATGGAGTTGAAGTCAGACTGTCCTGTTTCAATAGCCTTGAACAAAGTCTTCCTATGCAGCCTTTGTTTTAACAATATCCCTGAGAATAGTAGCTCCTCAGGTCTCTCTGACCCTGGGGACCGGCTGAGGTGGGGAGGCTGTCCTCACTCAGTAAGGAACTAACACTTTTCCTAGCAGGAAAAGGCAAGACAACGGGTGCCCTTCTCTAAAGTTGCCCTCTCCACCAATTCTGGCTACCAGGGTCCTATGATTACATTCTAACACTGTCTCATGAAGGACATGATGAACCTGATAAGAGAGGAATGAGATTATGCACTGAAGAAACTACAAGCAGTAACGAAGGGAATACCCCAGGAATAGACTGTGAGGGTGCTTGATCAAGGGGCACAGAATTAAAAATTGAACAAGAGGAATATACTGACTTGGCAGCATTTTCCTGGAGCATTTGATTTTCTACCTGGGTAAGGGCCCCAGAAAACTTAACACTCACTGCTAAGACAGGCTCTTAGAAGCTAGAAATAAGATGATTCACGATGAGCAAAATGCAAATGCCTCTGATGCCTGGCAGGTAGAGGTAGAGGAAGAAGTCGATGATTCAGGAATGTGGGCCTATGGAACTTATATGAGTCAGCAGACCCATTAGAGGATTCCAGCAATAAGGGGGATCCGGCATTCAGCAGGGCATCAGGAGTGCACTGGCAGGGGTACCAGCATCCCTGCCAACATCCCATAAGAAGTTCAGTGACTGCTCATCTCAGAGACACAGGGTAGGCACTAGGAGAAGTTCTCACAGAGCTGGTCTGATCAGTATCCATGAGGATGACAAGCCCTGAAATAACTGAGTCTAGGTGGCGGTGCTTAACTGCCAGAAATAAGGAGCCCATAGGACTGGAGTTGTAGCCAAAAGAGGCTGGATCTTCAGTGAGTTTTGGAGGTTGTTAATAAAATATGACACTACCACACACAAGTTAGCCAAGAAGTATGCTATTTGACATCTACAACAGAAGCAGGGTAGAACAGAGAAGCAGGAAGCTGAGGGCTACTGTCTCAAAAAACTCACAATTCTCTGCTCTGTTCTCCAACCTAAAACAATCATAAGATCCCAAATTTGCTGACTGAAGAGATGACCATATGCCTAGGAGGAACAAGTCTGTACCACAGCAGGTACACATTTTTCTGAGTCCACAAGTCCTTTCCCAGAGAGACTTAACAGCCATGTACTCATGTGTGATTTATACTGGAGAGAGAGAAATACCCAGAGGGCTATTAGACACTGAGTCTTATTTGACACTGATACTAGTAGACACAGTGTATCATCATGGTCTTCTAGTTACAGGGGATTACAGAAGCCATGGAATAAATGGAATCCTGCTAAAGTCTGGCTTAGACTGGATCCACTGTGATAACAGACATAACTGGCATTGATTTCTTTGTCTATAAATACATAAGTGAGTTGTCAGTAGAAGGTTAGAGTATTCTTTATGTTGAATCCTTGAACTCATTGGAAAGACCAAGTGGAAGTCTCCAAAATTATTTCCTCTTTCCTTCTTCCAGCCAAGGTAGTAAACCCAAGCATCCCTCGGGAACAGGAAGGAATAGTAGAAATCAGCATCACATTAGAGACTCAAAGGATGCCTGACCCTAATGTTCATCATTCTGGCCCTCAGAGAAAATGAGGGGATTGTGGAGAATGACTGTTGCCTATTGTAAGCTCAGGCAAGTAACAGCTCTGGTCATGGTTGCTATGCCATATGTGGTATTGTTGCTAATGCTGATCAGTAAGGATTCAGGTGCATGGAACACAGACATGGGTTTTGCAAATGTACTTAAAAAAACCATGTTTTTGATCAGAAAAGGTTGCATTTATATGGAACCAACAACAATGTTTACTTACAGTTTTCCTGCAGGACTACATTACCTCTCCCACTCCTCTGTTGTAATTTATTGAAAAAATCTGAATCATTGGGATATGTCACGGATTATTGCATTATTGCATTGATGACACTACACTGATGAAAAACTGTCAGCTAATACATTAGAGGCCTTGCTAAGAGACGTTTTAAGGAATTTGGCTAGAATACACTGTGCACACAGAAATGCTGTTATAGCTTTAAAGTCCAGTGACATGGAAGGCTTCCAGCTCTGAACAAAGTTCCAGAGTGAAAAAGTGTTCTTCAGCTGGTCCAGGCTATGGTACAAGTGGGTCCTACTACGTGGGCCATATAACCTGGCAGGTTCCATATTGTTAGAAGTGTCAGTAATGGGAAAAGATGGAATCCAAGTTTATGGTGAACCCTAGTAGGAGAATCCTAATGCGTACTACCGGGCTTCTGGAACAAACCCATGTCATCTTCAGCAGAGAATTCTACTTTGTTAGGGAATCAGTGGCTGGCATAGTACCTGGCCAATGGTCACCAAGTGGCCATGTGTCTGGAGCTGCCCCTAATGAGCTGAGTTCTCTTAGGTCCCACAGTGCCATAAAGCGGAAAGCTCAGCAGTGTCCACCATGCACTCAGATCATGCACAGTCAGAAACGATGCATTTGAGATTGAAATTAAGGGCATGGGCTAGCTGCAGGAGCAGGTGGCCAGACTCTGTCATTCACTAGGGCTCCTTTGTAGAGAAATTCTATATGCACAACTGAAAAAAAAAGAGGAAAAGGGCCAAGTCTGATTTCTGGATGGGTAGGCTCAGTATAAGAGTGCAAACTGAGCCTGGATAATGGTGGGGACAGCAGTGTGTCTTGATAATAGTGAAGAGAGAGAAGGCTTCCCAGTGGGTGGAGTTGCAAATGGAGAATTTGGTCACCCACTCTTTGTAGAAGGAGAAGTGATGTAAAGGGAGAACACATGTTTATTTCTGGACATTTGCTAATGGCCTAGTAGAATGGCTCCATGGTGTGGAAGGAAGAGACGAGACGGCTGGGAGAGCTGTGGATGGATAAGTGGGAGCTGGCTGCCGCGAGTGTAATTTCTAAATCCTGTATTAGTGCCTAACAGAAAGTATCCACGAAAGAAAAGGCAGTGAACAATGCGGCAGACAAAATGACTTGGCCAGTTGACTTGGCTGCCTTTGTCAGTGACCATTCCAGAAGTGTCATTTGAAGCACATGAATGGAATGGCCACAGTCACCAAACTGGTACTTCTTGATCGTAAGCAAGGATTAAATGATGTTTATATTTACTGCTTTGTCTTTTAATATTCCCCAGACCTTTCTATTGTGCTTAAAATACAGAAACAAAGAATCATAATAATTATACAAACAAGTCATGAGGTTTAGAAGAAAATCACCGATACCAAAATAGCGTTCGACCAGAGGCACAGTCAGCTGCACAGAAAGTGAGTCCTAGTTTGTTAATTATACCTATTTAGATTCGGATATTGATTCAGACCTTGTATAAAAATCTTTTAAAACATGGCTAATTATAGTGATTTTGGAATGAAGGGATTACATAAAATGGGAGTAAATGAATCAGTAGAAAGGTTTTGTATAAAGTGCAACTGTATTCTCAATTTTGTTACATCTGAGGGGAGCCTTGTAGATTATGTATTTTTCAATCTTTTTTTAGGAAAATAAGCCTTTGAGAAAGGCTGCATTGTCACAGCCCTAATTAGTGGTAAAACTATGGCTAGAGTCCAGCTATTCTGCAAGCCCAGTGCTTTTCCACTAAGTCATATAGCCTCTTGTATTTAGAAGAATTTATTTGAAAATACTGTGGTTACCTATATGAAATTCATATTCCTTGAAGTAAATGATCTCTTAATTTGTCTTAATGATGATCCTGAATAAGTCCTGCATTTGCTTCATTCAAAAGAAGACTTAGAAATTCAACTTGAGAAAATGGTAATACATTGTATGAAAAATGATAACAGAAAATTCTCTAAATGATGAATTTATCCCAACTATTTTCTCACATATTTAATAGTAAATATTTTTTGTAAAATAGTAATTAACCTATTCTACCACTGAACACTCTTCTTCGATTATTGTGTATTTTCTTGAGATTGTAGATTTTCTGACATAAACATTATTTCATTAAAAAGAGCTGTGGATGGATAAGTGGGAGCTGGCTGCCGCGAGTGTAATTTCTAAATCCTGTATTAGTGCCTAACAGAAAGTATCCACGAAAGAAAAGGCAGTGAACAATGCGGCAGACAAAATGACTTGGCCAGTTGACTTGGCTGCCTTTGTCAGTGACCATTCCAGAAGTGTCATTTGAAGCACATGAATGGAATGGCCACAGTCACCAAACTGGTACTTCTTGATCGTAAGCAAGGATTAAATGATGTTTATATTTACTGCTTTGTCTTTTAATATTCCCCAGACCTTTCTATTGTGCTTAAAATACAGAAACAAAGAATCATAATAATTATACAAACAAGTCATGAGGTTTAGAAGAAAATCACCGATACCAAAATAGCGTTCGACCAGAGGCACAGTCAGCTGCACAGAAAGTGAGTCCTAGTTTGTTAATTATACCTATTTAGATTCGGATATTGATTCAGACCTTGTATAAAAATCTTTTAAAACATGGCTAATTATAGTGATTTTGGAATGAAGGGATTACATAAAATGGGAGTAAATGAATCAGTAGAAAGGTTTTGTATAAAGTGCAACTGTATTCTCAATTTTGTTACATCTGAGGGGAGCCTTGTAGATTATGTATTTTTCAATCTTTTTTTAGGAAAATAAGCCTTTGAGAAAGGCTGCATTGTCACAGCCCTAATTAGTGGTAAAACTATGGCTAGAGTCCAGCTATTCTGCAAGCCCAGTGCTTTTCCACTAAGTCATATAGCCTCTTGTATTTAGAAGAATTTATTTGAAAATACTGTGGTTACCTATATGAAATTCATACTCCTTGAAGTAAATGATCTCTTAATTTGTCTTAATGATGATCCTGAATAAGTCCTGCATTTGCTTCATTCAAAAGAAGACTTAGAAATTCAACTTGAGAAAATGGTAATACATTGTATGAAAAATGATAACAGAAAATTCTCTAAATGATGAATTTATCCCAACTATTTTCTCACATATTTAATAGTAAATATTTTTTGTAAAATAGTAATTAACCTATTCTACCACTGAACACTCTTCTTCGATTATTGTGTATTTTCTTGAGATTGTAGATTTTCTGACATAAACATTATTTCATTAAAAATTTTAACTTGTTTTTGGTCAGTTAAATGACAATAGCTCACTTCAAGGATTCTTTCTATTCAGAGTTTAAACTTCAGATGATTTACGAAGCACTAGCTAATCAGCATTTCACAATGATTTTCTTGAAACTCTTTTTCTTTCTCAGATTCCTCATCAATGCAAGTATTTTCATCACTCAGGTGATAATTTGGAGATCATAAGGTGACAAAAGTTTATCTGAGAATAATTTTCTCCTCTCTATATTTTACAAATTCAATAATTTTTTTTAAAAAACAGTGATTTTTTTTTTATTTTGCCAAATGTATTTTGTGTAAGGGTGAGCATTTGTAAGAAAAAAGATCCACTTAGTCTAAGATTTGACTGAATGCTAGAAATAGAAAGTAAATCTAACACAAGGCCAAGAGGTTTAAGTGATTTTCCTCCTTTTCTATTCTCTAAAATACTGAAACTCATGAAAGTCTTTCACTGTTTATACCAACACCATCCTGGTCTTAAAGTCCTTTCTTCTATTTTTGCTTTCCCCACCACACTTTCTGACACCTCACTCCTAACTCTCCTCCTTATAAAGCCTGAGAGGGATGTAGTTTGTTCTATCAGTGTTTCTTCCTTCATTCTACCTTGTTTTTATCTTTTGTCTTTTCAGGGCAAAGGAAAGTGTGTATTTGTGGATCTCTGTGTGTTTCTCTGTATGTATGTGTGTCTCCGTGTGTGCATGTGTGTATGTGTCTCTGTGCATGTATCTCTGTGGCTTGTGTGTGTGTCTCAGTGTATCTCTGTGTGTATGTATCTGTGTGCATGTGTGTGTCTGCGTGTATGTTTGTGAGCATCTGTATCTCTTTGTGTATTTCTGTGTATGTGTATCTCTCTGTGTGTATGGCATCTGTATGTGTCTCTATGTGCATGTGTGTGCCCGTGTGTGTCTGTGCACGTGTGTCTCTATGTATGTCTGTGTCTCTGTGTGTGTCTGTGTTGGTGTATGTATACAGATGCTTCTGTGTGCACGTGTGCATCAGTGTTTCTGTGTATGCGTATCGATGTTGGAGATGGGCGGTGAGTGAGAAGAAAGGTAGCTGAACAAAATGGACTTAACATTTCATCCTTCTCCACCAAACTTTAGACAGGACTTTTTCTGCCTCTAGCCTCCTGACCTCCTTTACCTTAGAGCTTACTTTAATTCCTTAATATAATCTTGATATACAAAAACACATGGATAAGATTTAATTATTTTGGACATATACAAATGTGGAGACCACCACCAAAGCCACCACTAAAATTCATCGCCTCCAAAGGTTTCCTCAGGTTTCCCATTTTAGTGATCAGAACACCTAACATGAGATTTACCCACTTACATTTTCAAGTGCACAATTCAGGATCATTAATACTATGTACTACATTGTACAGCACATTTCTCAAATTTACTCATCTTGCACAACTGAAACTTTATAGCAACAGAAAACAGTTCCCTGTGCAAGAGGGGGAGCCAGATAGGAAATGTTTGTAGCAGTCCAAGTGTGAGAGAGAACTAGAAAAACAAAAAGATGAAGTGTTTTTCAATGACTTGAATTTGAAGGGAGAGGATAAGAGAAGCTGGTGTAGAGGATATTGTCCAGTTTCTTGGTATGGTTTGGCAACAGGAACCACTGTGAAGTTTTAGAAGGGGCATATTATGGTCATATATGGATTTCAGATCGGCCACAGGTGACTGTGCAAGGGCTGTGTGTAGGAGAGGAGGTGGAAAAGCCATTGAGAGGCTACTGTGAGACTCCAAGTAAGAGCTGATAGGGTCGGAATGAGGCATAACTGAAGTAAATATTCTAGGGAGCGATAATTCATTTGGCCTGCAAGTCTTAACTGCTATTGAAAGGAAGTAATTCAGTAGTATACGACTTTCTTTTAAATGTCTACAGCAGATGTGAGTAGTTACTTTAAGGGAATATTGGAACCACTCAAAAATTCTAATCGACTGACAATAATACCTTCTTGAACTGCAGAAGTTGAACAGAAAATTAAATTCTCCAACTCAATAAAATAAAACTGGCTCACACGCAGGAAACTTCGTTGAAAGCAGTAATGTCATCTGAACCTCATGAGGTCAGTTTGAGCTTGATAAAGTAGTACACAAGGAATGAAGGAAAATTGGTCAATTTTGACAATAATCAGTTATTATCTCTGGTTTCAGCTATCGTTTTTTGAAACTTTTAGGTGCAATTCTGTACTTTTTGAAGAAAATGGTAATCTCTTTTAAACATTCTTTGAAGTTATCGAGACTAAACTAAGCTTATGAATGTATTATTTTCAAAATTTTCAATTGATAAATAAAGGACACAATTGCCCTACTGGAATCATAATACAGATTTTACAGCAGTGTCATTATTACCAAAAATCAGAATTTCTGGCACTTCATGCAGCCTGATTCTGATACCATATAAACCTCTTTCCAGCTCTTTACCCTTGTAAACTTATGCTTAGGAAATACAGTTCCTCAATATTTTTGAAATAAGCAATGCATTTTCACAGTACTGTTTACCATATTGCCTTAGCCTTAACTCTCAGTCTTGGTTCAGCTGGTAAATGCTAGTCCCCTTCTAAGACTTTGCTCATAGGCCCCTAAAATTTCTCTGATTTTCCTAGGAAGAATGAGGTATTCCATCTTAGTTACTTTTTTATGTTTCTTTTCCCAGTCCAAATGTCTTTCACTTTGTAATTTCCTTCCTTAACAACTGAACCTTCTGAGGTATGGCAATTTAAGTCAATTTGTCCTGACACCTGCACCCCCTTGCACATCTGCCTCTTTGTCTAACTCATAATTATAATTTATCATGTCTTATGAATAAACTTGGGAGATTGATACCACTATGTGTTATCACTCAGCTCAAAAGAGCCCTGAATATAGCACAGCATCCTTCCCTTCCTGTCTACTTCCTCTACCACTCATTCCCAGGACTATGTTGTGTCTGAACTCTTTGTAACCCCATGGGCTTGTAGCCCGCCAGGCTCCTGTGTCCATGGAATTCTTCTGGCAAGAATATTGGCATGGATAGCTATTCTTTTCTTCCTGACCCAGGGCATCCTGCATTGGCAGGCAGACTCTTTAACGTTTGAGGCACCAGGAAGCCCTAAGGACTATGGTAATCATGACAGTTGACAGAATAATTAAATTCCTTCTTGAACTGCAGAAGTTGAACAGAAAATTAAATTCTCCAACTCAATAAAATAAAACTGGCTCACACGCAGGAAACTTCGTTGAAAGCAGTAATGTCATCTGAACCTCATGAGGTCAGTTTGAGCTTGATAAAGTAGTACACAAGGAATGAAGGAAAATTGGTCAATTTTGACAATAATCAGTTATTATCTCTGGTTTCAGCTATCGTTTTTTGAAACTTTTAGGTGCAATTCTGTACTTTTTGAAGAAAATGGTAATCTCTTTTAAACATTCTTTGAAGTTATCGAGACTAAACTAAGCTTATGAATGTATTATTTTCAAAATTTTCAATTGATAAATAAAGGACACAATTGCCCTACTGGAATCATAATACAGATTTTACAGCAGTGTCATTATTACCAAAAATCAGAATTTCTGGCACTTCATGCAGCCTGATTCTGATACCATATAAACCTCTTTCCAGCTCTTTACCCTTGTAAACTTATGCTTAGGAAATACAGTTCCTCAATATTTTTGAAATAAGCAATGCATTTTCACAGTACTGTTTACCATATTGCCTTAGCCTTAACTCTCAGTCTTGGTTCAGCTGGTAAATGCTAGTCCCCTTCTAAGACTTTGCTCATAGGCCCTAAAATTTCTCTGATTTTCCTAGGAAGAATGAGGTATTCCATCTTAGTTACTTTTTTATGTTTCTTTTCCCAGTCCAAATGTCTTTCACTTTGTAATTTCCTTCCTTAACAACTGAACCTTCTGAGGTATGGCAATTTAAGTCAATTTGTCCTGACACCTGCACCCCCTTGCACATCTGCCTCTTTGTCTAACTCATAATTATAATTTATCATGTCTTATGAATAAACTTGGGAGATTGATACCACTATGTGTTATCACTCAGCTCAAAAGAGCCCTGAATATAGCACAGCATCCTTCCCTTCCTGTCTACTTCCTCTACCACTCATTCCCAGGACTATGTTGTGTCTGAACTCTTTGTAACCCCATGGGCTTGTAGCCCGCCAGGCTCCTGTGTCCATGGAATTCTTCTGGCAAGAATATTGGCATGGATAGCTATTCTTTTCTTCCTGACCCAGGGCATCCTGCATTGGCAGGCAGACTCTTTAACGTTTGAGGCACCAGGGAAGCCCTAAGGACTATGGTAAACTGCCTTTAATCTTCAAATGTCTAACCTCTACTCATTTCCTCTTTCCTTTAAGCAGATGACCTCATATCTCACTGAGAAAAAACACAGCGTCTGAAGGAAACATCACCTCATTTCAAACTTACAGTGTGTCTGCTTCTGTACTAATGTTCTCTTTTTCTTTTGTTTCATTCGGGTAGTCATTTTAAACTTTGGCTCCACACTGATAATAGCATCTGGGGAGCTTTTAAAAAATACCTCTGTCTAGGCTCAAGCACCAGAGAGAATGGTTTAAAGAGTCTGCCTTGGAGTTGGGGTGTCTATGTTTTTGAAATCTCTTCAGATGACTCTACTGTGTAGTCAGGGCTGGAAACATTTAAATCTTAAACAATTTTTAGATTCTATCTTATGTGGTACACTCAAATTTACTTGTTCCTTCTTTACTTGTTCCTTCTTCTTTTATCTCTAGTGTAGACGATCATTCCCTCCCTCTTAAAAATGAAACCAAACGAAACCAATCGACCAACAAACCAACCAAGCAACAAACAAACTTTCGAAAATTTCTCTGTCATACCTGGGGTGAGCAGTTTTCTGTAGCAGCTTGGCTAGGCCATGGCAGCCAGTTTCTCATCCAAACAGGACTGGGCTTGTTTCTGTGAGGGCATTCTGCAGAGATAGTTAACATCACTACACAGCTGACTCTAATTACCTGTGTAACTATCCTCAGTTACCTGGGTAAGCGTGGCTCATTTCACAGGCTGAAAGTCCGAAAAAACTTTTAAAAGCTTAGGCTCCAAAATGGAGAAATTCTACCTGTGGCATACAGTGTCCACATTCATCCAAGAATTTTCTGTCTACCCTTGATACAATCCAAAAGTCTAAAAAGAATTAAATATTGTTGAGATCATTAAAAAAAAAAGAAAAAAAATCAAACCTGATTCTGGACTTTCCTGGTGATTCAGGGGTTAAGAGGTCGCCTGCCAATGCAGGCGGTTCAATCCCTGGTTTGCGAAAAAATCCACGAGCCCTGGAGCAAAAAAGCCAGGGCCATGACTATTGAGCATGCGCTCTAGAGTCAGTCCGTGAGAGTCACGACTACTGAAGCCCTCCTTCCTAGAGCCTCGTGCTCCGTTCTCGGCAAAGAGAAGCCGCTGCAATGAGAAACCTGAAAGCCACAACCGAAAGTAGCTACTACTGGCCTCAACTAGAGAAATCCCAGATGCAGCAACAAAGACCCTGCACAGCCATAAATTAAAAAGTAAATTAAATTAATTAAAAACTAAGTTGTCCCCATAATTCCATTCAAACAGCTAACACATGCTGTAATTAACTTTGTTTACCAAACACATTTTTCAAGAGGCTACCCAATTGACTTATGCTTAGAAAGTTCGCGCTTCTTTTTCTTTGTACAGTTCTGCTTTATCTCTTCTGTTAGATATGAAGTGTCCATTCCTGCATGAGTTGACCGTTCTCATTATTATGCTCAATTGTTCCATTTATAAATACACATATCGGGTTTTATCAAATGTTTCCCACCATCTTATGATTTTTACACTTAAATATATTACTGTAATTCATTTTCCAATATTGAAATAATATTGTATAACTGGGATAATTGAACAAGGTCATGAGCCTATCACTAGTAATGTATAAACATTACTAGATTGGGTTTAAGCTTAGGCTTTTGTTATTGGCATCTATGTTCATTTCTCATACGTGACAATGACAATTCAGCTTTATTTCTCTTTTGATTGCTACAGGCTTGTTAGTTTTATTAATCTTTTCAAAGCATCACATTGTTGGAAAGCCATTTTTTGCTGAATAATTAATGCAAATATTCCTTAATTTTTACAAACAAAATTTAAAATAAAATTAAAGTAAAACTTGATTTGAAGTTAGTTGAGGAGAAAGATTTCAACACTTTCCAATTATTGTTCTGTTGTTACTTTTAATACAGAACAATTGGCTCAACTTTTTACAAAACAGACTACAGATTTTCAGCTCTTAAAAGCCTAGATAATGAATAGTCAAAAAATCAAACTCATTAATTTAGATTTAGAATTATTTTCAAAAGATGTTCCAAGATATAGTTCATCCAAGAATGCTCTTAGGTTTACCATAAACATAATAGATTCTAGTCTTAATCTTAGCATAAGGTTGAAAGGATAGCACATTAGGTAAAAGTTGATCAATCAGCTCAATGCATTCCTAAATTTAATTATTTAATAGAGATAAACAGGAATAAAAATAAAAGCAAAAATTCAAGTTCAGTAGATTTCCTATACTGTTTTGAGGTTAAAGAAATGGTATAAACATCTTTCCATAAATAGAAAGTTATCAAATAAAATAAATGTAAATCCACTTAAAGATGTACACACTGGCACAGAAAGGTAAATTTAAGTCTTAATAAGAGTAAGAAGCTCAAGGAATGTTAAAGTTCAATTTCTTGATCTGGGTGGTAGCTTTAAGAGTGTTTGATATAATAATTTATTAAGCTACACATTTAATTCTGTTTTCTGTATCTGTGCTGCTTAAAATGTACTTTTTAAACTGACTGAGTTAATGTATTGTTGTATTATTTTCAGAAAAAATATTCCAGAAAGTTCTATTTCTTTATTAAGTATCAATTTATCAAGTTGAACACAAGAATCCAAAGTTGATATTTTCATTATTTATTAGTAAGGCTGGGGCCACAGCCTTTATACAGCACAATCTGCAAAAGTTATCAAGATACATCTTGTATACAATCACAAAACCAAGACATATTTTTACATAGAGTAAAACTCAAGACAGATTTACAAGCATTTTATACAATTCTCATGTATTTCAGTTCAATTTATACAACCTTTAGCCCCCCAGTCTTTTATTTGTTCATTAGACTTTTCCAGACAGATTTGGGTAGAACAGAAAAAAAGAACACATTAGCTAATTACCAACACGGCATGCAACATATTAGAAACAAGACATATCTTCAAGTACTCTATTTTTTATTTTGAAACCAATTAGATTAGGTTTTATTTGAGAGAAAGATTTCAACACTTTCCAATTATTGTTCTGTTGTTACTTTTAATACAGAACAATTGGCTCAACTTTTTACAAAACAGACTACAGATTTTCAGCTCTTAAAAGCCTAGATAATGAATAGTCAAAAAATCAAACTCATTAATTTAGATTTAGAATTATTTTCAAAAGATGTTCCAAGATATAGTTCATCCAAGAATGCTCTTAGGTTTACCATAAACATAATAGATTCTAGTCTTAATCTTAGCATAAGGTTGAAAGGATAGCACATTAGGTAAAAGTTGATCAATCAGCTCAATGCATTCCTAAATTTAATTATTTAATAGAGATAAACAGGAATAAAAATAAAAGCAAAAATTCAAGTTCAGTAGATTTCCTATACTGTTTTGAGGTTAAAGAAATGGTATAAACATCTTTCCATAAATAGAAAGTTATCAAATAAAATAAATGTAAATCCACTTAAAGATGTACACACTGGCACAGAAAGGTAAATTTAAGTCTTAATAAGAGTAAGAAGCTCAAGGAATGTTAAAGTTCAATTTCTTGATCTGGGTGGTAGCTTTAAGAGTGTTTGATATAATAATTTATTAAGCTACACATTTAATTCTGTTTTCTGTATCTGTGCTGCTTAAAATGTACTTTTTAAACTGACTGAGTTAATGTATTGTTGTATTATTTTCAGAAAAAATATTCCAGAAAGTTCTATTTCTTTATTAAGTATCAATTTATCAAGTTGAACACAAGAATCCAAAGTTGATATTTTCATTATTTATTAGTAAGGCTGGGGCCACAGCCTTTATACAGCACAATCTGCAAAAGTTATCAAGATACATCTTGTATACAATCACAAAACCAAGACATATTTTTACATAGAGTAAAACTCAAGACAGATTTACAAGCATTTTATACAATTCTCATGTATTTCAGTTCAATTTATACAACCTTTAGCCCCCCAGTCTTTTATTTGTTCATTAGACTTTTCCAGACAGATTTGGGTAGAACAGAAAAAAAGAACACATTAGCTAATTACCAACACGGCATGCAACATATTAGAAACAAGACATATCTTCAAGTACTCTATTTTTTATTTTGAAACCAATTTGATTAGGTTTTATTTTTTCAGACAAGAAATTTACTTCCTTTAACATCAGGTGTATTTTTGTTAGGATATCAGCACACACATTAATTAATAGTGGGAGCACCTGAGCACATCACCAACAAATGTACAGACACAATCAAATGAGAATCATATTCACATGCCACAGGGAATGAATATTTCAACTTCGTCTAGTTTACCAAATGTATAGTTATGTACAGGGTAACGAATTAAGAAAACGCTCTCAATCTACCTATCACATAAGGAATCATTTGATTAAATGATTTTTTTTAATTTAAAGGGTATCTTTAATAATAACAACAACATGGAACACACAGAAAACATCAATGTATCATATTCAAAGAAAATATCTATTTCACTCACTCATTCTTGTGTTACATCAAAGGCAAGTTATTATTAAAGAGACAGCTCATAATTATTCATTGAGCTTTCTTTTACCTCCAGCTGAAGCTCAAAAAAAGGGAAAATCACTCCGTCACACATAGAGTTATAAACACATATATAGTTGTAGCTGGCTGCTTTTGGAATATTAGACATTGTAGCAATGAAAATAAGTTTTTAAAAATATTGTTAGTTATGATTTAAATAATAAAGTAAAAAAATACTATAAATATCTTTATGATATCTTAATGAAATGAAACATTGATCAAATCATTTCTAATAAATCGGGCACAATATAGTAATATAATTTCATTTTACTTCACATCACCACCAACCTAGTTCACTACCTCTACCACCACGATCATCACAACCATTCCTATAGTAAGAATCAGTATCAGCTGGTTACCAGCTATAATAGTCCCACAATGTGACTATTTTAATGTGTGTGATCCAAAAAATTAAATCCACTGATATACTGAAAATATGCATTTATCAGTGTGGTTAATTACAATATGGGCAACATGAAGGAGCAAAGACAATACCCCTTAGTCTTGGATACTCTTCTTGTAAACTGAAAAATAAAACTGATACATAAGAGTTCAGAGTCACCAAAAATCTCCTTAACTTAAATAACACAGGAAAACACCAACTTCTTGGTGTTATCTATCTTGGTAATGACCATTCTAGACATCCCTGTCTTTTGTAGAAATTCACTCTGTGCTTTTGCTTCACAGCTAAAGATTTCTTGGGGGTCACATTTTAAACCAAGAAGCAACTTGTCTCTGATGACTCAGTGACATTGTGTGAAAACTTGAAATGCTTTTCAAGGTCTCAGTGTTATAACTGGACTAATCACATGTTATTTAGAGATTACAAACTTTGTCTCTATTAGGATTAAAAAGAAGCTAATCTCAATAAAATAAGTGAAATAAAAAATGGAAAATCATGTGCTGTGATATATACAAAAAAGTAAAAAACACCGAGCCCTATTTGCAATTATAAAAGAAACAGGTTTGTTGTAAGAAGGGTCATCAATATCATTCAGAAGAAATGCATCTGTATAAGGATCAGTGTTGCATAGAATAATTCCAGTACAACGTAGGTGTTTGGTCAGCTGCAAACTTGGCACACTTGGCAGGATCTTCCACTCTCTGAAGGGGGATGCTGGTGCACATAAAGAAGCCCTGTCGCTAGCTCTCTTGGTTGGCCTGGTCCCATCACCAGGTCTTGGAATCGAGGGGCACCTGTAATGGAAAGACTCCTACTCTTTTAGGTCAAATAGCTACCAGGGTATGATCTTTGTTTTGGTGGCACCTGCTGTTGCGTGTTCTACAAGAAACAACAACTGTAATGAAGTAAGCTAACTGGTCATAAACCTCTCATGCACACTTCTGGGCCTAAGTGGCTGCAGAAGAGGATCCATGGTAGTGAGAGTTTCCTTTTTCAGGACAAACAGCAGAGCCTTTTTACATCAGAAAGAAATCTTCCTGAAGCCTTTCCTTCCCCAATTGCGAGGGATGATTATAAGCTTCCTAATGTGCTAAAGTCTGCTGGAAATATCCATGGCAACCATCAGTAGATCTAGTTGTTTTGAAACATAAAATTCTACCAGTATTAAATCCTTAGCGATCCCCTCGGTGCATGCTCATTTTACAGCAATAATCAACATTAAATGACACGACATTGCTGGGTGGGGGGAGATTAAAATGTAGAGGGAAGAAAAGTGACTGCTAACTTTTCTAGACTGGAGAAGAGTGAGTTTATATTTCTTTACGAATATAATAAAGAAACGTAACCTGGGGTTTATTACAAATTATTTATTTTTTGATGTCTTAAATTTTATCAATTCCCTTCAGATTTCAAGTATGTTTTTCTTTACAAATGGGAAAATTCAATATCTGACCCATGTATTTGGAGATATTTTCTCTAGTTCTACGAAAACCTCACCCTTGAATAAAGAAGCAGCTTTTAAACTCAGAATTCACACAGAAGCAATTTAATGAACTTATTTTTGTGGGTATGAAAATATGAAATAGGATAAGATCAATATAATTTATTTAATTTAGGATAACCCCATTTGGAAATCATTTTTGTTAACTTTTTAACTGTAACTTTTTTTAAAAAAAAAATTATGTTAAGTGAAAGCTTGTATTTTAAGAAAAAATTAGTTTTGGAGTTAATATACTGCTTTGATCCATGTCAGTGCTTGCCATTGGTTTGGAAGATGCTTTTTCGCATGTAAAACTGGGGAAAAAACTACATAATACTTATTTCTTGCTTATGTGTGTAAAACTATACTTGGAAATGTGCTTTCATCTTCTCTCATAGATCACTTACTTTGATTATCCCAACATCCCATTAGGAAGGCTAGGAATATGTAATAATACTTTCCCACAATGAAGAAAACTGAGGAAAATTGAATTTACATGACACGTGCAAGGTGACAGTCAGTAGCAGAACCAAGATCAGAAGCCAGGCTTTTAATCCCCACTGAGTATGTCTCATGTAAATCCATGTAACTTCCTTGTTCACATTCTTGGTTGATGGGGAAGAGGATGCTTCATTTTAATAACTTAGATGTTGATCCTTTTATTCTATATTATTAAAGTAGCTCAAAGAACACTTTCACCTTAACATAATATTGATTTTCACATATTTTCTCAACACTGATGAACTTGATCACTGTGATATTGTCACAAAAGTAGGCAAATAGAGCACTAAGGAGAACTTGAATTTTGTGTCAAGGTTTTCACCTTGCAATCAGTTAACATGTTAAGGGAAAAAAAAACATTGTGGAAGGGCAGGAAATGACACCAATTTAATTCATCAATGCCACAGATTAGTATGATATGTTTGTCAAAGGAAAACCTTTCTCTCTGTCCATTTACGCAAGAGAAAGAAAATATGTGGGATAGTACATTTATTTGCAGTTTGACCAAGAACAAGTCATCGTGCTTCCTAGAATATACCAATTTGATCTCGGTCCTTTGGTATGTAGATTGAAAGCCTCTTGGACTAAGGGTAATTTATGTAGATTGTGATGTTTTCAACCAAGGTTCCAATAGTTTGTGGGACAATATTCTTTTCCATAAGCCAGTTGTGACTTGATTTCTAGATAAATGTAATTCCATTTCTACTTAGTATTATCTTCACTATATATTATTTCAAATTATACAAATGTGCTTTTACAACATGAATTCCAGTATTGGTGGTGTTCACTCTTGTATACACAGAGAAAACTTGTACAACTTGATCTAAAAGCTATAATTTCTAAATCTCTGGTCCCCTTTTCCCTAAAAACACAACCTCCTTACTTCTAGTCTGGACACACACTGTAGGTGTATCCTATGTTAGAATCTCAAAACAGTTAGTTGCAGAACCGAGATCAGAAGCCAGGCTTTTAATCCCCACTGAGTATGTCTCATGTAAATCCATGTAACTTCCTTGTTCACATTCTTGGTTGATGGGGAAGAGGATGCTTCATTTTAATAACTTAGATGTTGATCCTTTTATTCTATATTATTAAAGTAGCTCAAAGAACACTTTCACCTTAACATAATATTGATTTTCACATATTTTCTCAACACTGATGAACTTGATCACTGTGATATTGTCACAAAAGTAGGCAAATAGAGCACTAAGGAGAACTTGAATTTTGTGTCAAGGTTTTCACCTTGCAATCAGTTAACATGTTAAGGGAAAAAAAAACATTGTGGAAGGGCAGGAAATGACACCAATTTAATTCATCAATGCCACAGATTAGTATGATATGTTTGTCAAAGGAAAACCTTTCTCTCTGTCCATTTACGCAAGAGAAAGAAAATATGTGGGATAGTACATTTATTTGCAGTTTGACCAAGAACAAGTCATCGTGCTTCCTAGAATATACCAATTTGATCTCGGTCCTTTGGTATGTAGATTGAAAGCCTCTTGGACTAAGGGTAATTTATGTAGATTGTGATGTTTTCAACCAAGGTTCCAATAGTTTGTGGGACAATATTCTTTTCCATAAGCCAGTTGTGACTTGATTTCTAGATAAATGTAATTCCATTTCTACTTAGTATTATCTTCACTATATATTATTTCAAATTATACAAATGTGCTTTTACAACATGAATTCCAGTATTGGTGGTGTTCACTCTTGTATACACAGAGAAAACTTGTACAACTTGATCTAAAAGCTATAATTTCTAAATCTCTGGTCCCCTTTTCCCTAAAAACACAACCTCCTTACTTCTAGTCTGGACACACACTGTAGGTGTATCCTATGTTAGAATCTCAAAACAGTTAGTTGTCTGAGAAGATAAGATAAAGACTTTTGAAAATGAGATTTGTTACATCAACTCCTTCCTTTCAATCAAATTCTTTTGCATAAAGAATCACTTTTGCCTGCATTATAAACCATATTAATCTGAATCTCAGCCTTTAGTTATCTCTAGCTTAACTCTATTCAAAAAATGTTCGCATTAAGTAATCAGAATTTCTCTCACTGTTTTTCATGACAGCCACAAGAAATTCAAGGTTTCAGAATTCCTTTTTCTGTCTTGTCTTCAATATATGAACTTTTTTATTTGAGTTTTTTCTCTATGTTCCATAACAATACATTTGCAAGGGTTTGGAGTATGTTTCTGCCAAAATTTTGTTCCTCTTCTCATGATTTCCCCTGAAAACACAGCTTAGAACAGTAGTATCCAATTATAATGGTGACTAAGATTTTTAAAAGCACTTTCTATGCCCTGAGCCGACATATTTCTTCAATGGGTTTGAGCAGGGCTGACCAAAAGTTTGTGCCAGTTGACTATTCTTTTTCTGAGATCCACTTTGTCAAGCCAGATACAGGCTTCACCAATCAAGGTCTTTTTCATAAACTTCCCGCCATTGGAAAAAAGTAAAATCTAGAAAAAATAACCAAAATTATATATATATTTTTGTGTATATTTTCACCTTCTTCTATGGACATTTACCCATTAAGCAAGTAACACAGGGAAGAAAGGGTGAGGGTGAGAGGAAGTAGCAGGCATCCTTGTAGGAGGACTAGTAACTAAGACATCTTCAAAAGATCTGCATGATTAATTAATTCACATCAACATTTCCCAAAGGCAGAGACACATCCTGAAGGTCAGAATTCTAGATAAGATACATGTTACCAGCTAATTGTCACTAAATGTAAGTCTAAACTGATGGAAAGTTTCAGAAAAGAACTTTGCTAGTTTATGAAAAACTAACTCAAATACAAAATTATTTGAGTGTGAGTAAATAACAGTTTACAAGGCAGACAGAACTTAACATTGATTTTAAATACCATTTAATTTACTGGTGATTTTTACCATAGCAAACTCTTCCGAAGTGGTTTCTTGTCACACGTAGAACTTGTATTAGTTGAAACTCCAGAGGATCTCAGACTTAAGAACTTTTTTTTTTCTTTTAGAGATCCGTTGAAAGAAAGGTAGAGACACACAGTGCAGCCAACCGTTAATCCCTGACAATTCTCTTACGTTCTCTCTTTCTTTTTGGAATCTCCTTTTATTTATTTATTTATTTATTTATTTGAGGAGAATGGGGTGGGAAGGGAGGGGAGCAGGCGGGTCACTTCTGTTGGTCTTTCAGTTGTCCATTTTCATCTTTGTTCTTCGGCCCGTGTGGGCCTCCCATTGCGGCAGCCTCTGTTGTCTCAGAGCACCAGCTCTGGGCGCATGCGCGCCAGAGTTCCGGCTCGGTAATTGGACACATCAGTCCAGCCGCTCCGCGGCACGTGGGATCTTCCCAGGCCAGGGATCGAACCGGTGCGCCTTGCACTGCAAGGCGGTGTCCTTACCCACTGGACCACCAGGGAAGCCAGGGAAGCTCTGGAATCTCCTTCTAATAACTCATCCTTATTCTTGGCTAAAATTTACTTTTATGTTACTGACTTCAAAATCTACTTTTCTATCTTGTCAAGCCTCTGAGTTTGTGATTTCAAATGGCCTAATTCTATATTTCATTGGGATCCTGTCCTCATCAAATTTATCATATTTCAGACAAACTCACGATTTTTTCTCCCTTTCATCCCTTCTCTAACTACTCAGCCTCTGTGACTGATATATCTGTTCATATGGACTTGAGAGTGTCCTTTAATTTTATTATTCCCTTTAACTCTAATGGTCAGTTAACCCTCTCAATGCAGGTTTTTCTTTGCAATATCTCTTATATTGGTCTCTAATGCAGCCCTTTATTAAAATACCAGTATATGGTCTTCTCTTCCCACATTGTTCATCTCTTCCCTCCCTCTTTTTCCTCTCTCATTTCTTGTCTCTACATCTACCAAAGTCATACTACACGTAAATATTGTGCTAGGATTAGAACAAAGAGCAGTGCAAATCAAGCCTTGCTCTAGAGAAGCTGATGGTACAGAA
Organism: Tragulus kanchil; assembly: GCA_022376925.1. Classification (NCBI taxonomy): domain Eukaryota; kingdom Metazoa; phylum Chordata; class Mammalia; order Artiodactyla; family Tragulidae; genus Tragulus; species Tragulus kanchil. Next base: position 96,703,789 of record JAIOJX010000030.1, read on the forward strand.
ATACTGACAAATGAGTCCATAAATGATTCACAAGACAGGGAGCAATGGCCTAGTCATAATTATTTATTTATTTATTTTAAAAAAGGAAAGAATTGGGTTTCTTGTGGGTAAGGGAGGGGAACTTTTTTCTTTTAGAGATCCGTTGAAAGAAAGGTAGAGACACACAGTGCAGCCAACCGTTAATCCCTGACAATTCTCTTACGTTCTCTCTTTCTTTTTGGAATCTCCTTTTATTTATTTATTTATTTATTTATTTGAGGAGAATGGGGTGGGAAGGGAGGGGAGCAGGCGGGTCACTTCTGTTGGTCTTTCAGTTGTCCATTTTCATCTTTGTTCTTCGGCCCGTGTGGGCCTCCCATTGCGGCAGCCTCTGTTGTCTCAGAGCACCAGCTCTGGGCGCATGCGCGCCAGAGTTCCGGCTCGGTAATTGGACACATCAGTCCAGCCGCTCCGCGGCACGTGGGATCTTCCCAGGCCAGGGATCGAACCGGTGCGCCTTGCACTGCAAGGCGGTGTCCTTACCCACTGGACCACCAGGGAAGCCAGGGAAGCTCTGGAATCTCCTTCTAATAACTCATCCTTATTCTTGGCTAAAATTTACTTTTATGTTACTGACTTCAAAATCTACTTTTCTATCTTGTCAAGCCTCTGAGTTTGTGATTTCAAATGGCCTAATTCTATATTTCATTGGGATCCTGTCCTCATCAAATTTATCATATTTCAGACAAACTCACGATTTTTTCTCCCTTTCATCCCTTCTCTAACTACTCAGCCTCTGTGACTGATATATCTGTTCATATGGACTTGAGAGTGTCCTTTAATTTTATTATTCCCTTTAACTCTAATGGTCAGTTAACCCTCTCAATGCAGGTTTTTCTTTGCAATATCTCTTATATTGGTCTCTAATGCAGCCCTTTATTAAAATACCAGTATATGGTCTTCTCTTCCCACATTTTTCATCTCTTCCCTCCCTCTTTTTCCTCTCTCATTTCTTGTCTCTACATCTACCAAAGTCATACTACACGTAAATATTGTGCTAGGATTAGAACAAAGAGCAGTGCAAATCAAGCCTTGCTCTAGAGAAGCTGATGGTACAGAAATACTGACAAATGAGTCCATAAATGATTCACAAGACAGGGAGCAATGGCCTAGTAAGATAAGCAAAACATTATGTGAATAAGGTGTGATGAATTACACCCACAGTCCTCTGTAAAGTACTGAGTTTACATTGAAAGATGTGGAATACTGTAAAAGGTGGAGAGAGATGGAGAAGGGAGGAAAAATGTGAACAAAGAATTCAAGAATTTGAAGATTTGAGGATTCTGATGTGACTGAAGTAAATAGTGAATGGAAAAGTATACAAAGAGATGAAATTAAATCATATACAATACAATTAAATAAATACAATTAGAATTCATTTTAGAGAATTCTGAATGAGTCAGGATAACAGTGAATCATTGGAGGGTATTCTGTTCGGTTTTTTAAAAAGATACCTCTGCCAGTAGTGTGATAAAATGAATTAAAAGGGTAGGATAGTGATGGTAAGTAGGCCAGGTATACTGCCGAAATGTTTTGCATAATAAAGATTAAGATCCAAAAAGGACTAGCGGCAGTGAGTATGAAGAAATAAATCTGTATGAAATAAACTGAGTGGGGAGAATCGTTGGATGGGGTGAGTGGGTTGTGGAGTTTTAAAGGGCCCCTGCAATGTAACTTTTAAAAATTAACTACAAACAAGGTGAACAGACAACCCACAGAATGGGAGAAAATTAATAGCAAATGAAACAATAGACAAAAAAACTAATCTCCAAAATATACAAGCAGCTCAGACAACTCAATACTAAAAAAATAAACAATCCAATCAAAAAAATGGGAAAAAGACCTAGAAACACATCTATCCAAGGAAAACACACAGATGGCCAAAAAACACATGAAAGGATCCTCAATGCAAATCAAAACTAAATGAGATATCATCTCACACCAGTCAGTGTGGGGCTGTGAATTGAAAGAGGACCGTTGCAAGCATAAAGAAGCTTAAGCACATGTTTGTAGTTTGGAGCTAAGATGGTGCCTACAGGAAGGGACGTGGGAATGAAGGGCAGCTTAAGCACATTGTTTCAGCTTGGAGCTAAGATGGCGCCTACAGGAAGGGACGTGGGAATGAAGGGCAGCTTAAGCACATTGTTTAAAGAAGCTTAAGCACATGTTTGCAGTTTGGAGCTATGATGGCGCCTACAGGAAGAGACAGGGCGTGATCTAAATTGTTAATTGATGGTCAAGATTTCTGATTGGTTCCCCTGGCTTCCGCGCTCTTGAATGATTGCTTGGCCTTTAGCTTGATTGGTGTAATCTGTAGGAAGTCCTGTGCAAAACCCCCTTCACTTGCCTATAATAGCTGTGCATCAATGAACCCCTGTCGGGTCTGATTGTCCCCTGCCTGAGCTAGGGGGCTGGGGGCAAGCAGTCAAGATTCGCCTCTCTCCGAGATCTCCCGGTTCAGCCGGGGGCAATCCCTCTGCCTTCCCTTTCTGCGGAAGGTCCCCGCTAGTCAGAATGGCCATCATCAAAAAATCTATAGATAATAAATGCTGGAGAGGGTGTGGAGAAATGGGAACACTCCTGCATTGTTGGTGGGAATGTAAATTGATAGAACCACTATGGAAGACAGTACAGACATTGCTCAAAATGTTAAGAATAGAAGCACCATTTGACCCAGCAATCCCATTATTAGGCTTATACCCTGATGAAATCAGAATTAAGAGACACTTGTACCCCAATGTTCATTGCAGCACTCTATACAGTAGCTAGATTATGGAAACAACCTAGATGTCCATCGACAAATGAATGGATAAAGAAGATCTGGTACATAAATACAATGGAATATTTCTCAGCTGCTAAAAGAAATGCAGAAGATTCAGTCCTAATGAGATGGATGAATTTGGAAACTATTATACACAGTGAAGTAAGTCAAAAAGAGAAAGACAGATACAGTATACTAACACATATATATGGACTCTAGTATGTTTGTACTGATAAAAACATGCAGAGCATCGATGGAGAAACAGTTATAGAGAACAGACTTATGGACATTGGGGAGAGGGAAAAGTAGGTGAGAGATATCTTATGTAAAAGAGATAATTATTGTCAGTGCACTGTGGGACTAAGGTATCATATATGGGGGCTATGTAATGGCCTAGAGGGGTTAGATGGGGGGGAATGGGATATACATATGACTAATATGGAATTATACATATCTGTAAACAACAAAACTCTGTAAAATCAAAATAGCAAAATAAAAAAACTTGTGATTGAGAAAAAAACTTAACTGGCAAAATGTCACATAGTATATGATTGGCATATAAATACTGAATAATTAAGTGGGAAATAAGTACAGTATAGGTGAAAATTTAAAAACAGGAACTGTATGAGTTACCTGAAGAGAATGTCCCGCAGGACTTAGGCTGAATCTAAAAGTTTCATTGAATGAAGGCTCTCGATCATGTCTACACACTCTTGTCTTTTTCTTGATCACCTTTTTTTGGGTAGAAATGTTCATCACATATAGTTTCACATATAAATCTGAAAATAAGAATTCAGCTTGTTAAGTGTCCATTAATAATACAATATTCTATAGAGTTATAATTTACACTGAGAGTTCTCCTACATTTTATACAAAGAATAAGACTGTGAAAAAATTGTTTCAGACAACACAGAGAAATTAAAATACACCATTTTTCTTAGCAATTTAAATGTTTTCTTGATGTATCATAAATACATTCCTCTAATTTTATGTTGGAAAAGAATCTAATTTTTAACCAGCAAAATATGGATTTGATCTATATAAGATAAATTAGTTCTTATTTCATATTTTTTCAGATACATTTGGTACATAGCCTAAATTTTACTTAGCCTTTTCTAGGGCATTTAGGACATACTCCTAAGGAATTCTTAGCCACATTATATTGCTCATTATTATAAAATTAGATACCTGGTAAGTGATCAGGAGATTTAAACTTGTAGGTGATATTTCTACACTGTAGGATTTCAACTATTAGTTGCTCCCCATCTGTCTTCATTTCTTTCTTCAGTGCAATCTTGATTTCTCCCATTACCTGAGTTTTAACTGGAACAATTAAGTCAAAAAGAGAAAGACAGATACAGTATACTAACACATATATATGGACTCTAGTATGTTTGTACTGATAAAAACATGCAGAGCATCGATGGAGAAACAGTTATAGAGAACAGACTTATGGACATTGGGGAGAGGGAAAAGTAGGTGAGAGATATCTTATGTAAAAGAGATAATTATTGTCAGTGCACTGTGGGACTAAGGTATCATATATGGGGGCTATGTAATGGCCTAGAGGGGTTAGATGGGGGGGAATGGGATATACATATGACTAATATGGAATTATACATATCTGTAAACAACAAAACTCTGTAAAATCAAAATAGCAAAATAAAAAAACTTGTGATTGAGAAAAAAACTTAACTGGCAAAATGTCACATAGTATATGATTGGCATATAAATACTGAATAATTAAGTGGGAAATAAGTACAGTATAGGTGAAAATTTAAAAACAGGAACTGTATGAGTTACCTGAAGAGAATGTCCCGCAGGACTTAGGCTGAATCTAAAAGTTTCATTGAATGAAGGCTCTCGATCATGTCTACACACTCTTGTCTTTTTCTTGATCACCTTTTTTTGGGTAGAAATGTTCATCACATATAGTTTCACATATAAATCTGAAAATAAGAATTCAGCTTGTTAAGTGTCCATTAATAATACAATATTCTATAGAGTTATAATTTACACTGAGAGTTCTCCTACATTTTATACAAAGAATAAGACTGTGAAAAAATTGTTTCAGACAACACAGAGAAATTAAAATACACCATTTTTCTTAGCAATTTAAATGTTTTCTTGATGTATCATAAATACATTCCTCTAATTTTATGTTGGAAAAGAATCTAATTTTTAACCAGCAAAATATGGATTTGATCTATATAAGATAAATTAGTTCTTATTTCATATTTTTTCAGATACATTTGGTACATAGCCTAAATTTTACTTAGCATTTTCTAGGGCATTTAGGACATACTCCTAAGGAATTCTTAACCACATTATATTGCTCATTATTATAAAATTAGATACCTGGTAAGTGATCAGGAGATTTAAACTTGTAGGTGATATTTCTACACTGTAGGATTTCAACTATTAGTTGCTCCCCATCTGTCTTCATTTCTTTCTTCAGTGCAATCTTGATTTCTCCCATTACCTGAGTTTTAACTGGAACAATTCAATTAATAAGTTAAGGAATATATCATGCCATTTATTAAATGGTTAGCTCAATCATTTTTCATCCATTCATTTATTGAATGTTTATCAAGAGATAAACATATCATAGTCAATGGACACACAGATGAACAGAATACAGTCCAAGTCCTTAGGAGCAGAATGTCTCATGGAGAGATTGATAAATACTATATGTAAAATGAAGTATGTTAAGTATAATGATAAGCTAGTAATAAGAGAGATATGGAGGAAATGCAAGTTGGTATCATTCAACTGTAGACTTTTAGGCCAAAAGAAGTAATAGAGGAGATGATGGGAGACTATAATAATAGAATATAATATAATTTACAGGAATCATCAAGTCAAGTGAATACAAGAAGCTGTTTGCTAACAATTGCTCACTACCTACTAGGCTTATGAAAGAACACTTGCTAACACCACTAAGTGCTGTTGTGTATTATACCTACTTCCATTCTATTTTCTTTGTAAGAAAAGTAGACAAGAATATATAGTAATAAAACTGCACTAGGTAAAATATGAGTGATTTAAATGAATTCAAGGCATTTCCTTCTACTACTTATCTTGGATCTTTACACTACTGAAAAAGCTATTCATGCTAGGTCAAGTTCTTTATTAATATCCATGGATTTTCTCTACTGATTTTCTTTTCCCTATTGGTTCATACATTAGTTCTCTTACTCATTCACCAGCAAATATTTTATTTCCCACCGTACTTTGTGATAAGCACTCTGTTAGGAATAATGATACAACGGTAAGCCAATACACACATGCTTACTGGTTTTATGGTTTCTCAGTCTATTGGGAAGAAATCCATCAGTGAAATAATTTCATCAATAAAGGTACAATTAGAAAGAATAAATGGTTACAAAGTATAAGAGCATATTTACAAAAAAGCCTAGGAAAGGACTTCATGAGCTGAAACCAGAAGAATAAGAAAGAAATAACTAGGTGACATGGATGGATAAGAACATCCTAAAAAGAAGAAACAGTCTGTTCAGAAAACGCAACATTACAGGACAGAGGAACTAAATAAATATTCATGTGATTATAACATATTGTTAAGTAAAGTACCTTTAGAACAATTCAATTAATAAGTTAAGGAATATATCATGCCATTTATTAAATGGTTAGCTCAATCATTTTCATCCATTCATTTATTGAATGTTCATCAAGAGATAAACATATCATAGTCAATGGACACACAGATGAACAGAATACAGTCCAAGTCCTTAGGAGCAGAATGTCTCATGGAGAGATTGATAAATACTATATGTAAAATGAAGTATGTTAAGTATAATGATAAGCTAGTAATAAGAGAGATATGGAGGAAATGCAAGTTGGTATCATTCAACTGTAGACTTTTAGGCCAAAAGAAGTAATAGAGGAGATGATGGGAGACTATAATAATAGAATATAATATAATTTACAGGAATCATCAAGTCAAGTGAATACAAGAAGCTGTTTGCTAACAATTGCTCACTACCTACTAGGCTTATGAAAGAACACTTGCTAACACCACTAAGTGCTGTTGTGTATTATACCTACTTCCATTCTATTTTCTTTGTAAGAAAAGTAGACAAGAATATATAGTAATAAAACTGCACTAGGTAAAATATGAGTGATTTAAATGAATTCAAGGCATTTCCTTCTACTACTTATCTTGGATCTTTACACTACTGAAAAAGCTATTCATGCTAGGTCAAGTTCTTTATTAATATCCATGGATTTTCTCTACTGATTTTCTTTTCCCTATTGGTTCATACATTAGTTCTCTTACTCATTCACCAGCAAATATTTTATTTCCCACCGTACTTTGTGATAAGCACTCTGTTAGGAATAATGATACAACGGTAAGCCAATACACACATGCTTACTGGTTTTATGGTTTCTCAGTCTATTGGGAAGAAATCCATCAGTGAAATAATTTCATCAATAAAGGTACAATTAGAAAGAATAAATGGTTACAAAGTATAAGAGCATATTTACAAAAAAGCCTAGGAAAGGACTTCATGAGCTGAAACCAGAAGAATAAGAAAGAAATAACTAGGTGACATGGATGGATAAGAACATCCTAAAAAGAAGAAACAGTCTGTTCAGAAAACGCAACATTACAGGACAGAGGAACTAAATAAATATTCATGTGATTATAACATATTGTTAAGTAGTACTATGTTAAGAATTTGCATTTTACCTTTAGAACAATAGAAATCTAGTGCAGGTTTTTAATATGGCTGTAGATTATTTGTTCTATTATGTTTTAGTCTCAGGATTTCTTTAAAAAAATGGTGGTGCCTCAAAGAACATTAAAGTTTTAATGAAAAAGTAAAATTAGATATTTAAAAATATTTATTGACTCAGTTAAAATGACAAGAATATACCTGTAAGTAGGTATTTTAACTAAAAAATAACCATATTTTCAAAAAACAGAAAATAGTGAGTTATGCCATTATATATATATATATATTTTCAAATTTCATCCATACTTGGTTAAATAAAGGACAGCTGAATTCTCATACTAGTTTCTACATTAAATCCAGTCCAATATGCTGTTTTGGTTGAAACATATGATGGTCTCATATATATATATATATATATATATATATATAAAACTCTTTCTCTCTCTCTATATATATATATAATTGGAAAAGGAAGAAGAATTTTAGTATCTTTTTCAGGTAATTATGGAGAATCTTTGATGCTACCAAAACTTGAAAAGTACTTTTTTCATTAGTGGAAATATGGAATCTGAAACCATATCAATGAAATTTTTGTATTCTTACTTTAAAATACAATAGTCTTTCTTACACCTTGGATGGACCCTTGAACTCTACCTGAATTAGTAACATCATATATTACTTATTTTGGAAAATAATGATCCGTTGAGTTATACAAGTCTTCAAAAGTTTGACACAATTCACACAATATTCAAAGCACTTTCATTAATATCACCACTCATATCATCAGAAAAGTTTGAATACTGAAAAGTTATCAAGTTCGGGGAAGCAGATGAAAGTTTTTGAAAATTTCATTTTTACTTAAAGGTTTATTTTTGTCATTGACAACAACTATTGTCATTTTTTTTTTTGAAGTAACAAACTTTGTTGATTTTTGAGAAAATGGCAGCTAAATGCACCATGGACTTTGTTAACTAAATTCCGGCAAAAATATTTTTTAATTCAAATTTCCAGAGAGAGCAAAACCTCCTCAATCAGGCAGCAAATTTATCTATAAAACAGCACTATTTCCTTCCTCCAAAGCCATAGAAAATCAGAACTACTACTCTTCCATCTCTCAAACTGTAACTGAAATAGAAAAAAAAAACTCTAACTGATATGGAAGGAGTCAAGGAAAACACTCCCACTATTTGGAGCCAATAGGAATTGAGGACAGAATTGATCATACCAATTAGCATGACGAAAGTAAACAGCAAAATAAAATTTTGGAGGGGAAATTCAGTGTTACAGATCGTATTTCTCTTACAGGTTGATAAACTCCACTTCCCTGCAAATAAAATGTGTTATTGTTTACACTTTCTCACTTTGGAAGAAAGGTGGAATTAAAAACTTGCTAACTAAAGTTCTCCAGGCATCACGTTTTCTATTTTTTTTCTTGGAAGGTTAAATTCACGTGTTTCACAGAGTGATACTTGTGAGGTTCTTGTTAAGTTTCCCTACTCAAAGACTGTTCCAGCTTGTTCTTTACTGTTTCTACTAAAGGAAAAATAAATGCCTACTGAGGGGGTCTTAGAGGATGTGCGCATTAATTATGAGTCATCACTATCAATCATGCTTGTCCTTTCATAGTTCTCAAATGCCGTTGTCATTGAAATCAGCTGCATGAATGGTGACAAAAACCTCTGTGTCCACTCTCTCCACAGGGTGGGGGAGATTGGTGGGTGGGAGAGGCTGTAACTCCAGATCAGTTTGAGCCTTTAAACCAAAGAAGAAACACACATATGGAAGGCATGTAAGGGTGTTTTGTACTTTTGTTTGAAACAGTGATCGAATGGGCAGTAAAAATTGCTTTGACCAGCCTTCTTTCCCAAAACTTATGCTTTAGTTGTATTAAAAGAACAAAAATTAATCCTATCTAGAGAAGATATTTATCCTATAACATGGCACATAGTTCTGATTAAAAGTAGAAAAAAGATTGTCTTTTCTTCACTGAATATTCTTGACTCCATTGTTGAAGATTAATTGACTGTAGACATGTGTGGGTTTATTTTTGGACTTTATTATGTTCCATTTCTCTGAATGCCTGTTTTTGTACCAATACCATACTGTTTTGATTACTGTATCTTTGTAGTATTGTCTGAAGTCTAGGAGGATTATGGCTCTAGCTTTGTTCTTTTTCCTCAGGATTGGTTTGGCAATTCTGGGTCTTCTATGGTTCCATATAAATTTTAGGATTATTTGCTCTAGGTCTGTTAAAAATGTCATGGGTAATTTAATACAGCTCACATTAAATCTGTAAATTGCTTTGGGCAGTATTACCATTTTAACAATATCAATTTTTCTAATCCAAGAGCATGGGATATTTTTCATTTCTTTGAATCATCTTCAATTTCCTTTATTACTGTTTTATATCCCTCAGCATATAAGCCTTTAATCTCTTTGAACAGAACAGGTTTATTCTGAAGGTTTTTTTTTTTAATGTGATTTTTAAAGGATTTAAAAAATTTTTTTCTTTTTGATATTTCATTGTTAGTGTAAACAAACTCAACAGATTTCTTTTAATCTTGTATCCTGCTACATTGCTGAATTCACTTACCAGTTCTAGCAGTTTTTGTGTGGAATGGTGCTAGGAAAATTGGATCACTGTATGTAAATCAATGAAGTTAGAGCACACCCTCACACCAATAAACTCAAAATGGCTTAACGACTTAAATTTAAGACATTACATAACTCATACAAGAGAACATAGACAAACATTTTCTGACATACATAAAACAAATATTTACTTAGGTCAGTGTCCCAAGGCAATAGAAATAAAAGCAAGGAAAAAAAAAAAAGAAAAGTAAATAAGACCTGATCACACTTATAACCTTTAGTACAGCAAATGAAACCATAAACAAAAGAGAGTCTACAAACTGGGAGAAAATATTTGCAGAAGATGCAACAGGGTCTTAATTAGCAAAATATACAGACAGTTCATACAACTCAATAACAAAAATATCTGAAACAACCCAATCAAAAAATGGGTAGGAAACCTAAGTTGACATTTTTCCAAAGAAGACATAGTGATGGCCAATAGGCACATGAAAAGATGCTCAAGCTTGCTAGCTAATTATTAGAGAAATGCATATCAAAAGAAAGTCCATTATTAAATTGTCTACAAGTAACAAAAACTGTAGAGAGAACAAAGAAAAGTGAACCTTCCCTCACTGTTGGTAGGAATGCAAATTGGAGCAGTCACTATGGATAACAGTACAGGGGTTCCTCAAAAAACTAAAAACACAGTTGCCATATGATACACCAATCCCATTCTGGGATCCCATTCCATATATCTGGACAAACCTATAATCCAAAAAGATACATACGATGTTTATATCAGCACTATTAACAATAGTCAAGACATAGAAACAACTTAAATGTCCATGGAAAGACGAATAGAAAAAGAGATGTGATCTATCTATCTATCTATCTGATAGAATATTTCCTAGTCATAAAAATAATGATATAATGCCATGTGTAGCAACATGGACAGACCTAGAGATTATCATACTAAATAAAGTCAGAAAGACAAACACCATATGATATTATTTATATGTGGAATTTAAAATATGACAGAAATGAATTTATCTGCGAAACAGAAATATACTCATAGTCATAGTGAAAAGACTTGTGGTTGCCAAGGGAGAGAGCAGTGGGAGACAGATGGATTGGGATTAGTGGATACATGCTATTATATGTAGAAAGAATAAATAAAATTCTACTGTATACTACAAGGAACTATATTTAATGCCCTGTAATAAACTATAAGGGATTCCCACATGGCTCAGTGGTAAATAATCTGCAGGAGATGCAGGTTTGATATCTGGGTTGGGAAGATCCCCTAGAATTCTTATATTCTTGCTGGAGGATCCCATGGACAGAGGAGCCTGGTAGGTTACAGTCCATGGGGTCACAAAAGATTCAGACATCACTTAGAGACTACACAATAACAACAGTAAACCATAGTGGAAAAGCATATGAAAAAGAAATATGTATGTAAAACTATAAATACATATCACTTTATCTGTATATCAGAAACTGATGGCAAATCAATTATACTTCAACTGAAAAAAGTGAATAGAAAGAAGAGGAAAAGATGAGGGATACAGAGGTCATAGTTCAGAAATTAGATGGCAAAATGAAAGGTTTGGTGAAACTGGGGTTAACAGAGCTAAAACACAAATAATCCCATGTAAAAGCTGTTAACACATTAGAAACATCCTGGGAATGAAATTAAATAAGATAGAAATCAATACCATTGACAAAGAGGGAAGAAAAGCTTAGGATGATATAGAGAAAAAGAGTAAAGATGTTTCAGAATAATGATAGGTATGTTAGAACCCAAAAATATGATGTGTTATAACTGCTCAGAAAAAGTAAATTTAAGAGAATACAAAATAACATCTATTTAAACTATAAATGTCTTAACATGAAACAAAAGAAGAGTGAATTTCTGGATCAAAAGACTATCCTATATTCCTGAAGATGGTAAAGTGATATACCAACATATTCAATTTAAGCTACTTTAAGTATATAGAAAATATTCCTTAAAAATTCAAGGGGAGAAATAAGTTCTGAGTGAGTACAATGAAGTATAAAAGAAACAGTCTGCTTCCCTAAAATATTTCAAAGACTGTGTAAAGGATATACAAGTTACAGTAGTGAGTGAAAGAAAAAGACAAAAGAGAGGGAGTAAAGGGAAAATGTGAAGATGAACTCCAGGTGACCAATAAAATAGTGGAAGAGGCAAGTGGAAGAAAGTGGAGGATTGCTGATTTCCTTTAAGCAGAGAGTTAATCAACAAAACTTAAAATGTGGTATTAAAATACATAATTAATCTCAATATTTTCAATTTTGTTTATTAAACTTAGTGAGACATTCTAAAAGTATCTATTGAAATACTTTACATGATTAAGTGACTTATTGAAATTAAGCTATTCCTTTGTTTTTATATCCTTCTTATTAAATTCAAAACCAACTGATCATTTTTTTGACAAAGAACAGGAATAATTTAACTCCATTTTAGTAAACTTGTGTGCGTGTCCCTCTATCTCTTTAGCTAGCTGAAGTGCTCCAAGTAAGTGTAATTGTAAAATTGGCTTATTTGATCTTCCACAGCTTTGTTTTTTCACACTCTTTTGCACTTTATTATACTTTAAGATATGCAGTGTTCTTTCCACTTTTCTGTTTTCTTAAAAAAGAGTTAACACATATTGTATCATCGAAAACTGTTGTATCTGTAAGGAACATTTATACACATACCTATATCTATATTTCCATTTGTGTTTTTAGTAAACTGCATTTTAAGAAAACATTGTAACTAAGAAGATACAATCATCATTTCACAACAACCAATAAGGATGGTGTAATCCTCATTTTACAGATAAGAACACAGTGGCTTGAGTGTTTTAAATAACTTGCCAAGGTGTTAAGAGTCTTAGGCAGGACTCTAATCTTCTGGTTTTAAGCATAGGGGTCTATTCTCTCATCAACACCTTATATTTTCTTACGAATAATATTTTTAAAACATTGAGTCATTGATTGGAATATTCACTGTAAAATATTTTAAAAGTATAATCCTGAAAGAATTTTCAGGAGCTCTTTTGCTATTTTACCCAGACACAGGACTTTAGAGAGCAGAGAAGGCATAGAAGCAATTATTTTAGTTGGTTAAACAATAGTTAGAATTTACAGTTGCCTTTCCATACTAGGTCAATTATGTAGATTTTGATATGAAAGAACAAAGCAGCAGTAAATACTTCTTGTACTATTCATAATTATATGAGGTTCTACATGTAACTGACTTAACCATACAAAGCAAGCAATTTAAAATAAATAACTATATATTAAGAAAATATTTCTTTTTTAATTTACATTATTCATATTTCTAACACTTAACTGGTTGGAGTGTACTCTAAGGTGTACTCTCTCCCTGGATTGTAAGCATTATATTGCAACCTGAGTGCTTTTTGCTAATGCAAGACCATTTGGACAACAATCTCTTTAGAGGCTAAGTTTAATTAATTGGAAGTGAATAAAATGTGGAAAAGTAAAGTAAACATACAGGAATGTATGTACAAGCAAAAAAGAAAAAAGGAAAAACAAAGACTGAATAAATTCTCATCAATGTTTAGATTTCTTTGCAATTGTAAGTTTTTATTAACAAATACATGTAGCAGGTGACTGGTGAGAGTGAATGCAGTCTGAATTGGTGTTAGCAAGATCCACATTTAGCTCTAACTGTCTAACAGCTCATAATTTATTACCTAGCTCCTACCACTCATTCCAGATCTAAAAAAAGTTTTATGTGGAGTTAAGAATTAAGGTGCATTTTTTTTTTTTAGTATGTTTTTTTTTGGCGGGGGGTGGGTTGGGGAGGGGGGGGGCAGGTGGGCCACTTCTATTGGTCTTTCATTTATCTATTTTCATCCATCTTTGTTCTCTGGCCCGTGTGGGCCTCCCATTGCAGTGGCCTCTGTTGTCGCAGAGCACTGGCTCTGGGCACACGCATCCCAGAGCTCCGGCTCGGTAATTGGACACATCAGTCCAGCCGCTTCACGGCACGTGTGATCTTCCCAGGCCAGGGATCGAACCGGTGGCCCTAGCACTGTAAGGCAGTGTCCATACCCACTGAACCACCAGGGAAGCCCAAGAATTAAGCTGTATTTTAAAAACTGGAAATTCTAGCTTTTAACCCTATGAGATGGCAAGCCAGTCATCAAATATCTCTGCCTGTTTCTTCATATTGTAAAGTAGAAATATGGAATAAGCTTTTTTTCTTTTTGCTTGAGAATTTTTATTTTACTTTTTATTTTTCACAGATTTTTTTGATATGAAAGAACAAAGCAGCAGTAAATAAAAAAACAAAGCAAAAGAAAATTTAAAATAAATAACTATATATTAAGAAAATATTTCTTTTTTAATTTACATTATTCATATTTCTAACACTTAACTGGTTGGAGTGTACTCTAAGGTGTACTCTCTCCCTGGATTGTAAGCATTATATTGCAACCTGAGTGCTTTTTGCTAATGCAAGACCATTTGGACAACAATCTCTTTAGAGGCTAAGTTTAATTAATTGGAAGTGAATAAAATGTGGAAAAGTAAAGTAAACATACAGGAATGTATGTACAAGCAAAAAAGAAAAAAGGAAAAACAAAGACTGAATAAATTCTCATCAATGTTTAGATTTCTTTGCAATTGTAAGTTTTTATTAACAAATACATGTAGCAGGTGACTGGTGAGAGTGAATGCAGTCTGAATTGGTGTTAGCAAGATCCACATTTAGCTCTAACTGTCTAACAGCTCATAATTTATTACCTAGCTCCTACCACTCATTCCAGATCTAAAAAAAGTTTTATGTGGAGTTAAGAATTAAGGTGCATTTTTTTTTTTTAGTATGTTTTTTTTTGGCGGGGGCTGGGTCGGGGAGGGAGGGGGGCAGGTGGGCCACTTCTATTGGTCTTTCATTTATCTATTTTCATCCATCTTTGTTCTCTGGCCCGTGTGGGCCTCCCATTGCAGTGGCCTCTGTTGCCGCAGAGCACTGGCTCTGGGCACATGCGCTCCAGAGCTCCAGCTCGGTAATTGGACACATTGGTCCAGCAGCTCCACGGCACATGGGATCTTCCCAGGCCAGGGATCGAACCGGTGGCCCTAGCACTGTAAGGCAGTGTCCATACCCACTGAACCACCAGGGAAGCCCAAGAATTAAGCTGTATTTTAAAAACTGGAAATTCTAGCTTTTAACCCTATGAGATGGCAAGCCAGTCATCAAATATCTCTGCCTGTTTCTTCATATTGTAAAGTAGAAATATGGAATAAGCTTTTTTTCTTTTTGCTTGAGAATTTTTTTTATTTTACTTTTTATTTTTCACAGAGTTTTGTTGTTTACAGATATGTATAATCCCAGATTTGTCATATGTACGTCCCTGGAATAAGCTTTTTATAGATTATTTACAATATCACTTTGCACATTATAGGATGATACATTCTTAAATATTTTCTCATGTCATCTAAGTATTATTTAGTCCTGGCCCTCTATTAAACGTCTTCCATCATGGATAAGTTTGTCTGTTTACTCAGTGATGCCAAAACTACTCATTACAGAAGTCAAAGTAGTGATGTATATTTCCTTGTATATAACTATATTGTCCTTTATTTCAATTATTTTTGCTCTATTCGTTTCAAGTCTAAATGATGATCTTCTAAAAAAAAAAAAGCTAGCACAACAAAGGTATGTTGTTAGCATAAAGCCTAAAATGGTAATTATTCAATAAACATCAATTCTTTTTATTTCTCAACATTTAATGCAACGGAAGACTGGCTTTAGAAGTGATTGACAGATTATATCTAGCTAGTGTTATCTATACCATTAGGTCAATTGTTCCATTGATTCAAAGTAAACAAACAAAACAAAAAGTATGAATTGACATATTCATATAAATCAAGACTTTGTAAAAGGTGATTTCTTTAAAACAAAAGAAAGTCTTTTACTTCACTGAGCCTGTTAGAGAGAGGAAGTAAGCTAACTATAATTTATTCTATTCAACAGTCCTTCTCTATAATTTTCAACCACATATATCAACTCTACCCTAGAGTCTATAATAAATGTTACCTTGAATGGTGAAATTATATCTCTCTTCCAAAAGTTCAGTGTGGTACTCACTAATATAATGGTGGTACCCAGTAATTACTAAGATTGACACTTCCTTTTTCTTTACACCTTGTCCTTGAGCAGTAGGTAAAGCTACTAGATCTTTTAATAAATCTAATAATCTTATCTGTATTTGAATTTTATCTCCTAGTATATCATTGTTTTCTAGAGGCTGTTCTTAGTTCTCAGAAACATGTTTTCTGTACAAAGGTTCTTACCTGCATAGAACATTTAATGTGTAGGACTGAATAGAGGAGTGAAGAATTATAGTTTTTTTTTTTTATTTACTTTTTTCTTTTTTTTTTTAATACAGATATGTATGTTCCCAGGTTAGTCATATGTATATCGCCTCCTTCCCACTTCTCCCAACCATCACACAGCACCCCGTCTTCCAAAAAAAGAATCCTCATCCTAAGTATATTTTAAGAAATATAATTTTCCCTCTTTTACAGTTTAAGTATATACTTATCTGTAACCAAGTGAATAAATAGCACAACAATATCTTGGATGAAAATACAAAATGATATAAACTTCATATTATCTCACTTTCCTAAGACATGTGAAATAGATAGAGGTATTACTAACTTCACTTTAAAGAAAGGAGACTGTAAAGTTTAGTTTGATTAATTTGCCAAAAATCACACAGGTAGAATAGATGTTTCCAACAAGACATCTGAAGGTTACTACCAAAATTCTGATTATCCATTATGTGACAAGGATTATGTGCTGAATTTATGTGTATACTTGTGAGTATGCATATGTTGGGAGGATGAAATTTTAGATTTTGGGGGGTTCAGATTTTGGGATTTTGGGGTTCAGGATTTCTGGGGAAGATATACTGGAAAGACCAGGTATAGACAGGGTGAACATTTGCTCACTCATTTCCTTTCCTTTAATTTGTGATCATATACTTCTTGATTTGTTACATGTAGGGAGCTATAATTTACTTGAATGGTATCAACTATGCATTCAATTTATTAAAAAACTATCCTTAAGGTATATGAAGTCTGTAGACTATTACAGTGTTTAAAGTGTATACATTTTGCTTTATTCACCCTCTTCTTTTTAGCCTACAAAGACCCTAGAATATATTTTAGGAACTAAAATTTTACATGTAGTTCAGTGTGGTACTCACTAATATAATGGTGGTACCCAGTAATTACTAAGATTGACACTTCCTTTTTCTTTACACCTTGTCCTTGAGCAGTAGGTAAAGCTACTAGATCTTTTAATAAATCTAATAATCTTATCTGTATTTGAATTTTATCTCCTAGTATATCATTGTTTTCTAGAGGCTGTTCTTAGTTCTCAGAAACATGTTTTCTGTACAAAGGTTCTTACCTGCATAGAACATTTAATGTGTAGGACTGAATAGAGGAGTGAAGAATTATAGTTTTTTTTTTTTATTTACTTTTTTCTTTTTTTTTTTAATACAGATATGTATGTTCCCAGGTTAGTCATATGTATATCGCCTCCTTCCCACTTCTCCCAACCATCACACAGCACCCCGTCTTCCAAAAAAAGAATCCTCATCCTAAGTATATTTTAAGAAATATAATTTTCCCTCTTTTACAGTTTAAGTATATACTTATCTGTAACCAAGTGAATAAATAGCACAACAATATCTTGGATGAAAATACAAAATGATATAAACTTCATATTATCTCACTTTCCTAAGACATGTGAAATAGATAGAGGTATTACTAACTTCACTTTAAAGAAAGGAGACTGTAAAGTTTAGTTTGATTAATTTGCCAAAAATCACACAGGTAGAATAGATGTTTCCAACAAGACATCTGAAGGTTACTACCAAAATTCTGATTATCCATTATGTGACAAGGATTATGTGCTGAATTTATGTGTATACTTGTGAGTATGCATATGTTGGGAGGATGAAATTTTAGATTTTGGGGGGTTCAGATTTTGGGATTTTGGGGTTCAGGATTTCTGGGGAAGATATACTGGAAAGACCAGGTATAGACAGGGTGAACATTTGCTCACTCATTTCCTTTCCTTTAATTTGTGATCATATACTTCTTGATTTGTTACATGTAGGGAGCTATAATTTACTTGAATGGTATCAACTATGCATTCAATTTATTAAAAAACTATCCTTAAGGTATATGAAGTCTGTAGACTATTACAGTGTTTAAAGTGTATACATTTTGCTTTATTCACCCTCTTCTTTTTAGCCTACAAAGACCCTAGAATATATTAGATATTTAATGGGTAAATCTGTAAAATTTTCTCTAATCTTTTCAGCAAACCTACAAATTAGGTATCATTTTCAATTAGCTCTTAAGAAAGTGATTTATCAGGTTTGACTTACTTTTTGTAAACGCCCATGCTCTTCCCATAAAACTAAGTTGAAGCCATAGATTTGGAGATCTTTTTGGAATTTTTTTTAAAACCTATGGCTTTTTCCCCAGTAAATGCTTTTTGTCAATTTATAATTACATGCTCTGTTTATATGTGTGTATATATACATACACGCCCCTGTTATTAAACATCATGAAGAGACATACCAGTAAGTGGTCATATCTCAGGACTGAGTGTAGTTGAAGGAGGAAGCATTTTGTTATGTTTTCATTAAGTTTTTTCTTCAAAGCAGAAGAGTTTTGTAAGCATTCATTAAGACCTTTATTTGAAATAACCCAGATTCAAGAAGGCATTTTATACAGTAAGTCAGGCATTTGGGCCTAATAGGATTTAAGAGTTTTGTGAAAATAGGACAGGCCTGCACATCCTCTCTGTCTTCTTTCACAAAAAAAAAAAAAAAAAAGCTTTTCTTTTTGAGACAAAGCCAGAAAGAACATCATTTTAGAAAGAAAAACATCTATTTTTCTGATTGATCTCCAATGCTTTTGGTCTTTTTTGTGTCTTTTTGGTACATGCTCCTTAACATTCATTTTGCTGTGAGTGAAAATAACCAGAGTACATTAAAAAGTGAAAACCCTTTGCTCAAAGTCTCTCATCCGTTATCTTGTATGAGACCAAGCAAACAAAAAAACACCAAATTTAAACGACAATGAAAACATTCACTGTTAGTGAATAAAAACTGAAAACCTGAAAGGAAATTGTTAGGTTTATGGGCTATTAAAGGGTTAATACGGCAGTTGCAAACTCCCCGGCCCTAAAGGGTCAGCATCATAGGGCCGGTTGCTGATCTGCTGGCGCCTGGGAGTCTCTCAAGGCTGGTGATAAGGAGTTCGCTCTGGCCATAAAGATTCTCCACTATATCTGGAAAGTGACAAGAACTGCACACCCCCATGCCCACAGACAACTCAAGGACAGCAGACTCATCACTAATTTCCCGCCTAGCTTAAACAAAGACTTCGTTTCTGCACCTGCTCTAAGAAACCCCCTCCCCTTTCTTTCTTCCCCCTTCTCCTCCCAAATAAAACCTCCTTGTCCCATCTCTGGGGTGCAATTTCCCCGGTCCAGCCCATCTCTCGGACCTGTGGATCTTGCCCGGGAACTCTTCCCAAATGGGCTCTTTCCCTAACAGCTTGCTGTCCACCATGTCTTTGCGATTCTTACAGAAATTACATTTAAAATATTTGCAGTTATGAAATACCTCTCAAATACATCAAGAAAACAAATCCTTAAAGGAATTAACTAGGAAAGCTGGTATGATATACTACAAGAAGAGACTAATATTCTTTTTCAGAGAAGCATCAAGTTTAAGAAGACAAGGCATTGATTAGACCTCCCATCTAAACTTCTCTTGACCTTAGTTACATGTAATTAAATTTAGTTACATGAGTTTAATACGCCCAGTCAAACAATAGAAAAATCTCCATCTGAAACTGCTAATCCATATTCCTAAAATCACAAGAAAAACACATTGTGAAAACACATCCTCACCCAGAGCAACCACAAAAGCAATGAGCAACAGTTCATATTAAATTGACACAGATAACCTCACCTCTAACTATAAAAAGGTGAACGTAAATTGGCTGAGAAATATCACTGCAGTCTCAAAATCAAACTGAACTACATGGCTTGACCTACATTTTGACTCAACCAATTCATCATTAACTAAAAGGAAATGAACTTAAACTAGGATTATCAAAAGTTATAAACACTTGAAGAAAATGTCATCTGTCTTGAAAATAAATCATTGATAAACAGTCCCTGTTTTTCTGGCTTCTTGCAGTAACTGAAATACTTTTAAAGTACTTTTCCATCAATTACAATGGAAGCGAAACAGAGCATGTCCTGGCCTGACTCAACACAGAACCACAGAATGAGAAACGGATTCATACTTTGGTACTAAAGACTGCTTTTTGATGTAAAGTGCTCAACCAATAATCCTGTTTCTCTAGCTTAATGAAATATTAGTCAGTGGGAAAAAAGTTTAAAAGGGCAAAAAAAAAAAAAAAAAAACAGTTCAGGTAACTCACTTTTGGAGATGCAGTATTTTAATAAATTCAATTCCTTCTGGTTCATAGAAATATCTTAATAATCCCAGAGAATTTCCTAAAATGCATATATCAACATTTATGCCTTTTCAAATACAGAACTGTAACTTTTTAAAATTAAGTCTGCATTTAATACCTTGTGATAGCATTATGAATTTTTGATCACTTTGTATAATTCTTTTGATATATAAAATTTTTAAAATATATTGATCCAATTTTCTATCTTCAGGATACCTCCTGGAAGTCTTCACTAAGAAAATATCAAATTCCTCATTGAATTTGTTTGCCAATCCCTTTCCTCCTTAGCGTATGCCATGCACACACACATGCTCATCAGTATGTGGAAGGACCTGATTCATCAAGCTTTCCACATTTGGAACAAGACACCAATGTTAATATATATATATATATATATATATATATATATATATATATATATATATATATATATAAAGAGAGCAAAATTTGTGTTCTCCCTCATTCAAGTTCCATTTTATTCTTTAATTCAACTTTAAAATGTACTCTGAAATGCATACCAGATGGCCCTTTAAAGCATAGCCAATGTATTTTTCTAAAATTCTGTGGAACATAGGTTTGCATTTTATTATTTCCCTTTATCCCTTTGTATACGGACCTTTGTTAACACGTCTTCAGTTTCTTCATTTTAAATCATAATGATGTTTAACTACTGATCACTTATGGTGACCATTATTATATCATTTTAGCTGTAAGATACTAGTGCCCAGAGACGTTTTACTTGCATTTTTATTTTGAATCATTTTTTTGAACAAAGCCAGCCATTCCTATTTGTCTCTTTAGAGAGATCTCTATCCCTCTTTTTCCTACTGCTGACTCTGCCTGTATTCTAATCCTTATCCTTTCTTACATGGGCTACTGAATTGGCTCCTAACTGGTCCCCTGACCGCAGTTATGATACCTTGTAATCCATGCGTCACAGTGTGAAATCTGATCATGGAATTTTCCTTTGCTTCCAATTGCCTGTCTACAGCACAGAGTCTGAATCCCTCCTGACAGTGTCTGATACTTGATAAATTACGTGAGCTGTGATTACCTCTCAAGCCTTGTCTTCCTCCAACACAGAGCTCTGGTACAACCACACTGCAGTGCCCACAGGTTTACCAATAATATATATTCTCAAAAAAAAAAAAATATATATACATTCTCAAATGTTACAACAGCTTTGAACAGCAAGCTCCCTCTTCCTAGAAACCTTGCCAGCCCTCCTCCCATTAGATCATCTATTACTTTTATTTCAAGAAGTATCTAAAAACATATTCTCCATCAGGGAGGCTTTCCTTATCCAACTTAAAGTTGAGTGACCATATTTGACATACATTCACCTCTATTATAACTTATCCCATTGTACATGAATATGTCTGTCTGCCCCAGGGCATTGGTTCCTTCTAGGGAAGACCCAGCATTAATCATCATCTAGAGGCAGCTGAGCTTTGTGAAAAAAAGCACAACAAATAAAACTGAGGGGTTACTATACTTTTAAGTAGATTATCTAGTTTTTAACTGAAGCCGTATCATTTCTTTAGTTCTAGGACAGTAAACTCCTTAATAGGACAGTAAACTCCTTAAAAACTTATCCATCAACATACGACACTAACATTACTTTTGAAGACATTGAATGAGTATGGTGGGTGTATTAAAATCATCTTAAATTTTATGACTCTCAGTATTTATTTATTTATTTACTTTGGGGTGGTGGGGTGGTGGGGTGGGGAGGGAGGGGAGCAGGTGGGCCACTTCTATTGGTCTTTCATTTTTGTCTATTTTCATCCGTCTTTGTTCTTTGGCCCATGTGGGCCTCCCATCGCGGTGGCCTCTGTCGTCGCAGAGCACCGGCTCTCGGCACATGCACTCCAGAGCTCCGGCTCGGTAATTGGACACATCGGTCCAGCCGCTCCGCCGCACGTGGGATATTCCCAGGCCAGGGATCAAACCGGCGCCCCTTGCACTGCAAGGAGGTGTCCTTACCCACAGGACCACCAGGGAAGCCCTCAGTATTTTTGTGTAAATATGAATTTCAACTTCACAGGTATATTACTAGGCTTGATTTTTCCTTTAGTCTTTCAGAGTCTTAATGTCTTGACTTGAAAATATTTATTTTGTGGGTGACACAATGGCGTGTTATTCAGTGGATAAGAAAGCATCTGCTTTTGAAGATAATAGTCTAAAATTGCATTTGCTTAATGCAAGAAAATAATCAAATGTAAAAGATGACTTGGATAGATAGCAAAGTCTTTTTTCAAATAAAAGATTTAAACAGCCAAATGTTTCTTTCCTGCAATTATACTATTGTAAAACAAATAGTAGAATATATTGATGTTTTTAGAGGTTAAGAGTCAAACAAGAAAGAAGTAGTGTGAACTTTCCTCAGAGGATAGTATCTCATGTCTGTGTTACTTTCTTATCTTTAAAATGGGTTCCTTTGGGAAAGTGTCACTTGGTTGAGCAAGGACGACTTATGTGAAATATGTTGTTGTTTTTTTCTATCAGTTTTACTATATTTTTTACTTATTTATAGTTTTTTTCCCCTATAGAAAGTTATATAAATTTCCAAATAAATTTCTGGATAAATCAGAATGCTTCAATAAGAGAAATTAACTAAATCTAAATGGTGAAAAATGGGTGGAAAAATGGAATTATAATAAATAAGTTTTGCATTTTCCAAAACTTGGAAAATTTATTTTTGCTAGGAATTTAGAAAATTCAACTTCTGAGCGAAATTTTAAAAATATTAGGGCTTCCCTGGTGGTCCAGTGGGTAAAGAGTCCACCTTGCAGTGCAAGGGGCACCGGTTTGATCCCTGGCCTGGGAAGATCCCACATGCCGCAGAGCAGTTGAACTGGTGTGTCCAATTACGGGCCATCACTCTGGAGTGCATGCGCCCAGAGCTGGTGCTCCGCACCGAGAGAGGCCACTGCAGTGGGAGGCCCACACAGGTAGAGAAATGAAGATGGACGAAAATAAATAAAGGACCAATAAAGGAGACCAAAATTAAAAAATATATATTATTATAAAAATATAAAAATTACTTAATAGTTTGAATGCTGCAGCATTCTTTTCTATAGGAATTATGTATTTTATTTGTATCAGTAAGTTTGGTTTCTTAACAGTGAAAAAACTTGCTCTGTACAGCATTGTTGCTATCAGGGTATCTTTAATCAGTATGTTAAATAAAATACTTACTTGCAATAACTATTACTAAAAACTTTTAAGAGAATGAATATTTATTACTATTTAGGGTAATAGTAGGAAGCTACTATTACTAAAGACTTTTAAGAGAATTGATATTCATTATTATTTAGGGTAATGCAGGCTAAGTCGCTTCAGTTGTGTCTGACTCTTTGCAACCACATGGAGTGTAGCCCACCCTATTAAGAACTCTAGCCCGCCAGGATCCTGTGTCAATGGGATTCTCCAGGCAAGAATTCTGGAGTGGGCCGCCATTTCCTTCTCCAGGGGGTCTTTCCCACTCAGGGATCAAATCCTCATCTCTTATGTCTCCTGCCTTGGCAGGCAGGTTCTTTACCACTAGTGCCACCTGAGAAGCCCTAATACTAGGAAGTTATTTGAGGTTTTCCTGATGGCATAGATGGTAAAAAAAATCTGCCTGCAATGCAGGAGACCTGGTTTTGATCTCTGGGTTGGGAAAATCACCTTGAGAAGGGCATGTCTATCCATTCCAGTATTCTTGCCTGGAGAAATCCACGGCTGGGAAGCCTGGCAGGTACAGTTCTTGAGGTCACAGAGCTGGACACAACTGAGTGACTAATACTTCATCTCAGGAAGTTATTTTTTATAATCAATGCCACTTTTTATCTCTTACTTATTAATACTATTTGATAAGTATCCCTAATTTTTATTTTATCATATATCAAAAGGTTGAATCATTTTCATTACTTCTTTATAAAAATCAATTCTCCCATGGCCCAACTCTGTTTTTCTTTTTTTGTGGCTCAACTCTTCATTTCCCCTAACCCTTAGTAAAATTTCCTAGATAAATAAATCTACTGTCAATGCTTTCTATGTTTGTTTTCTTACATTCATAGCTATCAAATTAATTTTGTGTTGCCTTTATAATTTATTCATATTTATATTTTGGTAGATCAAGATTTAGTCTTCCTCTTCCATGCAACATAGTTATGCAGCAATCATGATTAAACTAAGATTTGGCATGCACATTAATGTGACTAATATTGCTCACTTCTGAGACCATTGAGTATTTTATGGAGTTCTTGAAGATTTCATTTTTCTTCCTCAAATTATTAATTACTTTGCTTTCTATGTACCTATTTCTAATTGTTCCCCAAATTTCCATGAGTACTTAACAGCTCTGAAGGCCATTTTTCACTTGGCTAGATACTAACTCCTGTCAATTCCTTTTTCCCCTTTCACACTAACACCTCACTCACCATGCACCTGCAGTATTTGATCAGATTTTTTCCATGTGTTCTCTCTGCCTGCTGTGCATCTACTGTCTTTAGAGTCTCCTCATTTCATCCCCATCATTCTTTCCTCTATCTTTCTTGCCTCTTGGTCCTGAAGTTGTGTGGGGCGTGCGGGGGAGGATCAATGTGTGTTTGAGTGTGGTTTATTCTCTGTGTTGATGGAACATATCCTCAAGTAAGTTTCAGATAGGTAGCATGGAGACCAAAAATTTTTTGAGAACTATACACCCCAAAATGATTTTATTCAGCCCTTACACTTAATGGATAGTTTGTGGATAGAATTTTAGTTTATATTTTCTTCCACTTGGAATTTCAAGGGCATTGCCCATGACTCTCTTTTAAGTGTGTATTATTGCTGTTGAGGCACTGTTTGATTTCTTACCCTTCTTCTTTTGTATGTGAAACATTTTAACAATGTTTCTATAAGAAATTATTTTATAGAAATATTTGGAATCTTCTTTATATCTCTTGCTGTTTTGAGTATAGTAATTTTATGGAAATTTTTAATATCAGAACAATATTTAAAATCAGCTACATATTGCCTCTAATGTAATTCTTAATAATCTTAGTTAACAAGCCATAAATAGAAACAATGTTGATTATTTTTATTTCCAATAGTTGCAGATGGTTTTATAAATTTAAAATATTTTCCATGCAATAGCACTGTTAATATTATAAAGTGTATGGGAGTACAGTGGGCACAAGTAAGGTAATATTAGGTTATATATCTGTAGATTTTTAACCTTCACCATTTATTGGTTGACTCTAGGTGAACGGTTTCATTTTCTGGGTCTCTGTTTCTATAAGTTTTAAGTGGAAATCATTATTCTATATTTACATCCCCTACTGTTTTGTGACAATGAACCAGATAATGCATTCATGTTTTAAAGGCATTTAGAATAAAGTAATATGATGTATCTGTAATATTTACATCACTGTTTGTTAATTTTCCCCATCTATGCTAAGATAATATTCTGGTTAATATTCATTCCCTACCCTTTGCTATGTTTTAAAGCCCTTATTTTGATTAAAAAGCCTCTCCTTTATACATAAATCAGAGTGCCAATTCCCAGTGCAAGCAGTTCAGGGACTTCTAGGCAAAGAAGACATTTTCAGAAAATATTAAAAACTGCCACTGGAGACACTCATTTCTGAAAGTCTAAAATGTTCTGGGCTTAAATTTAGCAATTGTCACTCTTTTATGTGTGCTTGTAGCTAAGAAAGAGGCAAGATATATTCCAGAAATTTAATTCATTTCTAGTGGTCAGTTAATAAACTTCAGTGATCAATCTGGCTCAGGTAAAGATCTTGAGCTATTTTTTATTTCACTAATTAATAGATTGCTTTTAGGATATGCTTTCTATTTTAAATTCTCACTGAGCAATCAAGGACTAGAAATCAGGACCATTGAATTTTAAACTCAGGCTATTTAGGAAAGCATAATAAGCTCTAGGAAAGCCATCCTTCACAATGAAGAGGCATTACTACACAAGGGATCACATTAAAATTATTCTGGGAAGAAACCTGGTTTGAAATACTGTAATAAGTATATGTATCATCTTTTCAAAGCAAACTAGAAAATGTAGGATCCTGAAAACACGTTTTCTGGTGACAAAGGCAAAAAAAGAAACCATTTTAGAAAACACGAGTTTAAAAGTCTTGGGAAAAATTAGGCCAGCCGTAATCACTTACATGATACAGGCAATGATTGGGAAAAGGACAGCTAGCATTTACTATCAGCCAGTCACAGTGCCAAGCAACTTACACTATTCCCATCAATCTTTGCAACATACACTCAAGGTAGGTACTATTGTTGTTCTTACTTTTGTAGACTAGGAACCAGAGACTTGGAGAATTTGAGCAATTTGTCTAAAATTACACATATAAAAATAGTCATGTCCACAGTGACATATAAAATATACCATGTCTATGAGCAAGAAAATATTCTTTAGTAAGAAAAGATGTCAATTTTTTCAAAACTGTATTATAATTATGGTATAATCTCAATACATATTCATGTGGAACTTCCTTTACTTCTCAAAAAAGAGTTTTAAAGTCTTTTAAAACAATATTAAAAAATGGGTGAAAACAGTCTAATTTAGAAAAACTGAAAATAAAATAACAATGAGACAGTCAGTGACAGATACCAATAAAAATGAAAGGTCAGTGAAATATTCCATAAAATCCACTACCAGACATGAATACTCTTGAGCATTTTGAGTATGGCTGATATGGTATTTCATATTATTGAGGAAAGGACAACTTACTGCCTTATCACATGGAATAAACATTTTTACTTAACTAATTCAATATTACCTTGCAAACAAAAGAGCTAACAGAAAATAGAAATTATTATATACCTAGTATCCTCTATGTGGGAAAAGGCTATCTAAGCACATGATTAAAGAAAAAATAGTAAATAAAATTATTTGTATATTTGACTTCACATAGTTTTGAATACAAGTTCAGGAATAAAATCAGGGATTTAAATCAAAATCAGGCATTTAAAAGGCTTGGGCACAACACTTTGTTCACATATTCTATTACTCACATCCATGGACGGAACATTTAGGGACTGTGCCACATCCCAAGCTTCATCCCCAGTGCTTATCCAAGTGCCCTTAACCGTAGAAGTTGCTGAGAGATTCCTTGGATGTCCTAGCAACATCTGCTAATTCTGTTCTAGTTGGGAGCCTTTCAGAATGGTATTGTATTTTTGTCTTTGCAAGCTAATTTTTAACCAATTTGGTTAGACAGGAAAATGAGGAAATTAAATAAAAGGCATTTGGATGTTCCAGTCTATAAACCCCTAGAGAGATAACAATCATTTACTAGGTCACAGTGCCAAGCAACTTACACTATTCCCATCAATCTTTGCAACATACACTCAAGGTAGGTACTATTGTTGTTCTTACTTTTGTAGACTAGGAACCAGAGACTTGGAGAATTTGAGCAATTTGTCTAAAATTACACATATAAAAATAGTCATGTCCACAGTGACATATAAAAATATACCATGTCTATGAGCAAGAAAATATTCTTTAGTAAGAAAAGATGTCAATTTTTTCAAAACTGTATTATAATTATGGTATAATCTCAATACATATTCATGTGGAACTTCCTTTACTTCTCAAAAAAGAGTTTTAAAGTCTTTTAAAACAATATTAAAAAATGGGTGAAAACAGTCTAATTTAGAAAAACTGAAAATAAAATAACAATGAGACAGTCAGTGACAGATACCAATAAAAATGAAAGGTCAGTGAAATATTCCATAAAATCCACTACCAGACATGAATACTCTTGAGCATTTTGAGTATGGCTGATATGGTATTTCATATTATTGAGGAAAGGACAACTTACTGCCTTATCACATGGAATAAACATTTTTACTTAACTAATTCAATATTACCTTGCAAACAAAAGAGCTAACAGAAAATAGAAATTATTATATACCTAGTATCCTCTATGTGGGAAAAGGCTATCTAAGCACATGATTAAAGAAAAAATAGTAAATAAAATTATTTGTATATTTGACTTCACATAGTTTTGAATACAAGTTCAGGAATAAAATCAGGGATTTAAATCAAAATCAGGCATTTAAAAGGCTTGGGCACAACACTTTGTTCACATATTCTATTACTCACATCCATGGACGGAACATTTAGGGACTGTGCCACATCCCAAGCTTCATCCCCAGTGCTTATCCAAGTGCCCTTAACCGTAGAAGTTGCTGAGAGATTCCTTGGATGTCCTAGCAACATCTGCTAATTCTGTTCTAGTTGGGAGCCTTTCAGAATGGTATTGTATTTTTGTCTTTGCAAGCTAATTTTTAACCAATTTGGTTAGACAGGAAAATGAGGAAATTAAATAAAAGGCATTTGGATGTTCCAGTCTATAAACCCCTAGAGAGATAACAATCATCTACTCCATTTCTTTTTCCTGTTAAAAAAGAGAAAATACTTGGACAAAACAGTTTTAAAAAATGTCTTTTTCTGTAAACAACAAAACTCTGTAAAAGTTAAAAGCAAAATAAAGGTTTAAAAAAAATGTCTTTTTCTGTATGTGTTTATGAAAACAAGACAAGACAGTGGACTCCCATTTTGAGACCTAGATTTTTCTTGGTTTTAACACAGGAGATAATTGCTCTTCTAATCCTTGTTTCACAGGTTTTGTAAAATGTGTTCTTTCACCTAAAAGGAACTCATACTAATCACTGTTACAGTTATATATAAAATAGATACCTATATAAAATATATAAAATAGAGTTGAGATTCCAGTTAAAATGAGATTTGCATTATTCATGTATCAACTATAACGGCTGATTATAACAACTTAAAAAGACCTTTCAATATTAAATCAAATCTTGTCTTAATCCTTAAACCTTTGCCTCCCCACCTCCCCACCACATCCTTAGGCTGACATCCTAGGTGATGTGCCTTCACATAACCTGAAGATACTTGTGAGTAGAATTTAGTGTCTTTCTATAGTAGTAGAGGTTTATTTGTTCTGGCCCATTGAAAATGAAAATTGAGTGATTAAATTCAGGTTTCCAAAGATACTTAAGAGAATAAGTGATTTATTAGCACTACTTGTTCTTTAAATGCATGCAGCCAGGCAAATGAAGTCTCATACAAAGTTACAATTCCAATGCTTCCTGCTAAAGCTTGTGGACATCCGGTTGAGAAGACTACACGGTTTTGTCAGTCACTAAAATGCCATGGACGGAACATTTAGGGACTGTGCCACATCCCAAGCTTCATCCCCAGTGCTTATCCAAGTGCCCTTAACCGTAGAAGTTGCTGAGAGATTCCTTGGATGTCCTAGCAACATCTGCTAATTCTGTTCTAGTTGGGAGCCTTTCAGAATGGTATTGTATTTTTGTCTTTGCAAGCTAATTTTTAACCAATTTGGTTAGACAGGAAAATGAGGAAATTAAATAAAAGGCATTTGGATGTTCCAGTCTATAAACCCCTAGAGAGATAACAATCATCTACTCCATTTCTTTTTCCTGTTAAAAAAGAGAAAATACTTGGACAAAACAGTTTTAAAAAATGTCTTTTTCTGTAAACAACAAAACTCTGTAAAAGTTAAAAGCAAAATAAAGGTTTAAAAAAAATGTCTTTTTCTGTATGTGTTTATGAAAACAAGACAAGACAGTGGACTCCCATTTTGAGACCTAGATTTTTCTTGGTTTTAACACAGGAGATAATTGCTCTTCTAATCCTTGTTTCACAGGTTTTGTAAAATGTGTTCTTTCACCTAAAAGGAACTCATACTAATCACTGTTACAGTTATATATAAAATAGATACCTATATAAAATATATAAAATAGAGTTGAGATTCCAGTTAAAATGAGATTTGCATTATTCATGTATCAACTATAACGGCTGATTATAACAACTTAATAAGACCTTTCAATATTAAATCAAATCTTGTCTTAATCATTAAACCTTTGCCCCCCCACCTCCCCACCACATCCTTAGGCTGACATCCTAGGTGATGTGCCTTCACATAACCTGAAGATACTTGTGAGTAGAATTTAGTGTCTTTCTATAGTAGTAGAGGTTTATTTGTTCTGGCCCATTGAAAATGAAAATTGAGTGATTAAATTCAGGTTTCCAAAGATACTTAAGAGAATAAGTGATTTATTAGCACTACTTGTTCTTTAAATGCATGCAGCCAGGCAAATGAAGTCTCATACAAAGTTACAATTCCAATGCTTCCTGCTAAAGCTTGTGGACATCCGGTTGAGAAGACTACACGGTTTTGTCAGTCACTATATGCCATATACACAGATACCCATCAGCAAAGAATAACACAATTAGTAATTTTAAAAATGTGGCCAAGCGCCAGATTGTTTCAAGTGTATTCAGAAGCTTTCAAGATAAACTAGGAAAGCACCAGGACAACTGGAAACTCTAATTGATTTAAATTTTTAAGCAAATTGTCTTGTATAAACTCTCTCAGGAAGTACATACTTTATCTTAATGAATATCACTCTTTTGGATGGGATCTAAATGGTTCTTATATCCACTTCTAATAAAAGCTACAATTTAAAGAATATTAATCATATGCCATACACAGAGCTTATTCACTCTTTACATTGTGTCTTTACTTAAACAATAGGTGTTTCAATCATTCATTAGTAGAAATAACTCATAAATATTACTATTTTTCCAGTACAACTTCGGTCAGAGTTTCAGAATCTTTGATTGATCTTAAACTCTGATGCAGTGAATTATTCTTACGCTAGGATTAAAAT
This sequence comes from Tragulus kanchil, assembly GCA_022376925.1. Classification (NCBI taxonomy): domain Eukaryota; kingdom Metazoa; phylum Chordata; class Mammalia; order Artiodactyla; family Tragulidae; genus Tragulus; species Tragulus kanchil. The sequence goes on from JAIOJX010000030.1 coordinate 96,735,145, forward strand.
TTATGAGTCAGTGCTGTACAGAAGATGAAACATTAGAAAAAGTGCCTAAGAAGAGAACAGATTAAAAAAAAAGTCAGAACCCAGAATAAGTGGACTTGCTCAATGAGTCATACTTAGAAGTTAACATTCACATTAAAACAAAAACAAACAAACAAGTCTGTTTAGCATACAGATTAAACCCCAATCCATCATAGTACATTTTAACTTACCTTCAGTGTCGGCTAGTCCTACGCCTACTCCTGTCTGTTTTATAGCCTCTTGCCCATTCTGTCCCATCTTTCCTCTGTTTAGAAAGGAAATAAAAGTTTATATACTCCAATTATGATCCTAAATGCAAATGAGGAGTCCAAGTTTGAAAAAAACCAAATGTGACATTATATAGCTAGACCTGCAACAAATAACTTGAATGGCAAATATAAACATAATAGTTTTGTATCATGTTAATTAAAAAATGGATATTTCTTCATTTTTCCTCTTTAGGTTAAACATTAGTAATTTTAAAAATGTGGCCAGCAATGACCAAAGTTACAATTCCAATGCTTCCTGCTAAAGCTTGTGGACATCCGGTTGAGAAGACTACACGGTTTTGTCAGTCACTATATGCCATATACACAGATACCCATCAGCAAAGAATAACACAATTAGTAATTTTAAAAATGTGGCCAAGCGCCAGATTGTTTCAAGTGTATTCAGAAGCTTTCAAGATAAACTAGGAAAGCACCAGGACAACTGGAAACTCTAATTGATTTAAATTTTTAAGCAAATTGTCTTGTATAAACTCTCTCAGGAAGTACATACTTTATCTTAATGAATATCACTCTTTTGGATGGGATCTAAATGGTTCTTATATCCACTTCTAATAAAAGCTACAATTTAAAGAATATTAATCATATGCCATACACAGAGCTTATTCACTCTTTACATTGTGTCTTTACTTAAACAATAGGTGTTTCAATCATTCATTAGTAGAAATAACTCATAAATATTACTATTTTTCCAGTACAACTTCGGTCAGAGTTTCAGAATCTTTGATTGATCTTAAACTCTGATGCAGTGAATTATTCTTACGCTAGGATTAAAATTTATGAGTCAGTGCTGTACAGAAGATGAAACATTAGAAAAAGTGCCTAAGAAGAGAACAGATTAAAAAAAAAGTCAGAACCCAGAATAAGTGGACTTGCTCAATGAGTCATACTTAGAAGTTAACATTCACATTAAAACAAAAACAAACAAACAAGTCTGTTTAGCATACAGATTAAACCCCAATCCATCATAGTACATTTTAACTTACCTTCAGTGTCGGCTAGTCCTACGCCTACTCCTGTCTGTTTTATAGCCTCTTGCCCATTCTGTCCCATCTTTCCTCTGTTTAGAAAGGAAATAAAAGTTTATATACTCCAATTATGATCCTAAATGCAAATGAGGAGTCCAAGTTTGAAAAAAACCAAATGTGACATTATATAGCTAGACCTGCAACAAATAACTTGAATGGCAAATATAAACATAATAGTTTTGTATCATGTTAATTAAAAAATGGATATTTCTTCATTTTTCCTCTTTAGGTTAAACATTATACCCCAAAATTCAATGTCCAATTCACAGCCTGATTTAGCAAAGATCAGACCATCATGAAATCTTCAAATTTTAGAATTGGGATTTTTTTTTTTTTTTTTTGCCATTTTTATCTTAAGAAGGGGAGGAGGGTTTTCTATGTCTTTATCCTTTTTTATGATGAATTTATGAATATTTTGGTAAGATGGGAAATTTTGAATTGAATAACTTAAAATAATATTGAACTCATATGAACTTTGGTATCTTTCAGATCCTGCCTATCTTTTCAGTTGTGTGGAGCATATTGGCTTCTGAAGTCATAGTGCGTGGTCTCTGCTTATGGCTCTGCTACATTGTACCATGTGTCATTTAAGGTCAATCTACTTCATCAGGGGAAGACTATTTCCTCTTTTGTAATTTTAGGAATTCACATGAGTTACCTTTTGGTTATGAGAAAATCACATGGAAAATATATATAAGGACATAGCACAGTGACTGAAACATCATAATATTCAATATATATAAAGCACTGATAGGTAGATGTGCACATAATAATTTTAGAATTCTGCCAAAGACTGCAAACCATTTTTAGTTTTGGCCTTCAACTTCTTGGAAGGCCAAACAGATGAAGAATTCATGCAACTTTGAGCCCTGTGGGTTCAAAGATAATGATACAGCTCCAAAACTCCCGGCACCTCTTATTTCTTGAGAGAAAAAGCTACATGGCACACAAAAGATTCTGAAGTTGCACTTATCATGATGTTCTAAAAGATGGAATTCTTGAAAAAGGGAAAAAAATAGCTACAAAGGCATACTTAGAAGTTACCATTCACATTAAAACAAAAACAAACAAACAAGTCTGTTTAGCATACAGATTAAACCCCAATCCATCATAGTACATTTTAACTTACCTTCAGTGTCGGCTAGTCCTCGCCTACTCCTGTCTGTTTTATAGCCTCTTGCCCATTCTGTCCCATCTTTCCTCTGTTTAGAAAGGAAATAAAAGTTTATATACTCCAATTATGATCCTAAATGCAAATGAGGAGTCCAAGTTTGAAAAAAACCAAATGTGACATTATATAGCTAGACCTGCAACAAATAACTTGAATGGCAAATATAAACATAATAGTTTTGTATCATGTTAATTAAAAAATGGATATTTCTTCATTTTTCCTCTTTAGGTTAAACATTATACCCCAAAATTCAATGTCCAATTCACAGCCTGATTTAGCAAAGATCAGACCATCATGAAATCTTCAAATTTTAGAATTGGGATTTTTTTTTTTTTTTTTTGCCATTTTTATCTTAAGAAGGGGAGGAGGGTTTTCTATGTCTTTATCCTTTTTTATGATGAATTTATGAATATTTTGGTAAGATGGGAAATTTTGAATTGAATAACTTAAAATAATATTGAACTCATATGAACTTTGGTATCTTTCAGATCCTGCCTATCTTTTCAGTTGTGTGGAGCATATTGGCTTCTGAAGTCATAGTGCGTGGTCTCTGCTTATGGCTCTGCTACATTGTACCATGTGTCATTTAAGGTCAATCTACTTCATCAGGGGAAGACTATTTCCTCTTTTGTAATTTTAGGAATTCACATGAGTTACCTTTTGGTTATGAGAAAATCACATGGAAAATATATATAAGGACATAGCACAGTGACTGAAACATCATAATATTCAATATATATAAAGCACTGATAGGTAGATGTGCACATAATAATTTTAGAATTCTGCCAAAGACTGCAAACCATTTTTAGTTTTGGCCTTCAACTTCTTGGAAGGCCAAACAGATGAAGAATTCATGCAACTTTGAGCCCTGTGGGTTCAAAGATAATGATACAGCTCCAAAACTCCCGGCACCTCTTATTTCTTGAGAGAAAAAGCTACATGGCACACAAAAGATTCTGAAGTTGCACTTATCTGTAGCTATACATGATGTTCTAAAAAGATGGAATAAAAATACTTAAGTGTTAACAAAAAAAGGTGCTTGAACAATGAGATGTCTTTATACTTTCCTGACAATAATTCTAAAATGGCAATATCTACTAACAATTCATTCTTATTTTCACAAAAATATTTAGTATGCCCAACCCGAAAATGTAACCATATTTATTTCTTAAGAATCCAGTTATATTTTACTAGAAAGCTGCTCTAACATTCTCTGAACATTTGACTCAGATGTTTCTTCACATAATGAAAGACAAACTGATGTAAATTCAAAAAATGATTTTATTTGGAAAGGCATTACATTATTCCAATACAATTATCCAAGGCCAAATTTTTTTATTTTTTCAATTTTGGCCTCTTTTATTGATTCTTTCTTTCTTTACTGTTCATCCATCTTTATTCTTTGGCCTGTGTGGGTCTCCCATTGCAGTGGCCCCTCTCGTTGCTGAGCACCAGCTCTGGGCATATGTGCTCCAGAGTTCCGGCTCGGTAATTAGACACACCGGTCCAGCTGCTCCGCGGCACGTGGGATCTTCCTGGACCAGGGATCGAACTGGTACCTTTTGCACTGCAAGGCAGACTCTTTACCCACTGGCCCACCAGGGAAGCCCCTAGGCCAACTTTTTAACCACAAATTTTACTTTTTTTTTTTTTTGCCCCTAAGTCTTTATTTATTTTTCATCCATCTTTACTCTTTGGCATGTGTGGGCCTTCCATCACAATGGCCTCTCTCATTGCAGAGCACGGGCTCTTGGCACATGTGCTCCAGAGTGCTGGCTTGTAATTGGACAAACTGGCCCAGCTGCTCCTTGGCATGTGGGATCTTCCTAGGTCAGGGATCAAACTAGTACCCCTTGCACTACAAGGCGGAACTGCAAGGCAGACTCTTTACCCACTGGACCACCAGGGAAGCCCCACAATTTTTTTATTGCATGATTATGTGAAAGATAAAGTACATGAATAAATGTTAGAAATTATTATATATATATATATATATATATATATATATATATGCACGAAATTTCAACTTGTGTTATTACTTTAGTAAGATGCATGACAAAAGGTGATAAGTTAAAAAAATCAACTTTGCTGTGTCGGCTACAATTACACCAGGAGAAAGCCTAATGACTTAGCAGGAATCTCACCTTTAGCAGTACCCTCTACTAGCAGAGCAAGTCAAAACACATCCTGCTACTGAGCTTCACTCAGTTGAAAGTGAGAAGCACTTTAGTAGTGCTAATTGAGCAGGTCAGAGTACTGAAAAATTACTATTTTATGTTGCTGTTGAATTGCTGAGTCGTGTCCAACTCTCTGAGACCCCATGGACTGCAGCAAGCTAGACTTCCTGGCCTAATAGAAGAGTATACTATGCTATACTATGCCAAATTTCAACAGAGAAGTATAATTTTCAGTGATTGTAAGCCTATCTTTATTCATTCATATTTTGGCCTGTCTTTTATTGATTCTTTCTTTCTTTACTGTTCATCCATCTTTATTCTTTGGCCTGTGTGGGTCTCCCATTGCAGTGGCCCCTCTCGTTGCTGAGCACCAGCTCTGGGCATATGTGCTCCAGAGTTCCGGCTCGGTAATTAGACACACCGGTCCAGCTGCTCCGCGGCACGTGGGATCTTCCTGGACCAGGGATCGAACTGGTACCTTTTGCACTGCAAGGCAGACTCTTTACCCACTGGCCCACCAGGGAAGCCCCTAGGCCAACTTTTTAACCACAAATTTTACTTTTTTTTTTTTTTGCCCCTAAGTCTTTATTTATTTTTCATCCATCTTTACTCTTTGGCATGTGTGGGCCTTCCATCACAATGGCCTCTCTCATTGCAGAGCACGGGCTCTTGGCACATGTGCTCCAGAGTGCTGGCTTGTAATTGGACAAACTGGCCCAGCTGCTCCTTGGCATGTGGGATCTTCCTAGGTCAGGGATCAAACTAGTACCCCTTGCACTACAAGGCGGAACTGCAAGGCAGACTCTTTACCCACTGGACCACCAGGGAAGCCCCACAATTTTTTTATTGCATGATTATGTGAAAGATAAAGTACATGAATAAATGTTAGAAATTATTATATATATATATATATATATATATATATATATATGCACGAAATTTCAACTTGTGTTATTACTTTAGTAAGATGCATGACAAAAGGTGATAAGTTAAAAAAATCAACTTTGCTGTGTCGGCTACAATTACACCAGGAGAAAGCCTAATGACTTAGCAGGAATCTCACCTTTAGCAGTACCCTCTACTAGCAGAGCAAGTCAAAACACATCCTGCTACTGAGCTTCACTCAGTTGAAAGTGAGAAGCACTTTAGTAGTGCTAATTGAGCAGGTCAGAGTACTGAAAAATTACTATTTTATGTTGCTGTTGAATTGCTGAGTCGTGTCCAACTCTCTGAGACCCCATGGACTGCAGCAAGCTAGACTTCCTGGCCTAATAGAAGAGTATACTATGCTATACTATGCCAAATTTCAACAGAGCAAGTATAATTTTCAGTGATTGTAACAAGAATGTTTGGATAATTTTTTAATTGATCTTGAGGCTTAGATTTCATATTTTAATGATGCTATTCAGCTATAGTACTTGCTTCTATTGAAAACTGAATTTAACATTTGGTATTTAGACAAAATGTGTATTAGGTGCATTTCTAAGATTATACAGAAAACTTGGAGCCATGTGAAGCTAAATGAAGTACAAAGAAAATATAACTGTGGTTCATCTAGAGGATGCAATTTTTCTGAATTCCCAGTAACCTTCAGCTTAGAACATTCTGACTGCACAAGTTATAATGTGTATTTGTTAAATCATCACCAAGTAGTTATTGAATATTTATGCTAGCCCAAGCAATAATTGTGTTAGACACAAAGCAAGATAAAAAGACCCAGCAAATACTGCTTCTTGCATATCTCTTATTTCTTTGTACATTTCTAAAGTAATGCTTTAAAAGAGAATTTTCTTTGTACTATTTTTATATGGTAAAACAATAGTTTCCTAGGTAGTTTTTAAAACATTTGATTTATACAAGAAACAGGAAAATGGGAAAAAACAATATTGAAATGTGGTCTGTAGGTTTAAAAAAAACCAATCGGCTTCCACTTCAGACATTCAGATATTGAGGAAATAAAGTATTTTTATGCTCTGGAAGTTATAACGTTATCACCAGTGTTAAATTATATATTTTGAAAGGTATAGATAAATTGGAAGGATCGTAAGTAATGCATGGTACAAAACTTTACAAATTTGTATGATAATCACAGCTTGGAAAGAGGAATGTAATGGTTTTGTGGAAATTCTATTCTGTAATGATAATCACAAAAACTTTGGAAAGAGGAATGTAATCTAGGAATCTCACCTTTAGCAGTACCCTCTACTAGCAGAGCAAGTCAAAACACATCCTGCTACTGAGCTTCACTCAGTTGAAAGTGAGAAGCACTTTAGTAGTGCTAATTGAGCAGGTCAGAGTACTGAAAAATTACTATTTTATGTTGCTGTTGAATTGCTGAGTCGTGTCCAACTCTCTGAGACCCCATGGACTGCAGCAAGCTAGACTTCCTGGCCTAATAGAAGAGTATACTATGCTATACTATGCCAAATTTCAACAGAGCAAGTATAATTTTCAGTGATTGTAACAAGAATGTTTGGATAATTTTTTAATTGATCTTGAGGCTTAGATTTCATATTTTAATGATGCTATTCAGCTATAGTACTTGCTTCTATTGAAAACTGAATTTAACATTTGGTATTTAGACAAAATGTGTATTAGGTGCATTTCTAAGATTATACAGAAAACTTGGAGCCATGTGAAGCTAAATGAAGTACAAAGAAAATATAACTGTGGTTCATCTAGAGGATGCAATTTTTCTGAATTCCCAGTAACCTTCAGCTTAGAACATTCTGACTGCACAAGTTATAATGTGTATTTGTTAAATCATCACCAAGTAGTTATTGAATATTTATGCTAGCCCAAGCAATAATTGTGTTAGACACAAAGCAAGATAAAAAGACCCAGCAAATACTGCTTCTTGCATATCTCTTATTTCTTTGTACATTTCTAAAGTAATGCTTTAAAAGAGAATTTTCTTTGTACTATTTTTATATGGTAAAACAATAGTTTCCTAGGTAGTTTTTAAAACATTTGATTTATACAAGAAACAGGAAAATGGGAAAAAACAATATTGAAATGTGGTCTGTAGGTTTAAAAAAAACCAATCGGCTTCCACTTCAGACATTCAGATATTGAGGAAATAAAGTATTTTTATGCTCTGGAAGTTATAACGTTATCACCAGTGTTAAATTATATATTTTGAAAGGTATAGATAAATTGGAAGGATCGTAAGTAATGCATGGTACAAAACCTTTACAAATTTGTATGATAATCACAGCTTGGAAAGAGGAATGTAATGGTTTTGTGGAAATTCTATTCTGTTAAATTGGATCATCAGAGTCTGTGGACTAATGAGATCATACCCCTTTGAGAAATCATGGCCAGTAAGAAAGAACTGATTAAATACAAATAGCTCTATTGAATCCACAGCCTAAGTCTTAAAAAATACATGGACAGATAATCCAATAATGAGTCATTTAAGCAGGAAAAATGTATCCTGAAAAATCACAAAATAAACACATTTTTCACTGTACAAATCTACTTTCCCATTATTTTGCTTTCATAAACTTGAACCATTATCTAAATATTAGAACTATTCTGGTGATCAAAAGGAAAGATTTGAGAAAAACTTTGACATTAAAACAAAGAGAAATAAAAGCTCCACCCTCAGAGAAATTTTCACTCAATATAAAAAGTGAAAAAGACCCTTTAACAAGGGCCAGGACCAGGGATCTTCAAACGCACTCTGCAAAGTGCCAGGCAATGAATAATTTGAACGATCCCTGATGTAATTATACAGTTCTGCCCCCAGAGCACAGACAATATTAGGCAACACATAAGCAAACTGATATGGCCGTGTTCCAATAAAACTTAACATATGGACACAAATTTCAAATTCATGTAATTATCATGTGACATAAAATGCTATTCTTCTTGGCTTTTGGGAAATATTTTAAAAATGCAAAAGCCATTTTTAGTTCTTCCCAGGCCTTACAACACCAGGCAGTGGGCTAATCTCATCCTGGCTTAGATCCTGGAGCTGAGTTGCCCAATAGTGTTTCTGAATACTTAAAAACTAGTTACTGGAGAAAGTCAAGAAGTTTAGATTTTAGTGTTGGAATACAGATAACATATTTATCTTGGATGCTGCTAAATTTTGCCACCAATATGACTAAACCCAGTCTAACATTCTAAACAAAGTCTGCTTTAGTTTTCCATTTTATTTGCAATATGATTTTCTTGAGGTTTAACATATTATAATGAACTTTATTCTAAGAATATCTATTTGGAGACCTATGTACTGCTTGTTACTTGTTCTTGAAAATATGGTCCCACTTCAAAATCTCCCTTTTCAAGAAGGAATTTGTAGCTGAAAAGTCTATATAAGTTGCCCAATGTGTTATCTATTTCAAATACCATATATGAGCTCTTTAAATATGTTTAAATTTCTCTTGATTCAAAATTAATTAACCTATACATTATGTGATTAAAGCAGTCACATACTACTGCTGCTGAACTTCCTTCAGGCATAAAAATACTTAAGTGTTTATATCAATGTTATTATTTTAGCAGTTTTTTTCTATTATTCCCAGTGCATTGTATCCTGAAAATAAAAAAACTTTTGAACTACTTTCCCATTATTTTGCTTTCATAAACTTGAACCATTATCTAAATATTAGAACTATTCTGGTGATCAAAAGGAAAGATTTGAGAAAAACTTTGACATTAAAACAAAGAGAAATAAAAGCTCCACCCTCAGAGAAATTTTCACTCAATATAAAAAGTGAAAAAGACCCTTTAACAAGGGCCAGGACCAGGGATCTTCAAACGCACTCTGCAAAGTGCCAGGCAATGAATAATTTGAACGATCCCTGATGTAATTATACAGTTCTGCCCCCAGAGCACAGACAATATTAGGCAACACATAAGCAAACTGATATGGCCGTGTTCCAATAAAACTTAACATATGGACACAAATTTCAAATTCATGTAATTATCATGTGACATAAAATGCTATTCTTCTTGGCTTTTGGGAAATATTTTAAAAATGCAAAAGCCATTTTTAGTTCTTCCCAGGCCTTACAACACCAGGCAGTGGGCTAATCTCATCCTGGCTTAGATCCTGGAGCTGAGTTGCCCAATAGTGTTTCTGAATACTTAAAAACTAGTTACTGGAGAAAGTCAAGAAGTTTAGATTTTAGTGTTGGAATACAGATAACATATTTATCTTGGATGCTGCTAAATTTTGCCACCAATATGACTAAACCCAGTCTAACATTCTAAACAAAGTCTGCTTTAGTTTTCCATTTTATTTGCAATATGATTTTCTTGAGGTTTAACATATTATAATGAACTTTATTCTAAGAATATCTATTTGGAGACCTATGTACTGCTTGTTACTTGTTCTTGAAAATATGGTCCCACTTCAAAATCTCCCTTTTCAAGAAGGAATTTGTAGCTGAAAAGTCTATATAAGTTGCCCAATGTGTTATCTATTTCAAATACCATATATGAGCTCTTTAAATATGTTTAAATTTCTCTTGATTCAAAATTAATTAACCTATACATTATGTGATTAAAGCAGTCACATACTACTGCTGCTGAACTTCCTTCAGGCATAAAAATACTTAAGTGTTTATATCAATGTTATTATTTTAGCAGTTTTCTATTACAGGATGCACTGATTAGTCCTTCTAGTGCTCAGCATTCATCCTTAGAATTCACTAAATTAATTCAATCTCTCTTGAATAGTCTCTTTTTCTGTAGGCGGTACAAAGAGTGGAAGGGCTTCCGAGACACTGACTCATATTTGGGTAATTATCTAGTTATTTCCTTTTCATTGGCAAGGAAAGCTTACTCATGATGCTGTTAACTTTGTAGTGGAAGGAAAAAAAAAACAAAACAGAGAGCCACTTACATCCTTGGAATAGGAAATAGATTAGTCTCCCCTGCAGTGCTGCTGCTTCCTTCACTGTCCACGCTATACCCACTGCCGAAGCTGCTGCCCGAGGAGCCAGTGGACACGGAGCTTTCTGCCGGCCGGTGATTGGTGGGTTTGGCTGCATGGTGTGGGAAGAGTCAAGGCCACAGTCAATCAATGAACCTCCAATTGATCTCCAAATGCACACTTAAATGTTTTCTTCATTTACATTATAAAGGAACAGCTCTAGCAAAACTCTACATTTCTTAACCTGCCTTTCATTTTCTTTTCCTTCATCAATAACTCTCAGTGGCCACTAAAGCCCTTGATGGATTTTCCTGGACATAAAAGAAAAAAAAATCACTTCTAGAGATAAACCACCAGATTTTTATTGAGTTAAATATTATTATCTGTTGTGATTTATTTGTACTGCAATAATCATATGGCAAGCTGAAAAGAATTGTATCGATTTCATGGAGAAAAGACTCTAGGAAGACTTGAGTAGATAGAAATGACAGAGTACATGAAAATTGCTTATTTTTCATACTGATAACAAATAATTTCTCCTGAGAAGTGAAGATAAAAAATAGAATAGACAATTTCAGGAAATGACTGAAAATTCTTTACTTGTTTGTATGTAGCTTTACCAAGCATTTCCAGCAGGTTTTTATATTTGAAGATATTTGTTTAGTTCGCTTATGAGTGGGACTTGTCTGATTTTTGAATATAAGAACCCATATTCCTGTAGAAGAGTTATGAATCTGTATTATAAATTAGCCAGTAAGAGAATGGTAATAATGTTAGCAGAATTCAAGAGCAGAGATTGGGGAGGAAATTTTGATTCAAAATGAATGAAGAGAAGGCAAGTGTTTACTCCTCCCCCACCCCGGGGAAAGATGCTGTAGGCAAATCTTTGAACCTAATTTGTCTTCTGGTCATAGTTCAAGAGCAGGAGCTCTGATCATACAGATCTGGGTTTGAATACCCACTTTTGCTGAAGTAACTCTAGGAAGCCAATTGCCTCATTTGAACACAATGGATTCAACACATCTCCCTCCTAAGATAATGATGAGGAGGGAGATAAAGCTGGAAGGCAGGAACTCTGGTCTTGTGATTTAGTTTTCTGTACCTTTGATCTCTTCCTCAGGGCTTCATTCTCTGTTTTTGAGAATATCTACTCCCTGAATTCACCTAGATTGTCTTCTAATGTTACAAGTACTCTAGGCTCCAAAACTACTTAGAGTCTCTCTCTTCCATAAATACTCTGCTCCTGTTTACTTGGGAGTTTCTTAAGCAGTTGGATGGATCCACACTACTTGGTAAAGTGTTGATAATCATTTCATGATCCTACATTATCAACATTTTTCCTAACAAAATGTATAAAAGCACAACGGTGATCTGGTGGAGCTTTAGGCAATATACTCAGATAAAGTTGAAAACACAGATACTGTGAGGGCCATCCCTTGATCACAGGAAACTCAGATTAGCTAGGATCAAGTCTTATAAGTTTTAGCTTTTTTCTTACTTCCCTTCCATTTCTCAACTAGCAGTTTCTCTAAAGCCAACAGAAAATTTCATACTATCTATTCTAGTGACAGTAGGATTATTTTTCCAGAATGAGAGATTCCGTTTCCAGAGGAAATAGTCAGTTATATGACAGACGTCTATAAATTGGGAAAAGCTAATTAGAAAAGGGCTTGAATCCTGTTAAATAGGCAGTTACCAGTGAATTAAGAATAACTCACAGGACTAGATTTCCAGGAAAATAATCATATGTTTGTTTGATATTCTCTTCAACTTATGCAGAAGAAACCCAGCTGATGTGCTAAAGACTTTTTAAAAGGATGTTACAAAATGTAAAAGTGATATGATACATAAATTTATAAACACTATAAAGTAGATTAAACTGTATAACCAATCACATAATGAGTCTGATAAATCAGTGGATTGTAGATAAAATAAAGGTATCATGCTTTATGACTGGCAATAGATAATCAAACCAAATAGATAACATTTTTTAGCATGATATTAAATGTAAAAGTGCAATTTCATCAACTGGAAAATCTCATTGTATTATTTTCAAAGACAAGCCTTCATTATTAAACATTTATTTTCAGATCAATTTATCTTAACTAATTTTAAAACTTTTTTTAATCCCAGAGCGTTCTCACAACATATACAAATGTCCAATGATGCGTTATTAATACATTTCAAAATATCTTATCTTTTCTCTGGCAAACTTTGATTTTACCTGATATAATTTCTAATTCTATTCCTCTTCTGGGAAATTTGAGGAATGTGAACAGAATGTAAAACAATATAGTCACAGGAAAGGAAAAGCTAGAAATAAATTTAAGGAAACAGTTTTTTCATATTGTCTAGGTGAATAGAAATTTCATTTGAAAAATTGGGGGTTGTCAATATTTTAAGCACAAACAAGTAATATTTTATATGAAACATTAAAGCAAAGAAAACTAAATATAGGGAACATATATATATTTCAGAATAGGTCTAAGTCCAAATTTGTAAAACAAAATTACATGTAAAGTTTAAAGAAATGTTGAGTGTTTAGGTGAAAAACTCAAATGAATCTCTATGTTTGGCATTATCTTAATAAAACATCTGAGGCATGACTGAATTTTTTTTCTTAACTTGATATGTAAATGTAGAGATAGATAGCTTGACATTTAGTTAGTTTCTGAAAATGAATTCAATTAAAATGCAGAAAAGATCTTTCCTGTACAGGGCTGTATCTACACTGCATAAAATGAGGTTAAAATACAGAAATGCAGTTTTGATGAGCTGGTGCTAAGAGGCCAAATATTTTAGTAGTTTCCTTTCAGTTATTTGAAACAGCACATCTATTTACTAATTTTCTTTAATTGAATCAGCTTCCACATTAGAAACCGTCGGTTCTATTAAACAGAACTAAATCTGCATTACTGCAAACCTCTAATAGTTAAGTCCTATAAACACTGAATAAAAATGCTTTTAGGACTTCATATTGGAGGCCAGAGTGTACTTTCAAGACATCTCATAATTTCAGTCAAATTCTTTTGTTTGCTTTATTATCTGTTCTTTGCCGCATGTACCTCCCACAACTTTCCTTTGTATACCCTTCATTGAAAACCATTAAGATGACTCACTTTGAATCTCTATGATTTGTTTTTTTCCTCCTGAGGTCTAGCCAAGTCTTGTCTTTTCAATTTTCTTATACCCTCCTCTTACCCTGTCACTTTCTCATGTCTAAATGATACTCAGAAGTGAACTCTCCTGTATCTAGACTCTCCCAGCACATAATCTGTGCATCTTTTATGGCAACTATCACTTTCTGTTTTGAATTGTAGTTGCATTCATGTGGTTTTTGGAAACAGAGCCTACCTATGTTGTTCCATGGGAGCCTTCTTAAAAGCTTAATCCTGGAACTATGCTGAATAAGCATTTAATAAATTGATAGCAAAATTATAATAATGATAATTATAATACATTAATAACTCTTTCCTGTAAACAACTTTTAAAACATCTGAGTGATTTAGAAGATGGTTAGTTCTGTGTTGATACAAATAAAAAATACATCATCAAAGACACCACTATATGGTTTTTTGTTTATCCCATGACTTTCTCAATGAAACTTTGGGTAATCTAGTCTTTTTGGTAACTTTTATAATGAGAGATTCAGCTTTAATCTCATATTGTATAGAAAGATGTGATGACTCCACTGGATGTTTTATTATCCCAAATCCCCCAGACTGGTTTGATCGAAAGAAATATTTCATGATAATAATGAAGCATGGTAGAGCATGGGCTTGAATTCATAACAGACCATGAGTTATACATACATATATTTCTAAACTGGAGTGACAGTAGTATGTATGGTAACATTGGATGGGAGGCACTAGAGGGCGCTAACACAGATATGCAGTTTTGATGAGCTGGTGCTAAGAGGCCAAATATTTTAGTAGTTTCCTTTCAGTTATTTGAAACAGCACATCTATTTACTAATTTTCTTTAATTGAATCAGCTTCCACATTAGAAACCGTCGGTTCTATTAAACAGAACTAAATCTGCATTACTGCAAACCTCTAATAGTTAAGTCCTATAAACACTGAATAAAAATGCTTTTAGGACTTCATATTGGAGGCCAGAGTGTACTTTCAAGACATCTCATAATTTCAGTCAAATTCTTTTGTTTGCTTTATTATCTGTTCTTTGCCGCATGTACCTCCCACAACTTTCCTTTGTATACCCTTCATTGAAAACCATTAAGATGACTCACTTTGAATCTCTATGATTTGTTTTTTTCCTCCTGAGGTCTAGCCAAGTCTTGTCTTTTCAATTTTCTTATACCCTCCTCTTACCCTGTCACTTTCTCATGTCTAAATGATACTCAGAAGTGAACTCTCCTGTATCTAGACTCTCCCAGCACATAATCTGTGCATCTTTTATGGCAACTATCACTTTCTGTTTTGAATTGTAGTTGCATTCATGTGGTTTTTGGAAACAGAGCCTACCTATGTTGTTCCATGGGAGCCTTCTTAAAAGCTTAATCCTGGAACTATGCTGAATAAGCATTTAATAAATTGATAGCAAAATTATAATAATGATAATTATAATACATTAATAACTCTTTCCTGTAAACAACTTTTTAAAACATCTGAGTGATTTAGAAGATGGTTAGTTCTGTGTTGATACAAATAAAAAATACATCATCAAAGACACCACTATATGGTTTTTTGTTTATCCCATGACTTTCTCAATGAAACTTTGGGTAATCTAGTCTTTTTGGTAACTTTTATAATGAGAGATTCAGCTTTAATCTCATATTGTATAGAAAGATGTGATGACTCCACTGGATGTTTTATTATCCCAAATCCCCCAGACTGGTTTGATCGAAAGAAATATTTCATGATAATAATGAAGCATGGTAGAGCATGGGCTTGAATTCATAACAGACCATGAGTTATACATACATATATTTCTAAACTGGAGTGACAGTAGTATGTATGGTAACATTGGATGGGAGGCACTAGAGGGCGCTAACACAGATATTAGTACTTAAGCTGATTGTGCCTCTTGGTGTACAGACAGGAGGTGAGCTCTGGTTTATATTTCACTATAATCTTTCTCTGTCTTGCTATGCTCTTGTAGAAAATAATACCTGAAACCATTAAAACTAAATATGATTCTTCATAATTTTATGATTTAAAAATCAACAATTAAATAAATCTCTGCTTTATTCTTTCAACTCTTTAAATCAGAATTTTAGAAATCATGTTATGCATCTATGTATTACATATGAAAATATTTTAATCATGAAAAACACTTTTGGATGCCGGTTCATGATGAGTTACATTGTGGGAGGCCTACTTTCTTTTTGAATTTTTACTTGTACTTTCAAGAAAGAACTAGAAAAAAGAATGTTTCATATAACCGTGATGGTACAAGTCCACTCCTATACACTAGAAGATGAACTACTGGTGTGTTGAATCATTCTGGGGACTCAGTTATTGAGGGGGCATTTCAGGTAAATGAATTTTATCTTCTGTGAGGCAATTCAATCTGTTTTGAGTTATTCTTTGACCTCTTCACTTTCTGCTGCTAAGTGGTTAAACATAATTTTGTTTGATTACTCCTCTGTGGCTAACCTTAATTAAACAGGGTAGTGTCTCTTTGACTACCCATCTGTCTTCAATTAGTTTGCTTGGTTGATTTTCTCCTCTTCTATACATAAATATTTTAAAAATGCAGAACTATCACTGTACCTACCACATGATGGCAGCACCATGCTCAAAGTCGCAGAGCAAAAGTGCTGGTGATTGCAACAGTGGAATCATGGAAAGAAGAAGCTCTATACCTGTATGTTTGGCAGGGCCCCTTCACTGTTTACCTGAAACTATCCAAAAAATTGTTGATTGGCTATACGCCAATATAAAACGCTTTGGTGTTAAAAATAATTTTAAAAAATTGAAAAATTAATAATAAAAAAAAGAAGATAACTTGTTCCAGATCATCATCTTGCTTATAGAAGAACTAACCCCTGAAAAGTTTAAATGACTTGTTCCAGGTCACATACTAATGAAAGAGAGAGTCAAGACGAATCAAAATTAATGAAAGTGTTCGTTCACTTTTCTATCATATTGAATTGTCTCAAATTATGGGCTGTCAATTGTAGAATTCAGTGCTTGGAAAGTATGAAGCGGTGCTATTCTTCCCTTGGTTTTTAAATCCCTGGTTGTGCCTCTTGGTGTACAGACAGGAGGTGAGCTCTGGTTTATATTTCACTATAATCTTTCTCTGTCTTGCTATGCTCTTGTAGAAAATAATACCTGAAACCATTAAAACTAAATATGATTCTTCATAATTTTATGATTTAAAAATCAACAATTAAATAAATCTCTGCTTTATTCTTTCAACTCTTTAAATCAGAATTTTAGAAATCATGTTATGCATCTATGTATTACATATGAAAATATTTTAATCATGAAAAACACTTTTGGATGCCGGTTCATGATGAGTTACATTGTGGGAGGCCTACTTTCTTTTTGAATTTTTACTTGTACTTTCAAGAAAGAACTAGAAAAAAGAATGTTTCATATAACCGTGATGGTACAAGTCCACTCCTATACACTAGAAGATGAACTACTGGTGTGTTGAATCATTCTGGGGACTCAGTTATTGAGGGGGCATTTCAGGTAAATGAATTTTATCTTCTGTGAGGCAATTCAATCTGTTTTGAGTTATTCTTTGACCTCTTCACTTTCTGCTGCTAAGTGGTTAAACATAATTTTGTTTGATTACTCCTCTGTGGCTAACCTTAATTAAACAGGGTAGTGTCTCTTTGACTGCCCATCTGTCTTCAATTAGTTTGCTTGGTTGATTTTCTCCTCTTCTATACATAAATATTTTAAAAATGCAGAACTATCACTGTACCTACCACATGATGGCAGCACCATGCTCAAAGTCGCAGAGCAAAAGTGCTGGTGATTGCAACAGTGGAATCATGGAAAGAAGAAGCTCTATACCTGTATGTTTGGCAGGGCCCCTTCACTGTTTACCTGAAACTATCCAAAAAATTGTTGATTGGCTATACGCCAATATAAAACGCTTTGGTGTTAAAAATAATTTTAAAAAATTGAAAAATTAATAATAAAAAAAAGAAGATAACTTGTTCCAGATCATCATCTTGCTTATAGAAGAACTAACCCCTGAAAAGTTTAAATGACTTGTTCCAGGTCACATACTAATGAAAGAGAGAGTCAAGACGAATCAAAATTAATGAAAGTGTTCGTTCACTTTTCTATCATATTGAATTGTCTCAAATTATGGGCTGTCAATTGTAGAATTCAGTGCTTGGAAAGTATGAAGCCGGTGCTATTCTTCCCTTGGTTTTTAAATCCCTGGTCTAGCTCAAAAGTATTTCCAAATATTTCAGGAGTAATTTTTTATGTAAGTAAGCCTCTAATAACCTAAATTACTTAGTGGATGCAATATTAATATTATATTCATAGATACAGTGAATAGGATTTTAGAATCAACTGTTTGAAATTAAGCGATATCAATAATTCTTGTTTTTCCAATATTATAATGATAGAACTGAAATAACTACGTGTCTATTGTAGAAATTATATACTTATGCATGCAATTTTTTTGTTCTTTAGCTAGCTTTAACTTTAATCTAGCTAATATTACATTTACATAATACTTTATCTCCTTTACCTTTCACTTTATTTTTTCTATCTCTAATTATTGTTGTTGTTTTTATTGTTATTTTTACTAAACAGGTCTTGCAGTTTTCTCTCATTTCTCGACTGGATTTGGATGTAAACCTGAAAAATGTCAGATCTTAATTTCAACTGTTACCAGCATTACTGGTAGGTTTTCCCTTGAATTATGCCCAGAAACATTTTTAGGTTTTCTACTACCATCCAGGAGTATTCATTTAAGAAAGGATATTGCATCTTATAAGGACTTCACAAATTTAATATACTTTAGTCTGATTTACTTCAGTATATTCATTATCCAATTTGGAAAAATTTAAAAGAAACAACACTAGAAAAATGGCATATGTGGCTTCAACACAATTACCTGTATTTGTAACCTCCATGTTGTGCCTATTTATAATCATTACCTCTAAATGATAAGTTTTCACACATCAAAGTATTTAAAATAGACAGCTCTGATTTCTATGTTGGTCGTTTGTAAACTCTTGAGTGTGGGCAGTGGAAGGATGTCACTGAAACATTTTCTAAACGAAAAATTATTGGTGATTGTTCCAGATCATCATCTTGCTTATAGAAGAACTAACCTGAAAAGTTTAAATGACTTGTTCCAGGTCACATACTAATGAAAGAGAGAGTCAAGACGAATCAAAATTAATGAAAGTGTTCGTTCACTTTTCTATCATATTGAATTGTCTCAAATTATGGGCTGTCAATTGTAGAATTCAGTGCTTGGAAAGTATGAAGCCGGTGCTATTCTTCCCTTGGTTTTTAAATCCCTGGTCTAGCTCAAAAGTATTTCCAAATATTTCAGGAGTAATTTTTTATGTAAGTAAGCCTCTAATAACCTAAATTACTTAGTGGATGCAATATTAATATTATATTCATAGATACAGTGAATAGGATTTTAGAATCAACTGTTTGAAATTAAGCGATATCAATAATTCTTGTTTTTCCAATATTATAATGATAGAACTGAAATAACTACGTGTCTATTGTAGAAATTATATACTTATGCATGCAATTTTTTTGTTCTTTAGCTAGCTTTAACTTTAATCTAGCTAATATTACATTTACATAATACTTTATCTCCTTTACCTTTCACTTTATTTTTTCTATCTCTAATTATTGTTGTTGTTTTTATTGTTATTTTTACTAAACAGGTCTTGCAGTTTTCTCTCATTTCTCGACTGGATTTGGATGTAAACCTGAAAAATGTCAGATCTTAATTTCAACTGTTACCAGCATTACTGGTAGGTTTTCCCTTGAATTATGCCCAGAAACATTTTTAGGTTTTCTACTACCATCCAGGAGTATTCATTTAAGAAAGGATATTGCATCTTATAAGGACTTCACAAATTTAATATACTTTAGTCTGATTTACTTCAGTATATTCATTATCCAATTTGGAAAAATTTAAAAGAAACAACACTAGAAAAATGGCATATGTGGCTTCAACACAATTACCTGTATTTGTAACCTCCATGTTGTGCCTATTTATAATCATTACCTCTAAATGATAAGTTTTCACACATCAAAGTATTTAAAATAGACAGCTCTGATTTCTATGTTGGTCGTTTGTAAACTCTTGAGTGTGGGCAGTGGAAGGATGTCACTGAAACATTTTCTAAACGAAAAATTATTGGTGATTGTATTACTTCTCCCTCAGGGTTGTTGGGGATGAAATTAACACTAACACTGGGCTTGGTCCTTCACAAATAAATATGAGTGTATATATAGGAAAGTTATAACAAATTTATAGAAATCAAAATTTGTCCCTTAAAATATTTTATATTTTTCACATAGCAGCTTCTTTCAGAGGAAGATGATGTGATGACTCTATTTTCTGCCAGAAAGATACTAAAGCTTCTAATTCTCCTCCCACTCTTTCCTCTCCATATGTTTCAGTGTAGTACAGTTCTTGCATTTATGCTATAATCTCACCTTTTAAGTGTGTTTTACTTTCTAAAGGTGTTTCTGATTTAGAACTTGTTTCGGAAGAAACCACTTATAAGTTTAAGCGAGGAGCAAAATTTCAGAATATCTAATGGATAAATGTTTGATTAAAACATCATCAAATTCATCTTAAGTTTAATAAACTTGGTTTATAATTCCAGCTATGTCCAAATAGAATGAACAAATAATTTATCAAGGATGAAGTTTTTGTGCTAAAAAAATGCTAACACAATTAAGATATTTACCTTTAAATAACATACAAGATCTTTATTTTTAAAAGATTAATAGTAAGGAGAACCATATTTGAAAGAAAAAATATTCAAGATCTACATCAATTTTTTAAGGGCAACTCTATTTTACAATATTTATTTCATTCTCTTTTGAAACCAAAATATTCTCTCTTGCAGTTTGCTTGTAAAACAAGCAGGCTTGTTTGAGTGAAAATAATTAGAGTCAGTTTTGAAAAATGTTCTTATATAATCCTAAAACTGATCATCCGGATCACGAATACTTAGCTAACAATGATGTTATCCTTAAATAGAATCCAAATATTTTGATTTATGTAAAAATCCCATCAAAGGGGACATTTCTAGTGTAAACAAATAGAAATTAATAATAGCATCCTGATTTATATGGCTACAACAAACACTCAGTATTATTTTTCACATCATTCAGGTGTAGTCAATGGCCTTAAAGAGGAATTACTTGATAAATACCTGTCCCGTTCCATGGAAATCTAATACCTTTAATTAATTTCATTAATATTCCTACCTTCTCCAAATAGATCATTTTCTCTCTTCCTATAGCTGGTTGCATACTAAGTCACTTCAGTCGAGTCCAACTCTTTATGACCCCACTGACTGCGGCCGACCAGGCTCCTCTGTCTATAGTATTTTCCAGGCAAGAAGACTGGAGTGGATTGCCATTTTCTTCTCCAGAGAGTGTTCCAGACCCAGGGATGGAATCTGCATCTCTTAAGTCTCCAGCATTGTCAGGTGAGTTCTTTACCACTAGCACCACCTGGGAAGCCAGTAAACTGTAAAGATTATGAGAGAGGACCAGACCAGAACAAATACCATATTCTATTTTCAGACATTTATTTCTAAACATGATGCTGTCTGGTTGTAATATAAACTTAAATCAACTTATTGCAATGTTCTTCAATTTCAAATAGAATGAACAAATAATTTATCAAGGATGAAGTTTTTGTGCTAAAAAAATGCTAACACAATTAAGATATTTACCTTTAAATAACATACAAGATCTTTATTTTTAAAAGATTAATAGTAAGGAGAACCATATTTGAAAGAAAAAATATTCAAGATCTACATCAATTTTTTAAGGGCAACTCTATTTTACAATATTTATTTCATTCTCTTTTGAAACCAAAATATTCTCTCTTGCAGTTTGCTTGTAAAACAAGCAGGCTTGTTTGAGTGAAAATAATTAGAGTCAGTTTTGAAAAATGTTCTTATATAATCCTAAAACTGATCATCCGGATCACGAATACTTAGCTAACAATGATGTTATCCTTAAATAGAATCCAAATATTTTGATTTATGTAAAAATCCCATCAAAGGGGACATTTCTAGTGTAAACAAATAGAAATTAATAATAGCATCCTGATTTATATGGCTACAACAAACACTCAGTATTATTTTTCACATCATTCAGGTGTAGTCAATGGCCTTAAAGAGGAATTACTTGATAAATACCTGTCCCGTTCCATGGAAATCTAATACCTTTAATTAATTTCATTAATATTCCTACCTTCTCCAAATAGATCATTTTCTCTCTTCCTATAGCTGGTTGCATACTAAGTCACTTCAGTCGAGTCCAACTCTTTATGACCCCACTGACTGCGGCCGACCAGGCTCCTCTGTCCATAGGATTCTCCAGGCAAGAATACTGGAGTGGGTTGCCATGTCCTCCTCCAGGGGATCTTTCCAACCCAGGGATGGAATCTGCATCTCTTAAGTCTCCTGCATTGGCAGGTGGGTTCTTTACCACTAGCATCAACCTGGGAAGCCAGTAAACTGTAAAGATTATGAGAGAGGACCAGACCAGAACAAATACCATATTCTATTTTCAGACATTTATTTCTAAACATGATGCTGTCTGGTTGTAATATAAACTTAAATCAACTTATTGCAATGTTCTTCAATTTCAAATAGAAAAAATCTCATGTTTTTGTCCTTCTTAAAATTCTTCCTACATTTCGTTCATTGGTTAGTCAATAAATATTACTTGGATGGGAGATTCATGGAAACGGTGATTTTTGTCTGTGTTCACTGCAAAATCACTAACATTTTGAAGCTTCTGAAACATACGATTCACAAAAAAAATGTGTGTATGAATGTAAATAAATGATCAGCCACTAATCTGAGTAACCCAGACATTTTCTATAAATGGTAAATGTTTTCAGAATTCCCTCTTTAGACTTAATTATTTAAATACTAAATTATATATTTAACATTAAGGATTAAGTATTAAGTAAACGGTGAGAAACAAGTTCTACTCAAATTTGAATCAACGTGATGACCTTTAGTGTTTCTATTGTTATTTATGCCCAAAACTAATTTGCAATGGGTAGGACTACTAAATAGATAACACAATAGAAAATCAAAGAGACAATTTATAAATAATTGCTTTCCAATAAGTTTATCATCAAAATAAGGACAAAAAATTACCTTTATAACACTCTGACTCTACTGTAGGTTAAGAACAATTTCACTGAAGTTGATAGGTAACGTATCAAACTTCAATATTATATGGGCATATAATCATAATTTAATTTAAATCATGCCCAATAAATTATTTAAAACAAAATAAAAAACTGTTCATCAATCTTAAATTATAAATTACTGTTAATGAGAAAGGAAAGTAGGGTTTCTGAAATGCAATACAAGAGATATAAAGCATAGGAAATACAGAGACAAATATGATAATTATATCTTGTAAGAAATTTCTAATCATTCAATTTCTTTGACTATTGGAAAAATTATGATTGTGCCAATGTATGAAGAAGTGGCTTTTAAACACTTTGGTCTCAGGATCGCTTTTACATTCTTAAACATTATTGAATTCCTTTGTTTTATGTGAATTATATCAATCAATGTTTATCATATTCAAAATTAAGAAAAATTTAACATAAAGAGTTGACAAATACATTTCCCATCATTAAAGCAATGATGTTATGCGACCTTATGGAAATGTAGTAAAAAATCTACTGCATACACAAGAAAGAATGTGAGTGAAAAAGGCAAATGACATCTTAAAAATCTTAAGAAATTTTAGACCTTGTAAAAAACTGAAAATATCTCCGGGCTGCCTAGTGATCAATGGACACACTTTGAGAATTACTGGTTGAGATTTACAATGATGGAAATGAAGTATGAACTGTAAAAATGAAACAAAACAAAACAAAACAAAATCAGTTAGCATAAGCCTTGACAATTATCTTAAACCAATATATTCACGACAATCATTCTATAGTGACTTTAAAATTTTATTTTCTATACTAAAAAATATCAAGTTCTATCACCTTATTTGAAAATATTTATTATTATTGATATCATCCTTTAAATATCTCTCAACCTTTGTAGAATTTGTTTCACCCAGAACTTCACAGCTCTAGAAGAATAAAGTCTGAGTTAAATCTATTACGTGTGTCATAAAAAGTTGCTTGTCTGTTCTATTTTCGCTTTAAAAAAATACCTACTCTATGTTACATAAAAACTCCAGAGCAAATAATGAAATTTGGCAGGCATTAAATAATGCAAATTCTTTCTCAGATGGGTTTTCTCTAAATAAAGTCTCTTCAGCTGTCTTGTACATTGATAGTTGGCTGGAGTCACAGGTAGTTATTTACTTTAAGAAATGTCAGTAGCAATGACAGTGTTTTGTAACAAATGAAAACTATATAAAGTATGTGTGTGTGTATATATATATATATATATGTGTATATATATTTCCATACAGAAAGAAGTTTGAATAGTACAGTATATAAAGTATACTTTTTCTATAGATTTTTATCTCATTACACATAGTCAGATAAAAATATAATGTGACCTATATGTATAACTGAATCACTTTGCTGTATACCAAAAACTAATATAACATTGTAAATCAATTATACTTCAAGAATTTTTTCAAATTAAAAATAAAAGCTATAAGAGCTCTGAAAAATACTAATGTGTCCTTCAGAACTTAAAAGAATGCAGTTATTAGTTTGAAATGCCTCAATGGGAAAAAGTTGATTTTGCTTCTGTGTTGAGAATAAAGCAAAACTTTACTGTTCATGTTTTAAGCAATGATGTTATGCGACCTTATGGAAATGTAGTAAAAAATCTACTGCATACACAAGAAAGAATGTGAGTGAAAAAGGCAAATGACATCTTAAAAATCTTAAGAAATTTTAGACCTTGTAAAAAACTGAAAATATCTCCGGGCTGCCTAGTGATCAATGGACACACTTTGAGAATTACTGGTTGAGATTTACAATGATGGAAATGAAGTATGAACTGTAAAAATGAAACAAAACAAAACAAAACAAAATCAGTTAGCATAAGCCTTGACAATTATCTTAAACCAATATATTCACGACAATCATTCTATAGTGACTTTAAAATTTTATTTTCTATACTAAAAAATATCAAGTTCTATCACCTTATTTGAAAATATTTATTATTATTGATATCATCCTTTAAATATCTCTCAACCTTTGTAGAATTTGTTTCACCCAGAACTTCACAGCTCTAGAAGAATAAAGTCTGAGTTAAATCTATTACGTGTGTCATAAAAAGTTGCTTGTCTGTTCTATTTTCGCTTTAAAAAAATACCTACTCTATGTTACATAAAAACTCCAGAGCAAATAATGAAATTTGGCAGGCATTAAATAATGCAAATTCTTTCTCAGATGGGTTTTCTCTAAATAAAGTCTCTTCAGCTGTCTTGTACATTGATAGTTGGCTGGAGTCACAGGTAGTTATTTACTTTAAGAAATGTCAGTAGCAATGACAGTGTTTTGTAACAAATGAAAACTATATAAAGTATGTGTGTGTGTATATATATATATATATGTGTATATATATTTCCATACAGAAAGAAGTTTGAATAGTACAGTATATAAAGTATACTTTTTCTATAGATTTTTATCTCATTACACATAGTCAGATAAAAATATAATGTGACCTATATGTATAACTGAATCACTTTGCTGTATACCAAAAACTAATATAACATTGTAAATCAATTATACTTCAAGAATTTTTTCAAATTAAAAATAAAAGCTATAAGAGCTCTGAAAAATACTAATGTGTCCTTCAGAACTTAAAAGAATGCAGTTATTAGTTTGAAATGCCTCAATGGGAAAAAGTTGATTTTGCTTCTGTGTTGAGAATAAAGCAAAACTTTTAGTCCACTGTCTTTCTCATGTTTAAAAATAGAGACCTACTTCCCGACTTTCATCATTTTCTTCTTAAAAATTTATCTGTTCTTGGTTGACTTATAATATTATTTTGATTCATTTCTCTTCAAATTATCAATTAATTAACTCATCTTAAAGTATTTTAAAAAACATTGAGGCATAAAACTCTGGTTATATCTACATTATTCCTAATTATGTATTTAAAAACCTCAGTACTCTAATAAAATATTGTTGATATATTTTCATTTAATATTCACATGTATTTATAGGTACCTCAATAATTCAAATATATATTTATACATTCAATAGAGTAATAAAATAAAAAAGTCTACTTTTCACCATCTGATTCATTATACGTAAAGATTCCTTATTCCTCTCCCATCTCCATATGTCTCCCTCCTCCCCAATCAGTATGGGTGAAATACCATGATTTTACATAACGTAACATATTCAGATATTTGAGAAGTGGGGGAAGAAAATCAGGTAATTCATGGATAGATACCTGGTATTAGGCAATACTGGTAAAGAGCTACCTAGTGCCTTTGACATTCCTCTCCTCTCCTTGGGTAACATTTCCCCTGGTTCCGCGATGCCTCCAACCCAGGACCCCAGCCCCAAGCTCAGATTGTATTCTCTGTCCAGGGTCACGCACTGTGTTTGCATTAGCCTTCTCATGCTCCATGCTTCTCATTTCTTTTCTCCACCAGCATTCACTTGCCTGTCTCATTTCCTCAGAGTACTGCTCTCCGCTAGTAATTTGATAAATTACCTTTCTGATAATAAATTTGCTCAAACTTACGGTAAAATAATCTGCATTTTAAAAAACTTGTTACCTTTGCTAAAAGATATGTCATAAATAGTACTTAAGGGGTTTTGACATGCTAAAAATTAGACCTTTCTCTTCTTAGATCATGTATTAATAGTTCTGCTCAATCATTCAGGCTCATAGTGAGATCACGGGACAAAGGCACAGCAATACTGAAGCTAGCTTTGATACTTAGATAGGCCAGCTGGTCTTACTATTCATGTTAGATGAATTTGAACATGTAAGTTCTCAGTATGAACCAGTAATTCTTTACCTGGATGGCTTGATACACTCAAAAAAAAAAAAACGCCAAAACTATCCAATGATTACAGGTCAGTAAATTCACCTTTAGGAAGGAAGGCCCATAAGTAAGAGACAGTGTCATATGGTCAGAGCTATATATTTACTGTCTGTGACTCTGCATGTACACAGAGATGTTTCTGGCAATCAATGGTAAATGATTATAGAAATATTTGAGAATGTCTAATCAATCATTCTAAGAAAATATGGAAACTCTTAAAAAAATCAAAGCTTTAGAAGAACATTTTGATTTTCATGGACAACAACAAGAGACAACTCTTGTTTCCCAAAAGACACAGACAGAAAACTTTAAAAGCTGAAATCCAGTTTTATTCTCTTAGACTTCTGTTGGCTATTTGCTGTGTTTACATCATTTCAGTTTGTTTTCTTTTCTTTTAAACTAGTATGGGTGAAATACCATGATTTTACATAACGTAACATATTCAGATATTTGAGAAGTGGGGGAAGAAAATCAGGTAATTCATGGATAGATACCTGGTATTAGGCAATACTGGTAAAGAGCTACCTAGTGCCTTTGACATTCCTCTCCTCTCCTTGGGTAACATTTCCCCTGGTTCCGCGATGCCTCCAACCCAGGACCCCAGCCCCAAGCTCAGATTGTATTCTCTGTCCAGGGTCACGCACTGTGTTTGCATTAGCCTTCTCATGCTCCATGCTTCTCATTTCTTTTCTCCACCAGCATTCACTTGCCTGTCTCATTTCCTCAGAGTACTGCTCTCCGCTAGTAATTTGATAAATTACCTTTCTGATAATAAATTTGCTCAAACTTACGGTAAAATAATCTGCATTTTAAAAAACTTGTTACCTTTGCTAAAAGATATGTCATAAATAGTACTTAAGGGGTTTTGACATGCTAAAAATTAGACCTTTCTCTTCTTAGATCATGTATTAATAGTTCTGCTCAATCATTCAGGCTCATAGTGAGATCACGGGACAAAGGCACAGCAATACTGAAGCTAGCTTTGATACTTAGATAGGCCAGCTGGTCTTACTATTCATGTTAGATGAATTTGAACATGTAAGTTCTCAGTATGAACCAGTAATTCTTTACCTGGATGGCTTGATACACTCAAAAAAAAAAAAACGCCAAAACTATCCAATGATTACAGGTCAGTAAATTCACCTTTAGGAAGGAAGGCCCATAAGTAAGAGACAGTGTCATATGGTCAGAGCTATATATTTACTGTCTGTGACTCTGCATGTACACAGAGATGTTTCTGGCAATCAATGGTAAATGATTATAGAAATATTTGAGAATGTCTAATCAATCATTCTAAGAAAATATGGAAACTCTTAAAAAAATCAAAGCTTTAGAAGAACATTTTGATTTTCATGGACAACAACAAGAGACAACTCTTGCTCCAAGAGACACAGACAGAAAACTTTAAAAGCTGAAATCCAGTTTTATTCTCTTAGACTTCTGTTGGCTATTTGCTGTGTTTACATCATTTCAGTTTGTTTTCTTTTTCTTTTAAACTACCCCATGTTTTATTTTTAAAGTTCTTCTTTTCTGACTTCCTCTCTTTCTTTTCGCATAAACACACTGAACTGAAAAGTATGAACTCTTTTTATTGACCTCATATATACATTCCAGACGACTTCACCTCCAAATGTTCTCTTTCTGATTTCTTTTCTGATTTTTCCTTCACTTTCCTTTTGGACCCTTTCCTGATCAGAAACAGAGAATGCCAAATTCCTTCTGAAAAAAGTGACCATCTACTTCTATCCAGAAGAGAATGGACCACTGGTCAGTTTGTAAACAACACTTCCCTCCACTCCCAGTGCCCACCCTGTTTCCCAACCCAGTCACCCACTACCACTTGCCCAAGACAACAGCTCTCACGGAGAGACGACTTAGAGTTCACTGTGGCAGTACGGATAGGAAACTCTTCTTTGACAGGTACTGCAAAGGAGACTTATGGAAAGTGAAGTTTCCAGCAGCGATTTGTGGCTGTAGCTTCAGGCTCCCCTCCTGCAGTTCAACCTCTGCAAGGGACCCTCAATCAGAGTTCCCTCATACAACTCAGTCAATGATTTATCTTCTCAGCTAGCCTCTCCAAGTTGCCCCAACAGTTCTTACAGCCCAGGGTGGAGAAATATTTCTACCCATCCTGTGTAAGTGTTTTTAAAGTTAAAGCTGACTTAAAAATCCCAGCATCAAACCAAAATAGTGCAGGAATTTAAAAATGTCCTTTAAATGTAATATATTCAATAGCATATAAGTTAATTTTATAGGTTTTAAGAATGATTTGCTTTGGTTTTAAAGCAAAAAAGCAAAAAAAAAAAAAAAAGCAAAAAAAAAATATATATATATTAAAAAACAAATAAACAAACCCTATTTTTAAAAACCTATCTTCCTAGGTTGGTGTTACCTTCTAAAACGGCCAGGCCTGTATTCAACCAAAGCAACTGGTTTGGAAAAAAACATCTCCAGGGATTTCTACATACAAAAGAGAGTTGTTCTGGTATCAGGATGATCTGGCACAATCTGTCTAATCTTTCCCTTCAGGTTTGCTAGCATGCAACTAAACCCCGGAGGGAGAGAAAAAGTTCCTTTTGGCTCACTCCATAATTCGTACTTGACCCATATTTTATGCTACTTCAAGCAGAAATCTGCTGAGAAGCTCACACATAAAATATATGAAAAGCTCTTTAGGGACAATTTTGTCACCCTTGATAGAAATGACTACAGATGTGCACACAGTCTCCTCTGCGTCCTCGGCAGAGCCTGCTTACTGCTGCGCTCGGCTTGTTGGGTGAGAGGGTTTTATTTCCCTGGTTTGTGGCAGCTTAATTATCAGCCTTCAGAAAAGAGGATGCCAAATTCCTTCTGAAAAAAGTGACCATCTACTTCTATCCAGAAGAGAATGGACCACTGGTCAGTTTGTAAACAACACTTCCCTCCACTCCCAGTGCCCACCCTGTTTCCCAACCCAGTCACCCACTACCACTTGCCCAAGACAACAGCTCTCACGGAGAGACGACTTAGAGTTCACTGTGGCAGTACGGATAGGAAACTCTTCTTTGACAGGTACTGCAAAGGAGACTTATGGAAAGTGAAGTTTCCAGCAGCGATTTGTGGCTGTAGCTTCAGGCTCCCCTCCTGCAGTTCAACCTCTGCAAGGGACCCTCAATCAGAGTTCCCTCATACAACTCAGTCAATGATTTATCTTCTCAGCTAGCCTCTCCAAGTTGCCCCAACAGTTCTTACAGCCCAGGGTGGAGAAATATTTCTACCCATCCTGTGTAAGTGTTTTTAAAGTTAAAGCTGACTTAAAAATCCCAGCATCAAACCAAAATAGTGCAGGAATTTAAAAATGTCCTTTAAATGTAATATATTCAATAGCATATAAGTTAATTTTATAGGTTTTAAGAATGATTTGCTTTGGTTTTAAAGCAAAAAAGCAAAAAAAAAAAAAAAAAAGCAAAAAAAAAATATATATATATTAAAAAACAAATAAACAAACCCTATTTTTAAAAACCTATCTTCCTAGGTTGGTGTTACCTTCTAAAACGGCCAGGCCTGTATTCAACCAAAGCAACTGGTTTGGAAAAAAGCATCTCCAGGGATTTCTACATACAAAAGAGAGTTGTTCTGGTATCAGGATGATCTGGCACAATCTGTCTAATCTTTCCCTTCAGGTTTGCTAGCATGCAACTAAACCCCGGAGGGAGAGAAAAAGTTCCTTTTGGCTCACTCCATAATTCGTACTTGACCCATATTTTATGCTACTTCAAGCAGAAATCTGCTGAGAAGCTCACACATAAAATATATGAAAAGCTCTTTAGGGACAATTTTGTCACCCTTGATAGAAATGACTACAGATGTGCACACAGTCTCCTCTGCGTCCTCGGCAGAGCCTGCTTACTGCTGCGCTCGGCTTGTTGGGTGAGAGGGTTTTATTTCCCTGGTTTGTGGCAGCTTAATTATCAGCCTTCAGAAAAGAGGATCAAATAGGTAGAGCACGTCTAAACTGCATTCTGCCATCCTTTCTAGCAACCTCTAATCTAATCTAGTTCTAACCTCTAATTGGTAAGGACTTGAGCATAAATAGAAAAGGAGCAAATGACAATGGTTTTTAGTGAAATGAAGAGAATTTGACTTCAAAGGACATATTTAGAAAGCAAAAGCTTAAGCTCAGTCATAAGACCAGGGTTAGACTGCCGATTCTGACACTTTTATCAGTGTTGTTGTCTCCTGACTTTCCAATGGCTCACTCAGAAAACAGAAATGAGAATATCTGCAATGAACTCCTCATTCAAAAGGTGTGATAAAATGAGAAAATGGGTGATGAAACACTGGCACAATGTGAAGAACTATTGTAAATGTATGAGAATATCCATTTAGAGCATTATTCAAAGAAAGACACCGTGTGCTACAAATGTTAAAACCCATTATCTAGAAAAAACTCAGACAAAATATCATATAGAAATATATCAAGAGTATTAAAAACAGTGAAATAAGGGATGCATTTGACTACTGTGACATTTGTATTTATGGAATATTTGCAGTAAGAAAATGAAATAAGTAATCAATTGAATTTATTTGATGGAATAAAAGGTGAGAGGCAGAATTTTAAGTACTCTTGGAAGGTACTAGTAAGGCTAAATAGAAAAGGGCAATTGTCCTTCAGTGATCATCTTTAAACTGGGTTGAATAAATACATAGAATTATCTTTCAATATTTAAGCTATTTCCTCAATTTCCTGCTAATTCCAGAAACATCACAGCTCAAGCCCTTTTCACTGCCACACAAATCTTTCATTTCTCCTAAATATCTGATTAGTTAGGTCGAAGGCATATACAATTTTTAAGTTTTCTGAGAATAAAGGGAAATGCAAAAAGAAAAATATGAAGTCTAAGTTTGGTTTTGTGGAAGGTACAGAATCACACAATCAAGTGTTTTAAGGCTGGAAGGGACTGAAGGATAGCTAACATATTTTTTTTAACTTTTTTTTTTAAACTTTCTTTTATATATGTTATTGAATTACAATTAGATTTAAATATGAATTACAATGAAGATCATTTTTATAATCATCCTGGTTTGATCCCTAGCACAGGCAGTGAGTGACATCTTTCTTGGGGAAAATTTCACAAATGTTGAGGTCAACTTAGGGACAGATATTAACTTGCTTACTGTCCTAACAGAGCGAAAGAATCAAGTTTAGGTGCCTGTCTAGAGCAAGGCTTATCAGATTTGTTTTTCCCTATCCAGAAAGCTGAGCAGATGGTGAAGTAGATCAGACATGGGAGAAAGGAAGAGTGGAGGCATTGCCTAGAGTAGCCCGACCCCATTATTCATTTACCTGTTTATGTAAGCTCTGGCTCTTTTATTTGGTAATAATTCCCCATCTATCTTATGTTTCCAACATGAAACTTTGTCCTGCAACCCAATATACTATCATTATAACTCTCATTAGCAGTGAAGACAGAAACCCTGAGTTCTCTATGGCAAGCAATCAAATGAGAAAGCAAAAACTGACACACTCATTTTAAACTACATCATATAACAATGGCTCAGAACCCAGCAGTTTATGAATGAAATAAAGATACTTTATTTATTACACAGGCACTTGTATATTCACATGCCCAACACAACTGATACACTTGACAGCTATGGAAACATGAGTGGAAAATATGTCTGTAGGATCAAGAGTGAAATTTCACCATGTGACGGTGAATGAGTGCATTAACAATTTTCCTTTACTTTCCTCTAGGAATTTGCAAAATCCACTGAATATTTTAAAAAAGTTACACTTGAAATAATATTCGACAAAAACTGATCTACATTCCATCTGGTATACTAATTCAAATTGTGAGCAGTTTAAACTTTTATCACAATGCAACATGTTTATAATCATGCTTAAACAGATTAGGTTAGTAGCATGCATTCCATTCTGCAATATGAATACTGTTAATCTATTTCCCAACAAAAGTCAAAAGATGCCCAGTGCATAGAAAAATACAAATCACTATCATCAATATATTATGGGACTGATCTTGGGACTTACACGGTGATGATGAAGTCCTGAAATGCCATGCCCACAAAAGCACATTAAAAAGTGGATTAACAGACTTTATCAGACAATTTCTAAAAATTAAAAGATGAGAGCTTTAAATTTGGGGGATGTTCTTGCTGTGTACTTTGAATAGCGCCTTTCTGCTCACCTCCTTCTGGCTTGACTGGTCCATCAGACATCACCTTCCTGAGGGCTAGCTGGCTTTGGTCTTGGTTGCCATTGGCTGGTGGAGGCAGATTATCAGACTGAGTTCTTTGAATGGGGAGGACTCCTGCTATGCTGTGTCTGTGCTGCTTCCTGGCATGATTAGACTGACCGCTTTTATGTGCTGCTGTGGCAGTGTGGGTGAAATGGAAACCCAGAGTATGTATCCTCAGATGGAACCAGCTTGAATGTCATTCATGCAAACAGAGGTGATGTTTTGCTCTACTGAAATAAGTTGTGTCTTCAAATGCCGAAATGACATCGCATGCACAGCACGGAAGGGGGTTAAAACTGGCTGTTTCTTTGGAAAGGATGACTTTGGGAGATGGGGAGAACATTCATTTATCTCCGTTGTTTGGCTGATGCTTCTTGGAAGTAACTGTGCCCCTACATTTTCAAAGTCTCTGTACTTGCATCGCTTTTATCTTGTATCATTTTTTAAACTGAAATTACAGCAGTTAAGATGGGTGAATTTTATGCTTTAGTTGATATCTTGACTTGATAGGATTTCCAATGGCTAGAAAATGAATGACCCTACAAATTCTCTGGTATCCTATACAAAGTGTGATCCAACATAAGGGACCCAATTCTCCAATGAGGTGATCCTGTCTTATTTTTACTTTAGACTTAAGAAACATGAGTGCAAACCTTTACTTTCCTCTAGGAATTTGCAAAATCCACTGAATATTTTAAAAAAGTTACACTTGAAATAATATTCGACAAAAACTGATCTACATTCCATCTGGTATACTAATTCAAATTGTGAGCAGTTTAAACTTTTATCACAATGCAACATGTTTATAATCATGCTTAAACAGATTAGGTTAGTAGCATGCATTCCATTCTGCAATATGAATACTGTTAATCTATTTCCCAACAAAAGTCAAAAGATGCCCAGTGCATAGAAAAATACAAATCACTATCATCAATATATTATGGGACTGATCTTGGGACTTACACGGTGATGATGAAGTCCTGAAATGCCATGCCCACAAAAGCACATTAAAAAGTGGATTAACAGACTTTATCAGACAATTTCTAAAAATTAAAAGATGAGAGCTTTAAATTTGGGGGATGTTCTTGCTGTGTACTTTGAATAGCGCCTTTCTGCTCACCTCCTTCTGGCTTGACTGGTCCATCAGACATCACCTTCCTGAGGGCTAGCTGGCTTTGGTCTTGGTTGCCATTGGCTGGTGGAGGCAGATTATCAGACTGAGTTCTTTGAATGGGGAGGACTCCTGCTATGCTGTGTCTGTGCTGCTTCCTGGCATGATTAGACTGACCGCTTTTATGTGCTGCTGTGGCAGTGTGGGTGAAATGGAAACCCAGAGTATGTATCCTCAGATGGAACCAGCTTGAATGTCATTCATGCAAACAGAGGTGATGTTTTGCTCTACTGAAATAAGTTGTGTCTTCAAATGCCGAAATGACATCGCATGCACAGCACGGAAGGGGGTTAAAACTGGCTGTTTCTTTGGAAAGGATGACTTTGGGAGATGGGGAGAACATTCATTTATCTCCGTTGTTTGGCTGATGCTTCTTGGAAGTAACTGTGCCCCTACATTTTCAAAGTCTCTGTACTTGCATCGCTTTTATCTTGTATCATTTTTTAAACTGAAATTACAGCAGTTAAGATGGGTGAATTTTTATGCTTTAGTTGATATCTTGACTTGATAGGATTTCCAATGGCTAGAAAAATGAATGACCCTACAAATTCTCTGGTATCCTATACAAAGTGTGATCCAACATAAGGGACCCAACTGTGCTCCTTAATGAGGTGATCCTGTCTCATCGCATATGCTGGGACATATATTAATATTATGTACTTTTTTGAGACTATAAGAAACATGATTTTCTGCACAGATTTTTTTCCAAAAGACTAGAAAGTGTCTCACACAGAAAGCTTCATCATTTCACATGTATAATTTTTAAAATTATTTTTAAGATTGATATGTCTTTTCCATTTCTCCTAGGTTCCAGAACTTGATGGTTGCTCACATTACTCTTTTGCCTAAAACTTTTTAGTGTTTTCCAGAGGTGGGAATCTCATTGCTAATCTGCTCCAAATGCTTGTGTGTGCATGCTTTTTCTTTTCTTTCTTTCTTTTTTTCCTCTTTGGTGTAATGCCTGGAAAATTGGCAGCCACTTGTGCTTATAATTCCTGTATTCTAAAGGCTACTTACACACACACACAAAGGACACACAACATGGCTTTGCCTGCAAACATCACAGACACAGTTACCAAACACTGAGCCAGGCTAGATGGATGGTAGAGATGAAGGAGAAACAGCCAGTTTTATTTTGGTCTATGTGAATTAAAAAGAAAAAAAAAAAACTAAGAAAGAGCATATTTATGAATTGACACTGTTCCTACACAGAGACAAAGGATGGAGAACAGAGGGAGTAGGGAAAGCCAAAAACAAAGCAAATGGGGAAAGACAGCAGGAGAGAAAGGCAACAGATGAACATTAAGCTGCCATGCTGAGGAATTTATTTGCGTCTTTTACTTGGTTGAAGGCGGAGTTGTTGCACGGCAGCTTCGGCAGCGGCTATAGCAGCCCCTGCATCTTCCAGGTGGGTCTGAGTGACGCTGGTTTTGCTTTGACTGCGAGATGGTCCATGAGAGCGGAGATGGCCTTCAGATGAGGATTTCGAGCTACCGGGACTACTATGGGATTTCTCAATGGTGGGAACCTGCATGTCTGGTTACAAAAAGGTAAAACATGAGTTAAAGTTGCTCCAGCGTTCCTCTCGTCAAGCTTGGTCTCACACAATTTGAAACCGTCTAAGACTGATGTTAATTCTGTTCTTTTTTTTTTTTTTTTTTGGCTCATTTGTGCAATGGCTTACCACACAGCAGTGATTCAACATCTCGGAGAGAATTTTGGGGAGGAAAAGATGATGATAATCTTGAGAAGAGAGGTTTGAGAGGAGGAATACATTCTAAGTAGTCTCATGTAATTGGATATATTGATTTAGCGTTTCAGCAAGCCAACTCTGCTCATTCTAGGAGAGACCAGGGAAGGAAAAATAGGCTGACACCGCTGCAGGAAGAGTTTTAACTAAACAGACAGTGAATTCCTGAAGGAAGTGGTGTGCATCCCTGGGACACATGGAAGTGGAGATGGTATTATCACTGGGATACATGGAAGTGGAGATGGTATTATCATCATCTCAGGTGATTTTAGAGAATGTACATATAAGATCACACATTTACTATGGCAGCTATACAGAGACGGGGGCCTTGGTACTGATCATCTTCCAGAATGTTAATCAGGGCAGAATTAATCTGGCTAAGTAGAATCCTGAAACCTGTATTCTAAAGGCACTAAGGACACACAACATGGCTTTGCCTGCAAACATCACAGACACAGTTACCAAACACTGAGCCAGGCTAGATGGATGGTAGAGATGAAGGAGAAACAGCCAGTTTTATTTTGGTCTATGTGAATTAAAAAGAAAAAAAAAAAACTAAGAAAGAGCATATTTATGAATTGACACTGTTCCTACACAGAGACAAAGGATGGAGAACAGAGGGAGTAGGGAAAGCCAAAAACAAAGCAAATGGGGAAAGACAGCAGGAGAGAAAGGCAACAGATGAACATTAAGCTGCCATGCTGAGGAATTTATTTGCGTCTTTTACTTGGTTGAAGGCGGAGTTGTTGCACGGCAGCTTCGGCAGCGGCTATAGCAGCCCCTGCATCTTCCAGGTGGGTCTGAGTGACGCTGGTTTTGCTTTGACTGCGAGATGGTCCATGAGAGCGGAGATGGCCTTCAGATGAGGATTTCGAGCTACCGGGACTACTATGGGATTTCTCAATGGTGGGAACCTGCATGTCTGGTTACAAAAAGGTAAAACATGAGTTAAAGTTGCTCCAGCGTTCCTCTCGTCAAGCTTGGTCTCACACAATTTGAAACCGTCTAAGACTGATGTTAATTCTGTTCTTTTTTTTTTTTTTTTTTTGGCTCATTTGTGCAATGGCTTACCACACAGCAGTGATTCAACATCTCGGAGAGAATTTTGGGGAGGAAAAGATGATGATAATCTTGAGAAGAGAGGTTTGAGAGGAGGAATACATTCTAAGTAGTCTCATGTAATTGGATATATTGATTTAGCGTTTCAGCAAGCCAACTCTGCTCATTCTAGGAGAGACCAGGGAAGGAAAAATAGGCTGACACCGCTGCAGGAAGAGTTTTAACTAAACAGACAGTGAATTCCTGAAGGAAGTGGTGTGCATCCCTGGGACACATGGAAGTGGAGATGGTATTATCACTGGGATACATGGAAGTGGAGATGGTATTATCATCATCTCAGGTGATTTTAGAGAATGTACATATAAGATCACACATTTACTATGGCAGCTATACAGAGACGGGGGCCTTGGTACTGATCATCTTCCAGAATGTTAATCAGGGCAGAATTAATCTGGCTAAGTAGAATCCTGAAATGATCTACAAAATACATAAGTAATCTAGAATACATACTGTAGTCCGTGGTTTAACAGATCAATTCAGTGGCCTTTGGGACCTAATCTCGGTTTTCTATCTCCTAGAACACCCGTATTTTCAATCCAAATTGCAAAGAACCACTTTTCAATTTTCTATACTTCGTGAGAAGAGGGGAAAGGGAAAGAGTACTCAGATCCAACAGAAGAATTTTTATTTAATATTTATAAATAGCTCAGCATATCCTGGAAAGATACTACCTGGTTATCTCATACAGGCAGTAACTCTGTTTATGGTGAAGATTAATGTTGTGTTGTAGGATAACTGGTTAATGAACCTCCCAATGGAAAAGTTCATTCAAATAGTAAAGTTGTGCGTACTGTGAAACTCAATGTATGATGCTGCAATTAAAAAAAAATAGTAATAGTAAAAAAATAATAGAAGCAGTTTGAATCCACCACTTAGGAAAGGTTTAAGCAATTTTCAGTATACCAATTGTTTTGATGACCCGAGAAAACAGTTTTGATGTAATTAAAAAGTAAAAAGCAAAGTTGCATATGTCCACATATTACGTATATAATCTATGCCTATGAAAAATAGTGATATGAACAATTAGAAGAACAATGCATAAATGATGATGATTATGTCTAGTCAATGAACTGCTGAGGATTTTTATATTTTCTCTATGAAATATCTCAATGCATTTTATAAAATTATATTATCCTGAACTTGAGTTTGGAGCAGGAATACATTCTAAGTAGTCTCATGTAATTGGATATATTGATTTAGCGTTTCAGCAAGCCAACTCTGCTCATTCTAGGAGAGACCAGGGAAGGAAAAATAGGCTGACACCGCTGCAGGAAGAGTTTTAACTAAACAGACAGTGAATTCCTGAAGGAAGTGGTGTGCATCCCTGGGACACATGGAAGTGGAGATGGTATTATCACTGGGATACATGGAAGTGGAGATGGTATTATCATCATCTCAGGTGATTTTAGAGAATGTACATATAAGATCACACATTTACTATGGCAGCTATACAGAGACGGGGGCCTTGGTACTGATCATCTTCCAGAATGTTAATCAGGGCAGAATTAATCTGGCTAAGTAGAATCCTGAAATGATCTACAAAATACATAAGTAATCTAGAATACATACTGTAGTCCGTGGTTTAACAGATCAATTCAGTGGCCTTTGGGACCTAATCTCGGTTTTCTATCTCCTAGAACACCCGTATTTTCAATCCAAATTGCAAAGAACCACTTTTCAATTTTCTATACTTCGTGAGAAGAGGGGAAAGGGAAAGAGTACTCAGATCCAACAGAAGAATTTTTATTTAATATTTATAAATAGCTCAGCATATCCTGGAAAGATACTACCTGGTTATCTCATACAGGCAGTAACTCTGTTTATGGTGAAGATTAATGTTGTGTTGTAGGATAACTGGTTAATGAACCTCCCAATGGAAAAGTTCATTCAAATAGTAAAGTTGTGCGTACTGTGAAACTCAATGTATGATGCTGCAATTAAAAAAAAATAGTAATAGTAAAAAAATAATAGAAGCAGTTTGAATCCACCACTTAGGAAAGGTTTAAGCAATTTTCAGTATACCAATTGTTTTGATGACCCGAGAAAACAGTTTTGATGTAATTAAAAAGTAAAAAGCAAAGTTGCATATGTCCACATATTACGTATATAATCTATGCCTATGAAAAATAGTGATATGAACAATTAGAAGAACAATGCATAAATGATGATGATTATGTCTAGTCAATGAACTGCTGAGGATTTTTATATTTTCTCTATGAAATATCTCAATGCATTTTATAAAATTATATTATCCTGAATCTTGAGAGCAGAAAAAGACCCAACAGCTTATATAATTCAACCTTCTCCATTTTACAGGTTGAAAGTGATAAAGATCACAAAGGCATCAATCTAATTATGGGTTGATCTGAAACTAAAGGCTGTTTCTCTTGATTCCATATTCATTACTCTTTGCATGATACTGTATTAAATACTTCCCAATAGAACCCAACCTTTCAAAAATATTAAATATACAGGTACTTATATTTAAGAAGATACTGAGTGAAAAGATAGACTAAAGTTTTTTCTACTTGAAATATGTCCTACCCTTGGATGGGTCAGGGAAGATGCCATGGCTTCTGCTTTTGATGACTGATGGCTTTGGGGACTGCTGGCTGCTCTGACTGGAATGAGACTTGCCATGATCAATGCTTTCAGTCTGTTCTTTGAGAGGATACCACCTAGGCGTGTTATCGAGGTGAGATGTGCTAGATAAATCAATCAGTACCTGAAAAAAAAGAGTGAAATAAGTGAATGAAATTCATGGATTAAGCTATAATCCATCTGTTAATTTTTTCTGTGATCTGAAATTTATTCAAGGACATAAATCAAGGATATAGAGCATATCTTTAGGATGATGAGGCTCTCTTCCTCATTTTTCTTCATCCATGACATCGGGAACAATATGTTGTGTATATTAGATGCTTTATTTGGAGATGATGCAAAAAGAGTTATAAATTAATTTTTCTATGAAATAGTCTTCTTTTGTTAAATGGACACATTCTATCTAAAACTTGGCTGGCATGTTTTTGAAGATTGTTTGACTTAAGGTATAAGGAGGACAGAATGAAAAGAATGGCTAACTTTCACTTATCAACTTACTCCTCTATTTTTAGAATGAATTTTTCTACTTTTTTAAAATTTTACTTTTTTACTTTTACAGTGTTTTGCTGTTTCCAGATATGCATAATCCCAGGTAAGTCATATGTATATCCCTGGCTCCATCTCTCCTCCACCCTCCTCCCAGTTTCCCCCCAACCCCTGTCCCACCCCTCCAGACTGTCTCACAGTGGCCCTGCAGGATCCCCTATTCCCACAGTGCAATGACAATAGCTATCTTTTTCACATATAATAGCATAGGTTTCCATGTGAATTTTTCCATTTTTAAAACGTATCAGTTCACATTTGAAACAGGGATATGATCAACAATCTATAAGAAAGCAATGTGTCATGGTCTAATTGGCAATGCTTTCTTTTTCTTAGTGGTACATAAACAATGGTGCATTTTATAGTAGTTGGCATCTTAAATTTGACCATATATATATATATATATATAAATTAAACCTAGAACAGTGTATATATGCTATAGGTTCATGTAAACAATAAATTCTCAGGACTTCAGTAAATAAACTTTTTGAAACAGGATACTAAATCAGATATAACAATACACTCTAGAGAAGTCCTGTCTTAAGACCAAGATCAGTCCAAGTGGTTGTACATAAGCCTGCAGGTGAAGAAAAGGTACAGAGAGAAGAACCAAACAAGACCTCATCTCACCCAGACTGGGCAACTGTTTCCAGTTGCTGTCAACAGTCCTGTTTTTTTAAGACCAAGTCATCAAAGTTGTTTTGAAACAGGTGAGATGTGCTAGATAAATCAATCAGTACCTGAAAAAAAAGAGTGAAATAAGTGAATGAAATTCATGGATTAAGCTATAATCCATCTGTTAATTTTTTCTGTGATCTGAAATTTATTCAAGGACATAAATCAAGGATATAGAGCATATCTTTAGGATGATGAGGCTCTCTTCCTCATTTTTCTTCATCCATGACATCGGGAACAATATGTTGTGTATATTAGATGCTTTATTTGGAGATGATGCAAAAAGAGTTATAAATTAATTTTTCTATGAAATAGTCTTCTTTTGTTAAATGGACACATTCTATCTAAAACTTGGCTGGCATGTTTTTGAAGATTGTTTGACTTAAGGTATAAGGAGGACAGAATGAAAAGAATGGCTAACTTTCACTTATCAACTTACTCCTCTATTTTTAGAATGAATTTTTCTACTTTTTTAAAATTTTACTTTTTTACTTTTACAGTGTTTTGCTGTTTCCAGATATGCATAATCCCAGGTAAGTCATATGTATATCCCTGGCTCCATCTCTCCTCCACCCTCCTCCCAGTTTCCCCCCAACCCCTGTCCCACCCCTCCAGACTGTCTCACAGTGGCCCTGCAGGATCCCCTATTCCCACAGTGCAATGACAATAGCTATCTTTTTCACATATAATAGCATAGGTTTCCATGTGAATTTTTCCATTTTTAAAACGTATCAGTTCACATTTGAAACAGGGATATGATCAACAATCTATAAGAAAGCAATGTGTCATGGTCTAATTGGCAATGCTTTCTTTTTCTTAGTGGTACATAAACAATGGTGCATTTTATAGTAGTTGGCATCTTAAATTTGACCATATATATATATATATATATAAATTAAACCTAGAACAGTGTATATATGCTATAGGTTCATGTAAACAATAAATTCTCAGGACTTCAGTAAATAAACTTTTTGAAACAGGATACTAAATCAGATATAACAATACACTCTAGAGAAGTCCTGTCTTAAGACCAAGATCAGTCCAAGTGGTTGTACATAAGCCTGCAGGTGAAGAAAAGGTACAGAGAGAAGAACCAAACAAGACCTCATCTCACCCAGACTGGGCAACTGTTTTCTCCAGTTGCTGTCAACAGCTTACCATATTTTTCAGGTGTTATATATTTTTGGAGAGGATTTATTTTTTAACATTAAGTCATACCTTCTGCTTTAAGCAAAGTCACTGGACAAAGTATGTATTTCTGAAACACGATAGATGAAAAAAAAAAAAATCACAGAATCTGACCATCCTGCCAGATTTTCATAGTTAGGTTACATTCCGGGTGAATTTATAAAAATTGTTTTTATTGTTTTCTCCTACTTTTGTTTCCCTTAAAATATTTTGAGATTTTCAGCAGGACACTTAAAAGAAATAACAATGTCAAACATCAAGTCATTCATACATGCAAGGATGAACAGCAACTAAATAAACTGAAAATGCATCTGAAAAAATTCAGCTCATTTCATAATATGATAAATTTATCCCAAATCTTTAACATAATCATTTGGATCCAAAATATGATCATATAACTTTCTATCAAATAATTAATGTCATCATTTAAATTAATTATAAAGCACATTAAATGGTAAAGTGAAAATTATTTCTCTAGCTATTCATCTATTGAGAGTCAATTTGAAAATAAATTCTATTCACCAAAGAATTTTATCCAGAAAATAGGTATCTTATACACTTAAGATATTTCCTTTCCATCAACATTTTATTGATGGTTTACATTGAAGCACATTAAAAAAAAAAAAGAAAACCATAGGCTCACCTCACCAAGAAAGTCATTGGAAGAAAATCTATCATAATCCCAGACTGTCACCTCCAGTGTTTTCTTCTTGAGCTACAGTTTAAATCAAAATGCCATTAACTTTATTTCTCATCGTATATTTTCACTACACTCATATAATAGAGCCATTTATTTTCATTTTTTCAACTCTTTCCATTTATGTAAAAATACTTTTATCTAAAACTATACATTATTATGTAAACGGTCAATCATTTTGTGGTGCAACTGAGTGCTTGATCCTAAGGTACATCACTGTCTGGCAAACAAAAGGGTGGCTTTTACTTAGTACTTTTATTTAACCCCCACTCATCATTAAAAGTAAAATGCAGAATCTCTTTCTTTCTCTATGTATATCCTCCAAATACATGAAATTCATAAGCCGCAAAAATGTCTAGGTTATTTAGATAAAGTCGTTGCATTATAGTTTCAGTAAATCGCCAGAACACGTGAATGGCATTGTCTTATTTCTGCAGGTGAATTTAACTTATTTTCAATTCAAGAACCCAAGTATAATTTGTACCCATCTTAAACTTCACTGTAGAATTAGAAATTTACCAGAGGAAAAATGAGAAATCTCACTTTGAAAGACACTCATTTGTAAATTGTTTTTGTAGATGTCTTCTTCCCATTCTAT
The DNA here is from genome assembly GCA_022376925.1 of Tragulus kanchil. NCBI lineage: Eukaryota > Metazoa > Chordata > Mammalia > Artiodactyla > Tragulidae > Tragulus > Tragulus kanchil. Next base: position 96,778,475 of record JAIOJX010000030.1, read on the forward strand.
TTCTGTTCTTTTCTCTCTGAATTCGTCCTTACAAATCATCAGTTATTTTCTCTTATTCATGCAAAGTTATGAAGATTTTCAGAAACATATTGATGTAATTTTGCCTGGAGCTATCTATTTGCGGTGATAACTTTTCACACTAGTTTTCTTTATGCTTTCTTCTGTACAATTTAGTTCCACAACGCCAGATCCTTAGGAAGCCTCAATTTAGAGAAAAGATGATCCCTAAAATGTTGCCTGATGGGATAATTTATTTCAGTGTATCAAATAATTAATGTCATCATTTAAATTAATTATAAAGCACATTAAATGGTAAAGTGAAAATTATTTCTCTAGCTATTCATCTATTGAGAGTCAATTTGAAAATAAATTCTATTCACCAAAGAATTTTATCCAGAAAATAGGTATCTTATACACTTAAGATATTTCCTTTCCATCAACATTTTATTGATGGTTTACATTGAAGCACATTAAAAAAAAAGAAAACCATAGGCTCACCTCACCAAGAAAGTCATTGGAAGAAAATCTATCATAATCCCAGACTGTCACCTCCAGTGTTTTCTTCTTGAGCTACAGTTTAAATCAAAATGCCATTAACTTTATTTCTCATCGTATATTTTCACTACACTCATATAATAGAGCCATTTATTTTCATTTTTCAACTCTTTCCATTTATGTAAAAATACTTTTATCTAAAACTATACATTATTATGTAAACGGTCAATCATTTTGTGGTGCAACTGAGTGCTTGATCCTAAGGTACATCACTGTCTGGCAAACAAAAGGGTGGCTTTTACTTAGTACTTTTATTTAACCCCCACTCATCATTAAAAGTAAAATGCAGAATCTCTTTCTTTCTCTATGTATATCCTCCAAATACATGAAATTCATAAGCCGCAAAAATGTCTAGGTTATTTAGATAAAGTCGTTGCATTATAGTTTCAGTAAATCGCCAGAACACGTGAATGGCATTGTCTTATTTCTGCAGGTGAATTTAACTTATTTTCAATTCAAGAACCCAAGTATAATTTGTACCCATCTTAAACTTCACTGTAGAATTAGAAATTTACCAGAGGAAAAATGAGAAATCTCACTTTGAAAGACACTCATTTGTAAATTGTTTTTGTAGATGTCTTCTTCCCATTCTATTTCTGTTCTTTTCTCTCTGAATTCGTCCTTACAAATCATCAGTTATTTTCTCTTATTCATGCAAAGTTATGAAGATTTTCAGAAACATATTGATGTAATTTTGCCTGGAGCTATCTATTTGCGGTGATAACTTTTCACACTAGTTTTCTTTATGCTTTCTTCTGTACAATTTAGTTCCACAACGCCAGATCCTTAGGAAGCCTCAATTTAGAGAAAAGATGATCCCTAAAATGTTGCCTGATGGGATAATTTATTTCAGTGTATAAAAATCTTTTTTTTATTTTTATACTGTTTATAGAAGTCATAATACAGTTATTTGGAAAATATTTTCCCCCAAAATATAATAGAGCCCAGTCTATTGAAACACTTCATTTTAAAATAATCAATGGAAGATGTTCCACCAATCTTATTTATTGTGCTTATTTTTTAGCTGTTTTGTCAAAATGTGCACATTTTCTTTCACTGTATCTTTGATCTGCACCCAGTTCCGTTTACTGACTACGTTTCTTTTATGTACTTTAATTTTTGTTTACATGGCAAAATTGATATGAATCACAGTCTTTCAATAATTCTGTCATCACTATTTTTATGTTAGCCCAAATTTGTCACACAGAAAATAATTATTACATACCTGTTCCATGGAGATACTTTTATAAATCACTGTTTGATTCCACTCAGGATTAAGACTTTTCTGAACATATTTAGTCCTTCTCTTATACTCAGCACTGAAACAGAAGAAAAGAATGAGTTACATAGATTATTCACCTTGAGTGGTGGCTTCATGGTCAACTTAAAGGGTATGCAGGCTTTGATGTAATCATTTCATCATCCTCATGTATTAAAGCATATTTTTAAAAATTTTGGCCTCTTTTATTGGTTTTTTACTTTTATTTTCATCCATCTTTATTCCCTGGCCTGTGTGGGCCTTCCATTGCAGTGGTCTTTCCGGTTCTAGAGTACCGGCTCTGGGCACATGCGCTCCAGAGCGCTAGCTCACAATTGGACACACCAGTCCAGCCGCTCCGTGGCACGTGGGATCTTCCCGGGCCGGGGATCGAACCGGTGCCCCTTGCACTGCAAAGCGGACTCTTTACCCACTGGACCACCAGGGAGGTCCCAAACCATATTTTAAGTTGAATGCATAAGGACAATTTAAGACTATCTTGGTATTTGTAAATTGTTTTTGTAGATGTCTTCTTCCCATTCTATTTCTGGTCTTTTCTCTGAATTCGTCCTTACAAATCATCAGTTATTTTCTCTTATTCATGCAAAGTTATGAAGATTTTCAGAAACATATTGATGTAATTTTGCCTGGAGCTATCTATTTGCGGTGATAACTTTTCACACTAGTTTTCTTTATGCTTTCTTCTGTACAATTTAGTTCCACAACGCCAGATCCTTAGGAAGCCTCAATTTAGAGAAAAGATGATCCCTAAAATGTTGCCTGATGGGATAATTTATTTCAGTGTATAAAAATCTTTTTTTTATTTTTATACTGTTTATAGAAGTCATAATACAGTTATTTGGAAAATATTTTCCCCCAAAATATAATAGAGCCCAGTCTATTGAAACACTTCATTTTAAAATAATCAATGGAAGATGTTCCACCAATCTTATTTATTGTGCTTATTTTTTAGCTGTTTTGTCAAAATGTGCACATTTTCTTTCACTGTATCTTTGATCTGCACCCAGTTCCGTTTACTGACTACGTTTCTTTTATGTACTTTAATTTTTTGTTTACATGGCAAAATTGATATGAATCACAGTCTTTCAATAATTCTGTCATCACTATTTTTATGTTAGCCCAAATTTGTCACACAGAAAATAATTATTACATACCTGTTCCATGGAGATACTTTTATAAATCACTGTTTGATTCCACTCAGGATTAAGACTTTTCTGAACATATTTAGTCCTTCTCTTATACTCAGCACTGAAACAGAAGAAAAGAATGAGTTACATAGATTATTCACCTTGAGTGGTGGCTTCATGGTCAACTTAAAGGGTATGCAGGCTTTGATGTAATCATTTCATCATCCTCATGTATTAAAGCATATTTTTAAAAATTTTGGCCTCTTTTATTGGTTTTTTACTTTTATTTTCATCCATCTTTATTCCCTGGCCTGTGTGGGCCTTCCATTGCAGTGGTCTTTCCGGTTCTAGAGTACCGGCTCTGGGCACATGCGCTCCAGAGCGCTAGCTCACAATTGGACACACCAGTCCAGCCGCTCCGTGGCACGTGGGATCTTCCCGGGCCAGGGATCAAACCGGTGTCCCTTGCACTGCAAAGCGGACTCTTTACCCACTGGACCACCAGGGAGGTCCCAAACCATATTTTAAGTTGAATGCATAAGGACAATTTAAGACTATCTTGGATATCTTTAGTTTTATTTTCTTGATGTTCTATCTATAATACAATTTTGGAAATCTTAATCTTTCCTGAATGTGAGATAACTATATGAACTTTACAGTAATGTCAATATTTTCTTACCCCATAAATAATAATTTGGTAGTTAACTTTCCAATAGTTTTGCAATCTTTCAATTTTCTTCCATAAAAAACTATAATAACTGTATTAAATGATGGAAGGATGAAAAACAGCTGTTGCTATAGCTGAGATTCCACAAACATTTGTTATTTTGTAGTATATTCTGACACTTTTACTAAAGCAGAATACTTAATCTAGTTATGAGACAATTCTACTTAAATATAAAGTCTTGGTTTCTATTGATAGATAATGTTAACAAATGGTGAACTAAATCAAAATTTTCCTTATTCATTATAACCTAGGGCATTTAAGTTTGCCCTTGACTCTTCCATGCCCTCTGATCAACAGTTAGAAGTTACATCTTATACATTTAAGCATAATTTATTTTTAACACTTATTTTAATTAAGTATGACAAAAACATCTATACCTAGCATCAGCCAGCTAATGGGGTTGGAATTGTTGTTATTTGCTATGAGCCAATAGCGCCACATAGATGAAACCTTTCTGTAATAACTTTTTAATTTTCTGGAACAACTATTGATGCAATACACTATTCTCTTATACTCAGCACTGAAACAGAAGAAAAGAATGAGTTACATAGATTATTCACCTTGAGTGGTGGCTTCATGGTCAACTTAAAGGGTATGCAGGCTTTGATGTAATCATTTCATCATCCTCATGTATTAAAGCATATTTTTAAAAATTTTGGCCTCTTTTATTGGTTTTTTACTTTTATTTTCATCCATCTTTATTCCCTGGCCTGTGTGGGCCTTCCATTGCAGTGGTCTTTCCGGTTCTAGAGTACCGGCTCTGGGCACATGCGCTCCAGAGCGCTAGCTCACAATTGGACACACCAGTCCAGCCGCTCCGTGGCACGTGGGATCTTCCCGGGCCGGGGATCGAACCGGTGCCCCTTGCACTGCAAAGCGGACTCTTTACCCACTGGACCACCAGGGAGGTCCCAAACCATATTTTAAGTTGAATGCATAAGGACAATTTAAGACTATCTTGGATATCTTTAGTTTTATTTTCTTGATGTTCTATCTATAATACAATTTTGGAAATCTTAATCTTTCCTGAATGTGAGATAACTATATGAACTTTACAGTAATGTCAATATTTTCTTACCCCATAAATAATAATTTGGTAGTTAACTTTCCAATAGTTTTGCAATCTTTCAATTTTCTTCCATAAAAAACTATAATAACTGTATTAAATGATGGAAGGATGAAAAACAGCTGTTGCTATAGCTGAGATTCCACAAACATTTGTTATTTTGTAGTATATTCTGACACTTTTACTAAAGCAGAATACTTAATCTAGTTATGAGACAATTCTACTTAAATATAAAGTCTTGGTTTCTATTGATAGATAATGTTAACAAATGGTGAACTAAATCAAAATTTTTCCTTATTCATTATAACCTAGGGCATTTAAGTTTGCCCTTGACTCTTCCATGCCCTCTGATCAACAGTTAGAAGTTACATCTTATACATTTAAGCATAATTTATTTTTAACACTTATTTTAATTAAGTATGACAAAAACATCTATACCTAGCATCAGCCAGCTAATGGGGTTGGAATTGTTGTTATTTGCTATGAGCCAATAGCGCCCACATAGATGAAACCTTTCTGTAATACTCACTGGCTTTTCCCTAATTTTCTGCCCGGAAAACAAACTTACTAGGTTGGTGCAATTGTAATTACAGATTTAGACTATCAGTTTTCAATAATTATCAGTAGGCTCAAATACATCTTTATTAATCAAAATAGGAACCATTATAGTCAGCACATTTTTTCCAACAAAAAGTTTGTTTACTCCTGTAGCATAAAAATCCATGCTTCTGGATTTGATGAACTCATGGAAAGCATTTTTTGTCTCCTGCTGGTTGTGGAAGTGTTTTTCCTGCAAAAAGTTGTCAAGCTGCTTGAAGAAATGGTAGCCAGTTTGGCGAGAGGTCAGGTGAACATAGCAGAAGAGGCAAAACTTCAAAGCTCGATTTATTAACTTTTGAAGCACTGGTTGCATAACAAGCAGGTGGGCATTGCCATGGAGCAGAAGTGGGCCCTTTCTGTTCACCAATGCCCACAGCAGGCATTGCTGTTTTCAGTGCCTCTCATCGATTAACTAAGCATACTTCTCAGATGTAATGTTTCAGTGAAATTCCAAAAGATGTAGTGGACAGATCAGCAGCAGACCACGAAAAAGTGACCATGACCCTATTTTGGTGCAAGTCTGGCTTTGGGAAATACTTTGGAGCTTCTCCTTGAGAGCCTGATTGGAGGTTCTAGCAGGGGAATGCAGCTACTCCTATACCTTTGAAGACCTGTCCTTTATCGGAGATGGGTGTCCTCTTCAAAGAGCACGCAGCTTTGGGAGGGACACACATGGAGTGGTGAGGGGGTAAGGGAACACCCACCTAGCCAGCCAGATCAGCCTAATCAACCCTGGCGATCAACGGGCTGACAAATTTGTAACCAGATAGCCCTCACATCCTGGAGCTTTTTGGTGCAACCACTGAGCTGGCCATTGTCGGTTGTCATAAACAACCCACTTTTCATTGCACATCACAATCTGATTGAGAAATGATTTGCCATTGTTGTGTAGAATAAGAGAAGAATATACTTCAATTTTTGGTATATGTGCTCCCAAAGCAAGCACAAAAGAAGACGACACCTCAAAATGACCATTTTTTGATTTCCGGTCAGTTTGCAAGGCACCCACTTATGAAGCTTTTTTCCTTTCCAGCTTGCTTCAAATGCTGAATGACTATAGAATGGTTGACACTGAGTTCTTCAGCAACTTCCAGTGTAGTTGTAAGAGGATCAGCTTCAATGTTGCTCTCAATGGGTCATTGTCAATTCTGATGGCTGGCTATTGTGTTCTTCAGCTTCAAGGCTTTTGTCTCCGTTGCAAAATTTTTTGAACTATCACTGCACTGTATGTTTATTGGCAGTTCCTGGGCCAAATGCATTGTTGATATTGTGAGTTTTGTCTGCTGTTTTATGACCCATTTTGAACTCAAATAAGAAAAGTGCTCAAATTTGCTTTCTATCTAACATCATTTCCATGGTCTAAAATAAATACAAACAGCAACTAATAAGTCATCAGCAAAAAACATTAAGTCAGAAATGTGCATTAAAATGATGCATAATATAACCACATTTATTTAGAATGTATTCCAATATTAATTGGCAAATTTCAACAATGCAGAAACAGTAATTACTTTTGCACCAACCTAATACTTGTCTTGAGTATTTTCATATACCTGTAATTCATAAATTTCCTTTCCCTAAAAGTTGTAGATCTGTAGTATTCTTTTCCCCCAACAATCGATAGACTAACTCTTGTTATATTACTAGTCTTAAGCATTGGTAAATTCTGGAATACCTACTATTATTCCCCAGATGCTACCTTTGAAGACCTGTCCTTTATCGGAGATGGGTGTCCTCTTCAAAGAGCACGCAGCTTTGGGAGGGACACACATGGAGTGGTGAGGGGGTAAGGGAACACCCACCTAGCCAGCCAGATCAGCCTAATCAACCCTGGCGATCAACGGGCTGACAAATTTGTAACCAGATAGCCCTCACATCCTGGAGCTTTTTGGTGCAACCACTGAGCTGGCCATTGTCGGTTGTCATAAACAACCCACTTTTCATTGCACATCACAATCTGATTGAGAAATGATTTGCCATTGTTGTGTAGAATAAGAGAAGAATATACTTCAATTTTTGGTATATGTGCTCCCAAAGCAAGCACAAAAGAAGACGACACCTCAAAATGACCATTTTTTGATTTCCGGTCAGTTTGCAAGGCACCCACTTATGAAGCTTTTTTCCTTTCCAGCTTGCTTCAAATGCTGAATGACTATAGAATGGTTGACACTGAGTTCTTCAGCAACTTCCAGTGTAGTTGTAAGAGGATCAGCTTCAATGTTGCTCTCAATGGGTCATTGTCAATTCTGATGGCTGGCTATTGTGTTCTTCAGCTTCAAGGCTTTTGTCTCCGTTGCAAAATTTTTTGAACTATCACTGCACTGTATGTTTATTGGCAGTTCCTGGGCCAAATGCATTGTTGATATTGTGAGTTTTGTCTGCTGTTTTATGACCCATTTTGAACTCAAATAAGAAAAGTGCTCAAATTTGCTTTCTATCTAACATCATTTCCATGGTCTAAAATAAATACAAACAGCAACTAATAAGTCATCAGCAAAAAACATTAAGTCAGAAATGTGCATTAAAATGATGCATAATATAACCACATTTATTTAGAATGTATTCCAATATTAATTGGCAAATTTCAACAATGCAGAAACAGTAATTACTTTTGCACCAACCTAATACTTGTCTTGAGTATTTTCATATACCTGTAATTCATAAATTTCCTTTCCCTAAAAGTTGTAGATCTGTAGTATTCTTTTCCCCCAACAATCGATAGACTAACTCTTGTTATATTACTAGTCTTAAGCATTGGTAAATTCTGGAATACCTACTATTATTCCCCAGATGCTAGTTTATTCATTCCAGATAACGCTATTGAGAATCAAGCTCCATTTCACCATTCACTTTTAGAGATGGGTTTACAACCAAGTATCTTTTTTCTCTCTCTGGTTTTATTCTCTTTCTTATCAGCCACATACAAAGGCAATAGTCTCCAACATTAATTGCATGTTAGAATCACTCTTGGATCTCTGTGGAAGGTGGGCAACCAGCACGACATCCACATCTCCCTGCTCTTCACCCCCTCGGAGAGTCTTATTTACTAGTTTTGGGGTGCGACTTGAGCAACAGAAGTGACCTGGGCAAATGTAATGTGCTGCCAAGAAGAGAAGCACTGGACTTCTATCTCCAAAGACTTCACCTTTCAGCCACTGTGAACTGAATCCAATTTAAGAAACAAAGCATTACTGCCCTCATTTTTAACCAACCTATTTGAATGTACCAAAATAACAACACGATTTGACAATTTTATCATTTAGCATAAATAATTCTGGGAAAATGTATAGGCAATGATTCAGAGACATAATAATATTCATAAACTGTGGACAGAAAGTATATATTTGTATGTGTATGTTTTTGATAAGTCTGTCTAGTGTCTTGTCTATTTATGTACCAAATACTCAGAAAATTCCACTTTGGCTTATTCCAATTTCACTCTAGAAAAATTCTCCCACATGCACCTAAAGAACTGTTCAAGAACATTCTCTGCAATACACTAATAGTATGTTAATACGATCGGAAACAAATGCACTTGATATATTCATTCAGAGAAATTTAAGCAGCAGTTGAACACACCTTATATACTCAGATAGATAAATTTTAAAAAATCAAGCAAATAATTTGCAGAAAAAAGCCTATGGTAGGTTATCATGATATAAATTGAAATCACATAAAAATACTGTAATTATTTATGTCTACTTGTATATATGTATGACAAACATACTAATATCATAAGACAGCTAGGTAATTATAGATGTTAAACCCTAGTGGTTATTTCAGATGGACAGGAAAGTCAGTGTAGTATTCTTTTCCCCCAACAATCGATAGACTAACTCTTGTTATATTACTAGTCTTAAGCATTGGTAAATTCTGGAATACCTACTATTATTCCCCAGATGCTAGTTTATTCATTCCAGATAACGCTATTGAGAATCAAGCTCCATTTCACCATTCACTTTTAGAGATGGGTTTACAACCAAGTATCTTTTTTCTCTCTCTGGTTTTATTCTCTTTCTTATCAGCCACATACAAAGGCAATAGTCTCCAACATTAATTGCATGTTAGAATCACTCTTGGATCTCTGTGGAAGGTGGGCAACCAGCACGACATCCACATCTCCCTGCTCTTCACCCCCTCGGAGAGTCTTATTTACTAGTTTTGGGGTGCGACTTGAGCAACAGAAGTGACCTGGGCAAATGTAATGTGCTGCCAAGAAGAGAAGCACTGGACTTCTATCTCCAAAGACTTCACCTTTCAGCCACTGTGAACTGAATCCAATTTAAGAAACAAAGCATTACTGCTCTCATTTTTAACCAACCTATTTGAATGTACAAAAATAAGAACATGATTTGACAATTTTATCATTTAGCATAAATAATTCTGGGAAAATGTATAGGCAATGATTCAGAGACATAATAATATTCATAAACTGTGGACAGAAAGTATATATTTGTATGTGTATGTTTTTGATAAGTCTGTCTAGTGTCTTGTCTATTTATGTACCAAATACTCAGAAAATTCCACTTTGGCTTATTCCAATTTCACTCTAGAAAAATTCTCCCACATGCACCTAAAGAACTGTTCAAGAACATTCTCTGCAATACACTAATAGTATGTTAATACGATCGGAAACAAATGCACTTGATATATTCATTCAGAGAAATTTAAGCAGCAGTTGAACACACCTTATATACTCAGATAGATAAATTTTAAAAAATCAAGCAAATAATTTGCAGAAAAAAGCCTATGGTAGGTTATCATGATATAAATTGAAATCACATAAAAATACTGTAATTATTTATGTCTACTTGTATATATGTATGACAAACATACTAATATCATAAGACAGCTAGGTAATTATAGATGTTAAACCCTAGTGGTTATTTCAGATGGACAGGAGAACGGTTTCAGAGGGTTTCAGTGTGATCTATAATACACTTTTTATTTAAAAACAAATCTGAAGCCAATATAGCAAAATGTTAATATTTGATAAAATTGGATATCAAGAACATAAATATTTGTGACAGTATTTTCTATAATTTTCAGTAAGCTTAAAATATTCTATAACAACAATTAAAAACTATTATAGCAAATTATATCCTTTTATATTTTATGATTTTGTTTTTTTAGATTAATGGTGACATAATAAAAATGAACATGATCACTTTTAAGTTAATAGTCAACTTTGGCTGCTACTTTAGAATTTATGGCTATTTCTGTAGTAGAATAAAAAAAGCACATTGTAGTATGAGTTGTAAAATTTATATTTTGGACTTAATTATCAAAGCATAAGATCATGGAAAAAACATATTAGGGATAAGATTCACAATACAGTGAACTGTGGTAAAATTTTTTATTGTCAAATTCCTAAGAACTGAATGCATACAATTTTTAAATAAGATGGAGGATGGAAGTTACAAATGCAAATTCATGTATTTTTACTACAATTCTAGATATGTTCATATATACTAAAACAGTCTTAACCATTGGAATGTCTTCAATAAGATGTATTATTGATATTTTTCTTAATTTACAAATATTAAAAACATATAATATTTCACATGTATATTTTACTCATTCTTTCATCCATATGCATCTAGCAAAATTATGGAATGCCAACTTTGTATCAGGAAATACGCTCTATCAAAATGGACAACTGAAAACTCTTACTGTACTGACATGCTATTATGTCATGAAAAGCACCTTATAAAAAAGAACATTAAAATAATAAATCAGCTAACATTTATGAAATGCTGCTTTTTCAGAGGCAGTTCTAAGTGCTTTTCATGTGCTAAATTATTTAATCCTCAAAACAACTCTGTAAGTCAGGTATTATTTATTATCCTATTTCATAGCTGATAAGAACTGAGGCTTAGAGGAATTAAGGCAAGTGGGCAAGGCTGCAAAGTTATTAATTCATAGGACCAGGTTTCAAACAGAAGGAAACTGATTTCTTGCTCTTAACATGAGCTACCTGAACACAGGTAATTAGGCCCATCATAAAATGTGACTAATCCATTAAATTTCTTAATTTTTCATCAGCTTAAGTGTCTAGTTTGTCTTATTTTAAAACTAAAATTGTATATCTCAAATTAAGTATATATTTATAGATATACAACTTTAATTATTTACAGATATTGAAAATTAGGACATATTGAAAATTAGGACAGCTTTAGAGTCGTTTACGAAAATACTAATGGCATATTGTAAGACAGTCTTGTGGAACTAAGGATAACTAATATAAATATTTACTTCGGTCCAGATACAATCAGATATAACACCAATTAGTTGGGAAAAATTTAGATGTTTATTTTACTAGATAATCTTAATAAATTCGATTCTCCAATTCTCTTAAGGTCTGTATTGTTTAGATTCAGGGTTTATCAAGGTAAACACCTCTTACTCCCGATCTTGCCTCAACCAGCCCTGCTTGACTGTGTAAATGCAAATGAAATCCTTTGCAATCTTTTCATACTTGAATTTCCTGACAGTCAGAGAAGGCCTCAATGGCCCCACAAAGTTTTTCCTTCATTTACCTTTGTTTTATAGCTACCATGTACTGACCATATAGAGCATGATGCCAATAGACTATGTTCCCACTTTTCACAATTGCCAACTCCACAGTTTCCAGCACCATATGGAAAACTGTGAATTTACAAGTTGACGGTGGCCAGGTAGGCAGGAAGATTCTTAAATGTGAGCATAGATCTAGGTTGAGAAAGAAATGGAGCACATTTTCCTTACCTACCTTGTCTAGCAAAATTATGGAATGCCAACTTTGTATCAGGAAATACGCTCTATCAAAATGGACAACTGAAAACTCTTACTGTACTGACATGCTATTATGTCATGAAAAGCACCTTATAAAAAAGAACATTAAAATAATAAATCAGCTAACATTTATGAAATGCTGCTTTTTCAGAGGCAGTTCTAAGTGCTTTTCATGTGCTAAATTATTTAATCCTCAAAACAACTCTGTAAGTCAGGTATTATTTATTATCCTATTTCATAGCTGATAAGAACTGAGGCTTAGAGGAATTAAGGCAAGTGGGCAAGGCTGCAAAGTTATTAATTCATAGGACCAGGTTTCAAACAGAAGGAAACTGATTTCTTGCTCTTAACATGAGCTACCTGAACACAGGTAATTAGGCCCATCATAAAATGTGACTAATCCATTAAATTTCTTAATTTTTCATCAGCTTAAGTGTCTAGTTTGTCTTATTTTAAAACTAAAATTGTATATCTCAAATTAAGTATATATTTATAGATATACAACTTTAATTATTTACAGATATTGAAAATTAGGACATATTGAAAATTAGGACAGCTTTAGAGTCGTTTACGAAAATACTAATGGCATATTGTAAGACAGTCTTGTGGAACTAAGGATAACTAATATAAATATTTACTTCGGTCCAGATACAATCAGATATAACACCAATTAGTTGGGAAAAATTTAGATGTTTATTTTACTAGATAATCTTAATAAATTCGATTCTCCAATTCTCTTAAGGTCTGTATTGTTTAGATTCAGGGTTTATCAAGGTAAACACCTCTTACTCCCGATCTTGCCTCAACCAGCCCTGCTTGACTGTGTAAATGCAAATGAAATCCTTTGCAATCTTTTCATACTTGAATTTCCTGACAGTCAGAGAAGGCCTCAATGGCCCCACAAAGTTTTTCCTTCATTTACCTTTGTTTTATAGCTACCATGTACTGACCATATAGAGCATGATGCCAATAGACTATGTTCCCACTTTTCACAATTGCCAACTCCACAGTTTCCAGCACCATATGGAAAACTGTGAATTTACAAGTTGACGGTGGCCAGGTAGGCAGGAAGATTCTTAAATGTGAGCATAGATCTAGGTTGAGAAAGAAATGGAGCACATTTTCCTTACCTACCTTGTCTAATAAGCACACCACAATCTTTCATGGGGAAGGCTACAATAATGATATTATTTTAGGGCAATTAAGTCATACCTAATAATGAGAAAGCTTTTTTTTTTTTGGCCACTTCTATTGGTCTTTCATTTATTTCCATCTTTGTTCTTTGGCCTGTGTAGGCCTACCATTACAGTGGCCTCTCTTGCCGCAGAGCACTGGCTCTGGGCAGATGTGCTCCAGAGCCCTGGCTCTGTAATTGGACACATCAGTCCAGCCACTCCACGGCACGTGGGAGCTTCTCAGGCTAGGGATTGAACTGGTGCCCCTTGAACTGCAAGGCGGTGTCCCTACTCACTGGACCACCAGGGAAGCCCAATAATACAGCTTTTTAACAAGGGAAAATAAAAAGTCAATTAATCAAGATAGGATACAGTGCTTATCAAAAAAAAGGTAAACCTTTATTTCAATGAAGTTTTGACTGATATTTTTCTTTCACTTTTGTTATTATTAGACATTTTTTCATAAGTAGATATGATTTTAGGGCTGGCAGGAAAGACACTTAAAACTCAATTATCTTGTCTTAAACCCCAGAAAAAGAACAGTTCTCTGAATTTCTTTTTAATTAAAAAAACTGAGAAAGCAGAATGGAGTATAATGGCTTATTTATATTTAACCTTTCTAGAATAATAGAAAATATTGAAGGTCTCATTTCTTTTGTTTCTCTTAACTGGAAAAAAATATGTATTTCTTTATTAAAATATATACTGAGTCCAGTAAAGATATATCTGTGCATATGTATAGATAGATTTTTTCAAAATTATTCCTCTGAGGATGGCTTTTTGAAAACACAGAGCATATCCCATTTTATAAGCTCTGTTTCTTTGTGCAATCTTTTCATACTGAATTTCCTGACGTCAGAGAAGGCCTCAATGGCCCCACAAAGTTTTCCCTTTTTTGATGCTACCATGTACTGACTATATAGAGCATGATGCCAATAGACTATGTTCCCACTTTTCACAATTGCCAACTCCACAGTTTCCAGCACCATATGGAAAACTGTGAATTTACAAGTTGACGGTGGCCAGGTAGGCAGGAAGATTCTTAAATGTGAGCATAGATCTAGGTTGAGAAAGAAATGGAGCACATTTTCCTTACCTACCTTGTCTAATAAGCACACCACAATCTTTCATGGGGAAGGCTACAATAATGATATTATTTTAGGGCAATTAAGTCATACCTAATAATGAGAAAGCTTTTTTTTTTTTGGCCACTTCTATTGGTCTTTCATTTATTTCCATCTTTGTTCTTTGGCCTGTGTAGGCCTACCATTACAGTGGCCTCTCTTGCCGCAGAGCACTGGCTCTGGGCAGATGTGCTCCAGAGCCCTGGCTCTGTAATTGGACACATCAGTCCAGCCACTCCACGGCACGTGGGAGCTTCTCAGGCTAGGGATTGAACCGGTGCCCCTTGAACTGCAAGGCGGTGTCCCTACTCACTGGACCACCAGGGAAGCCCAATAATACAGCTTTTTAACAAGGGAAAATAAAAAGTCAATTAATCAAGATAGGATACAGTGCTTATCAAAAAAAAGGTAAACCTTTATTTCAATGAAGTTTTGACTGATATTTTTCTTTCACTTTTGTTATTATTAGACATTTTTTCATAAGTAGATATGATTTTAGGGCTGGCAGGAAAGACACTTAAAACTCAATTATCTTGTCTTAAACCCCAGAAAAAGAACAGTTCTCTGAATTTCTTTTTAATTAAAAAAACTGAGAAAGCAGAATGGAGTATAATGGCTTATTTATATTTAACCTTTCTAGAATAATAGAAAATATTGAAGGTCTCATTTCTTTTGTTTTCTCTTAACTGGAAAAAAAAATATGTATTTCTTTATTAAAATATATACTGAGTCCAGTAAAGATATATCTGTGCATATGTATAGATAGATTTTTTTCAAAAAATTATTCCTCTGAGGATGGTGCCTTTAATTTAGAAAAAAACACAGAGCATATCCCATTTTATAAGCTCTGTTTCTTTGTGTGCAATAATGCGTGTTGGGCTTGTCACTTGATCATGCTCCCTGAGATCTGAAACTATGGCTGTGTTCTCAATTCCAACCCCGCCAGAGTCTGAAGTTGTTGTTGCTCAGTTGCTTAGTCATGTCCAACTCTTTGTGATTTCATGGAAATTCTGGAGCAGTCTCTGCTAAATAAATGTTTATTGGATGGATCCTTAAACCATATTTGAATGTCTTTTTTTCCCCTTTAAAATCTGTTGAAATAACATAAGTTTTGGCCTTAAAATTGTAAATGCATACAACATATGGATCTGTCTTA
This sequence comes from Tragulus kanchil, assembly GCA_022376925.1. Lineage (NCBI taxonomy): Eukaryota > Metazoa > Chordata > Mammalia > Artiodactyla > Tragulidae > Tragulus > Tragulus kanchil. The sequence goes on from JAIOJX010000030.1 coordinate 96,794,058, forward strand.
TATTATTTCTGGAGGAAAAACCTTGAGATGCTAACAAGAGTATTTACAGAAAGTCCAGAGAGGAACTAGGCTTCCAGGTATCTAAGAGTGAGAATAAGCTTCAGTCATAGCAAAATATCATTAGTGGGAAAAAAAAAAATCTGTACTCTGTCCAGTGGTAAAATGAGAGCAAAGCAAAATGAAATCTTTCAGATATGCTCATTTCTTTAATTACATTGTCACAAGTATTGATTTCATGTACTCCTTTGGCTACTGTCTGTCTTTCACCTCATCTCGACTGATATTTGGGCTGTTGGAGCTTATGAGTATCTTGATCAAAGGATAGTAAGAGGAAATGAAAGGAGACAAGAAAACTGGACCAGTGAATTCTTTTAGTTAACAGGACATTTAAAAAATGTTTAAGAATTAAGGATGTAATACTTGTTATTCAAGAAAAGCTGTTTGATTTTTCTATGTAATGTTGTTAAATAATTTGGTATAATTCAGTAGCGGAAGGATTTCATATCTTTTTTTTCTGCAGAGGTTAGTGATCATTGACTACATGAAGTTTATTATACATATCTCTAGCAATAATAGCAACTGTTATTTATTGTATTTATTGAGAATTTATTATTTACCAGACATGCTTATGATTTTTGTTGCACTCTCTGTGTGTTTCAGAAAAATCCTGGTGGGGGGGTTGGCTATTACAATTCCTATGTAGAAGAGGATTTAGTTTTAGAGAAATCTTACAACTTCTAAGTGGCAGGGCTGAAATTTAAACTCAAGTCCTTAAGGACTTTACTCATTGTTTTTTTCAGCCTAACTTACAATGTCAGTACTTCATCAGTATAATTTCTTTCACACTGACCGTTTCTAGAAAATATGATGAAAGTAACTGCAGAATTAAAAATATGTTGAGAAAGTGACATCTAGGTTTTCTATATTGTAATCTGACACATCTCAGATTATTTCTACTGTTATTTACATTTACAAAAAGTATGTTCTCTTCTAAGTTAAATATAGATAAGCATTGTCATTCTGACAATTTCCCCCTATTTTCTCTTGATAAAAGACAGAAAGCTTCTGAATAAAGGAGCACTGTATGTTCTGAAGTGACACTATGACTTTGAAACAAAACTCATTTCACGTATCAGTCTGAGAGAACTGGATGATGTTCTGAGATGAGAAGGTCAGTGATAACAAGTGGCCTTTCTCAGTATCAAATTGTCTGGTAGCCACAATTATGAGGTTGCGAGGAAGAAAAATGCTTCTGGGCACCAGAAAGGTTGTAGTGACTAACACTATTCTTTGAATATTTAAATATTTAAGTCCTTACAAATCAGAAACTACCTCTTTTACTCAACAGCTTGTCAGGTTTAGTAAAGATTTTTAATATGAAAATTATAGTCTAACTGTATTTTGTCTTTCACCTCATCTCGACTGATATTTGGGCTGTTGGAGCTTATGAGTATCTTGATCAAAGGATAGTAAGAGGAAATGAAAGGAGACAAGAAAACTGGACCAGTGAATTCTTTTAGTTAACAGGACATTTAAAAAATGTTTAAGAATTAAGGATGTAATACTTGTTATTCAAGAAAAGCTGTTTGATTTTTCTATGTAATGTTGTTAAATAATTTGGTATAATTCAGTAGCGGAAGGATTTCATATCTTTTTTTTCTGCAGAGGTTAGTGATCATTGACTACATGAAGTTTATTATACATATCTCTAGCAATAATAGCAACTGTTATTTATTGTATTTATTGAGAATTTATTATTTACCAGACATGCTTATGATTTTTGTTGCACTCTCTGTGTGTTTCAGAAAAATCCTGGTGGGGGGGTTGGCTATTACAATTCCTATGTAGAAGAGGATTTAGTTTTAGAGAAATCTTACAACTTCTAAGTGGCAGGGCTGAAATTTAAACTCAAGTCCTTAAGGACTTTACTCATTGTTTTTTTCAGCCTAACTTATAATGTCAGTACTTCATCAGTATAATTTCTTTCACACTGACCGTTTCTAGAAAATATGATGAAAGTAACTGCAGAATTAAAAATATGTTGAGAAAGTGACATCTAGGTTTTCTATATTGTAATCTGACACATCTCAGATTATTTCTACTGTTATTTACATTTACAAAAAGTATGTTCTCTTCTAAGTTAAATATAGATAAGCATTGTCATTCTGACAATTTCCCCCTATTTTCTCTTGATAAAAGACAGAAAGCTTCTGAATAAAGGAGCACTGTATGTTCTGAAGTGACACTATGACTTTGAAACAAAACTCATTTCACGTATCAGTCTGAGAGAACTGGATGATGTTCTGAGATGAGAAGGTCAGTGATAACAAGTGGCCTTTCTCAGTATCAAATTGTCTGGTAGCCACAATTATGAGGTTGCGAGGAAGAAAAATGCTTCTGGGCACCAGAAAGGTTGTAGTGACTAACACTATTCTTTGAATATTTAAATATTTAAGTCCTTACAAATCAGAAACTACCTCTTTTACTCAACAGCTTGTCAGGTTTAGTAAAGATGTTGAATTTTAATATCACAGACAAAAGTCCTATACTATTAATATTCTGGGTGGGGTTAAAATTCTCATCACTCCATTGCTACAGATGGAGAAGGCAATGGCAACCCACTCTAGTATTCTTACTTGGAAAATTCCACGGACAGAGAAGCGTGGCAGGCTATAGTCCATGGGGTTGCAAAGAATCATACATGACTGAGCGATTATCATTCACTATGCCTACAGATGGTACACGGTTCACCTTCCCAACTAAATAACACATTTAATTTACATACAGTGAGAATGTACAAAAAGTGCTTTTGCCTATATGTTAAGAAAAATCCTTAACTGACAATGTACTGATGCAACATGCTGTAGTAGAAAACAGATAAAGAAAGGAGGCTGTTCTTATGCTGGACCAGACAGATTATGGCCGGCTAAATTGCCCAGAAATAATTTCGTAGTATATAAACTATAATGTCATGGGACTGTTTCAACATTAGGTCTAAGTGAAGACAGAAGTTCAGACAAGTCTAATTTTTAAGATGGGATACACACCTAGTACTGATCATCCAGAAGATCAATGAATTTCTTTTGAAAAATGACCCTGGATGTTTTTGTTTATCATAGAAGAGTCAGAAGGACCTAAGCCATGACTACTGCATGAGAAGCCACATGAATTTTAGCAGAAACATTATAAACAAGAACTTTAATTATATCTTATTTCAGAGTGGTATTTCCTTATCATACTTCTCTGTTTTTACTATTTTCTACTTTTCTATGCTCTTCTGCAGGTATCTGCTACACATATTTAGTATGTTGTAGTCAGAACAATCTGCCATTAGCCTAATGCAATCAATACCAACATGCAGAAGAATAAAATTATAGTTCACATTGAACTGCAGAGGAATGTACACAAAAGGCGAAAAATAGAACTCTAGACATTTAACCAAGTGTGACACTGAATGAGAACCAACTCTACCTTGCATTCTGGACAACCATGACTTGACTGCATTGATTCCAAGATCGAGCACGAAGGATACAGCAGGAAAGTAGGAAAGACAGGAAGAAAAAAGTTAGGAACAGAAATAAGGGAGAAAATCTGAGAATAAAAACTAAAGGAGCTGCACTGTAATCTATAAATAATATGAGGCACAAACTAGTCTTTGAATTAAAGAGAAAATAATGCTTCATAAGTGTAATATATTCCAAGGTCTTTGTCACTAGACTAATTAGGGGTAATTTACTGAAAGGGCTAGGAATTGAATAGGAGCAGCATCCTAGCCTGCTTTTATTGGATGAAATCCTAACTAGAAGGCATATTGTGTTTGATAGACTTGAGGATAGCTTTATGTGGTGAAGCGATTATCATTCACTATGCCTACAGATGGTACACGGTTCACCTTCCCAACTAAATAACACATTTAATTTACATACAGTGAGAATGTACAAAAAGTGCTTTTGCCTATATGTTAAGAAAAATCCTTAACTGACAATGTACTGATGCAACATGCTGTAGTAGAAAACAGATAAAGAAAGGAGGCTGTTCTTATGCTGGACCAGACAGATTATGGCCGGCTAAATTGCCCAGAAATAATTTCGTAGTATATAAACTATAATGTCATGGGACTGTTTCAACATTAGGTCTAAGTGAAGACAGAAGTTCAGACAAGTCTAATTTTTAAGATGGGATACACACTAGTACTGATCATCCAGAAGATCAATGAATTTCTTTTGAAAAATGACCCTGGATGTTTTTGTTTATCATAGAAGAGTCAGAAGGACCTAAGCCATGACTACTGCATGAGAAGCCACATGAATTTTAGCAGAAACATTATAAACAAGAACTTTAATTATATCTTATTTCAGAGTGGTATTTCCTTATCATACTTCTCTGTTTTTACTATTTTCTACTTTTCTATGCTCTTCTGCAGGTATCTGCTACACATATTTAGTATGTTGTAGTCAGAACAATCTGCCATTAGCCTAATGCAATCAATACCAACATGCAGAAGAATAAAATTATAGTTCACATTGAACTGCAGAGGAATGTACACAAAAGGCGAAAAATAGAACTCTAGACATTTAACCAAGTGTGACACTGAATGAGAACCAACTCTACCTTGCATTCTGGACAACCATGACTTGACTGCATTGATTCCAAGATCGAGCACGAAGGATACAGCAGGAAAGTAGGAAAGACAGGAAGAAAAAAGTTAGGAACAGAAATAAGGGAGAAAATCTGAGAATAAAAACTAAAGGAGCTGCACTGTAATCTATAAATAATATGAGGCACAAACTAGTCTTTGAATTAAAGAGAAAATAATGCTTCATAAGTGTAATATATTCCAAGGTCTTTGTCACTAGACTAATTAGGGGTAATTTACTGAAAGGGCTAGGAATTGAATAGGAGCAGCATCCTAGCCTGCTTTTATTGGATGAAATCCTAACTAGAAGGCATATTGTGTTTGATAGATTGCTTGAGGATAGCTTTATGTGGGAACCTCACTCTTCATTTCTCTATATTTCCAACCCTTTTTTCTGTTACCCACTCCAGAATGGACTGCCATATTCATGATGCCCTGCCTGACCTTTCTAGTTATTCCAGTTTGCAACAGTCTAACTGAAACATATCCTTTAACAAGTAAAGATAACCCCTCTTTTATAGTATAAAGATAGAAAATAAAAGACAGTGATCATTTTCACTCATTAGTAAATGTTGATTAGAGACACACCCTTGGTAGTAATTTCCTCTTACACTGTCATTTAATAACACTAAAGGTCTAATGACCCAACGGAAAGGCAGAATGAAGTTTTCAGTGGGTGGTTACATTCATGCTAAAAAATAAAGTAGTTGGTGGGGAGGGGAGGGATCAATTAGGAATTTGGGATTAGCAGATACAGACTATTACATATAGAACAGAAAAACAACAAGTTCTAATGTACAGCATAGGAAAACTATATTCACTATCATGTGGTAAACTATGATGGAAAAGATCATAAAAAAGAATATATATATATATTCTTTATATGCATATATATATATATATATGTATATACAGCTGAATCACTTTGCTACATACAAGCTCACACAACACTATAAATCAACTATACTTCAAAAAAGAAAAATCATATTTATAACTATTAAAGATATAAATTAATATAAGATAAAACTAATATAAGATAAAAACTATATTATTCTATATGGCTAGTTGGTAATGCCTATGAATGAAAACTAAAGTAACAATACCAGCAATTCTAAGTTTCTAAATAAAACAGGCAGGATGGAATTAAAAATTGCATACTGAATTTGATACAGCACCTGGCAATTTTCTAATTCTTTTCTAGTCACTATAGAATTTGATTTTTCTGACCAACTGAAAGTGATGGCTGTATCTACCATGGTTCTTTCAATATTGACAAGGAAACTGCCCATGGTACCATAACTACTAAGCAGCATTCAAATGCAGTGTATAGCTCTAATTGAGACCCTGTTTGAACAAACCACTGACAGTTACAGAATGTACTTGGTATGATTTTAGTGTCTGTAAATTTGTTGAGGTTTGTTTTATGGCTTAGAACATAGTCTATGTCAGTTAAAGTACCATGGGTACTTGAATATATATATATATATATATATATATATATATATATATATACACACACACACACACACACACACACATATATATATAGTCTGCTGTTAATGGGCAGAATATGCCATATACACATATCAATAAGATTATCAAACTGACTAGGAAAACACTATGATGCAACTGGGGAAAATAAGAGATTTAAAGATTTAAAATTATATGGCTTTGTGTGGCATTATAATTATTTTTAAAATCATTTTTTGGAAATCTATACTAATTGCAGAAAAATATTATAGTAGCTGACATCTACTTAAAAATAATCTGTATATAGAGAGTGTACAAAGATGAAACATGATCAGCTAGGAAATAATAATTGTTAAAGCTGAGTAATGGAGACATGATGGATCTTATACCATTCTTTGTACTTCCAGTGAGTGCAAATTTCCAAGTAAAAAGTTATATTCAAATGTCATTCCTTAAATTAAATGAAAACTCAGCCAAAATAAAACCATGATCTTCAATAAGCAGCCCCCTACTTTTTAAAAATTATACCTCTAATTGTTGATTACTTAAGGCTTCATCATACTAATTTGGTTAGTATAAATTGCTCAGAGAAGGTATAATTATATGTTGGATACAAATGACTAAGCCATTCTTGAATACCGATCTATGCACAAGATCATCACGCCAATTTGCATCCATTATGTGAAAATTAAACATCTCTAGAGTGATTGCTCATGTAAATAGTTTATACATTGCACAAGAGATCCAAAGAGATCTTTTTTATTTATCTACAGAAGTTGACATTTCAAATACTACTCTTATTTTATAATTTTAAAAGACTGCTTTGAAAATATGCCTGTAAATAATACTGCACCAAGTCACTTAATGAGCATTTAATGTATTGAATAATACATGTTCTATAAAATAAAAGAATAACTGATTAGTCCTTGAACAATTGTTTTACAAATACATTTTGAAAAGCAAACTAACTCTTTAAACCTGCCACAAATAATTCCTGAAATGACTTCATTTCAGGTCATAGCACTGGTGGTCTCTAGAACTGAAATACTAATATGTTCTCATCCGGGCAAGTTTTGTTATGATCATGGCTCTCTCAAATCCCTTAAGGCTTAATTATAAATTTTTAATTGTACTTTATTAATTGGAAATAAATAAATATGAGATATAGATAAAATGAAGAAAAATATATCAAACTCTTTAGAGACCAGAAGATGTTATCATTATATTTTTTTAAATTTTAGGGCAATACTTAACAATCCTTCAATACATTGCTTTTTACTTACCTCGCCCTGGAAGAAGGTAGACTTTACAAAGGGGTCTGAATAACCATTGTTGTCTCGAGGGACTAGGTTTCTTGCTTGGAGAATATGTATTATGAGATTTCCAAGATCATAGTTGATTTTTTCGAATAGAAAAAGCGACACATTAAATAATCTGTATACAAAGATGAAACATGATCAGCTAGGAAATAATAATTGTTAAAGCTGAGTAATGGAGACATGATGGATCTTATACCATTCTTTGTACTTCCAGTGAGTGCAAATTTCCAAGTAAAAAGTTATATTCAAATGTCATTCCTTAAATTAAATGAAAACTCAGCCAAAATAAAACCATGATCTTCAATAAGCAGCCCCCTACTTTTAAAAATTATACCTCTAATTGTTGATTACTTAAGGCTTCATCATACTAATTTGGTTAGTATAAATTGCTCAGAGAAGGTATAATTATATGTTGGATACAAATGACTAAGCCATTCTTGAATACCGATCTATGCACAAGATCATCACGCCAATTTGCATCCATTATGTGAAAATTAAACATCTCTAGAGTGATTGCTCATGTAAATAGTTTATACATTGCACAAGAGATCCAAAGAGATCTTTTTTATTTATCTACAGAAGTTGACATTTCAAATACTACTCTTATTTTATAATTTTAAAAGACTGCTTTGAAAATATGCCTGTAAATAATACTGCACCAAGTCACTTAATGAGCATTTAATGTATTGAATAATACATGTTCTATAAAATAAAAGAATAACTGATTAGTCCTTGAACAATTGTTTTACAAATACATTTTGAAAAGCAAACTAACTCTTTAAACCTGCCACAAATAATTCCTGAAATGACTTCATTTCAGGTCATAGCACTGGTGGTCTCTAGAACTGAAATACTAATATGTTCTCATCCGGGCAAGTTTTGTTATGATCATGGCTCTCTCAAATCCCTTAAGGCTTAATTATAAATTTTTAATTGTACTTTATTAATTGGAAATAAATAAATATGAGATATAGATAAAATGAAGAAAAATATATCAAACTCTTTAGAGACCAGAAGATGTTATCATTATATTTTTTTAAATTTTAGGGCAATACTTAACAATCCTTCGAATACATTGCTTTTTTACTTACCCTCGCCCTGGAAGAAGGTAGACTTTTACAAAGGGGTCTGAATAACCATTGTTGTCTCGAGGGACTAGGTTTCTTGCTTGGAGAATATGTATTATGAGATTTCCAAGATCATAGTTGATTTGAAGCTTAAAGGGATAGAAAATATTCCATGAACATTATTTTGTTTTAAAGAACACGTAATACATTATCATTTAATATTTCGCTAGTATCTAAAAAAAATTCTCATAAGAAGCATCAACTGTCACTTTCATTTTATTTGAAACTGAACAGACCAGTTAATGTCTAATTTAATTGAGAGCTCCCAGGCATACATTAATTACTAGAAAATGTGCTATTCATTCTTTCCACTGTGAAAGTTCTGGCCTGTCTAAAATTCATTTAGAAGGATAATGCAGTGAATGTTAGATACATTTTTAAACTAAATTTCTACTCTTAGGAAAATCAGAGATGTTAATGTTCATAAATACAATTGCCAGGGCTTCCCTGGTGGTCCAGTGGATAAGGATACCGCCTTGCAGTGCAAGGGGTGCTGGTTTGATCCCTGGCCTGGGAAGATCCCACGTGCCGCGGAGCAGCTGGACCGATGTGTCCAATTACCGAGCCGGAGCTCTGGAGCACATGTGCCCAGAGCCGGTGCTCTGCGACAACAGAGGCCACCGCGATGGGAGGCCCACATGGGCCAAAGAACAAAGACGGATGAAAACAGATAAATGAAAGACCAATAGACGTGGTCCGCCTGCCTGCCTCCCTCCCCAACCCGTTCCCCCCTACCAAAAAAAAAAAAAATTACAATTGCCAGAATTTTGAAAATAAATTAACTGATAAATTTATTAGAAAGTATCTTTTGTATCCCATCAAATAATTACCAGTGGGTGGACTCATTATTTAAAGATAAATATGAAAAAAGAAAAAAAGAGTAAAAAAAAAAAAAAAAAAGACAAATACGTTAGTACCCTCTTGTCAGGATATTTAAGAAGGTGTGGATTTTATATCTTCCTATATCACACTAACTGATAAGCCTGTAGCTGTAGCTTTTCATTCTGTGCATGCTTTTTTTGTTTTGTTTTTTGGTTGTTGTTGTTTTTTTGTTTTTTCAGTTGATGCCCTCCAAAAATCATTTAATAAAATTCAATACAGGAACTTCCCCAGTTGTCCAGTGGTTAGGACTCAGTCCTTCCAGTGCAGGGGGCCTGGGTTCAAACCCTGATCAGGGAAATAGATCCCATGTATCACAACTAAGACCCAGAGCAGCCAAGTAAATGAATACATATTTTAAAAAATTCAATACAAATCCATATTTTTAGAAACCCCTAGAGACTAGTATAAAGACAAGTTTCTTAACCTGATGTGATCGTATCTCATAATGACACAGAGCAAACCTCATACTTAATGAAATAACTTCAGAAGCATTCCCATGTCTCAAGAACAAAGACACATGTTATCACCTACTATGTATAGCTGTAAACAACAAAACTCTGTAAAAGATGCATAACAATAACATTGCTGTACACCTGAAACTAATACAACATTGTAAAACAACCAAACCCCAATTTAAAAGAATAATAAAGCCCATCAGGGGTTTGGAAAAACTGTGCTAAATACCCCAACAATATAGCAATATACATACACACAAAAGGTTTGGAATAAAACTGTGCTAAATACCCCAACAATATAGACCTGGAGCACGATGTGTCCAATTACCGAGCCGGAGCTCTGGAGCACATGTGCCCAGAGCCGGTGCTCTGCGACAACAGAGGCCACCGCGATGGGAGGCCCACATGGGCCAAAGAACAAAGACGGATGAAAACAGATAAATGAAAGACCAATAGACGTGGTCCGCCTGCCTGCCTCCCTCCCCAACCCGTTCCCCCCTACCAAAAAAAAAAAAAAATTACAATTGCCAGAATTTTGAAAATAAATTAACTGATAAATTTATTAGAAAGTATCTTTTGTATCCCATCAAATAATTACCAGTGGGTGGACTCATTATTTAAAGATAAATATGAAAAAAGAAAAAAAGAGTAAAAAAAAAAAAAAAAAAGACAAATACGTTAGTACCCTCTTGTCAGGATATTTAAGAAGGTGTGGATTTTATATCTTCCTATATCACACTAACTGATAAGCCTGTAGCTGTAGCTTTTCATTCTGTGCATGCTTTTTTTGTTTTGTTTTTTGGTTGTTGTTGTTTTTTTGTTTTTTCAGTTGATGCCCTCCAAAAATCATTTAATAAAATTCAATACAGGAACTTCCCCAGTTGTCCAGTGGTTAGGACTCAGTCCTTCCAGTGCAGGGGGCCTGGGTTCAAACCCTGATCAGGGAAATAGATCCCATGTATCACAACTAAGACCCAGAGCAGCCAAGTAAATGAATACATATTTTAAAAAATTCAATACAAATCCATATTTTTAGAAACCCCTAGAGACTAGTATAAAGACAAGTTTCTTAACCTGATGTGATCGTATCTCATAATGACACAGAGCAAACCTCATACTTAATGAAATAACTTCAGAAGCATTCCCATGTCTCAAGAACAAAGACACATGTTATCACCTACTATGTATAGCTGTAAACAACAAAACTCTGTAAAAGATGCATAACAATAACATTGCTGTACACCTGAAACTAATACAACATTGTAAAACAACCAAACCCCAATTTAAAAGAATAATAAAGCCCATCAGGGGTTTGGAAAAAAACTGTGCTAAATACCCCCAACAATATAGCAATATACATACACACAAAAATGTGAATATCAGAATGAAGATAATAAACTGGCACTTGCTAAAAGCATATATTATCTCCATAGATGGCCCAAGAGAATTTTCAAACAAAATTAGAGAGTGGTAAAGTTGCTGAATACAATACAAACATAAAAATGAATACATGTGAGCAATTACAAGTTAGAAAATGTAATGAGATATATGCTTGAAAACTAATATTAAATAGCTCAACAAAAAAAAGATGATAGGATGGCATTAGCTCAAATTAACAGAATAGAACAGAGATCTCAGAAGTATATTCAAGCATATGTGACCCTTATGTGATAGAAGAGGTATCATTGTGTATATTAATGGGGAAATGTTTAACTTGTAAAAGTGTATTGGGATAAATGAGTTTCCATATGGGAAAAGGAAAATTAGATCCACACCTCATTCCATACATAAAGTTAAATCCAGTTATAATATTTGAGGTTTAAATATAGAAAAATAAAACTTAAAAACTATTTTTTTGGGGTATGTACGTTGTTTAGTGGCTAAATCATGTCTGACTATTTCACAATCCATGAACTGCAGCCCACTAAGCTCCTTTGTCCATGGGATTTCCCAGGCAAGAATACTGGAGTGGGTTGCCATTTCCTACTCCAGGGCTGTGCATACTTTCTTTTTTTTTTTTTTTTTTTAAAGATTTATTTATTTATTTTGGGCGGGGGTTGGGTTGGGGAGGGAGGGGAGCAGGCGGGCCACTTCTCTTGGTCTTTCGTTTCTCTATGTTCATCCATCTTTGTTCTTTGGCTCCTGTGGGCCTCCCATCGCGGTGGCCTCTGTTGTCGCACAGCGCCGGCTCTGGGCGCATGCGCTCCAGAGCTCTGGCTCGGTAATTGGACACATCAGTCCAGCCGCTCCACGGCACGTGGGATCTTCCCAGGCCAGGGCTCGAACCGGCGCCCCTTGCACTGCAAGGCGGTGTCCTTACCCATTGGACCACCAGGGGAAGCCCTGTGCATACTTTCTTAACAGAATGAAGTTAAGATAATGAAATACTGTTCTTTAATTTCAGAAGCTGAAGAGAAAAGAATAGGCATTGTCTTACAGATATCTAATGGCTGTTATAAAGTTGTCATTGAATAGTAAAGATTTACCATTCAAACTAATATTTAAGAAGCAAGCATGATTCAAAATAATTGAATTAATTAATCTTTCTCCTTTAAAAATGAAAGATTCCTTTGGCATCACTTAGAATAAGACAATCTTGTTTGCTGCTGTTTCTATTTATCAAATAAAATAACAGAAAGGAAGGAATCTATGTTTTTAGTAGGAAAAACCATATATAAAAAAATCAATGTACTTTTTATAATCATGCAGAGCAGGTATGCTATATTTATGCTGAAAATGGAATCATTTAGATAAGTCAGTATTTATTTGAAATTCAATGATTAAAATAATATCCTAATTTCAGCATAATTTTGATCTGGTTATGTTTTGTGGCAGAAAAGGAACCTTTGACCACTTTTCTCAGTATAAAATGACCAGAGTCTCTCTGACCATCATGAGAGCAATATGAAACATGAAACAAAGGGACATGAAGGAAAAGGAGAAATGAGAAGTTTAGAGCTGCAATAACTGTGCTATAATGGAGTACTAAAATACAGGAATTATTCTGTAATTAATTTCACTGAGGTTTAGAACAGTTTCCAAATCTTTAAGGAGAAAATTTTCCCAATTTTTCCTTTCTCTGCTAGCCTAAACATTCACTTTTAACTGGCGAATCAGAAAAATCATTTCTAATTGAAATTTGCAGACTGTCCTAAGAGAGTGCTTTCCAAAGTGTACTCTGTAAATGGGGGTGCCTTCAAGAACACTTAGAGTTGCTCACACGCTACATTTGAGAGAGAATGAGATGCCCCCAGTAACCTTCAACCACAGCTGCTTCATGCTGGCAATTCACTGCTTCGGTGTTTATATAAGGTTTCATTTGAAATTAAGGCTTTGTCAAAAGACAGAAGATAAAATATAAAAAAATGAAATCACTGTCATAAGCAAATGTCCCCCTGCCCCACAGAAAAAGAAAGGAGGGGAAAGGAAAGAAGATATTGTGGGAGTTAAAAAGGAATATTATTAAACTATATTTCTACTATAACATTAAATATTGCCACAGAAGTGAAAGGAAAATAAAATAAGAACCAAAGAAATGAATTTACTTGCAAAATAGAAACAGGCTCACAGACTTAAGAGAGAGAAATTATAGTTGCTGGGGAGGAAGAATGGGAGGAAGGTATACTTCGAGAGTTTGGGATGGATATGTACACAGTGCTCTTTTAAAAATGGGTAACCAACAAGGACCTACTGTATAACACATGAAACTTTGCTCACTATCATGTGGTAGCCTGGATAGGAGGGGAGTTTGGGGAAGAATGGATACATGTATATGTATGGCTGAGTGCATTTGCTGTTCACTTGAAACTATCACAATATTGTTTGTTAATCAGTTCTACCCCAATTCAAAATCAAAAGTTTTTGGGTCAGCAAAATGTTTATGTTTTTTGAAATTCAATGATTAAAATAATATCCTAATTTCAGCATAATTTTGATCTGGTTATGTTTTGTGGCAGAAAAGGAACCTTTGACCACTTTTCTCAGTATAAAATGACCAGAGTCTCTCTGACCATCATGAGAGCAATATGAAACATGAAACAAAGGGACATGAAGGAAAAGGAGAAATGAGAAGTTTAGAGCTGCAATAACTGTGCTATAATGGAGTACTAAAATACAGGAATTATTCTGTAATTAATTTCACTGAGGTTTAGAACAGTTTCCAAATCTTTAAGGAGAAAATTTTCCCCAATTTTTTCCTTTCTCTGCTAGCCTAAACATTCACTTTTAACTGGCGAATCAGAAAAATCATTTCTAATTGAAATTTGCAGACTGTCCTAAGAGAGTGCTTTCCAAAGTGTACTCTGTAAATGGGGGTGCCTTCAAGAACACTTAGAGTTGCTCACACGCTACATTTGAGAGAGAATGAGATGCCCCCAGTAACCTTCAACCACAGCTGCTTCATGCTGGCAATTCACTGCTTCGGTGTTTATATAAGGTTTCATTTGAAATTAAGGCTTTGTCAAAAGACAGAAGATAAAATATAAAAAAATGAAATCACTGTCATAAGCAAATGTCCCCCTGCCCCACAGAAAAAGAAAGGAGGGGAAAGGAAAGAAGATATTGTGGGAGTTAAAAAGGAATATTATTAAACTATATTTCTACTATAACATTAAATATTGCCACAGAAGTGAAAGGAAAATAAAATAAGAACCAAAGAAATGAATTTACTTGCAAAATAGAAACAGGCTCACAGACTTAAGAGAGAGAAATTATAGTTGCTGGGGAGGAAGAATGGGAGGAAGGTATACTTCGAGAGTTTGGGATGGATATGTACACAGTGCTCTTTTAAAAATGGGTAACCAACAAGGACCTACTGTATAACACATGAAACTTTGCTCACTATCATGTGGTAGCCTGGATAGGAGGGGAGTTTGGGGAAGAATGGATACATGTATATGTATGGCTGAGTGCATTTGCTGTTCACTTGAAACTATCACAATATTGTTTGTTAATCAGTTCTACCCCAATTCAAAATCAAAAGTTTTTAAAAATATATATTTCCATAAAAAAAAGAACAAATAACAAGTCAAAAAGAAACACAGCACATACTGGCCCATGAGCAAGAAGTTAAAAAAAAAAAGAGAGAGACAATGAAAGAGATAGTATGAATCAGAACATCTAACCTTTTCTTTGCTGCGTATGCAGCAAAGAGATCACATTTGGCTTTCTACAAGTGGGAAACAGCAAGGCGACCACAAGATCGAGAGCCCACAGGTGATCCCAGCTGCATCCTGCTGGGTCCTGCTTATGCAGGTGCCCACATTCTGTGCTCTTTCTTCAATTCCACTCTCACACTCCACTCTGCTTGACTCAGGGTATTGCCGGATGACATTTAATTGATTTCTTTGTCTTTGCGTCCCTCCCCCTGTATAATAATTTCTAGAGGCTATGGTTCTATGAATTTCTATAACATATTCTTTTCAATTAGCCTCTCCCTCACTTTAAAATATTTCCTGACCACTCTATTATGTTGTGGCTAATATCTTCTGGCTTCTGTTCAAGGTTCTTTTAATTTAGTCTCAACTTATCTCTACAGGAACATTTTCCTGCAACAGAGCAGATCTGCTCCTTTCATTACCCTCTGGCAGCAGAATTATTCCTTGTACCATCTCTTCTTCTAGGAAGACTGCCTCTTTCTCTAGGCTTATCCTTAAATGCCTTCAAAGCTCTGTGACACTTTGTGAAAATGGACTGTAGATGCAACTAAGACTCCCTGTTCTTTTTCCTTATCAGAAGTATACGATCTTCAAATAGATATTATTTTATACTGTATTAATTCTTTCCACACAGCATTTCTTACCTACCATAAATTACTTTTTGGTATTATCTAAAGTACAGTGTTCTTAACTTTTTTGACTCTGCCCATGGATGATGCAATATATAAACACAGAAACACGTACACAGAACTTAAAAAATCATAATGATATAAACTATTTTCTTCTATTTTCCTGGTCAAAATCCTTAAAGTTGATATGACACATTACAGTTTGGCTTTGACCTCTAGTATGAAAAACACTGCCCTGGAAGAATTGTTCAGCACTTATTTAACAACTGTTGACTAGAGGAAGAAAAGAGGACAGCATCAGACTCATGAAACTTTTAAAGAAAAACCTTCAAATTTCCAGGAGAACCTGTCATATTTGAAACACATTCAGCACATATAAAGTAACTGAGGCATAATACATTGATATTGTTAAAATATTAGGCAAATTTCAGAGTACAGAAATGCACAGATATAATTAGATTTAATAAAGCATGTATTTGTGTTAAAATACTTACATCTACTTAGGTTATAAAACAGGAAAGGTTAATAGTGACAATTTCAACAGACCAATGGCAAAAAAGGCCACAAAAGATGCTATAATAATGATGCTTTAGAAAGGTTCATACCTGAATTTCTCCCGTAATTGGATGAGAGACAACCTTTGCTGCATCAGTAGGCTGCAATATTAAGGTATATATTAGATTAATGGATAAACCTTTCAACAAAGTTACCATTTAAACTTTCTTCTGAATTAATTTGTGTTTGGTTAGAGCACACTGCCTGGAAAACACATTTTGTCCATTTGACTGCTTCAGATTATGGTGTCTACTTATACTTCTCAATACAAGTTTAGTTTTATAGATCCATAAATCTCTTTTACATTGTGTGAAACCTGTTTTGAACCTATAATTTTATACCTGAAGTAATAAATATTCAATTACTTAAGAAATGGAATACTTTTCATTGAAAACGTTTGATTTGAATATTAATGGATTTTAAATGTCTATAAGAAAAGGAAAAAGATATTGTTTTTATTTGACTGCCTAGGAGCCCAGAAATAACAAAAGTCCATTCTAATATTCCTTTGTTGGATTCTCAGCCCATTTCTACTCTCTTTAGAGTGGGATATCCAGGCAATCACTTCTTATTATTCCTACCCTTTTAACTAAAATTCTACACCATTCTCACTCTTATTTCCTTAATAATTTTCCTATGTCAGTAAAGCCTAAAAAACCATTTGGAATGTGATCAGGTAAGGTGATTCATTCTGCTGGTTAAATGATTGATTGCTCAACTGTTTTCAATTGAATGTACAAATGCATGCAAAAAAGGGAATAATGTCCCTGGCTCTCAATCTATGCTAGAATTTCAGGCAATGTGGGATCACTATTGGGAGATATTTGCTAAAACAGAGGCAGGTTTTCCACCCTACAAAAAAGGCCCTGCAATATTGGCCTTTTAAGTGCTCAGTCACTTCAGTTGTGTCTGACTCTTTGCAACTTTATGGGCTGTAAAACACATTCAGCACATATAAAGTAACTGAGGCATAATACATTGATATTGTTAAAATATTAGGCAAATTTCAGAGTACAGAAATGCACAGATATAATTAGATTTAATAAAGCATGTATTTGTGTTAAAATACTTACATCTACTTAGGTTATAAAACAGGAAAGGTTAATAGTGACAATTTCAACAGACCAATGGCAAAAAAGGCCACAAAAGATGCTATAATAATGATGCTTTAGAAAGGTTCATACCTGAATTTCTCCCGTAATTGGATGAGAGACAACCTTTGCTGCATCAGTAGGCTGCAATATTAAGGTATATATTAGATTAATGGATAAACCTTTCAACAAAGTTACCATTTAAACTTTCTTCTGAATTAATTTGTGTTTGGTTAGAGCACACTGCCTGGAAAACACATTTTGTCCATTTGACTGCTTCAGATTATGGTGTCTACTTATACTTCTCAATACAAGTTTAGTTTTATAGATCCATAAATCTCTTTTACATTGTGTGAAACCTGTTTTGAACCTATAATTTTATACCTGAAGTAATAAATATTCAATTACTTAAGAAATGGAATACTTTTCATTGAAAACGTTTGATTTGAATATTAATGGATTTTAAATGTCTATAAGAAAAGGAAAAAGATATTGTTTTTATTTGACTGCCTAGGAGCCCAGAAATAACAAAAGTCCATTCTAATATTCCTTTGTTGGATTCTCAGCCCATTTCTACTCTCTTTAGAGTGGGATATCCAGGCAATCACTTCTTATTATTCCTACCCTTTTAACTAAAATTCTACACCATTCTCACTCTTATTTCCTTAATAATTTTCCTATGTCAGTAAAGCCTAAAAAACCATTTGGAATGTGATCAGGTAAGGTGATTCATTCTGCTGGTTAAATGATTGATTGCTCAACTGTTTTCAATTGAATGTACAAATGCATGCAAAAAAGGGAATAATGTCCCTGGCTCTCAATCTATGCTAGAATTTCAGGCAATGTGGGATCACTATTGGGAGATATTTGCTAAAACAGAGGCAGGTTTTCCACCCTACAAAAAAGGCCCTGCAATATTGGCCTTATATTAATGTGTGCTCAGTCACTTCAGTTGTGTCTGACTCTTTGCAACTTTATGGGCTGTAGCCAGCCAAGCCAGACTCCTCTGTCCATGGGATTCTCCAGGCAAGAATACTGGAGTGTGTGGCTGTGCCTTCCTGCAGGTGATCTTCCTGACCCGGTTATCAAACTCGCATCTCTTGTTTTCTCCTGCATTGCAAGCAGATTCTGTACTCACTGAGCTACCTGGGTAAGTAATTGGGAAAAGACAATTCATAATATGTAGGTGTGTATAGTTGTTCTGCTACCTTTTCTTTTATTAATTTATGCTAGAAATGAGAGCAATCAAAGAAGATGGCTATATTCTTGTTCTGTGAAATTAGAATAAAAATAATGCAATCATTGGTAAAGTGATGGAGAACGGGGTTTAAAATTTTTTAAGCTATATATCCTTTATCAGTTAAGCTCATTTATATGAATGGCCATTTAGTAACACTAAAACTATGCTTTGGTTGCAAAGGATAAACTGCTAGTTACTGAACAATTATATTTACTTCATGATTACTTTACTGTATTTCTGATTTGGAAGCCACTCCTCACATTTTTAAAAATTTATTTTTAAATGAAGGATAATTCTTTTATACTGTTTAAATTTTAAGGGAAGTAAATGAATCTAGAAAAAGTTGGACCACACAATTTCCTAAGACTCTATCTCAATCAAAGATGGGAAATTTCCTAAAATTAGATATCACTGCATCTCAGTGAACAAGACTGAGAGATAATTCTTAATATTCCTTTGTTGGATTCTCAGCCCATTTCTACTCTCTTTAGAGTGGGATATCCAGGCAATCACTTCTTATTATTCCTACCCTTTTAACTAAAATTCTACACCATTCTCACTCTTATTTCCTTAATAATTTTCCTATGTCAGTAAAGCCTAAAAAACCATTTGGAATGTGATCAGGTAAGGTGATTCATTCTGCTGGTTAAATGATTGATTGCTCAACTGTTTTCAATTGAATGTACAAATGCATGCAAAAAAGGGAATAATGTCCCTGGCTCTCAATCTATGCTAGAATTTCAGGCAATGTGGGATCACTATTGGGAGATATTTGCTAAAACAGAGGCAGGTTTTCCACCCTACAAAAAAGGCCCTGCAATATTGGCCTTATATTAATGTGTGCTCAGTCACTTCAGTTGTGTCTGACTCTTTGCAACTTTATGGGCTGTAGCCAGCCAAGCCAGACTCCTCTGTCCATGGGATTCTCCAGGCAAGAATACTGGAGTGTGTGGCTGTGCCTTCCTGCAGGTGATCTTCCTGACCCGGTTATCAAACTCGCATCTCTTGTTTTCTCCTGCATTGCAAGCAGATTCTGTACTCACTGAGCTACCTGGGTAAGTAATTGGGAAAAGACAATTCATAATATGTAGGTGTGTATAGTTGTTCTGCTACCTTTTCTTTTATTAATTTATGCTAGAAATGAGAGCAATCAAAGAAGATGGCTATATTCTTGTTCTGTGAAATTAGAATAAAAATAATGCAATCATTGGTAAAGTGATGGAGAACGGGTTAAATTTTCTAAGCTATATATCCTTTATCAGTTAAGCTCATTTATATGAATGGCCATTTAGTAACACTAAAACTATGCTTTGGTTGCAAAGGATAAACTGCTAGTTACTGAACAATTATATTTACTTCATGATTACTTTACTGTATTTCTGATTTGGAAGCCACTCCTCACATTTTTTAAAAATTTATTTTTAAATGAAGGATAATTCTTTTATACTGTTTAAATTTTAAGGGAAGTAAATGAATCTAGAAAAAGTTGGACCACACAATTTCCTAAGACTCTATCTCAATCAAAGATGGGAAATTTCCTAAAATTAGATATCACTGCATCTCAGTGAACAAGACTGAGAGATAACTAGAGATAAAAAGTCAAAATAAGACCAAAAAATTACCCAAAGAGTGATGATTGATAATGTATTTTTGTTGTAACTCATTTGAAACATGATCATGCAAACATAACTATATTTGATGCAGAGAATAAATTAATGGACCATTTTTTAGATGTTCTGGAGTGTGGCAATGAACTCATAAGGATACAGTGGGCAACCTACCAGCTCTAGGTAGTTATGGTTTAACATTAGAGACAAGTATTTCTTTTCAATCATACCATACGTTTGTGAGGCTAGTTTTTGATGATTGTGGTGGAAAAAAAAAATGCACTGCAAGAAAACCAGTGAGATCAGTGTGGAACAGGAAATGAATGTGTCAGTGTCCAGACCAATTTCTTAGGTATTTCTTTGGGTGTAAGGGCATCATGAAAAAATTACTGAGACATCGTGTGCCATGACAGAAAAGTCTGGGAAGGCAAGGATCTATTTAATTAGAACACTTAAAACTAGTAATATCTTGAGTTGTATTACTTATTTATACTTGGGAGAAATTATTCAGACTTTAAAGATAAAGAAAGTCTAATTAGAGAGCAGAAATAAAACAGATTGAGGCAGTAAAATACAAATTTTGGAGGTAAAAATTTATAGTGAATTTTTAAGCAAAAATAATTTAAAATAGCCAATATATAGAACATATCATTTAAACATATACCTAAATAATTTAGATTCATATTTTCCTTATATTTACTCAGAAACAATACTTACACTGGAGTATTATTAATAGATTAATAATTACTTATGAATAATCATTCAAAATGTTTAATAGATGGTGTTCTAAATATGCAAATATGCTATGGTTTAAATATTTGAGTATTAATATATTCTATTACATGAATGTTTTATATTTTAATATATAGTTATCCTCATAACTAATTAGAAAAGCATTTAAAACTATACTTTTCTAAATTAACTGAAGAACATATAGCATATTTGGACATATCACCTGATTCAGGAACATCTAAGTTTCAGACCATTGCTCAATATTTCTCTAATGTCTCAATATCAATTTTTTAACATTGTGGGATTTGGATAACAAATAAAAGTAAGTATTGCCTTTAGACATACTACACAGTGATGGGTCAAGAAATATCATTAAATTTATTCATTTTAAGAAATTCAATACCAGTCAAATGTTGATAATAAATCCTCCAAAATATGAATAGGTAATAGTCCCTTTCTTCAAGATGGGTTAACATCTACTGACTGTACATTTCTATGTGTATACACAAAATCTCAGAAGTAATCACATTTGATTATTGTTATTACTACTAATAAGAGTTTAAAAGTACTCTCATAGGATCTTAAAAAAAAAAAGTAATCACTATACCATCACTGTCCAATAAAATATAATGTGAGCCATATAGGTTATCTGAAATATTCTAGTATAGTTCATATTAAAAATAAATAATATGAATGGGTAAAATTAATTTTTAAAAAGCATTTAATTTACTTATTTTGCAGTGCTGGGTCTTAGTTGCAGCATGCAAATTTTTTAGTTGGGTATGAAGGTTCTTTAGTTGTGGCATTATGGGATCAGGTTCCCTGAGAAGGGATTGAACCCAGGGCCATTGCATTGGGAGCACAGTCTTAGCCCTTGAATTATCAGGGAAGTCCCATACAATCACTTCTTACTGACATATTTTAATTGATCCAATTTATTAAAATTACTACCATTTCACCAAGAAATCAATATAAAAATGGAATGAGCTATTTTATATTTTTTTATACTGTTAAAATTTGTTGTCTAATTCACATACACAGTGTATTTCAACTAGGACTAGCCACATTTGAAATGTCTCATTGTCACATATGGCTAGTAGCCATGGTCATGGACAGTGCAGCTCTGTAACTATTTCAGCAAAACTGCTGTAAAACTATATAGGCCACTTTCTTGGCACAGAAGAATTACCACATATCATAAAACTTGTCAATATAATTTCCTTGATGTTGTCCTACAATACCTGTTTTTATGTTGCAATCACTACCTATAAAGCTATGTTACAAAAAGGTATATCTTTTACTCCCGTAATATTACAGAGACTCACAGGTGCTACCATGTTTTAATTTAATTTTAATTTATTTTGTTACGGTCTGTGCAGGCTACTTTTAGGACCATTGCTCAATATTTCTCTAATGTCTCAATATCAATTTTTAACATTGTGGGATTTGGATAACAAATAAAAGTAAGTATTGCCTTTAGACATACTACACAGTGATGGGTCAAGAAATATCATTAAATTTATTCATTTTAAGAAATTCAATACCAGTCAAATGTTGATAATAAATCCTCCAAAATATGAATAGGTAATAGTCCCTTTCTTCAAGATGGGTTAACATCTACTGACTGTACATTTCTATGTGTATACACAAAATCTCAGAAGTAATCACATTTGATTATTGTTATTACTACTAATAAGAGTTTAAAAGTACTCTCATAGGATCTTAAAAAAAAAAAGTAATCACTATACCATCACTGTCCAATAAAATATAATGTGAGCCATATAGGTTATCTGAAATATTCTAGTATAGTTCATATTAAAAATAAATAATATGAATGGGTAAAATTAATTTTTAAAAAGCATTTAATTTACTTATTTTGCAGTGCTGGGTCTTAGTTGCAGCATGCAAATTTTTTAGTTGGGTATGAAGGTTCTTTAGTTGTGGCATTATGGGATCAGGTTCCCTGAGAAGGGATTGAACCCAGGGCCATTGCATTGGGAGCACAGTCTTAGCCCTTGAATTATCAGGGAAGTCCCATACAATCACTTCTTACTGACATATTTTAATTGATCCAATTTATTAAAATTACTACCATTTCACCAAGAAATCAATATAAAAATGGAATGAGCTATTTTATATTTTTTTATACTGTTAAAATTTGTTGTCTAATTCACATACACAGTGTATTTCAACTAGGACTAGCCACATTTGAAATGTCTCATTGTCACATATGGCTAGTAGCCATGGTCATGGACAGTGCAGCTCTGTAACTATTTCAGCAAAACTGCTGTAAAACTATATAGGCCACTTTCTTGGCACAGAAGAATTACCACATATCATAAAACTTGTCAATATAATTTCCTTGATGTTGTCCTACAATACCTGTTTTTATGTTGCAATCACTACCTATAAAGCTATGTTACAAAAAGGTATATCTTTTACTCCCGTAATATTACAGAGACTCACAGGTGCTACCATGTTTTAATTTAATTTTAATTTATTTTGTTACGGTCTGTGCAGGCTACTTTACTACATGCTGAGGGAGCTATAAAGAAAATAAGAAACGGCTTTTGACTTTTAATGAGCTTGCAGACCATTTAGGAGGATAGAATAAGCAAACAAGTCACTATAATCAAGACACAAATTGTCTTAATAGATACATAGGCATCTGGCACTTTACAAGGAGGGAGGGAGGAGGCAAGGATAACTTCTGACTTTATCCTTTTTTTGGCCACTTCTATTGGTCTTTCATCTATCTGTTTTCATCCATCTTTGATTTTTGGCCTGTGTGGGCCTCCCACCGCAGTGGCCTCTCTGGTTGCAGAGCATCTGCTCCGGGCGCATGCGCTCTAGAGCTCCGGCTCGGTAGTTGGACACATCGGTCCAGTTACCACCTCGGTTGAGATCCCACGTGGGATCTTCCCAGACCAGGGATCAAACTGGTACCCCTTGCACTGCAAGGTGGTGTCCTTACCCACTGGACCACCAGGGAAGCCCTAACTTCTGACTTTAAGGAAGGATTAGAATACAGAAAAAGTTCATAGAGGAAGAGTTTCAATTATTTTATTTTTGTTTCTCACTGGCTCTTCATTTTCTGCAAATGGTAGAGTAAAAGCCAGACACGGCATATAAACTTTCAACTTGCAATCATTAAACTTCTCTATTTCTTACCCCTGTATCTTTTGTATATTTGTCATAAGCATACCATTTTCTGTTTCTCAGACTTTTTTCCTGGTGCATTCTCTTCTTCGATGCTGGTTCCTTTTGCCCTGTTTACCAAACTGCTTCTTTAGCTTCACATCTGCTTTCCTAAGCCCATCCTCCTAAATGCCCTCTGCAGTTCTAATCACCACATTCATTATAGCTCTACTGAATTTGTTTATACATCATTCTTCATCTGTCCTTAGATCAGCACTCCTTAAAGTTCAAGAAGTTCACATTGCAGCTCTGTAACTATTTCAGCAAAACTGCTGTAAAACTATATAGGCCACTTTCTTGGCACAGAAGAATTACCACATATCATAAAACTTGTCAATATAATTTCCTTGATGTTGTCCTACAATACCTGTTTTTATGTTGCAATCACTACCTATAAAGCTATGTTACAAAAAGGTATATCTTTTACTCCCGTAATATTACAGAGACTCACAGGTGCTACCATGTTTTAATTTAATTTTAATTTATTTTGTTACGGTCTGTGCAGGCTACTTTACTACATGCTGAGGGAGCTATAAAGAAAATAAGAAACGGCTTTTGACTTTTAATGAGCTTGCAGACCATTTAGGAGGATAGAATAAGCAAACAAGTCACTATAATCAAGACACAAATTGTCTTAATAGATACATAGGCATCTGGCACTTTACAAGGAGGGAGGGAGGAGGCAAGGATAACTTCTGACTTTATCCTTTTTTTGGCCACTTCTATTGGTCTTTCATCTATCTGTTTTCATCCATCTTTGATTTTTGGCCTGTGTGGGCCTCCCACCGCAGTGGCCTCTCTGGTTGCAGAGCATCTGCTCCGGGCGCATGCGCTCTAGAGCTCCGGCTCGGTAGTTGGACACATCGGTCCAGTTACCACCTCGGTTGAGATCCCACGTGGGATCTTCCCAGACCAGGGATCAAACTGGTACCCCTTGCACTGCAAGGTGGTGTCCTTACCCACTGGACCACCAGGGAAGCCCTAACTTCTGACTTTAAGGAAGGATTAGAATACAGAAAAAGTTCATAGAGGAAGAGTTTCAATTATTTTATTTTTGTTTCTCACTGGCTCTTCATTTTCTGCAAATGGTAGAGTAAAAGCCAGACACGGCATATAAACTTTCAACTTGCAATCATTAAACTTCTCTATTTCTTACCCCTGTATCTTTTGTATATTTGTCATAAGCATACCATTTTCTGTTTCTCAGACTTTTTTCCTGGTGCATTCTCTTCTTCGATGCTGGTTCCTTTTGCCCTGTTTACCAAACTGCTTCTTTAGCTTCACATCTGCTTTCCTAAGCCCATCCTCCTAAATGCCCTCTGCAGTTCTAATCACCACATTCATTATAGCTCTACTGAATTTGTTTATACATCATTCTTCATCTGTCCTTAGATCAGCACTCCTTAAAGTTCAAGAAGTTCACATTCACTTGGAGAACTTCTTAAAACTCAGGTGGTTCGGTCTTATCCCTGGGGCTTCTGATTCACAAGGCCTAGGGTAAGATCAAGAACCTGCATTTCTAACAAGTTCCTAGATGATGCTGGTGTCTGTGCACTGAGCACACACTTTAAGCACCACTGGTCTACATCATATGCAAGGAAAGGTTTTATCTGTCTTTGTATCTTTCATACAGATGAGGACTCACGTTGAAGGTGGCATCTAAAAATGTCTGTGGAAAGTGGAAGAAGTTGATAACGCTAATAAATCTTTACAATGGCAAGTCCATTGTAAAGATCTGACCACATTAAGCTGACTGTGATAATCTTCCAAGGAAAACCACGCCTCAGGGAGAGGTGGGGAAGCTGACATTCCAGGTAGTGTGGATGAGTTTTAAACAGGATAGGGACCCAATCATAATGCTGTGTCACAGACTGCATATTTGGAGGATAGATTAGAGGAAGGAAGAGAGACTGGTGAGTGGAGGGCAGTACAGTTAGTAAAGAAAGAATAATGCTTTACTAAATGAAATTGCTAAATTCAGAGAAGATGGAAAATTATTATCAGGAAATCAGAATTCACAGGACTAGGATTAAATGACTCGAAAGAAAAGATGAGACAAGGGTGGTTTTATATTTCTACTTAATTTTATGGGAGGACAGTGATGTCCATTGCTGAAGTAAAAAAAAATCCTAGTGACAGACTTATAGAATTTCTTGTGCTTGGTGTGAAAATTTTGTTAGCAGACTTCGTCATGTCTTTAGGTCTTCTGAGTGGAGACACTGAGAAATCAGAAGTGATTAGTTTGTAAGTATGGTTCAGGGTATCTCCAAACCTTCATGAGTTAATTCGTCAAAATTAATACATAATTACATGTGGCAAAATATAGCTGCATTAAAATTTATTTTTAAATTGAGTGTATCCTTGAACTTATTCCTCATAAAACTTTAAAAAACTTTGTTGCTGAAGTCTAGTCAACTTCCCCGACCATAGCCTGCCTTTCCTATATATCCCACCACATAAAAAGCCTTACATGTTTAAACAAACAAAACAAAATCCTTTTAAATGTATTTATCAAGAAGAGAGTGTTCCTATTAGTAATCCAATCTATGGGGGAAAGATCACAAATTGTCTATATCTGATTCTATAAAGTTAAAAATTAACTTATGTTTTCTTTTAATTCCCCAGTAACTCTAAAATAATACTGTTAGAAACATTTGTTCTAACTGAAGAATTGCATCAAGAGAAAATGTATTAGTATGGACTTAAAGATACACTCAAAAACAGCAATACAATATCACTGGCTTTCCTTGTTTGTTGTCCTAAATTACCCTCATTTTGTTGTCTTTTTTCACTTTTTTATACTTAAATTACCAAGTCTAATGCAATGTATGTGTTTCCCAAAAGATACAACCATTGTATCTGATACACAAAGAGGCTCAGATTTATGCAACAACAACAAAGAAAAAGAATATGGAACATCGGATACATTTTTCAAGTTCCCCCATATATTTGCTGCAATATTTAAAGAGAGAAACATCTGATATATCTTGATCATTTTTATACTGAGATATGGAAACTGTTTTTAGTGTATTTCAGTAGATCATTAGGAACAGAGAAATCACAGGAGAAACACCTCATTGCATTTAAAAACTGGTGAGTGGGGGCAGTACAGTTAGTAAAGAAAGAATAATGCTTTACTAAATGAAATTGCTAAATTCAGAGAAGATGGAAAATTATTATCAGGAAATCAGAATTCACAGGACTAGGATTAAATGACTCGAAAGAAAAGATGAGACAAGGGTGGTTTTATATTTCTACTTAATTTTATGGGAGGACAGTGATGTCCATTGCTGAAGTAAAAAAAAATCCTAGTGACAGACTTATAGAATTTCTTGTGCTTGGTGTGAAAATTTTGTTAGCAGACTTCGTCATGTCTTTAGGTCTTCTGAGTGGAGACACTGAGAAATCAGAAGTGATTAGTTTGTAAGTATGGTTCAGGGTATCTCCAAACCTTCATGAGTTAATTCGTCAAAATTAATACATAATTACATGTGGCAAAATATAGCTGCATTAAAATTTATTTTTAAATTGAGTGTATCCTTGAACTTATTCCTCATAAAACTTTAAAAAACTTTGTTGCTGAAGTCTAGTCAACTTCCCGACCATAGCCTGCCTTTCCTATATATCCCACCACATAAAAAGCCTTACATGTTTAAACAAACAAAACAAAATCCTTTTAAATGTATTTATCAAGAAGAGAGTGTTCCTATTAGTAATCCAATCTATGGGGGAAAGATCACAAATTGTCTATATCTGATTCTATAAATTTAAAAAATTAACTTATGTTTTCTTTTAATTCCCCAGTAACTCTAAAATAATACTGTTAGAAACATTTGTTCTAACTGAAGAATTGCATCAAGAGAAAATGTATTAGTATGGACTTAAAGATACACTCAAAAACAGCAATACAATATCACTGGCTTTCCTTGTTTGTTGTCCTAAATTACCCTCATTTTGTTGTCTTTTTTCACTTTTTTATACTTAAATTACCAAGTCTAATGCAATGTATGTGTTTCCCAAAAGATACAACCATTGTATCTGATACACAAAGAGGCTCAGATTTATGCAACAACAACAAAGAAAAAGAATATGGAACATCGGATACATTTTTCAAGTTCCCCCATATATTTGCTGCAATATTTAAAGAGAGAAACATCTGATATATCTTGATCATTTTTATACTGAGATATGGAAACTGTTTTTAGTGTATTTCAGTAGATCATTAGGAACAGAGAAATCACAGGAGAAACACCTCATTGCATTTCCACTAATAGGAACTAGAAAGTGAATAACTTGGAGGTTGCCCTGATCTCTTCTCACCTTGCTACTGCTGTGTTTCTTTTTGCTCACTGAGGGTGACCCTGGTTGCCCAGGACTGGGAACAGAACTGGATCCGGCTGATGTAGGACCTGAATGCACATGAGATCCTTTTTCAACAACAGACGACAGAACCAATGGTGATTGCTGTAGCGAGACCTTCTGGAGCTCTGCGGCCAACTGCTTGGGATCAACTCCTGGGGATTTTGCTTTATCCACTGCAACAAAATGAAATGGTTTCACATTTTCTCAGTTTCATAGGTACTTAATATCATGCAACTGAGCTTATTTCTAGGTGACAAAGTCAAAATGTTACTTATAAAACAATCTAAAAAAAAAAGACCATGCAATCGCACTGTTATGAATGTCTTTTTAAGGAAGTCTAGAAGGCTCAGAGAGAAAGAATATTGAATTATAGAGGTAATTTGAGGTTCCTATTATATCATCAAAGAAAATGTTTGTAAGTGTTAGAAAACTGTATGGATGATAACATACTCTATTTTATTCTCTGGAATTTAATTTGTATGATTGGTTGTTTTTACCTCTTGAAATCTTACATATCTATCTACGGGGAAATTTCAAAGAATATATTTATACTTACACATGTATGAAAATTTCTATAGGTCTTGGTCTGCTCTGTTTAGTGCCATAACCTAGATTCTTGGAGATGCTGACTATAGCATAGGAAGTGCTTGATAAACATTTGTTATACAAAGGAATAGTGATATCTTTAATCTTATAAATGATCTCAATTTATGAACTATACTTATTCTCTTAGAGTTAAATCTACTTCATTGGGTTCTTACATGTTATGTTGATTTTTATTTATTTTAAAAGGCAATCAAAATTTTCAGTAGCGTTCCAAAGCCTAGTTATGCTAAAAGGAACATAGTATTACCTAACCAAAGAGAGAAACATCTGATATATCTTGATCATTTTTATACTGAGATATGGAAACTGTTTTTAGTGTATTTCAGTAGATCATTAGGAACAGAGAAATCACAGGAGAAACACCTCATTGCATTTCCACTAATAGGAACTAGAAAGTGAATAACTTGGAGGTTGCCCTGATCTCTTCTCACCTTGCTACTGCTGTGTTTCTTTTTGCTCACTGAGGGTGACCCTGGTTGCCCAGGACTGGGAACAGAACTGGATCCGGCTGATGTAGGACCTGAATGCACATGAGATCCTTTTTCAACAACAGACGACAGAACCAATGGTGATTGCTGTAGCGAGACCTTCTGGAGCTCTGCGGCCAACTGCTTGGGATCAACTCCTGGGGATTTTGCTTTATCCACTGCAACAAAATGAAATGGTTTCACATTTTCTCAGTTTCATAGGTACTTAATATCATGCAACTGAGCTTATTTCTAGGTGACAAAGTCAAAATGTTACTTATAAAACAATCTAAAAAAAAAAGACCATGCAATCGCACTGTTATGAATGTCTTTTTAAGGAAGTCTAGAAGGCTCAGAGAGAAAGAATATTGAATTATAGAGGTAATTTGAGGTTCCTATTATATCATCAAAGAAAATGTTTGTAAGTGTTAGAAAACTGTATGGATGATAACATACTCTATTTTATTCTCTGGAATTTAATTTGTATGATTGGTTGTTTTTACCTCTTGAAATCTTACATATCTATCTACGGGGAAATTTCAAAGAATATATTTATACTTACACATGTATGAAAATTTCTATAGGTCTTGGTCTGCTCTGTTTAGTGCCATAACCTAGATTCTTGGAGATGCTGACTATAGCATAGGAAGTGCTTGATAAACATTTGTTATACAAAGGAATAGTGATATCTTTAATCTTATAAATGATCTCAATTTATGAACTATACTTATTCTCTTAGAGTTAAATCTACTTCATTGGGTTCTTACATGTTATGTTGATTTTTATTTATTTTAAAAGGCAATCAAAATTTTCAGTAGCGTTCCAAAGCCTAGTTATGCTAAAAGGAACATAGTATTACCTAAAACTCATATAGGACCCCAAATAAATGGTTCGGTGGATTATTTTCATAGGATGAATTTAATTGTAAAGAATTCAAAATGAATTCACACAGCAAGAATTTCAAATAAATTTCAGTAATGGGTCTAACATGTTTATATGGGTTTCCCTAGAATACTAAAAATGTAACTACAATGCTTCTGATTTTCTTTACTAGTCCATAAATATGTAAACATCCATGTCTATAAATCTATTTTTGCCTATATCTCTGTGTCTATATCTTCATAGATGCAGCTTTATAGTTTATCTTTCTAGATATAGCTCCATCTGCCTCTACAGCTGCTTTTCCATCTTCATCTTCACCTACACTTGGAAGCAGATCGCTTTCACCTACCAGCTTTGGGTGGTTCATGAAGTTCTAGGTGCTGAGAATGTTCAGAATCTGAGAGCATATTGAGGTCCCTAAAAATTAAAACAACAAAAAATTAAGAAAGCAATTGAGGAGGTCTGAAACAGAAGACCCCTTTTCCCAACTACACTGAATATTATTTTCAGTAGGTAAATGAGAAGTGGTCAATGATAGAAAGCAATTTCAAAGCATGCTCACCCTTCGAATCAAATATATATTTGCAATGCTGTTAAAAGTCAGCTGATAAAAATGATTATTTAAGGTGAAATCTTTATGGGTTAAATATAAGTTCCTTAATATTGTAAAAATCCACGAAATCTCAATGGATTTAGACTTTTATTTAAATGAGGCATATTTCAATAAAATCGTGAAAGGGGACATAATCAGAAACAAAATTAGCTGAATTCTTTCAATGCTTTAGACTTGGATTCTGAACACAAGAAATCTATAAACTTGCATTCACTTTATTTTCTAATTACAGGAAATCTGACGGGCAAAGGTTCCACCTTAACAATTTTAAATTAAAAGAGCCATGAATAGCCAAAAAATGGAAACAAAAAGATGGGGAAAAACTCACAGTCTTACACATATTTCTGCTTCCCCACTTTGCTGACTAATGATACTCTGCACTTCTTCATATGTCTTAGAAGTTAAAGGAATTCCATTCCATTCCAATACTTGCATGCCTAAAAATAAAAATTCAAGTATAAAATTAAAAAAGGTGTGCTATGTCTCATCTGGGTCCACAGGGCATAGAAGATACTGCTTTGAATTTAAAAACCATTTCAGCAGCCACTCAACTTAGCACACCATTTCAGAGAACATCACCTCAGAGTTCTCGCAACATTGATACCAAAGCCATATGTAGTTTGATTTTATCAACTTACCTGATCATATAAAATGTATCCAATCGAACATGCAAAATGTTGCTCTTGAAAACCTATTATCAAACGCATGCATTTTGTTCACACTGTTATAAAGAAAACACTCTTGACTACAATGCAACCAATTTCGTGTGAGAAAAAACAATTGCAACCACCAATATAATTTCTCTATGGGCAACGAAAAGTGTAAACTCCTGTTACATTAGAGAATAGGAG
This sequence comes from Tragulus kanchil, assembly GCA_022376925.1. Lineage (NCBI taxonomy): Eukaryota > Metazoa > Chordata > Mammalia > Artiodactyla > Tragulidae > Tragulus > Tragulus kanchil. The sequence goes on from JAIOJX010000030.1 coordinate 96,825,936, forward strand.
TGGTAGAAAAAATCATGAGGATTTTGTTGTGAAGCTCCCTTTAAGAAACTGTTAATAGCTTTAACTCTGCTCAGGTAAAAAATATTTCCATGGTATGTCTTTTTCTTCACTGCATGCAAGGCAGTCTAGAGTAGAAGAAACATGTCATATAGAGGGCAGCATCATGGGTATATGTGTGGCCTATGTGCGTTCGCCCTATGCTCAGAAGGGATTCATCCTGGGTTCAATTCTTTGCTGCTGCCATCTTGAAATTCTTAGCACCGTTTGAACAGAGTCCTACATTTTCATTTTGCTCTCAGTTCCATAAATGATGTTGCCAGACTGGTGACAGGACATTTTGTGTTCCCTCTTTTTCTAGAAAGATAATTTTCATAGAAGAAAGTAGTAACAGAATTAGTATTCTAATGTTTTACATTTAGTTTTTTTTTTTTTTATTTCATCCATTTTATATGAGCTGTCAAATAATTTAGTGTGAGTGTGTAGCCCAAATCACATGGTTCTATTATATAGTTACGTGAACTAGATATAAATAAGATGAAACCATCCAAAGCTACAGCGCCAGATACTTGCGAATGCTACTAGCTTTACCTGAGAAAAAAATTCCTGAGTGTCATGACTAGATTATTATTTAAAAAGAAATACTTGTTGAACCACTAGGTTTTCAAACAGTTTCACAGGTGCCAATGTGAAATTCCCTGTTACTCACCAGTGGCTTTCACAAGAAATTCTAAACATGGCATGATTGAGTCATCAAAAGTTTTGATGGTTTTGATATGCATTGGAAACAATTAAAGGAAGTCCTTTTACCATTGAGAGATGGCAAAAGAAATCCATAAGAATGCCTACAATAACACAAACAAGATAGATGACTTTTCTATAACTTACTCCAAGAAAACATTACCTTCAGATGGGCCTTAGGTTTATTTCAACAATCCCAGGCTGTTGTACACATAAAAATGAGAAAAATTACGTAAAAGACAGTGATAATACCACTAAAGAAAAATGTAGCACTGAAGGAGGTAAAGCACACTGAAAAATACTTCTTTTAGTCACAAGGAAGAATACATTTATAAACAGATGATTCTGAATTGAAACAAATTAATGATGTTACAATCCCAAAATTGCATTGTCACTTTTCTGCAGGAGCAATGAAAGCAAATAGCTGCATAACCTTCATGTCTCTAGTTTTGAATTTACCTGTTCATTTTTCACATTTCAAAGGGGCAAATTTAGAAAATGCAATTATTTAGTGAAATGAAAAAATGCTTCTAGTCATAAAAAAGGAAGTATGTTTAGACTCATAAATAAAACAGATGGAAAAAATACAGAGAGAACTAGTATTTTACCTAGATATATACCTGAGATCACGAACCACATGATCTTCTCTGTCTCAAGATACACCAGTTGAACTTCCTCCCTACTTATTCAGTTTCCCACTAGCACTGATACAGGACTGCAGTTCAAAAGATTTTGTCAGTTCTTTCAGCCCTTTATTGTTGGTGAGTGTGAGAGATCTATAGTGAATGTGACTACTTGAATGTAGTTATTTAATAACTTCCCTTTCATCTGTCTCTCCAGGTTCCTACAAATTCTACAAGAACCAAAGTAAAATAAATGAGCATACAAATCACTCCTTTTAAATTTGCCATATGATTTTAGGAGCTGTGAGAATTAAGTGTGATTATGTACGTGTCTTCAAATATGGCATTTTTGAAAATAATTATAAAGTCCTAGAAACTACTTTAAAATGCATGCAAAAATTGTTTAACCTATCATACAAATGTTCTCTAAAAGTGTATTTTATCATTGAATTGATTCGGATGTAAGCATGTTCAGTCTTAAGGAAATGTTTTACTCTGTCTTTGGTTTAGAACCAATTCTGGGGAGACAGTGGACACAAGAATGGTTTTATTTATTGTTTACTATTATGTGAAAACAGATTTTCTTTTAATTATATCAACATGTATGTTAACCAGTTGTTCAAGTTTGAGAATGTACAGGTGGTACTTCAATTATATTCCTAGAAAATGCCTATTCTAATAATTTCAAATAGAAAAACTAGGATAATATGAATTATTTTTGAATGTGCATCAGTAATTATAAAATTACCTTCTTAAAGTCTTATACTTTGGTTATTTAAATCCCCAAAATGCAATAATCAGGTAATTTCTGAATTTTAAAAAGTTAACTCTCAAATATGTGGGGATTTTTTGGCCACTTCTAATGGTCTTTCATTTATTTCCATCTTTGTTCTTTTGACCTATGTGGGCCTCCCAGGGAAGTTGCCTCTTTCGTTGCTGACCACTGGTTCAGGGTGCATGCACTCCAGAACTCTGGCTTATAATTGGACACACGGGCCGAGTATGTGGGATCTTCCTGGGCCAGGGATCGACCTGGTGCCCCTTGGACTATAAGGCGGATTCTTTACCCACTGGACCACCAGGGAAGCCCTATTCGTATGTTGATAATAGACAATTTCATGCATGTTATTTTTTGGTCTGTATTTAATATTTATCACTACTTCAAAAACATCTTCTGGATTAAAATTATTGCATTATTAATCAAAATCTTATAGCTTAAGGTATATTCCAACAAATGCAACACAAAAGCTCATGATTTTATTTATCTAACTCACAAATACTTATGTGCTGGCACTATACCATTCATCACTTTTGTGATGATCTACTATTGAATGCTGTTAAAAAAGTTAGCGAAAATGATACTCCACAGAATAATTGAAATACCTGGGCAATTAGTGAAATGAAGATGATACACAGAAAAGAAAATTCAAAGATGTTTTAAGTATATGAAGAAAAGTCTATAAAAGAAAGAAAAGTTCAGATTCATTAGAGATTAGAAAGTACAAATTAAAGCTATAATGATGTATTACTTAACTCTGATCATACTGAAAAAAGTTTAAAAGCTAGAAAGTACAGTGTGCTGACTAGGATATGGGATTAGGGGACCGTGACTTTAAGGGAAATTATAATAATACATACTAGGCAGTTGTTCAGCTTTATTGCCATTCTAGGATGTGAGAATACTATGACTATGTCTGGATGAAAAACACAACTGCTTGTTTACAATTTATAAATATGTAATTATTTTAATGAGAATGCACATAGCAACCACTCTAGAGTACAATGTGGCAGCACATTGTTAAATTAAGCACATGTACACCCTAGAACCCAAAAATCTTCTCAAGTTTCTATTTATGGGGAGGTGGTACTACCAGGAAAAATGAAAAATGAGAGTATACTAGATACTTAGGATAGAAACACTTAGCAGTCTTAAGAAAGAGACCATACAGGTGATTAACACCAAAGGATGGATCCTTCTTAAAATCATTTGCCAAGCAGAAACATGTGAGAAACAGGATCGGATCTATAGGCTAAAGACACTCATGTTCATTAAAATAATATCTGGACTAACATTATACAAATAAACAACAGATATTTCATAAATTATAATGGTTGCTCATAGAAGTAAGGACAGGAAAAGAAATTGGGATTAAAGGAAACAAGTGAGTTAATAAATAAATAAACAAACACACCTCCTACCCACCCACCCACTGGAGTAGCAAAAAAAATAATTAAAAAAAGACACTCCAAACTTAATTAAAAGTCTGTATATATTATCCCTTTTTTTCCACCAACATTATTAACTATGGCTCTAGATCAATTTCTTAAATTTGGAAATTTATTTGGAAATTAATTTCCTAAATTTGTGCTCAAGAATTCTCTATAAACTAGCAGCAGCAGGAAAAATTCAGCTAAACTTGTTATGTGTCCTGGTTTCCTATTAATAAAGAGATATACTATGGAATGCTGTTAAAAAAGTTAGCGAAAATGATACTCCACAGAATAATTGAAATACCTGGGCAATTAGTGAAATGAAGATGATACACAGAAAAGAAAATTCAAAGATGTTTTAAGTATATGAAGAAAAGTCTATAAAAGAAAGAAAAGTTCAGATTCATTAGAGATTAGAAAGTACAAATTAAAGCTATAATGATGTATTACTTAACTCTGATCATACTGAAAAAAGTTTAAAAGCTAGAAAGTACAGTGTGCTGACTAGGATATGGGATTAGGGGACCGTGACTTTAAGGGAAATTATAATAATACATACTAGGCAGTTGTTCAGCTTTATTGCCATTCTAGGATGTGAGAATACTATGACTATGTCTGGATGAAAAACACAACTGCTTGTTTACAATTTATAAATATGTAATTATTTTAATGAGAATGCACATAGCAACCACTCTAGAGTACAATGTGGCAGCACATTGTTAAATTAAGCACATGTACACCCTAGAACCCAAAAATCTTCTCAAGTTTCTATTTATGGGGAGGTGGTACTACCTGGAAAAAATGAAAAATGAGAGTATACTAGATACTTAGGATAGAAACACTTAGCAGTCTTAAGAAAGAGACCATACAGGTGATTAACACCAAAGGATGGATCCTTCTTAAAATCATTTGCCAAGCAGAAACATGTGAGAAACAGGATCGGATCTATAGGCTAAAGACACTCATGTTCATTAAAATAATATCTGGACTAACATTATACAAATAAACAACAGATATTTCATAAATTATAATGGTTGCTCATAGAAGTAAGGACAGGAAAAGAAATTGGGATTAAAGGAAACAAGTGAGTTAATAAATAAATAAACAAACACACCTCCTACCCACCCACCCACTGGAGTAGCAAAAAAAATAATTAAAAAAAGACACTCCAAACTTAATTAAAAGTCTGTATATATTATCCCTTTTTTTTCCACCAACATTATTAACTATGGCTCTAGATCAATTTCTTAAATTTGGAAATTTATTTGGAAATTAATTTCCTAAATTTGTGCTCAAGAATTCTCTATAAACTAGCAGCAGCAGGAAAAATTCAGCTAAACTTGTTATGTGTCCTGGTTTCCTATTAATAAAGAGCAAAGGAAGTGAGTTTCGGGAGTCAAATATGTTATCCCCATCAATTACACTATTAATAATTACTCATGTATTTTCAAATTAGTCTATGTCAATATAAGAAAAAGGCATAGATAGATGGATTTCACAACTTTCAAAATTACATTTGATACTATTTTATTATTTTAGCCTGTTTATACATTAACACTGTCTACAGTCCATGAGTCGAAAAAGTTGGCTATAACTTAGTGACTAAACAACACACATTAACATAAAGAGAGAAAGAAGGGTGGAAAAAGGGGGAAAAAGGGGAATAAAAAAATGGAGGGAGGTAAAGGTAAAAAAAAAAACAAAACTGAATATAGTGTCCTGATTATTTACAGGTCAATGGAGATGCATTTAATTATAATAAAATATTCAATACTGTTGACTTCCCTGGTGGCTCAGACAGTAAAGAATCCATCTGCAATGTGGGAGGCGTGGGTTGGGAAGATCCTCTGGAGGATGGCATGGTAACCCACTCCAGCATTCTTGACTGGGAAATCTGATGGGCAGGGGAGTCTGGCGGGCTGTAGTCCATGGGCTTGGGAAGTCAGACACGACTGGGCCAGTAAGAACAGCTCAGCATATTCCATACTGTACACCAGAAACACTTTAAAAACCAGCAAAGTTACATTCTCAAATGAAATTAATTTATGTATTACAAAATTGTCACATTTGGAATATCAATAATTATCTAAGACATATCAAAGACTAGCGTTTCTTTTTTTTTTTTTTAAGATTTATTTATTTATTTATTTTGGGCTGGGGTCTGGGGAGGGAGGGAGCGGGTGGGCCACTTCTATTGGTCTTTCATTTCTCTATTTTCATCTGTATTTGTTCTTTGGCTCCTGTGGGCCTCCCGTCGCGGTGGCGTCTGTCGTTGCAGAGCGCTGACTATGGGCGCATGCGCTCCAGAGCTCCGGCTCGGTGATTGGACACATCGGTCCAGCCGCTCCGTGGCACGTGGGATCTTCCCAGGCCAGGGATCAAACCGGTGCCCTTTGCACTGCAAGGCAGTGTCTTTACCCACTGGACCACCAGGGGAAGCCCAAGACTAATGTTAAACTGAGCTTGCCCCCACTTTTTTCCCATTTCTGAGTCTACTGAAAGTATTTAGAAGTAATGACTGCTACACTTAGAGACGTAAAATCAATTTAGTTCCATTTATACACAATTTAAAGAAAAAAGATTACATCATATTTTGCAGTATTAATAGTTAATAAGAATAAAGGGGTGGGATGGGGGGGGATATACATATGACTAATCTGGGAACATACATATCTGTAAACAGCAAAACTCTGTAAAAGTTAAAAGTAAAATGAAAGTTAAAAAAAAAAAAAACCCAATGTAAAAAAAAAAAAAGGGTCTTTGAAGGAGGATGGTATGAATAAAATGGCTTGTAAAAGCGTGTCACAATGATTTCACAAACACATTCTAGAGCGAGATCCTTGTAGATATGATTAGTTTAGTCCTCTGTACAATAGAGAAGTAAAACATGAAGTGAGATGACTTTTCTAACATCATACAGTTAGTTAATGGTAATGCCGAAATAAGAACTCCATTTAACTGTCTCTTAGTCCAATGCTAGTAAGGGTAAATAGGAAAATTCATTCAAATTACACTAACTAAAACTATGGCATAGTCCACCTGCATATATACAATATTCAAAATATGTAACAAATATGGGCACAAAGAAGGTATACATTATCTATAATGTTACTTGTAATCACAATCAGGAAAGATAATTTATTAATATTAGTTTATCTATACGACAATTTATTTGAAGGTTTGGACACACAAAAATTGGAGAGACTGAACAAAGTTCTTGTGGGATATGTCATTTTATAGTGGGTTTAACAATCACCATTATGAGTGGAAAAAAAGCTGATTGGCTTTCTCATCTTTTTTCTCTACTCCACTCCCTGAAAAGAAACCAATATCACATTTCCACAGGCATCATCATGGGAAACCATGCTGAGCCCTGCTGGAAGGGAAAATAATGTAGGAAGGACCACTCAATGTCACTAATTAGCAGGGAAATTAAAGTCAAAACTACAGTGAGATATCATTTCACACTGTTAGGATGGCTCACAAAAAGACACAAAAAGACAGTAAGTATTAGTAAGGAAGTGAAGAAACTGGAACTAGTATACTCCAGTGGTTACAATGCAAAATAGTGTAGCCACTGTGGAAAACAATATGAAGTTTCCTAAAAGTTAAAAATAGAATTACCACATGATTTAGAAATCTTGTTTCTAGGCATTTATTTCATAGAATTGAAATCAGGATCTTAGAGAGATGTCAACACTCACACACTCTCTATACAAAAGTCCAAGTGTGCAAATAACATATATATCCATTAACAGATAAATGGATCAAGATAATAGGGTTTATAAATACTAAAGAATTACTCAGGCTTTATTGTTCCTGGAGTCAGGAGATCCTGTAATATGAGGCATGAATAAACCATGACAACTTGCTAAGTGAACTAAACCAGTCACTGGAGGATAAATACTTTGTGATTCTATCTGCATGCCTGTGTGCTAAATTGTTCAGTCATGTCCTACTCTTTGCGACCCTATGGACTGCAGTCCACCAGGCTACACTGTGCATGGGATTATCCCAGGAAGTAACACTGGGATGGGTTGCCATGCCCCTCTCCTCCAGAGGATCTTCTCAATCCAGGGATCGAAATCCTGTATCTTATGTTGGCAGGCAGGTTCCTTACCACTAACGCCACCTGAGAAGCTTCCATCTCTAAAAGGTACATGAAACAGTCAAATTCATAAAAGCAAATAATAGACTGGTTGTTGCCAGTTCCTTGGGGAGGGGGATATGGGGAGTTTCTAATTAACTTGATTAAAGTTTAGTTTTGCAAGACAAATAAGCTTTAGATATCTGACACTCTGCCCTTAGATACCAATACTGTATTGTACACTTAAAAACCAAGAGGATAGATCTCATGTTAAAAGTACTAACCAGAATATTAAAAAAAAAAAAAAAAAGGAAAAAAGAAATGTATGGTGAATAAAAAGAATGGGAGGTAATGGGTTCTAGGAAGACCTCCCCCAACAGTGGTGACTGGAGGCTGCAAAGGCATTAGGGAGCAGTATCCTGCTTGCTTATATTATCCAGGGAAGATGACATTACCTCAAGAAGAAATTCCTAGGTGGTGCCATTAGAAAAGTTGACTTCAATGTAGGCAGAATTACTCTTATGAAAAATTAGTCATCGTATAAAGGCAATGCCCACTCAAGGAAGTGGGCTGGCTTGCTCATCACTCTCTCTGTGTGTGGGTCAATGTACAGAGGCCCAACCTTCATTGCTCCCTCACTGGGAAGTTCTCCAGTGCTCACAGGGAGGGAAACATCAAACAATATTTGTGATTCAATTTTCACCAGCAGATGAAAGAAAGATTAGAATTGATTATATTTGATTTACTGAAAAAGGAATGTGTTTCTTATACACCAGAATGGTGTTGCTTTTTAAATAGAGTTAAGGTAAATAACAAAATATAATTAGCCATGAAAACTGGCCAACTTGAAGATTATCAATGATAGGATTATGTTTCTAATCACTATGACTACTAAAATAATCCATTATTCACTTCCATATTTCTTGAAAGGATTGGTACAGATGCCAAAGTCACTCAATGGCTATAGTTTAAGGTACACAGAATTAGATTATTTCAAACAGCCTTAAATAGAATGTGGCTGAATAAGGCAGGAAAGGGGCTATGGTTAGATTAGTAAAAATTTATTGATTCTCGCCAAAATAATATAACATGTGAAGATATTCAATGACAGGTATGTGATGCTACTAAAATCTCATTTAAAGTAGGTCAAAGTTCATAACTTTAAAAAGCTTTCTTATTTAATTTCCTACTTTATTTTGTCAAAATACTCAGTGATGCTTTCTATTGACTTTCTAATTAAATGGCATGAAAAGATTAATATCATCAAGTCTAAAGGATGCCATGAACAGCCAACAGTAACAGATTAATCAAAAATATATTCACGATTATGGGGCTTCCCCTGGTGGTCCAGTGGGTAAAGACACTGCCTTGCAGTGCAAGGGGCACCGGTTCGAGCCCTGGCCTGGGAAGATCCCACGTGCCGCGGAGCGACTGGTCTGATGTGTCCAATCACCGAGCCGGAGCTCTGGAGCGCATGCGCCCAGAGCCAGCGCTCTGCAACGACAGACGCCACCGCGATGGGAGGCCCACAGGAGCCAAAGAACAAATACGGATGAACATAGAGAAATGAAAGACCAATAGAAGTGGCCCGCCTGCTCCCCTCCCTCCCCAACCCGACCCCCGGCCAAAATAAATAAATAAATAAATCTTAAAAAAAAAAAAAAAAAATATATATATATATATATTCATGATTATATAGAGATACAGAGTTGGGTTAAACGGATATAGGGAGCTAGGGTACATCATATAATTATGCATGAGAAAAGCTTGTCTTAACTGCCTCCTCTGCTTTAAGCATTCCTAGTGAAATATCAGAGATTTTAACTTTATGTTCTCAGTTTTTTTGATACTCATGTATTTTGTACATTTCCTTTATAAAACTATTTAAATTTATCCTATTAATCAGACAATGGAGTTTAACATAAAGTATCATTAATTTACATTTGGAAAAGTGTTTCCTAATAAACACAAGAGATATTTAAACTAGTGGCAAAAAAACATCATCATATCCACTGAGCATATATATATTTATATGCATATAATATGTATATAGAAGATACAAATTCTATTTTATAACATTATTTGAAAGATAAAATGTGCAGAACTTTGTTTGATTTTCTGAGTTTTAACTTTAAATCATATGCAAAATCAGATAGAAATGCTATAACATGTAAAAAATTATTTTTTTTCGAATTTGAAACAGGTATGTGATGCTACTAAAATCTCATTTAAAGTAGGTCAAAGTTCATAACTTTAAAAAGCTTTCTTATTTAATTTCCTACTTTATTTTGTCAAAATACTCAGTGATGCTTTCTATTGACTTTCTAATTAAATGGCATGAAAAGATTAATATCATCAAGTCTAAAGGATGCCATGAACAGCCAACAGTAACAGATTAATCAAAAATATATTCACGATTATGGGGCTTCCCCTGGTGGTCCAGTGGGTAAAGACACTGCCTTGCAGTGCAAGGGGCACCGGTTCGAGCCCTGGCCTGGGAAGATCCCACGTGCCGCGGAGCGACTGGTCTGATGTGTCCAATCACCGAGCCGGAGCTCTGGAGCGCATGCGCCCAGAGCCAGCGCTCTGCAACGACAGACGCCACCGCGATGGGAGGCCCACAGGAGCCAAAGAACAAATACGGATGAACATAGAGAAATGAAAGACCAATAGAAGTGGCCCGCCTGCTCCCCTCCCTCCCCAACCCGACCCCCGGCCAAAATAAATAAATAAATAAATCTTAAAAAAAAAAAAAAAAAATATATATATATATATATTCATGATTATATAGAGATACAGAGTTGGGTTAAACGGATATAGGGAGCTAGGGTACATCATATAATTATGCATGAGAAAAGCTTGTCTTAACTGCCTCCTCTGCTTTAAGCATTCCTAGTGAAATATCAGAGATTTTAACTTTATGTTCTCAGTTTTTTTGATACTCATGTATTTTGTACATTTCCTTTATAAAACTATTTAAATTTATCCTATTAATCAGACAATGGAGTTTAACATAAAGTATCATTAATTTACATTTGGAAAAGTGTTTCCTAATAAACACAAGAGATATTTAAACTAGTGGCAAAAAGACATCATCATATCCACTGAGCATATATATATTTATATGCATATAATATGTATATAGAAGATACAAATTCTATTTTATAACATTATTTGAAAGATAAAATGTGCAGAACTTTGTTTGATTTTCTGAGTTTTAACTTTAAATCATATGCAAAATCAGATAGAAATGAAATTATATTTTGAAAATTAAAGTGAAATGAAATCCCAGTAGCCCTTCAAGTTCTCCTGTCCATGGAATTCTTCAGGCAAGAATACTGGAGTGGGTAGCCATTCCTTTCTCCAAGGGATCTTCCTGAACCAAGGATCGAACACAGGTCTCCTATATTACCAGGAAGATTCTTTTACTGTCTGAGTCACCATGGAAGCCCCAGTCAAAATTAAGGAGCAAAAATAATTCTAATATATTATTTCAATATATTATTTTTCGAAAAAAAATTTTTTTTTCAAAGTAGGAGGGAATTTTAAAAAAATCATAACTTGGGCTTCCCCTGGTGGTCCAGTGGGTAAGGACACCGCCTTGCAGTGCAAGGGACGCCAGTTCGATCCCTGGCCTAGGAAGATCCCACATGCCATGGAGCAACTGGACCTATGTGTCCAATTACCGAGCCGGAGCTCTGGAGCGCATGCGCCCAGAGCCAGCGCTCTGCAACGACAGACGCCACCGTTATGGGAAGCCCACAGTAACCAAAGAACAAGACAGATGAAAATAGAGAAATGAAAGACCAATAGAAGTGGCCCGCCTGCTCCCCTCCCTCCCCAACCCGACCCCCGCCCAAAAATAAAGAAATAAATAGATCTTTAAAAAAAAAAAAAAAAATCATAACTTAAGTATTTATCACTAGAAACACAACCATGGTCAGTTTTGGTGCACACAAATGTTTTCACATTTTGCTTATTTTCAGTCAAATGTGCTATATAATTATTATAGATGGGATAATCAAAACCTAAAAAGTGAACTTTACATAAACACTTCCATCAAGTGTTAAAGGTAGAAAAACAGAGCTCTTATAAAACTATTTAAATTTATCCTATTAATCAGACAATGGAGTTTAACATAAAGTATCATTAATTTACATTTGGAAAAGTGTTTCCTAATAAACACAAGAGATATTTAAACTAGTGGCAAAAGACATCATCATATCCACTGAGCATATATATATTTATATGCATATAATATGTATATAGAAGATACAAATTCTATTTTATAACATTATTTGAAAGATAAAATGTGCAGAACTTTGTTTGATTTTCTGAGTTTTAACTTTAAATCATATGCAAAATCAGATAGAAATGAAATTATATTTTGAAAATTAAAGTGAAATGAAATCCCAGTAGCCCTTCAAGTTCTCCTGTCCATGGAATTCTTCAGGCAAGAATACTGGAGTGGGTAGCCATTCCTTTCTCCAAGGGATCTTCCTGAACCAAGGATCGAACACAGGTCTCCTATATTACCAGGAAGATTCTTTTACTGTCTGAGTCACCATGGAAGCCCCAGTCAAAATTAAGGAGCAAAAATAATTCTAATATATTATTTCAATATATTATTTTTCGAAAAAAAATTTTTTTTTCAAAGTAGGAGGGAATTTTAAAAAAATCATAACTTGGGCTTCCCCTGGTGGTCCAGTGGGTAAGGACACCGCCTTGCAGTGCAAGGGACGCCTGTTCGAGCCCTGGCCTGGGAAGATCCCACGTGCCGCGGAGCGGCTGGACCGATGTGTCCAATTACCGAGCCGGAGCTCTGGAGCGCATGCACCCAGAGTCGGCGCTCTGCAAGGACAGACGCCACCGCGATGGGAGGCCCACAGGAGCCAAAGAACAAAAACAGATGAAAATAGAGAAATGAAAGACCAATAGAAGTGGCCCGCCTGCTCCCCTCCCTCCCCAACCCGACCCCCGCCCAAAAATAAAGAAATAAATAGATCTTTAAAAAAAAAAAAAAAATCATAACTTAAGTATTTATCACTAGAAACACAACCATGGTCAGTTTTGGTGCACACAAATGTTTTCACATTTTGCTTATTTTCAGTCAAATGTGCTATATAATTATTATAGATGGGATAATCAAAACCTAAAAAGTGAACTTTACATAAACACTTCCATCATTTAGAGTGTTAAAGGGTAGAAAAAAACAGAGAACTCAATTTAAACAGTAATAACCATTTTATCATGCTGAAAGAAACTTAAAAATTGAATTATGTGTTGCTACTTCATAAGAAGTGCCAATATATTATTATTTATATCATGAAGAAGAATTAGCAAATAATTTACTTTGGCTTACTAGATGCTCAGTACATAACGAACATTATTCAATGGTAGAATTCTATTCAAAATGGTCTCAATCACTTTTAGTAAATAGAATGTAATTTCAAAATATATAATATAGTGTATACAACCAATTACAATAGTTGATTTATCCACTAATGAACCAGAGCTGTCTAAGAAGACAACACAACATGTACCAAATGATAGAGAACAAAGCTCAGATATTTCCCTACAGCTCTTTAAAATTCACATAGAGAAATAATTTTCCCTAGCTCAGAAGCAAACATGGTAAAACCCAAATAATGATAATAAATTCTAGATAAATCATATAAAACTTTCAAATATATAACATGTAATTATAAGAGATTATATAAAGCCTTTTTGATGAAAAGGAATAAAAATAGACCTATTTCACTTATGTTAATCATAGCAAATATGGGACTTTTTTTAAAAACATATTTTGACCACTTTTCTTATTTTATCTTTATAGCAATTCTTTAAAATAGGTTGGGTAGATGTAAGTATTCCTATTTTTAAACATCTGAGATTGATTTCATAAATTATATTGAGTGGTAGTTCAAACAAACAAGACCCTTGATTCTTCCTCTAAGTTCAAGAAAATAAGGGCTCATTTCTGTTTAAAACATACACAATACCTGCTTACAAATTTTGTCTATTTTTATAGTTAGTACCTTAGATTTATGTGCATCATCAATATAAATGTAGTTATTTATGTGAAAACCACATCAAGTCCACGAACATTTAGTATGTATCAAAGACAGGATTAGAAGCTGGGTCATACTATGAATCACGATTTCTGACATGACTTCTCCTATTTAGAGTAGAAATATCATGAACATATACTCAGAAAAGGTACATAAGATTATAGCTCCAGTCTTAAGCTGAGAAATGAGAGTGTGGATGGATAACAATGAGTTTAAATGGATTGGCATAAGTTATGAAAGGCCTGGTAAGTCCATTAACCTCGGACTTAATTCACTGGATAATATAAGATGAAAAACTTACCATAACTGAATTGTCATTTTAATAACTGCAGTTTGTAGGTTAGTGTCTCTTTCATGTTTTGTCTTGTACATATTTCTATTGTTACTCTCAAAAAAACCCTTTAATTATGTATTTTTATAATTGTCTTCACTGCTCTCCTGTGAATTTCTATATCCGTACATACATTTGCTGAATGAAAGAATGAATGGATGACGGCAGAGACAGACGGGAAGCTTGAAGAATGCTGACGAAGACAGGAGTTTAGAACAGCAACAGAAGACAGGATCACACATTTATATGTTAACATTATTTTCAGAAAATACTTTCATGAGGAAACTGTGGAATTACTGAGAATCAGTTATTCTAATATAACACTTAAATCCATTTTGCACAATTCACTAATACAAACTAAGTCCTAGAAAAGAGAGAGTTTATCCATTTTTGTTCCTCTCCAATACCTAAAGGGACAGTTAGAGACACGTAATTTTAATATATGAAAATGTATTACAGAATGATTTTTCATCATAAACATTAAAAATGGTGACTCTTGGTGAGATGCAATTTGACAATGATAGGAATAAAAAGCATTTGACTTGCCACCTCTAGAACCACACAGATACACATTTAAGTTGCATGCTGTCTATTAAAGAATGCATACCTACTATATTAATTAAAAATAAGATGAAGACTTGAATGTTAAATGTTCTACAGGTTTGTTACATTACATGGGGATTTGTTATTGTTCAGCCTCTGTGTCCAACTTCGTGACCCCATGAACATCAAGCTTTTTTAAAAAAAAAATGGTAGAGTGCCTTTTGGCTATAAAATTTGAATACTATGCATGGGAACCAACAAATGAACATATTGAGGTCATTTTCACTGAGGTGAAATTTAATATACATGCTGTATAAGTATTTATAGATACATGATATAGTATCATTTATTCCTATGTCCTCTGTTCCCACCTTGGTATGAACAGCCATATTTAACACCTGGATTATTTCCATAGCATCCTAACTGCTCTCTTTCCTAGTCTTTATTCCTTCAAGGTATTCTCCTTATAGCAGAGCAATTTTATGTAAACGCTGCTCAGCTCGCGCAGCCCAGTGCCTTCTCATTTGACGTTAATAGAAGCTGAAGTCCTTACACTGACCTACACGATTCTCTGTTACGTCCAATACTTCTCTGCCCACAACCCCTGCGCTCCTTTGTTTCACATCCTTACTGAGTGACAGCCACACTGGCCTCCATGTGGTCCTACCCTGACCACACACCAGGCATGTTGTTGCTCTGAACCTTTGCCCTTTCTTTCCTCATGTCGAATTTGAATACATTTGCTGAATGAAAGAATGAATGGATGACGGCAGAGACAGACGGGAAGCTTGAAGAATGCTGACGAAGACAGGAGTTTAGAACAGCAACAGAAGACAGGATCACACATTTATATGTTAACATTATTTTCAGAAAATACTTTCATGAGGAAACTGTGGAATTACTGAGAATCAGTTATTCTAATATAACACTTAAATCCATTTTGCACAATTCACTAATACAAACTAAGTCCTAGAAAAGAGAGAGTTTATCCATTTTTGTTCCTCTCCAATACCTAAAGGGACAGTTAGAGACACGTAATTTTAATATATGAAAATGTATTACAGAATGATTTTTCATCATAAACATTAAAAATGGTGACTCTTGGTGAGATGCAATTTGACAATGATAGGAATAAAAAGCATTTGACTTGCCACCTCTAGAACCACACAGATACACATTTAAGTTGCATGCTGTCTATTAAAGAATGCATACCTACTATATTAATTAAAAATAAGATGAAGACTTGAATGTTAAATGTTCTACAGGTTTGTTACATTACATGGGGATTTGTTATTGTTCAGCCTCTGTGTCCAACTTCGTGACCCCATGAACATCAAGCTTTTTTAAAAAAAAAATGGTAGAGTGCCTTTTGGCTATAAAATTTGAATACTATGCATGGGAACCAACAAATGAACATATTGAGGTCATTTTCACTGAGGTGAAATTTAATATACATGCTGTATAAGTATTTATAGATACATGATATAGTATCATTTATTCCTATGTCCTCTGTTCCCACCTTGGTATGAACAGCCATATTTAACACCTGGATTATTTCCATAGCATCCTAACTGCTCTCTTTCCTAGTCTTTATTCCTTCAAGGTATTCTCCTTATAGCAGAGCAATTTTATGTAAACGCCGTTCAGCTCGCGTCAGCCCAGTGCCTTCTCATTTGACGTTAATAGAAGCTGAAGTCCTTACACTGACCTACACGATTCTCTGTTACGTCCAATACTTCTCTGCCCACAACCCCTGCGCTCCTTTGTTTCACATCCTTACTGAGTGACAGCCACACTGGCCTCCATGTGGTCCTACCCTGACCACACACCAGGCATGTTGTTGCTCTGAACCTTTGCCCTTTTCTTTCCTCTGCCTATAATACTAATAACTGGAAGTTCACTCTGTCCTCTCCTTGGAGACTTCAATTTTTGACTTCTTGGTGAATCCTTTCTTGACCATCCCATCTAAAATTGCAGCCCCACCCTCCTATATGGCATATGTACCCACCTTATTATCTTCTCTATAGCAATTGTTACCATTTAGTCTGTGATACATGTACAGAGGTTTGTTACTTTCTGTGTCAGTTACTAAAATGCATGGTCTATATTTTCTTAATTTACATCAGGACCAAGAAAGGTTGCTCTATGGAGCATGTATTTGTACACACACACACATATATGCTAGAACTTAGAAAACTCAAGCACTATATCTAATAGTCATGGGATCTAGTAAAAACTAGAGAGGGAAAGAAAACAAAAGCAGACCAAGAGAAAATAAAAGCAATTTAATTTATTTCACTACTCTTGGCATAACTCGAGTCTATATATGAAAAACCTTTAGTCTGATATGAAAACCTTCATCCCCACAGAACATTCTTTCTACTCCAGCCTCATCACTATATTTTTGACATAGTAGTACTCCATCACTGTAAATAAGCAAAATATGAACTACTTAAAAAATAACCAATGATCTCACTTTTGTTCTTTTAGCCTATATAATTAATCAACATTCTTAATTCTAGAGCTCACACTTCCATTTTATGTAACATACCCAACTTAACCAAGGCATATATACTACTGTTTTGTTTCCTCTTTCCACACCTTGGACTGTATGATTCTTCTCATCTTCAGTCTCTTACCCACATCTCTTCAGCAGATAAAGTGTCTCAAACATATGCACTAGAGAAGGGTCTTGTGGAGGATCTCTTTACACTGAAACAGTGCTGTAAACCCAGGGAGGTTCTGTGGCTTGTAGACAGTCATACACAAAAGGAGCTGATTAGAAAGATTAGTCCACCACACTGAGAGCCAGACACCTGACTTCTAACACATCACTAATTGATTCACTAATAAAAGATATGTTTTCCATGACCAACAGACAATGAGAAATACATAAACAGATATTCATTATATACATATATATGTCCACTGACTTTCATTAGACATAAGGTTAAAACATTGCTGATAAGAAGAAAACTTAGAAGCCTTTTTAAAAGACTGTTGCTCTGAACCTTTGCCCTTTCTTTCCTCTGCCTATAATACTAATAACTGGAAGTTCACTCTGTCCTCTCCTTGGAGACTTCAATTTTTGACTTCTTGGTGAATCCTTTCTTGACCATCCCATCTAAAATTGCAGCCCCACCCTCCTATATGGCATATGTACCCACCTTATTATCTTCTCTATAGCAATTGTTACCATTTAGTCTGTGATACATGTACAGAGGTTTGTTACTTTCTGTGTCAGTTACTAAAATGCATGGTCTATATTTTCTTAATTTACATCAGGACCAAGAAAGGTTGCTCTATGGAGCATGTATTTGTACACACACACACATATATGCTAGAACTTAGAAAACTCAAGCACTATATCTAATAGTCATGGGATCTAGTAAAAACTAGAGAGGGAAAGAAAACAAAAGCAGACCAAGAGAAAATAAAAGCAATTTAATTTATTTCACTACTCTTGGCATAACTCGAGTCTATATATGAAAAACCTTTAGTCTGATATGAAAACCTTCATCCCCACAGAACATTCTTTCTACTCCAGCCTCATCACTATATTTTTGACATAGTAGTACTCCATCACTGTAAATAAGCAAAATATGAACTACTTAAAAAATAACCAATGATCTCACTTTTGTTCTTTTAGCCTATATAATTAATCAACATTCTTAATTCTAGAGCTCACACTTCCATTTTATGTAACATACCCAACTTAACCAAGGCATATATACTACTGTTTTGTTTCCTCTTTCCACACCTTGGACTGTATGATTCTTCTCATCTTCAGTCTCTTACCCACATCTCTTCAGCAGATAAAGTGTCTCAAACATATGCACTAGAGAAGGGTCTTGTGGAGGATCTCTTTACACTGAAACAGTGCTGTAAACCCAGGGAGGTTCTGTGGCTTGTAGACAGTCATACACAAAAGGAGCTGATTAGAAAGATTAGTCCACCACACTGAGAGCCAGACACCTGACTTCTAACACATCACTAATTGATTCACTAATAAAAGATATGTTTTCCATGACCAACAGACAATGAGAAATACATAAACAGATATTCATTATATACACATATATATGTCCACTGACTTTCATTAGACATAAGGTTAAAACATTGCTGATAAGAAGAAAAACTTAGAAGCCTTTTTAAAAGACTAGCCAAAAGTATGGTTTTACAGTTAGGAGGTAGTATTAACATAGTTACAGGAGACATGACTTAATCATGATTTTTTCAGGTCTGGTACCTAAAATGATTTTCCATTACAGTGGAAACCTCTAACAGATCAATGCTATCTAACAGGAAGGCAAAACTTTGTAAGATTAACTCACATCTATGAAAAGAATTTCATCTACCCTCAACAAATTGCTTCCTTAACTAGTCTAGTTCTTTAAACTAACCAACCACAAGACACATAATCACCCTGTGAGATAGGTCTTGAAACCTTCTAACTGAAACATCAGTTCATATAGAGGAGATAAAAGGAGATTCAGAGAACATAAGCAACTTGCCTAACATCATTAATTCAGACTTTGGACTTCATCTGTTCTTTGTCTATTAGGAATACTCTAAATCTCTGCAGTTCAGAGTTTAGACTTGAACATGGTCTATTATCTAAGCATGTAGAGGGGTTAGAGTTCACAGTTAAATAGCACAGTCTCTTCTTATCATCAAAGATCTCCAAAGTAAGTACCACTACTTCTTTGAAATACTATGCCAAACATCATATCAAATGTTTCTCATACACTATTTGTACTGATAACAATTTTGCAGTCAATATTATTATCCTTATTTCCCAACTGAGAATACCAAGGTACTAAAAGTTCAACAATTTATTCAGGCAGTAAGTACTAGATCTCAATCTAAATTCTGACATGTCTGACTCTAAAAATTTTCTCTTTATAGAACAAAGATGCTAAAGCATTGTCTGTCTGAAGATTTGGTGTAGATATTAAAGAAAGTTCAGCATCCTTGCTTCCAACATAATCACTCCATGTTTAAGTACACACAAAATGTAATCCTGATTAGACAAATCCAGAAACTTGATAACAGAAACAACTGTTTGTGTTTAAGCAGTATCAATTGAACATACACATATATTCCAAGTATACCACTCTTATTGATAAAGCAATCAAGCTAGGATATGGAGTATTATACATACTGAAATGTGAGAAAAGGTAATTATTTCATTTTCTTGGTAGCCCTGTCAGAAGTATAGACTCAAACTCTTTCCTCTGATTAATTTCTAAATGAATGGATAAAGAAGAGACATATCTTTCTTTATTCTGGTAGTATAGCTAATCATCACTATTTAAGTATGAAATCACTGCACCTTAAAAACAGCCTATTACAACCTATCAGTCCAGGTACCCCAAATTTATATTTTTCTTCCCCAAAGATAGTTTCCAACCTTTTAAAGAAAATCTTTGTATCAACAAGAAATGTGATCCTGTGCCATGTGTGCCCGACACACTATCTTGTAGGAATTTTGAGATGTCTCATGCTAATGACCAATCCATACCTGGTAATTCCCCTGGAACAAGAACAAGGAAGCTCACTCATCTGTGTGGTGTGTTTCCTGGTCTCCAACCTTGATCACTGTCATGCCATCTGTAACATATGCCAAAAAAGCATAAGCAGAAATAGAGACATTCTTGCCTCGGAACATTCTCCTTTAAGTCACACAGGAGTGTGTCCTCTATTGGAATTAGTTCTTTTACATAGACTTCTTTGGGACATGGAATTCCAGAGACCAGCTTCTAAAATCAAAGCCACCATGACAAAAACAGCTAACCTCACCTCCACTTTAATTACTGATTCTCAAACATAAATCCAACAACATTTGCTTGCCAGAAACCCTGTCAATTCATCTTTAAAAGTTGCTAGCCAGGGGCTTCCCTGGTGGTCCAGTGGGTAAGGACACCCACCGCCTTGCAGTGCAAGGGGCGCCAGTTCAATCCCTGGCCTGGGAAGATCCATGTGTCCAATTACCGAGCCGGAGTTCTGGAGCGCATGTGCCCAGAGCTGGTGCTCTGGGACAACAGAGGCCACCGCAATGAGAGGCCCACATGGGCCAAAGAACAAAGATAGATGAAAAGAGACAAATGAAAGACCAATAGAAGTGGCTCGCCCACCCCCAAAATAAATAAATAAATGTTAAAAAAAAAAAGGTTGCTAGCTAGATGAATCAATATCCCCTCCACTGAGACAGCTAAAAACTGAGATTTTGGAAATATCCATGAATTAGAATATACACCACAGGTACATTTCCTCACAGAATAGCACATGAACAAACTAAGGTAAATTCATTTCTTTACAGGTCCAGCAGTCCGGAGAAGCTAATTTAATTTTCTATATAGCTCTAGAGAAATTCATAAGGAAACACTGAGTATTATTGGTTTTAATGCTTTGCTTGCCTCGTCTATGTCTCTAAGGATTCATTAAGAAATTTCTTGAAGCTGCATTTAGGAATTATTACTATATTCAAATCTCAGCTTCAAAGAGCATTCTCCAAAGAAATATGATTTTATTATCAATAATAAAGATATAATTTATCTTCAGAATAATTTTCAGTTGGAAAGCCTATCAATATAAATTCTTGATTTTTGTTTCAATGGCTAAAAGATGCTTAGTTCTTATGGATTTACTGTTCTCTTAAGAAAACTGTTGAAATATAAAAGGTATCATGTAGGTAACATATTTCATTATTATGATGTTATGATAAACAATAGTAGGGGAAAATCATTTGCAGAGTAAGTTCTGAAGTCTAGTGATTAAATAACATTTAGAACCAACAATATGCATATAAAGATTAGGTCTGTCCCATTACACTTCCTAAATAAACTTTTATTTGTATTCTTTACTCTTCTTCTGGAGATATAATATTGTTATAGGTTGATATAAAATGATAAAACTTTTTAATAAATTTAATGATTGCTATGCATTAAATTTTTAAAGTGGCCTAACTTACTTTATTGTATTGATTTAAAATGCAAAATGATTAAATCTCTAAGAAAAGCAAAGGTTCAGCACTGAGAACCCACAGAAGACTCAAAAGCATAAGACTCAATATAAAATTTTTTCTACATTAATCTATATCTTCAATATAATCACTATCAAAGTTCAACAGAGATCTTCCTAAAAACTGACAAATCAGTTCTAGAATGTATATATAAGATCAAAGTTCAAGAACTGTCCCAAGTGGACTTTGAAGACCAGCAATATGGTAGATTAGATACCATATGTCAGGACTTACAACAGCATCATAAATAAAACAGTGTGACACTGATGTAGAGATAGACAAACAGACCAAGATCTCCTAGAACCAAGATCTCATAAAAGACCCATACAGGTATAAAAAAATCAACATGTGACAGATGAGGCACTGTAGATCAGTAGAAAAGTGAGACTCCATTCAATCAATAGTGCACAGGCCACTGATTATCCACATTGATGGGGAAGAAAACTAGCATTTCTCAGACAACAGATAGACTTAAAACAACTAAATTTTATACCTACAAGGGCATTATACAAAAACAGAAATTTTACAAGTTTTAGCAAAAAATATTAGCTAATATTTGAAGACTTTGGGGCAAGAAATTTCCTAAACAATATGCAATACATTAATAATATTAAAGAGAAACAAAATGATAAACCAACTACATTAAAATTTCAACTGGAAAAAAAAAAAAACCACAGGCACTAAAAATACACAAGCCACATCCTCGGCTACCTACTTGACAAATGATTACAACCAGCATATATAAAGATTCTCTGAAATTCACTTAAAAGTATAGAAGCAATCCAATTAAAGAATAAGCAAAAGAACAAGAAAATCACAGATGAGAAAAGCCCAAAAGCTAACAAGACTAATAAAACAGCATCATATTCAATATTACTGAAGGTACGTAAATGAAGAAAACAATGGGCTGTCATTTTACATTATATTTGAAAAAGAAAAATTGGATAAAGAGAAACAAGGATATAAAGGAAGAAGAACACTAATTCACTACAGATAATGTGAAAATGGTGTAAGACTTGGGAGAGCAATTTGGAAAAATCAACTACTGTTGAAGAAGTCACATGTTACTCTCTTACATTATTTAACAAGATAGTTACTATTAGCCAGAAAATGAATGTGTAGAAGAAACTTCTGCCTATGTACAAAAAGGAAGTATTTCAAAAAATTAATTACAGCATTGTTAGAAACAGTAAAAAAAATTAACCTCTTGTACAAAATAAGTAACCAGGGATCATTGAACCATATAGTGATCTAATTCTGTCCCGTACTTCAAATGAACTTATCTACAAAACAGAAACAGAGTTACAGATGTAGATAGTAAACTTACAGTTATCAGGGGGAAAGAGGTACAGAGGAATAAATTAGAAGGTTGGGATAGACACATACACATTCCTATATATATATAAAAGAAATAACTAATAACAATCTACTGTGTAGCACGGGGAACTCTATTCAATACCCTGTAATGTAAGGAAAAGAATCTAAAAAAGAGTGGACAATGTATATGTATAAAAGATTCACTTTGCTCTATACCTAAAGCAAACACAACATTGTAAATTAACTACATACAATAAAATAAGAAACAAATAATACAAAAAGAATTTTTGCTCCCTGAAGAAACAATTCTGTCCTGTAGTTAAACAACTATGCCTACATGTACCACTTTAGATAAATCTCATGAACTCTGGGACTATAAAACTTGGCAAAAATGCATGTACTATCATTTATATAAAATTTCATAAACAAGAAAAATGAATCCTTATAAAGTTTATGATTACATACATAAAACTAAAGAAAAGCAAGTGAAGGGTATTCTTCAATTAGCCTGGTGATTTATTTTGAGTTAGTAAAAGAGGTTTGGGAGAGGAGAGGTGACTAGAGAAGGCTGTGATTTATAGATACTTACTTCTCCTAAAATATCAAACAGGCAAAATGTTAAGACTTAAAACAATATTGTGAATGCATGATTGTTTACCATATTACTCTCTATAGCTTTTTTGTACACTCAACGTTTGCAACAAAAAATTGCAAGCTGCTATCCAATAAAGTGTTACATTGCATACATCAAACCAGAATGCTGAGAAACCCTCCCTGTTCCATGTTTATGAGCAAAGACAGAATTGATGTGGTATGCTGAGCTGGGCTTCCCACCAGATGAGGAATCTTAAAAGACAAATCTTTTAAAACAACTTTCCCAATTGTGGAGGAGGCTCAGATTCAGAAAAATCACATCCGCTTTCAATGAATTAGTAAACTTCAAACTCTGGCTTTCTGTATTCACCATGTAACAGAGAAATTCAACTACTGAATTGCTTCAGTAAAATTAACCTCTTGTACAAAATAAGTAACCAGGGATCATTGAACCATATAGTGATCTAATTCTGTCCCGTACTTCAAATGAACTTATCTACAAAACAGAAACAGAGTTACAGATGTAGATAGTAAACTTACAGTTATCAGGGGGAAAGAGGTACAGAGGAATAAATTAGAAGGTTGGGATAGACACATACACATTCCTATATATATATAAAAGAAATAACTAATAACAATCTACTGTGTAGCACGGGGAACTCTATTCAATACCCTGTAATGTAAGGAAAAGAATCTAAAAAAGAGTGGACAATGTATATGTATAAAAGATTCACTTTGCTCTATACCTAAAGCAAACACAACATTGTAAATTAACTACATACAATAAAATAAGAAACAAATAATACAAAAAGAATTTTTGCTCCCTGAAGAAACAATTCTGTCCTGTAGTTAAACAACTATGCCTACATGTACCACTTTAGATAAATCTCATGAACTCTGGGACTATAAAACTTGGCAAAAATGCATGTACTATCATTTATATAAAATTTCATAAACAAGAAAAATGAATCCTTATAAAGTTTATGATTACATACATAAAACTAAAGAAAAGCAAGTGAAGGGTATTCTTCAATTAGCCTGGTGATTTATTTTGAGTTAGTAAAAGAGGTTTGGGAGAGGAGAGGTGACTAGAGAAGGCTGTGATTTATAGATACTTACTTCTCCTAAAATATCAAACAGGCAAAATGTTAAGACTTAAAACAATATTGTGAATGCATGATTGTTTACCATATTACTCTCTATAGCTTTTTTGTACACTCAACGTTTGCAACAAAAATTGCAAGCTGCTATCCAATAAAGTGTTACATTGCATACATCAAACCAGAATGCTGAGAAACCCTCCCTGTTCCATGTTTATGAGCAAAGACAGAATTGATGTGGTATGCTGAGCTGGGCTTCCCACCAGATGAGGAATCTTAAAAGACAAATCTTTTAAAACAACTTTCCCAATTGTGGAGGAGGCTCAGATTCAGAAAAATCACATCCGCTTTCAATGAATTAGTAAACTTCAAACTCTGGCTTTCTGTATTCACCATGTAACAGAGAAATTCAACTACTGAATTGCTTCAGTAAAATTTTCCACGATTGAAAGCAAAACTCACCATTTATGTGCAAATGAATCAGAAAGAGATGTGTCAAGCAGTGAACACTTCCATGTACGCCTTGCTATTCTGAATGAAGATTTTAACTTCTAGTTTAAAACTCATCTGTTTTGTGCCCTTCACCCTCTCTCCACAAGAGTGTCAACAGAGTAACTGGGAGATTCTGGGCTGGAGAAGAACCCACCAGAGGGAAAAGGTGCTGCATTTTCCAGATGGAAGAGGTTTTCTCTCTAAGGAACCATCCAATTACCCATCCTCACTCCAGAGATCTGAGTTTAAATTCAGGGCAAAGAAAAACTAAGAGAAGAAAAAAGAGAGCAAACATATATAAACTTATCAGCACCTAAGTTCATGGTTATATGAACATGAGTCCAGAGGAAACCATTTCTATTTTGTACTTCTTTGCTTAAAAGATTATCAAACGCTTTCTGTAACATCTTTTGGAAAAAACTGGATGAACATTTTTGCCAACTTGATACCATATTTTTTGCTTTACATAATCTTGTATAGAGTGATACCTTAGTGAGTAACAACTCATGTAATTAAAAAGGAATTCTTCATTACTCATTTCTACATATATTGCACTTGTATTGAGCACTGGCTATGCAGAAAAAAAAAAAGGACCCCGTGTCAATGGACAAAATTGATAAGAAGCACAAATGGTACTGAACACAAAGAACTTAGTCTTTACCAGATAAAAAAATAAAGTCTGTGCTTTTTCATAAAATTACTATAGACTTCTCAAATTTGGCAATTGCTGGAGTTTTGACCTGAGAAGGATCTAAAAAGTTGTTATTGTTCAACTCTTTGTGATCCCATGAACTGTACCATACCAGGTTTTCCTGTCCTTCACTATCTCTTAGAGCTTGCTCTAACTTGTCCATCAAGTCAGTGATGCCATCCATTGAACTTGTCCTCTGTTGCTCCCTTCTCCTCTTGCTTTCAATCTCTCCCAGCATCAGTCTTTTTCAATGAGTTGGCTTTTTGCATCAGGTAACCAGAGCACTGAAAACTCAGTCCTTCCAATGAATATTCAGGGTTGATTTTCTTGCTGTCCATGGGACTCTCAAGACTCTTCCCCAGCACCAAAATTTGAAAGAATCAAATTCTTTGGCACTCAGCTTTCTTAATCACCCAGTCTCACATCCATACATGAGTACTAGGAGAACTATAGCTTTGATATGCTGTCTAGGTTGACACAGCTTTTTTTCCAAGGAGCTTTTAATTTTATGGCTGCAGTCACCATTCACAGTGATTTTGGAGCCCAAGAAAATAAAATCTGTCACTGTTTCTACTTTCCCCCCATCTATTTGTAATGAAGTGATGGGAACTGGATACTATGATCTTAGTTTTCTGAATGTTGAGTTTTAAGCCAACTTAATCACTCTCCTCTTTAACCCTCTTCAAGAGGCTCTTTAGTTCCTCTTTGCTTTCTGCTGTTATTGTGGTATCATCTGCATGTCTGAAGTTAGTATTTTTCCTTGCAATCTTGATTTCAGCTTCTGAGTCTTCCAGTCCAGCATTTCAAATGATGTACTCTGTACAAAGGTCAAACACACAGGGTGAAAATATAGTCTTGATGTACTCCTTTCCCAATCTGGAACCAGTCCATTGTTCCATGTCTAGTTCTAACTGTTGCTTTTTGACCTGCAAACAGCTTTCTCAGGAGACAGGTAAAGTGGTCTGGTATTCTTATCTCTTTAAGAATTTTCCACAGTTTGTTGTGATCCACAGAGTCACGGGCAAAAAGGTGTTTTGCCGAAGGCACTGGCTATGCAGAAAAAAAGGACCCCGTGTCAATGGACAAAATTGATAAGAAGCACAAATGGTACTGAACACAAAGAACTTAGTCTTTACCAGATAAAAAAATAAAGTCTGTGCTTTTTCATAAAATTACTATAGACTTCTCAAATTTGGCAATTGCTGGAGTTTTGACCTGAGAAGGATCTAAAAAGTTGTTATTGTTCAACTCTTTGTGATCCCATGAACTGTACCATACCAGGTTTTCCTGTCCTTCACTATCTCTTAGAGCTTGCTCTAACTTGTCCATCAAGTCAGTGATGCCATCCATTGAACTTGTCCTCTGTTGCTCCCTTCTCCTCTTGCTTTCAATCTCTCCCAGCATCAGTCTTTTTCAATGAGTTGGCTTTTTGCATCAGGTAACCAGAGCACTGAAAACTCAGTCCTTCCAATGAATATTCAGGGTTGATTTTCTTGCTGTCCATGGGACTCTCAAGACTCTTCCCCAGCACCAAAATTTGAAAGAATCAAATTCTTTGGCACTCAGCTTTCTTAATCACCCAGTCTCACATCCATACATGAGTACTAGGAGAACTATAGCTTTGATATGCTGTCTAGGTTGACACAGCTTTTTTCCAAGGAGCTTTTAATTTTATGGCTGCAGTCACCATTCACAGTGATTTTGGAGCCCAAGAAAATAAAATCTGTCACTGTTTCTACTTTCCCCCCATCTATTTGTAATGAAGTGATGGGAACTGGATACTATGATCTTAGTTTTCTGAATGTTGAGTTTTAAGCCAACTTAATCACTCTCCTCTTTAACCCTCTTCAAGAGGCTCTTTAGTTCCTCTTTGCTTTCTGCTGTTATTGTGGTATCATCTGCATGTCTGAAGTTAGTATTTTTCCTTGCAATCTTGATTTCAGCTTCTGAGTCTTCCAGTCCAGCATTTCAAATGATGTACTCTGTACAAAGGTCAAACACACAGGGTGAAAATATAGTCTTGATGTACTCCTTTCCCAATCTGGAACCAGTCCATTGTTCCATGTCTAGTTCTAACTGTTGCTTTTTGACCTGCAAACAGCTTTCTCAGGAGACAGGTAAAGTGGTCTGGTATTCTTATCTCTTTAAGAATTTTCCACAGTTTGTTGTGATCCACAGAGTCACGGGTTTTCACATAGTTAATGTAGCAGAAGTAGATATTTTTGTAATTCTCTTGCTTTTTTCTAAGATCCAGCTGATGAAGGCAATTTGATCTCTGGTTCTTGTGCGTTTTCTAAATCCAGCCTGTACATCTGAAAGTTCTTGGTTCAGGTATGATTGAAGCCGAGCTTGAAAGATTTTGAGCACTGCTTTGCTACCATGTGAAACAAGTGCAATTGTATGGTAGTTAGTTTGAACATTCTTTGCCACTGCTTTTCTTTGGGATTGGAATGAAAACTGATTGTTTCCAGTCCTGTGGCCACTGCTGAGTTTTCCAAATTTGCTGGCATACTGAGTGTGGCACTTTAACAGCATCCTATTTTAGGATTTTAAATATCTCAGTTGGAATTCCATCACCTCTACCAGCTTTGTCTATAGTAATGCTTCTTAAGGTCCACTTGACTTCATGCTCTAGGATGTCTGGCTGTAGGTGAGCAACCACACCATTACGGTTTTCTAGATGTTTAAGACCTTTCTTGTATAGTTGTTCTGTGTATACTTGCCACCTCTTCTTAATGTCGTTTGTTTCTGTTAAGTCCTTGCTGTTTCTTCTCTTCATTGTGCCCTTCTTTGCATGATATGTTCCCTTGGTATCTCCAATTTTCTTGAAGAGATCTCTGATCTTTCATATTCTATTGTTTTCCTCTATTTCTTTGCATTGTTTACTTAAGGCTTTCTTATCTCTCCCTGCTATATTCTTGTTATTTATTTTTTTTATTCTTTAAAGATTTTACAGTGTTTTGTTGTTCACCAATATGTATGTTCCCAGATCATTCATATGCATATCCCTGGCCCACCCCCCCCCCCAGTTCCCCCCATCCCACTCCTCTGGACCATCGCCCCAAGTGATTGTAGGCACTCCTTTTCCCTTAGCACAATGACAATAGCTATCTTTTCCACACGTGCCAGTATAGGTTTTGATGTTACTCCCTCTATGCCTCCCTCTCACTGTTTGTTCCCCACAATGTCCTTATGTCTATTCTCTCTCTGTTTTTCTATCAGTTCACTAAGTGTGTTATCATGACCATCTAACTAGATTCCATATATACGAGTTAGTATACTGTACTTGTCTTTCTCTTTTTGACTTACTTCACTTTTTATGATAGGTTCTAGAGCTAGCCACCTCATTAGGACTGAGTCTTCTGCATTTCTTTTAACAGCTGAGTAGTATTCCATTGTATATATGTACCAGAGCTTCTGTATCCATTCATTCGTCGATGGACATAAAATGTTATTTTTAAATCATGCTATGAGTTCAAAACTTTCTAAAACTGTAAAGGTATGTATGCTTCAATAGGTAAAATAGCCTAGAGAAAAGAACATTTCTTACTGAGGAAGCCTCTAATTTTTTGAGGCTGTTAATCAAGGTATTGATTATTCTGAAATTTGTTTTGTTATTTAATATGCATAAGGTTTATAATCATTTGCCTAAGGATAGAGATTCAGGATGGAAGTGGCAAATACACATTCACAGTTCATATATTTGAGTGTACTTTTAAATGCTCAAATTAATGAAGAAATAAACAATACTATGAACCTACTTGGAGGAAAGTAATGGAGATGCAGATGAAGAGAATGGACCTGTAGCCACAGCAGGGGAAGGAGAGGTAGGACAAACTGATTTCTAGATGTTTAAGACCTTTCTTGTATAGTTGTTCTGTGTATACTTGCCACCTCTTCTTAATGTCGTTTGTTTCTGTTAAGTCCTTGCTGTTTCTTCTCTTCATTGTGCCCTTCTTTGCATGATATGTTCCCTTGGTATCTCCAATTTTCTTGAAGAGATCTCTGATCTTTCATATTCTATTGTTTTCCTCTATTTCTTTGCATTGTTTACTTAAGGCTTTCTTATCTCTCCCTGCTATATTCTTGTTATTTATTTTTTTTATTCTTTAAAGATTTTACAGTGTTTTGTTGTTCACCAATATGTATGTTCCCAGATCATTCATATGCATATCCCTGGCCCACCCCCCAGTTCCCCCCATCCCACTCCTCTGGACCATCGCCCCAAGTGATTGTAGGCACTCCTTTTCCCTTAGCACAATGACAATAGCTATCTTTTCCACACGTGCCAGTATAGGTTTTGATGTTACTCCCTCTATGCCTCCCTCTCACTGTTTGTTCCCCACAATGTCCTTATGTCTATTCTCTCTCTGTTTTTCTATCAGTTCACTAAGTGTGTTATCATGACCATCTAACTAGATTCCATATATACGAGTTAGTATACTGTACTTGTCTTTCTCTTTTTGACTTACTTCACTTTTTATGATAGGTTCTAGAGCTAGCCACCTCATTAGGACTGAGTCTTCTGCATTTCTTTTAACAGCTGAGTAGTATTCCATTGTATATATGTACCAGAGCTTCTGTATCCATTCATTCGTCGATGGACATAAAATGTTATTTTTAAATCATGCTATGAGTTCAAAACTTTCTAAAACTGTAAAGGTATGTATGCTTCAATAGGTAAAATAGCCTAGAGAAAAGAACATTTCTTACTGAGGAAGCCTCTAATTTTTTGAGGCTGTTAATCAAGGTATTGATTATTCTGAAATTTGTTTTGTTATTTAATATGCATAAGGTTTATAATCATTTGCCTAAGGATAGAGATTCAGGATGGAAGTGGCAAATACACATTCACAGTTCATATATTTGAGTGTACTTTTAAATGCTCAAATTAATGAAGAAATAAACAATACTATGAACCTACTTGGAGGAAAGTAATGGAGATGCAGATGAAGAGAATGGACCTGTAGCCACAGCAGGGGAAGGAGAGGGTAGGACAAACTGAGAAAGTAGTGCTGACATATATGCTCTGTCACGTGTAAACCAGGTAACTAATGGGACGCTGCTGCTATATACAGGAAGTCTATCCTGGTGTCTTGTGATGACCGGGAAGAGTGGGAAAGGAGTGGGGAAGAAGGCACAGAAGGGAGGGGAGAGATACATACATGTGTGTGTGTGTGTATGTTTAAGTATGACTCATTTCCATTGCTGTACTGCAGAAACCAGCACAGTGTAAAGCAATTATCCTCTAGTTTAAATAAGACTAAAATCAGAAAACATACTGGTGAAAAAAATACTGGTGAGCATTTCACAGGTCCAACATTTTTGGTCTAAAACCGTTACTATTTTAATCTTAAAACAAATAGCAAAAACTGGCACTCTAGAAAGTTAATTAAATTTGTAATTTAACTCCCCAGACATTATGTCTTAATTTTCTGAACAGAACAAAGACTGATATTATGTGCTAAAAAATAAAGTAATAGGTAGCAAAATATCATTCTTTGTCTAGTATTTGTTTAAGAATGTTTACTAGATGTCCCTGAAAAAGAAATTTTGAGATTTTTAAAGATTAGGATTCCCAAGCACCTGACTGCCTGAGTTTTTTCAGAAAACCAGACTGTTGTAAAACTAAAATATTGGTTCAGGAAATTTTAATTAATAGAATATTTTCTAATTGCATTTTTCAGTTTTAGGCAGTACAAGCTATTATTAGGAGTGTTTTAAAACTAACTTCTTGAATACAGCCTAAGTATTTTGCAAGAAAATTATTCCTAATTCTCAGCATTCTGAAATAAAAAAATTATCTTACATTATTTAACACGATAGACAAAGTTGTTCAGAAAGATGTTTTAAAAAGAAGCTGAATCAAAATCTTTTTTCAAAGAAAGAAACAAGGTAGTGATTCAGAAAGTATACTGGCACTGTTTTTTTCCCTCCATTTAATAATTTAAAAAATAAATAAATAAATAAATTAGCAAATAAAAAAAAAATTTAGTTACATAAGTGTGTACTTTCAGAATATGAACACCAAATAACCTACATCATTGATCAGTATGTTTTAAATCCATAAGTTCAGACAATAAAAGTAGAGAAAATTTGAAAACAAAATAGAGTCCATGCCACTGAGTACTTACGAGTGTTTTTAACATGTCAGACCATGATGAGTCTGAAAAGCCTATGACAGGAAAAATGACCAAATTTAGAAAAACAATAGACTCATTTAAACTGAACAATAGCTTTGCATTTTGGAGCGGTAAAAAGTACAGTCTAAAAAGCATATAGCCAACCAATTGTCATTCACATTTTAAATCAACTGAAAGATGATTTTGAGGCATAAAGGCTGTCTATATACTTTTGTATGCAGAAATGCAGAAAGATATATCTGGAAGAGAGCAAATCAATTCCTATGTCTACTTGGAATTCATTATATAAATGGAGAGGCTAAATTACATAAACACAAACACATTTCATCCATCGACCTATTTATACATGTATATATAATATTCTTTAGGATAGAATTAACTTCAAACAGTGGCAAATTAACCAACTTCATTCTCTTCAATAAAGAAATTTTTAAAAATTAACATTCATCAGTACAATTTAAAAAAATAAAAATAATCTAAAACTCCAGTGATAGACAATTGGTATTATAGTGATACCTTACAGCAGGCATAAAAAATCAAAGTAGCATTTTAATGTATCTACTGCTTTGAAATTCTTTGATCATCTATTCTAGCTTGAGGTTGAGTTCACTAAGGATATCATGTATGAATAAAACATATAACTAGAGACAAACAAAATACAGGGACTTCCCAGGTGGTGCTAGTGGTAAAGAAACTACCTGCCAATGCAGGAGATACAAGAGATACGGGTTCTATCCCTGGGTTGGAAAGATCCCCTGGAGACGGAAATGGGAGCCCACTCTAGTTCTTGCCTGGAAAGTGGCATGGACAGAGGAGCCTCGTGGGCTGTACTCCTTGGAGTCACAAAGAATCAGACACGACTGAGCACCTGAGCATCTAAAAAAGCCAGAAAATATACTGGTCTCAATGAGGTGAATTTGTAGATACTAACTTGGATTGATAGCCAATTCATTTGTGGACATAAAAAAAAACAATGAATCTTTATCATTTTAGCCTGGTAGCACAGAACACAGGCATTGCTTTAAGGATGGAGAAAGTAAATGGCTTATATAATGTCAAAAGTGAAAGTGATGGTCCCTCAGTCATCTCAGACTCTTTGTGGCCTCATAGGCTGTTTTTGGCCAGGCTCCTCTGCCCACAGACTTCTGCAGTCAAGAATACTGGACAGGGTAGTCATTCCTCCTCCAGGGAATGTTTCCAGCCCAGGAATCAAACCTGGGTTTATTGCATTGCAGGCAGATTCTTTCCCTTCTGAGGCACAAGAGAAACCCTTCACATATCAAAAATCACTCCTCGAAATATTTAATGTGTCACAAACAGGATCTAAATATGGACAGTTAACATACTGAGATGGCCGGAAACTCAAGTTTTCTCATATCATCTAATGGAAAAACACCAAGAAACTTTTTGGTCAACTCAATCTCATCATGAATCTCACAGAAATACTACCAAGAGTTATAATAAAGATTTATGTTTTAAGAGAAAATAAAGTAAATCTGGAAATTATAAATATCAAATGATGGCTATGGGTTATGCAAACTGGACTCTAATCATGAGTTATACTCGGAAAGGCCTGGCTTGGCACCTCAGAAAAACCTTGGGGAAATGAATAAATAATACAATCAATAAAAGTAAAATCTTAAGTCACAGGAGATCAAACCCAGATCAAACTTGGGTCTCCTGCATTGCAGGCAGATTCTTTACCATCTGAGCCATTAGGGAAGCCCAACTCTCAGCCACATAGTTTTTAATGAGCTCCCACTTAAACCAATGAAACAAACTGCAAAACTCTCAGTTCCAAAAGTGATGAGGATTTTAACGACAGTCTCTGAGTTTATAAGATCACAAATGTAATTTTAGAATTATTTCAGTCTTCTTTCTTACATGACTTTGTATTATATCTATTATTAATTTAGGTGCATGAACTTAAAAATAGCCACATAAGCTACCAAATGCAAAGAGAATCACTTCATCACAGAGTGCTTCATTGAAACTGTGGTTAAAAATCATCCTGACTTGTAGCATTTGTTGACTTTCATCATGTAAAGACAAAGAAGGGTATCAATTTTATCTTTAAATTATTCCAGTATCTTTGTCAAACCATATCAGGCAGTTACTAAGTCACATATTTTATTTTAAAATAAAAACAGCATATTCCTTTCTTTTGAAGTATGCTATTTGAAAGCAACCATTTCACTTCCATCCTTACAAATTGACCTCAATCCTTGTATTTTGCCTAAACTGCAATACCAGAAGAGTAGTATTAGGCATGATAGGATTACAGTCATTGAAAATTCATACAGACCAAGTGTTTGCTCATAAAGGCTATATCTTGATTCATACAGTTTTCTCCTTGATTTAGCTATCTGGCTAGCCCTCCCAATCTTCCCTGCTGTATGAATACCATTAGAATATTTTTAATAATATGCATTTAATTATATATTTGGCAATGTATACTGGCTTTCTGAAAATTAACAAGCAAATAAACGAACGAAAATGGTCTGATTTATAGCACTTGTCTGTTTTCAAGTTTAAATACTCTCACCATGGCCAATTCAAGTTGTAAACATGATAGCATTCAAAGTGAAGTTAGGAAGAGATGTGCAAAGCTTCTCTCAGTGAGGTGGTCAAGCTGGTTTGATCATATATGTTGTAAAAATTTTATATGATTAATAAATATTGCCTCATGTCTGTGTTTATTCTCACAGTCTGTCAAAATACCCAGGGACTTTTTGGGTAGGTTCCAGAGTATTTAAGACAACAACAGTGAATACTTTTAACATGACTAAGTTTTAAAACAGTAATAGGCAACATTCTACTGAACTATGAGGTGACAGTATAACACTTCCTAAATAAGCATCTAATTTAGGATAAAAAACAAAAGGAAAGATTGAGACTGCTTTATGATAAAAATACAGAGTGTCACTGTGACCTTGTAAGCTAAAGCTCATGTTGGATTTTTGAAAATGTAAATGACCACATCAACTTGAGAATCGAGGTAAAATTTTACTGAAAGTAATATCATTTTATAGCCCACTAGATACACTTGTAAAGTTCATTATTTTAATGCTCATGATGTAATGAGGTGAATATAATAGGATTTGGCAATTTTCCTTTCTGTAAAGGGTCAGAGAGAATACATTTTAGGCTTTGTAGATTACAGTCCATCATGAATGCAGTTCTGCCTGTTCAGCGGGAAAATACCCATGTCTAATATGTGAATTAATAATCCTGGCTGTGTTCTAAGAAAATGATGTTCATTGGAAGAAACAGCAGAAAGATTTGGCCCATGCATTATCCATAGTCTGTTACCCTGACTTTAGCAAGTACCCAATCGGCTGATGTTTTTATGGCACTGATTTCAATATAATTTTTCTGGGTGTTTAAGAAACACAAATACCTTTAATCAAAGTGTTTTCTAAAACTCTAATATTGCCCCAGTCAGTAAAAATATCTTGACTAATCACTGTTAATTAAACAAGATATTTCCACAGCAATTCAAATGCCAAAGGACAATGCAATTGAAAATAAAATGAATACAGGGTGGACATATCTTCCTTTATATTACTTTACCAAAATGTCATCATGAAGCACTTGTCTGTTTTCAAGTTTAAATACTCTCACCATGGCCAATTCAAGTTGTAAACATGATAGCATTCAAAGTGAAGTTAGGAAGAGATGTGCAAAGCTTCTCTCAGTGAGGTGGTCAAGCTGGTTTGATCATATATGTTGTAAAAATTTTATATGATTAATAAATATTGCCTCATGTCTGTGTTTATTCTCACAGTCTGTCAAAATACCCAGGGACTTTTTGGGTAGGTTCCAGAGTATTTAAGACAACAACAGTGAATACTTTTAACATGACTAAGTTTTAAAACAGTAATAGGCAACATTCTACTGAACTATGAGGTGACAGTATAACACTTCCTAAATAAGCATCTAATTTAGGATAAAAAACAAAAGGAAAGATTGAGACTGCTTTATGATAAAAATACAGAGTGTCACTGTGACCTTGTAAGCTAAAGCTCATGTTGGATTTTTGAAAATGTAAATGACCACATCAACTTGAGAATCGAGGTAAAATTTTACTGAAAGTAATATCATTTTATAGCCCACTAGATACACTTGTAAAGTTCATTATTTTAATGCTCATGATGTAATGAGGTGAATATAATAGGATTTGGCAATTTTCCTTTCTGTAAAGGGTCAGAGAGAATACATTTTAGGCTTTGTAGATTACAGTCCATCATGAATGCAGTTCTGCCTGTTCAGCGGGAAAATACCCATGTCTAATATGTGAATTAATAATCCTGGCTGTGTTCTAAGAAAATGATGTTCATTGGAAGAAACAGCAGAAAGATTTGGCCCATGCATTATCCATAGTCTGTTACCCTGACTTTAGCAAGTACCCAATCGGCTGATGTTTTTATGGCACTGATTTCAATATAATTTTTCTGGGTGTTTAAGAAACACAAATACCTTTAATCAAAGTGTTTTCTAAAACTCTAATATTGCCCCAGTCAGTAAAAATATCTTGACTAATCACTGTTAATTAAACAAGATATTTCCACAGCAATTCAAATGCCAAAGGACAATGCAATTGAAAATAAAATGAATACAGGGGTGGACATATCTTCCTTTATATTACTTTACCAAAATGTCATCATGAACCTTAGGAAGAGGTTTTTCCTAAACAGTACAAGAAGAGGAAACTTTTGTATTAAATTAAGATAGATTTCATATGAGCACATGCATTTTAATTTACTCTGAAATCCCTTATTCTTACCTTCCACAAGTTTCCCTGTCTGCTCTGCACTTCCCCCAGGAAGAATCTTGGCGATATAGGCTCCAATTTCTCCGCTATGTCCAGGGATTTCTTTACCACCCACAATTCTAATTCCTAATCCATTACCTGTATTGAAAAGTTAGCAAAATTTTAGCAATAAGTTAAGATAAGACAACAGTTATCACAAGCTATAAAGTACACAAAAAGTGCATTCTGATATCTAGAAGTTAACTCCAAATGAACATTGGAACTGGACACCCATAATGAACAATATTCTGATTTCAGTAATAGATAATAGGAAATAACTCTCTTGAGATCTTGGTAGGGTATATAATGATTCTTCAGATATTAATAATTTTTATTTCATTCATATTCAGTAATACAATAAAGTTTTGCCCATTTTGATCATATATGTTATAAATTTTATATAAGGATGTTCCCAGTATAAATAACATCAAGCATGAAACTGAGGAGCATTTAACTTACAAAAAGGTAGCAATGGCTATCAAAAATTCAGAAGATATAATCTAAACATATAAATAAGAGCAACTGATACAGTGAAAATATAAATTATGAGTTATTCACATTTCAGCCTTAACTCATGAACTAACATTGTACATTAACATGGCACTTAATGCAGAGACTATAAAAGCTCTCTTGGGGGCTTCCCTGGTGGTCCAGTGGGTAAAGAGTCCACCTTGCAATGCAGGGGGCACCGGTACGATTCGTGGCCTGGGAAGATCTCATATGCTGCACAGTGGCTGGGCCGGTGTGTCCAATCATGAGCCAGCACTCTGGCGCACATGGCCCAGAGCCAGTGCTCTGCACCAAGAGAGGCCACTGCAATGGGAGGCCCACACATGCCAAAGAATAAAGATAGATGAAAACAAATGATGACTTAGAGGCAAAAAAAAAGCTTTCTTGGCTGATGAAGAACTGAATAAACAGTTCCTTATTCCACAGAACAGATTTTTCTGCCATTAGTCATGTGGAAGAAAATGGAGAATGATTATTACGGAAACCTAATTGAGTCAAATAAACTGTTGATATTTTATCTTTTTAAAAATATGCTAAAAATTAGCTAGTGTATGTAGCACTAGATACATTTTTTTTTTTTAAAGATTTATTTATTTATTTTTGGGTAGGGGTCTGGTTGGGGAGGGAGTGGGACGGGCGGGCCACTTCTATTGGTCTTTCATTTCTCTATTTTCATCCGTCTTTGTTCTTCGGCTCCTGTGGGCCTCCCAGCGGGGTGGCCTCTGTTGTCGCAGAGCACCGGCTCTGGGCGCATGCGCTCCAGAGCTCCGGCTCGGTGATTGGACACATCAGTCCAGCCGCTCTGCGGCACGTGGGATCTTCCCAGGCCAGGGATTGAACTGGCGCCCCTTGAACTGCAAGGCGGTGTCCTTACCCACTGGACCACCAGGGGAAGCCCCGATACATTTTTTTTTAATGACAAATGTCAAGGAGATTTTTAAATGAAAGCACTAAAAGAAAGGAGAATTTTCCTTCACTGAAGACACAATTAATTACCTCTTTAAACTCCATTCCATTCAGTGATTGAAGCGCCATTTCCAACTCTTTTAAAATATCTAAAATTAAAAGCCAGTTTTCTTTCAAATCCTGTTCCCATCTTAACTCTTCAAAAACAATCCCTGTAGTCAGCATCGACATAATTCAAACATTCAACAAACAGTAGCTGAATTATGGAATGCTTCTTCATTTATCCAGTAGGTATATATTTTGGTAAAATACTGTTTCTTCTTTCCAGATGATATGATATATGTCCAAATGAATTTCTTCTCTCCGTTTCTATCTTCCCTCTTTTCCATCTTTTCTTCCCTATTTTTCCCTTCTTTTTCCTTCTCTTTCTCAAGTATCCTCAGTCCTCACTCTCATTCGTGAGACCTATTTTTACACCAGAGCAAGTGTTCTGAAGATTTAGCCTCAAATCAAATGATGACTTAGAGGCAAAAAAAAAGCTTTCTTGGCTGATGAAGAACTGAATAAACAGTTCCTTATTCCACAGAACAGATTTTTCTGCCATTAGTCATGTGGAAGAAAATGGAGAATGATTATTACGGAAACCTAATTGAGTCAAATAAACTGTTGATATTTTATCTTTTTAAAAATATGCTAAAAATTAGCTAGTGTATGTAGCACTAGATACATTTTTTTTTTTTAAAGATTTATTTATTTATTTTTGGGTAGGGGTCTGGTTGGGGAGGGAGTGGGACGGGCGGGCCACTTCTATTGGTCTTTCATTTCTCTATTTTCATCCGTCTTTGTTCTTCGGCTCCTGTGGGCCTCCCAGCGGGGTGGCCTCTGTTGTCGCAGAGCACCGGCTCTGGGCGCATGCGCTCCAGAGCTCCGGCTCGGTGATTGGACACATCAGTCCAGCCGCTCTGCGGCACGTGGGATCTTCCCAGGCCAGGGATTGAACTGGCGCCCCTTGAACTGCAAGGCGGTGTCCTTACCCACTGGACCACCAGGGGAAGCCCCGATACATTTTTTTTTAATGACAAATGTCAAGGAGATTTTTAAATGAAAGCACTAAAAGAAAGGAGAATTTTCCTTCACTGAAGACACAATTAATTACCTCTTTAAACTCCATTCCATTCAGTGATTGAAGCGCCATTTCCAACTCTTTTAAAATATCTAAAATTAAAAGCCAGTTTTCTTTCAAATCCTGTTCCCATCTTAACTCTTCAAAAACAATCCCTGTAGTCAGCATCGACATAATTCAAACATTCAACAAACAGTAGCTGAATTATGGAATGCTTCTTCATTTATCCAGTAGGTATATATTTTGGTAAAATACTGTTTCTTCTTTCCAGATGATATGATATATGTCCAAATGAATTTCTTCTCTCCGTTTCTATCTTCCCTCTTTTCCATCTTTTCTTCCCTATTTTTCCCTTCTTTTTCCTTCTCTTTCTCAAGTATCCTCAGTCCTCACTCTCATTCGTGAGACCTATTTTTACACCAGAGCAAGTGTTCTGAAGATTTAGCCTCAAAACAAATACAAAACAAATTAACTGGATGCTTCTACAAAGGGCAGTGTGACACTAGACAGATACTAATAAAGAGTAGAAGACAAAAAGTTATTAGCCACTATTTATTCAATTAGTTTAGCCTATCTATCTATCTATCTATCTATCTATCTATCTATCTATTAGTGTTAAGACATTTTAGAAAGTATAAAATGAGAATTTAAAAATAGCTGGTTATATTTAAAGAGTTATTCCATGGAATTTGCCTGTAAAAAAATAAAAATGGATTCTTAATATAAGATTTGCTGTTACTTTCCATGGTGGAATCACTCACAAGTTGTAATTCATCACTTATTAAATATTTAACAAAACCTATACAGATACTATATTTCTAATGTGGCCAATATATCCATATGACTTAAGACATGGTAAATCTGAGACCCCAAAAGATGACTGATGAGATTTCCTTAGTGCAAAGACATATTTTGAAAACCAAGTTTCAGATCAAGATTTATGCTAATGATAGCTGCGTATACTAGGATATAGTATAGTAAAGACCAAGGCTTGTGGCATTGGTTATATTTCTTTTTAAACATTAAAAATTGTTGTGTGGCAGAAACCAGCACAACATTGTAAAAAATACAAAAATATATACTAGCATTAAAAAATGGGAAAAAATTAGCATTTAAATATAGCTCATGAAATTATTTCTATCTTTTATTTCCATTATTAAATAACATAACAATATTATGATTATATAATTACAGCAATCATTTGGACAAAATTATAATACTTCTTTTACTTCAACACTATTATATACTAATTTAAGCATTAATGAAAAGCAAAATTTTTATCAATGAGTATACCATCTTATGGATAATAGTGTTTAAATCAAGAGTTTATTATTTATAATAAAGTTATTACAGAACTATTACATAGTTTAGTCATATCAATGTTGGGCTGAAGAAGAAGAAAGACTGTCTATATACATATCAATGCTAAGGAGGTAATAAGCATAATTAAAAAGTCTCCAAAGGACAGTTCAATTAAATCCTACTTTTATATTTCATGTTAATTATACTCCTGCATAAGACTGTGAAAATTTATTTTTATACTGTTGTACCTACTAATGTTATAAATTATCCAAGTAATTATTTAGAAAGTAAACCAAAATATATTAAAAATCCATGATTATTTCCTTTGTGTTTCTAATCTAATGCTACATCAATTAATTAATACTTGGATAGGAAGACTCAAAGAACAGTTCACAATTTGTTCTTTAACTTACTTAGTTTTGTTCATTATAGGAAAACCTTTCTACAAGTCCAACAAAGAGTATCAATTGCCTTGTTATAAATCCCTACTTGAATGTTGCCAGGAATATCAAAATGGCTGGTTATATTTAAAGAGTTATTCCATGGAATTTGCCTGTAAAAAAATAAAAATGGATTCTTAATATAAGATTTGCTGTTACTTTCCATGGTGGAATCACTCACAAGTTGTAATTCATCACTTATTAAATATTTAACAAAACCTATACAGATACTATATTTCTAATGTGGCCAATATATCCATATGACTTAAGACATGGTAAATCTGAGACCCCAAAAGATGACTGATGAGATTTCCTTAGTGCAAAGACATATTTTGAAAACCAAGTTTCAGATCAAGATTTATGCTAATGATAGCTGCGATACTAGGATATAGTATAGTAAAGACCAAGGCTTGTGGCATTGGTTATATTTCTTTTTAAACATTAAAAATTGTTGTGTGGCAGAAACCAGCACAACATTGTAAAAAATACAAAAATATATACTAGCATTAAAAAATGGGAAAAAATTAGCATTTAAATATAGCTCATGAAATTATTTCTATCTTTTATTTCCATTATTAAATAACATAACAATATTATGATTATATAATTACAGCAATCATTTGGACAAAATTATAATACTTCTTTTACTTCAACACTATTATATACTAATTTAAGCATTAATGAAAAGCAAAATTTTTATCAATGAGTATACCATCTTATGGATAATAGTGTTTAAATCAAGAGTTTATTATTTATAATAAAGTTATTACAGAACTATTACATAGTTTAGTCATATCAATGTTGGGCTGAAGAAGAAGAAAGACTGTCTATATACATATCAATGCTAAGGAGGTAATAAGCATAATTAAAAGTCTCCAAAGGACAGTTCAATTAAATCCTACTTTTATATTTCATGTTAATTATACTCCTGCATAAGACTGTGAAAATTTATTTTTATACTGTTGTACCTACTAATGTTATAAATTATCCAAGTAATTATTTAGAAAGTAAACCAAAATATATTAAAAATCCATGATTATTTCCTTTGTGTTTCTAATCTAATGCTACATCAATTAATTAATACTTGGATAGGAAGACTCAAAGAACAGTTCACAATTTGTTCTTTAACTTACTTAGTTTTGTTCATTATAGGAAAACCTTTCTACAAGTCCAACAAAGAGTATCAATTGCCTTGTTATAAATCCCTACTTGAATGTTTCCAGGAATATCAAAATGGCAATACCACATTCATAGCAAATATAATCCAATTCTAAGCCTGGGCATGCAAATTACAAACTCAACTATTCCCATTAGTGCTTTCTAATCCAGTCAATTGCTGTCTGAGACCCCTTTTCTTACTATTTAAATATGTAAACTTACATGAAGAATTTGAATATTTTATTTCACATTTCCATGAACAAAAGTTCAGCACTTGTCTTTTTCTAATGTAATTTGATCAATATTAAGATTAAAATGCTGCATGTGTTTAAAACATGTATAAATTGTTATTTACACTTAAACCATACTGGATGAGATTGGTCCAAGTTGGTCAGCCATAGGACTGGCTTGGGAAATAAGGAAGGTAAGTCATGAATATACATCGAAAGCACTTCCCTGCTGGCTCAGTGGTAAAGAGTCCAACTGCTAATGCAAAAGACTGTCCGATCCCTGGGCCAGGAAGATCCCCTGGAGAAGGAAACAGAAATCCACTCTAGTATTCTTGCCTTGGAAATCCCATGGGGAGAGAAGCTATAGTCCATGGGGTTACAAAGAGTTGGACACAACTGAGTGACTAAACAGCAATATGTCAAAAGACACTATTCTGGGTTGTTGAGCAACATCCTTCAAATGGCTGACAATGTATGAACTGATAAAGTATTTCTACTAAAAGGACATAGGATTTCCTCTTCCTTGAATGCTTAAGAAGCAGTGAACTGATAAAGTATTTCTACTAAAGGGACATAGGATTTCCTCTTCCTTGAATGCTTGAGAAGCAGTGCTCACCAAGAAAAGTTCTCAGGGCTTCTGTATCATTAATGGACAACTGTCCACTCAATATATATTTTTAAATTTTAGCTTATATGTTTGAAAGTTGTTAAGAGTCGATCTTAAAGGTTTTCATTACAAGAAAAAAATTATAACTATGTTTGGTGATAAATGTTATTTAACATTATCGTAATGAGAGGCTTTCCAGATAACAGATTGCAGCCAAGTGAGTTCCTGATCCCTCGGAACTGAGGTCCTGGGGACCTCGTTAAGTTATGTTTGAAATTCTTGAAGTATGAAAACTCTGAGATACTAAATGTGTGTTGTTTTAAGGCATTAAATTTGTGGTAACTTGTTATGCATCAACAGAAAATTAATACCAAGATGAAAGTTTCCTGTGCACAAACTATATAGGGACATTATCTTGGTACAAAACCAGTAGAATAGTCTGCGTTTTTAGTACTCACCACAGTGAATGAGTAGCAGTAGAGGGTAGGAGGTAAAGGGAAAATAGGTCACGAATAGTTTATCCTTTGACCTTCAGAAACGAAGAGGAAGATCTCTGTGTATCATTTCTGCAATGCTGAGTTTCTAGTAGAGTGTATGTAGCAAGTACATGGCATCTAGGCTACACTAATGGCATCTAGGCTACACTAAATGTATAACTGAAAGAATAACGAATAGATGGAATTTTCCCCATATGGGGCTAGTACATCACTGACAGTGATGTTAAAAATAATAGATTTGGGGGCTTCCCTGGTGGTCCAGTGGGTAAGGACATCACCTTGCAGTGCAAGGGGTGCCGGTTTGATCCCTGGCCTGGGAAGATCCCACGTGCAGTGGAGCGGCTGGACCGATGTATCCAACTACAGAGCTGGAGCTCTGGAGTGCATGCGCCCAGAGCTGGTGCTCTGCAGCAAGAGAGCCCACTGCGATGGGAGGCCCACACAGGCCAAAGAACAAAAAAGATAAGTGAATGAAAGATCAATAGAAGTGGCCAAAAAAAAAAAAAAATTAAAAAAAAAAAAAGATTTGTACTGTGTTCCAGTTCTTAGAAAAATCTGTAAAATTATATTAACACAATGAACCTAAAAAGCAA
Organism: Tragulus kanchil; assembly: GCA_022376925.1. Classification (NCBI taxonomy): domain Eukaryota; kingdom Metazoa; phylum Chordata; class Mammalia; order Artiodactyla; family Tragulidae; genus Tragulus; species Tragulus kanchil. Next base: position 96,870,080 of record JAIOJX010000030.1, read on the forward strand.
AAAGAACAAATAAGAAACTCTCTATCTTACATGAATAAAATAAGGTTTCATGAGGTTAAGTGCTCAAGACAACACCTAATATATGATAATGCTAGAGCACAGACCACACTCCTGGTCCACATGAATGGCTTAGCGAAGACTCTCTTGTTGGGTTCGGGCCAGAAACCTGGCCTGGAATCACAAAGAATGGATTGGAGAGCAACACAGACAGCCCTTCCCTTTCTGATTCAGTTGTAGAGGGGAGAGTGAGGAGAAACATTTCAACTAGGCCATTAAATGGAGAACTACCAGGATATCAAAAGTGCCGGGGAGTCAGTATCTCAGTCAATACTGAGGAAACATTTCTGGCTTAGGCAGCTCATGGATTAAATGGCAGCACAGAGTCTTTTTTTAAATTTATTTTTACTTAGAGAATAATTGCTTTGAAATGCTGTATTGGTTTCTGCCTTACAATAGTGTGAATCAGCTGTATGTATAAATATATCCCCTCCCTCTTGGACCTTTCACCCCCACCCCCATTCCACCCTTCTAGGTCATCACCCCCACCCCCATTCCACCCTTCTAGGTCATCGCAGAACACGAGGTTGAGCTCTGTGTGCCATACAGCAACTTCCCACTAACTTTCTATTTTACATACATTAATGTATATGCTTCAAGTAGCATTTAATCTGAAGCTATTCAAGTAATTGCTTGGGAAAGACTTCTTGTTTGGGCAATATAATTTCCATTTTAATAGATTTGGGGGTTCCTGGTGGTCCAGTGGGTAAGGACATCACCTTGCAGTGCAAGGAGTGCCGGTTTGATCCCTGGCCTGGGAAGATCCCACGTGCAGTGGAGCGGCTGGACCGATGTATCCAACTACAGAGCTGGAGCTCTGGAGTGCATGCGCCCAGAGCTGGTGCTCTGCAGCAAGAGAGCCCACTGCGATGGGAGGCCCACACAGGCCAAAGAACAAAAAAGATAAGTGAATGAAAGATCAATAGAAGTGGCCAAAAAAAAAAAATTAAAAAAAAAAAAAGATTTGTACTGTGTTCCAGTTCTTAGAAAAATCTGTAAAATTATATTAACACAATGAACCTAAAAAGCAAAAAGAACAAATAAGAAACTCTCTATCTTACATGAATAAAATAAGGTTTCATGAGGTTAAGTGCTCAAGACAACACCTAATATATGATAATGCTAGAGCACAGACCACACTCCTGGTCCACATGAATGGCTTAGCGAAGACTCTCTTGTTGGGTTCGGGCCAGAAACCTGGCCTGGAATCACAAAGAATGGATTGGAGAGCAACACAGACAGCCCTTCCCTTTCTGATTCAGTTGTAGAGGGGAGAGTGAGGAGAAACATTTCAACTAGGCCATTAAATGGAGAACTACCAGGATATCAAAAGTGCCGGGGAGTCAGTATCTCAGTCAATACTGAGGAAACATTTCTGGCTTAGGCAGCTCATGGATTAAATGGCAGCACAGAGTCTTTTTTTAAATTTATTTTTACTTAGAGAATAATTGCTTTGAAATGCTGTATTGGTTTCTGCCTTACAATAGTGTGAATCAGCTGTATGTATAAATATATCCCCTCCCTCTTGGACCTTTCACCCCCACCCCCATTCCACCCTTCTAGGTCATCACCCCCACCCCCATTCCACCCTTCTAGGTCATCGCAGAACACGAGGTTGAGCTCTGTGTGCCATACAGCAACTTCCCACTAACTTTCTATTTTACATACATTAATGTATATGCTTCAAGTAGCATTTAATCTGAAGCTATTCAAGTAATTGCTTGGGAAAGACTTCTTGTTTGGGCAATATAATTTCCATTTTTCTATTGATGCATAAATGTCTAGAACTTGCCTATATTTTTATCAGATATTACAAAGATCAAATTGCTACCTTTTCAGTATTACAGATTTAATCATTTTGTATTTTAGCATGTGTTACAAAGATCAATGGCATATATATCTGTTAAATGAATAAGAAATTAGATGAATAGTAATTAGATTAATCTTAGCATTGCAAATCTGTAAAGAATGAAGTATATACAGGCCCTGAAACATAATCATACTACAATTACCACTATTTGAGGGAGTAGTTGAAAAACTGATTTAGAGAGAAAAGTTCTAAATTTGCTGAGTCACTCTAGGGATACTATAAATAAAATCCAGGTATCTGGATTATTTTTGTGCCACAGGCTAAACCTGTTCTTATCAAAATCAATTTGCTTTAGTGAAGGAGGTATTCAACACAGTTTAATAGCTTCTACTATCCAGTGGAGATTAGGGAATATTTTTTTTGCCCTATTCATGTTTTTTTACTTTATTAAGCTATAAAATGAGGGTTAAGAAATTTCCAGGCCAGAATCACTAGGTATTTGTGATAAATAAAGGGTAATAAAATATCTTTCTTATATATAATCAACTTATCTGTATTAATACAAACCCATTATCAGTGGAGAAATAAAATAAATGTGAATGAATGACACATGTCACTAAGGAAAGATCAACCTCTCAAAACAAATCACAGCAACTGAATATGCAAAATAAAGGATTCTGGTGAACTGTTTGTTTTTAAATGACAACCTACTAGGAGCTCATGGATTAAATGGCAGCACAGTAGTCTTTTGAGGAAACATTTCTGGCTTAGGCAGCTCATGGATTAAATGGCAGCACAGAGTCTTTTTAAATTTATTTTACTTAGAGAATAATTGCTTTGAAATGCTGTATTGGTTTCTGCCTTACAATAGTGTGAATCAGCTGTATGTATAAATATATCCCCTCCCTCTTGGACCTTTCACCCCCACCCCCATTCCACCCTTCTAGGTCATCACCCCCACCCCCATTCCACCCTTCTAGGTCATCGCAGAACACGAGGTTGAGCTCTGTGTGCCATACAGCAACTTCCCACTAACTTTCTATTTTACATACATTAATGTATATGCTTCAAGTAGCATTTAATCTGAAGCTATTCAAGTAATTGCTTGGGAAAGACTTCTTGTTTGGGCAATATAATTTCCATTTTTCTATTGATGCATAAATGTCTAGAACTTGCCTATATTTTTATCAGATATTACAAAGATCAAATTGCTACCTTTTCAGTATTACAGATTTAATCATTTTGTATTTTAGCATGTGTTACAAAGATCAATGGCATATATATCTGTTAAATGAATAAGAAATTAGATGAATAGTAATTAGATTAATCTTAGCATTGCAAATCTGTAAAGAATGAAGTATATACAGGCCCTGAAACATAATCATACTACAATTACCACTATTTGAGGGAGTAGTTGAAAAACTGATTTAGAGAGAAAAGTTCTAAATTTGCTGAGTCACTCTAGGGATACTATAAATAAAATCCAGGTATCTGGATTATTTTTGTGCCACAGGCTAAACCTGTTCTTATCAAAATCAATTTGCTTTAGTGAAGGAGGTATTCAACACAGTTTAATAGCTTCTACTATCCAGTGGAGATTAGGGAATATTTTTTTTGCCCTATTCATGTTTTTTTACTTTATTAAGCTATAAAATGAGGGTTAAGAAATTTCCAGGCCAGAATCACTAGGTATTTGTGATAAATAAAGGGTAATAAAATATCTTTCTTATATATAATCAACTTATCTGTATTAATACAAACCCATTATCAGTGGAGAAATAAAATAAATGTGAATGAATGACACATGTCACTAAGGAAAGATCAACCTCTCAAAACAAATCACAGCAACTGAATATGCAAAATAAAGGATTCTGGTGAACTGTTTGTTTTTAAATGACAACCTACTTCTAAGATAGGGATCTTCTCCCAAATACATTCTAAAATATCTAAATCTTCTCACAATATACAAGAAAATATTGCTAGTCTAGATCATTTACCCCACCAAAATCCACAGGAAAATCAAAAGCAATCTTCTTAACCAACACAAGGAAAAAAAAAAAAAGCCCCAAGGTTAGAGAAAACTTCCCTCCAAAGCTACAATAGATTTGGTATTTAATTTCTCTTTTCATGGAAAAGTTAGAAAAGAGTAATTTAAATTACTCTTCTCTTCTGTGGCCTGATTGAGAAAGTTAATCAGTTGTCAATAAAGTCAAGGCTTCATCCAATACTCTGGGGTTCCACTAAGTACACTCTTATGAGACTTCAGTGAACGGTTTTTCTGATCAGCCACCTGCAAACCTCTGCCAAGAGTGCTGGTGCACAACCCAGGGCAAACCATGCCCTGGTCAACAACTCAAATCAGTGGCCTTGTTGATGATCCCATACTTGGTGCCTCCAAGTCTAGGTAAATTGAAGAACTTCTTTTGTGAACTGTTGATTTAATGTTTCAATAAGGTACTCAAAAGCATGTCCTGCACTTGGGGCATCCATCGCCGGAGACCATATTATCTCTGCAGGGATGGGGTCGGGGAAGGAGGGAGGCTGGGCAGGGAAGAGGGAGGAAGGCAGGGACTGGGGGGGGCTTATATTCATTACTCTATTAACGCGGGGAAGGGGAGGCCCCGGGCTAAAAATAAAATCCAGGTAGATTATTTTGCAATAACTGTTCTTATCAAAATCAATTTGCTTTAGTGAAGGAGGTATTCAACACAGTTTAATAGCTTCTACTATCCAGTGGAGATTAGGGAATATTTTTTTTGCCCTATTCATGTTTTTTTACTTTATTAAGCTATAAAATGAGGGTTAAGAAATTTCCAGGCCAGAATCACTAGGTATTTGTGATAAATAAAGGGTAATAAAATATCTTTCTTATATATAATCAACTTATCTGTATTAATACAAACCCATTATCAGTGGAGAAATAAAATAAATGTGAATGAATGACACATGTCACTAAGGAAAGATCAACCTCTCAAAACAAATCACAGCAACTGAATATGCAAAATAAAGGATTCTGGTGAACTGTTTGTTTTTAAATGACAACCTACTTCTAAGATAGGGATCTTCTCCCAAATACATTCTAAAATATCTAAATCTTCTCACAATATACAAGAAAATATTGCTAGTCTAGATCATTTACCCCACCAAAATCCACAGGAAAATCAAAAGCAATCTTCTTAACCAACACAAGGAAAAAAAAAAAAAGCCCCAAGGTTAGAGAAAACTTCCCTCCAAAGCTACAATAGATTTGGTATTTAATTTCTCTTTTCATGGAAAAGTTAGAAAAGAGTAATTTAAATTACTCTTCTCTTCTGTGGCCTGATTGAGAAAGTTAATCAGTTGTCAATAAAGTCAAGGCTTCATCCAATACTCTGGGGTTCCACTAAGTACACTCTTATGAGACTTCAGTGAACGGTTTTTCTGATCAGCCACCTGCAAACCTCTGCCAAGAGTGCTGGTGCACAACCCAGGGCAAACCATGCCCTGGTCAACAACTCAAATCAGTGGCCTTGTTGATGATCCCATACTTGGTGCCTCCAAGTCTAGGTAAATTGAAGAACTTCTTTTGTGAACTGTTGATTTAATGTTTCAATAAGGTACTCAAAAGCATGTCCTGCACTTGGGGCATCCATCGCCGGAGACCATATTATCTCTGCAGGGATGGGGGTCGCGGGGGAAGGAGGGGGAGGCTGGGCAGGGAAGAGGGGAGGAAGGCAGGCAGACTGGCCAGGGAGAAAGGGGGAATATTTTTAACTAAAGAGTTATTTAATAGAATTATTTTGCTTATATTCATTACTCTATTAATAACCTGCTACTGTAATACTATCTGGAATGAGGATGTTGTTAGGTGGCCAGGCTAAGAATATTCAAACATTCCACTGAAACTGTGCTTAAATAAAAAGTGAACTGCTTTTATTTATTTTCATCTGGTTTTCCTCTGTGTAAGATTTATTGAACTTTTTAGTTGTCATATGTCTCAAAATATATGACTTTGAACCAAAGAATTATTATTTGTCGTCTCTACCTGGTACCAATATTATTTTATATTTATTATATTACTAGTTTTCAATTTCTTCAGTATAATCTTCAGGGATAAAGGAGAACAAAAAGAGCAGAGCAACATTTCTAGAGTTTTTCCTATTTGTCTTACACTATTTTTTTTTTTAAAGATTTATTTATTTATTTATTTTGGGCAGGGTTGGGGAGGGAGGGGAGTGGGCGGGCCACTTCTATTGGTCCTTCATTTCTCTATTTTCATCCGTCTTTATTCTCTGGCTCCTGTGGGCCTCCCATCGCGGTGGCCCCTGTCGTCACAGAGCGCCGGCTCTGGGCACATGCGCTCCAGAGCTCCAGCTTGGCAATCGGACACATCAATCCAGCTGCTCCACGGCACGTGGGATCTTCCCAGGCCAGGGCTCGAACCGGCGCCCCTTGCACTGAAAGGCGGTGTCCTTATCCACTGGACCACCAGGGGAAGCCCTGTCTTACACTATTTTTTGCATTTTAAAATCATCTCTATAACTTTTCATGTTAGGTATTGTCCATACTATTTCAGGACAAAGCAGATGAAACTAAGGGAGATTAGAAACTTGGCTAGGTTGGCTAGCAAGTAAAACATCTAAGATCAGAGCCTGTTTTTCTTACTGGGTTCCACATCCTTGTTCTTTCTACATACCTTCGCTTATCACTCTAATTGTTAATAAAATATTCTAGAATATTAGTATAAATATTTCCTCCTTTAACTGAATCTCATTTCTTATTATTCATTTCCCATGGTCAATTTCATATACTATATATATATTCTGTGCTATGTTGCTTCAGTCATGTGTGACTCTTTGCGACCCTATGGACTGTAGCCTGCAAGTCTCCTGTGTCCATGGGATTCTCCAGGTAAGAATACTGAAGTGGATTGCCATTTCCTCCTCCAGGGGATCTCTCCAAACCAGGGGTAGAACCCAAATCTCTTACGTCTCCTGTACTGGCAGGTGGGTTCTTTATCACTAGTGCCACCTCGGAAGCCCATATTTAACGTTAGCATCACCAAATTACCCTTCTTAATCTGTGGGTTAAACATCTTGAATGTCTTTACCCTTCCCTAACAGAATCAATTATTAATTAATTTTGTTTTATTAAGAAAAATAGAAAACTGTGTTCATCTATTTTCATTTAGAAGCACATACTATAATGTTACTTTCTTAGCAGGAAGCAGTATTTATTTCTACAAGCAGTATTTATCTTGACAGGCCAGGAAAAGTGATGATGAGAACAAGGAAGTAGTCCCAACAGTCAATATTTCCTTTGTAATTAAGGAAATGCAAGCTTTCACTGAAATTGTGATTTTAGGAACAGATTCAACTCAAGTATTATTTTTCTTATAGTTGTATACTCTATTTCTAAAAATACTTTGAAAGACTTAACAATGAGAAATTGTATCATATGTTATTTGGACTGTTAATAGGAATGAAACAGAAAAAGCCATTCTGAATGGGAAGGAAGAAATTTGGGGTCAAGGCCCACTTGTTAGATTCTGTGCAGTTTCCCAGAACTTGCAGTGGATAGGATGGAAAACACATGTTCACAACATGACCATGGATACTTTCTCTTGGTATTCCACAAGAAATAGTTTCATCTCTATAACTTTTCATGTTAGGTATTGTCCATACTATTTCAGGACAAAGCAGATGAAACTAAGGAGATTAGAAACTTGGCTAGGTTGGCTAGCAAGTAAAACATCTAAGATCAGAGCCTGTTTTTCTTACTGGGTTCCACATCCTTGTTCTTTCTACATACCTTCGCTTATCACTCTAATTGTTAATAAAATATTCTAGAATATTAGTATAAATATTTCCTCCTTTAACTGAATCTCATTTCTTATTATTCATTTCCCATGGTCAATTTCATATACTATATATATATTCTGTGCTATGTTGCTTCAGTCATGTGTGACTCTTTGCGACCCTATGGACTGTAGCCTGCAAGTCTCCTGTGTCCATGGGATTCTCCAGGTAAGAATACTGAAGTGGATTGCCATTTCCTCCTCCAGGGGATCTCTCCAAACCAGGGGTAGAACCCAAATCTCTTACGTCTCCTGTACTGGCAGGTGGGTTCTTTATCACTAGTGCCACCTCGGAAGCCCATATTTAACGTTAGCATCACCAAATTACCCTTCTTAATCTGTGGGTTAAACATCTTGAATGTCTTTACCCTTCCCTAACAGAATCAATTATTAATTAATTTTGTTTTATTAAGAAAAATAGAAAACTGTGTTCATCTATTTTCATTTAGAAGCACATACTATAATGTTACTTTCTTAGCAGGAAGCAGTATTTATTTCTACAAGCAGTATTTATCTTGACAGGCCAGGAAAAGTGATGATGAGAACAAGGAAGTAGTCCCAACAGTCAATATTTCCTTTGTAATTAAGGAAATGCAAGCTTTCACTGAAATTGTGATTTTAGGAACAGATTCAACTCAAGTATTATTTTTCTTATAGTTGTATACTCTATTTCTAAAAATACTTTGAAAGACTTAACAATGAGAAATTGTATCATATGTTATTTGGACTGTTAATAGGAATGAAACAGAAAAAGCCATTCTGAATGGGAAGGAAGAAATTTGGGGTCAAGGCCCACTTGTTAGATTCTGTGCAGTTTCCCAGAACTTGCAGTGGATAGGATGGAAAACACATGTTCACAACATGACCATGGATACTTTCTCTTGGTATTCCACAAGAAATAGAAGCAATGACATAATTGTTTTAACTGGCTAACATTTGGCCTTAAAAAAAGGTTTCTCATGCAGTATTCACGTAAACAATGATGGAGGCATGTTAAGTGTGTGTTACCTATAATTTATCTCAACTGTATGAAGTAGAGTTCACCACACTTCTGCCTTGGTTCTCCTTGATTTGATACAGCACATGTGAGGACAGCAGTGGTCTCAAATGAAGGTGACTGAATTTTTTCAAGTAATAAGATGACAGAAAGCAGAGTTACAATAAGCAAAATCTTTCATTTTCCCACTGTAAACAAGTAAACAGACTCCTAGCCAAATAGCCCTCCTTATCAAGGGGATCAGATCCATTTTCTGCTTATCCCTCAGCGGCTGGATTTCAGTTTCATCCAAGTCTATAAAATTATTGAACCTAATCATATCTCCCTGCAAAAATCAAGGACACTCCAACCTTTTGATAGTAAAATACTGACTGACCTTCTAGAGCTGTTTATTCCTAATTACACCCTCCATGTAGTCTATATATTTTGAGGAAATAAAGAACATCATGGCAGCCTTTTTACACTGTATTGTACTACTGTATTGTAGTACTGTTTATAATACTGAAAAGGGGAAGTCAGCACAAGGTCTAACAACTGAGGAACGGTTGGTATAGATTATTAAATACATATAAATATAAAAAAACATATAATTAAACTTATGTTCGAACTTTATAACGAAAGTCTTTTAGAAGTAAATATACCTAAATTTTCATTTTAGGAACAGATTCAACTCAAGTATTATTTTTCTTATAGTTGTATACTCTATTTCTAAAAATACTTTGAAAGACTTAACAATGAGAAATTGTATCATATGTTATTTGGACTGTTAATAGGAATGAAACAGAAAAAGCCATTCTGAATGGGAAGGAAGAAATTTGGGGTCAAGGCCCACTTGTTAGATTCTGTGCAGTTTCCCAGAACTTGCAGTGGATAGGATGGAAAACACATGTTCACAACATGACCATGGATACTTTCTCTTGGTATTCCACAAGAAATAGAAGCAATGACATAATTGTTTTAACTGGCTAACATTTGGCCTTAAAAAAAGGTTTCTCATGCAGTATTCACGTAAACAATGATGGAGGCATGTTAAGTGTGTGTTACCTATAATTTATCTCAACTGTATGAAGTAGAGTTCACCACACTTCTGCCTTGGTTCTCCTTGATTTGATACAGCACATGTGAGGACAGCAGTGGTCTCAAATGAAGGTGACTGAATTTTTTCAAGTAATAAGATGACAGAAAGCAGAGTTACAATAAGCAAAATCTTTCATTTTCCCACTGTAAACAAGTAAACAGACTCCTAGCCAAATAGCCCTCCTTATCAAGGGGATCAGATCCATTTTCTGCTTATCCCTCAGCGGCTGGATTTCAGTTTCATCCAAGTCTATAAAATTATTGAACCTAATCATATCTCCCTGCAAAAATCAAGGACACTCCAACCTTTTGATAGTAAAATACTGACTGACCTTCTAGAGCTGTTTATTCCTAATTACACCCTCCATGTAGTCTATATATTTTGAGGAAATAAAGAACATCATGGCAGCCTTTTTACACTGTATTGTACTACTGTATTGTAGTACTGTTTATAATACTGAAAAGGGGAAGTCAGCACAAGGTCTAACAACTGAGGAACGGTTGGTATAGATTATTAAATACATATAAATATAAAAAAACATATAATTAAACTTATGTTTACGAAGAACTTCTGATGCAACAGGAAAATGTCTTTGTTAGGCAATTTATAGTATATTCAAAATATGTAGGCAAACTACCTTACAATATACTCCTAATTTCTATTGTGTGTACATGGTGCAAAGAATATATAAAGGAAAGAAAGATAATATAAATTGTCAAGTTATGATGGTTTTTATTTTATTTTTTTAATTTTTCATTACTATCATAATTTACTGAGGAATGATCTATTATCTGTCTGGAATAGTAGAGTGGGTAGCCATTCCCTTCTCCAGCAGATCTTCCCTATCCAGGGATCTAAGTCAAGTCTCCCACATTGCAGGTGGATTATTTAACACCCAAGCTAAAGGGATGAAACAAAAAGTTCTTTTTTTAAAAAAGGCAAAAAAATTCACTGAATCATATTATACTGACCATGAGTGAAACTCATGGGATGTAAATAATATCTCAATGAAGTTGTTAGGAAAAAACCTCCATTCTCAATAGCATCAAGAAAAATAAAATAATTTGGAAGACACTAAACAATAAAATTCTAGCTTTGTACACTGGAAACTAAAAGTTTACTAAAAAAATTAAAGGATAGCTCAGAAAGGAAGAGATACAACATACACATGAAGTAAAAGAAAAGAATTTAGAATAGCTAAAATAATTCTTAAAAAAATGTTGGAGCACTTACATTATTAGATATCAAAAGTTAATATAAACCTACAGAGTAAGCATAAGAGTATAACAGTTAGGCATATAGACAAAACATAATTGAAAATCAGAAATAAATTCTTAAATTAATGATAGACTGATTTTTGACAAAGATGCTAAGGCAATTCAATGGGGAATTTCTTTCTAACCAAAGGTGCTTATACAATTAAATATTTATTAGTGGTTCAAATAAATGGGCTTGTGCCATATATACAAACCAGTACAAAAGAGGTCACTGACCTGAATGTTTAAAGTATATAAACATAAGAGAAACTTTCTAGTATAAAACATAAAAGAAAATCTTTTTGACCTTGAGATAGCTCTTAATGCATTATAAATAGCAGCATGGTTCACAAACAAATAATATCAATATATTGAATTGATATACTCAATATATTGAATTCCATTAAAATGTAATTTTTTTTTTCTTTAAAATGCACCTTTAAGAAAATAAAAAGACAAGACATAGACTAGAAAGAAATAAGGAAAATTCTCTTAATAGACATTTTACCAAATAACATGTATGCTTTGCCTATAACCACCTAAAATATGCTCATTTTCATAGGTCAATAGGAAAATGCAGCTTAAACCAAGGAGATATCAACCACAGTCATCACAAAAGATACACATTACCAATGGTTGGCAATGACATGGACAAAGTAGAATCCTTTGACACTGCTGGAGAGACTGCAATATGGTACATTCACCTTGGGAAACTTTTTGACAACCTCTTAAAGAATTAAAAGGAAACTTGCCATGTAACTCAGCAATTCCATTTCTATGACACCATATAAAAATATATGTCCAAACTAAAAATTGTATGAATATTTAAAGTAAAATGAGGCAGAATTTGATGGATAAATAAATCCAGAGAATTCAAACAATGGAATACTTCTCAACAATAAGAAGAGCAAACTTCTGCTATATACAACATGGATAAACCTAAAGAATATTGGTAAGTGAAAGGAGCCAGACACCAAAACTGCATACTATGATTTAATGCATATGAAGTGCTCAGAAAGGGTAAACTCAGAGACAGAAAATAAATTTCCCACTTGTAGCTGGGAGAGGAATGTTGGAAGTAGCTATAGTCATCAGGCTCAAGGGAAACTTTTGTGACTGAAATGTTCCAAAACAAGATTGTTGTGATAATCACACAACTTCATACATTTTATAAAAGTCCTTGATTGGTACACTTATAACATGTATATTTATGTTATATAAGTTATAGTCCAATGAACTTGTCAAAATAATAATTTAAAAGGGCGATCCACATTTGGTATTCCTACCAACTTAGATCCAGTGAGATCTGTTAAATCTGTCTTTTTTTTCTAAAAGCTCATGAAGACGGTGGACTACAGACGAATAGAAAATGAGTCACTATTTCCACAGAAGACACTGTTATCTTTCGAAACTAAACATTTTTAATGTTCTTCTCTATTACACTTCCTCATCAGTCTTTCAAGCCTTGCAGATGGAGCCAGACCATTATGGAACTACAACATAAGCAAATATCTTTTTTAAAGTCAGAAGAATTTCTTTGCCTTATTTCAAACAGCTGTGTTTCTGGAGCTGTAAGATGGAGTTCTAAATAAAAAAGGAAGAGATTCACGACTCACTTCTTGAGTATTACATTTTATCTTTTTTTTTCCCCTGATTATTTCTCTTTAAAAAAAGAGGATTTTTTTTTTTTTTTTTTTGATTGTACAGTAAGTATAAGATTTTGTGCTAGGTTCACGGTAGCTCAGTCGGGAAAGAATCCACCTGCAATATAGGAGACCTGGGCTTTATCCCTGGGTCAGGAAGATCCCCCTGGAGAAGGAACTGGCAACATACTACAGTATTCCTGCCTGGAAAACCCCATGGACAGAGGAGCTCTGTGGCCTCTGTCCACGGGGTCACAAAGAGTCAGACACGACTGAGACCTTCTTCTCATGTGAAATTATGTGAGATGTACAGAGTTGATCTTACTTTATGGATGAGCATAATTATTGTCAAAATTTAAATAAATGATAGAACTGAACTCCAATTCAGGTCTTTGATTCTAAAACTCGGGCCCTATTTTCTCCTTTTTGCTGCCTTGTGCATGGTTCAATAAAGATTTTCAAAACCATTGTACAGGGCTTCCCTAGTGGTCCAGTGGGTAAGGACACCACCTTGCCGTGCAAGGGGCGCTGGTTCGATCCCTGGCCTGGGAAGATCCCACGTGCCCAGGAGTGGCTGGACTGGCATGTCCAATTACGCGCCAGAGCTCTAGAACGCATGCACCCAGAGCCCGTGCTCTGCAACGAGGAGGGTCACTGCAGCAGGGGGCCCACACGGGCCAAGGAACAAAGACGGATGAACACAAATAAATGAAAAACCAATAAAAGAGGCCAAAATTAAAACAAACAAACAAAAACAACCATTGTACATTGTTGATCAGCACCTGTATCTTTGAAGTTTACACTCAAAAGCTAAAGGATCTATTTGCTTAAAATTATGAATCACTTAACAAAAGACTATATTCATGCATTTCCCTCTGCATACATTTGCATTAAAATTATGAATCACTATAACACAAAGCCTTTCAGATGGAGCCAGACCATTATGGAACTACAACATAAGCCAAATTTTATCTTTTTAAAGGGGGTTTCAAAAAAAAAAGAAAATTTCTTTGCCTTATTTCAAACAGCTGTGTTTCTGGAGCTGTAAGATGGAGTTCTAAATAAAAAAGGAAGAGATTCACGACTCACTTCTTGAGTATTACATTTTATCTTTTTTTTTCCCCTGATTATTTCTCTTTAAAAAAAGAGGATTTTTTTTTTTTTTTTTTTTGATTGTACAGTAAGTATAAGATTTTGTGCTAGGTTCACGGTAGCTCAGTCGGGAAAGAATCCACCTGCAATATAGGAGACCTGGGCTTTATCCCTGGGTCAGGAAGATCCCCCTGGAGAAGGAACTGGCAACATACTACAGTATTCCTGCCTGGAAAACCCCATGGACAGAGGAGCTCTGTGGCCTCTGTCCACGGGGTCACAAAGAGTCAGACACGACTGAGACCTTCTTCTCATGTGAAATTATGTGAGATGTACAGAGTTGATCTTACTTTATGGATGAGCATAATTATTGTCAAAATTTAAATAAATGATAGAACTGAACTCCAATTCAGGTCTTTGATTCTAAAACTCGGGCCCTATTTTCTCCTTTTTGCTGCCTTGTGCATGGTTCAATAAAGATTTTCAAAACCATTGTACAGGGCTTCCCTAGTGGTCCAGTGGGTAAGGACACCACCTTGCCGTGCAAGGGGCGCTGGTTCGATCCCTGGCCTGGGAAGATCCCACGTGCCCAGGAGTGGCTGGACTGGCATGTCCAATTACGCGCCAGAGCTCTAGAACGCATGCACCCAGAGCCCGTGCTCTGCAACGAGGAGGGTCACTGCAGCAGGGGGCCCACACGGGCCAAGGAACAAAGACGGATGAACACAAATAAATGAAAAACCAATAAAAGAGGCCAAAATTAAAACAAACAAACAAAAACAACCATTGTACATTGTTGATCAGCACCTGTATCTTTGAAGTTTACACTCAAAAGCTAAAGGATCTATTTGCTTAAAATTATGAATCACTTAACAAAAGACTATATTCATGCATTTCCCTCTGCATACATCATAAAATAGTACAAGTAATACTGCATATGTGTATGTATGTACACGTCTATACACATACACAGTCTATGAACAACAAAGTTCCATAAACTCCTTGATTCACTGGTTTCTTGCATTTTAATATGATTACTCACATTTCAGATTCTCCTATTAAAAAGTATGAGTAAGTTGTAGATCAAGGTCTTTGTTGGATTCATTCTAGTAACCCAGCAACCAACACAATGTAAATCACACAACAGGTGTTCTTTGAATAAGTATTAACGAATAAAAATTTTAATGTATTCAATGAGTTTAAAAGCAGTTATAAGATATACTTTATTTGAATAAGGTTTTGTATAGGAAGAACAAAAAGCTTAGAATTTTTTTTTACTTTCTCTATAAAGATCCTTAGAGAAGTATTTCTCAAACATTTTGGTTTCAAGGAACCACTTATATTTTTCATATCATTAAGGACCTCAAGAGGCTTTTGCTTATATAGGTTAAAATTATATATATCTTCTATATTATAAACTAAAACTGAGAATTTAAAGTATTTATTGGTGAATTTAAAGTATTAATAAACTCATTTCATGTCAAAAATAAATCCCCTTTTAAATAAACAATGTATTTTAAAAACAAAACATTCATGAGAAAGGTAGCATTGCTTTACATTATTGCAAATCTGTTTGATATTGAGTTAAAAAGAAGACAATTCAATTCTCTTAACTGCTCTATATGCAATCTGTTGGGATGTTACACATCATGTAATCTCTGACAACTCTGCTGAATATTGACAGAAAAATGAGACTGCAAAAGGGAAACGCTGCCTAAGCATTATTATAAAAATAATTTTGACCTTGAAAACCTCCTGAAATAATCATGGGAACCATGACGGTTCTCAGCTTGTACTCGGACAACCACACAGTATAAAGGTTTTCAGTTTTGTCGCTATTAATATTTTGAAAATTCATTTTTTCTGTGAGGTGTGCTTATTTTATATAATTCTTATGCAATGATTTAAGGCTGGACTCAAAATGGTCTATTAAAATAATATGAAAACTGTGGGTTTCTCTGGTGGTCCAGTGGGTAAGGACACCGCCTTGCAGTGCAAGGGGCGCCGGTTCGATCCCTGGCCTGGGGAGATCCCACATGCCGCGGAGTGGCTGGACCGATGTGTCCAATTACCGAGCCAGAGCTCTGGAGTGCATGCTCCCAGAGCCGGTGCTCTGCGACGACAGAGGCCACTGCGATGGGAGGCCCGCAGGAGCCAAAGAACAAAGATGGATGAAAATGGACAAATGAAAGACCAATAGAAGTGGCCGGCCTGCTCCCCTCCCTCCCAACTCCCCCCAAAATAAATAAATAAATAAATCTTTTTAAAAAAATAATAATAATATGAAAGATGTATTTTATTTCTACTTTCAATGGGCTTTTATAACAAAAATAAAAATTTACTAATGACAAGTCCCCCTCTGTTTGGAAGATTAGAAATACTACATTTTGACTATTTTCTCCTTCCTTGATTACAAAGTCAATTAAATTATTAGCTTAGAAAGCTTTTTCACTATCAATGAAGTTACTGGACACTGTATTTTCCTCTTAAATATGAGAGACAAACAGGAATTTAACTACTTTCTACTACAGAAAGGTTCATACATATAAAAAATCAGTGACAAGACTATAATAAAACCATGAGTGATTAATCTTTCAGCTCCAAATTAATCAAATCATGGTCAATTTTATTCCATCTATTTCTTCACCACTCTACACAGTTAATTGTGAAGCAAACCCTATCTAAGACGTTGTTTCATCTTAAAATATTTTACTATACATTTCCAAAAGATACACTCCATTTTTAATTAAAACATTCACATAAAAATGATACTTATAGCTAAAAAAAAAAAAAAAAAAAAAAAACCAGTAAAATCTTAGTATCACCAAATATTTAGTCACTAAAGCTAAGCATTTAGTAAACCAGCAAATAGCTTAGAGATCAGCCGGGAGTGTAAATGTTCTATGCCAGAGTTTGTCTGTCACTAACTTCAAAATGCTACATGTTGTTTGACAAAAATTGCCATCTCTGGCTCTAGCCTTACATGTTTTGTGTGTGTGACGTATAAATATTTTGAAAATTCATTTTTTCTGTGAGGTGTGCTTATTTTATATAATTCTTATGCAATGATTTAAGGCTGGACTCAAAATGGTCTATTAAAATAATATGAAAACTGTGGGTTTCTCTGGTGGTCCAGTGGGTAAGGACACCGCCTTGCAGTGCAAGGCGCGGTTCGATCCTGGCCTGGGAGATCCCACATGCCGGAGTGGCTGGACCGATGTGTCCAATTACCGAGCCAGAGCTCTGGAGTGCATGCTCCCAGAGCCGGTGCTCTGCGACGACAGAGGCCACTGCGATGGGAGGCCCGCAGGAGCCAAAGAACAAAGATGGATGAAAATGGACAAATGAAAGACCAATAGAAGTGGCCGGCCTGCTCCCCTCCCTCCCAACTCCCCCCAAAATAAATAAATAAATAAATCTTTTTAAAAAAATAATAATAATATGAAAGATGTATTTTATTTCTACTTTCAATGGGCTTTTATAACAAAAATAAAAATTTACTAATGACAAGTCCCCCTCTGTTTGGAAGATTAGAAATACTACATTTTGACTATTTTCTCCTTCCTTGATTACAAAGTCAATTAAATTATTAGCTTAGAAAGCTTTTTCACTATCAATGAAGTTACTGGACACTGTATTTTCCTCTTAAATATGAGAGACAAACAGGAATTTAACTACTTTCTACTACAGAAAGGTTCATACATATAAAAAATCAGTGACAAGACTATAATAAAACCATGAGTGATTAATCTTTCAGCTCCAAATTAATCAAATCATGGTCAATTTTATTCCATCTATTTCTTCACCACTCTACACAGTTAATTGTGAAGCAAACCCTATCTAAGACGTTGTTTCATCTTAAAATATTTTACTATACATTTCCAAAAGATACACTCCATTTTTAATTAAAACATTCACATAAAAATGATACTTATAGCTAAAAAAAAAAAAAAAAAAAAAAAAACCAGTAAAATCTTAGTATCACCAAATATTTAGTCACTAAAGCTAAGCATTTAGTAAACCAGCAAATAGCTTAGAGATCAGCCGGGAGTGTAAATGTTCTATGCCAGAGTTTGTCTGTCACTAACTTCAAAATGCTACATGTTGTTTGACAAAAATTGCCATCTCTGGCTCTAGCCTTACATGTTTTTGTGTGTGTGAAATTACTAGCCGTTATTCATGTCAGACTCTTTCCAGCCCCTTGACTGTAGCCCGCCAGGCTCCTCTATCCATGAAATTCTCCAGGTGAGAATACTGGAGTGGGTTGTCATTCCCTTCTCCAGAGATCCAACCTGGGTCTCCCGCATTGTAGGCAGATTCTTTACCAACTGAGCCCCCAGGGAAGCCTCATACATAGTACATGTATTTAAATCCCTTTGAGGTACTTAAGACTTTAGAGCTAAGAATGAGGTAATGCTACCTCAGGATATGTGGAAAATACATTCAGGATAAATATAATAAATAAATATTTTTATTATTATTTTAGGCAAATATTAAAATAAAAAGGAATATGCAGCGAGATAATATAACACAGTACTAATAAATTTATCATTCAAAATCATAATAATCTCTCCTCATTTCATAAAATCTCTATATAGAAGAAACTGAGCTTAGTTTTCAGACTAGAATATTTATAAGAAATCAATAGCTCTTATTTCTGTAATTTTTTCCTAATTGTAGTAATTAGAAACAAATATTTCCCCCTAATTGTAGTAAAGGAAGACAAATTAAAATAAGTTACAAAAGAAAAATGATAAGGTTGAAAGGATAATTACTTTGACACTGTAATATAATAATACAAGTAGAAAATAGACATATTGATATAAAGTCTGATGATTTAGTAAAAATAGTTTGAAGATTTTTGTTGTACTCCTTGGAAAAAATATTTTTGGCATTGCTAGAAAGTATTCTGCTTTATAAGCTGGAGGGAACAGAAATAGTTTGTAGCAAGTAATTATTTCTACCAAAAGAGTCCCTGGATTTAAAGACTCACCTCCAGAAAGTTCATCAGTATTTAAAATACAGTCTGCATGTAATAAAACCATGAAAGGTTAAACTATTTGTCTCTGACAGAAGAAAAATTGTCCAATCTTAAAAGAAAAACATTAGATTCCTAATTGATTCATTATGAAAAAGATAAAGAGAAAAAACTGCTCAAAGTAACACGTTACAAAACCCTTGGGTCTAAAATCTGCAAACAACAACAGCAAGTTCAACAGAAGAAATACCACTTTTTGTCCTCTGTTGTATCAGTCTTTAAAAAAACCCTCCAACACATATGCCATGTTAGATACACCGTAGAAACAAATTTTTTATAGGGTCGAAATAATGAAAAGTACTTTTGTTTTTTAAAAAACTGATAATTTTATACTTCCAGCCCGCCAGGCTCCTCTATCCATGAAATTCTCCAGGTGAGAATACTGGAGTGGGTTGTCATTCCTTCTCCAGAGATCCAACCTGGGTCTCCCGCATTGTAGGCAGATTCTTTACCAACTGAGCCCCCAGGGAAGCCTCATACATAGTACATGTATTTAAATCCCTTTGAGGTACTTAAGACTTTAGAGCTAAGAATGAGGTAATGCTACCTCAGGATATGTGGAAAATACATTCAGGATAAATATAATAAATAAATATTTTTATTATTATTTTAGGCAAATATTAAAATAAAAAGGAATATGCAGCGAGATAATATAACACAGTACTAATAAATTTATCATTCAAAATCATAATAATCTCTCCTCATTTCATAAAATCTCTATATAGAAGAAACTGAGCTTAGTTTTCAGACTAGAATATTTATAAGAAATCAATAGCTCTTATTTCTGTAATTTTTTCCTAATTGTAGTAATTAGAAACAAATATTTCCCCCTAATTGTAGTAAAGGAAGACAAATTAAAATAAGTTACAAAAGAAAAATGATAAGGTTGAAAGGATAATTACTTTGACACTGTAATATAATAATACAAGTAGAAAATAGACATATTGATATAAAGTCTGATGATTTAGTAAAAATAGTTTGAAGATTTTTGTTGTACTCCTTGGAAAAAATATTTTTGGCATTGCTAGAAAGTATTCTGCTTTATAAGCTGGAGGGAACAGAAATAGTTTGTAGCAAGTAATTATTTCTACCAAAAGAGTCCCTGGATTTAAAGACTCACCTCCAGAAAGTTCATCAGTATTTAAAATACAGTCTGCATGTAATAAAACCATGAAAGGTTAAACTATTTGTCTCTGACAGAAGAAAAATTGTCCAATCTTAAAAGAAAAACATTAGATTCCTAATTGATTCATTATGAAAAAGATAAAGAGAAAAAACTGCTCAAAGTAACACGTTACAAAACCCTTGGGTCTAAAATCTGCAAACAACAACAGCAAGTTCAACAGAAGAAATACCACTTTTTGTCCTCTGTTGTATCAGTCTTTAAAAAAACCCTCCAACACATATGCCATGTTAGATACACCGTAGACATATATTCATATGTATTTTGAGTATTTTCTGTTGATGTATAGGGTCTATGAAATAATGAAAAAGTACTTGAGTGAGAATATAAGTAATATTCATCTTTTAAAAATCTATTAACTTTGATAAATTTTATACTTCCAGTTCACAGATAAAAATAAGAGAACTTTTAATGATTAAACTAGATGAAACTTGAGATTTGGATTAGATTCTGGACCAGAAAAAAAATTAGTGGGTCAGTGGGATAACTCAAAATTTGGATAACGCTTGTAGATACTTTAATACCATCATATTAACAGTTGATTTCTGGTTTTGATCATCTTTTGTGGTTAGATGTTAACATTAGCGAAGCTGGGTAAAGGGTGGGCAAAATAACTATGATATTTTCTGTGAGTTTGAAGTACTTCAAAATAAAAAGTTTAAATGTTCTGTCATAAGTTTGATTTACAGAATTATAAAAACAAATAAACAAAAACGCAGCATAGTTGATAATGTTTAATGTTTACCTTAAGAAGGTATAGGGGAATTTATTCCTTAGCAAAATTCAGGTTTGTTTCTAAGAATTTTTCATAGTCCTATGACCATATTACTCTATGACCATATTACTCAACAGTGCAATAATTATGGAACACTGAAATACCATGCACATCAAAAATTGAGGATAATGAATAGAATGATCTAAATATATACCATTTAAAAGTGGGTCATATTAATAATTATAGCATTATTGTTTTTATATTTAAATACATATCCTGCTTATTTTTTGAAAATTTCCAATAGACAGTTTCTGACAGAAAAGTGGTCCTTTCTAAAATTTAATGAGTCACCTGAATAAACTCAAATATGTATCTCAACCTAACATTAAAATAAAAAGCACTAGGTAATTTTATTTCTTTTACCTGAAACTGTGTGATCCTTGGAGTCTTTCGTTATTTTTATCCTTGCATGAGGAAAGATGTAGTGCACAGTTTTCCCATCCATCTGTATAATCTAAGACATACATGTGATAAGGTGAAAAAGCAATGTTAAAGAAACCTAAATGGCAATATACAGAATTATTTTTTTTAACTACATGTTTCAACCAATGAAAATGTATTAGAAGATTCACAAACAATGACAATTTTAAGCATTTAATACTATATAATGATAGTACTGGTTCTGAGTTTATTATAGTCTTCACATTTACAACCAGTTTCTTTTGCAAACTGATTTTTTTTTGAAAATCAGTGAGCAAAGGTTAACACCTAAAAGATATTTTTTAGTATGGGGATGCATAGAGAATGTATATGGAAAACTGACCACTGATGATCCTGTTTTGGATAGCCTAGAGATAGAGACACATTTTTAATTTTCAGCAATCAAGCTGAAATGAAGAAAAGCCAGAGAAGATCCTCCTACTTTGTATCTCCATCACTCTACTAGGAATGCATATTTATGTTATTATATCATTGTGGAATTTTGCTTCTGCTAAGCACATCTACCAGAAACTTTACTGTATACCTGTATAATTCTGTATAAATAAAATCTTTGCTCAATTTAATATTTTCTGAAGCCTTCGTGTTTCTCATTTACTCCTGACCATCCTTCAGGTAGAAGAAACAACACTCAAAGCTTTTGTTACAAGTCTGTGATTTCAATTCTCATTACTGAGATTTGAATATGACTGTTATCTCTATTTCCACCAGACAAAATGAGATTTCTGAAACAAAGTAAATTAGCAAATGCAGACTTGTGCCCTATCTTTTATGGAATTAGGCTTTCAAAACAGATCTGTGAAATAATGAAAGACAGAGATAGTAAAATGCATACCTATATAAATAGGATTAGTATTGAGTATTGTATCTATCACCTCAGGAGAGTTTTTGACCAGCATTACAGGTGAAATAAGGATGAAAGATGAAATAATAGAAAGACATTTAATACTACTCATTTAAGAATGTACGAAAGAAGTGTTTGGGGGTTACTAAGATAAAACATTAACTAGAATTTAGAATTAAAAGGATGTACATCTTGTGAAGAAAACATCCTTGGAATACTCATGTGATTTTAATGTGCTTTTGAAAACCCATGCTTATAATTGCTAGAATTCTGAATTTTGAAAGAAAATGCACTAATAATACAAACTTAATGTCAGCTTTTAGGTTTTATGCTTTTCTTTGGAAAGAAAAATTTTAAAAAAAATTAAAGAAACCTAAATGGCAATATACAGAATTATTTTTTTTAACTACATGTTTCAACCAATGAAAATGTATTAGAAGATTCACAAACAATGACAATTTTAAGCATTTAATACTATATAATGATAGTACTGGTTCTGAGTTTATTATAGTCTTCACATTTACAACCAGTTTCTTTTGCAAACTGATTTTTTTTTGAAAATCAGTGAGCAAAGGTTAACACCTAAAAGATATTTTTTAGTATGGGGATGCATAGAGAATGTATATGGAAAACTGACCACTGATGATCCTGTTTTGGATAGCCTAGAGATAGAGACACATTTTTAATTTTCAGCAATCAAGCTGAAATGAAGAAAAGCCAGAGAAGATCCTCCTACTTTGTATCTCCATCACTCTACTAGGAATGCATATTTATGTTATTATATCATTGTGGAATTTTGCTTCTGCTAAGCACATCTACCAGAAACTTTACTGTATACCTGTATAATTCTGTATAAATAAAATCTTTGCTCAATTTAATATTTTCTGAAGCCTTCGTGTTTCTCATTTACTCCTGACCATCCTTCAGGTAGAAGAAACAACACTCAAAGCTTTTGTTACAAGTCTGTGATTTCAATTCTCATTACTGAGATTTGAATATGACTGTTATCTCTATTTCCACCAGACAAAATGAGATTTCTGAAACAAAGTAAATTAGCAAATGCAGACTTGTGCCCTATCTTTTATGGAATTAGGCTTTCAAAACAGATCTGTGAAATAATGAAAGACAGAGATAGTAAAATGCATACCTATATAAATAGGATTAGTATTGAGTATTGTATCTATCACCTCAGGAGAGTTTTTGACCAGCATTACAGGTGAAATAAGGATGAAAGATGAAATAATAGAAAGACATTTAATACTACTCATTTAAGAATGTACGAAAGAAGTGTTTGGGGGTTACTAAGATAAAACATTAACTAGAATTTAGAATTAAAAGGATGTACATCTTGTGAAGAAAACATCCTTGGAATACTCATGTGATTTTAATGTGCTTTTGAAAACCCATGCTTATAATTGCTAGAATTCTGAATTTTGAAAGAAAAATGCACTAATAATACAAACTTAATGTCAGCTTTTAGGTTTTATGCTTTTCTGGAAAGAATAAGATTAATCAGGCCTCTAAAGAAAAAAAAAAAGTACTCCTCAGACAACAGAAGAATTCTGTCAAGTTCAAGAGTATTACATCAATTCTGCAAAGTAAAACTAAAATGTTGTTTGCATGATTATAAAAATATTTTGGTCAGTATAATCAGTCATCTAGGTAATTCATAATATTAACAACACTAGCTTTGTAAACCACTAAGAACCTCATATATGTTCATGACAAGAGTGTGCATTTCCTCTTTCCTTCCTTACTCTCCCTTCTTGTTCTGTCTTGCTCTGTTTACTCTCTCTTGGCCTCCTTGTTTTCCCTCCCTTCATCTTTTTTCCTTCTTCCTTTTCTCCTCTCCTTCCTCCCCTCCTCATCCAATCTGCATTAAAGATCTTTATTTTAAACCATGTGCACTGAGGAGTCTCTATTAGACATAACTCAAATTTGCTTCATTACTATAAACAATTCATTAAAAGTATGGATACTATGGTGCAACCTCAAATATAACCCAATGATCTCAGTCTGTTTCCAGGATAAACCATTCAACATCACAGTAATCCAAGTCTATGCTGCAACCATTAATGCCGAAGAAGCTGAAGTTAAATGATCCTATGAAGATCTATAAGAACTTCTAGAATTAACACCAAAAAAAAAAAAAAAGATGCCCTATTCATCATAGGGCATTGGAATACAAAAGTAGCAAGTTAAGAGATAATAGGAAATAGGAAAATTTGGGGTAATAGGAAAATTTGGCCCTGGAGTACAAAATGAAGTAGGGCAAAGGCTAACAGAGTTTTGCCAAGAGAACACACTGGTCATAGCAAACACCCTCTTCCACCTCTTCCAACAACAGGAGAAATGACTCTACACATTGACATCACCAGACAGTCAATACCAAAATCAGACTGATTATATTCTTTGCAACTGAAGATGCAGAAGCTCCATACAGTCAGCAAAAACAAGACCTGGGGTTGACTGTGGCTTAGGTCATGAGCTCCTCAGTGAAAATATAGGCTTAAATTGAAAAAAAGTCCAGAAAAAACACTAGACTATTCAGGTATGACCTAAATCAAATCCCTTATGATTATATAGTGGATGATGAATAAATCCAAGGGCTTAAATCTGATAGACAGAGTACCTGAAGAACTATGGATGGAGGTTCATAACACTGTATGCGATTTAGTGACCAAAATCAACCCAAAGAAAAAGAAATGCAAGAATCAAAGTGGCTGTCTGAAGAGGCCTTACAAATAGTTGAAAAGAGAAATGAAAGGCAAAGGAGAAAGGGAAAGATACACTCAACTGGATGCCAAGTTCCAGAGAATAGCCAGGAGGAATAGAAAGCTTTCCTAAGTGAACAATCTAAAGAAATAAAGGGAAGGGCTTCCCTGGTGGTCCAGTGGGTAAAGAGTCTACCTTGCAATGCAAGGGGTGCTGGTTCAGTCCCTGGCACAGGAAGATCCCATATGCTGCGGAGTAGTGGACTGGTGTGCCCAATCATGAGCCAGCGCTCTGGAGCACATGAGCCCAGATCTGGTTCTCTGCAGCGAGAGGGGCCATAGTGATGGGAGGCCCACACAGGCCAAAGAATCAAGATGGACGAAAATAAATAAATGAAAGACCAATAAAAAACAGAGGCCAAAATTTAAAAATAGGGAAAACAAATCATGAGCCAGCGCTCTGGAGCACATGAGCCCAGATCTGGTGCTCTGCAGCGAGAGGGGCCATAGTGATGGGAGGCCCACACAGGCCAAAGAATCAAGATGGACGAAAATAAATAAATGAAAGACCAATAAAAAACAGAGGCCAAAATTTAAAAATAGGGAAAACAATACAATGGGAAAGACTAGTGATGTCTTCAAGAAAACTGGAGATACCAAGAGAATTTTTCATGTAAAGGACAGACACAGCAAGGACATAACAGAAGCCCATGAGATTTAGAAGAGGTGGCAAGAATACACAGAAAAACTATACCAAAAAGGTCTTAATGAGCCAGATGTCCACGATGGTGTGATTACTCACCTAGAGCCAGACATTTTGGAGTGTGAAGTTAAGTGGGCCTTTAGTGTGGACAAAGTCAGTGAAACTGATGGAATTTCAGAGGGCTAAATCCTAAAAGATGATGCTGTTAAAGTGCTGCATCAAACTGGTTGACTTGGCATAGGTCATAAGTGAAAATATAGGCTTAAATTGAAAAAAAGTCCAGAAAAAACACTAGACTATTCAGGTATGACCTAAATCAAATCCCTTATGATTATATAGTGGATGATGAATAAATCCAAGGGCTTAAATCTGATAGACAGAGTACCTGAAGAACTATGGATGGAGGTTCATAACACTGTATGCGATTTAGTGACCAAAATCAACCCAAAGAAAAAGAAATGCAAGAATCAAAGTGGCTGTCTGAAGAGGCCTTACAAATAGTTGAAAAGAGAAATGAAAGGCAAAGGAGAAAGGGAAAGATACACTCAACTGGATGCCAAGTTCCAGAGAATAGCCAGGAGGAATAGAAAGCTTTCCTAAGTGAACAATCTAAAGAAATAAAGGGAAGGGCTTCCCTGGTGGTCCAGTGGGTAAAGAGTCTACCTTGCAATGCAAGGGGTGCTGGTTCAGTCCCTGGCACAGGAAGATCCCATATGCTGCGGAGTAGTGGACTGGTGTGCCCAATCATGAGCCAGCGCTCTGGAGCACATGAGCCCAGATCTGGTTCTCTGCAGCGAGAGGGGCCATAGTGATGGGAGGCCCACACAGGCCAAAGAATCAAGATGGACGAAAATAAATAAATGAAAGACCAATAAAAAACAGAGGCCAAAATTTAAAAATAGGGAAAACAAATCATGAGCCAGCGCTCTGGAGCACATGAGCCCAGATCTGGTGCTCTGCAGCGAGAGGGGCCATAGTGATGGGAGGCCCACACAGGCCAAAGAATCAAGATGGACGAAAATAAATAAATGAAAGACCAATAAAAAACAGAGGCCAAAATTTAAAAATAGGGAAAACAATACAATGGGAAAGACTAGTGATGTCTTCAAGAAAACTGGAGATACCAAGAGAATTTTTCATGTAAAGGACAGACACAGCAAGGACATAACAGAAGCCCATGAGATTTAGAAGAGGTGGCAAGAATACACAGAAAAACTATACCAAAAAGGTCTTAATGAGCCAGATGTCCACGATGGTGTGATTACTCACCTAGAGCCAGACATTTTGGAGTGTGAAGTTAAGTGGGCCTTTAGTGTGGACAAAGTCAGTGAAACTGATGGAATTTCAGAGGGCTAAATCCTAAAAGATGATGCTGTTAAAGTGCTGCATCAAATGCCAGCAAATTTGGAAATCTCAGCAATGTCCACAGGACTAGTAAAGGTCAGTTTTTATTCCAAATCCCAAAGAAAGGCAATGACAAAGAATGTTCAAATCACATTCATTTTACATGCTAACAAGGTAATGCTCAACATCCTTCAAGGTAGGCTTCAATAGCACATGAACCAAGAACTTAAGATGTACAAGCTGGATTTAGAAAAGGCAGAGGAACCAGAGATCAAATTGCCAACCTCCGCTGGATCACAGAAAAAGTAAGGTAATTCTTCAGTTCACAAAGCAGAGCTGAATATCTACTGAATAGTGCAGAGGTTAAACATATGAAAGGAAACACACAGATTTGCAGATTTGACTTTATCGTTCATATGATTTTGAGTCTAATTTCAAAAATATTCTATCTCTCTAATGTATGTTTTACATTAAATAATTTTTAAAGTATATAAATTAGTGCTTGCATTAGTCAATTTGCTTTTATTACCTTTGCCTCCAGAGCATTCTGTGAACATAACTTATTATTATGCATACATTCTCAAATAAAAGCAGCTGGGTTTATTGGTACCATGAGTTCAATGCTACCTTTTCATGACTAAAAATGTAAAGAAATAACTAAAACTAGAATGCTATTTTACTATTCTTTCTATACCAAAATACAGCTTTGATGAATTAATGAGGGAGAGAGCATTTGATGATAAATATTAATGCAAAAAAAGCATGAATTTCCAATTTCATATGATTGTAATCAAAGCATATGTCACCTCTGTGTAGCCTTTATTTAGAGAAATCTATAAAGAAAAATAAATTACTGACACAAAAGTTAGTATGTTTGCTACCTGTTTGGGAGAGATTGAGTACAATTACTGGAAAGTGTACGAGGTTCAAGGGAGAAAATTTTGTGTAGCATGTTAGTATATTTGCATTTTGAGTTGAAATTACGGGCCATGAGATTTAGAAGAGGTGGCAAGAATACACAGCAAAAAAGTTAAATTGTGGTGTGATTACTCACCTAGAGCCAGACATTTTGGAGTGTGAAGTTAAGTGGGCCTTTAGTGTGGACAAAGTCAGTGAAACTGATGGAATTTCAGAGGGCTAAATCCTAAAAGATGATGCTGTTAAAGTGCTGCATCAAATGCCAGCAAATTTGGAAATCTCAGCAATGTCCACAGGACTAGTAAAGGTCAGTTTTTATTCCAAATCCCAAAGAAAGGCAATGACAAAGAATGTTCAAATCACATTCATTTTACATGCTAACAAGGTAATGCTCAACATCCTTCAAGGTAGGCTTCAATAGCACATGAACCAAGAACTTAAGATGTACAAGCTGGATTTAGAAAAGGCAGAGGAACCAGAGATCAAATTGCCAACCTCCGCTGGATCACAGAAAAAGTAAGGTAATTCTTCAGTTCACAAAGCAGAGCTGAATATCTACTGAATAGTGCAGAGGTTAAACATATGAAAGGAAACACACAGATTTGCAGATTTGACTTTATCGTTCATATGATTTTGAGTCTAATTTCAAAAATATTCTATCTCTCTAATGTATGTTTTACATTAAATAATTTTTAAAGTATATAAATTAGTGCTTGCATTAGTCAATTTGCTTTTATTACCTTTGCCTCCAGAGCATTCTGTGAACATAACTTATTATTATGCATACATTCTCAAATAAAAGCAGCTGGGTTTATTGGTACCATGAGTTCAATGCTACCTTTTCATGACTAAAAATGTAAAGAAATAACTAAAACTAGAATGCTATTTTACTATTCTTTCTATACCAAAATACAGCTTTGATGAATTAATGAGGGAGAGAGCATTTGATGATAAATATTAATGCAAAAAAAGCATGAATTTCCAATTTCATATGATTGTAATCAAAGCATATGTCACCTCTGTGTAGCCTTTATTTAGAGAAATCTATAAAGAAAAATAAATTACTGACACAAAAGTTAGTATGTTTGCTACCTGTTTGGGAGAGATTGAGAATTACAATTACTGGAAAGTGTACGAGGTTTCAAGGGGCAGAAAATGCTCCTTTCTTTTCTGTGGGTGGTGGTTATGTGGCTATTTGTTTTACAGCTTATAATTCTGCATATTTTCAGTTTTGAGCATTGCATAATTTTTTCCTTATATGTTAGATAACAATATATATACATGTAAAAATAACTTTAAGCAACAGAATATATATTATTAAATTCACCTGTATACATTTCTAACAAGGATTCTAACATTTTCTATATTATTAAACAAAAAAAATTCATTAAATCATTCTCAAATATAGCCTCTCTGATAAATTTTGGTATTATATTTCTATATAACTATAAACTTAAATGTGTTATGTCTTAATTGAATCAAAATCATAAATATGTAGATGTTAGGAACAGATAATTATGAACAAAAAATTCATCAGCAATATTTGTATTTCATTTACATAAAATAAGATAGAATCCTAGAATATAATTTTGGGTGATGAACACTGATTATTTTAATATATAGCCTGTAGAATATTAGTTGGATAAATTAGTTAAACAAGGCTACTCTGGTTGGATACTCAGAAGTGTTGGGAAATTACAAAAGTTCTTATTTTTTTTTGCTCTTCAGTTTTTACATTTCATCTCATTAGGATTCATTGAAATGATTTGAGTTTTCATTATCTTGAGGTAGGACTGTAGAAAATATTAAACTATAAAGAAACAAATGGAATAAAATATAATAAGTAATTCATTATAGAGGGATTCCTACACTAAAAAAATTCAAGGAAGTTATTTTCAGTTGAAAAACTGATTATTTTTACCTGAGAGGTATATTTAACTTTTAAAATACATTCAGAATGATTTTAATTTTAAAATTTTCTCATTTTCCTACCAGATCTATTCTAGATCTAGAATATTTACAATACACAGAGTATAACAAGTTTCTATAAAATATGACAGCATCTAGAAAAGAAAAATAAAATTCTGAGAAAATATTTTATTAGCTAGAAATTTGTCTATGAAAACTGAAATTGCTTAGGAAAAAAATAAAATCTAAGACCACAGATACTATCTTTTAGATAGTACTCATAGATGCAGAAGTCTTGTTTTCTTTTGTACTTTAATGTGATACTGAATTACATAATAGTAAATTCACACAGCTCTTCCTTGTTGTCCAAAACATAGTACTCAGCTATATCGATGAATCATTAATCAGACAGGATGATACAGGAGTTAGTGTACATAAGTCACTATCCCTTTTGTGGGTATTTTACTGATCATAATGCCTACAAATACCTGCAAATACCTGATTTGTCAAGGCAATTCATTTAAGGTCATGTGGCTTATCAGAGGATTCCCCCTCAGGTTATCCAACTGTTACTCCCCCAAGTATCTATCAAAATTCAATGTAAACACCATCTCTTGTTCTAAAGTGAATAAGATAATGAATTATGGTATTACATTTACATGATAGTAAATAGTATAAAAGTTTTTCACTTACAACAATAGAGATTAATCAATAAAAAGTACTTTATGAAAGTTATTCTGAAGATAAAATTAAAAAATGAACATAAACTAACACTTCCAAAACGTTAGTTCCCTCAACCCTTAAGTGAAGACTTCTCTGTCCACAGATGATCTTATTTGCTATTTCTTGACACCTGAACATACTGTTATTGGAAAGTCTTGAAATTACCCAAATCTATTTTACATAATATATGTAAGCTTTTTAGGAGTTTCCTGTATTCTCATTGTATGGCAGTGTTGGGTATGTTGTATAAACTTAGTTGTTTGTCAGAGGGAACAAAAAATCACTTAAATTGCCTAGTGAAAGGACCATTGCTATGCTTCAGTGTCAATCGGTCATGGCTGATAAAGTAAGATACCTAATACTTTAAGATACTGAAAAAAAATCATCTGTGAACTTGATTGACCAAAGTCCTGTGTATTTAAGTATAGCTGAAACCATTCTAGGGTAAAATGAGTCTTTTTTCTTCTTTTAATGGAGAAATCTAAAAGAGAAAGCTCAATACAGCACTTACTTGCTCTTGATGTTGACTGAGTGGCCGAGAGTGGACCAATCTTTCTGGCAGTTTTCGATCTAGACCATGTCCATTATCCAAACGAGACTCCCTGGGTTTGTCAAACCAATCTGTTTCTTCACGACGGAGGTGATAGGCTTTGGAGACCAAGGAAATATCAAACATTGCAACTCCAACTAGTACAGATGACAGAGGGGCATTAGATAATCTGAAGTATAAACATGCTTTTTAGGCCTATTGACCATACATGCATTTCAAACACAATTCCCAATGGGATCAGAAAAGTCATTTTCTGCATTATGTTAAAACTTTTGTAAGATGGAAATAACCTAGAAAAAAAACCTGATGTGCCATCTGTCAACTTTTCAGATCAAAGTAAAACAAACTTAACATTCAAATCAGGTGAAAAAACTAAATTTAGATACTGACTGAATAAATAAATGAACAAATAAACATATCCCAAAGTTTGTCCTATTCAACCTCAGTCCATCAGTTCTACCTCCTCACTTCTCCCCACTACTTGTCACCAAAATCTAGGGAAAATATATTCCTTGAATATAGAAGATTCCCTTATTTTTCCACTATCATATCAACCCAGTACCAATAGGTGGCTACTGGCTTTGAATATCAAGTGAGTACTTTTTGAAAGCATGACATTTCTGTGACATTCATAACTAAATAAAAATATTCATTTTTAGGAGGATCCCAGGTGTCATAATCATCTGGTAACATAATTTTAAAATATATCTACTAGAATTTTTCATAAAAATTAAACAATTATTTTCTGTATGATCAGACATCTGGGAATTAAAGAGTTGGGTGACTGCTTTTTATACTTATAATGCAACAAAACATATTAAAATACATTTTTGGAAAATATAATCATATGTGAGTATATTACTATACTTTATATGAGTATATTACTATTCTATACATTATATTTCTTGAAAATATAATCATATTTGAGTATACTACTATACTTACTATGGTAAAATGTTTCATTGCATTCTTAGTACTTTCAGAGACTTTTTAAAGTTGTTATTTAGTGAACCCAAATCACTATTGACCTATTATATAGAATTTGACTTCATATGAAGTTTTATTTTTTATAAAAGGATCCCTAGTTAATAGTCTCTGGAAGTCCAGTTACTGTCTAAATGGCAGATGGAGCACCCCCTTTCAAGTGTTTATTCTGAAAGATTTGTAGATGATGCTATAAACCTATTTAAACGTTCTTTAAATTCTAGCTTCCACAAGGCCAACTGTTGAGTGTTCCTCTCTAACTCATTACAGTTCTTTTTCTGTCTATATCACTGATTCTTGCAGACGAGTACCAAGGAAATATCAAACATTGCAACTCCAACTAGTACAGATGACAGAGGGGCATTAGATAATCTGAAGTATAAACATGCTTTTTAGGCCTATTGACCATACATGCATTTCAAACACAATTCCCAATGGGATCAGAAAAGTCATTTTCTGCATTATGTTAAAACTTTTGTAAGATGGAAATAACCTAGAAAAAAAACCTGATGTGCCATCTGTCAACTTTTCAGATCAAAGTAAAACAAACTTAACATTCAAATCAGGTGAAAAAACTAAATTTAGATACTGACTGAATAAATAAATGAACAAATAAACATATCCCAAAGTTTGTCCTATTCAACCTCAGTCCATCAGTTCTACCTCCTCACTTCTCCCCACTACTTGTCACCAAAATCTAGGGAAAATATATTCCTTGAATATAGAAGATTCCCTTATTTTTCCACTATCATATCAACCCAGTACCAATAGGTGGCTACTGGCTTTGAATATCAAGTGAGTACTTTTTGAAAGCATGACATTTCTGTGACATTCATAACTAAATAAAAATATTCATTTTTAGGAGGATCCCAGGTGTCATAATCATCTGGTAACATAATTTTAAAATATATCTACTAGAATTTTTCATAAAAATTAAACAATTATTTTCTGTATGATCAGACATCTGGGAATTAAAGAGTTGGGTGACTGCTTTTTATACTTATAATGCAACAAAACATATTAAAATACATTTTTGGAAAATATAATCATATGTGAGTATATTACTATACTTTATATGAGTATATTACTATTCTATACATTATATTTCTTGAAAATATAATCATATTTGAGTATACTACTATACTTACTATGGTAAAATGTTTCATTGCATTCTTAGTACTTTCAGAGACTTTTTAAAGTTGTTATTTAGTGAACCCAAATCACTATTGACCTATTATATAGAATTTGACTTCATATGAAGTTTTATTTTTTATAAAAGGATCCCTAGTTAATAGTCTCTGGAAGTCCAGTTACTGTCTAAATGGCAGATGGAGCACCCCCTTTCAAGTGTTTATTCTGAAAGATTTGTAGATGATGCTATAAACCTATTTAAACGTTCTTTAAATTCTAGCTTCCACAAGGCCAACTGTTGAGTGTTCCTCTCTAACTCATTACAGTTCTTTTTCTGTCTATATCACTGATTTCTCTTCCACTACTTACTCCAAAGACTTCTCTTCAAGGAATTTCCATTGGTTTTCTTATTGGCAAGGTTGGCAAAACCACAGCATATAAAGCATTACTCACCTGTATACCTCCTGTGACCTTGGTCATTGCCACTGACCCAGTGGCAATGGTGTGCCACAGCACTTTCTCCCAGTAAATGAAACACAGAATAATAGACAATGTGTCATAATTTAGTCAGTCTTAGACTTGAGGCAATGCAATGGTACATACCTGGTTTGTGGTTGTGTATGTACTTGTCTGATCTCCCCTATTAGACTCTAAGCTGCTTGAGGGTAAGGCTCGTGTCTTCTGTATTTTATTTTTAATCCCTCAATACTAAAGACAATGCCTTGCAAATGCTATAATATTTATAGAGTATTTGGGAAATGAATGAAACAGGAAAATTAGTCATCAACTAAAGAAAATTAAATATCTTAATTATGATAAAAACACATTTTAAAATAAATATTTGTACCATGAACCTCATTACCAGTTACACAATCTTTTCTCACAGTCTTTTCAGTATTTATTATGTTTATAAATAGTTTTAACTTGAACCAAGTGGCTAAATTTGTGAAATAAATGAAAGATATTTAATATAAATTTGATAAACAGAAAACAAATCCATTATTTAATCATTATTCTCTAAAACTTACTAGATGATCACCAAACACACTAATATAATTTTATATTATTTTGTATACATTTTATTGCATATTTCTCATGAAAACATTGTCTATACTGATTTTAATAAATTACAGTATCTTGGATACTGTACCATATGGTTTCACTTGAATATATAACTTTGCTAACTGCATTTAAAATAAGAACCTTTTCGAATGTTTCCTTGGTTGTGTCTATGAAAATAAGGCAGAATCTCAACTGGTTTTTTCTTGACGTTGAGATATATAACATTATGGCTAACCTGGATCCTAGTTATAGTCTCTGGAAGTCCAGTTACTGTCTAAATGGCAGATGGAGCACCCCCTTTCAAGTGTTTATTCTGAAAGATTTGTAGATGATGCTATAAACCTATTTAAACGTTCTTTAAATTCTAGCTTCCACAAGGCCAACTGTTGAGTGTTCCTCTCTAACTCATTACAGTTCTTTTTCTGTCTATATCACTGATTTCTCTTCCACTACTTACTCCAAAGACTTCTCTTCAAGGAATTTCCATTGGTTTTCTTATTGGCAAGGTTGGCAAAACCACAGCATATAAAGCATTACTCACCTGTATACCTCCTGTGACCTTGGTCATTGCCACTGACCCAGTGGCAATGGTGTGGCCACAGCACTTTCTCCCAGTAAATGATACACAGAATAATAGACAATGTGTCATAATTTAGTCAGTCTTAGACTTGAGGCAATGCAATGGTACATACCTGGTTTGTGGTTGTGTATGTACTTGTCTGATCTCCCCTATTAGACTCTAAGCTGCTTGAGGGTAAGGCTCGTGTCTTCTGTATTTTATTTTTAATCCCTCAATACTAAAGACAATGCCTTGCAAATGCTATAATATTTATAGAGTATTTGGGAAATGAATGAAACAGGAAAATTAGTCATCAACTAAAGAAAATTAAATATCTTAATTATGATAAAAACACATTTTAAAATAAATATTTGTACCATGAACCTCATTACCAGTTACACAATCTTTTCTCACAGTCTTTTCAGTATTTATTATGTTTATAAATAGTTTTAACTTGAACCAAGTGGCTAAATTTGTGAAATAAATGAAAGATATTTAATATAAATTTGATAAACAGAAAACAAATCCATTATTTAATCATTATTCTCTAAAACTTACTAGATGATCACCAAACACACTAATATAATTTTATATTATTTTGTATACATTTTATTGCATATTTCTCATGAAAACATTGTCTATACTGATTTTAATAAATTACAGTATCTTGGATACTGTACCATATGGTTTCACTTGAATATATAACTTTGCTAACTGCATTTAAAATAAGAACCTTTTCGAATGTTTCCTTGGTTGTGTCTATGAAAATAAGGCAGAATCTCAACCTGATATAAATTTTGTCAATTTATTTCCATTTTGATACTTTTTCTGTTACGTCTTATAATGATCCTATACATAACTAAGTTAGTATGGCTACCATGCTTCCTATAGAAATTCACCAGTGAAGAAAAATCAGATTAAATAAGTCTTCTCTTAAATGGGATTCTATATTCATCATTTTTAGCACATTGTACATCGATGCTAATTGTCTGTAATTTAAATTGCCTGATTTGCTATGGTAGATACAAACTTTAAAAACTAAATTTTACAGTAACAATAAGTACTTTCCAAATTAAATATTCAATGGTGATCACCATCCTCTTGTTTTAGGCTACTGATATTTTTTTCTCTTAAATATAAAATCCAGGTAAGCTGTTTTGGGGTCTAGCATTATTCACATTATTCAATGTAACAATAGTTACATGAATAGCTTAATTCTATTCTATATAAAATGCTCATTGGAACTTTTTAAGACTATATATGGTATGTTTTTTTAACAAGAGTATATTTTTAAAGAATGTTTTCAACAAATTATTGTGGCTGCAGAAACACAACTCGATTGTTTCTAGTTTAGTTTTTCTCCAATCCACTCCAGAGGAAAACCTCCCTGTTCTGTTCTTAACCAGGAATGAATATTAAGTTGTAGACTTTAGGGTGATGGTCTTAATGGTTAAGCAACATCAATTGTGCCTACCTCATGTCACATTCTGCTTTAGAAGTTGTAACAAATACAGATGAATCAAAAAAAAAAAAACTTATGCCTACCTAGATTTTACCTCAAATGAGGTATTTCAAAATTACCTGGAGTCATACAGGATACATTTGAAAAACATTTTGAAAAACACTGAGAATTTTGCTGAATTCAAAGAAAGCACACAATAAATCTGAAATCAGTTAAATTTGCTTTGTTTACATGATACTAAATAGCCTGTTAGAATATTATACTTCTCAAAGTTGTTTTAGTTATCATTCAAATATAGATAAATTATATATGTGGTAAATTTTATTTAAAAAATTTCTAATACTTCATGAGTTTATAATGTTGTTAGTTATGTGATTGGGAAAAATATTTTCTACTTTTAACTACTCAAGGAATCCAAGATTAAAAAAAAAGCAGATCAAAAAAAAAAAAAAAAAGCAGATCATTGTTCACCAGAAGAAAAAGTAATAGGTTTATGAGATACAAAGAAAATACAGAACATTTAAAAACATATCACTTAAACATAATCATTACAATTCACACACATAATTTGTAATATTTGTAATTCAATTTGATACAGTTTTTCTTTGTATAATTCTACATCAACATGATTTTTGTGACTAAATTTCTTATCTGATTAATTTAAAAATACATTTTAACTCAATTTAACTTCATGTAAATTTCATTTTAATTGTTTTCTTTTCATCGTGTCATCTTTACATTTCTTAATTTTGTGTGCTGCATGATGTCTCATCCAAATTAGTTTAAACAACTTTCTGGAGATTAGCATGCTTTTTTAAGCTAATCTTTCCAAATACTTACCAAATTATTTACAGTAAGTATTTTTTGATGTGTTTTGATATTTTATCAAAACAATTTTCTCCTGGTCTTTGATGGCTATGAGTACATATTATCCAAACATATAAATGAGAAATAAAAATGTGGTTTTTACATGGTTATATGCAAATAACTGCCATATTTCAGAATATCTAGAAACATCTGTATGTCTGGCACCATGGGGCGAAATCTGTGATGAATAATGAATCTGACTAGCTCTCTCTCGATATATGTGCATCATGCACACAAAGCCTTTGGAGTTTAGTTATGTGATTTAACTGTTAGTTTTTGTTTTATTTTACAAATATGATTATTGAACAGCCTTTTTATTATTTTGCAGCAGTCATTATATACATGTGTGCATATGTATATACATATATACACAAATATACAATGTATGTAAATGTGGATTGCAAACAAAAATAAATAAATGCTTCCATATTATATACCTCTTAATTAACTATGTAGGTTGATTCAAACAACTGGCTAAAATTAAAAAAGAGAATGTTTTATTAAATTGGCTAATTATCAATAAAAAATGGTCAATCCAACAGCTCTTAGAGAATAAAACAAATCAGAAAGTGACTAGTCTACTGGAATTTCACTAGAAACATCAGTCTCTTCTTCAGATCCAGCGATTACTTTTGTCCTGATCTAACCCACATTTGAACTTCTGAAATCATGTGTTGTCTAGATACAGAAGAAAGAAAATCCTTTTTATGAAAATACATTTTCCTCCAAGATCCCAGGGAAAATGTTATATTTAAAAGAAGAGATCTTCATATTAGCTAAGTGTTTTCAATTTCCATAGTCATGAAGTAATGCATTTTCAATGTATGGGAATTATTCAGTTTTTAGGGCTCAAGCCATACCTATATTTCAGTGTAAACCACAGAGGGGAAAAAAAAGAACGGAAACTCATGAGTCCTCTTGGCATGGGCAAGACGTTCTGTATCTCTCCAATCTTATTCTCTAATTTAGACTTGCTCTAGATCATTTTCCAAAATGCTTATGATTCTATATGATTAAACAAAAAATTACCATAAATCAGTTTTTATTTAAATACATACATGCCATTAAGTTATTTGTTCTATATGAAAAATTAGTAAAACAATTTATGGCAAAAAAGTAATGCAAAAAGCAAATCCATGGAAAAGGTTAACTGAACACACAAGGAAGGCTTTAGCTCAAATACCTCAATTCACAAAAGCAGTGTACAAATTTCCAGTTTTAAAATCTAAACAGAGCTTCACACATAATGACCAGCATATGGTAATACTGTTATTTACCGTCAGTATAATATTCGATACTAAGTTTTTCAGTATGTAATGCAAAGTGTACAACTTGTCAACTGTGACATTCACAATGAGAGATTAAAATACAAACTTTTTACTTAAGTAGAATTATAAAACTGTACATTATGCTAAGATTACAGACTTACCTGAATGTTCTTAAAAAGAGAACAAATTCTGAATTAACAAACACTTATCTCAAAAAATGACAAATAATTTTCTACTACATAGTATTTAATGGCTCAAAACCTAAATCATTTAATAAACTTAAAGAAACTAATAACTTTAAAAATGCTTTTGGAAAAATAAAAGAAACATACAAAAAAATATTACAGGATGAATACATTATGTAATGGTCAATCCAACAGCTCTTAGAGAATAAAACAAATCAGAAAGTGACTAGTCTACTGGAATTTCACTAGAAACATCAGTCTCTTCTTCAGATCCAGCGATTACTTTTGTCCTGATCTAACCCACATTTGAACTTCTGAAATCATGTGTTGTCTAGATACAGAAGAAAGAAAATCCTTTTTATGAAAATACATTTTCCTCCAAGATCCCAGGGAAAATGTTATATTTAAAAGAAGAGATCTTCATATTAGCTAAGTGTTTTCAATTTCCATAGTCATGAAGTAATGCATTTTCAATGTATGGGAATTATTCAGTTTTTAGGGCTCAAGCCATACCTATATTTCAGTGTAAACCACAGAGGGGAAAAAAAAGAACGGAAACTCATGAGTCCTCTTGGCATGGGCAAGACGTTCTGTATCTCTCCAATCTTATTCTCTAATTTAGACTTGCTCTAGATCATTTTCCAAAATGCTTATGATTCTATATGATTAAACAAAAAATTACCATAAATCAGTTTTTATTTAAATACATACATGCCATTAAGTTATTTGTTCTATATGAAAAATTAGTAAAACAATTTATGGCAAAAAAGTAATGCAAAAAGCAAATCCATGGAAAAGGTTAACTGAACACACAAGGAAGGCTTTAGCTCAAATACCTCAATTCACAAAAGCAGTGTACAAATTTCCAGTTTTAAAATCTAAACAGAGCTTCACACATAATGACCAGCATATGGTAATACTGTTATTTACCGTCAGTATAATATTCGATACTAAGTTTTTCAGTATGTAATGCAAAGTGTACAACTTGTCAACTGTGACATTCACAATGAGAGATTAAAATACAAACTTTTTACTTAAGTAGAATTATAAAACTGTACATTATGCTAAGATTACAGACTTACCTGAATGTTCTTAAAAAGAGAACAAATTCTGAATTAACAAACACTTATCTCAAAAAATGACAAATAATTTTCTACTACATAGTATTTAATGGCTCAAAACCTAAATCATTTAATAAACTTAAAGAAACTAATAACTTTAAAAATGCTTTTGGAAAAATAAAAGAAACATACAACAAAAAAATTTCCAACTATAGATTTACAGGATGACCATATTTTATTGACACAATTATTTGATAATGGTTTTGGAAAAGTAGACACCACACAAATCAAACAATCAAGAAACAATGATAAAAGAATAAACTAAAAAGAAATAAAGAGCATGCTATGAAATCTATACACAAGACAGAATTTCCATTTACAAGAAATAAAAATGAAGTAAACATGCAAAAGACACACCAAGAAAAGCAGAATACATCCTTGGAGAAGGAAAATTAAACATGCAGAAAAAGAAGAGTTTGAGTTTTGAGAGTAACAATGTAGTTTGAGGCCCAATTTACCTTCACTGTCTGACATGGCATGTTGGAAGTCATCCATGATGAATGCTATGTCACGATCGTAGCCTCGAGTTCGTGACTCTTCTCTCATGTGTTGCTGAACTTCAGGCAATGAGTGACTAGATCCAAACTGGTCCCTGGTGTCTGCGGATATTGGTGGCAGGGGTCCAGCTGCAGCCCTGGCCATTCCCATTGGCTGGCCAACAGGGCTGAGTGGACTTTCCTCTTCAGAATTCTGGGCCACAATCGGTATTCTTCCTCTACTTTGACTAATAGGCAAACTGGTAGGCTTAGTTCGCCCAGAAGGTGATGCATGACTAAAGGAAACATCTAGAGCTTCAGCCTCTTGAGCTTTCAGTCTCAGAGAAGAGCTGGAAGAATCCCTTTTAATTGATAAGTCCAGCCCGTAGACAGAGGAAGGTCTGGAAGAAGGTCTGGACCTGCTGCCACTGCTGTATGGCTTATCGGCTTCATCCTGCAGAGCTGATCGTATGGTACTTCCTAATGTACCCAGTCCTGTGCCAAGAGATGATCCCATAAATTTTTGTTGGTCTGTAATATTTTTTCTGAGGCCAAAAGTAATATCATCTTGAAGAAGCCTTGCCCTGGAAGAAATGCCACCGATAGATGAAGTGCTAGAAGTCATATAGCTGGAATAATCAGGTTCAAGGTCTCTACTTTCTTGAATGGGCGAAAATTTTGACATTTTGGGGTCAATTAGAGATTTCTTATGCTTTGACTGCTTTTGATAAAGTATGGCTGCGGGTAGTTGTTTTGCTGCTTGTTTTTCAAGGGTGAGTCTACTAATGCTATACTTTTCAGATTTTGGAAAATGTCTATAGCTAGTATCAGCATGGTAATAGTGGGAAAGCCCGGCAAGGTGATCTAAGCTCTCTGCCCCTCTACGGAATTCTTGTTTAATCTGATGTTTCAGAAGCTTTAACTCATACGGATCCTCCATTGGGTCTTCCTCTGCTTTCACATAACTATGCAATCTGGATGAAGTCTGGAGAGGTGCTAGGAAATCTGTCACTTCTTGAGACCTGCGGGTCTCTGTGGTTCGGAGGAGACGGTCTGTTTTTGACAGATCTTTCTCATGAAGGCTAAATGCAGTGCTTAAAGCTGCTGTTCCTTTGGTAATTTCCCCAATGTCATCAATTAAGACATAATTTCGTGAAGTATGATGGTCGATGTCTGCATAGAAAGAATCAGCAGATATGCTCGATATTGGACTGCTGGCCATGCTGCTTCTTTCGTCCAATCCTATTCTCAAATCTAAGCTGTTGTACTTACTACCAAGATGGGAAACGGCATACGTATTATCTGTAGAAACGGGTGCTATCACCAGGGGTTGGTTGCGAATCACCTCGTAGGTCGAAGTTATCTTGGGTTCCAGATACAATGCGCTTTGCCGGGGCTTTGGTTGTATCACCATCATCTGTGATGGTAACTGATAGGAAGGTTGTGGGGTGGGTGTAGGTTGAGCTTGAGGTGTGAAGGACATCGTTGCCACGGCTTGGAAGGTTGGCTGCGTCTGATAAGGTGACACTTCCTGATGGTACAGGGTTTGCTGCTGAAAGTGGGACTGCTGGGTGTATGGGGTGGGTGCTTGAGTAGGAAGAGCAGGGGAGGAGTACTGGTACTGGGTGTAAGGGCTCGTAGGAGGAACTAGCTGAGATTCCGTTTGGGTTTGTGGTGGAATAAACTGGCTGAATTCAGTTTGGGGAGCAGTTCTTGGTCGCTCGACGCCATGCTGACTTTCGATTCGGGTTGCTCGGGTGCTGCTGACCTCACTGTCAGACATGTAATCACGATCCTCAGCGACTCCCTGGAGGTAGGCTCGCTCTCTCTTTTCTCTCTCCTTTAATAATGCCTCTTTCCTCCTGTTAATTCCCATTTCTAGGTACCGTAATTTGGCATCAATCTCCTTTTCTTCCTCATCAAGTTCTGCTTGTTTCTTCCTAAGCTTGGCGGATTCCCTCTCCACAAGATCCAGCTCTCTGTCTATATCCTGGAGAATCTTGGCTCGGGCCATCGTGTTGGTTCTGCAGATCCTTCTCCTGGACACCGTGCCCACTGCGCTGTATGCTGACTGGGGCCCTGTGGAGGACTCTTCTGGCGGTGGGTTTGGCAGAGTTCTCTTCACTTTTTTCTGAGTGCCAGAGGATGCTGCGGTTTGAGACCCTTTTGTCTACAATTAAGTAAATAAGATACAGTACTTTACTAGCAAAGAAAAAAGCAAAAGGACAAAACCCCCATATCTTACATATAAATAAAATTGATTTGATATATGTCTTAGCTATGAGCACATAATAAAATTGTATCTATAATTTCAAGTATGTATCACAACAGTTGAATGAGAAATATTATCACTTAAATAATATGCAAGTTGGTTACACATTATTACAACTGTAGCATTAGAAATGAGTTTTGAAATCAAGTACTGAGCACACTGCTCGGCAGGCTTATATTTTAGTTAGACTCTTAGAAGAAATCTAAAACTTACTTTTCATCCTATTTAAAATGCATAATATTACTTACTCCGGGGTACATCAATTATTCATCTGTGATGGTAACTGATAGGAAGGTTGTGGGGTGGGTGTAGGTTGAGCTTGAGGTGTGAAGGACATCGTTGCCACGGCTTGGAAGGTTGGCTGCGTCTGATAAGGTGACACTTCCTGATGGTACAGGGTTTGCTGCTGAAAGTGGGACTGCTGGGTGTATGGGGTGGGTGCTTGAGTAGGAAGAGCAGGGGAGGAGTACTGGTACTGGGTGTAAGGGCTCGTAGGAGGAACTAGCTGAGATTCCGTTTGGGTTTGTGGTGGAATAAACTGGCTGAATTCAGTTTGGGGAGCAGTTCTTGGTCGCTCGACGCCATGCTGACTTTCGATTCGGGTTGCTCGGGTGCTGCTGACCTCACTGTCAGACATGTAATCACGATCCTCAGCGACTCCCTGGAGGTAGGCTCGCTCTCTCTTTTCTCTCTCCTTTAATAATGCCTCTTTCCTCCTGTTAATTCCCATTTCTAGGTACCGTAATTTGGCATCAATCTCCTTTTCTTCCTCATCAAGTTCTGCTTGTTTCTTCCTAAGCTTGGCGGATTCCCTCTCCACAAGATCCAGCTCTCTGTCTATATCCTGGAGAATCTTGGCTCGGGCCATCGTGTTGGTTCTGCAGATCCTTCTCCTGGACACCGTGCCCACTGCGCTGTATGCTGACTGGGGCCCTGTGGAGGACTCTTCTGGCGGTGGGTTTGGCAGAGTTCTCTTCACTTTTTTCTGAGTGCCAGAGGATGCTGCGGTTTGAGACCCTTTTGTCTACAATTAAGTAAATAAGATACAGTACTTTACTAGCAAAGAAAAAAGCAAAAGGACAAAACCCCCATATCTTACATATAAATAAAATTGATTTGATATATGTCTTAGCTATGAGCACATAATAAAATTGTATCTATAATTTCAAGTATGTATCACAACAGTTGAATGAGAAATATTATCACTTAAATAATATGCAAGTTGGTTACACATTATTACAACTGTAGCATTAGAAATGAGTTTTGAAATCAAGTACTGAGCACACTGCTCGGCAGGCTTATATTTTAGTTAGACTCTTAGAAGAAATCTAAAAACTTACTTTTCATCCTATTTAAAATGCATAATATTACTTACTCTCGGTAAGCCCAGAGTATTTGTGTCAACTATCCAAAATTTAAGTTACATTAGTTGAAGATGCTCATTGTCAAGACAATCGTTTGCTTCTGTCTTCCCTTTCCTCTTCCACCCCCTGGAGTGGCTGTCAGTCCTAAATCAATCATGAAATATTTTGAAATGAAATCCTCTCATTCTCTACTGTCTTTCTTTTCCCACCAAAAGAGTTACATTAACTAATTTCTTATTTACTCTTTCCACATTTTTGCAACAACTTGAATCTTTTTTTTCAATGTTGTTATTCTTTACTAATTTTAGCTTCTTATTGATGCTTTAGTAACTTCTACATGAAGCAAAAGGAAGTGACCACAAACAGTTTAAAAATACACTGAGGGCTTCACTAGTGGCTCAGTAGTAAAGAATCTGCCTGCCAAAGCAGGAGACACAGGTTTGATCCTTGGTCTGGGAAGATCGTCCATGCTGTGGTACAACTTAGCCCATGTTTAGTCAAGTCATAGAGTTGCTACAAAAAGTAAATGAGACATCTGTGTAAAATGCTTGGTACATACTATAGTTGCTGTTTAGTTGCTAAATTGTGACAAATTTTTGTGTGACACCATGGATTGTGCCCACCAACTTCTCTGTTCATGGGATTTTTTCTGCAAGGATACTGGATTGGGGTTGCCATTTCCTATTCCAGGGGATCATCATGACCCAGGGACTGAATGTATTGGCAGATGGATTGTTTATCATTGAGTCATATGTTATTCCGAACATACTGTAGGTATCCATCAAATACCATTTCCTTGAAAAATACTCTCATTTCTACAGAAAACTATGGATTTTTGACAAATTCACATTCTAAGTATTTAAAATATAAAACTGTTTCTTTGCAAATATGAATGCACTGACCATAATAAAATAATAATAAAATAAAAATAATAATTATTTAATAATTTTACAAAATACTAACA
This sequence comes from Tragulus kanchil, assembly GCA_022376925.1. Lineage (NCBI taxonomy): Eukaryota > Metazoa > Chordata > Mammalia > Artiodactyla > Tragulidae > Tragulus > Tragulus kanchil. The sequence goes on from JAIOJX010000030.1 coordinate 96,914,702, forward strand.
TACACATGTCTTCTATTTTTTAAATAGCTTTTTCACAATGATCTTTCTGGTTCTTTGAATATCATGGAGTTCAGTAGGAGATGGAAATTAATGACTGTTTCTTTTCCTTGACTTGCATTTAGTAGACTTGGTATTTGCATAAGAAACTTGAAATACAACTGTACTAAGAATAATGGTTTATAACTAGAAACTGATATTAGTTCTTACTGTTTATTGCTCATACACTTCTGAACTTTTTTGTTACATGGGCTCATTGTCAAGACAATCGTTTGCTTCTGTCTTCCCTTTCCTCTTCCACCCCCTGGAGTGGCTGTCAGTCCTAAATCAATCATGAAATATTTTGAAATGAAATCCTCTCATTCTCTACTGTCTTTCTTTTCCCACCAAAAGAGTTACATTAACTAATTTCTTATTTACTCTTTCCACATTTTTGCAACAACTTGAATCTTTTTTTTCAATGTTGTTATTCTTTACTAATTTTAGCTTCTTATTGATGCTTTAGTAACTTCTACATGAAGCAAAAGGAAGTGACCACAAACAGTTTAAAAATACACTGAGGGCTTCACTAGTGGCTCAGTAGTAAAGAATCTGCCTGCCAAAGCAGGAGACACAGGTTTGATCCTTGGTCTGGGAAGATCGTCCATGCTGTGGTACAACTTAGCCCATGTTTAGTCAAGTCATAGAGTTGCTACAAAAAGTAAATGAGACATCTGTGTAAAATGCTTGGTACATACTATAGTTGCTGTTTAGTTGCTAAATTGTGACAAATTTTTGTGTGACACCATGGATTGTGCCCACCAACTTCTCTGTTCATGGGATTTTTTCTGCAAGGATACTGGATTGGGGTTGCCATTTCCTATTCCAGGGGATCATCATGACCCAGGGACTGAATGTATTGGCAGATGGATTGTTTATCATTGAGTCATATGTTATTCCGAACATACTGTAGGTATCCATCAAATACCATTTCCTTGAAAAATACTCTCATTTCTACAGAAAACTATGGATTTTTGACAAATTCACATTCTAAGTATTTAAAATATAAAACTGTTTCTTTGCAAATATGAATGCACTGACCATAATAAAATAATAATAAAATAAAAATAATAATTATTTAATAATTTTACAAAATACTAACATACACATGTCTTCTATTTTTTAAATAGCTTTTTCACAATGATCTTTCTGGTTCTTTGAATATCATGGAGTTCAGTAGGAGATGGAAATTAATGACTGTTTCTTTTCCTTGACTTGCATTTAGTAGACTTGGTATTTGCATAAGAAACTTGAAATACAACTGTACTAAGAATAATGGTTATAATGAACTGAACTAGAAACTGATATTAGTTCTTACTGTTTATTGCTCATACACTTCTGTAATTTTTATGTGTTTGTGTGGTAAGTAGCTTCAGTCATGTCTAACTCTTTGTGATTCTATGGAGTGTAGATCATAGGATTCTCCAGACAAGAATACTAGAGTGAGTTGCCATTTCCCACTCCAAAGGATACTGCTGACCCAGGGATCAAACCTATGTCTCTTGCTTCTCCTGCATTGGCAGGTGGATTCTTTACAACTAGTGCCACCTGGGAAGCCACAAATAAAGAGTAGACAACTCCAAAACAGAGAACTGAAACAATGTAATTGCTCAGAAAAGATCAAGAGCTATATCAAAGGAAGTTTATCACGATTAATGATGATGCAGTTGAAAGTCATTATAAGAGATGATAATAACAATCTGGGAAAATATTGGTATTTAATAAGATTTTTTTTCCTTGATGAGTAGACTACTCAAAGTTTTCAAACAGATCTGGTGATCTTAATTTGAAAAAAATTATACTAAAAGGCAAATATTTAAAAATAATTGTGCAAATAAGAGACCAAAGGAAAGGAAGTCCTAAGAATATAATGGATGTTAAAAAAGACTTTAGAAAAGCTCATTTCAATTCCAATACCTAGAATGTAATAGTAATTGATAGGAAGCAAACAAACTGCAGCATAATTTTTGCTGTCCAAAGATACTTTAAACAACACACTGCTTGGGGGAGTCCATACACCATGCATCTTATTATGGTCAAGGAAACAAATTTTTCCTTGTTCTGAGGTGCCAGGGTTATTAGTCAAAATAATAGCTACAGTATATGGATACTCTGTCCTGAGGACTTTAAACATATGTATGTGCATTATCTCACTGTCAAGATAATCTAAGGTCAATCTAAGAATGAAAAATGATGAATAAGCAAAAGTAGATGCTAGACCAAAAGTCTGGTTCTTTGAATATCATGGAGTTCAGTAGGAGATGGAAATTAATGACTGTTTCTTTTCCTTGACTTGCATTTAGTAGACTTGGTATTTGCATAAGAAACTTGAAATACAACTGTACTAAGAATAATGGTTATAATGAACTGAACTAGAAACTGATATTAGTTCTTACTGTTTATTGCTCATACACTTCTGTAATTTTTATGTGTTTGTGTGGTAAGTAGCTTCAGTCATGTCTAACTCTTTGTGATTCTATGGAGTGTAGATCATAGGATTCTCCAGACAAGAATACTAGAGTGAGTTGCCATTTCCCACTCCAAAGGATACTGCTGACCCAGGGATCAAACCTATGTCTCTTGCTTCTCCTGCATTGGCAGGTGGATTCTTTACAACTAGTGCCACCTGGGAAGCCACAAATAAAGAGTAGACAACTCCAAAACAGAGAACTGAAACAATGTAATTGCTCAGAAAAGATCAAGAGCTATATCAAAGGAAGTTTATCACGATTAATGATGATGCAGTTGAAAGTCATTATAAGAGATGATAATAACAATCTGGGAAAATATTGGTATTTAATAAGATTTTTTTTCCTTGATGAGTAGACTACTCAAAGTTTTCAAACAGATCTGGTGATCTTAATTTGAAAAAAATTATACTAAAAGGCAAATATTTAAAAATAATTGTGCAAATAAGAGACCAAAGGAAAGGAAGTCCTAAGAATATAATGGATGTTAAAAAAGACTTTAGAAAAGCTCATTTCAATTCCAATACCTAGAATGTAATAGTAATTGATAGGAAGCAAACAAACTGCAGCATAATTTTTGCTGTCCAAAGATACTTTAAACAACACACTGCTTGGGGGAGTCCATACACCATGCATCTTATTATGGTCAAGGAAACAAATTTTTCCTTGTTCTGAGGTGCCAGGGTTATTAGTCAAAATAATAGCTACAGTATATGGATACTCTGTCCTGAGGACTTTAAACATATGTATGTGCATTATCTCACTGTCAAGATAATCTAAGGTCAATCTAAGAATGAAAAATGATGAATAAGCAAAAGTAGATGCTAGACCAAAAGTATTCATCAATTGCTAAAATAAATATAGAAAATTTCAGTTTCTTAATTCATTCTAGGAGTTTGCTAAGTATAACTCTTCCTGTGCAATTTTTTGAAAGAGTTTTAGAAGGACAGACATTAGCTCTTCTTTAAATGTTTGGTAGAAAGTATAACTCTAAAATGTGTCTTTCCAGATAGTAAATATATAAAGTGTAGAAGTAAGAGATAAGATAAATGTAATCCTGATTTTCAAAAACTTAGAATAGTTTTAGAATGTTTCACGAAGAAATTATATCAATCTTTTGCTAAATAGCTCTTGTTGTCAATATCACAGACACTCTTCTAAATCACTGTATCACTGGAGAGATTTTGGAATATACTTTTCATTTTATAAATAAAGAAAGCCATATCGTCTGTTGGAAATCAATGTTCATCAGGACACTGTCTTTGATATTATTGTTTGTACTTTCAGGCAAGCAGCAATGATTTTTATGAAGGCCCTTTATTTTTAGGTAATGAGAAATGTGAGTTCACTTCTAAACAATATAATTCCACATAGTTTTAGAGACAAACAAGATACTTTGATGGGCTTGCCAGGTGGTGCTAATGTTAAAGAACTCGCCTGCCAATGCAGGAGATGTAAGAAATGAGAGTTCAATTCCTGGACCGGAAAGATCTCCTGAAAAAAGGCATGGCAATTCACTCCAGTATTCCTGCCTGGAGAACCCCATGGACAGAGGAGCCTGGTGAGGTCTCAAAGAGTTGGACATGACTGAAGTGAGTTAACATCCACACTTGCACAAAATGAAAAAGGGAATCCAAAAAATGGATGTTAAAAGACTTTAGAAAAGCTCATTTCAATTCCAATACCTAGAATGTAATAGTAATTGATAGGAAGCAAACAAACTGCAGCATAATTTTTGCTGTCCAAAGATACTTTAAACAACACACTGCTTGGGGGAGTCCATACACCATGCATCTTATTATGGTCAAGGAAACAAATTTTTCCTTGTTCTGAGGTGCCAGGGTTATTAGTCAAAATAATAGCTACAGTATATGGATACTCTGTCCTGAGGACTTTAAACATATGTATGTGCATTATCTCACTGTCAAGATAATCTAAGGTCAATCTAAGAATGAAAAATGATGAATAAGCAAAAGTAGATGCTAGACCAAAAGTATTCATCAATTGCTAAAATAAATATAGAAAATTTCAGTTTCTTAATTCATTCTAGGAGTTTGCTAAGTATAACTCTTCCTGTGCAATTTTTTGAAAGAGTTTTAGAAGGACAGACATTAGCTCTTCTTTAAATGTTTGGTAGAAAGTATAACTCTAAAATGTGTCTTTCCAGATAGTAAATATATAAAGTGTAGAAGTAAGAGATAAGATAAATGTAATCCTGATTTTCAAAAACTTAGAATAGTTTTAGAATGTTTCACGAAGAAATTATATCAATCTTTTGCTAAATAGCTCTTGTTGTCAATATCACAGACACTCTTCTAAATCACTGTATCACTGGAGAGATTTTGGAATATACTTTTCATTTTATAAATAAAGAAAGCCATATCGTCTGTTGGAAATCAATGTTCATCAGGACACTGTCTTTGATATTATTGTTTGTACTTTCAGGCAAGCAGCAATGATTTTTATGAAGGCCCTTTATTTTTAGGTAATGAGAAATGTGAGTTCACTTCTAAACAATATAATTCCACATAGTTTTAGAGACAAACAAGATACTTTGATGGGCTTGCCAGGTGGTGCTAATGTTAAAGAACTCGCCTGCCAATGCAGGAGATGTAAGAAATGAGAGTTCAATTCCTGGACCGGAAAGATCTCCTGAAAAAAGGCATGGCAATTCACTCCAGTATTCTTGCTTGGAGAACCCCATGGACAGAGGAGCCTGGTGAGGTGTCAGAAAGAGTTGGACATGACTGAAGTGAGTTAACATCCACACTTGCACAAAATACTTTGAATGATAAATATTATAGAAGTTTCTAGAGAAAACATAATCTCTTAAAAGATCATCTATGTAAAAAATCAGGAGGTAAATTAGAGGAGTAAATAACCAGAGTGTATTGGGAAGCAGAATAAGAAGAATTTACTTTTATTTTATGGCGTATGGGTTAAGACATACCAGAAGCTAGTCTTGAAGACGAGATGAGACTTAAAAAGGAGAATACTTTCTACATGGAGGGAATAATACTAAAATAGAAACTTCAAAGAAATCCAAGGACTGTCTGGTTCACTTCAGCCTGGTGATGCATGTGAGATGGAATGTATACAGAGAGGGGTTGTTTAAAAACAGAAAGAGGAAAAAGGGAGAAGCAAGCAATCTATAGATATATGTGTATATGCAGTATATAATTTATAGTAATACATAACATAAATACTATATTTAAGTATGTATGTAATAGATAATGCCCTTGAAAGCTGTTATCTATATTAAAATCTCCACTCATCCATGTACTTTTTTTCTTATAGGCGGAAAAGGTAACCCTGGTTATTCCATACTGGTCAAATTCACTCTAATATCATGTTAACTACCAGGATAAACCATCAAATTATAAATGTGCAGTCACTGTCGATGACTTGCCATGCAGTGTGCTGGGAAGCAAGGGCCCTGTGGCACCAACTATTTTGGAATATACTTTTCATTTTATAAATAAAGAAAGCCATATCGTCTGTTGGAAATCAATGTTCATCAGGACACTGTCTTTGATATTATTGTTTGTACTTTCAGGCAAGCAGCAATGATTTTTATGAAGGCCCTTTATTTTTAGGTAATGAGAAATGTGAGTTCACTTCTAAACAATATAATTCCACATAGTTTTAGAGACAAACAAGATACTTTGATGGGCTTGCCAGGTGGTGCTAATGTTAAAGAACTCGCCTGCCAATGCAGGAGATGTAAGAAATGAGAGTTCAATTCCTGGACCGGAAAGATCTCCTGAAAAAAGGCATGGCAATTCACTCCAGTATTCTTGCTTGGAGAACCCCATGGACAGAGGAGCCTGGTGAGGTGTCAGAAAGAGTTGGACATGACTGAAGTGAGTTAACATCCACACTTGCACAAAATACTTTGAATGATAAATATTATAGAAGTTTCTAGAGAAAACATAATCTCTTAAAAGATCATCTATGTAAAAAATCAGGAGGTAAATTAGAGGAGTAAATAACCAGAGTGTATTGGGAAGCAGAATAAGAAGAATTTACTTTTATTTTATGGCGTATGGGTTAAGACATACCAGAAGCTAGTCTTGAAGACGAGATGAGACTTAAAAAGGAGAATACTTTCTACATGGAGGGAATAATACTAAAATAGAAACTTCAAAGAAATCCAAGGACTGTCTGGTTCACTTCAGCCTGGTGATGCATGTGAGATGGAATGTATACAGAGAGGGGTTGTTTAAAAACAGAAAGAGGAAAAAGGGAGAAGCAAGCAATCTATAGATATATGTGTATATGCAGTATATAATTTATAGTAATACATAACATAAATACTATATTTAAGTATGTATGTAATAGATAATGCCCTTGAAAGCTGTTATCTATATTAAAATCTCCACTCATCCATGTACTTTTTTTCTTATAGGCGGAAAAGGTAACCCTGGTTATTCCATACTGGTCAAATTCACTCTAATATCATGTTAACTACCAGGATAAACCATCAAATTATAAATGTGCAGTCACTGTCGATGACTTGCCATGCAGTGTGCTGGGAAGCAAGCCCTGTGGCACCACTAAAGAGAAAACTGTGACAGCCCAGTTTAATTTCCTTCAATGATAATGTGAAAGTGATAATGTAGATATCTATCTGTTCTACGCAGATAACATAGGAACAGGGGATACAATCTCACAGGGCTTCAGCAGAGCCTTTTCCATTCTTTTGACATAGCTGCCAAAGTTTGGATGTAAGAACAGAAAGTGGTTATGTGATCTGCCAGAGATCTGCATGTAGACTCTGACTACTCATGATCCAGCACCAATGCAAGAAATTAATGTTTCTTAACCTTGGCACCACTGACTTTTTAAAAAAAGATGATTCTATGTGGGGAGTGGGAGGGCTGTTTATAAATTGTAGAATGCTTAATGGAAACTCAGCACATCCCAACCCAGTCCTGTTAAACAAAAATGTCACTATGCAATGTCAAATATTTCTAGGGGAAGACAGAGGCAAAACAATCACTGGCTGAAAATCACAGATGTCAGGGGACACACAAAATGATGTCTTCAAAAAAAGATCACTGATATATTGTTATTTAGCTTATGTATTGATAAAGAGAATGCCAGTATTTATTGTGTCATAGTGCCTTGTCTGAATGGAACAGCAGGAACTTGGATGATGCCTTGAAAAAGAAAGTTCCTGGGATAAAGGGTGAAATAAAAAGATATTCTAACTGATGGTAACAATCTGAGCAAACTAATAAGAGAAGAACATATTAGATTATTTTGCCTTGTTATAAGTTTATTTTATGATCCTGAAATCATTCCCTTTATTAGATAGGATGACTCTCACCTTTTGGATTAACATGAACTAGTATTCAGAAGATACTCAACCAAACTTCAAAAAACACTGTTTTACTAAAGAACAGGGAGAGAAAAAAAAAAAAATAGATGCTTACAGCTATTAATAAGAAAGTCTATTTAGTGCAGAAGATGGATTTTTCTAGCTTAACCCTGTGAAAATCTTCAGAAAATCTCCACAGGTTCAATAACTAAGGAAAAATCAGAGGATAAGAAATTCCTAGTCTGAATGAAAAATTAAGTAAATGCTAGATCTTTGTTAAAAGGATCAATGGTGTAATTAAAAATGGATTACAAACTTTACAGGAAACGACAGTTACTTGGTTTGAGAAATTAATTACCAGAATCACTAAGGAAGATCAACTGGATAGCTAACCTCGATTGAAAAATCCTTAATATCTTAAAAATAATTTAAGAAAATAAGAATCAAAAGAGTAACAATAAAAACCGAAAACACCTATCAGGTAGCAAAAAGAAAAGAAAAAGAGAACATATATTGTTTACTGTACTGACTGAAATTAGGAGTAAGACACGGTCCCTGCCCTTCAATTGTGCAGTGTAACAGAACTGGAGGGCAGAAATTGCTCTGAGAGCCATCTGTCTTGCCTTATTGGAACTGTCCATTTACTTGATTATGAGAGAAGTCCTTCTCTTACTAAGAATACTAGTCATACATACTATGTGTGCTCTGATATTTTTACTTCTGCTCTGTACTTTCCTTTTAGGGTATAAACATTAATAGTCTATAAATGTATAGGCCTCTTAATAGGAAGGTAGATGGGATGTCTAGGATATTTTTGCCTTCAAACAAGACAGCTCTTTAAAATACATGAACATTCATGTAAATGGACTAGAAGCAAGGTTTCACTCTATGAAAGTCAATGAAAGCATTAATCAACCTTAAGGGGTCTCTCTATACCAATATCCAGCTTCCAATTTGGAGACAAATAGCAGTTGAATATAAAAATATTCAGCATTCTATCTAACGCATTAATAATGTGTAAAATATCATTAATAATGTGTTCCCCAAATTTTTAACAACATTCTACCGCCACCCCTACACAGAGCTAAAAAACATTCTAAATGCTGAATGCAAGGGCTCACTGATTTCTAATGCTTTAAGATATACAAGGAAAACAAAAAATAACAGAGGAGTGACCTGTGAAAAATAAAATTCTAAATTATACCATTCTGGAAAAATACTTTAAAAACTGATAAAACATCTAAAATCCACTAGCTATTGTAATAAGGCACAATGCCTGGTACATATACACAAAATAGTCATCAAATTTCCTCAACAAGAGTACTGTGGAATAATTTAATAACTATTTCCATGAATCAAACTCTAAATAAGCCTTATCATCATTGCTATGAAAGTATCACTGAATTACTGAAATCAATATAAACACCTTTAACAACAAACAGTTTTGGGCTTCCCTGGTGGTCTAGTGGGTAAGGACACCGCCTTGCAGTGAAAGGGGAGCCGGTTCGATCCCTGGCCTGGGAAGAGCCCACGTGCCGCGAAGCGGCTGGACTGATGTGTCCAAATACCGAGCCGGAGTTCTAGAGCGCATGCGCCCAGAGCAGGTGCTCTGGGACAACAGAGGCCACCGCGACCGGAGGCCCACATGGGCCAAAGAACAAAGATGGATGAAAATAGATAAATGAAAAGACCAACAGAAGTGGCCCACCTGCCCCCCTCCCTCCGCATCACCCCCCCCCCCCGCAAAAAAAAAAAAAAAATAAGAAAAAAAACAATAAACAGTCTTAAGTCTCTACAGCCATGGGAGAAAACTTGCCATTGGTGAATATACTTGAAATAGTATTTTAAAAGTAGGTCTTCTATAAACATGGTAATACTCTGGTAGCAAAAAAAGGGAGAAACTAAACCACAAGAAGTTAGTAGAAAATAAAAACAAAATAAAGGACCATATTTAAAAGTCACACACAAGTTATTTCTCAAAGTCTACTAGTAGAGACAAAAATGTTCTCCAATTAATACTGTGAAAGTAATTGCCTTAGTTTCCAATTTCTTGTTTTCTAGCAGTTGAATATAAATATTCAGCATTCTATCTAACGCATTAATAATGTGTAAAATATCATTAATAATGTGTTCCCCAAATTTTAACAACATTCTACCGCCACCCTACACAGAGCTAAAAACATTCTAAATGCTGAATGCAAGGGCTCACTGATTTCTAATGCTTTAAGATATACAAGGAAAAAAAAAAATAACAGAGGAGTGACCTGTGAAAAATAAAATTCTAAATTATACCATTCTGGAAAAATACTTTAAAAACTGATAAAACATCTAAAATCCACTAGCTATTGTAATAAGGCACAATGCCTGGTACATATACACAAAATAGTCATCAAATTTCCTCAACAAGAGTACTGTGGAATAATTTAATAACTATTTCCATGAATCAAACTCTAAATAAGCCTTATCATCATTGCTATGAAAGTATCACTGAATTACTGAAATCAATATAAACACCTTTAACAACAAACAGTTTTGGGCTTCCCTGGTGGTCTAGTGGGTAAGGACACCGCCTTGCAGTGAAAGGGGAGCCGGTTCGATCCCTGGCCTGGGAAGAGCCCACGTGCCGCGAAGCGGCTGGACTGATGTGTCCAAATACCGAGCCGGAGTTCTAGAGCGCATGCGCCCAGAGCAGGTGCTCTGGGACAACAGAGGCCACCGCGACCGGAGGCCCACATGGGCCAAAGAACAAAGATGGATGAAAATAGATAAATGAAAAGACCAACAGAAGTGGCCCACCTGCCCCCCTCCCTCCGCATCACACCCCACCCCCGCAAAAAAAAAAAAAATAAGAAAAAAAACAATAAACAGTCTTAAGTCTCTACAGCCATGGGAGAAAACTTGCCATTGGTGAATATACTTGAAATAGTATTTTAAAAGTAGGTCTTCTATAAACATGGTAATACTCTGGTAGCAAAAAAAGGGAGAAACTAAACCACAAGAAGTTAGTAGAAAATAAAAACAAAATAAAGGACCATATTTAAAAGTCACACACAAGTTATTTCTCAAAGTCTACTAGTAGAGACAAAAATGTTCTCCAATTAATACTGTGAAAGTGGCACTCAGTATATCATCAGACATCTTCCAATTTGCCTTTATGTGCCTCTTGTCCCAATTTGTCTTGTTTTCTTGCTGAAAGTCATTGCTCTTGGGCTGGGCAGCCAAGCAGAAAACTAGTTTCTACCTCACTGGACAGAAGCATTAGAGATGTCAGTCTGTGCAACATGTATTGTCTTCTATTTTCTGAAATGTCTCAAACAAATTAATTTTTTTTCTCCTAAAATCTGTATAAGGTATTTTAGAAAGCCCTCTTAGCAGTTTTTAAGGTGACCATTTTTATATGGAAGTGAAGGTATTTCTCCCTCCTCCCTTCTACTCTCTGTCTCTTCCATTTATCTTTGTCATTTCTATATTGCACATTTTCATTGGAAAAACACATTGCTATGTGAGATTACAGATATATTTCTTCACTAGTTTTTTTCTGCTTCATTCAAAATTACATTTTCTTGATCATTTCCCCAAGAGAAAACGCATAAAGAAAATTCATAAAAGGTACTGATGGGGCTTCCCTGGTGGTCCAGTGGGTAAGGACACCACTGCCTTGCAGTGCAAGGGGCGCCAGTTTGATCGCTGGCCTGGGAAGATCCCACGTGTCATGGAGCCGCTGGACCGATGTGTCCAACTACCGAGCCAGAGCTCTGGAGCACATGTGCCCAGAGCTGGTGCTCTGCAACAAGAGAGGCCATTGTAATGGGAGGCCCACACAGGCCAATGAACAAATATGAATAAAAAACAAATAAAATGAAAGACCAACAGAAGTGGCCAAAAAAAAAAGGTACTGATGACCTCTTTTTCTTTTAATCTCCCAATTTCAGTTATTATTAGGCTTAAAATCACTCTTTTTGTAGTTACTACTTCAAAAATTTTTTGGGGTGGCAAAACAAATTTTGCCTATATGTTCTTTGCTAAGCAGAAACATGGTAATACTCTGGTAGCAAAAAGGAGAAACTAAACCACAAGAAGTTAGTAGAAAATAAAACAAAATAAAGGACCATATTTAAAAGTCACACACAAGTTATTTCTCAAAGTCTACTAGTAGAGACAAAAATGTTCTCCAATTAATACTGTGAAAGTGGCACTCAGTATATCATCAGACATCTTCCAATTTGCCTTTATGTGCCTCTTGTCCCAATTTGTCTTGTTTTCTTGCTGAAAGTCATTGCTCTTGGGCTGGGCAGCCAAGCAGAAAACTAGTTTCTACCTCACTGGACAGAAGCATTAGAGATGTCAGTCTGTGCAACATGTATTGTCTTCTATTTTCTGAAATGTCTCAAACAAATTAATTTTTTTTCTCCTAAAATCTGTATAAGGTATTTTAGAAAGCCCTCTTAGCAGTTTTTAAGGTGACCATTTTTATATGGAAGTGAAGGTATTTCTCCCTCCTCCCTTCTACTTTTGTCTCTTCCATTTATCTTTGTCATTTCTATATTGCACATTTTCATTGGAAAAACACATTGCTATGTGAGATTACAGATATATTTCTTCACTAGTTTTTTTCTGCTTCATTCAAAATTACATTTTCTTGATCATTTCCCCAAGAGAAAACGCATAAAGAAAATTCATAAAAGGTACTGATGGGGCTTCCCTGGTGGTCCAGTGGGTAAGGACACCACTGCCTTGCAGTGCAAGGGGCGCCAGTTTGATCGCTGGCCTGGGAAGATCCCACGTGTCATGGAGCCGCTGGACCGATGTGTCCAACTACCGAGCCAGAGCTCTGGAGCACATGTGCCCAGAGCTGGTGCTCTGCAACAAGAGAGGCCATTGTAATGGGAGGCCCACACAGGCCAATGAACAAATATGAATAAAAAACAAATAAAATGAAAGACCAACAGAAGTGGCCAAAAAAAAAAGGTACTGATGACCTCTTTTTCTTTTAATCTCCCAATTTCAGTTATTATTAGGCTTAAAATCACTCTTTTTGTAGTTACTACTTCAAAAATTTTTTGGGGTGGCAAAACAAATTTTGCCTATATGTTCTTTGCTAAGCAGAAACAACGTGTAGTAACAGTGAGCATAAAGAGAAAACAAAGAAGCAGTTTAAAAGTAACGGTTAACCTAAAGACAATTCAAACATGATAGTGTTAAGAATTAAGATCACTAGAAAATAAACACAGATAACTCCTATTTTCTCATTTTTATACCATTTAATTTCTTTATGTGTTGGTGGACTAGGATATGGAATGCTATGAAGAACTATCTAACATCGATTCCTTCTTCAAGGGCAAAATTGTTTACAGTTCTAATATGCTATCACAAGATAATGATTATATCTGTTTACCAGAAAACGTGTTAATAGTTTATACAAGCAATCTGAAGTAGAATGCGAAAGTTGCTCAGTTGTGTTTGACTCTTTGTATCTCCAGGGACTGTAGCCTGCCAGGCTCCTCTACCTATGGAATTCTCCAGGCAAGAATACTGGAGTGGGTAGCTGTTCCCTTTGCCAGGGATCTTTCCAACCCAGGGATCAAACTCAGGTCTCCTGCACTGCAAGTGGATTCTTTATCAATTCAGTCACCAGGGAAGCCTGGTTAATAACATTATGAATCAAGTTAATAAAAATTTAAAATAATTAACATGAATATTTATCATAAAACATTAATAAATATATATTTATAAAGTAAGATATATTTCTTTCTCCCTTTTTAGCATACTGAATATTATAGTACTGACTGCCCATGACTTATTTCATTTTGAGAAAAAAATTATTGACTCATAAAGAGGCACTGGAGTGGTTTCAATGCTCTTATATATCCTCATTTGAATTTTTCATTGGAAACCTTTCATCAGAACAAAATCAACGGTATTTCAAATGCTGTAAAATGTATATCTCTAACTATGCTATATTTCTGTACATAGAGTATTAAAAATAAGATTGATTATTATGTGATATGTTTGCCAGAGCATCAGATCATTAGCAATTTCAGGAATGATTCAATAACTACTTATCTAAAGTCATGAGAAATATAATGATTCTGTTAATAGTGACACAGCCTTTACTAAATTATATTGAGGTAATAAAGACATTTTATGTCTAGATTCTTGAAATACCTAACCACAAAGTCACATGAATCACTATTACTGTTTTTCAGTCCTCCTTCATTGATTGATTATCCCCTGGCCTAGAAAACCTTGGAACATGATACTGAAACAGTTTAGAGTTGCTTTTATCTACATATTCTTGCAGTAAATAAAAATGGATCTTATTCACAAACTTATATAACATAAATAGCTTCCTCCAAATTAAATTAAGAAAAATTTCTTTGGCAAATAGGACCATGGTCCTTCTTCCACATAAACTAGATGACTGTTCAGTTTTTTAGAAAATGATACTGTTAAAAACTGATATAGGATGGCTTCTTCAAGGGCAAAATTGTTTACAGTTCTAATATGCTATCACAAGATAATGATTATATCTGTTTACCAGAAAACGTGTTAATAGTTTATACAAGCAATCTGAAGTAGAATGCGAAAGTTGCTCAGTTGTGTTTGACTCTTTGTATCTCCAGGGACTGTAGCCTGCCAGGCTCCTCTACCTATGGAATTCTCCAGGCAAGAATACTGGAGTGGGTAGCTGTTCCCTTTGCCAGGGATCTTTCCAACCCAGGGATCAAACTCAGGTCTCCTGCACTGCAAGTGGATTCTTTATCAATTCAGTCACCAGGGAAGCCTGGTTAATAACATTATGAATCAAGTTAATAAAAATTTAAAATAATTAACATGAATATTTATCATAAAACATTAATAAATATATATTTATAAAGTAAGATATATTTCTTTCTCCCTTTTTAGCATACTGAATATTATAGTACTGACTGCCCATGACTTATTTCATTTTGAGAAAAAAATTATTGACTCATAAAGAGGCACTGGAGTGGTTTCAATGCTCTTATATATCCTCATTTGAATTTTTCATTGGAAACCTTTCATCAGAACAAAATCAACGGTATTTCAAATGCTGTAAAATGTATATCTCTAACTATGCTATATTTCTGTACATAGAGTATTAAAAATAAGATTGATTATTATGTGATATGTTTGCCAGAGCATCAGATCATTAGCAATTTCAGGAATGATTCAATAACTACTTATCTAAAGTCATGAGAAATATAATGATTCTGTTAATAGTGACACAGCCTTTACTAAATTATATTGAGGTAATAAAGACATTTTATGTCTAGATTCTTGAAATACCTAACCACAAAGTCACATGAATCACTATTACTGTTTTTCAGTCCTCCTTCATTGATTGATTATCCCCTGGCCTAGAAAACCTTGGAACATGATACTGAAACAGTTTAGAGTTGCTTTTATCTACATATTCTTGCAGTAAATAAAAATGGATCTTATTCACAAACTTATATAACATAAATAGCTTCCTCCAAATTAAATTAAGAAAAATTTCTTTGGCAAATAGGACCATGGTCCTTCTTCCACATAAACTAGATGACTGTTCAGTTTTTTAGAAAATGATACTGTTAAAAACTGATATAGGATGGCAATTAAACTCAGTAAGTGGCAAGAAACATATAGTCTTCTAATATGATAAAGCCATGCATGGACTTTTACAAATGCAATACTTTTACTAAATGTTATAATTTTAAGAGGTCAACTTTTCAATTCTATAAATAAGTTATATAATAGAGGCATACTTTGATGGTGATTAGATGATTTTCCAAATGGATTATTAAGAAAACCTGAGCTTACTGATGTGCATTTGAGTGAGAATCTAGAAGCATCAGCTCATGTCATAAATGGGAGAACTGGTTGAAAGCACAGAAAATAAACTTTTTCTAAAAACAGTATTCTTTCATTAGAAACATTTCTATAACCTTTTTTAACTTTTATTTTACTTTTAACTTTTACAGAGTTTTGTTGTTTACAGATATGTATGTTAATACCTATTTCACACTGAAAAAGATTCATGCATATTTATGGCAAAAGGAAAGTTAATGTTGTGATGTGGGTCTTTTATGAATTATCATGAAACTCTACAATTAGCACTAATAACTACTTTAAGCCTTGATTTTAGCTTGGCCTTCTAAAAAGTAAATGAATAATGACTAACCCATAAAAATAGCCTCTATGCCTGGAGACTGAGCTCTGTGATTAGGGCTGAGTTTTTAAAGAAAAAACAGTGGGGACTTGCCTTGTTCCTATCACGTCAAAACTTTTTTTGCCTGGAAAAGACTGAGAAATATAATGATTCTGTTAATAGTGACACAGCCTTTACTAAATTATATTGAGGTAATAAAGACATTTTATGTCTAGATTCTTGAAATACCTAACCACAAAGTCACATGAATCACTATTACTGTTTTTCAGTCCTCCTTCATTGATTGATTATCCCCTGGCCTAGAAAACCTTGGAACATGATACTGAAACAGTTTAGAGTTGCTTTTATCTACATATTCTTGCAGTAAATAAAAATGGATCTTATTCACAAACTTATATAACATAAATAGCTTCCTCCAAATTAAATTAAGAAAAATTTCTTTGGCAAATAGGACCATGGTCCTTCTTCCACATAAACTAGATGACTGTTCAGTTTTTTAGAAAATGATACTGTTAAAAACTGATATAGGATGGCAATTAAACTCAGTAAGTGGCAAGAAACATATAGTCTTCTAATATGATAAAGCCATGCATGGACTTTTACAAATGCAATACTTTTACTAAATGTTATAATTTTAAGAGGTCAACTTTTCAATTCTATAAATAAGTTATATAATAGAGGCATACTTTGATGGTGATTAGATGATTTTCCAAATGGATTATTAAGAAAACCTGAGCTTACTGATGTGCATTTGAGTGAGAATCTAGAAGCATCAGCTCATGTCATAAATGGGAGAACTGGTTGAAAGCACAGAAAATAAACTTTTTCTAAAAACAGTATTCTTTCATTAGAAACATTTCTATAACCTTTTTTAACTTTTATTTTACTTTTAACTTTTACAGAGTTTTGTTGTTTACAGATATGTATGTTAATACCTATTTCACACTGAAAAAGATTCATGCATATTTATGGCAAAAGGAAAGTTAATGTTGTGATGTGGGTCTTTTATGAATTATCATGAAACTCTACAATTAGCACTAATAACTACTTTAAGCCTTGATTTTAGCTTGGCCTTCTAAAAAGTAAATGAATAATGACTAACCCATAAAAATAGCCTCTATGCCTGGAGACTGAGCTCTGTGATTAGGGCTGAGTTTTTAAAGAAAAAACAGTGGGGACTTGCCTTGTTCCTATCACGTCAAAAACATTATGTAATAGATAAGAAATTAAAATTTGGTCCAACTTATTAAGAGGGATTTATTTATGCAGTTAAAATGGTTTATCACTGAGCCCAAACAATTTTAATCTCTATTTTTTATTTTCACTTGACAGAGGAGGAGAGAGAATGCTGAGTATAAGCCCTCTTAGCTTTAGCTCTTCTACTGGTTACTCCCTCATAAGGGTCAATTACTGTTCTTTACCAAGTTAAGATGCTGTTTGCCACCTCATAAAATTTTTTCAACCAAAAAAAGAGACAGCATTTCTATACTTTAGCTCAATGGTTTCTTATATTGTGTTCAACCATCACTTTTTTCAACTGTTTTAATTTGAATCTTCAGCAAATCATTCTTAAGGCTAAATAAAATAAATAAAAATTCCTTCTGTTTATAGCCTTAGACCTCAGTTTATTGAACACTTCATTTAAGCTCAATTTACCTCACCCTACTCGTTCTGGTGCTTTCTTAAGTCAATCTCTATGCACAATTTAAGAGAGAAGAGCAAACCTTCTTAAACAGAAAAAATTGATTTGCTCTAACTGAGATTTATGTAGGGTGGATATAGGGAGATTCAAAGAATATTGACCTGGACTTCATATTTCTCATTTTTAAAATAAGAAATAAAATAAACATAAAACCTATAGAAAAGGAATGGTCTGGATGTTTTAGGCAACCACATGTGAAAATATTTTCTTAGTTATATAAGGCTATAAAAGTATTAACTAGTTTATATACAGATGTGTATGCATGTATAGGCATATGTTTCTATTATAACCATGTGTGTTTTTTTTTTTTTTTTTTCCCTAAGATTTATTTATTTATTTATTTTGGGTGGGGATCGGGTTGGGGAGGGAGGGGAGTAGGCGGGCCACTTCTATTGGTCTTTCATTTCTCTATTTTCATCCGTCCTTGTTCCTTGGCTCCTGCGGGCCTCCCATCGCGGTGGCGTCTGTTGTCACAGAGCGCCGGCTCTGGGAGCATGCGCTCCAGAGCTCCGGCTCGGTGATTGGACACATCAGTCCAGCCGCTCCGCTACACGTGGGATCCTCTCAGGCCAGGGATCGAACCGGCGCCCCTTGCACCTCAAGGAGGTGTCCTTATCCACTGGACCA
Source organism: Tragulus kanchil (assembly GCA_022376925.1). Taxonomy (NCBI): domain Eukaryota; kingdom Metazoa; phylum Chordata; class Mammalia; order Artiodactyla; family Tragulidae; genus Tragulus; species Tragulus kanchil. Next base: position 96,933,028 of record JAIOJX010000030.1, read on the forward strand.
CCAGGGGAAGCCCACCATGTGTTTTTATGTTGAATATAATGATAAGAAAACGTCAAGCAACGATTATATGTTGCTGTCACACTGTACATTAAAAAACTCAGAACTTTTCCAAATTCTTATATTACAGTCGTTTTAGTTGCTTGTTATTTTATTTCGGTAAGAGCACATGTGGCAGATTAAAGAATCCTTAATAAGTAGTAATTTAAAAAAAGAAACAGGGCTTCCCCTGGTGGTCCAGTGGATAAGGACACCGCCTTGCAGTGCAAGGGGTGCCGGTTGGATCCCTGGCCTGGGAAGATCCCACGTGCCGTGGAGCGACTGGACTGATGTCCTATCACCGAACCGGAGCTCTGGAGCGCATGCGCCCAGAGCTGGCGCTCTGCGACAACAGACGCCACAGCGATGGGAGGCCCACAGGAGCCAAGGAACAAAGACAGATGAAAACAGAGAAATGGAAGACCAATAGAAGTGGCCCGCCCGCTCCCCTCCCTCCCCAACCCGACCCCCACCCAAAAATAAATAATAAATAAATAAATAAATAATAATAATAAAAAAATAAAAAAGAAACACATATACAAAAGTGCATGCCTATTTGTTGGAAGGAGATATATTTCTGAGAATATGTAGCTTTACGTAGCATCAGTTATAAACTGCAGAATTGTTCAAAATAGGTAGCTTACTGAATTAAGAAAATTATGATAAAATACTTAGGAGCAAATACCTGTTAAATGATGTTCTGTGTGTTTCAATGCCCTATTAAGTCAGAATTCCCCTGTATTAAACTAGTATTTAGGGTTACATTTTCAGCCAAGTCTTTCACTGAACATTCTGAGCATATATATGTTTTTATGATTATGCTTATTTACATATTTTGAAATGCAGATGTTAATAAAAATAACACAATCTGATTTTTTCACCCTTCAGTCTAAAAAAGATTTTTTTTTGAAATTAATACTTATATATTAATCACAATGAAATAGGAAAGGTTAACGACTGAACACCAAACTGATGAGATCAATCAAAAAATGTCTGGTTTTCACCCCACAGAGTGGGAGAAAATCATAGCAAATGAAACAACAGACAAAGAATTAATCTCCAAAATCTACAAGCAACTCAGACAACTCAGCACAGGGAAAACAACAAACCAATCAAAAAATGGGAAAAAGACCTAAAGAGACGCCTCTCCAAAGAGGACATACAGATGGCCCAAAAGCACATGAAACGATGCTCAACCTCGCTCATTATTAGAGAAATGCAAATTAAAACTACAATGAGATATCACCTCACACCCGTCAGAATGGCCATCTTCAAAAAATCTGCAGACAATAAATGCTGGAGAGGGTGCGGAGAAAAGGGAACCCTTTTGCATTGCTGGTGGGAATGTCAATTGATACAGCCTCTATGGAAGACAATCTGGAGATTTCTTAAAAAACTAAAAATAGAAACACCCTATGACCCAGCAATCCCACTATTAGGCTTATACCCTGATGAAATCAAAACTGAAAGAAGCACCTGTACCCCAATGTTCATTGCAGCTCTCTATACAATAGCCAAAACATGGAAGCAACCTAGATGTCCATCGACAAATGAATGGATCCAGAAGCTCTGGTACATATATACAATGGAATACTACTCAGCTGTTAAAAGAAATGCAGAAGACTCAATCCTAATGAAGTGGCTGGCTCTAGAACCTATCATAAAAAGTGAAGTAAGTCAAAAAGAGAAAGACAAATACAGTATACTAACACACATATATGGAATCTAGTAGGACGGTCTTGATATCACACACAGGAACTCATGAAAAAAGACAGAGCATAGACATAGGGACATCGTGGCGAATAAATAGGGAGGGGGGAGCATGGAGGAAGTAACAAGGAAACCTATAGTGTTATGTGTGGAAAAGATAGCTAGTGTCACAGTGCTAAGGGAATAGGAGTGCTTACAATGGCTTGGGGCAAAGGTCTGGAATCTGGGTGGGTGGGGACCAGGGATATGCATATGACTGATCTGGGAACATACATGTATATGAACAACAAAACTCTGTAAAACCTTTAAAATAAAGAATAAAAAAAAAAAAAGTCTGGTTTTTACTGAGATTTGTCTACATGTATACGTTCATTTTGATTTTTACCAGACCCTAACAATTAATTACTATAAATTATCTTACTGTCAGTTTTTGAAAAATAATATATTATTTCCTATTTTATAATAATATAACATGACATAAAAATAATTCAAGATTTAATCATAGAGAAGAAATAGGACAAGAAAAGTATACTAGCAATGAAGAGGTAAGAGCTATAGAAAAAAAATGAGGCCTCTATCATTTAGAAAGCTCGTCTTTAATAAATGAGTACTTTTTCCAGTATTTTTTCTGTTTCTGTAGCAGCAGTGTACACAAACTCTTTCTGTACTTTGCCTTTTTGCTGGAAAATGTTGTATGTTGAATAAAATTTTCTATAAAAATAAAAAAAAATCAGTACTTTTTCTCTCATGTATGTAAATACTACCATTATTAAATAATTTCTAGGTTGCTTTTCAAAGAGAATAATGTAAAACATCCCTTCAAAATATTATTCTTCAAATCACACTTGGACATCACAGTCATTATTTCTTAAATCTGTAGATTCTGACAGAAATAATTTGACAGAAATAAAATTTCTCAATTAGGTTATGGAAATTACTCTCAGAATAGACTTAAGGTTCAAAAAAAATTTAAAAAACCCTCAATCCTAATGAAGTGGCTCTAGAACCTATCATAAAAAGTGAAGTAAGTCAAAAGAGAAAGACAAATACAGTATACTAACACACATATATGGAATCTAGTAGGACGGTCTTGATATCACACACAGGAACTCATAAATAAAGACAGAGCATAGACATAGGGACATCGTGGCGAATAAATAGGGAGGGGGGAGCATGGAGGAAGTAACAAGGAAACCTATAGTGTTATGTGTGGAAAAGATAGCTAGTGTCACAGTGCTAAGGGAATAGGAGTGCTTACAATGGCTTGGGGCAAAGGTCTGGAGGGTGGGATGGGGATCTGGGTGGGTGGGGACCAGGGATATGCATATGACTGATCTGGGAACATACATGTATATGAACAACAAAACTCTGTAAAACCTTTAAAATAAAGAATAAAAAAAAAAAAAAAAAGTCTGGTTTTTACTGAGATTTGTCTACATGTATACGTTCATTTTGATTTTTACCAGACCCTAACAATTAATTACTATAAATTATCTTACTGTCAGTTTTTGAAAAATAATATATTATTTCCTATTTTATAATAATATAACATGACATAAAAATAATTCAAGATTTAATCATAGAGAAGAAATAGGACAAGAAAAGTATACTAGCAATGAAGAGGTAAGAGCTATAGAAAAAAAATGAGGCCTCTATCATTTAGAAAGCTCGTCTTTAATAAATGAGTACTTTTTCCAGTATTTTTTCTGTTTCTGTAGCAGCAGTGTACACAAACTCTTTCTGTACTTTGCCTTTTGCTGGAAAATGTTGTATGTTGAATAAAATTTTCTATAAAAATAAAAAAAAATCAGTACTTTTTCTCTCATGTATGTAAATACTACCATTATTAAATAATTTCTAGGTTGCTTTTCAAAGAGAATAATGTAAAACATCCCTTCAAAATATTATTCTTCAAATCACACTTGGACATCACAGTCATTATTTCTTAAATCTGTAGATTCTGACAGAAATAATTTGACAGAAATAAAATTTCTCAATTTAGGTTATGGAAATTACTCTCAGAAATAGACTTTAAAGGGTTCCAAAGATCTTAAAAATAGCTATCAAAATAGCAATCAGTGAAGCAAAACATATTCTTGTAAAAATCAGCTCATGAATACCATCTGCTTTGCAATAGGATCCTGGCTTAAACTCTAGAACAAAAATATTTTAATAGGAAATTTGTCTATTATGAAAAAGCTCTAAAATTGTTCACCAAGTCTAAGGGTAGGAAAAAAACAGTTTTAACACTTGACTGTTTATGTATTTTTAAGACCAGACAGAGGTGATAACATTTTTAAGTGTAGCTTATTTTAGTGCAAAAAGTAGTATGAATTACTATTCAAAAAACATGTGCTATTTCTGAAATATATATCTTTGTTGATAGAAAAATCTTTTTTTAAGATATATAATAAATTTTGAATGATAAATCTAGCTCCAAACAAATTCTTTGAATTTGCACTGCTATTTCTTTCAATAGCTGTTCCTTTCTCTCCTGTTATAAAGAATGTGCTACATTTTCTTTCTTGATGTTCTTGATCACTTGGGTTTGTGATGTAAACAGTCTCACTGTGTAAAAGGAAGGGCAGGAGGCACACATTTTGGTGCTCTGGTTTACGAAAATTTCATGGATGTGATGTGAATCAACAGACACACACAAAAATTCTGGACTGAAATAAATTTGGGAAAGTGTACAGTCATCCCTCCACTAAAAGAAGAAAAACAGTAGGGGAGAGGAGAAAGAAAACTGTAACCCTGAACTTCACAAAAAGTATAGTTTGAGGATGAATAAAACAGATTCATTTGTTTTGCTTTCTTTTTTTTTTTTTAAAAGTGGAATGAAGAATTGGTGAATTCCCCTAAATTAAAAGCAGTTTGATGGATAAAGTAGTCTGTTTACTCATTAATTCATCATATTAATTTATTGTTGTAGAGAACCTACTGTGAACTTGGCATTGCTCTGCGTACATAACAAACATAATAATGTAATCATATTAAACAAAAATCCTCATCTATAAATTCTAGTTGGGGAAGAAACACAATAAATAAAATGATAAAGGAAAAGACATTGTATTTTGATAGTAACGTGATACGGAGGAAAATCAGGGAGGGCATAAGGAGGAAAGTGTTAGAAAGGTTGTTTAAAATGGTTGTAAATAACAGGAATCTTAAATTTCAAGAATTGCACCATTACACATTCCATAGACTAGGAAAGGCACAAAGCTACAAGATTTGAGAATTTTTTTCTACTAATCCATAAAGTAAAAGTCTTTAATGATAGCAAATTTTTGCTGAGGAAATACAGAAATTGCCAAATGCACTTCTGTGAGGAAAGGGAAACAAGGTAACTGGATATCTGTAATTGCCAGACTTAGTGATGGGAAGGTTGTATTACTTCTATTGAGTCAAATGATTTGATCTCTCTGAACTCGTGCTATTTTTAACTATTTGGCTTTCATAAGACATTTTAATTGAAGAAATTCCATGATAAAAGTTAGAAACAAATCTTTGAGGGCCTACTGTCTTTCATGAAAAAGCTTATTTCTTTCTGTGCTTTTTCTAAACCACAATGAAAATACATTATTTTCAAGCAGGATTCAAATAGCAACCTCAACCCCAAGAGAAGAAATACATTTCTGAATGGATTTCAGAATAGCACACACAAAAAGTCTCACTGTGTAAAAGGAAGGGCAGGAGGCACACATTTTGGTGCTCTGGTTTACGAAAATTTCATGGATGTGATGTGAATCAACAGACACACACAAAAATTCTGGACTGAAATAAATTTGGGAAAGTGTACAGTCATCCCTCCACTAAAAGAAGAAAAACAGTAGGGAGAGGAGAAAGAAAACTGTAACCCTGAACTTCACAAAAAGTATAGTTTGAGGATGAATAAAACAGATTCATTTGTTTTGCTTTCTTTTTTTTTTTTTAAAAGTGGAATGAAGAATTGGTGAATTCCCCTAAATTAAAAGCAGTTTGATGGATAAAGTAGTCTGTTTACTCATTAATTCATCATATTAATTTATTGTTGTAGAGAACCTACTGTGAACTTGGCATTGCTCTGCGTACATAACAAACATAATAATGTAATCATATTAAACAAAAATCCTCATCTCTAAATTCTAGTTGGGAAGAAACACAATAAATAAAATGATAAAGGAAAAGACATTGTATTTTGATAGTAACGTGATACGGAGGAAAATCAGGGAGGGCATAAGGAGGAAAGTGTTAGAAAGGTTGTTTAAAATGGTTGTAAATAACAGGAATCTTAAATTTCAAGAATTGCACCATTACACATTCCATAGACTAGGAAAGGCACAAAGCTACAAGATTTGAGAATTTTTTTCTACTAATCCATAAAGTAAAAGTCTTTAATGATAGCAAATTTTTGCTGAGGAAATACAGAAATTGCCAAATGCACTTCTGTGAGGAAAGGGAAACAAGGTAACTGGATATCTGTAATTGCCAGACTTAGTGATGGGAAGGTTGTATTACTTCTATTGAGTCAAATGATTTGATCTCTCTGAACTCGTGCTATTTTTAACTATTTGGCTTTCATAAGACATTTTAATTGAAGAAATTCCATGATAAAAGTTAGAAACAAATCTTTGAGGGCCTACTGTCTTTCATGAAAAAGCTTATTTCTTTCTGTGCTTTTTCTAAACCACAATGAAAATACATTATTTTCAAGCAGGATTCAAATAGCAACCTCAACCCCAAGAGAAGAAATACATTTCTGAATGTTTTAGTTGTAACTCTTGGGAATTTTTTCTGGGGAGCAAACTAAAGAACTCAAGGAAAAAGGAGTTAATTTTTTTCCCATCTTTATTCAGAGTTAAAATTTTCTATTTGATAAAAGTATTTGGTTATATAAAGCTGTCAAAAATAGAACTTAGCCTAGGGCCTGTGACTTTGATATCAGAGTGATAAAATCTGGAATATGGATACAGTTCACCTCTTACAGACACAGGGGAATATCACACAACTCAATAAAATGATGTCAGATAACTCCCTGCACCAGTTAGGTCCACTGAATATTGTTTTATGATTTTACTATTTTATGTTAATTATTGCTAATTTAACTGATTAAATGTATAAGATATCTTAGGGCTAAGCATGAACAGAAAGTGACAGTGAAACACTAACCAGATGATACAGGGTCCTGCTTTCGAATTTCTGTGTCCAAATTGTAACCATTATTTCATGATGCAAAAACTCAATCAGAATTAAAGGATCAGATGGTTGGATTTCTACAGAGTGGGAATGGAACAAATTTAAATCTCTGATGCTGCAAATTGCAGAATTAAAACAAATGTTTGGAAACCAGGAAGAGAGATTTTACTCATATGGAAGAATTCTGTAATAATGAAAGCTCTCCCCAAAGCTTGTGAGAGAGTTGCTAAGAAAAAAAATAACTGCGTATGGAAAGAGGACCAAAAGCAAATAAGCAAACCACAAAAAGTCCACATGTGCCTATGAACAAACAAAAAGGGCAATAAAGAGCAATATAGTGCTTTGGTGTTCTTATGGGTTAAAACAAAACAAAGGTTTGTTGAAGTCCTGATCCTTAGTACTTCAGAATGTAAAACTACTGAGACACAAAGTCTTTACAGGTAATTGAGTTAAAATAGGTCTTTATTGTTGACCTAGTCAACAGGACCGGTGTCCTTATAAAGATGGGAAATTTGAACATAGAGATAGTCACCCAGAGAGAGAAGATGATGTAAAGCAACACAGGGAGACCACCTTTTATAAGACAAAGAACATGGGAGGCTAGCAGAAGCTAGAAGAGGCCTGAAACAAAAGAACCAACCTTGCACACACCTTGATTTTGGAATTTTAGCCTCTAGAACCACGACGGTACATTTTTTTGGCTTAAATTACCTAGTCTGTGGTGCTCCATTACGGGAGCCCTAGCAAAGGAATACAATAGTGGGTCAACAAGAACAGAATGATCACAGTGGCAGGCAGTCGAGTGTGAACTCCACCTCATCCTGTGTTTTAGAGTTAACCACTACAAAAAGAGCAATCAATGGATGAACATAATGAGAAAATGCAAGCAAGAGTAAGTTAAAAAATGGGTTTCCCTGGTGGTCCAGTGGGTAGAGAGTCTGCGTTGCGGTGCAAGGGGCACCAGTTTGATCCCTGGCCTGGGAGGATTCCACACGCTGTGGTGCGGCTGGACCGATGTGTCTAACTACCGAGCTGGAGCTCTGGAGCACATGTGCCCTGAGCTGCTGCTCTGCAACGAGAGAGGTCACTGCAATGGGAGGCCAACATGGGCCAAAGAACAAAGAAGGATGAAAAATAGATAAATAAATAATCAGAATTAAAGGATCAGATGGTTGGATTTCTACAGAGTGGGAATGGAACAAATTTAAATCTCTGATGCTGCAAATTGCAGAATTAAAACAAATGTTTGGAAACCAGGAAGAGAGATTTTACTCATATGGAAGAATTCTGTAATAATGAAAGCTCTCCCCAAAGCTTGTGAGAGAGTTGCTAAGAAAAAAAATAACTGCGTATGGAAAGAGGACCAAAAGCAAATAAGCAAACCACAAAAAGTCCACATGTGCCTATGAACAAACAAAAAGGGCAATAAAGAGCAATATAGTGCTTTGGTGTTCTTATGGGTTAAAACAAAACAAAGGTTTGTTGAAGTCCTGATCCTTAGTACTTCAGAATGTAAAACTACTGAGACACAAAGTCTTTACAGGTAATTGAGTTAAAATAGGTCTTTATTGTTGACCTAGTCAACAGGACCGGTGTCCTTATAAAGATGGGAAATTTGAACATAGAGATAGTCACCCAGAGAGAGAAGATGATGTAAAGCAACACAGGGAGACCACCTTTTATAAGACAAAGAACATGGGAGGCTAGCAGAAGCTAGAAGAGGCCTGAAACAAAAGAACCAACCTTGCACACACCTTGATTTTGGAATTTTAGCCTCTAGAACCACGACGGTACATTTTTGTGGCTTAAATTACCTAGTCTGTGGTGCTCCATTACGGGAGCCCTAGCAAAGGAATACAATAGTGGGTCAACAAGAACAGAATGATCACAGTGGCAGGCAGTCGAGTGTGAACTCCACCTCATCCTGTGTTTTAGAGTTAACCACTACAAAAAGAGCAATCAATGGATGAACATAATGAGAAAATGCAAGCAAGAGTAAGTTAAAAAATGGGTTTCCCTGGTGGTCCAGTGGGTAGAGAGTCTGCGTTGCGGTGCAAGGGGCACCAGTTTGATCCCTGGCCTGGGAGGATTCCACACGCTGTGGTGCGGCTGGACCGATGTGTCTAACTACCGAGCTGGAGCTCTGGAGCACATGTGCCCTGAGCTGCTGCTCTGCAACGAGAGAGGTCACTGCAATGGGAGGCCAACATGGGCCAAAGAACAAAGAAGGATGAAAAATAGATAAATAAATAATCAATAAAAAGAGGCCAAAATTAAAAAAAAAGAATGTTAAAAAATGAATAAACCTAATTGACAGGGATTTAAAATAGAATTTGGGGGAGAACAGAGGAAACAAAAAGACAGATACAAAGCATAGTACTGAATTAGCAAAACAAAACAAAACAAAAATCAGAAAATGTTAGCTTCAGAAGAGACTAACAGAGAATAACTGTAAACTGCCAAGGTTACCATTCAAACTTGGGCCAGGTTACTGATTCATTAAGGAACCATGACAAAGGCACCAGTCTACTCTTGGCTTTGTTCCTCATCTGTAAGGCATCTGGACTGTCAATAGCTAAATATGTTTAATTTCTGCTGTCTCAAATATCCATATAATAACAAAGTGGAACTGACACTTTAAGCATAGAAAGTATCTGTATAAGTTATGAAATGATAATGAAAAGGTAACCAATTGGAGTCTTTTAATACATGACTTAACCCATTGCTTCTATGCATATAATCCTTCCTTTAATACATTTATTCAATAAATATTGATGGCCTGCTTCGTGCCAGGTTCTGTTTGGCTCTTGGAATGATACTATCAAACAAAGCAAGGTTCCTGCTCTTGTAGAGGCCATCTTCCACAGGAGAAAGTAGATGATATTTGATTAAATATGTAACTAATATGTAATATACGCTTTTGGAGGGTGCAGGGATTGATGGCGACAGGTAAGGAGAGCTTCTCTGTTGAAGTGAAATTTAACCAGATACTCATACAAAGGAGTGATCCAGACAATGATCTTGGGGGAGAGAGATCCCAACAAGGTCCCTGGGTGGGGATGGGGTTGGACACCCAAAGACCAGCAAGGTCAGTGGTTGGAGCAGAGTGAGAAGGTGAGGTCACTGTGGAGAGTGACTGATGAAGTGGTAAGACAGGCAGAGACCAGATCACGTGGGTCCTTGCTAAGAACTTTCTAATATATCCTGATGAATTTGTTGAGAATCAGCTGAAGAGTATGCGATATAATCTGACACACATTTTACCAAAATCTTCCTGAGGCAGTTTAGAGAATAGTCTGGAGAGAAAGCAAGAGTGGAGGTGCCCAGGGACTAGGGCACAGTGTAAATAAAAATGATGGGGGCTTGGTTTAGGCTCCCCACAGGCAAGAGAAGGAAAGCCAAACTTGGCTCAGCAAATTAGATCCCTGGGGACCTATCCCTTCCTTATCTTTTTCACTAATAGTGAATTCCTTTCTCCTCCTCTTTGTTTCAGTCTGAACGTTTGTTTGCAAATCTCTTTCTGCTAGAATGATCTCCATTTTTCTCTTCATGGTCCAACAGAGAGTTCACCTTCCTGTTCCAGAATCCACTTCCTTGAAACATTTCCTGGCTCTTCCAGGAAGAGGACAACTTAATACAGAATCTCATACAATAGAAAACTGATCTTTCATGCTGAATTATATGTGTTACCATGTTGTCTTAATGTTGACTGGATGCTGTAATTTTTGTCCAATTTTATTGGCTTGAGAAAAGTAACAATATGGAAATTATTGAGCTAACTTTAAACTCACATTGCTATATCAGTTATTCTTTTCAGTACAAGTAATATTTAGTATTTCATGATTATATTTGAAAAAATGGTTTTCATTTAAAATGGACACAAAGAATGTTTAGAAATCTGCCAAAATATGTGTTATAAAATTCACATCTTAAGTCAGAGTATCTAAAGTGCTAAGACCATTGCCTGCATATAAAATGGTCTACTTTGTGTGTGCAAAAAAAGTATTTCTTAGTTTGTATACAGCATGCACTGAGTGTGGCCACTTAGAAAAGAAACTGTTTCAAAGTTCAATACACTTAGGATTTGAGCCAGACAATGATCTTGGGGGAGAGAGATCCCAACAAGGTCCCTGGGTGGGGATGGGGTTGGACACCCAAAGACCAGCAAGGTCAGTGGTTGGAGCAGAGTGAGAAGGTGAGGTCACTGTGGAGAGTGACTGATGAAGTGGTAAGACAGGCAGAGACCAGATCACGTGGGTCCTTGCTAAGAACTTTCTAATATATCCTGATGAATTTGTTGAGAATCAGCTGAAGAGTATGCGATATAATCTGACACACATTTTACCAAAATCTTCCTGAGGCAGTTTAGAGAATAGTCTGGAGAGAAAGCAAGAGTGGAGGTGCCCAGGGACTAGGGCACAGTGTAAATAAAAATGATGGGGGCTTGGTTTAGGCTCCCCACAGGCAAGAGAAGGAAAGCCAAACTTGGCTCAGCAAATTAGATCCCTGGGGACCTATCCCTTCCTTATCTTTTTCACTAATAGTGAATTCCTTTCTCCTCCTCTTTGTTTCAGTCTGAACGTTTGTTTGCAAATCTCTTTCTGCTAGAATGATCTCCATTTTTCTCTTCATGGTCCAACAGAGAGTTCACCTTCCTGTTCCAGAATCCACTTCCTTGAAACATTTCCTGGCTCTTCCAGGAAGAGGACAACTTAATACAGAATCTCATACAATAGAAAACTGATCTTTCATGCTGAATTATATGTGTTACCATGTTGTCTTAATGTTGACTGGATGCTGTAATTTTTGTCCAATTTTATTGGCTTGAGAAAAGTAACAATATGGAAATTATTGAGCTAACTTTAAACTCACATTGCTATATCAGTTATTCTTTTCAGTACAAGTAATATTTAGTATTTCATGCTTATAATTGAAAAACTGGTTTTCATTTAAAATGGACACAAAGAATGTTTAGAAATCTGCCAAAATATGTGTTATAAAATTCACATCTTAAGTCAGAGTATCTAAAGTGCTAAGAACATTGCCTGCATATAAAATGGTCTACTTTGTGTGTGCAAAAAAAGTATTTCTTAGTTTGTATACAGCATGCACTGAGTGTGGCCACTTAGAAAAAGAAACTGTTTCAAAGTTCAATACACTTAGGATTTTTCAGGCTCAGAGTATTACTTGGCAATACTATTTAACATCTTCTAGGATTAGATAGTTAATACCACCAGTACAACAAAAAACACAATTCATACAACCCACAGTATCTTTCATACTTCTAAAATCCAAGTGAATAATATAAGGATAAACACTGACACCTTGAATCTCTTCTATACCTGAGCTTACTTTAATTAAGAGTATAGGATGATATGTTAAATTAATGATCAATACACAAGCCTGTTCCTTCTGTGACAGAAGCCTTGAGTAAAACTTGAAAATATTGTTAAAAATTAATTTTCAAAGATTTCTAGATAACTCTTAAGAGAATTCATAGGTCACAGCTATAAAAATAAATATGTATCAAAACTAAGTTCAAAGTACTTCTCATAATATATTTAATTCCAGAAACAAAGTCATACATAAAAATTGAAAGGACTCTAAATGTCCCAGGGGTTCCCCAACTTAAAAGTTATGGCCTCTATCCTCTGAATGAAGACAGTTTATACAGTGCATTTGAGACTACATACTAACAAAATGCCCTTATGGAAACAGAACACTTAGATAAGAATATTAATGACCATTAAAATACCTATATACCTAAAAATTCTGGAGAAGGGAATGGCACCCCTCCCCACCATATTTTTGCCTGAAGAATTTCACGGACAGAGGAGCCTGGTGAGCTGTTGTCCATGGGGTTGCAAAGAGTCAGAAATGACTGAGCAACTAACACAAAAACATACTTAGAAATTGAAAAAACACAATATGGATATTATTGAGCTCACTTTAAACTCACATTGTTATATCAGTTATTCTTTTCAGTACAAGTAATATTTAGTATTTCATGCTTATAATGGAAAAACTGGTTTTCATTTAAAATGGACACAAAGAATGTTTAGAAATCTGCCAAAATATGTGTTATAAAATTCACATCTTAAGTCAGAGTATCTAAAGTGCTAAGAACATTGCCTGCATATAAAATGGTCTACTTTGTGTGTGCAAAAAAAGTATTTCTTAGTTTGTATACAGCATGCACTGAGTGTGGCCACTTAGAAAAAGAAACTGTTTCAAAGTTCAATACACTTAGGATTTTTCAGGCTCAGAGTATTACTTGGCAATACTATTTAACATCTTCTAGGATTAGATAGTTAATACCACCAGTACAACAAAAAACACAATTCATACAACCCACAGTATCTTTCATACTTCTAAAATCCAAGTGAATAATATAAGGATAAACACTGACACCTTGAATCTCTTCTATACCTGAGCTTACTTTAATTAAGAGTATAGGATGATATGTTAAATTAATGATCAATACACAAGCCTGTTCCTTCTGTGACAGAAGCCTTGAGTAAAACTTGAAAATATTGTTAAAAATTAATTTTCAAAGATTTCTAGATAACTCTTAAGAGAATTCATAGGTCACAGCTATAAAAATAAATATGTATCAAAACTAAGTTCAAAGTACTTCTCATAATATATTTAATTCCAGAAACAAAGTCATACATAAAAATTGAAAGGACTCTAAATGTCCCAGGGGTTCCCCAACTTAAAAGTTATGGCCTCTATCCTCTGAATGAAGACAGTTTATACAGTGCATTTGAGACTACATACTAACAAAATGCCCTTATGGAAACAGAACACTTAGATAAGAATATTAATGACCATTAAAATACCTATATACCTAAAAATTCTGGAGAAGGGAATGGCACCCCCCCTCCCCCACCATATTTTTGCCTGAAGAATTTCACGGACAGAGGAGCCTGGTGAGCTGTTGTCCATGGGGTTGCAAAGAGTCAGAAATGACTGAGCAACTAACACAAAAACATACTTAGAAATTGACTTACAGTTACATATAAAGGCACATTTTTCAGCCCACAGTCAGTGTTTAGCACAAATGGGTCAGCAGCAATAGAGCAATTTCCCAGCAAAACTTATTTAAAAGCTTTAGGGTTTTAAGATCTAGAGTTCATAAATCAGTGTATTAGGGGAACTTTTAATATGAATATGTCTTGTTTTTATTAGAACTATCATATTTATCAATAACTCCTAAAGAGTTACATATTAGGTTTTCTTTAAGTAGACACATGGCTCTTATATCTGATTATTAACATTTCTATTCTCAGCTATAGAGATCTTTACAAATGTGTCCAACATGCCTATTTTCTTTTCACTTTGAAACATATTTAAAATATACTCAAATTATTAAACTTAATAATTAAACTTATTCAAAGAAACATAAAAATTGATTTTTCTTCCGTAAACACTGAGACTAAGGCTTACCTGATGTGAGATTCAGAAAACTGCCCAAAACAAAACAAGCACTGGTGAACAAAATAAAATTAAATTATGCTTTCTGCTCTAGAAATGCTCTATTTTGAGCGTCAGAGGTTAATACTCTGGCAGAAGGAAGAACAGATTGATTAAATGAACTTCAACAATCCTCCCACTAAGAATTCCAGTGTCCATGGATTTAAACTTTTGGTCACCCTTTGCCTTATCTATTCATGTTCAATACTTATTCTGTCATATGTGAATTTTAGTTATACTCATAGATATCAGTCTACAATGGATACTTGGGAGATTTCAAGATTAGAGTTTTTTAAAATTGAAAGGACTCTAAATGTCCCAGGGGTTCCCCAACTTAAAAGTTATGGCCTCTATCCTCTGAATGAAGACAGTTTATACAGTGCATTTGAGACTACATACTAACAAAATGCCCTTATGGAAACAGAACACTTAGATAAGAATATTAATGACCATTAAAATACCTATATACCTAAAAATTCTGGAGAAGGGAATGGCACCCCCCCTCCCCCACCATATTTTTGCCTGAAGAATTTCACGGACAGAGGAGCCTGGTGAGCTGTTGTCCATGGGGTTGCAAAGAGTCAGAAATGACTGAGCAACTAACACAAAAACATACTTAGAAATTGACTTACAGTTACATATAAAGGCACATTTTTCAGCCCACAGTCAGTGTTTAGCACAAATGGGTCAGCAGCAATAGAGCAATTTCCCAGCAAAACTTATTTAAAAGCTTTAGGGTTTTAAGATCTAGAGTTCATAAATCAGTGTATTAGGGGAACTTTTAATATGAATATGTCTTGTTTTTATTAGAACTATCATATTTATCAATAACTCCTAAAGAGTTACATATTAGGTTTTCTTTAAGTAGACACATGGCTCTTATATCTGATTATTAACATTTCTATTCTCAGCTATAGAGATCTTTACAAATGTGTCCAACATGCCTATTTTCTTTTCACTTTGAAACATATTTAAAATATACTCAAATTATTAAACTTAATAATTAAACTTATTCAAAGAAACATAAAAATTGATTTTTCTTCCGTAAACACTGAGACTAAGGCTTACCTGATGTGAGATTCAGAAAACTGCCCAAAACAAAACAAGCACTGGTGAACAAAATAAAATTAAATTATGCTTTCTGCTCTAGAAATGCTCTATTTTGAGCGTCAGAGGTTAATACTCTGGCAGAAGGAAGAACAGATTGATTAAATGAACTTCAACAATCCTCCCACTAAGAATTCCAGTGTCCATGGATTTAAACTTTTGGTCACCCTTTGCCTTATCTATTCATGTTCAATACTTATTCTGTCATATGTGAATTTTAGTTATACTCATAGATATCAGTCTACAATGGATACTTGGGAGATTTCAAGATTAGAGCAAAACTTTCAATTTTCATTAATCATAAAATAATACACATTTTATCCTTTTGTGTCACCTTTTTTTTTTTTTTTTTGGTATTTCTAAAATAGATATAGACTTCTCTTTCCCCCCACCAGTCCCCAAATTTCTAACAAAACAGTCTTCACTAAAATTTACAGTTAGGCACCAGGAGCCTCACAGCCTGCTGAAGTCTGCAAACACAGAGGTAACATCAACTCATCCATTGTCTTCTAACTGAAAAGAGGCACTCTTACCGTGTAGCCCTCGGTATAGTGAAAAGGAGCCCTGGAACTTTCGTCAGAGGCTGTTGGACTCAGAGGCTTGGGGTCGGACATGGAGCGCTGCATCATCTTGGCTGTCTTAGGACTTGCTGGGGGAACTTTAGCCATATCTGGATGCAGTACTTTCTGTGGACTTATGTCATCAGGGAGGGGTTTCTCATAAGGTACAAAGGCTGATTCTAAGGCTTTGCCTGGTGAAAGTGGTGAGATGGGAGAATAAAGGACTTTTGGAGATTTGGGTGGGGAAGGAGCCAGCTGTAGTGTGGAATCTGCCCGGAGGTGAGATGAATAACCAATCTCTAAAGGTGTTGGGCGTTTCTTGTCTTTGGGTGGAGATGTGGCACTCAGATATTGAGGACTCTGTGTGTCTGAATCTGCTTCTGTTTGACATCCTAAACTGCCCCCTTTGTAAGTCTTTTCAGGTGCGGAAATGTGCTTAATTATTTCTACCTTGGCATCCACGCGTGCCCGTATCGAAGGCGTTCTTATGGTTCCGACTGGCTCAGTTTGCACAGACATCTCCGCTACTGTTTGGACGGCTATACTGGAGACTTTGGAAGGGGGTTTGGCCTTGTCCCCCTCTGCAGTGCTGTCACCGTATTTCCCCACGCGAGCTTTTCTCCTCGATCTGGTAGGCATGTCCCACTCATCCTGATCTTCATCATCTGTTTGGACGCTGGTATCGACACTCTTTTTAGTTCTCCTCCTCCTACTCACATAACTCCGATCTGCTGCATCTTCATCATCGGTCTGTACCCCACTGTCCACTATCTTTTTAAAGCTGCGGGGATCATCAGCCAGATTCTCCCCCATCTCATCATACTGGCCACGGACTTTAGCTCCAGAACTTCTCTTTTTGGGTTGTTTCTCCTCTTTGACCACCACGTCTGTCAGAGGTATTTCTGAAACAGTACTCAGGATGCCAGGTGGAGCAATGTACTGAGTAACCCCGTCAGACTGAACCGTGTACCATCCCTGGCTTTGTGGTATTTCAATCGCCACTACAGCTGAGGCTGTGGTGGTTGTATCTTCGGTTGCCCAGAACTGACCACCTTCTGGGGCAATATACTGACCTTCCAGGATGGCCTGCTCTGTGGTGGTCTGTGGAGAAGCAGTTCCAGAAGGGTCATAGTTATACTGGTAGATCTGGCGGATCTTCTGCTCCTCAAGCTGCTGGTGAAGCTGTTGCTGCAGCTGTTGGATCTGTTCCAATTGCAACTGTTGCTGTGCTAATGTCTCCTGCCTCATCATGAACTGGGCCTGCCGCTCCTCTTCTTGCTGATAGAGGAGGTGCTGCTTCATTGACTGCAGCTCCTCCAGCTTCTTTTGAACCATGATCTTTTCTTGTTCTCGGAACCTTTGAATCTCCTGCCGTTCCCACTCCAATTCCTCAGCAAAACGCTGCTGCTTTATCTTTTCCAGTTCCAAGAGCTCACGCTCCAAGTCTAGCTGCTGTTGCTGCTTACCTTCCTCGGGGACAATTAGAAGTGCACTTTCCTCTCCCACCACTTCAGAAAATACTTCAGACGCTGTGGTCAGAGTGGGAACCGAGTCCATTGTCTCAGCTGTGAGAGTCTCCATGGTGATAGTTTGCAAACTGGCACTGATATCAATACCAGTGACTGCAATGTCTGTTTCAGATGCACCTGTTGTTAGGAAATATGATCTAGGCATGGGCTGGCTCTGCTGCAAGGCGGTTAAGGAAGTCACGGCATCGTTTGTGTGTACACCAGACAAATCCCTCACGGTGGTGCTGAAAATGGAGCCAGGCTGTGTGGTGATAGCAAATGTGGAAGGAATTGGAGTTGCTACTGAAGAATAGACAACCCCATTAGACGACCTCAAAACACTCCCCATACCATACTGGGGTCCTGGAGGTGGAGTCATTCTTGCTGTGGAATACTGCGGGGTACTAATCCCAACTCCTGAAATGACTTGTCGTGTTTCTGGATATGGACCTGTAGTCTTGCTTGAATAATCCATTACCTCACCTGAAATACAGGGTAGAGTTATAGTCCAGTTCCTAGAATGAATGATGCTTTTGGGGCTGGAAAGCTCTCTTGGTCTTGAAGAACATAACGAATAGGACTGCATGCAAATCCACAGATTAACCTACTCAGGTGCAGAATAAAAGCAATGTTGAACATGCAGGCACATGCAGGCGACTTTGGGTGGAACAAATTTTAAAAATAAACAAAATGAAGAAACAAAAGTGCACGTGGACTCCAAAAAATATTGCCAAAACATCCAAAGAAAGATAAAAAGTAACAAAACTGGAAAAAAGATCACATTGTCATCCTGAAATGAGATGAGGAACACCATGATATTTCAAGGAAAGATCTGTTGCTACATCATACTGACCTGTAGTAATTCTCCCTGAAGTTAGATCTACAGCTGCATCAGTTCCTCCAGAATAATCAAAAGCATTCTTACTTTTATAGAAAAAATGTCCAGCTTCTGCTAAATTAGTGTCAGACATGGATGGTTTCATTCCCCCAATCCCTCTATAACCATATGGCCCTGATCGATCATATTGATAGTGATCATCCCTATAACCAAAACGATCCTCAGGAAGAGTGGTTGCAGGCTGCTGTGCTGTGCAGCTTCTTCCAAAAGGTAGCTTATAAACCACATCACAGCACACGGCTCTTCTTCCTGCAGTCAGATCAACAGGTTTCTCATCATCTTCTATTATTTTGGTCACCACATTTGAAGTACCTTCATCCATTGTGACAACAGTTCTATGAGATTTGGAGGTACTGAGATCCACAACTTCCCCATCAGTGATGCCCTGGGATGTGGAGCTATCAGTCCATCCATTTGTGACACCAACAGGAGGTGCAGTAATGGGTTTTGTAAGAGCTGATGTCACTGGGTGTGCAGATGTACTTAAGGATAAGTTTATTGGTGCTTCCTCCCTAATGGTAGGAAAGGTCTGGCTACTTGGTACCCTGTATGGGGGCTCCACATGCTTTGATGTTGTGAGCTGGAGTGGCACTGGAGTTGCATGTTCTAGACCCACTAGGCTTTCTGTGCCTGTGGGATAACTTGCAGTAGCTGTGCACGTAACAATGGTCACTGTCTCAGTGACCAGGGATACAGGAGTTACTCCTGATGAGGTTGCACTGAGATTTATAATTGAGGGTTGGACAGCACTAACTTGTCTCCCATACATTTCACTTGTGGTATACCTCTTCACATCCACTCCAGAAGCAGAAAGATCCATGCACGTTTCAGTTACTTTAACATCTACTTTGGGTACTGTCCGCAGATCAACAGCATGAAACAAAAAATGAAGAAACAAAAGTGCACGTGGACTCCAAAAAATATTGCCAAAACATCCAAAGAAAGATAAAAAGTAACAAAACTGGAAAAAAGATCACATTGTCATCCTGAAATGAGATGAGGAACACCATGATATTTCAAGGAAAGATCTGTTGCTACATCATACTGACCTGTAGTAATTCTCCCTGAAGTTAGATCTACAGCTGCATCAGTTCCTCCAGAATAATCAAAAGCATTCTTACTTTTATAGAAAAAATGTCCAGCTTCTGCTAAATTAGTGTCAGACATGGATGGTTTCATTCCCCCAATCCCTCTATAACCATATGGCCCTGATCGATCATATTGATAGTGATCATCCCTATAACCAAAACGATCCTCAGGAAGAGTGGTTGCAGGCTGCTGTGCTGTGCAGCTTCTTCCAAAAGGTAGCTTATAAACCACATCACAGCACACGGCTCTTCTTCCTGCAGTCAGATCAACAGGTTTCTCATCATCTTCTATTATTTTGGTCACCACATTTGAAGTACCTTCATCCATTGTGACAACAGTTCTATGAGATTTGGAGGTACTGAGATCCACAACTTCCCCATCAGTGATGCCCTGGGATGTGGAGCTATCAGTCCATCCATTTGTGACACCAACAGGAGGTGCAGTAATGGGTTTTGTAAGAGCTGATGTCACTGGGTGTGCAGATGTACTTAAGGATAAGTTTATTGGTGCTTCCTCCCTAATGGTAGGAAAGGTCTGGCTACTTGGTACCCTGTATGGGGGCTCCACATGCTTTGATGTTGTGAGCTGGAGTGGCACTGGAGTTGCATGTTCTAGACCCACTAGGCTTTCTGTGCCTGTGGGATAACTTGCAGTAGCTGTGCACGTAACAATGGTCACTGTCTCAGTGACCAGGGATACAGGAGTTACTCCTGATGAGGTTGCACTGAGATTTATAATTGAGGGTTGGACAGCACTAACTTGTCTCCCATACATTTCACTTGTGGTATACCTCTTCACATCCACTCCAGAAGCAGAAAGATCCATGCACGTTTCAGTTACTTTAACATCTACTTTGGGTACTGTCCGCAGATCAACAGCATCACCAACAAGTTGTAACTGGGTATCTTCTTTGTGTTGCTGCTTTTCTAAATGGAGGTGATCTAGAGCAAGAGGCTCTGGAGGAATGGATATAGAAACACTGCTGAGACCAACACTAGGGATTGTACTTCTTGCTGTTGAAACCGCAGCCTTGGAAACTTCAGTTGGTTGAAACTGTGCAATTGATGTTGCAGTTGCTTGAAATGAAGATAGTGTTGTGACTGGGATAGAAGAAAATGTCTCCAAAGCTCTGGAGATGTACAGGCTCTGTTGCGAAGAACTTGGTATTTCTGCAGCTGTCACAGGGGGAACTACAGAGAATACTGGTTCAATGCAAATCAGGTCTTTGGGGGGTGATCCCAAGGGCCAACTGGTAATAGCTTGACTAGCTGTAGAATCTGTTGGAGTGCCAGGTTCAGATGGCAATGTGATAACCACATAAGTTTCCATGAGAGATTTGGAATATCTTGGCGAGGACTTGTTTGAGTGAGGGGAAAGTGGAGAGGTAGGAGAAGGCAATTTATAGTCTGCTGAAGTCACTAAATTTAATGTCATACTTGTAGTTAAAGGGAGACCTGCTGGTTTGGGGTATGTATCTGTTGGTTTCGTGGTAGTGACTGAAGGTTGAGGAACTGCTGGTTTAGGGGCAAGAGGAGGTTTGCTTGGCTCAGGTCTATGTGTAAATACAAGTCCAGATGGAATTAATGATGGCTTAGGAGGAACAGGAGGAGGTGCAGTGGTACATATTTTTGTCATAGGTAACCCATTACTTCTGGGAGCAGCTGTGGTTTCCACTGTAGTAACAGAATGTATAAGAGGTGTACCTGCAGTAGTTGTAGTCACAGGAGCTGTAACTGCTAACTTTTTTCTAGGATGAATAGTTGGTTTAGGTGAGGTTGGTGGAGGAAGAGGTGGAGGAGGAGGAGGAAGTGGCGGAGGAGGAGGTGGTGGGGGAGGAGGGGGAGGGGGAGGAGGTTGGGCTGATGTGTCCAAAGAAGAACTTCGAAGGAATGGACGAGTTTTAGTTGGAAGAGAGGAAATGGCTGGAGTGCCAGACGGTGGCTGAGATGCAGGTTTTGCTTGACCCAAAACCTCTCCAGATGAAAAACATGTCATTGAAACCTCTTCCTTCTCTGGAAGGGTTATTACAGAAGAAGGTGTCTGATCAAACACAGTGTCAGGCAAGCTAATTTTTGTCAGTTCAGCCTTAGATTCCTTCCTTGTGTCTCTGTAAGCTTCCAAAACTTCCAGAATAAGTCCATCCCCTGTTTCTTTCCAGGCTTTCTTCACTGGGTCTTTTTTAGATACAGATAAGTCAGGTGAAATAGTGTCAGCAACAAGCCCCTCCAGTTTAGTTCCTACAGATTCTATGAGAGAAGGTTCCATATCAGATAAGGAAATCACAATGTGATCAGCAGTCGTTCTACCATCTGGTATGGTTTTCCGATCTAAAGGTGTACTTATGTCTTCTGGATAGTCTATAATGCTGCCTGGAAAATATGTTGATGAAGAAATTTCCTCAGAATCTTCAAATTTCACTACCATGTCCACTGGCTCAGTATAAACTGTGGTTATGCTCTCCAGGGTAGTAATGGGTGAGGAGCTATCTGTGGTACAAACTGAAGAAAGAGATGATGTGAGAGGAGTGTGTCAGAGGGTGGGACTGATGTAGCACTTTCTGAAGGCTCAAGTCACTAAATTTAATGTCATACTTGTAGTTAAAGGGAGACCTGCTGGTTTGGGGTATGTATCTGTTGGTTTCGTGGTAGTGACTGAAGGTTGAGGAACTGCTGGTTTAGGGGCAAGAGGAGGTTTGCTTGGCTCAGGTCTATGTGTAAATACAAGTCCAGATGGAATTAATGATGGCTTAGGAGGAACAGGAGGAGGTGCAGTGGTACATATTTTTGTCATAGGTAACCCATTACTTCTGGGAGCAGCTGTGGTTTCCACTGTAGTAACAGAATGTATAAGAGGTGTACCTGCAGTAGTTGTAGTCACAGGAGCTGTAACTGCTAACTTTTTTCTAGGATGAATAGTTGGTTTAGGTGAGGTTGGTGGAGGAAGAGGTGGAGGAGGAGGAGGAAGTGGCGGAGGAGGAGGTGGTGGGGGAGGAGGGGGAGGGGGAGGAGGTTGGGCTGATGTGTCCAAAGAAGAACTTCGAAGGAATGGACGAGTTTTAGTTGGAAGAGAGGAAATGGCTGGAGTGCCAGACGGTGGCTGAGATGCAGGTTTTGCTTGACCCAAAACCTCTCCAGATGAAAAACATGTCATTGAAACCTCTTCCTTCTCTGGAAGGGTTATTACAGAAGAAGGTGTCTGATCAAACACAGTGTCAGGCAAGCTAATTTTTGTCAGTTCAGCCTTAGATTCCTTCCTTGTGTCTCTGTAAGCTTCCAAAACTTCCAGAATAAGTCCATCCCCTGTTTCTTTCCAGGCTTTCTTCACTGGGTCTTTTTCAGATACAGATAAGTCAGGTGAAATAGTGTCAGCAACAAGCCCCTCCAGTTTAGTTCCTACAGATTCTATGAGAGAAGGTTCCATATCAGATAAGGAAATCACAATGTGATCAGCAGTCGTTCTACCATCTGGTATGGTTTTCCGATCTAAAGGTGTACTTATGTCTTCTGGATAGTCTATAATGCTGCCTGGAAAATATGTTGATGAAGAAATTTCCTCAGAATCTTCAAATTTCACTACCATGTCCACTGGCTCAGTATAAACTGTGGTTATGCTCTCCAGGGTAGTAATGGGTGAGGAGCTATCTGTGGTACAAACTGAAGAAAGAGATGATGTGAGAGAGGGTGTGTCAGAGGGTGGGACTGATGTAGCACTTTCTGAAGGCTCAGAGTAGGTCAAAATCAGTGATTCATGAGCAATTATCTCTTGAATTTCTCTTGTATAATCAGTCACATATTCATCCTCAATTTCTTCTGTTGAAAAATGTTGGGTTATTTTAACATCTGGGATGGAGAGTGTTGCGCTGCTTGTTGAATCAGTAAGAGATGCTCCCGAGAGAACACTGGATGTCAAAGATGCATCAGGCACCCTGTCAAAATCCACAGTGGACTCTGTCATATCATCCCCAATGAGGGGCTGGGTTGGACTGGACCCAGGTGTTAACTGCATCTGTTGCCTTTTCATGAGTTCTTCATAGGCAGCATCAGCATCTAATAATTTTTTTTCTTCACTGGTAGAGGTTACCATACTACCCAGATCAACAATCTCATGGCTTTCTGGGATGATAAAAGAACTTGAAACGATGTCTTCTTGAGGCAAAACAGCATGTAAGCTTTCCAATTCATAAAACTCTTTCTGGAGGTCTGTAATTTTCTGCATGGGATCTTCATAAATCTGCTCTGGAAGTCTGATTTTTTGCTCTCTCCCTCTGTGCTGCAAAAATCCATTTTCTTCTTCTTGCCTTGTGAGCAGACTGCCATCAACTGAACCACTGTATGTGTCTTCTACTAAAGATTCATAAATATAATCCTCTATTAGCATCCCACCATACAAAGGCTCTTTTTCAAACATTTCATCTCGTTCATTTGCACCTGGAAAAGCTTTATATTTCTGGCTTTTATGCATCATTTCTTCATACATCTCCTCAGCACTTTTTAATGCCTTTTGGCCACCTTCTTTCTGCATAACAGATTGCTCATCTGTCGGTGAATATAAAGACACAGCTGTGGGCAGTTTATAAACTTTTTGTACTTCGATGATCTTTTCCGGGCTTATTTCAAAGCCTTCTGGGTCTGACTCTATGCTAGGTGAATATTCAGAACAAGAAGATCGATGGAGCTCCTCCATTTCTGCAGCCTGCCGTAACTCTTCTGTTGGAGATGCATCTTCGATGGGAGAGAGATTACTGGGTGGTGTCTTTGGTCTTTCCCTCCTTCTCTGAGCTCGAAGTTCATCTTTGTCTTTCTTTGATTTCTTACTAGAGCTCTTTCTTTGCTGCTGTTCTAATTCTCGTTGCTTTTCTTGCTCCTTCAATAACTCTTCTTCTTCTCTCAATTCTTCCTCCTCTGAAGAATCTTCAATTGTAGGTAAAAGAGGGCCATGTGATCTATGTCGGGCTTTGCGCTGCTGTTTGCTTTCTCCTTTTTTGTGACTTGGACTACTATCACTGTCCTCATCAAGAGACGAACGGATGTAGGGGATGTGCCAGGCGTGAAGCTGGAAGCATGAAGACTAGAAGATCCTTCCCCCCTTGACCGATCTTCTGGAGAGTCTGTCAGGCTTTCCATTTCTAATTCTGGCTCTTCATCAAAATACAAAGCTGTTTTTTTCTGTGATGACTCTGCAGAATATTTATCTGCTATCGTGCTGTTGAGTTCAATCGTTTTGAATCGACGGAGTCCTCCTCCTCCAGCAACTACGAGTTCTTCACTCTCTTGACTTTTAGTTTCTCTGTATTTAAGTTCAGGACTTTCATCAAAGGTCTCATCATCTTCATCATGCCAGGAATGGCGTCTCCCTGCATCGTCATCAAAGCTTGCACTACTTTTTCGCATCAGACGCCTGTGTTTCCCTCCTGTTCCTTTCCCCTTGCCTCTGGCTTCTTCCTTCTTCGACTAAAGATTCATAAATATAATCCTCTATTAGCATCCCACCATACAAAGGCTCTTTTTCAAACATTTCATCTCGTTCATTTGCACCTGGAAAAGCTTTATATTTCTGGCTTTTATGCATCATTTCTTCATACATCTCCTCAGCACTTTTTAATGCCTTTTGGCCACCTTCTTTCTGCATAACAGATTGCTCATCTGTCGGTGAATATAAAGACACAGCTGTGGGCAGTTTATAAACTTTTTGTACTTCGATGATCTTTTCCGGGCTTATTTCAAAGCCTTCTGGGTCTGACTCTATGCTAGGTGAATATTCAGAACAAGAAGATCGATGGAGCTCCTCCATTTCTGCAGCCTGCCGTAACTCTTCTGTTGGAGATGCATCTTCGATGGGAGAGAGATTACTGGGTGGTGTCTTTGGTCTTTCCCTCCTTCTCTGAGCTCGAAGTTCATCTTTGTCTTTCTTTGATTTCTTACTAGAGCTCTTTCTTTGCTGCTGTTCTAATTCTCGTTGCTTTTCTTGCTCCTTCAATAACTCTTCTTCTTCTCTCAATTCTTCCTCCTCTGAAGAATCTTCAATTGTAGGTAAAAGAGGGCCATGTGATCTATGTCGGGCTTTGCGCTGCTGTTTGCTTTCTCCTTTTTTGTGACTTGGACTACTATCACTGTCCTCATCAAGAGACGAAACGGATGTAGGGGATGTGCCAGGCGTGAAGCTGGAAGCATGAAGACTAGAAGATCCTTCCCCCCTTGACCGATCTTCTGGAGAGTCTGTCAGGCTTTCCATTTCTAATTCTGGCTCTTCATCAAAATACAAAGCTGTTTTTTTCTGTGATGACTCTGCAGAATATTTATCTGCTATCGTGCTGTTGAGTTCAATCGTTTTGAATCGACGGAGTCCTCCTCCTCCAGCAACTACGAGTTCTTCACTCTCTTGACTTTTAGTTTCTCTGTATTTAAGTTCAGGACTTTCATCAAAGGTCTCATCATCTTCATCATGCCAGGAATGGCGTCTCCCTGCATCGTCATCAAAGCTTGCACTACTTTTTCGCATCAGACGCCTGTGTTTCCCTCCTGTTCCTTTCCCCTTGCCTCTGGCTTCTTCCTTCTTCTGGCTTTCAATACTGCTGCTAATCTCTTTGAGCTGGTTCCTAATGAACTCATCATCTTCAGAACCCGAAGCATCTTCATCAGCACTCATTTCTATGATTTGCTTTCGAATGAAGTCCTCTTCTTCACCTGATCCTTGGCTGTCTTCCTGTTTATAATCATCACTGCTCGATGAACCAACACTAGTTCTCCGTTTTCTTTGTGGAACAGGTGAGTTTTCACTTTCACTACTGTCTTCAACTGAATCATAAGGCTGTCTTCTTGTAGCCAACTCGTCAACAAATTCAGGCTTTTCTTGGTCCTTTCTGGAAGGAATGTCTTGCTGGCTCTCTTTTTTAAAAGTGTCTCTTTCCTCTTGACTCTCTTTGAGCTCCTCTGAAACTGTAGATTCCAGTGTTTCAGCTAAACTCTGAGTTTTCTGTTGGTCCTTAGGTTGCTCAGGAGAAACCTCATGAGGCTGTGTTTTCTTTTCTGACTTTTCTTCAACAAGTGTACTTGCCTGAGCTTCTAAAATAGACAGAACTGTACTTTCTAATTTAGCCAAATCAGAGGGGCTGGAAGGGCTGCTTTCTTGTGAAAAGGAGTCCTTTTTGAGTCCCTTGAGCAAATCCTTTTCATCACTGGGAATAAGACTTGGAATTTCACCAAGTGAACTTGATATTCCATCAGAAGAATATCCTGTGTCACTAAGACCTTGTGGGCTTTTCGGCTGCTGAGAACTTGAAGTGTCTGATTTTTCATCTTCCTTTTCCTAGCAGGGAGGAAAAGATACAGGAAAACTTAACATGAATAAACTAATAACATGGCCTCTCCATTACTCTCAAATAACTATCACTGAGGAGTAAATAGGAAAGTTTCAACTATGAGTCTTTTTTAAAAAAAAAAATCTATGAGCACAAAAAAACAAAAATATTTGATACATATTAAGGTTACTTTTAACTAAAGCTTAATCAAATGCCAATTCTTAATCACAATTGATTTCATTTCATTGATGAAGTATTCTTTTACATCTCAATACTGTTTTCCTTCAAAAACATGATTATCTATCTCAGTACATTTACTTTGGGAATGAAGTCAAATGGTCAAAGAAGATCTTTGTCAAGTTTACCTTAACATAATTAACATTTTTGGATTATTAGGATAAAAAAACAAATCAGAGAATGTGGTTTGTATTTGGCTATAAGTTGTATGGAGTGTTGAAAATTTTACTTAACAGAAATAAGCAGGTAATATGAACATAGTAATATTCACTTCACCTATTGCAATGGATTTTTTTGAGGCACTGCTTTTTAAAGAAACTTTGAAAGATGTAAAAGCCTATATTCACTTGGTATAATTATTAATATTAAATCTCATTTGAAATGGATATTTAGAAATTATAAAATCTGAAAAAACTATGTGATCATTGGTCAGACTCAAAGCTTTAGCTGAAAAGAAACTTCCAGCTATTATTTTTCTAGAGTTATTAAATCACACTTATCTTTAGCATCCTATCTCAAAGAAATTTAATAAATACCATTTATAAATGCCTTCAGACTTGACAACACTTGGAATTTTACCTTCATCATTATCTACTGCTTTTTTATTCATTTCCATCTCAATATATGTCTTTATAGGCTAAAGATGTATTTTACGCACATTAGAGGATAAAATGCTTTTGCGAAATTTACAACATGACAATTCAAAAAGACAGTCAGACACATTCTTTACATCTTTAAGCCAAAAAATCCCACAAAAACAATGCCTACTCTTTAGATTACTATAAATTAATTTGCCTGGATCATTTTCAATGTCTTTCCAGAAAAGGATTACCTATCTAGAGTTGTAAGAGCATAGTAGTTGAGCTGACATACATGCAACAAACTGGTTCATTTCTCTTAAGAACTACATATTGAAGAGGTAGTCACAGGTGAAGTGGCATTCCATAAAATCTTTCCAGATGGTCACAGTGGAGGGGTATTTCCATCTGCTCACATTCCACACAATACCACAAGATATTTTGAGTCCGGTATGCTTTCTACACCTTTCCTTTTCTGACTTCCCACCTTTCACTAAATCATAGTGAATACCATTACACAGTGGGGAGGGACCTAAGTTCCTTGTGAAAAAAAGGTCAAGAAAATGATCCTTCATAATCAAATTTTGATGGTGTTATCTGTGTTCTTTATTTTGAGTCTGTACATATTAGAAAGCATAACAATAAATGTACACATATAAGGAGGAAATACAACTATGGTTTTATATAACAATTGACTGAGCATAAAAAAAGAATAATTATAACTTTATACAATTAAGTTTGAAGGCTCTACTGGTATTTTACAAAAATAAAATTAGGATCAGACATATATAATGTAACAAAGGAAATTAAGATACACTAGACAGAAGACTCAGACGCATAAATATAAAAATCCCTACCCTACGATCCCCTCAAGTACCCTTCTGGATGTGTTCATACTTTCTTTCTTTTTCATTGCTATGTTCTGCCCAATTCTCCCTCCTACCACTCTCCTCCTGGTTTCTTTCTGCTATAGTCCTCATGGGATTCAATCATCGTTTGCCTATGATGATGTTGTGGTGATTTTCATCTAAATGACTTCCTTTCCATATTATCAGGTGACAAAAGTCCACAAAGACATTGCTCTACAGGTCTGTGGATCTGAGATAAAGTGTCTGGAGTGGTTAATAAGGAAATCAACTTAGGTGACCAAAGGGCACTTGGCTGAATTGTTTAGAAGGAGCAACTGGTCATGTACTTATTGTCCCATGAAATAGCGAAAAAATTCATAATGTTCATTGTTCTCAACATCTTGAAGTCAGACAAAAATTCTTTACATCTTTAAGCCAAAAAATCCCACAAAAACAATGCCTACTCTTTAGATTACTATAAATTAATTTGCCTGGATCATTTTCAATGTCTTTCCAGAAAAGGATTACCTATCTAGAGTTGTAAGAGCATAGTAGTTGAGCTGACATACATGCAACAAACTGGTTCATTTCTCTTAAGAACTACATATTGAAGAGGTAGTCACAGGTGAAGTGGCATTCCATAAAATCTTTCCAGATGGTCACAGTGGAGGGGTATTTCCATCTGCTCACATTCCACACAATACCACAAGATATTTTGAGTCCGGTATGCTTTCTACACCTTTCCTTTTCTGACTTCCCACCTTTCACTAAATCATAGTGAATACCATTACACAGTGGGGAGGACCTAATTTCCTTGGGAAAAAAAGGTCAAGAAAATGATCCTTCATAATCAAATTTTGATGGTGTTATCTGTGTTCTTTATTTTGAGTCTGTACATATTAGAAAGCATAACAATAAATGTACACATATAAGGAGGAAATACAACTATGGTTTTATATAACAATTGACTGAGCATAAAAAAAGAATAATTATAACTTTATACAATTAAGTTTGAAGGCTCTACTGGTATTTTACAAAAATAAAATTAGGATCAGACATATATAATGTAACAAAGGAAATTAAGATACACTAGACAGAAGACTCAGACGCATAAATATAAAAATCCCTACCCTACGATCCCCTCAAGTACCCTTCTGGATGTGTTCATACTTTCTTTCTTTTTCATTGCTATGTTCTGCCCAATTCTCCCTCCTACCACTCTCCTCCTGGTTTCTTTCTGCTATAGTCCTCATGGGATTCAATCATCGTTTGCCTATGATGATGTTGTGGTGATTTTTCATCTAAATGACTTCCTTTCCATATTATCAGGTGACAAAAGTCCACAAAGACATTGCTCTACAGGTCTGTGGATCTGAGATAAAGTGTCTGGAGTGGTTAATAAGGAAATCAACTTAGGTGACCAAAGGGCACTTGGCTGAATTGTTTAGAAGGAGCAACTGGTCATGTACTTATTGTCCCATGAAATAGCGAAAAAATTCATAATGTTCATTGTTCTCATATTGACTAGAATAGGTGTAAACTCTTTGCCAGAGGTGAGTGACTTTTTGCTTCATTACTGTTAGCTTGTTAACTATCAGCTCATACAACAACTATTCCCTTTGCCCCTTTAAGAAACCTGTACATTCCTCTTTTTACCTGTTGTTGCTAAAATAATAATAAGAAAAACTGTTCTTCACATATAGACATCAGCATACTGAGGTGTTTATCTCACCATCTGTGGCTATTCACTCTCAATGGCAAGATATCTGGGTCAAAGTTCTAGTGCAATCTGTATCCATGAGGGTTAACTGGTCAGTTATAGATTGAATACCACAAACCCTTGCTTTATGAATAACACTTCTTAATGAGAGAATAATTTGAACAAATAAGAAAGAGTAAATAAAACTGCAAGAAGAATGTACAACATAGTGTAGAAGTTGGGTCTGGATATCTCTAATTATTCAAACTTCAAATGAATATCTGAAGTACTGTAACTCCAGAAGATTATAATCAAAGGATTCATGTGGAGGCTTATTTTCTTTCAAATTTCTAATTCCCTAGGACTGAAAAATTGGGAATTTTTGCTCTCAGTTGCTTCAAAAATGTGTGGTTATATGCTTATTGCTGAGAAGAATATTAAGCTGTTTAGTAACATTCTAAGATTTAATAAACTAGATTCAAATAATTCTAAAGTATATGCAAAAATTATAATATATATACAATATCATAACTCTGTTTAAGTATCACTGAATCTGCTTAAACTAGTTTAGACAAAGACTCAGACGCATAAATATAAAAATCCCTACCCACGATCCCCTCAAGTACCCTTCTGGATGTGTTCATCTTTCTTTCTTTTTCATTGCTATGTTCTGCCCAATTCTCCCTCCTACCACTCTCCTCCTGGTTTCTTTCTGCTATAGTCCTCATGGGATTCAATCATCGTTTGCCTATGATGATGTTGTGGTGATTTTCATCTAAATGACTTCCTTTCCATATTATCAGGTGACAAAAGTCCACAAAGACATTGCTCTACAGGTCTGTGGATCTGAGATAAAGTGTCTGGAGTGGTTAATAAGGAAATCAACTTAGGTGACCAAAGGGCACTTGGCTGAATTGTTTAGAAGGAGCAACTGGTCATGTACTTATTGTCCCATGAAATAGCGAAAAAATTCATAATGTTCATTGTTCTCATATTGACTAGAATAGGTGTAAACTCTTTGCCAGAGGTGAGTGACTTTTTGCTTCATTACTGTTAGCTTGTTAACTATCAGCTCATACAACAACTATTCCCTTTGCCCCTTTAAGAAACCTGTACATTCCTCTTTTTACCTGTTGTTGCTAAAATAATAATAAGAAAAACTGTTCTTCACATATAGACATCAGCATACTGAGGTGTTTATCTCACCATCTGTGGCTATTCACTCTCAATGGCAAGATATCTGGGTCAAAGTTCTAGTGCAATCTGTATCCATGAGGGTTAACTGGTCAGTTATAGATTGAATACCACAAACCCTTGCTTTATGAATAACACTTCTTAATGAGAGAATAATTTGAACAAATAAGAAAGAGTAAATAAAACTGCAAGAAGAATGTACAACATAGTGTAGAAGTTGGGTCTGGATATCTCTAATTATTCAAACTTCAAATGAATATCTGAAGTACTGTAACTCCAGAAGATTATAATCAAAGGATTCATGTGGAGGCTTATTTTCTTTCAAATTTCTAATTCCCTAGGACTGAAAAATTGGGAATTTTTGCTCTCAGTTGCTTCAAAAATGTGTGGTTATATGCTTATTGCTGAGAAGAATATTAAGCTGTTTAGTAACATTCTAAGATTTAATAAACTAGATTCAAATAATTCTAAAGTATATGCAAAAATTATAATATATATACATATATAACACATATATACGTCTGTGTTTAAGTATCACTGAATCTGCTTATTTACTCACTATTGTCTTTATTTGAATAGACAGGAGCTGGAATTAACTACACATTTAATTTTTTACACGTAATACAATATAATCTAAATTCCAGGTCCCTTTGTATGAGAATTTTGTTTGTCATCTTAGATTGCCTGAGTGGGCAGAGTCATAATTTATGCACACTTTTTAAAAGAAAATTGCAATGTTATTTTTCAGTTCCCTAAGGAACACATTTTCCCTGTGTTTTTCTAAGTACTTTTAGCATTAGAGTCTATTCCACTGACTTTAATGTTTTTTCTGTGTTGCACGTTTCTCCACATACAGAATCTGGTACTTGAAGCCTTTCTATTCTGTGTACGTGAAATAGCTATTCAAAATTTCCAGAAACTAAGATTCATATTTTCTTACTAGCCAAAAGCAAAGAGTGCAAAATTCTTTTTCTTTCAATATTCCATTGCCATTTATTGACTTGAAGACTGGTCAGAGAGAGGAAGTGATGAGCTGAGACTCACCTTCCCATGGCACCCTATCTCGAGGTCTTCTCTAGTACCAAGACATTTCTGTACTGTCACACTTAGTTCTGCCCCTTTCAGAGAGGTTAAACTCCAAAGCTTCCATGCTGAAGGCAAATGGAAGGTTTTCAAAAACCTTTTATAGGGGTTAGGAATCAAATTCTTGGTTAAATATAAGACTGTACAAGGAAAGGAGGCCATATTAAGATTTTGCTTAATGTCCTCCAAGTTATTTACTTTAAATAGGCCAAAGTAAATGATAGATGAATAATCTTTAATCAGTTATAGAATGTTTGGGTCAAAATTATTGCTAGTCTCAGTGCTCCAAACAGTGTAAACAAGATTATAATCAAAGGATTCATGTGGAGGCTTATTTTCTTTCAAATTTCTAATTCCTAGGACTGAAAAATTGGGAATTTTTGCTCTCAGTTGCTTCAAAATGTGTGGTTATATGCTTATTGCTGAGAAGAATATTAAGCTGTTTAGTAACATTCTAAGATTTAATAAACTAGATTCAAATAATTCTAAAGTATATGCAAAAATTATAATATATATACATATATAACACATATATACGTCTGTGTTTAAGTATCACTGAATCTGCTTATTTACTCACTATTGTCTTTATTTGAATAGACAGGAGCTGGAATTAACTACACATTTAATTTTTTACACGTAATACAATATAATCTAAATTCCAGGTCCCTTTGTATGAGAATTTTGTTTGTCATCTTAGATTGCCTGAGTGGGCAGAGTCATAATTTATGCACACTTTTTAAAGGAAAATTGCAATGTTATTTTTCAGTTCCCTAAGGAACACATTTTCCTGTTTTTTTCTAAGTACTTTTAGCATTAGAGTCTATTCCACTGACTTTAATGTTTTTTCTGTGTTGCACGTTTCTCCACATACAGAATCTGGTACTTGAAGCCTTTCTATTCTGTGTACGTGAAATAGCTATTCAAAATTTCCAGAAACTAAGATTCATATTTTCTTACTAGCCAAAAGCAAAGAGTGCAAAATTCTTTTTCTTTCAATATTCCATTGCCATTTATTGACTTGAAGACTGGTCAGAGAGAGGAAGTGATGAGCTGAGACTCACCTTCCCATGGCACCCTATCTCGAGGTCTTCTCTAGTACCAAGACATTTCTGTACTGTCACACTTAGTTCTGCCCCTTTCAGAGAGGTTAAACTCCAAAGCTTCCATGCTGAAGGCAAATGGAAGGTTTTCAAAAACCTTTTATAGGGGTTAGGAATCAAATTCTTGGTTAAATATAAGACTGTACAAGGAAAGGAGGCCATATTAAGATTTTGCTTAATGTCCTCCAAGTTATTTACTTTAAATAGGCCAAAGTAAATGATAGATGAATAATCTTTAATCAGTTATAGAATGTTTGGGTCAAAATTATTGCTAGTCTGAGTGCTCCAAACAGTGTAAACAAGATTAAATCCATAAATTCACTGGGCTCGAGAGAAAAACTGGATTTTCCCATGTCCACTGGGATCCTTTGCACTGCAGAAAATCTCATCATTTTCCATCCTAGATAGCTATGCTGTCATTATACATCATGGATATATGTATAACTGGAATACTAACTCCTGGGTCATTTTAACCAGAAATAAAAGTTTATATTAGGCCGCGGGAACCCTGAGTGAGAAGCTGCGGCGCCGCGTCGTGGGTAAGTTCAACCACTCCAACTGAAGGGCTTGCTGAACGGAGAGGGGAAGTCACTTCGCCCATGGGTTGCTGACCAGGGACCAGGCACGAGCCTGATGGGAAAGCTCGCGCCCGCCTTTGGGACTTATACACGTAACCCGCAGTGCACGTGAGCAAGCAGCGGAGGAGGCTGTGCACCTCCAGAGCTGCAGCAGCAGCGGAGGAAGCCGGGGAAAGAGCAGGAATTGGAGGCTAATGGCGGATGTGCTGGAGAGCCTGGACACCCCCCTCGAACACAGGACTGGCGCACCGCGGCCTCTGCCTGACTGACTGGGATCAGCCCACCGCTACGGCCAGCACCCAGTATGGCAGCAAAGCCCTCATTTTGCTGAACACAAAAACAGAAACCATAGCAACCGACGCTATAAGGGAAAGTCTACGCCATCAAGACACCATCATCAAGAGCAGACTGGTTTCCAACAGGCAGATGAGAAGATAAAAACCAGGGACAGTATTTAGCTTTCTTTTTTTTTTTTTTTCCTTGCTTATTTGTGGTGGACTATTTTGCTTATTCAATTGATTGGTCTGGTTTGGGGTTTATTTGTTTGTTTATTCTGATTGTTTTGTTTGTTTGTTTGTTTTTTGGGTTTTCATTTGTTTGTTTTGTTTGTTTGTTTGTTTTTTGGTCTCATTAATTTTTTCTGCCCTTTTTAATTTTTAATTTCTTTTTTTTGACTTTTGCCTTATTTTTTTTTTTTAATTTTAATTTTAATTCTTGGAAACCTCTAATTTTCTTTCCTCTTTCCCACTGCTTTCTCCCTCAATGTTCTAAATGTCAAACATTCTCCTATCTACCAATATCCTCTAGATAAATTATCTCCTATCTTCCTGTCTCCACTATTCTCTTCCAAATACACTAAACAATACACACACTAATCCTTGCTACCTAACCCTATAAAACCCTTCCAAAACGAATCTATTCCTTCTCATTACCTATACACTCTCCTCCTCATCACCCCCAACACATGTCCTAGTTAAAAATTGCTCTCATTGTAATTATCCAAGGACCTTGTGCTGGATCTATTTATTCAGGCACTATTTTAATTAATTCAAAGCTTAACGGGCAAGTACCATCTATGGCTGTGTGATTTGCCAGAAATATTTCCTGTGCCTTATCTCTGTAAAACTGGTCAGTTGTGAGGATTTCTGTGTATGTATGTATATCTTACGATTATATTAGAAAACATCTGCATGCTTTTATGACTGTCACCCATCAGGGATGCACCTCTTGTTCCTCAGATGCTAGTATATGAACTAAAATCATGGAACACCATTGCAAACCAGACATACAGTCTACACCTCCTGACCAATCATCAAACCAAGGATCCTCGGAGCGGAAGCCCTGATTCCAAGACCCCACACTACCAAAGAACATACAACACTAGAGATTATTCATCTGTAAACAAGACCTAACAACATCCAAGTCACAAACCACTGAACCCTTCTAGAAGGACAGAAACCCAAAGGAAGGGAGAATTCAACCGAGAAGGCTGGTGGGGGAAAAAGAACTCCACACACACAGACACACACAAAGAAACAAAACTTAACCTAATAATGAAACATCAGAGAAACACTGCACAAATGAAGGACCAAGCTAGAGAAATACCACTTTAAATGACAGAGGAAGAGATGGACAAACTATCTGAAAGAGAATTCAGAAAAGCTATACTAATGAGGATGCAAAACACCGAAAACAGAATATTAGAGGAAATTAGTGCATTGAGAAGAGACATGCAAGAAATGAAAAATAAGCAAATGGAGACAACCAACTCAATTGCTGAACTGAAAAATACTATAGAAGGTCTCAACAGTAGAGTATCAGAGGCTGAAGAATGGATAAGTGAGCTGGAAGACAGAATGGTGGAAATAAGTGCTGAAGAACAGAACAAAGCCCAAAGAACTAAAAGAACTGAGGATAGCCTCAGAGACCTATGGGACAATATCAAACGCATCAACATTAGAATTAGAGGAGTTCCAGAAGAAGAAGAGGGGAAGAAAGGCTATAAAAAAATTCTGGAAGAGGTTATAGTTGAAAACTTCCCCAACATGGGAAAGGAAATAGTCAACCAAGTCCAAGAAGCACAAAGAGTTCCATACAGGAGAAAACCCAGAAGAAACACAGCAAGGCACATTCTAATCAAACTAACACAGACTAAATATAAAGATAGATTACTAAAAGCAGCTAGGAGCAAACAACAAATAACATATAAAGGAAACCCCATACGTTTAACTGCGGATCTTTCCACAGAAACCCTGCAGGCCAGAAGAGAATGGCAGGACACATTTAAACGGCTAAAAGAGAATAACCTCCAACCAAGATTTCTCTACCCAGCAAGAATCTCATTCAGAATTGATGGTGAAGTCAAAAGCTTCACAGACAAGCTGTGTATGTATGTATATCTTACGATTATATTAGAAAACATCTGCATGCTTTTATGACTGTCACCCATCAGGGATGCACCTCTTGTTCCTCAGATGCTAGTATATGAACTAAAATCATGGAACACCATTGCAAACCAGACATACAGTCTACACCTCCTGACCAATCATCAAACCAAGGATCCTCGGAGCGGAAGCCCTGATTCCAAGACCCCACACTACCAAAGAACATACAACACTAGAGATTATTCATCTGTAAACAAGACCTAACAACATCCAAGTCACAAACCACTGAACCCTTCTAGAAGGACAGAAACCCAAAGGAAGGGAGAATTCAACCGAGAAGGCTGGTGGGGGAAAAAGAACTCCACACACACAGACACACACAAAGAAACAAAACTTAACCTAATAATGAAACATCAGAGAAACACTGCACAAATGAAGGACCAAGCTAGAGAAATACCACTTTAAATGACAGAGGAAGAGATGGACAAACTATCTGAAAGAGAATTCAGAAAAGCTATACTAATGAGGATGCAAAACACCGAAAACAGAATATTAGAGGAAATTAGTGCATTGAGAAGAGACATGCAAGAAATGAAAAATAAGCAAATGGAGACAACCAACTCAATTGCTGAACTGAAAAATACTATAGAAGGTCTCAACAGTAGAGTATCAGAGGCTGAAGAATGGATAAGTGAGCTGGAAGACAGAATGGTGGAAATAAGTGCTGAAGAACAGAACAAAGCCCAAAGAACTAAAAGAACTGAGGATAGCCTCAGAGACCTATGGGACAATATCAAACGCATCAACATTAGAATTAGAGGAGTTCCAGAAGAAGAAGAGGGGAAGAAAGGCTATAAAAAAATTCTGGAAGAGGTTATAGTTGAAAACTTCCCCAACATGGGAAAGGAAATAGTCAACCAAGTCCAAGAAGCACAAAGAGTTCCATACAGGAGAAAACCCAGAAGAAACACAGCAAGGCACATTCTAATCAAACTAACACAGACTAAATATAAAGATAGATTACTAAAAGCAGCTAGGAGCAAACAACAAATAACATATAAAGGAAACCCCATACGTTTAACTGCGGATCTTTCCACAGAAACCCTGCAGGCCAGAAGAGAATGGCAGGACACATTTAAACGGCTAAAAGAGAATAACCTCCAACCAAGATTTCTCTACCCAGCAAGAATCTCATTCAGAATTGATGGTGAAGTCAAAAGCTTCACAGACAAGCAAAAACTAAAAAAATTCTGTACCACAAAACCAGCCCTACAGCAAGTGTTAAAGGGCCTGATAATAGCCAATAAATAGAGTAGGAGAAGCCTTACAAATCAAACCCCAAAAATCTAAGAAGAGGACAATAGGAACATTCGTATCAATAATTACTTTGAATGTAAATGGACTAAAAGCTCCAACCAAACGACACAGGCTGGCTGAATGGATCCAGAAACAAGACCTATATATATGCTGTTTACAAGAGACCCACTTCAGACCTAGAGACACTCATAGACTGAAAGTGAAAGGCTGGAAAAAGATATTCCATGCAAATGGAAATCAAAAGAAAGCTGGAGTAGCAATCCTCGTATCAGACAAAATAGATTTTAAAGAAGATTCTAAGAGACAAGGCAGGTCACTACATCATGCTTAAGGGATCTATCCAAGAAGAAGACATAACAGTCATGAATATCTACGCACCCAACACAGGGGCACCCCAATACATAAGACAGGTACTTTCAGACATAAAAGAAGAAATCAACAATAATACAATAATAGTAGGAGACTTTAACACTCCTCTCACTCCAATGGACAGATCATCCAAACAGAAAATTAATAAAGAAACACAAGCCTTAAATGCCACACTAGAAAAAATGGACCTCATCGATATCTTTAGGAAGTTCCATCCAAAAGCAGAAGAATACACTTTCTTCTCAAGTGCTCACGGAACATTCACCAGGAGAGACCACATCTTGGGCCACAAATCTAACCTCAGTCAGTTCAAGAAAACCGAAATTATATCAACCATCTTCTCGGATCACAATGCAATGAGACTAGAGATCAGCTACAGGAAAAAAAAAAAAAAAAAACGTAAAAACACAAAAACATGGAGATTAAACAATACATACCTAAAAAACCAACTGATCATTGAGGAAATTAAAGGAGAAATTAAACAATTCCTAGAAGAAAATGACAATGAACACACAACAGTGCAAAATCTATGGGATACTGCAAAAGCAGTGCTAAGAGGGAAATTTATAGCAATACAATCCCACCTCAAGAAACTAGGAAAATATGAAGCAGATGACCTAACCCTCTGCTTAAAACAATTGGAGAAAGAAGAACAAAAACACCCCAAAGCCAGCAGAAGAAGAGAAGTCATAAGGATCAGAGCAGAAATAAATGAGAAAAAAACGAAAGAAATAATAGTAAAGATAAATAAAACAAAAAGCTGGTTCTTTGAAAAGGTAAACAAAATTGACAAGCCACTGGCCAGACTCATTAAGAAAAAGAGAGAGAAGAACCAGATCAACAAAATCAAAAACGAAAAAGGAGAGATTACAACAGATCATGCAGAAATCCAAAGGATTCTAAGAGACTACTATGAACAGCTATATGGCAACAAACTGGACAACCTGGAAGAAATGGACAGTTTCTTGGAGAAGATTAATCTCCCAAGACAGAGCCAGGAAGAAACAGAAACTTTGAACAACCCAATCACAAGCTCAGAAATTGAATTTGTGATTAAAAATCTACCCAAACATAAAAGCCCAGGGCCAGATGGCTTCACAGCTGAATTCTACCAAACATTTAAAGAAGAGCTAATGCCTGTCCTTCTAAAACTCTTCCAAAAAATTGCACAGGAAGGAAAACTTCCAAACACATTCTTCGAGGCCACCATCACCCTGATACCCAAACCAGGCAAAGACAACACAAAAAGGAAAATTACACACCAATTTCTCTGATGAATTTAGCAAATTCCATCCAAAAGC
Source organism: Tragulus kanchil (assembly GCA_022376925.1). Taxonomy (NCBI): domain Eukaryota; kingdom Metazoa; phylum Chordata; class Mammalia; order Artiodactyla; family Tragulidae; genus Tragulus; species Tragulus kanchil. Next base: position 96,972,572 of record JAIOJX010000030.1, read on the forward strand.
AGAAGAATACACTTTCTTCTCAAGTGCTCACGGAACATTCACCAGGAGAGACCACATCTTGGGCCACAAATCTAACCTCAGTCAGTTCAAGAAAACCGAAATTATATCAACCATCTTCTCGGATCACAATGCAATGAGACTAGAGATCAGCTACAGGAAAAAAAAAAAAAAAAAACGTAAAAACACAAAAACATGGAGATTAAACAATACATACCTAAAAAACCAACTGATCATTGAGGAAATTAAAGGAGAAATTAAACAATTCCTAGAAGAAAATGACAATGAACACACAACAGTGCAAAATCTATGGGATACTGCAAAAGCAGTGCTAAGAGGGAAATTTATAGCAATACAATCCCACCTCAAGAAACTAGGAAAATATGAAGCAGATGACCTAACCCTCTGCTTAAAACAATTGGAGAAAGAAGAACAAAAACACCCCAAAGCCAGCAGAAGAAGAGAAGTCATAAGGATCAGAGCAGAAATAAATGAGAAAAAAACGAAAGAAATAATAGTAAAGATAAATAAAACAAAAAGCTGGTTCTTTGAAAAGGTAAACAAAATTGACAAGCCACTGGCCAGACTCATTAAGAAAAAGAGAGAGAAGAACCAGATCAACAAAATCAAAAACGAAAAAGGAGAGATTACAACAGATCATGCAGAAATCCAAAGGATTCTAAGAGACTACTATGAACAGCTATATGGCAACAAACTGGACAACCTGGAAGAAATGGACAGTTTCTTGGAGAAGATTAATCTCCCAAGACAGAGCCAGGAAGAAACAGAAACTTTGAACAACCCAATCACAAGCTCAGAAATTGAATTTGTGATTAAAAATCTACCCAAACATAAAAGCCCAGGGCCAGATGGCTTCACAGCTGAATTCTACCAAACATTTAAAGAAGAGCTAATGCCTGTCCTTCTAAAACTCTTCCAAAAAATTGCACAGGAAGGAAAACTTCCAAACACATTCTTCGAGGCCACCATCACCCTGATACCCAAACCAGGCAAAGACAACACAAAAAGGAAAATTACACACCAATTTCTCTGATGAATTTAGATGGCAAATTCCTCAACAAGATCCTAGCAAACAGAATTCAATGACACATCAAAAACCTCATACATCATGATCAAGTCGGATTCATCCCAGGCATGCAAGGATTCTTCAATATCTGCAAATCAATCAATGTGATACATCATATCAACAAATTGAAAGACAAAAACCACATGATCATCTTCATAGATGCAGAAAAAGCCTTCGACAAAGTACAGCATCCATTTATGATAAAAACTCTTCAGAAAATGGGCATAGAAGGAACCTATCTCAACATAATAAAAGTCATCTATGAGAAGCCTACAGCGAACATTATCCTTAATGGTGAAAAACTGAAAGCATTTCCTCTAAGATCAGGAACAAGATGGGGTGCCCACTTTCACCACTACTATTCAACATAGTCCTCGAAGTCCTAGCAACAGCAATAAGAGAAGAGAAAGAAATCAAAGGAATCCAGATTGGAAAGGAAGAAGTCAAGCTCTCTCTTTTTGCAGACGACATGATATTATACATAGAAAATCCCAAAGACACGGTTACAAAGCTACTAGACCTAATCAAGGGATTCAGCAAAGTTGCAGGATACAAAATCAACACACAGAAATCACTGGCATTCCTATACACAAACAATGAAAAATCAGAAAACGAAATCAAAGAGGCAATCCCCTTCACCATCGCAACCAAAAGAATCAAATATCTAGGAATAAACCTACCCAAAGAAACAAAAGAACTGTACACAGAAAATTACAAGACACTCATGAGAGAAATTCAAGAAGACTTAAACAGATGGAGAGATATTCCATGTTCCTGGATCGCAAGAATCAATATTGTGAAAATGACCATACTACCAAATATCATCTACAGATTCAATGCAATACCTATCCAACTACCATTGACATTTTTCACAGAACTAGACCAAAGAATCACACAGTTCATATGGAAACACAAAAGACCTCGAATAGCCAAAGCAATCCTGAGGAAGAAGAATGGAGTTGGAAGGATCAGCCTCCCTAACTTCAGACTCTACTACAAAGCAACAGTCATCAAGACAGTATGGTACTGGCACAAAAAACAGAAATATTGAACAATGGAACAAGATAGAGAACCCAGAGATAAACCCACGCACCTATGGGTACCTTATTTTTGACAAAGGAGGCGATACTATCAAATGGGACAAAGAGAGCCTCTTCAACAAATGGTGCTGGGAACATTGGACAGCTACATGCAAGAAAATGAAGCTGGAACATTCCCAGACACCATACACAAAGATCAACTCAAAAGCAACTCAGACAACTCAGCACAGGAAAAACGAACAACCCAATCAAAAAATGGGAAAAAGATCTAAAGAGACACCTCTCCAAAGAGGACATACAGATGGCCCAAAAACACATGAAACGATGCTCAACCTCGCTCATTATTAGAGAAATGCAAAGTAAAACCACAATGTGATACCACCTCACACCCGTCAGAATGGCTGTCATTAAAAAATCTACAGACAATAAATGCTGGAGAGGGTGTGGAGAAAAGGGAACCCTCTTGCATTGCTGGTGGGAATGTAAACTGATATGACCTCTATGGAAGACAATATGGAGGTTCCTTAAAAATCTAAAAGTAGAGGCTCCCTATGACCCAGCAATCCCACTACTAGGCCTATAGCCTGATGAAATCAAAAATGAAAGAGGCACCTGTACCCCAATGCTCATTGCAGCTCTCTATATAATAGCCAGAACATGGAAGCAACCTGGATGTCCATCGACAAATGAATGGATACAGAAGCCCTGGTACATATATACAATGGAATACTACTCAGCTGTTAAAAGAAATGCAGAAGACTCAGTCCTAATGAGATGGCTAGCTCTAGAACCTATCATAAAAAGTGAAGTAAGTCAAAAAGAGAAAGACAGATACAGCATACTAACACACATATATGGAATCTAGTAGGACGGTCTTGATAACACACGCAGGGAACTCATGGAAAAACAGACAGAGCATAGACATATGGACATTGTGGGGAAGAAAAATGGAGTTGGAAGGATCAGCCTCCCTAACTTCAGACTCTACTACAAAGCAACAGTCATCAAGACAGTATGGTACTGGCACAAAAAACAGAAATATTGAACAATGGAACAAGATAGAGAACCCAGAGATAAACCCACGCACCTATGGGTACCTTATTTTTGACAAAGGAGGCGATACTATCAAATGGGACAAAGAGAGCCTCTTCAACAAATGGTGCTGGGAACATTGGACAGCTACATGCAAGAAAATGAAGCTGGAACATTCCCAGACACCATACACAAAGATCAACTCAAAAGCAACTCAGACAACTCAGCACAGGAAAAACGAACAACCCAATCAAAAAATGGGAAAAAGATCTAAAGAGACACCTCTCCAAAGAGGACATACAGATGGCCCAAAAACACATGAAACGATGCTCAACCTCGCTCATTATTAGAGAAATGCAAAGTAAAACCACAATGTGATACCACCTCACACCCGTCAGAATGGCTGTCATTAAAAAATCTACAGACAATAAATGCTGGAGAGGGTGTGGAGAAAAGGGAACCCTCTTGCATTGCTGGTGGGAATGTAAACTGATATGACCTCTATGGAAGACAATATGGAGGTTCCTTAAAAATCTAAAAGTAGAGGCTCCCTATGACCCAGCAATCCCACTACTAGGCCTATAGCCTGATGAAATCAAAAATGAAAGAGGCACCTGTACCCCAATGCTCATTGCAGCTCTCTATATAATAGCCAGAACATGGAAGCAACCTGGATGTCCATCGACAAATGAATGGATACAGAAGCCCTGGTACATATATACAATGGAATACTACTCAGCTGTTAAAAGAAATGCAGAAGACTCAGTCCTAATGAGATGGCTAGCTCTAGAACCTATCATAAAAAGTGAAGTAAGTCAAAAAGAGAAAGACAGATACAGCATACTAACACACATATATGGAATCTAGTAGGACGGTCTTGATAACACACGCAGGGAACTCATGGAAAAACAGACAGAGCATAGACATATGGACATTGTGGGGAAGAAATAGGGAGGGGGAGGCATGGGGGGAGTAACATGGAAACCTATACTGTCATGTGTGGAAAAGATAGCTATTGTCATTGTGCTAAGGGAATAGGAGTACCGACAATCACTTGGGGCGAAGGTCTGGAGGGGTGGGAGGGGAGAATTCGGTGGGGGGAGGGTCCAGGGATATGCATATGAATGCTCTGGGAACATTCATGTTGGTGAACAACAAAACTCTGTAAAATCTTTAAAATAAAGAATTAAAAAGAAAAAGTTTATGTTAAACGATGATCAAATGATGTTTTTTGTATGTGTCAAGAGATCTATACCATTTAAATGTAATATATCAAATGCAGACAAGCAGTATTCTGTATATGTGTATAAGTAAAAAGAGAATTCTGTAGCAACATGCAATTTTAAAATAGTCAACTAAGAAAGTAAAGAAGAATGTGTCTTTCAAAGTATTTATTATATTTCAGGGCACATTTTAATGCCATTTGACTAACACATTTGGAAAGACAGGAATGACTGGAAAGACAAAATGATGTGGCAACAAAGAAATGTAAACTATATACTATAATAATATGAATGACACAAGACTAGTAAGTGAATAAATAAGATAATACGAACATATAAACATAATGAAAAATTATACAAAGTGTCTCAGTTTAGAGTGAGAGCTGCTAAGGGAGCTGAAAAATTAGAATTTAAAAAAGGCTTGTGATAAAAGTGTCCTGGGGTGGGGGGCAGCATTATGTATAGCATTAGGAGCCTAGCCTTTATAAGCAGAATTGCACTATACTCTTAGCTTTGCTGCTTCCCAACCATGGGATCTTGGGCACAATAAATTTAGTCTCCTTCTCTTTATAACAGATAAAATATTTAGCTCATCTACAGTGCACTTTCCCCATTGCAGCTCTCTATATAATAGCAACTGGCATGGATGTACATCGACAAATGAATGGATACAGAAGCCCTGGTACATATATACAATGGAATACTACTCAGCTGTTAAAAGAAATGCAGAAGACTCAGTCCTAATGAGATGGCTAGCTCTAGAACCTATCATAAAAAGTGAAGTAAGTCAAAAAGAGAAAGACAGATACAGCATACTAACACACATATATGGAATCTAGTAGGACGGTCTTGATAACACACGCAGGGAACTCATGGAAACACAGACAGAGCATAGACATATGGACATTGTGGGGAAGAAATAGGAAGGGGGAGGCATGGAGGGAGTAACATGGAAACCTATACTGTCATGTGTGGAAAAGATAGCTATTGTCATTGTGCTAAGGGAATAGGAGTACCGACAATCACTTGGGGCGAAGGTCTGGAGGGGTGGGAGGGGAGAATTCGGTGGGGGGAGGGTCCAGGGATATGCATATGAATGCTCTGGGAACATTCATGTTGGTGAACAACAAAACTCTGTAAAATCTTTAAAATAAAGAATTAAAAAGAAAAAAAGTTTATGTTAAACGATGATCAAATGATGTTTTTTGTATGTGTCAAGAGATCTATACCATTTAAATGTAATATATCAAATGCAGACAAGCAGTATTCTGTATATGTGTATAAGTAAAAAGAGAATTCTGTAGCAACATGCAATTTTAAAATAGTCAACTAAGAAAGTAAAGAAGAATGTGTCTTTCAAAGTATTTATTATATTTCAGGGCACATTTTAATGCCATTTGACTAACACATTTGGAAAGACAGGAATGACTGGAAAGACAAAATGATGTGGCAACAAAGAAATGTAAACTATATACTATAATAATATGAATGACACAAGACTAGTAAGTGAATAAATAAGATAATACGAACATATAAACATAATGAAAAATTATACAAAGTGTCTCAGTTTAGAGTGAGAGCTGCTAAGGGAGCTGAAAAATTAGAATTTAAAAAAGGCTTGTGATAAAAGTGTCCTGGGGTGGGGGGCAGCATTATGTATAGCATTAGGAGCCTAGCCTTTATAAGCAGAATTGCACTATACTCTTAGCTTTGCTGCTTCCCAACCATGGGATCTTGGGCACAATAAATTTAGTCTCCTTCTCTTTATAACAGATAAAATATTTAGCTCATCTACAGCCATGTGAGTTAATAGGTAAAGCCCCTAACACAGTGCCGAGAGCATAGTGAGAGTTAAATTGACTATTTTGATTTAAAACAAAAATTAATTTAGAAGTAATTATCATAGGTGTTCAGCAGTAGGAGAAGTGACTGCCACAAGGTAGAGGTCCAGGTGGGATTTTTCTGACGGGAAATAGCTCCAGGGCATAGAGACCAGAATGTAGGTTCTGAAGGAAGAAAGCACAGGCCACCTTGAAGATGCCAACAAAGGCATTCTTGGGCTGCTTTTCTACTTCTCATTCATGGGGAATACTAGGCTGAATGAACATTATAATGGAGCCATAGTCCAGAGCTGGAAAAGCCAACTTAGATGTTTAGGTAGAAGTTCTCAGTCAAGGGCAGGCATGAAAAATATGAATATTTTCAGGAAGTAAATACTTAGGACTTTCAGTGTATATTTTTAACACCAAATAGAGATTACACCTTACCAATGTTTAATAAATAGATTAACACCAGTATTCTTTTACTTTTTATGTCAGTTGGTCAGATGTTCTATGAAGAATTCTGGGAGAAAACTGGGAGTTATACTGTTAAAAAACCATATAGAGGTAGGTCACTTTATTTGCTCACCTTTAAATTGAAGCATATTGTTCAGCTGAGGCTTTTATTGCCTAGTTTCAACCAAATGAACATTTTTATAATAGGTAAGTGGTAGACAAAATATTCTTGCAAAAACATCATGTGTTAAAGATAACACTAATAATGTAGGAAACACATAAGCATGTTAATAAAGAAGTTGACCGTCTTCCTATTGTTACAAAGTTTTCATCCCTGCAGACTAGTAAGTGAATAAATAAGATAATACAAATATAAAAAAAATATAAACACAATGAAAAATTATACAAAGTGTCTCAGTTTAGAGTGAGAGCTGCTAAGGGAGCTGAAAAATTAGAATTTAAAAAAGGCTTGTGATAAAAGTGTCCTGGGGTGGGGGGCAGCATTATGTATAGCATTAGGAGCCTAGCCTTTATAAGCAGAATTGCACTATACTCTTAGCTTTGCTGCTTCCCAACCATGGGATCTTGGGCACAATAAATTTAGTCTCCTTCTCTTTATAACAGATAAAATATTTAGCTCATCTACAGCCATGTGAGTTAATAGGTAAAGCCCCTAACACAGTGCCGAGAGCATAGTGAGAGTTAAATTGACTATTTTGATTTAAAACAAAAATTAATTTAGAAGTAATTATCATAGGTGTTCAGCAGTAGGAGAAGTGACTGCCACAAGGTAGAGGTCCAGGTGGGATTTTTCTGACGGGAAATAGCTCCAGGGCATAGAGACCAGAATGTAGGTTCTGAAGGAAGAAAGCACAGGCCACCTTGAAGATGCCAACAAAGGCATTCTTGGGCTGCTTTTCTACTTCTCATTCATGGGGAATACTAGGCTGAATGAACATTATAATGGAGCCATAGTCCAGAGCTGGAAAAGCCAACTTAGATGTTTAGGTAGAAGTTCTCAGTCAAGGGCAGGCATGAAAAATATGAATATTTTCAGGAAGTAAATACTTAGGACTTTCAGTGTATATTTTTAACACCAAATAGAGATTACACCTTACCAATGTTTAATAAATAGATTAACACCAGTATTCTTTTACTTTTTATGTCAGTTGGTCAGATGTTCTATGAAGAATTCTGGGAGAAAACTGGGAGTTATACTGTTAAAAAACCATATAGAGGTAGGTCACTTTATTTGCTCACCTTTAAATTGAAGCATATTGTTCAGCTGAGGCTTTTATTGCCTAGTTTCAACCAAATGAACATTTTTATAATAGGTAAGTGGTAGACAAAATATTCTTGCAAAAACATCATGTGTTAAAGATAACACTAATAATGTAGGAAACACATAAGCATGTTAATAAAGAAGTTGACCGTCTTCCTATTGTTACAAAGTTTTCATCAGCAACATGACAAGGTAAAAGCTGTGATGACCAAACTAAATTAGACACAAACTTAGTCAAAAATGTTTGACATTACCATAAAAACTATTTGATGTCTATATTGCATATATTATTGCTCTTAACAAACTTAGCCTCAACACATAGTGTGCTAAAGCTAATTATAGCAAGTGACCCTATAACACTATTACAAAGTTCTATAATTTCTGGCATATAAACTTTCCATTACTTTACGAACATTCAGGAGACTGAAATAAATACTTTTAAAGTCTTCTTTCAAGCTGCAGTCTTATTTAATAGTAAATGACAAAAGAAAAAAAACGCAAAAGACAAAAAACCTCATGTAATATTTGCAGAAACTTGATTTTTCTGCCATGGAAATATGGGTGAAGTAAAACGTAGAAAATAATACAGTGATAAATCAAACTGCATTTCTTTGTTAACCAATATTGTTGCAAAGAAGAAAGAAGTAACTGTGGAATGTCTGGAGAAAATTATTAGAACAAATAGCAAAAGGTTTGATAATAAAATCAAAGTGCAGATAAACATGCTCAGTTTATAGTAGTCACTTTTCTGCTTCAATAATAAAATGAAGCACTGCTACTATGAGCTACCAAATGGCTCAATATGGAGTGATTTTTTAAAAAAGATATATTTATATCTATATATACATATATGGATATAAATGAAAAACCTGTGTATTAAACTCTGAGGAGTGATTCTTTTGATTAGAATTATTTAAAAAAAATTATTTCTTTTAACTGGAGGACAACTGCTATACAATGCTGTGTTGATTTCTGCAGTACATTCGTGGGAATCAGCCTTTAGGTATACCTGTGTCCATAGGTTCACTCTCTTGAACCTGCCTCCAACCTCCCACTCCATCCCAGCCCTCTAGGTTGTCACAAAACACTGAGTTGAGCTCCCTGCTGCCTGCAGCAGATTCCCACTGGCTATCTATTCTACATATGATAATATATATGCTTCAGTGCTACTCTGGAATCATTTGTTTTTAAAAAGGACAAGGCTACAGAGATTGCAGTGCAGGTGAAATTCATTCACTTCATCTGTTACAAGTGAGCCAGTATCACAGAGTACCTCAGGATTTTACAGATGTGTACCTACTGTATATATACTGCAATGAGACCTTTGTGTTTTAAAGAGTATCTTTAATAGTTTGTACTGAGATAAAGAATAACTATGAATTTATTTTAGCCATAAAGGTTGGCTGATGATCTCATAGGAAATTAATTTAAGAAGTGGTAGACGTTATTGAAGATTTAGTGAAGATTTGTTTTTTGACAAAAGTCGAAGAACCCCCAAATTTTTGGTGATGACACAGTAATTAATAACATACTACATATTATATATTTAGGAAGAAAGTACATTCTGATTATAAGAAGTATGCTGGATAGAAAGTATTTGGGAAAAAACACAAGCTGTTTGTTCAAGAGAATTATGATGTGCACAGAATCCTTTGAAGATAGATAACTGGAAATCATCATGATTATGCTATAAAAAATGACATATCATTTTAAAAAGTCATCATGTTTGTCTTTTAAAATAACTTTAAGCAGAATATTTTAATCTGTTTATAAACTTTGCAGATGAAGAACTCCAGTGGAGTTCTTCTTAAAGCCATTGGTTAAAACCACATTTTAAAATACCACATTTTGTGATAGTTAACAAGAATAACTTGGTATCAAGTTAGATTAACATTTGCTTTGGAATTTCCATAACATGAAAAAATAGCTTTCAATTTCAAACTTAGAAAACAGGTAGCAAGATTTGGCAAATATTATCTTTGATGTACTTCTTTAATTTCTGATATACTCTGTGGATAATACTTTTTATTATAGAGGGTCATTATAATTAAATGTCAAAGTATCAAAATAATCTAGAAACTGAATTTCAAAGAACTCTTACTAAAATTTTAATGAGATTTTCAAATATCAAAGCACAATCAATGTACTCTTTAAAATACCATTATTAATTATATTTTATTATGATCAAATATATCTATATTTAAATAAACAATAAAAATGGTGATTGAATTTCATATTTTTGTGAATATCTATATTGCAAATAGAGTGCAAAGGTTTAATTCAGAAATAAGTATAGAGATACTGAGGTAGCTAAAGAAAAGTATGATGATCAAAAGCAATAAATTTGTAAATGACTGAACAGTGACATATTTGTAAAATAAAAACTGGCACATTTACAAAATATTTGGACATGTTTAAATTCTAACAAAAACTGATAATCATTAGAAATATCTGAATGATACAGTTAAACTGTCTGAATCCTGAAACATAATTGTCTGATAACTACATACAAGAGAAAGAAAAGAAAAGTTCTAGTGACTAGTAACTGTTTCCCTCAAATCACTACTAACACGTGACAAAGGCAACAAGTAGGCCGTTGTCCTGAGGAACAGGAGCTGGGAGACAGAATGTGATGTGGATAGCCCCATGTGCAGGAAGGCATCTCGACAGAATTTTTTTTTTTAATTTTTGGTGATGACACAGTAATTAATAACATACTACATATTATATATTTAGGAAGAAAGTACATTCTGATTATAAGAAGTATGCTGGATAGAAAGTATTTGGGAAAAAACACAAGCTGTTTGTTCAAGAGAATTATGATGTGCACAGAATCCTTTGAAGATAGATAACTGGAAATCATCATGATTATGCTATAAAAAATGACATATCATTTTAAAAAGTCATCATGTTTGTCTTTTAAAATAACTTTAAGCAGAATATTTTAATCTGTTTATAAACTTTGCAGATGAAGAACTCCAGTGGAGTTCTTCTTAAAGCCATTGGTTAAAACCACATTTTAAAATACCACATTTTGTGATAGTTAACAAGAATAACTTGGTATCAAGTTAGATTAACATTTGCTTTGGAATTTCCATAACATGAAAAAATAGCTTTCAATTTCAAACTTAGAAAACAGGTAGCAAGATTTGGCAAATATTATCTTTGATGTACTTCTTTAATTTCTGATATACTCTGTGGATAATACTTTTTATTATAGAGGGTCATTATAATTAAATGTCAAAGTATCAAAATAATCTAGAAACTGAATTTCAAAGAACTCTTACTAAAATTTTAATGAGATTTTCAAATATCAAAGCACAATCAATGTACTCTTTAAAATACCATTATTAATTATATTTTATTATGATCAAATATATCTATATTTAAATAAACAATAAAAATGGTGATTGAATTTCATATTTTTGTGAATATCTATATTGCAAATAGAGTGCAAAGGTTTAATTCAGAAATAAGTATAGAGATACTGAGGTAGCTAAAGAAAAGTATGATGATCAAAAGCAATAAATTTGTAAATGACTGAACAGTGACATATTTGTAAAATAAAAACTGGCACATTTACAAAATATTTGGACATGTTTAAATTCTAACAAAAACTGATAATCATTAGAAATATCTGAATGATACAGTTAAACTGTCTGAATCCTGAAACATAATTGTCTGATAACTACATACAAGAGAAAGAAAAGAAAAGTTCTAGTGACTAGTAACTGTTTCCCTCAAATCACTACTAACACGTGACAAAGGCAACAAGTAGGCCGTTGTCCTGAGGAACAGGAGCTGGGAGACAGAATGTGATGTGGATAGCCCCATGTGCAGGAAGGCATCTCAGACCACCCTGAAGATTAGTGACTTGGAGCCTACAGACATGACGAATGATGGTGCCATTTCCAGAAACAGATAGTCAGAAGCAGAAACTGCTTCTCTAAGAGCTGGATATGATTTGAACTCACTGGGTTCCTCTTTACAGGGAGTTTCTGAAGCGAAATGATCTACGCAGTATTTGAAAATGCAGGTCCAACATTCAAGAGAGACAAAAGGTGCACAAGAAGAGTTAGGAAATAAATGTTCACGTGGCTCTCCTGAGAGGAAAGAAGACAGAATTCAAAGAAGAACCTCATTCCATGGAGACAGGAAAAGAGAAAGTCAGAGAGAGTCAAAGTAGAACTCATAAAGGGTGATCAGACAGACAAAAAGAGAACAAAAAAGGGAAGAGTCATGAGAGCTAAGGACAGCTTCACAAAAAGAGAAATGGTAAAGGGGAATACTCTACTCTTCCATTCTCCTTCCAGTGTCTGTGCTGGAAGCTTTTCCCTATCCTTTCCTACTTTAATAAACTTTTCACTGCATGGAAAGAAAAAAAGAGAGATAAATGGTAAAAATGCACCTATTTCTGTCGAGTAGTTAGCTAGGAGAAGTAGTGGGTGGGGTCGGGGGTGGGGCCATATCTAGCCATTAGAATGAGAATACACAGGCATCTGCTTTCTCCAACTCTGATAAACTTATATATTAATAACAAAGGAAGACCAGAATTTATTTTATGAGTGATGTATCAGTGATGTACCAGAGATGAATTAGTAACCATATGTTACAACTGTTAACAAGACAACAGCTAAACTAGGGTTAGGATGGACTATTAACTCTTTAAAGTTTCCACTAAATAAAAAAAAGACTATATAAAGAATGATATATATTCCAGATTATGCTTGAATTATAAATAAACCTTCAATACTAAAATAACTGAATCAAACTCTGAACAAAATAGATTATGTTGCATTCACACAGTACTAAAATAAAATTCAAAAAAAAACGTTTCTCCTGAATTTTAGCCATACTTTTCAAAAAAACTCACAATTATTTAATCATTTTACGGTTGAACACACATCTTAAGAGGCTTTCAAGTGACAAGGAATTTGTTGAGTCTTTCTTAACCAAGTGGTGAAGTAAATAGAAATTTCAAGACAAATAATATTTTATGTGAAAGGGGGATATTGATTTCATGTTCACAGTGGAAAGAAAAAGTAGTCATTTAAAATAAGTAATGCTTCCTTTCACTTCAAAGATTTTTTTCTAAATTATCTGATAAGCATAAAAGCTAGAAAAATAAGTTTTATATCTATGCTTTACTTAGAATAAGCTGTCAGAAAGCCAAGGGTCTTCATTATAGCAAACAAATATTCCATTTTTCTGAAAATGCTACTAATTGAAGGCTTTCACTTACAAAATTACCATGAAGCACTTGGTGTACTTAGGTGGGCATTACTAAATTACAGGTGTAAAACTGCAAAGTTAGGTAAGAAACATAACTTACTGTTTTTTCCTTCCCAGATTCCACCTGATCAGGCTTTGCCATGCACGGTGCCTGCAGCTGTTCTTTCATTTTCTGGGTCATCCCCTCATCTTCCTTAGGCAAACGCTGAGGTGTGCCCGATGGTAAATCTTCCATCTTGATGAGTGGTTGTTTCTTTTCTTGCACTGCCTCTGGAGCCACTCTGCCTTCAGGTTTTTCCTCACTAATCTGTACTTCAGTTTTAAGTAAGTCTTGTTTCTGTTCTTCCTCTGGAGCTGATGGTTTTGTTCCTGGGAGTACCTTTTTGTCTTCAAGAGCTGGCTTTTTGTCATTAAGGGTTGGCTCTTTTTCTTCAAGACTCAGCTTTTTTTCTTCTGGGAGTGACTTTTTGTCTTCAAGGGGTGGCTTTCTTTCTTGAGGGGCTGAAGTTTTGTCCTTCTCTCCTTTACTCTCATCTTGGATTTGATCTGTGGTTTCCTTAGGGGGAATTTTTTCAACAGAAGGTGTTTCTTTTCCTTTTTCTGGAATGATTTTTTCAGTTTCAGGTTTTTCTTCTTGTTCCTTCTTTTTCACTTTTACTGGGGCAGCTACGGCTGTTTTCTGAGATGGCTGTTCTGCAGGGACAGGCATAGGAGAGGTTTTTGGTCCTGCCTGTGTAGGTGGCATTTTGCCCATGTCTCCAAGTTGTCCTGATACCGCTCTCTGGGTTTGGCAATTTAAACAAAGCCATTCTTGAATCTGTAAATAAAGAAAAATTAAAACATTAACTATATTATAATACATCTCTTTTGGTACATTTACCAAGATAAGAAGTTGGCAATTTCTAGCTGCTTCTTTTGTATATGGAGAAAGTCTGTCATTGCTTCCCAGATCAATGAAACTGACTTTTAAAGAACATTTTTTTCTAAATTATCTGATAAGCATAAAAGCTAGAAAAATAAGTTTTATATCTATGCTTTACTTAGAATAAGCTGTCAGAAAGCCAAGGGTCTTCATTATAGCAAACAAATATTCCATTTTTCTGAAAATGCTACTAATTGAAGGCTTTCACTTACAAAATTACCATGAAGCACTTGGTGTACTTAGGTGGGCATTACTAAATTACAGGTGTAAAACTGCAAAGTTAGGTAAGAAACATAACTTACTGTTTTTTCCTTCCCAGATTCCACCTGATCAGGCTTTGCCATGCACGGTGCCTGCAGCTGTTCTTTCATTTTCTGGGTCATCCCCTCATCTTCCTTAGGCAAACGCTGAGGTGTGCCCGATGGTAAATCTTCCATCTTGATGAGTGGTTGTTTCTTTTCTTGCACTGCCTCTGGAGCCACTCTGCCTTCAGGTTTTTCCTCACTAATCTGTACTTCAGTTTTAAGTAAGTCTTGTTTCTGTTCTTCCTCTGGAGCTGATGGTTTTGTTCCTGGGAGTACCTTTTTGTCTTCAAGAGCTGGCTTTTTGTCATTAAGGGTTGGCTCTTTTTCTTCAAGACTCAGCTTTTTCTTCTGGGAGTGACTTTTTGTCTTCAAGGGGTGGCTTTCTTTCTTGAGGGGCTGAAGTTTTGTCCTTCTCTCCTTTACTCTCATCTTGGATTTGATCTGTGGTTTCCTTAGGGGGAATTTTTTCAACAGAAGGTGTTTCTTTTCCTTTTTCTGGAATGATTTTTTCAGTTTCAGGTTTTTCTTCTTGTTCCTTCTTTTTCACTTTTACTGGGGCAGCTACGGCTGTTTTCTGAGATGGCTGTTCTGCAGGGACAGGCATAGGAGAGGTTTTTGGTCCTGCCTGTGTAGGTGGCATTTTGCCCATGTCTCCAAGTTGTCCTGATACCGCTCTCTGGGTTTGGCAATTTAAACAAAGCCATTCTTGAATCTGTAAATAAAGAAAAATTAAAACATTAACTATATTATAATACATCTCTTTTGGTACATTTACCAAGATAAGAAGTTGGCAATTTCTAGCTGCTTCTTTTGTATATGGAGAAAGTCTGTCATTGCTTCCCAGATCAATGAAACTGACTTTTAAAGAACACTGCAAAATGACTATTGGGAATCTAAAAAAATAGGAGAAAACCTTAGAGATTAGCATCTGCCTCACTATATCACTACAGTAATGGAAAAAATGCATCAAAGAGGTTGTTGCTGTTTAGTCACTAAGTCATAACCGACTCTTTGGAAAGCTCATGGACTGTAGCCTGCTAGGCTCCATGGGATTTTCCAGGCAAGAATACTGGAGTGGTTTGTCATTCCCTTCTCCAGGGGATCTTCCCAAACCAGAGAGCAATCCCTCCCCTCTACCCCAAGGATGGAACCCAGGTCTTCTGCATAACAAGTGGATTTTTCACCACTGAGTCACCAGGAAAGCCCACATCAAAGATAGACCTAGGGAAACATAAACTTTTTGGTAAGAATAAAATCTACATTTGTTCCAAATTTAATTACTTTCAAGCCTTATGCCTTTAAAATTAGTGTTCACATCATAAATTTATTCAAAAACTATTAAATTTCACAGTAATTTTCTTTATGCAGCCAATTAATAATAAATTTTTTTTAGGACTCAGCTTAAAATCTCCTGTCTCTTGACTTGGATAAAATGTAGATCTATCTACCAGAGCAGAACATTACAAGGCACATATTCTCTCATGAATCAATTTCATATAATTCTCCATCTGATTTAAGGTTAAAAATGGTGTTATTGTTAATAAGTCACATTTCTCATGTAATTGTGTCAAGAAGCATTAACAGGCATTGCAGAATTCCCCCTTACTGATGTAGGTTGTTCTTTTTCTTACATTATATGTGTTAAGTAACAAGTCAAGGTTATCCATGTAGATTCTAATTGTTACCATTTAAAAATCCTACCTTTTAAAGTACACAGTGGGAAAGTCATACAAAAAATATTGTGTTCATATATTGTACTGTCTTCTAAGAAGCAACTTAAAACTGCTTTTCATATTGGATCATTCTTTCTAGTAGCATAATTTTAATTATTTAGAGCCAAAAAGCACTTATTTTTCTAAACTACTATTAGACAACTAAGACTCATTTCTTACTTCAGCTTTCAATATCTTTAAAGACATAAAAATGTTGCTTAATAATAATGACTGTTTTGCAATTTGTAAGCAGTTATCACTCTTACTTGATCATCTAAAAGACTAAAGACCCAAGTCAGTTAATTAACTTCAGTTAAAACACTGTTTATAAAACATTACCATGTATTATGGGTTCTTTTGTTGAGTGTCTTAAGATTACTTAGTCCAATTCCTTCCTTAATTTCAGTTTAAGCAGCAATTTCATATTCTAAGCAGCAATAAAGTGAATTGCATCTTCTCTCTATCATAACTTTATACAAAGTCTTAGGAAAGAAACTGATTTGATCCTTTTGTCCAATTCTGAGTTTCAGTAGTTGTGCTGAATAGTCTCTATAAGAGGTACTTCCAGAGTACCTATGGAAAAACTATCTTAATCTGTGTTGTTGTTTTAAAAACCATTCCTTAGTGGGGCCACATCTTAGACTATTTTAAGAAACTGACATTTTAAAAAATAAAAATAGCCACAAATAGCTGTGTCACTGTGCTGTTTTGCCACATGGATGCTAAAAACCAGAAGCAGGTATGTGCTATGTGTTCCTCTTGGAGCAGATCCAGATGTAAGTTAGGAAGTTTTTAATACACCAAAAATAAAGGTTTCACCCCACTGGAAATTCTTGGCAATTATAAAGCATAATTAGTTTATCTGAGTTTTAGGGACAAATTTTATTCCTACAAAGTTGTCATATCTTACTAGTTAGATGATATCACAGTGGTACGCAGCTCTTATTAAAGGGAAATACGTTGAAGAAATCATCACTGTGATTATTTCAAGGTAGAATACTCATTATTTTTATACATTTGGAAATGTAGGTAAGAGGATAAAAGGTACCATCTATTTAATCCACTGTGTCACATAAAGCACTTCATTTTCCTGGTTTAAAATATTTGATAAACCTACAAGCAGTGATAACCCATTCACTACTAAAGTCAAAGGGAAAGAGAAGGTAATAGCGTTGGTCTGAGAGAAAAAGGACTTCATGTTAAGAGCCTTATCGGCTAGTTCAAATCTGTGTTCTGCTCAAATTTCCATCCTGATTCAGTTAAACCTAGTATCTTTTTGTTTTTTGTGAGATGTTAGCTCCCTGACCAGAGACTGAACTTGCGTCTTCTGCAATGAAAGCATATAGTGCTAACCATTAGATTGTTAAGGAATTCCCTAAACCTAGTATCTTTAATCATGACTATCTGTAATTAATTTTAACATGATGTTGCTACACTTGGTCTCTTGGTTACACTTGGTCTCTTGGTTACATGACTGATTCACGTTGTAAACTATAAGGCCAACCCCCCCTCCCTTTTTTTTTCCTTCTTACTTTACACTTTGTCACCAAAATTAATTTGGGAACTAATGTTAGTATTAAGTCAAATAATTATGATAACAGCATTCATGTATGTATCTATTCAATAGATATCCAGTCTATCTATAGCTATGGAGTACATACACTGTGGGGAAATTATATGTGCAAGCCTTATTCAATCAGGAATTCATAATCAAGTAGAAGAAAGAAGACGTGGGTAAAACCTAAGCACAAAAATAAGGGAGAAAAATTAAGGAAGACAGAAAAGATACTATTGGTTTAAAAGGATTATCTGATGAATTCATTTACAACATGAAGAATCAGATAAAATTATAAATCACACAAGAGTAATTTTTCATTTCTTTACAATGGTCTCATACATTTGTCTCTTCTTTCTACAGTGCAGCACTTTAGTTCCTAAGTCATGCCCAATGCTTTTGCAACCCATGAACTGTAACCCATTAGGCCATGTTATTTCCCAGGCAAGAATACTGGAGTGGGTTGTCATTTCCCTCCTCAGGGGATCATCCTGACCTGGGGATCCAATGCATACACGTGCACTGGCAGGCAGATTCTTTCCCCTTGACCACCAGGAAGTCCTTAAAACCCAAATTAGAATACCAACATTCAGCAAGCAGAGGAAGTTATAAATCAATAAAGGATTGAAAGGGGAAAAAACCCTATAATTTCATCAAAATTTTCATATTTTTAAACACATAAATTTAAATTTTGCTTGTTAAGAGAACACACAGTAAAGTGCAGAAAATAGGGTAAAATCTAAGGTAGAAATGAGAAAAGCAAAAGTGATCAAATTTTGACCAAGAGGAGAATAAAATTAATTTACAATGAAGTTCATTTAGGACAATACAGGTCATCATGATTATCACGTCATCATTCAATATAAACACAATTACTAGAAAAATTTTCTTCACAACAAATAATTTGGAAAAATATCAAGAAAATGTAAAAAACTGTACTTCACTGTTTGCCATTTTTTATAAAAAATAATCCCCAAGCCTTTTTTAATCACTGTATTTAGGAAACGAATTAAGCAGTATTGATTTTCTGGGTCCAGGAATATGCAGCTATACTCTTAGTTTCTCAGAAGGCACAACATTATTAGACACAGAATTATGAAATACTCACAATGCTTCTAGTTCAGTAACAGTCTGGAGAACTAAGCAAGATTTCTCAAATTACATTAAAATTCATAATATATCACTGCCGTATATGACTTTTACTAACTGAAATGATTTCGCCAGACACAGAATTAACTCTTTCCATAATGGTTACAATTTTGACACACATGACTATTCATATTTTGCCTTAAGGTTAAATAGCAAATGAGCTATGGTTTTATTTTTGAAGTATTTCTTATAAAGACAGTGAGACAACCAGAAAATGTATATTATATATAATGTGATATATTCTATACTATGTATGTATAAATACAGGTATATATGTACTATATATATTATAAATATGAAAGCATTTCTATTATATTATTATTACATAGAAAAATAGAAAATACAAAATACAGATCTTATAGAGGCTTTTAAAAAACATTCTAGTGATTACTAGGGATGCTCCCAGCCCATTTCCATTTCTCATCCTGTGTTTCAAAAATATATTTTATTTTTAATACTGTCAGTATAGGTTAAAGATATAAACATAATGGAAGTTTATATTTCATCTATACTATTATTAAATGTATTAAATTCAGAAGAAGGTATTTGTATTTATTTATACTATGAAACTAATCACATTTTTGGGGTGCTTTAATGTTAATATCAAGGATATCAAAATTCACCTCCAAGGAAGAATAATTCTGATAAGGTATATAAAAAATAAATTCACATTGATCACTACATGTTAGAAAATATCCACTTGCCAGCTAGTATATGTTAATAAAATCCATTTATTTTAACATCAAATCATCAGAATTTCAAAACAACACTCTAAACACCCATTAATCTTAAGAGGAAAGTAGGAAATGAAGGCATTTTACCCAAAAAAGGGATGCTGCTGTGCTACCCAGCATTTTTCTATCAATAAGCAATTTGCTTTATATAACATTTCAGCTGTAGCTATAGCAACAATGCCATTAAGGACAATCTCAGAATTTCGGGCCTGTCTATTTTTCTGAGGATTTTTTCTGAAACATGATAATAAGACCTGCAGCAGGTGGAAACTCTGTTGTTCGATTTTAAATGGCAGAAAAGTGATGGTCCGAAAACCTATAGGAGCATTCATATTCGTGTCAGAGAAATTTTAGTAGTATCCTAATATGAATTTTTCATTAAAGGATCAACTGAACTAACTTGGAAGCACATACACTTTTTGTCAATAGAACTATTTAAGTAGAGACTGGGTGACTTCTACTTAAAATTCTGTAAAGGAAAACCAAGAGATCAAGGGGATTGATGCTGTAACACCACTGAGCTTCCTGGCTACCATGAAGCTTCTGAGTCAACAATAAAAATTTTACAGATAGTTTTGCTTATCATTCAGAAAGTTATTTTTTTTTAGGTTGAGAAATAATTATACTGATTGCTTAGAAATCACTATGTTACTCATTGACAGATGCACAAATTGGGGAGTAAGTGTTACTTGTGACTTGTTATTTGTACGATGCCCCCTATAGTCCTGGCATTAGAGTATTCTGTTTAACTAAGGCCCACACACTCTTCAACTTGACATTCTAAAAATCAGACTTTTTGCTTATTAAATCTGTAAATTTAGTTGCTTTTGTCATCTTTAAAAGGGAAAAGGATTGAGTTCACACTGAATCTGAAATCCATTTGTATTTAAAAAATAAACATACATAAATACACACATGCCCATATATTTCTATTTTATAGGACTGCCTACCTATTCATGGGAAATTTTTGAACAGTTTGAAACAATCATTGATCATGAAATTCAGATTTCATTAAATATTTCTTAAGGATGTATTTTTTAATGATGATTCAAGAACCAATTGTGTGGATGAATCTTATTCAATCATCTCTCTATTAGAAAACATTTTAAATATAATTATGCAAATATGTCAGAATGCCAATGGAAGGAAGCAGAGAGTGGTTCAGTTTTTTTCTCAATTCCATATACAAAATAATATTCATCTGCTTCACAGTCTGATACTCGACAATATGCCTATAAGGTGTAGTCCACATTCAAAACATTTGTAGTTCAGCCTTTTGCTCAGCATTATGCTGCTGCCATCAAACAGGCAGAGGTAGCCCATGTAAGCCTGAAGACTCAATAGTAACTAATGGAATCTAGGAAGAAGTGATGTTTCAAGTAGGTTTAATTTTCACATGTGTTGTTTGTGTCTGGTAAGACAAAAAACCTGCAGCAGGTGGAAATCTGTTGTTCGTTTTAATAAAAACCCCTATAGGAGCATTCATATTCGTGTCAGAGAAATTTTAGTAGTATCCTAAAGGGATCAACTGAACTAACTTGGAAGCACATACACTTTTTGTCAATAGAACTATTTAAGTAGAGACTGGGTGACTTCTACTTAAAATTCTGTAAAGGAAAACCAAGAGATCAAGGGGATTGATGCTGTAACACCACTGAGCTTCCTGGCTACCATGAAGCTTCTGAGTCAACAATAAAAATTTTACAGATAGTTTTGCTTATCATTCAGAAAGTTATTTTTTTTTAGGTTGAGAAATAATTATACTGATTGCTTAGAAATCACTATGTTACTCATTGACAGATGCACAAATTGGGGAGTAAGTGTTACTTGTGACTTGTTATTTGTACGATGCCCCCTATAGTCCTGGCATTAGAGTATTCTGTTTAACTAAGGCCCACACACTCTTCAACTTGACATTCTAAAAATCAGACTTTTTGCTTATTAAATCTGTAAATTTAGTTGCTTTTGTCATCTTTAAAAGGGAAAAGGATTGAGTTCACACTGAATCTGAAATCCATTTGTATTTAAAAAATAAACATACATAAATACACACATGCCCATATATTTCTATTTTATAGGACTGCCTACCTATTCATGGGAAATTTTTGAACAGTTTGAAACAATCATTGATCATGAAATTCAGATTTCATTAAATATTTCTTAAGGATGTATTTTTTAATGATGATTCAAGAACCAATTGTGTGGATGAATCTTATTCAATCATCTCTCTATTAGAAAACATTTTAAATATAATTATGCAAATATGTCAGAATGCCAATGGAAGGAAGCAGAGAGTGGTTCAGTTTTTTTCTCAATTCCATATACAAAATAATATTCATCTGCTTCACAGTCTGATACTCGACAATATGCCTATAAGGTGTAGTCCACATTCAAAACATTTGTAGTTCAGCCTTTTGCTCAGCATTATGCTGCTGCCATCAAACAGGCAGAGGTAGCCCATGTAAGCCTGAAGACTCAATAGTAACTAATGGAATCTAGGAAGAAGTGATGTTTCAAGTAGGTTTAATTTTCACATGTGTTGTTTGTGTCTGGTCCAAGATACGTGGTAATGAAGGACTGAGAATGGGAGACTAGATAGTACGGAAAGTCAGACTGGCAAAGATATTAATATTATTAAATATCAAAAACATTACCATTATCCTGTTCATTCATGCAATGTATACACTAGTAATCATAGAACTACACTATAGTTTAATGGATACATAATAACAAAATGAATACCAGCTTTGAAACAATCAGATTTTAAATAAAGATCATAAATTCAATTGTTTTTTTCATACTGCTAATGAACAAGAGAATTTACTAATGGATCCTACAAGATTCCAGGTTGCAGCCTCACAACCAGTATTGACTAGAAAGACCACTGACTTAACCTGGGGATTTAGCTGCATTGGTCATACCTTAGCCACCTTGAGAAGCCCAGGACACCCCAGTCAATGCTCAGTATCTAGACTTTCATTTTCCATCTCATCAACTCCACTTAGTGTTTCCCAGACAGTAAGAATGTGACACCAGGGGTGAGTCGGGGTGAAGGGAGGAACAGAGAAAGGGAAAAAGGGAAAGGTCTGGCCAGATACACATGAGATGTTTAGTTTTCACACCTGCCCAAATTGCTGTCAGGATCAATGTTACAGTGATGATGCTGGGATGCCACAGTGTACTAAAGCCTTTTGGACACAGCAGAGGCAGGACTGCTAGATGGGGAAGTTAGGGCCTCCCTGCCTAAAATGCTCAGCTGGATCAAATAAATATTTCTGAGTCAGAAAGTGGCATGATTGAATATGACATTTTGGAAAGAATCTAATAAATCTACCCTATAGAAGCATAGTGCTTTCTCAGTCTTTAAGTGCACACAGTACATGAGCTAAAAAATAGAACTATAAGAATTCCTATTTTTAACAGATAGCTGATTTCCATTTAGCATGTAACTTCCTCCCTAGGCTACTTGCATTCATTTGAAGAGGACAAGTTTACCTCGAAGGAATAACAGTGCGATTCAGAGGTTAAAAGCTTGCACAGCTGACTAGGGTGGTGACAGAAGAAACTGAATGAGGGAACTGCCAGTGTTAAAAACTCTTCACATGAAAGTTGTTTAAGTGTTTTCACATGGTCTGGTCCAAGATACGTGGTAATGAAGGACTGAGAATGGGAGACTAGATAGTACGGAAAGTCAGACTGGCAAAGATATTAATATTATTAAATATCAAAAACATTACCATTATCCTGTTCATTCATGCAATGTATACACTAGTAATCATAGAACTACACTATAGTTTAATGGATACATAATAACAAAATGAATACCAGCTTTGAAACAATCAGATTTTAAATAAAGATCATAAATTCAATTGTTTTTTTCATACTGCTAATGAACAAGAGAATTTACTAATGGATCCTACAAGATTCCAGGTTGCAGCCTCACAACCAGTATTGACTAGAAAGACCACTGACTTAACCTGGGGATTTAGCTGCATTGGTCATACCTTAGCCACCTTGAGAAGCCCAGGACACCCCAGTCAATGCTCAGTATCTAGACTTTCATTTTCCATCTCATCAACTCCACTTAGTGTTTCCCAGACAGTAAGAATGTGACACCAGGGGTGAGTCGGGGTGAAGGGAGGAACAGAGAAAGGGAAAAAGGGAAAGGTCTGGCCAGATACACATGAGATGTTTAGTTTTCACACCTGCCCAAATTGCTGTCAGGATCAATGTTACAGTGATGATGCTGGGATGCCACAGTGTACTAAAGCCTTTTGGACACAGCAGAGGCAGGACTGCTAGATGGGGAAGTTAGGGCCTCCCTGCCTAAAATGCTCAGCTGGATCAAATAAATATTTCTGAGTCAGAAAGTGGCATGATTGAATATGACATTTTGGAAAGAATCTAATAAATCTACCCTATAGAAGCATAGTGCTTTCTCAGTCTTTAAGTGCACACAGTACATGAGCTAAAAAATAGAACTATAAGAATTCCTATTTTTAACAGATAGCTGATTTCCATTTAGCATGTAACTTCCTCCCTAGGCTACTTGCATTCATTTGAAGAGGACAAGTTTACCTCGAAGGAATAACAGTGCGATTCAGAGGTTAAAAGCTTGCACAGCTGACTAGGGTGGTGACAGAAGAAACTGAATGAGGGAACTGCCAGTGTTAAAAACTCTTCTAATTCTACAAGAATAGTAATGATTTTAAAATGGAGGGAAAACAGGTCTTTGGAGAACGTGAGTACATGAATCTCATTTAATCTTTGTAACTCTTGTAGAAAAGAGTTTCTATTATTATACTCATTATACAGATGAAAAGATTAAACCATAGAAACTAAGAAGTAACATGTTGCTCAATATCTAAAGCTAGAAGTGGCAGATCTCAGAGATCAGGTTATAGCTATAGATTGAGACTTTAAAGATTATAATGGATACTAAAACCAGAGTTATAAGGCTTCCCCGGTGGCTCAGATGTAAAAAACAAAAAACAAAAAACAAAAAAAAGCTGCCTGCAATGCAGGAGATCTGGGTTCAGTCCCTGGGTGAGGAAGATTCCCTCAAGAAGGAAATGGCAAACCACTCGAGTATGCCTGGGACATCCCATGGACACAGGAGCCTCGCAGGCTGCTGTCCATAGGGTCACAAGAGTCAGCCACAACTTAGAGAAGAGCTCCATTTAGACATGAAGAAAAACCTGCAGAGCATACTAAACAGGATAATATAAGAAAGTGAATCTCAAGCAAAGAAACATAAGAACTTCAAGAAAGTGATAGCCAACACTGGTAAGTATTGCACTGAGTTTAAATAATATAGATCTCAAAAGGTTGGCAGACACGTTTTTCCCTTTTTCTTTTTTTATAATTGAACCAAATGCTCTTTCTATATCCTTCTTAATTGTTTGCTTTGTTCCTCTCATCTTTAAAATAATTGTTCTTATTTTTCTAAAGAGGTCTGCATAATTGACTATGAACAATTATTTTACCAGTGATTAAATATGTACTCCTGCCTGAAAATGACTTATGATGCATATTATATTGCTTCATGTTTTTGTGATCAGCACAAGAATTAAACAAAACCAAATGAACAAACCCAAAGAATTAAATTCAAGTTCCATGTTAAAGACATTTCTTTGAATATTACATTATCAAGTATAAACTTACGTGTGGGCATCATTTTTCCTTATACAGTATTAAATAATCAGGCTTTTACATTAAATAGCTATCATGGAATAAAATGCAATACTTCATTGTTTCTTTTCTCCCAGTTTTTAAGATGAAAAAAGCAGCTATGATGTAATATGAGAGCATTTTATATGCCTTGAATATTTCTGTATACGTTAAAACTATTGTAATAATCTTTATTCCTGAAGAACCTGCCAAGATATCATACTGCATATTTTTTCTCATACTGTATAGTTTATTCAAATAGTTTCTCATTCCACATATTTTCTGATGAAAAGATTAAACCATAGAAACTAAGAAGTAACATGTTGCTCAATATCTAAAGCTAGAAGTGGCAGATCTCAGAGATCAGGTTATAGCTATAGATTGAGACTTTAAAGATTATAATGGATACTAAAACCAGAGTTATAAGGCTTCCCCGGTGGCTCAGATGTAAAAAACAAAAAACAAAAAACAAAAAAAAGCTGCCTGCAATGCAGGAGATCTGGGTTCAGTCCCTGGGTGAGGAAGATTCCCTCAAGAAGGAAATGGCAAACCACTCGAGTATGCCTGGGACATCCCATGGACACAGGAGCCTCGCAGGCTGCTGTCCATAGGGTCACAAGAGTCAGCCACAACTTAGAGAAGAGCTCCATTTAGACATGAAGAAAAACCTGCAGAGCATACTAAACAGGATAATATAAGAAAGTGAATCTCAAGCAAAGAAACATAAGAACTTCAAGAAAGTGATAGCCAACACTGGTAAGTATTGCACTGAGTTTAAATAATATAGATCTCAAAAAGGTTGGCAGACACGTTTTTTCCCTTTTTCTTTTTTTATAATTGAACCAAATGCTCTTTCTATATCCTTCTTAATTGTTTGCTTTGTTCCTCTCATCTTTAAAATAATTGTTCTTATTTTTCTAAAGAGGTCTGCATAATTGACTATGAACAATTATTTTACCAGTGATTAAATATGTACTCCTGCCTGAAAATGACTTATGATGCATATTATATTGCTTCATGTTTTTGTGATCAGCACAAGAATTAAACAAAACCAAATGAACAAACCCAAAGAATTAAATTCAAGTTCCATGTTAAAGACATTTCTTTGAATATTACATTATCAAGTATAAACTTACGTGTGGGCATCATTTTTCCTTATACAGTATTAAATAATCAGGCTTTTACATTAAATAGCTATCATGGAATAAAATGCAATACTTCATTGTTTCTTTTCTCCCAGTTTTTAAGATGAAAAAAGCAGCTATGATGTAATATGAGAGCATTTTATATGCCTTGAATATTTCTGTATACGTTAAAACTATTGTAATAATCTTTATTCCTGAAGAACCTGCCAAGATATCATACTGCATATTTTTTCTCATACTGTATAGTTTATTCAAATAGTTTCTCATTCCACATATTTTCTCCAGATACAATTGGACATAGTTAAGACAGAGATTAAACCCACAGTTCTTATCACAATGAGTCCAAGGTCAAGGAGGAAAACAAAACAAAACACAGTCTTACTATCCTTATAATAAAAGCCAGTAGAAAGTATTCCGGAAGCATATAAAGATGCAACTAAAGTAGAATAGAAAACAAGAGTCAGGGAAAGTTAGACACTAGGGTAGGCAAAGGAGAGCATGCTAGGTTGTTGGTCATAACAGGTGGTTATGATCAAAGGGATATGGCATGGGGCTTCCCTGGTGGTCCAGTGGGTAAGGACACGGCCTTGCAGTGCAAGGGGCGCCAGTTCGATCCCTGGCCTGGGAAGATCACACGTGCTGTGGAGCGGCTAGACCGATGTGTTCAATTACCGAACCGGAGCTCTAGAGCTCATGCGCCCAGAGCCGCTGCTCTGCGACAACAGAGGCCACTGTGATGGGAGGCCCACATGGGCCAAAGAACAACAACAACCAAAAAAAAGATGGAAGAAAATAGATAAATGAAAGACCAATAGAAGTGGCGTGCCCGCCCCCCTCCGTCCCTAACCCCCTCCCTCCTCCCCCACAAAAAAGGATTGTGGCATGCACTGCAATGGGAGGACCACACAGGCCAAAGAATAAAAATGGATGAAAAATAAACAAATAAAAATAAATAAAAAGAGGCCAAAAAAATTAAAATAAAAAGGGATATGGCATGAGAAACAGTGAGTAAAAAAAGTAGCTTCTCAATAAATGGGAGTTTTGCTTTCCTGCATTTCCATATATTGTCTTATATTCATATGTGTCCTAAAATAGTTTCTTTACCGTAAGGATCAAGCTAAAAAAATAGTTCAAACTTCAGGTATTAAAACATCATTGATTTTTTAAAACTAAAGGAAAACAATAATTTGATATTTAGCTTTAAATGTACATAACAGAATATAATTATAAAATTTTTATAATTATAAAAATGCTATTTAGCATTGAAACTCACATTTATAGACGCAATATTCAACATATAGCTTCCCACAACTTAAGGTATGCAACATTTTGTTTGTATTTTAACATTACTAGTTTATGGCACAATCTATGCATTTAAAACGGAATTTCAAAATACTTAATTGACTGAACTGTTACAAGGTCAGGATCCATATTAATCTCTAGTCTCCACAGTGTCATTTATTGGGACACATAAATAAAAATTTTAATGAAATCATAAAATTTAAAATGTATTTTTATTATAGATTAGATTTTAAAAACCTAATGTTAATAAATTTTCATTTTCTTCCTACAAAACAATCATATTGATACCTATGCTATATATCAATAATTTCCTGATTTAGTCTGAAAAATAGTGAGGAAAATGTTACTTGGTAATCAGCCTGAGAGCAGTGGGCTGATTTAGCTGCCTCGGTGAATCTCAATTGAGCAATAAATATATACCCAAATGGAAAAAAAAAAGTTATTTGGTAATCTACAACCCATCTGTAAACTTTAGCTGTCCTATAATTACTCTTGCAGTTATTTAAAAAATATTCTCTTAATGGAATTGTACATATTCTTTACTCACATCAGACTCAGAGAATCTCCTGACTTTAATAAGAAAATATTATAATATTTGTTAATCATTATGCAACATCATAGTTATTTTATACTTCCAAGTTCTAAAGCAATCCTAAAACTACTCTTTGAAGTTTTTGGTTTAATACACACACACACACAGAAACACATATACACAAACACACACACACACACATATATATATATATATACACACATACATACACACACACATATATATACAAAACTAGGAGTTGGTCTAGTTTTTAAAACTATCTTTCTATAGCAATCAACAAAACATTGGATTTAAGAAAGATTACTTCATATCACTAATATTTTAGCTCATATTTAGCTTATTAAAATGCTTACTTCACATTCTGAAGATTTCTAAAAAAAATCTAATAATTCCCTATATGATTTCCTGGAAATTAGGAAAAAGAAATGTTATATATTAAGATTTTTCTAAATGATGTTTCAATATAACATGACCTTAGCATAAATACTACAGATCTGACTGAAAGTTAAATTTCAGTACAGAGTGCCAAACTTAAATATATATCTTTACATTAGCATACATTTATAGTATATAATTATTTAAAACAGTCACAATTAATAAAATGTATCAGGTCTTGGGCAAAAGAGTGAAATGAAGGAAACAGTACTGCTAAAGATACAATCAATTTTTAGTTCAGAAGAATCGTTTGTGCAAATACATTTGGGCATTAAGTTCTTCTGGGCGTTTAAATCTTACCACATTATTTATAAGAACAACTAATGATTTCATCCTTCTAGACTGAAAAAGTGTTAGTTGCTCAGTCATATCCGAATTTTTGCAGCCCCACTGACAATAATCTGACAGGCTCATCTGTTCATGGAAATCCCCGGGCAAGAGTACTGGAATGGGGAGCCTGCTACCAAAGTTCCTGCTCACTTAGCTACCAGCCTATATCTTTGCAGCCCACGCTGTTTAGTTCTCTTGAATTTTGGAAAAAAAAGTTATTTGGTAATCTACAACCCATCTGTAAACTTTAGCTGTCCTATAATTACTCTTGCAGTTATTTAAAAAATATTCTCTTAATGGAATTGTACATATTCTTTACTCACATCAGACTCAGAGAATCTCCTGACTTTAATAAGAAAATATTATAATATTTGTTAATCATTATGCAACATCATAGTTATTTTATACTTCCAAGTTCTAAAGCAATCCTAAAACTACTCTTTGAAGTTTTTGGTTTAATACACACACACACACAGAAACACATATACACAAACACACACACACACACATATATATATATATATATACACACATACATACACACACACATATATATACAAAACTAGGAGTTGGTCTAGTTTTTAAAACTATCTTTCTATAGCAATCAACAAAACATTGGATTTAAGAAAGATTACTTCATATCACTAATATTTTAGCTCATATTTAGCTTATTAAAATGCTTACTTCACATTCTGAAGATTTCTAAAAAAAATCTAATAATTCCCTATATGATTTCCTGGAAATTAGGAAAAAGAAATGTTATATATTAAGATTTTTCTAAATGATGTTTCAATATAACATGACCTTAGCATAAATACTACAGATCTGACTGAAAGTTAAATTTCAGTACAGAGTGCCAAACTTAAATATATATCTTTACATTAGCATACATTTATAGTATATAATTATTTAAAACAGTCACAATTAATAAAATGTATCAGGTCTTGGGCAAAAGAGTGAAATGAAGGAAACAGTACTGCTAAAGATACAATCAATTTTTAGTTCAGAAGAATCGTTTGTGCAAATACATTTGGGCATTAAGTTCTTCTGGGCGTTTAAATCTTACCACATTATTTATAAGAACAACTAATGATTTCATCCTTCTAGACTGAAAAAGTGTTAGTTGCTCAGTCATATCCGAATTTTTGCAGCCCCACTGACAATAATCTGACAGGCTCATCTGTTCATGGAAATCCCCGGGCAAGAGTACTGGAATGGGGAGCCTGCTACCAAAGTTCCTGCTCACTTAGCTACATCTAGCCCTATATATTTCTTCTCAGTGTGAACAGAACATATTTTCGCACCCTTCATCCCTGAAAAAATTGTGAAGTCTGTACATGCCTCTTGCTACCTTTGAAGCTATTCTGGGGTTCTAATTATCAGAACAGATGTTATTTTAAAGGATAAATTTAATTAATTATCTTTGAATTTGAAAAATATGCTTGAATAGATAGCATATATCAAATTGAAATATTCTTAGCATGTTGTATAAAATCAAGTATGAAGCTGAAAATACTTTTCATTGATAAAATTGCAGGAATATCACAATAATTTATTGTCACTACCTAACCTTTCCTAAACTTGGAACTTCTCCCTATGATAAGTGACTGAAACTATTTAATTCTAGCTAATGTTGCTAGGAAACCAGAAATGGATCTTCACAATGAGCAGGCACTGACCCATTACATAACCATATGTCCTAAAATGTCCTCCATAAATGCTGATGGTATACTGACAAAAGTTCAGTTTCTGGAAAACAATTATAATTGTTATGAAAACAACTGCCTGGAGGTAGAGAAGGCAAGATTATAGTGTCCAGGCAGATGGCTTTCTGCTGTTCTGTTTCAATCCTGGCAGTCCATTTAGAGCATCAGGAAGAGTCAATAGATTGAACATTTTTCAAGGCAACCTCAATTCTATTTATTTTGCCTAAGATTTGGAAGAATCTGACCTGCGGCTAATTCAGGATTATACTGTGTCAAGCCCCTGAAGTGTAGTTACTGCATGTAGCTCAGTTGTTGGGGAGCCATGTGTTTTAATATTTAGCCAAACTAGGGTTTCACATACAGATACTATCTTGTGACTGCTAATTAGCTGAACAAGGGCATATGTTCAGCAGGCAGGGCTGTATGTCTCTTTGGACTTGTTTTCTGTTGTGTTTACTATCGCGGATTCATAAAATATCTTAATCAAATATTTGATTAAAATTGTTAATGTATATGGCAGTAAACCAACGTGAATCTGAAACTGCCCATATGACCAAGTACAAAAAATATTATAAACCATACAGGGGCAAAATAAAATCATCCTTCATTTAAACAATGGATAATAGAAGAAAGTTGGTTTTTTTACTTGTTACAAATAGAATATGCCCAGTACATTAAAAAAAAAGCATTTTCCATTTTAAACAGGTACTTAAAAACTAGAGCTAATAACTTTTGCTGTCTGTTTTCAAGTATATTTTTACATTTTTGTTTGTCTGAATAAACTCTATTAAGGTTAGAAAAGCATATTCATCTTATGTTACCATTGAAAGAGAAGTGGTATCAAATACTTAATCAGTGTCTTCTTATTTCTCACATACTTTTTAATATACTGACTACCAATACACTAAATTCAAGGCAAGTCATTTTGGCAAGATGACTTTTTCTTTTTTAAAGATTTATTTATTTATTTTTTTTGGGCGGGGGTCGGGTTGGGGAGGAAGGGGAGCAGGCGGGCCACTTCTATTGGTCTTTCATTTCTCCATTTTCATCCGTCTTTGTTCTTTGGCTCCTGTGGGCCTCCCATCGTGGCGGCATCTGTCGTTGCCAACACTATGTTCTAAGCCAACACTATATTGGCTTACAATAGACAAAAAGGGAGAAAAGTTGGGAAAATTCACAATCATGGGGTAGGAATTTTTCTTTTCTTTATTTTTTTGGCCACTTCTATTGGTCTTTCATTTATTTCCATCTTTGTTCTTTGGCCTGTGTGGGCCTCCCATCACAGTTGCCTTTCTCATCACAGAGCACTGGCTGTGGGCGCATGCACCCCAGAGTTCCGGCTCGGTAGTTGGACACATCGGTATAGCCGCTCCGCGGCACGTCGGATCTTCCCAGGCCAGAGATCGAATCGGTGCCCCTTGCACTGCAAGGTGGTGTCCTTACCCACTGGACCACCAGGGAAGCCCTGAGTTGGAAATTTTAACTAATTTCTTAGTTGCTGATCAAGCTGACCAAAAAATCAGTAAAACTAAACAAGTGTTATATAATACCATATTCAAAAATAAGAAAATTAATATTCTTTAAAAAAAAGGGTTTTGGTAGTTAATGTATATGGCAGTAAACCAACGTGAATCTGAAACTGCCCATATGACCAAGTACAAAAAATATTATAAACCATACAGGGGCAAAATAAAATCATCCTTCATTTAAACAATGGATAATAGAAGAAAGTTGGTTTTTTTACTTGTTACAAATAGAATATGCCCAGTACATTAAAAAAAAAGCATTTTCCATTTTAAACAGGTACTTAAAAACTAGAGCTAATAACTTTTGCTGTCTGTTTTCAAGTATATTTTTACATTTTTGTTTGTCTGAATAAACTCTATTAAGGTTAGAAAAGCATATTCATCTTATGTTACCATTGAAAGAGAAGTGGTATCAAATACTTAATCAGTGTCTTCTTATTTCTCACATACTTTTTAATATACTGACTACCAATACACTAAATTCAAGGCAAGTCATTTTGGCAAGATGACTTTTTCTTTTTTAAAGATTTATTTATTTATTTTTTTTGGGCGGGGGTCGGGTTGGGGAGGAAGGGGAGCAGGCGGGCCACTTCTATTGGTCTTTCATTTCTCCATTTTCATCCGTCTTTGTTCTTTGGCTCCTGTGGGCCTCCCATCGTGGCGGCATCTGTCGTTGCCAACACTATGTTCTAAGCCAACACTATATTGGCTTACAATAGACAAAAAGGGAGAAAAGTTGGGAAAATTCACAATCATGGGGTAGGAATTTTTCTTTTCTTTATTTTTTTGGCCACTTCTATTGGTCTTTCATTTATTTCCATCTTTGTTCTTTGGCCTGTGTGGGCCTCCCATCACAGTTGCCTTTCTCATCACAGAGCACTGGCTGTGGGCGCATGCACCCCAGAGTTCCGGCTCGGTAGTTGGACACATCGGTATAGCCGCTCCGCGGCACGTCGGATCTTCCCAGGCCAGAGATCGAATCGGTGCCCCTTGCACTGCAAGGTGGTGTCCTTACCCACTGGACCACCAGGGAAGCCCTGAGTTGGAAATTTTAACTAATTTCTTAGTTGCTGATCAAGCTGACCAAAAAATCAGTAAAACTAAACAAGTGTTATATAATACCATATTCAAAAATAAGAAAATTAATATTCTTTAAAGAAGAATTGGTTGTTTATAAAAAGTGAGTAGACGTCAAGATACAAGACATCTAGATGTCAAAAATAGCAATAAGCCAACATCATGAAAATGATGTCATTTGACCACAATGCATATGAATCCATAATTTAGAATACATGTCAACACACGAATATACATATATACAGAATTTACATCAATAGACATGTAATAGTTTTATTATATGTGTAACTCATATTTGAACAAGGTATAGCAAAATGCTAATATCTGCCAAATTTTAGTAGTGGTTCTTACATTACACAAATTTTAAACTACATGTTACTATCTTTTATATATTAAGAAATAGAGGGGAAGGAATGAAATAAAAAGGGATCTAATTGTTTAAAAGGAGGTAAGAAAAGTATATATACTATGATTAATATAAATGTAGAATGTGACCTTAATAAGTAATTTGCCACTGGAACTATTCAGCCCAGTAGTCTTATATGGCTACTGATCTGTTACATAAAACAGGTTCCTACATTTAGTAAGAAAAAGCATTAGGTAGCACGTTAAATTCTTAAGATTTTCATATTTCAAAGAATGACTTTTGGGGGGCAGACAGAAATTTCTTGAGATATCTATATAAAGGCTAAGACAAAAACTCATATGTATACCAATATCTATATCCAGAAATATCCCATTCAGAAAAAAAATCACCTTTATACTATCATTTTTTTTTTAAAGATTTATTTATTTATTTATTGTGGGCGGGGGCTGGGTTGGGGAGGGAGGGGAGCGGGCGGGTCACTTCTATTGGTCTTTCATTTCTCTATTTTCATCCGTCTTTGTTCTTTGGCTCCTGTGGGCCTCCCATCGCGGTGGCCTCTGTCGTTGCAGAGCACCGGCTCTGGGCGCATGCGCTCCAGAGCTCCGGCTTGGTAATTGGACACATCAGTCCAGCCGCTCCGCGGCACGTGGGATCTTCCCAGGCCAGGGCTCGAACCGGCGCCCCTTGCACTGCAAGGCGGTGTCCTTACCCACTGCGCCACCAGGGGAAGCCCTATACTATCATTTTAACTTATTTTAAAAATAGCATTTTCAGTGAGTACTATAAAAGATACTTTAAATTTTCTCAATATAATGTCCACTGGTTCTTTATTGCCTCCATTCTTAACTCCTAGACTAGCAAGTGATGATCAACCACAGATCTAGAGTATTATGTAATATTAGAGCATTTTCAGAGCTAAATAATTCTACTATCTCCAAACTAACTCACTGGCACAGTGTTTAATATAAAGATAGAAAGCAATAAAATTGAACAAATCATTTTGGTACCATGAAATTAACACTAGAGAAGGACAACAGCTCAAAGTCAGCATGTTTTTCTGTCATTTGTGGACAGGTTATTTACCCCATCTGTGACAAAGATGTCCAATTTCTATTTAAGTATTTAATTTCTGATTTCCAATCCCCATTTAATTGTGAATTCTACAAACTTTAGATAAATAGTTTATGTACAAGAGAAAAGAGATATAACGTGCTTTTCAAAGACATATTTCATTCTATGACCTGTAAGCACATAATAAAACCCTTTTCTAATATTATACTATTTTTAGAGATTAACTAATCTAACATTTGATAATATACAAAGAACATGAAGCATCTATCAAATCCAATGGCTTCTTAGTATAAGCAACTACCTGGAGCTGAAATAATATAAATTTAAAATAAATACTTATTTCTAAAATAAAAATTGAAATTATATTAAAACTTTATGTAAGAGCTAGTTGACATTCAATTCTCGAAAAATGGAAATTATCCTTTACTTAGTACCAATACTGTTTTGGAAAAAGAAATGGCAACCCACTTCAGTATTCTTGCCTGGAAAATTCCATGGAAGGATACTGGTGGGTTACAGTCTATAGGGTTGCAAAAAGAAGGACACAGTAGAGCAGGCAGGCATACACACACACACACACACACACACACACATACACACACACTTCATTAGACACTTAAAGGTGAGCCAGAAGCAGAAACAAAATACAGCAGAAAAATACTGTAGTCTTAAAATTTTCAAAATATGAGCCTCTAAAATAATTCTCATGCAGATGTAAAATGAACACTTATCAAAGATTTGAATTAGTTTGTTAATGAATGACTTAATTAACAGATGCTAAAACTGGTTCAAAAGAGAAAAAGAACCATATATTTATAGTCAGAAAGAATATGCTGAGATGAGTTTACAAATGGATACAGAACTGCTGATCACTATCTACAGTGAGATAAACAAATGAGAGGAAATTTTTTTTCCCTATGGACAGGAATTAGGAATTATTTATGTTTCTATAAGGTCTCAACAACTTAATACTCTGTGAAGATGTAAAATAGCCTAATTAAAGGCAAACAAAGGTGAAGACAATCTAGAGGGATGGGCTAGTAGATTCCATCAAAACTCAATCTTCACAAATTTCCCTTATAATATAAAGGAACATATGCTTATTTCAAAATTAGCCCCAACAGTATACCTAAACAAACATTACCTCAAGCACATTCTTGATTCGAAGGAACCAGCTTGAGAAATTTTAGTTATGTAACTTCAAATTCTTGACTGACTCATTGAAAATTCACGATCTCAGAACGAATTTAAAAGAAATGGAATTTCTAACCACAAGAGACAGAATCAATCTTCACTTAGAAATATCTAATCAATGTAGATATTTTATGCTATTAAATCAATCTTCACTTAGAAATATCTAATCAATGTAGATATTTTATGCTATTAAATAGATGGAGTAGAAGTGAATAAGTCAGATATCTAAAAACTTGATTCTAGTAGGTAAGAAAAATGGTAAAGGTAAGCTTAAGCATTAAAGTTAATAAAAATAAAACTCAGGTTAACATATTTGCTCTAGGATATATTCTCTGTGTTATTGTGGGTGGTTTAATCTTTTAACTTCTCTGTTCCTGAAGCTCTTCATTCAAAATGATGAGACTGTTGCACTCTCATGTTTGGTGTGAGGATAATATTCAAAGCGCATGCACAGAAGTCTGGGAAGAGTATCTGTCACAAGGTGCATCTATTTACCACTAGGTAAATGACCTTTATGGATGCTTCCCAAATCAGAAGCTGGAACCCTGATGGCAGAGCTGTCAATCTCATTGTTGGACTGTACCCCACAGACCCTCAAGGTCCATATCTGCCCAGATTTAAGACAGTAGAACGAAACCCAGAGTCAGCAACAGATCTATCAGTGGTTTAAAGGATAGGGGAACTTACATGTCTGAAGGAAGTTTCTGAAGTGACATCCCACTGTGTGCAATGGACACGTGAGGGATCGATCTGGTGGCAGTCTTTGTTCCTAGGGGCAGCTGGAGGGTGGAGATTATCAGTTACAGGGTAACTGACATTAAGTGGATTCATTAGTTACTAGGGAAACCAGCAAAGGGGGTATGCTCCTCACTGCCCCTTTGAGAAGGACCATCAAGAGCTGGGGCCTGGGGCAAGTGTGTAGGAAGGTCAGTCAAGTGCCTAAGATACAAGTGAAGCAGGCATGGTAGGGCCAGGGATATACAACGAGCAAGAGGAGAGTCATCCTGAGTGGGCTGACCATATAGCCAGTAATGTCCACCACATCACCCTACCCTGCCTCAAGCACATTCTTGATTCGAAGGAACCAGCTTGAGAAATTTTAGTTATGTAACTTCAAATTCTTGACTGACTCATTGAAAATTCACGATCTCAGAACGAATTTAAAAGAAATGGAATTTCTAACCACAAGAGACAGAATCAATCTTCACTTAGAAATATCTAATCAATGTAGATATTTTATGCTATTAAATCAATCTTCACTTAGAAATATCTAATCAATGTAGATATTTTATGCTATTAAATAGATGGAGTAGAAGTGAATAAGTCAGATATCTAAAAACTTGATTCTAGTAGGTAAGAAAAATGGTAAAGGTAAGCTTAAGCATTAAAGTTAATAAAAATAAAACTCAGGTTAACATATTTGCTCTAGGATATATTCTCTGTGTTATTGTGGGTGGTTTAATCTTTTAACTTCTCTGTTCCTGAAGCTCTTCATTCAAAATGATGAGACTGTTGCACTCTCATGTTTGGTGTGAGGATAATATTCAAAGCGCATGCACAGAAGTCTGGGAAGAGTATCTGTCACAAGGTGCATCTATTTACCACTAGGTAAATGACCTTTATGGATGCTTCCCAAATCAGAAGCTGGAACCCTGATGGCAGAGCTGTCAATCTCATTGTTGGACTGTACCCCACAGACCCTCAAGGTCCATATCTGCCCAGATTTAAGACAGTAGAACGAAACCCAGAGTCAGCAACAGATCTATCAGTGGTTTAAAGGATAGGGGAACTTACATGTCTGAAGGAAGTTTCTGAAGTGACATCCCACTGTGTGCAATGGACACGTGAGGGATCGATCTGGTGGCAGTCTTTGTTCCTAGGGGCAGCTGGAGGGTGGAGATTATCAGTTACAGGGTAACTGACATTAAGTGGATTCATTAGTTACTAGGGAAACCAGCAAAGGGGGTATGCTCCTCACTGCCCCTTTGAGAAGGACCATCAAGAGCTGGGGCCTGGGGCAAGTGTGTAGGAAGGTCAGTCAAGTGCCTAAGATACAAGTGAAGCAGGCATGGTAGGGCCAGGGATATACAACGAGCAAGAGGAGAGTCATCCTGAGTGGGCTGACCATATAGCCAGTAATGTCCACCACATCACCCTACCCTGCCTCAGGAGATCTCACAGTAGGGGGCCTTGGCATTTGGTCTGGGTTCTAACCAATCAAAATGAAAAAGAAATGTTTCAGACTATCTACATGAGAAAACAATGGATAGAAATGAAACTTCTGAGACTGTATTCCAAGAGTCTTATAATGGATTTAAAGTGGAACACTGCTATCAATAAGCAAATTCACAAGGCACTTAATATTTTTGGAAACAGGAGGGCAATAATCAGTACAGAAGAATTATGTTGAAATACATATTAGATATTCAGAGTATGTTATTAAATATAGTATGTTATGGGTTTTGTTGCTGTTGTTCTGGTATCTGTTGTAGTATAACAATTTTTATGACCATTTTGATGTACCATGATATACCTCTAGCACCTGTAAAGCAGGAGGAAACAATCTATGGTTTCATGGAGAACAATCAAATACCTTTGAACACTGATTCTGGGTCTAGCTTTATGCTTGGTACTGTGAAGAAACATGTTAGTGTTAAACAATCTCTTAAAAAATTTACTATTTTCTTAGAATGGAAAGAGTTACATATGCGATTTAAAAAAAGGTCAACAAGCAAAAAAAGAAAAATGCCAGAATGAGTGATATAAATGAGAAACCAAGGCATGCCTGGAAAAGTCTCCAGTTAAAGAATGTAGCTTGATCTACTGTCAAATCCCACAGAAATACTTATCAGTAATTTATAAGAATGATTAATTATGCATTTATGTATGCACTGAACAGAGAATATAGGATGACAAAAATAGACTCCCCTTAAGAACTTGGAGTCAAGATATGGAAGCAATCTATGTGTCAATCAACAGACGAATGGATAAAGAAGATGTGGAATCTACATATACAATGGAATACTACTTAGCCACAAAGAGAAGAAACTTTTGCCATTTGCAACAACATGGATGGACTTGGAAAGCATTATGCTAAATGAAATAAATCAGAGAAAGACCTATCACTTATATGTGGACTCTTAAATGTACAACAAAGTAGTGAATATAACTCACAGATACAGAGAACAAACAAGTGATTACCAGTAGGGAGAGAGAAGGGAGGGACAGCAGGGTATTAAGAGGTACAAACTGTTATGTATAAAATAAACTACATGAATTATATTATATAACACAGAGAATATAGCCAGTAGTCTATACTTATTATAAGTGGACTGTAATCTTTAAAATACTTTGAATGTCTGTGTTGTACACCTGTAACTTATATAATACCGCACATCAACTTACTTCAATTAAAAAAAAAAAACAAACTAGAAATAAGTACAGTCGCCTGCTGAGGCTTAAACTATAAAATCAGAACATAATGAATTAAGGAACAATAACATTTTCTTTGTGAAACCCTTAGACTGAAATTTCCTGAAAGTAACATAAATATAAAAAGAATATATGAGTCATAAGGGAGTGGAGGGAATGGCTGTTCACACTGCAAATAGAAACAGAAGAAAGCAAAGGCTCAGGATCAACAGCGCTCCTATCAGCACCAATCTGGAACAGCCTTGATCAACAGGCTGACCAACTCTTTGGTTCCCTGAGGCAAAACTGCACCCTTTGTGAAGGCAGATATATTAGGCTTATTGTTGTTTAGTTGCTAAGTTGTGTCTCTTCACAACCCCATGGGCTGTAGCCCACCAGGCCCCTCTGCACATGAGATTTCCCATCCGGGAATACTGGAGTGGGTTGCTATTTCCTTCTCCAGGACTGTATCAGGATACCTCTTCCTAAATGCACTAGGTGGTCAAATTCTGCAACTAACATCTTTGTCCTAATCTCCTGCTTAAACGGCAGACTGGAATGCTTCTCTAGGAAGCTTCCACATGAGAGGAAGGGAACAACGCCAGAAGAAGGAGGCGAGTGTCCTCCTCTTTTTTAGTTGCATTTTTTACAGGAAATGATTATAGTAGGGAACATACTGTGAGTCATTACTATGTGCCAGACACTGTCCTACATATTTTACCTGAATTAACTCTTTAGACCAACACCACCACCCTATGAACTATGCCCAGATACTATCCTCACTTTGCAGATGAGGAAACTAAGGCAGAGGGGCAATTGTTATTGCTTGAGATCACACAGTCAGTAAGCTATAGAGACAAGATTCAGAGTCAGGCAATCTGATTCGTAAGTCTTTGATCGTTCTTAAGTACTACACTACACTGCTTCTCAAAGGATCCTATAAACTGACATTACAATTTCTGTGAGTCTGGTGGGCATCCATCAGTATCTCTAAAATCCCTACCAGTTCTAGACACCATGAAGCTTACATTTCCAGGTTCCCAATGCTAGCTCTATATTAAATTTTAAAAATTACATTATTGCGTGGGCAGTCATCGTCTTCCATGTGAAAACTAACAGAAATTTAGAAATTCTCAACAGGAATTTCTTTTTTATATTCATCTGCACATACACTCTCCAAAGATCCATACATTCTCATTTATTTCTATAAAATATACATAAAACATAACAATTTGAATCTCTGAAATAAAACTAGGTTTTACAAATAAACAGATTTAGTATTAAAAATAGTGATAAATAAGATACTGCTTTGTAAATAAGATACTGCTTATCTTTGTAAATAAGATACTGCTTTCCAAATCATCAGTATCTTATTTACTTTCTATGATACTGCTTTGTAAATAAGATACTGCTTCCTGATATAACAGATGCTAGAGGCAATGGCCTATAACAAATTATCAGTAGATTTTTTATTGTGAAAATCAGGAAAGAGAAAAACTTTGTTACCCATAAATGCACCATTTTGAAGTAATTAAATGAAGCATAGTCATTAATTTTCCATTTTCCTTAGCACTGAAATATATTATAATCTTCCACATTATGAATTAGTTCTTTTTTTAAAGTTTGTTATCATCCCACAACAGTGCAGGTTCTTAGAAAAGATTCTAGAATATAACTCTTTTAATTCACCCTAAAGAATATATGCTTTTTTGCATGGCCAAAAGCTAAGGTTAAAGAATCTTTCTTTCATACAATTGTTCATTGCAGACTCTTTATTTTTTGAAATTTCACACGTTTTTATGTCTATTTCCTTAAGAAAAAAAATGCAGCAAATTGGAAGTACCCAAGCACCAGTTCCTACTTTGTTTTCATGAAAGAGCACAGCCTGGGGGAAAATCAAACATTGGGAGGGAGGGAATGCTCTTCCCACCAGCTCACTGAGTTCCTCCTGTAGCAAGGACATGACACAAGGTTGGACACCCACTAACAGAGGCCCAACAACAGATGGACTGACTAAGAATTAGCACGGCTGCCAAAATCTGGAAATGTCACAATAAAATAAAATAAAACACATAGGTTGAGGAAAAAGAGAAAAAATAAGTGTGAAAATGACAACCTGAAATTAGAATCAGTGTTGAAGGAAGTGAGATTAAAAACGTGATTTCAACTGCTCTAAGAAGCCAGTTCATGTGTAGATGTTTCCACAGAAGGAATAGAGAGGGCTGCTTATTTTCTGATAGTTTTAAATGATGGTCATAATTTTTTTTTCCTGTTTGTCTAGGAAGCTTATGCTAAGAAGCAAATACAGCAGTACGAGTCATAACAGAATGGGTTTTCTGATGCTGGCTTCAAAGAAACATTATTTTTTTGGACAATCCATGGAATGCGGAGGCGGTAGTAATATTGAATTAAGTTAATGTTGTAGAAATAGGTGTGTTATGAAGAGTCCTGCAAGTCTCTTGCATGAAGTCATCCTTAAACAAGAGAGGAATCACGGCAGTACTCTGAGTGGAAAAATGAAAACATGAAATAAATAAAATGCTTCTAAGCGTTATGTAGGGTAGACTGAATGAGAAGAATCCAGTTGGGCAGTGGGTTAGCTGAAACGTACTTTAGATACAGCGAGACTGGCAGAAATTGAATCAACTTTCCTTTTAGGTTGCAGGAAGGATTCAACCAGAACTCCAAGGGTAGACAGCAGAGGCCAGAGCAATTCAAGTACTGTACTTGTTGGCTTAAATCATGTTAGGAATAAGCAGACCTCACTGGAGGTGGGCTTCGTAAAGAGCAAAACATACTCTATTCCCTCGAGGAAAAATCTTTTGCTCTGTGAAGAGGAGAATAAGAAAGGTGAAAATTTGAAGACTTGGAAGAAAAATAGGTATCTAAAATAACTTACAAAAACTCAGAAACGATAAGTACAAAACAATTTAACTATTTTAATATTATGCTAAAAATGCTTTTAATGAAGTAGGAGGGGGATTTAGAAATGAAACTGTATCTTCTATAAGGTTGTAGAAACGGGTAAGCAAAGGGAGAACAGAAGACAGACAATCTAATCACAGAATTAAGCTCTATTTTGATGTTAGAAGAGTATAAACATTAAGAAAAATGTGGAGAACTTTACTGAAATGCAGTAGAATAAGACAAAGAAAGAAAAATCAAGACAGACAATGAAAAGACATGAAAGAATTGAAAGTACTCTAAAGAATAAAACCAGAATAACTGGAAAAAGAGTAGCAACCAGATTAAAACGTGATTTCAACTGCTCTAAGAAGCCAGTTCATGTGTAGATGTTTCCACAGAAGGAATAGAGAGGGCTGCTTATTTTCTGATAGTTTTAAATGATGGTCATAATTTTTTTTTCCTGTTTGTCTAGGAAGCTTATGCTAAGAAGCAAATACAGCAGTACGAGTCATAACAGAATGGGTTTTCTGATGCTGGCTTCAAAGAAACATTATTTTTTTGGACAATCCATGGAATGCGGAGGCGGTAGTAATATTGAATTAAGTTAATGTTGTAGAAATAGGTGTGTTATGAAGAGTCCTGCAAGTCTCTTGCATGAAGTCATCCTTAAACAAGAGAGGAATCACGGCAGTACTCTGAGTGGAAAAATGAAAACATGAAATAAATAAAATGCTTCTAAGCGTTATGTAGGGTAGACTGAATGAGAAGAATCCAGTTGGGCAGTGGGTTAGCTGAAACGTACTTTAGATACAGCGAGACTGGCAGAAATTGAATCAACTTTCCTTTTAGGTTGCAGGAAGGATTCAACCAGAACTCCAAGGGTAGACAGCAGAGGCCAGAGCAATTCAAGTACTGTACTTGTTGGCTTAAATCATGTTAGGAATAAGCAGACCTCACTGGAGGTGGGCCGTAAAGAGCAAAACATACTCTATTCCCTCGAGGAAAAATCTTTTGCTCTGTGAAGAGGAGAATAAGAAAGGTGAAAATTTGAAGACTTGGAAGAAAAATAGGTATCTAAAATAACTTACAAAAACTCAGAAACGATAAGTACAAAACAATTTAACTATTTTAATATTATGCTAAAAATGCTTTTAATGAAGTAGGAGGGGGATTTAGAAATGAAACTGTATCTTCTATAAGGTTGTAGAAACGGGTAAGCAAAGGGAGAACAGAAGACAGACAATCTAATCACAGAATTAAGCTCTATTTTGATGTTAGAAGAGTATAAACATTAAGAAAAATGTGGAGAACTTTACTGAAATGCAGTAGAATAAGACAAAGAAAGAAAAATCAAGACAGACAATGAAAAGACATGAAAGAATTGAAAGTACTCTAAAGAATAAAACCAGAATAACTGGAAAAAGAGTAGCAACCAGACACATTTGCCAATATGTTTCCAGAGTACCTAAAGGGCCAGATTATGAAGAGGGGTTCAATGAATTTCAAGAAAAATCAGTGCAGAGGTATACCTAGATTTCTTATTTTTTAAACTATTATTATAGCATCATTTTCTTGGGGAGTTATTAAATACATTTTACATTTATAGCACAAAATCAGATCCTTCTGCATCAATCACTAAACTACAAACAAATTATACATTTTCAAAGAAAAGAGACATTACAAAAGCAAACTATTAAAACTCAATTATAATTCCTATATGACGACAGGGAAATACATTATACAATATATAAAAAATTATGATATAATGTTAACTTTGGATTTTTATGGGAAAAATGATTGACTACATACTTCAGATGGCTAAGAAACAAATAAAAGGCAGCAGTCTCAAATGGGGATGCTGTATTAGAAACAAAGTTGCTCTCCCTTTATCAGAGTCTTTCTTAATGAAACACCTCAAAATGCATATAATTTATAGCAGTATTATTTATTAAAAAGCTAAATTGGAAGCTAAGGTCTCCATAAATTGGCACACACTGACATAAAGCTTATCCATCAAAATGTTCTCCAAGTATTTTTGGTGCCATAGAAAATGTTTACCACACAACTCTGTTAAGTGAAAAAGATGAAATTCAAAGTTGTAAACATGTAGAGAGTGAATCTGTACAGAATGTCAGAATAAACGTGAAGAATAAAGAAAATAAGTAATATTAAGCCGAGCTTGATCATCAGGGCAAACAGTTATGATATACTGTCTGGTTTTGTTTTGTTAGATAATTTTATGTACTTTCCAAATTTTCTATTTTAACTAGAGAAAAACAATAAACATAAAAATGTTAAAGTGTGATATTATGTTGAAAGGCTTTGTATATTTTAGCATTTGAGCTGTTAATACATGTCACATTATTACCTACTTTAGAATGTGCCTAATACGGTGCATATTAAGAATATTCTAAACCCTATTTTACATAGGGGTCTAAAAATCATCCTGCAAGCATATTCACATTAGATATTAATGGATATTTTAATAATAGTACTAATTTCCCTTTCATTTTAGGGAGGAGTTATACTCTAAGTTAGTGTTTTATTTTTT
This sequence comes from Tragulus kanchil, assembly GCA_022376925.1. Lineage (NCBI taxonomy): Eukaryota > Metazoa > Chordata > Mammalia > Artiodactyla > Tragulidae > Tragulus > Tragulus kanchil. The sequence continues at coordinate 97,017,363 of JAIOJX010000030.1, forward strand.
TGCTTCAATTAGTATACAATTGTTTTTGAAACTCAGGTTGGAAGCCTATATACCAAGAGATAATTGGAGTGTTCTTAGTGAAGTATTCCACAACTTCAAAGAATTGGTGGCAAGTAGCATCATTTTCTTGGGGAGTTATTAAATACATTTTACATTTATAGCACAAAATCAGATCCTTCTGCATCAATCACTAAACTACAAACAAATTATACATTTTCAAAGAAAAGAGACATTACAAAAGCAAACTATTAAAACTCAATTATAATTCCTATATGACGACAGGGAAATACATTATACAATATATAAAAAATTATGATATAATGTTAACTTTGGATTTTTATGGGAAAAATGATTGACTACATACTTCAGATGGCTAAGAAACAAATAAAAGGCAGCAGTCTCAAATGGGGATGCTGTATTAGAAACAAAGTTGCTCTCCCTTTATCAGAGTCTTTCTTAATGAAACACCTCAAAATGCATATAATTTATAGCAGTATTATTTATTAAAAAGCTAAATTGGAAGCTAAGGTCTCCATAAATTGGCACACACTGACATAAAGCTTATCCATCAAAATGTTCTCCAAGTATTTTTGGTGCCATAGAAAATGTTTACCACACAACTCTGTTAAGTGAAAAAGATGAAATTCAAAGTTGTAAACATGTAGAGAGTGAATCTGTACAGAATGTCAGAATAAACGTGAAGAATAAAGAAAATAAGTAATATTAAGCCGAGCTTGATCATCAGGGCAAACAGTTATGATATACTGTCTGGTTTTGTTTTGTTAGATAATTTTATGTACTTTCCAAATTTTCTATTTTAACTAGAGAAAAACAATAAACATAAAAATGTTAAAGTGTGATATTATGTTGAAAGGCTTTGTATATTTTAGCATTTGAGCTGTTAATACATGTCACATTATTACCTACTTTAGAATGTGCCTAATACGGTGCATATTAAGAATATTCTAAACCCTATTTTACATAGGGGTCTAAAAATCATCCTGCAAGCATATTCACATTAGATATTAATGGATATTTTAATAATAGTACTAATTTCCCTTTCATTTTAGGGAGGAGTTATACTCTAAGTTAGTGTTTTATTTTTTTGCTTCAATTAGTATACAATTGTTTTTGAAACTCAGGTTGGAAGCCTATATACCAAGAGATAATTGGAGTGTTCTTAGTGAAGTATTCCACAACTTCAAAGAATTGGTGGCAAGATTGAAAGTATTCTGTTTTAAACACTACCTTTTTTAGAATTCTATTAGAATAGATATTGGAGGGGAATTCCTTTTTAAAAACCCGAGTTAGGGAAAAAAACAAACTTTGGAAGTTGAAAACAAAGGAGATGGGATGAATGAAAAGGGCTGGCACACAGTAAGGTAGGTAAAAGCTCCTGATTACTCTTGTTTTACATGCCTATGATGGAATATGGGCTTCTCGAGTGATTCAGCAGTAAAGAATCCATCTGCAAATCCAGGAGACAGGAATTCAAACTCTGGCTGAGGAAGACTCCCTGGAGAAAGAAAGGGCTACCCACTCAAGTATTCTTGTCTGAGGAATCCCATGGACAGAGGATTCTGGCCGGGTTACAGTTCATGGGGCTACAAAAGAGTCGGACATGACTTGGAGACTAAAACGACAACAACAATGGAACACAGTTTAAATAAATGTTCCTAGAATCAGTTGTTTATATATGAATGCATGAATGTGTAAATGAATAAATGAACCAAAGTATCAATGCAATTTTTTTAAAAGTCTTAAAGAGCTTTTAGTTACCTCAACATATGTGTATACTGCTTTGCTTATAAACAGTACAGCTATTTTAGCTTAAGTAGGCTGAATGAATTTTAAATCTTTTAGGGTGGAGTAGTAGAAGAGGAGCAGAAATAAGTAACTAAGCTCTTTTGATTTTAAACCTATTGCAGAAAAAGTATGCAAATTCTCTATTTTATAATCTATTACATTTGATCTATTGCAATCAGCTATCTCTAAATCAAGAGTGTTTACTATGATGAAAATATTGCAAGAGAAAAACAAATTAAAGCTATACATGGAATATTGGGCTTCACAAATTGCTCAGTGGTAAAGAATTCACCTGCCAATTGCAGTAGATGCAAGAGACATAGGTTCAATTCCTGGGCTGGGAAGATGCCCTGGAGTAGGAAATGACAATTTTCCCCAGTATTCTTGCCTAAAACATCCCATTGACAGAGGAGCCTCGTGAGCTTGCCAAGAGTTGGACATGACTGAGCATGCATGCATACATGGAATATCACTTGTTGGCACCTTTTTAGTAGTCAGACATATTTTGCCAGAAGAGTTCGAAGGACAAGTTTTTCCCATTAGTTAGTCTTTGAAGTTAACAGGAAGAACCATATAAAACCTTGATGAAACATAGATATATAGAAAGCGATCATGTAGGAGAACCAATATCTGATTTTTACTGTTATGAATGCAATTTCTAAGTACTTGGCACTAGACACTAGGAGGCCTTTATTTCTCTGTCTCTAAGAAGCAGTGTGCTTTTTCCTTGCATATATTCCAAATCACTATTTCTGTACAATATATTGTGTCTAGAAAATCCACAACGGGATTTTTGTGGGAAAGACTGATGCATCAGTAAAAACCAAAAAAAAAAAAAAAAAAAAACACCCCAACACTTAAAGGCCAGAAAGACGCAATATTTTCTTTTAACAGAGCCAGAGAAAGGAAACACTTGAGAACAACTCTCAGAGCATTTCAAAGTCACCATCAGGTAAAAATGCTTAGGAGATAAGTAGCTCTCAAAAGTAAAAGAGAAAAATCTAAAAGAGGAAGGGGAACACGATAGTCTCAGTTTCAAGTCTTCTGTCTAGTCAGATGAATTAGAACTTTTAAATTAGACCATTTAAACTAACCTAGGTAATGCATCCTATTCAATTATTTACAAACTGGAAAGCATCAGCAGAGTCTTTCACACAACAATTATTAAATAAAGGGCACACATCCAAAGAGGACCTTTAATGACTCAGATCCAGTTTGACCCCAAGTGCTTATGTGATTGATTTCTTTGAAAGAAGTAAGGATCAAAAAAAAAAAATTCACATTTCCTGTGCTGTTGCATTCTGTTACATTTCATCTTTCTTAGAGATGCAGAATTCACTGACAGAGGCTGACACTTACTAATGAATGTCATGCTAAGTGTGACAATGAAGAGCGGTAACAGAGCCAGAAACCACTGGTCAGGGCGTCTTAGACATGAACTGATTTCAGTGTTTATTGGCAATGTGATCCTGGACAAGTTATACAAAGTTTATGGTCCTTGGTTTTTTCATCTATAAAAATACTTCTTAAATCAATATCGAGAATAACAGGAGCAAGGACACTGGAAAATCAAGCACACTTAATATAATACAAATTCAATTGATACCTTTTTTTTTTTCCCTCTTTTACATGACTGAGCATGCATGCATACATGGAATATCACTTGTTGGCACCTTTTAGTAGTCAGACATATTTTGCCAGAAGAGTTCGAAGGACAAGTTTTTCCCATTAGTTAGTCTTTGAAGTTAACAGGAAGAACCATATAAAACCTTGATGAAACATAGATATATAGAAAGCGATCATGTAGGAGAACCAATATCTGATTTTTACTGTTATGAATGCAATTTCTAAGTACTTGGCACTAGACACTAGGAGGCCTTTATTTCTCTGTCTCTAAGAAGCAGTGTGCTTTTTCCTTGCATATATTCCAAATCACTATTTCTGTACAATATATTGTGTCTAGAAAATCCACAACGGGATTTTTGTGGGAAAGACTGATGCATCAGTAAAAACCAAAAAAAAAAAAAAAAAAAACACCCCAACACTTAAAGGCCAGAAAGACGCAATATTTTCTTTTAACAGAGCCAGAGAAAGGAAACACTTGAGAACAACTCTCAGAGCATTTCAAAGTCACCATCAGGTAAAAATGCTTAGGAGATAAGTAGCTCTCAAAAGTAAAAGAGAAAATCTAAAAGAGGAAGGGGAACACGATAGTCTCAGTTTCAAGTCTTCTGTCTAGTCAGATGAATTAGAACTTTTAAATTAGACCATTTAAACTAACCTAGGTAATGCATCCTATTCAATTATTTACAAACTGGAAAGCATCAGCAGAGTCTTTCACACAACAATTATTAAATAAAGGGCACACATCCAAAGAGGACCTTTAATGACTCAGATCCAGTTTGACCCCAAGTGCTTATGTGATTGATTTCTTTGAAAGAAGTAAGGATCAAAAAAAAAAAATTCACATTTCCTGTGCTGTTGCATTCTGTTACATTTCATCTTTCTTAGAGATGCAGAATTCACTGACAGAGGCTGACACTTACTAATGAATGTCATGCTAAGTGTGACAATGAAGAGCGGTAACAGAGCCAGAAACCACTGGTCAGGGCGTCTTAGACATGAACTGATTTCAGTGTTTATTGGCAATGTGATCCTGGACAAGTTATACAAAGTTTATGGTCCTTGGTTTTTTCATCTATAAAAATACTTCTTAAATCAATATCGAGAATAACAGGAGCAAGGACACTGGAAAATCAAGCACACTTAATATAATACAAATTCAATAGATACCTCCGCCCTCTGTTTTCTCCTCCCTGTTTTCTTCTTCTTTCCTTTCCTCTCTTTTTCCACAGCCATTTCCTGATATAATTATCATACTATAGAAAATAATTTTGCATATTTAGAACAAGATCAGCATGCACTAAAAGACAAAATAATATTAGTGTTAAGAATAGGTGTCTTAATTTTTACAGTGCTTTATTTTAAGTGCTTTGACAGATTGTAGCTAATTTTTCTAAAAAGTTAAGAGATAAAAGGTAAAATTATAATCTCTATCACAAGATAAGAAAAATAAATTATAAAGATCTCTTAAGGATTTCAAGGAATTACTGAGTATAGTGTAAGCTGTTTATATGAATCTGTAGGCATTCTAGAAAAATAAAATTATATGAACTAAAATTTTAAAATTTTGTATATAACATAATTATCAACCATATATGCAATGATTTAGTTAAAAAAGCAAAGCAACTTCTGCAAAGATAGCTGTGGAAAAAATGACAATGCTATAACAGATCAAAAAGTATCACAATCTTACTCTCCAGGATCAATCAATAGTCTTTACTAGAAGCTCATAGGATTATTTTAAGAATCACCATGGAAGGCTTCCCTAGTGGTCCACTGGGTACAGAGTCTGCCTTGCAGTGCAAGGGGCACGGGTTTGATCCCTGGCCTGGGAAGACCCCTTGTGCCGCGGAACAGCTGGACCAGTGTCCAATCATGAGTCAGGGCACTGCAGCAAAAGAGATCAATGCAATGGGAAGCCCACACAGGCCAAAGAATAAAGATGGATGAAAATAAATAAATAAAGAACCAATAAAAGAGGCCAAAAATTTTTTTTTAAATCACCATCAATACTGTTGGAAAATTCTACATTTCATAAATATGTAAAAGGTATGTAGCGGGTAAACAATAAATATCTGTTGTATGAATAAAAACAAATCATTGATGTTTTACATCCTTCTTACTGTGAGATTCCATATTTTCTTTCAAAATAGAAATATCCAGAGCTTCCCTGGTGTCCAGTGGTAAAGAGTCTGCCTTGCAGTACAACGGGCACCGGTTCGATTCCTGGCCTGTGAAGATCTCATGTGTCACAGAGCGGCTGCACTGGTGTGTCCAATTACAAGTCAGCGCTCTGGAGCGCATGTGTCCAGAGCCAGTGCTCTGCAACAAGAGGGGCCACTGCAATGGGAAGCCCACACCGGACAAAGAATAAAGAGATGAAAATAAATAAATAAAAAACCAATAAAAGAGGCCAGAATTGAAAAAGAAAAATAGAAATATCCATTTTTTAGACTTGAATTTAGCTGCAGGTCTTTTTTAGGCCTGCACAGAACAAATTCTTTAAATTGTACAAGGTTATAGCACATTCATTTGCCTTGTATGAGAAACACACAATAGCTCCTAAGTGCTACTGGTATGAACAAACTGAAAAACTTAAATATATGGTTTTATATCTTATACATTATTTGTAAGATAAAGTATTTTTAAGAAGGCATTTCTTATTTGTTTCCTGTAAACTTTAATGAACAAATGTTGGAAACTAGAAAGCTAACTTGTCACATGACTCTAGTTTTGCTTTCTGGTTTGAAGTAAATACCACATATAAAAAATATATACCAAGTCATAAAATCACTTTTCAAAAACTATAACCACTAGCTATTTTGACTTGCAAAATTTAGTATAATAAACCATGCCAATTTTAAAACATGAATTATTGATGGTAAATAAAAGGCTGTTCTTTGTAAATAGCTGTGGGGCTCTGAATTGAAACAGGACCGCTGCAAGCATAAGGAAGCTTAAGCATATTGTTTCAGTTTGGAGCTAAGATGGCGTCTACAGGAAGAGACGAGGGCGTGGTCTAAATTGTTAAGTAATGGTCAAAATTTCTGATTGGTTCCCCTGGTTTCCGCACTCGTGGATGATTGCTTGACCTTTAGCTTGATTGGTGTAATCTATAGTGCAAAACTCCCTTCACTTGCCTATATACGCTGTAAGTCTGCACTAATGAAACGGAACTGCTTTGACGGAACCCCTGCCGTGTCTGATTGTCCCCCCACGTGCGCCAGGGGGCTGGGGGGCCGGCAGTAAGACTTGCCTCTCTCCAAGATCTCCCGGTTCAGCCGGGGGCTATCCCGCTGCCTTCCTTTCTGCGGAAGGTCCCCGCAAATAGCCAAGTTAATTTATAATTTCCAAATCTCTTCATGTATTGATTTTTTAGATTATAATATAAGAATTAATGTAAGAGCAAAATAAAAATTATTATCCTTAGAAGTAAAAGTTTATAGACCTATTTATGGCATTATGACTGACACCATGATAATCCAGAAACAATGTGAAATAAGCAAGAAGGTAAGATGGTTAAAACACTTTTACAATTCAATAATATATTCTACTGGTTTGCTCGATTTATCCACTCAACCTTCCACCTGAAACCCTACCAAGCCTATTCATAAACCATATTCTGATTAGGAGTTCAAATGCCATATAATAAGGCTTATCTTTGAATATGAAACTCATAATTACACAAATGTATGAAGTATTTGCTCCTAAGTCCTTTAGCACCAGAAACTGTATCCCTGAGTAACAAGATAAATTGTTAAAGTTTCAGAAACAATGCTTTCTCTTAGAAAACAGAAAGAGATATCCCTTGATCCTCTGATTAAGGAAAGCTTAATACTGTTGGTGACCAAGCTTTTAACAGTTCAAAAACCGAGTGAGCATAGGATAGGTCGGGAGTGAAATGAGTATCTCTCTAACTTCTTCATGCTACAGATAAAGAAACAATGGTGCCTAAGCAATATTATGATTTACCAAACTTAAAATTTCAATAAGCATTCCTGGAAACTTTATTTTCTGGAATGCATATCAAACTAAGGGGGTAGAAAAGCTGCCTATTGAGTAATTCCCGAGAGTTGACTCATCTTAACCATTCTGTCACTCCATGATCGTCACTGCTGATGGGCTGTGGGCCAGTCCACCATGTGAGGTGTTAATGGTAATGGACTCTGATAAGAAAAGTGTCAGTTCAGCTTTAAGAGCCTCACAACTGATGCAGTCAGACCGACATTTAAAACTCTAATACAATTTGATAAGCCCAACAGTTGGGATCTGTACAGGGATCTGTGTATACAGCAGAGAGCTACAAATAATTAATCTTGTCTGAATATGGAAAAAAACTGTACAAAGGATGCACCTTTGATCTGGGACTTGAAAAAAATGCTGGAATTTCATCAAAATGAGAGGAAAAAAAATTATGTCAGGCATATAAAATGTCACTACCAAAGGCATGGGCAAATGAGACCACCTAGAACAGTCTACGAACTGTTAGCTATCTTCTAAAAATAACTTTAAGTCAGTCTTTTGCCCTTGATTTATTCTGCCTCTGTTTCTTTGGGTCCTTTGCTAAATGCAATTTACACTGCAGAGGAGGTGAACAGAAAGAACGCCGCTGCAGGGTTGGGATTAGAGTAGGGTAAGGAAACAACATACTTGATTAAAGGGGCCTGAAAAAGCCCAGTAGTCATGCAAAAAACAAAAATGAACCTTGAAAAAATTAAAAAAGCGGTTGTTGTTTATGACCCTGCATTATTGTAAGGCTTATCTTTGAATATGAAACTCATAATTACACAAATGTATGAAGTATTTGCTCCTAAGTCCTTTAGCACCAGAAACTGTATCCCTGAGTAACAAGATAAATTGTTAAAGTTTCAGAAACAATGCTTTCTCTTAGAAAACAGAAAGAGATATCCCTTGATCCTCTGATTAAGGAAAGCTTAATACTGTTGGTGACCAAGCTTTTAACAGTTCAAAAACCGAGTGAGCATAGGATAGGTCGGGAGTGAAATGAGTATCTCTCTAACTTCTTCATGCTACAGATAAAGAAACAATGGTGCCTAAGCAATATTATGATTTACCAAACTTAAAATTTCAATAAGCATTCCTGGAAACTTTATTTTCTGGAATGCATATCAAACTAAGGGGGTAGAAAAGCTGCCTATTGAGTAATTCCCGAGAGTTGACTCATCTTAACCATTCTGTCACTCCATGATCGTCACTGCTGATGGGCTGTGGGCCAGTCCACCATGTGAGGTGTTAATGGTAATGGACTCTGATAAGAAAAGTGTCAGTTCAGCTTTAAGAGCCTCACAACTGATGCAGTCAGACCGACATTTAAAACTCTAATACAATTTGATAAGCCCAACAGTTGGGATCTGTACAGGGATCTGTGTATACAGCAGAGAGCTACAAATAATTAATCTTGTCTGAATATGGAAAAAAACTGTACAAAGGATGCACCTTTGATCTGGGACTTGAAAAAAATGCTGGAATTTCATCAAAATGAGAGGAAAAAAAATTATGTCAGGCATATAAAATGTCACTACCAAAGGCATGGGCAAATGAGACCACCTAGAACAGTCTACGAACTGTTAGCTATCTTCTAAAAATAACTTTAAGTCAGTCTTTTGCCCTTGATTTATTCTGCCTCTGTTTCTTTGGGTCCTTTGCTAAATGCAATTTACACTGCAGAGGAGGTGAACAGAAAGAACGCCGCTGCAGGGTTGGGATTAGAGTAGGGTAAGGAAACAACATACTTGATTAAAGGGGCCTGAAAAAGCCCAGTAGTCATGCAATATTTTTAAATATCAAAATTAGTGCCCCAAACTCCATGATGAATGAAATATAACAACATTAAAGACAAGCGGTTGTTGTTTATGACCCTGCATTATTGTACAAAGAGAGGAGTGGTTCCGATCAGCCCCAGGGTTTCAGGTCCGCAACAGACTCCTCAGGTCTACTTCAGCCCGTACAGAGGATGGCTTCGTGAGAATGTAATGGCAGGCAAAGCCACTTGGCAGCGCCACACTTTACATATATGCTCACTTTTTTTTTTTTTGGTAGAGTTTTCACTTTTTTCCACTTGGTTCAAAAAACTAGCAGACATTTACATAAGTGTAGGTGAAGTGACAGTGTTAGTTGCTCAGTCATGTCCACCTTTTTGCGACCCCATGGAATGTACAGGGACACAATTTTTATTCTCTCAGGCTCCCATATGGCTTCAGAAGGCACTCTCCTGCAAGAATCCATTCCAAGCCCTGATCTGTGTGGCTGTGGAAGCTGAGATCCTCTGGCTGCAATGTCGATACTTATTCATAAACAGGGATAAGAGCAACTGCTCTAACAGTAGAGCTACTGTGAGGAAAAGCCTTCAAAAAGGCTTTGTAAATGGAATTAACAGCTTATACTATATCAATTTAGCAATCTCTGATCAACTGAAGTTCAGACATATGTCATATGCAATTTCCAAACATTTCATACCACACTATTATAAACAGGCAACTATAATCTTTCCTTAGCAGACTGGGGCTCTGAGCATGACAAGGGTGTTTTACCACCAGACAAGGATCTAAGGACCTTTTACTTAAGAGTGTCTAAGCAGTTTAGCCAAAGATCTCAGAAACTTAAACTTCGGAGGAGAAGCTATCATTTTAAATTTTGTTCCAGGTATCCTTGGTTAGCGTGTAAGATCCCAGATGCCATGTGGGCAGCATGTCACAGCCTCATTGAATTCTTTGCTTTTTCTGTTTCTTTGGGTCCTTTGCTAAATGCAATTTACACTGCAGAGGAGGTGAACAGAAAGAACCCCTGCAGGGTTGGGATTAGAGTAGGGTAAGGAAACAACATACTTGATTAAAGGGGCCTGAAAAAGCCCAGTAGTCATGCAATATTTTTAAATATCAAAATTAGTGCCCCAAACTCCATGATGAATGAAATATAACAACATTAAAGACAAGCGGTTGTTGTTTATGACCCTGCATTATTGTACAAAGAGAGGAGTGGTTCCGATCAGCCCCAGGGTTTCAGGTCCGCAACAGACTCCTCAGGTCTACTTCAGCCCGTACAGAGGATGGCTTCGTGAGAATGTAATGGCAGGCAAAGCCACTTGGCAGCGCCACACTTTACATATATGCTCACTTTTTTTTTTTTTGGTAGAGTTTTCACTTTTTTCCACTTGGTTCAAAAAACTAGCAGACATTTACATAAGTGTAGGTGAAGTGACAGTGTTAGTTGCTCAGTCATGTCCACCTTTTTGCGACCCCATGGAATGTACAGGGACACAATTTTTATTCTCTCAGGCTCCCATATGGCTTCAGAAGGCACTCTCCTGCAAGAATCCATTCCAAGCCCTGATCTGTGTGGCTGTGGAAGCTGAGATCCTCTGGCTGCAATGTCGATACTTATTCATAAACAGGGATAAGAGCAACTGCTCTAACAGTAGAGCTACTGTGAGGAAAAGCCTTCAAAAAGGCTTTGTAAATGGAATTAACAGCTTATACTATATCAATTTAGCAATCTCTGATCAACTGAAGTTCAGACATATGTCATATGCAATTTCCAAACATTTCATACCACACTATTATAAACAGGCAACTATAATCTTTCCTTAGCAGACTGGGGCTCTGAGCATGACAAGGGTGTTTTACCACCAGACAAGGATCTAAGGACCTTTTACTTAAGAGTGTCTAAGCAGTTTAGCCAAAGATCTCAGAAACTTAAACTTCGGAGGAGAAGCTATCATTTTAAATTTTGTTCCAGGTATCCTTGGTTAGCGTGTAAGATCCCAGATGCCATGTGGGCAGCATGTCACAGCCTCATTGACAACATGACACATTAAAAGGAGTAAGGAAACAGTAAAATCAAGATAGAGCTTTTTAACAAATGCAAAGGCATTCTGAACATTCATAATAATCAGATCTTAAACACATCTGTAGTCTTTTTTAAGACTCATGTGGCAACTCCAGAGGGAATAAAAAGCTTCACAAAAAAATGAGACATCAAGACAACCTCTTTGTTACACATACATGCACACACACAAATGCTGCCTCCTGTGTCAGATCCACTGGACAAAGGAAGTCCCCTCAGAGATAATCACTAACACTAAGGAGGCTTAATGTCACATGTATATAAACCTTTCTTCCTTCACTCATAGCCTTTACAGAGGTACGCCTGACACGTCACTCTTCCCTACTGCACTACCAGGTGTTTTCTAATTCATTTAACTACTTGCTTCAGTTCAGTGGCAGGGCTTATGGGGCTGTTTAAATAGTATGAGGCTTTTACCTTGATTCTTCTTACCTACTAAAATTGTGGCATCAATTTAAGACATGAAGTTGAACTGTTTCACGTTTTCACTCACGCCCCTTGCATCCACTGTACACCAGCCACTTACTCCTATTCCCCTTTCAATCTGCTTCTATTTTCACTACACAGCTCTAACCAGTGTCTTAAAGAGTCTTCCTGAGTATCTCAATCAACAAATTCATTTACCCTCCAAGTACTGGACATTTTGCTATGACTCCTTCAAAAGGCTTTGTAAATGGAATTAACAGCTTATACTATATCAATTTAGCAATCTCTGATCAACTGAAGTTCAGACATATGTCATATGCAATTTCCAAACATTTCATACCACACTATTATAAACAGGCAACTATAATCTTTCCTTAGCAGACTGGGGCTCTGAGCATGACAAGGGTGTTTTACCACCAGACAAGGATCTAAGGACCTTTTACTTAAGAGTGTCTAAGCAGTTTAGCCAAAGATCTCAGAAACTTAAACTTCGGAGGAGAAGCTATCATTTTAAATTTTGTTCCAGGTATCCTTGGTTAGCGTGTAAGATCCCAGATGCCATGTGGGCAGCATGTCACAGCCTCATTGACAACATGACACATTAAAAGGAGTAAGGAAACAGTAAAATCAAGATAGAGCTTTTTAACAAATGCAAAGGCATTCTGAACATTCATAATAATCAGATCTTAAACACATCTGTAGTCTTTTTTAAGACTCATGTGGCAACTCCAGAGGGAATAAAAAGCTTCACAAAAAAATGAGACATCAAGACAACCTCTTTGTTACACATACATGCACACACACAAATGCTGCCTCCTGTGTCAGATCCACTGGACAAAGGAAGTCCCCTCAGAGATAATCACTAACACTAAGGAGGCTTAATGTCACATGTATATAAACCTTTCTTCCTTCACTCATAGCCTTTACAGAGGTACGCCTGACACGTCACTCTTCCCTACTGCACTACCAGGTGTTTTCTAATTCATTTAACTACTTGCTTCAGTTCAGTGGCAGGGCTTATGGGGCTGTTTAAATAGTATGAGGCTTTTACCTTGATTCTTCTTACCTACTAAAATTGTGGCATCAATTTAAGACATGAAGTTGAACTGTTTCACGTTTTCACTCACGCCCCTTGCATCCACTGTACACCAGCCACTTACTCCTATTCCCCTTTCAATCTGCTTCTATTTTCACTACACAGCTCTAACCAGTGTCTTAAAGAGTCTTCCTGAGTATCTCAATCAACAAATTCATTTACCCTCCAAGTACTGGACATTTTGCTATGACTCCTTCAAATTCTCTTTTCCTTCTCTTTCTATTGAAGCACAAGGCTCCCCAGGCTCTCTTTATATTCACACTCGATTGGCTTCCCTTCTATTTTTAACATTAATGTTCTTCGAGATTTGATTCTCTTGTTACCTTTCCTTCTCTATCTTGAGCTCAGATCGCTCCTGAACACCAGAGACAAATCCTTGTTTTCATTTGATATAGCTTCTTACATGTCTACCAGTAACTTTTGATGACCATGGCCACATGAAAACTCATTTCATTCACAATTCCACCATTCTTCAAATCAGCCAGGCATGAACAATGGCATCTATTTTGATGACACTTTTTTAGTTTTAGGCCCTATTTCCAATAATCTAGAGTCAAATCATGAAATTTTAACATCTATAGCACTACAAACACCTGGGGTGCAGCAGAGTAAGAATGAAGCACAGGGTTAAAGCCCATCAGAATGAGTTGATTAAGAATAGCAGGCCAACTCTCACTACACAGAGGCACTCCCATGTACAGAGGCACTTGTTTTTTCTTACACCTTGAAAATCCTCCATCACCTACCACTTAGAGCCTGTGTATCACTCAACGCTGACTTTAAACAGTCCTTCCTTCATGAAGCCTTTGCTGATAAACTTCCCTTCCATACTAGCATAATCTTTCTTCTTTTGAACACAGACTTCACTTCAGTCACTTTCTGCCCCTTATTGTTCAATTTTTGTTTCCTCTGTTCATATATCTCTCTCCACTATATTTGTAAATTTCTCAAAATATTCCTGCAGCCATGCCATTGCTCACTTGGACTATTATTGATTTTATAACATTCTTTCCCTCTATATTTAAAGTCATGTTTAGTTCATTCTCAGATGAAATGGTAAATTCCTTGAAGAAAGAGTATCATATTCATCTTTTTCTTATTTTCAAAGCATAGAACTTTAAGTTGCTCAATAAATTTTGTAAAATAAGTTTAATCTAAACACCTGTAAATTGAAAATGAGTCCAGGAGAGTTAAAAGTCAAAAGTATATCTTACTTTCACTTGCTGTTCCAGTTCATGACAGAAAATCAGGAAACATTTAAAGTAAAATAAAGTTCTTTTATATTTTTTCCCAGGTAAAATCAATTACTGCATGTTCTTTCAGAGTGGTGTTAGGGTACATCTTTGATTGACTCTCTATTTACTAGGCTCTTTTATAATTTTGTAGGTCTAGAGGCTATTTTGTAGAAAATTGGTATCAATTCAAATGATCTCCATATGAGACTAATGCATATGATTCAGGTCTATAAGCATGCATATTAATAGTGTCCAGGAGAGATACAATTGGTTTTAGTCTGACAAAAATGATAATTCCAAATACTATAATACATTGCTCTGTAGATATCATCCAGACTTACACCTATTAGAAACATTTCAGCATTCTTGACAGGTTATATAAATTCTATCTTCCAAAATCTCCTTCGAACTCAATTTTGACATTTTACCTGTTACTTCATTAATTAATGATTCAAAAAATCTTTGACACCCATTTATTTTATATTACATGAAAGCCATGTTTTTAGCCCTTAGAAAATTATAATTTAAGAATCCCAAATCTTGTATCACAGTTTTAACAATAGAAAAATAATGACGTGAGCTAACATCTATTCTACCCTTACTATGTGACAGACATTCTGGGTTTGGTCTCTAATTCTGTTAATAGTCAAAGTAACTCTACAAGGCTATCACTATGATAAACAAGCTGATTTAGAGATGACTAAACTGACACATACGGAGTCTAGCTGGAATTTTTAGAAATTCCTTCCATGAAGCCTTTGCTGATAAATTTCCCCTTCCATACTAGCATAATCTTTCTTCTTTTAAAAACCTATTATCTTCCCCCTTTTCCCAATTTTTTATATTTGTAAATTTCTCAAAATATTCCTGCAGCCATGCCATTGCTCACTTGGACTATTATTGATTTTATAACATTCTTTCCCTCTATATTTAAAGTCATGTTTAGTTCATTCTCAGATGAAATGGTAAATTCCTTGAAGAAAGAGTATCATATTCATCTTTTTCTTATTTTCAAAGCATAGAACTTTAAGTTGCTCAATAAATTTTGTAAAATAAGTTTAATCTAAACACCTGTAAATTGAAAATGAGTCCAGGAGAGTTAAAAGTCAAAAGTATATCTTACTTTCACTTGCTGTTCCAGTTCATGACAGAAAATCAGGAAACATTTAAAGTAAAATAAAGTTCTTTTATATTTTTTCCCAGGTAAAATCAATTACTGCATGTTCTTTCAGAGTGGTGTTAGGGTACATCTTTGATTGACTCTCTATTTACTAGGCTCTTTTATAATTTTGTAGGTCTAGAGGCTATTTTGTAGAAAATTGGTATCAATTCAAATGATCTCCATATGAGACTAATGCATATGATTCAGGTCTATAAGCATGCATATTAATAGTGTCCAGGAGAGATACAATTGGTTTTAGTCTGACAAAAATGATAATTCCAAATACTATAATACATTGCTCTGTAGATATCATCCAGACTTACACCTATTAGAAACATTTCAGCATTCTTGACAGGTTATATAAATTCTATCTTCCAAAATCTCCTTCGAACTCAATTTTGACATTTTACCTGTTACTTCATTAATTAATGATTCAAAAAATCTTTGACACCCATTTATTTTATATTACATGAAAGCCATGTTTTTAGCCCTTAGAAAATTATAATTTAAGAATCCCAAACCTTGTATCACAGTTTTAACAATAGAAAAATAATGACGTGAGCTAACATCTATTCTACCCTTACTATGTGACAGACATTCTGGGTTTGGTCTCTAATTCTGTTAATAGTCAAAGTAACTCTACAAGGCTATCACTATGATAAACAAGCTGATTTAGAGATGACTAAACTGACACATACGGAGTCTAGCTTGTTAAAGGTTACCTCTCTCTATTTGAAGTTAGAACATTTTAATTTCACTCTTTATATTGCCCTTTAGAACTATGTATTTTCCGAAATGATCCCTTCCTACCCAATATGCTGTTTTACACGGCCTGAGGTACAGTCCTAATTCCTTTCCTTCTGAGACTGCCAGCCAACTGCTGTCACATCCCACTGCTTCCTAAACTATGTTTAATATCCAAACTGAGGTGACCCTCAAATCTGATAAAACATCTTAGTAGAGCGATTCTCAAACTTTACCATGCCTCAAAACTGCCTGAAGACTTGATATAAAATACAAACTATTGAGTCTTATCCTACAAATTTCTGGTTCAGTAGGTCTCAGGAAGTAGGGATTTGTAATTCTAAAATGTTCCCAAGTGATGCGGACACTGCCTGTACGGAGGTCACCCTTTGAAAATCACTGTCTCTGTATATACTGCTAACTCCCCTGCAGGATGACTGCCATGTAATCTGAGTTAGACAATCATCTGTTTCTTGGCCATGATATGTATATTGTTCACCTGCTCTTCCTGGATGAGTTTCACCTCCCCTCTATCTCCTTTTGCTACTAAATAAGCATTATTCCTCACATGCATTACTGTTAAAACAACGTGTGTGTGCTTAGTTGCTCAGTCATGTCCAACTCTTTGCAACCCCATGGACTGTAGCCAGCCAGGCTCCTCTGTCTATGGGGATCCTCCTGGAAAGAATACTGGAGTGGGGGTTGCCATGCTCTCCTCCAGGGGATCTTCCCAACCTGGGAATCAAACCCACGTCTCCCACATTGCAGGTAGATTCTTTACCATCTGAGCCATTAGGGAAGCCCAAGAATACTGGAGTGGGTAGCCTATCCAGCAGGTCTTCCCAATCCAAAAATTGAGCTGGGGTCTCATGCATTGCAGGTGGATTCTTTACCAGTGGAGGTTCAGGACCAGCAAAGCTTGTTACAACAATATGTAATAGATAATCTGAAATGTACTGGTGGGGGCAACCTGAGATGTAGTGATAGATTCTCCCAAAGGCCCCAGTTCACAGCCCTATTTGGCTGCCTTAATATGAATATAGGACATTTAACATTTTAACATTAACAGTTAACATTTTGGTGGGTGGTGAGGGGGTGTGAAGTTCTCTGAGATACCAAGTCTCCACTGCCATATGCCTACAAATTACTACCCTTGAAACAGCTGCTAATTACATTGCTCCTACTGCCATTACTACTGTAATTGCTTCCAACCTGTCCCCTACTGCTTCCTAGCTCCAAGGCTGTTTCGTCATGGCCAAATAAGTTTATTGGCATGGTGTCCTTTTTCCAAAGTTACCTATTGGTCTGGCATTGATGATTTATGGAGTCAATGCACTAGTGGTTAAACCGTTATAAGAAATGAAGAGCAACACATTTGACATTCATCTCTGGTGCGATTCCACTGGTGAAGAAAAGTAAATGGAGAAAATATTAAAAAAAAAGAAGAAGAAGAAACAAAAGTGAAAAAAATTGCATATTATTTATCAGTAAAACAAACCTTTCTTGACAGTTTAGCAAGCCTCTCTGTTATCAAACTATAATAGGTTGCCAGGGCACACGAACCTAATGCATGTTATTGAAAACAGCCTGGTTTGTAAATGTGCTTTTAAAATAGCTTTCTTGCATATTGTTTTATTATTAGAAAATCTTCTATTAGCTACCCAGTCTACTACCACATCATAAGACCAAAGTATATGATGCTGTTAAGTGTTGATACATTTAGATAGAAGCTGGTTTGAAAAGTCGGATAGATTCTTACTGAAATATAATTTTCATAAGATCTGTGAGCTAGAGAACTGAGCTTAATGGACATCAGAAAGAGCACTCTACTTGTTTCTGATGGCTAGCAAGAGGGATTAGCAAGAGGCTTTGGTCAGGAATAGACCAAAGGGAAAGAAGCAGTTACTTTTAAAATCATACTTCTAACTCATAAATAGGATGTTTTAACATTTATAAATAGGATGTCAATTCTGACTTGTGTCATGGCAAAGAAAAAAGAAAAAACATATCCTGAGGCCCCAGTCTCCTCTGACTTCTTTCATGATACTTTCTCAAATGATTCACTGAGGAAAATCTAAAGGGAGTCTCTCAACTGTCAAAATGATGTCATACTCTTTATGCCTATTTAAAAACTGTCTGAGACCTACCATATGAACCAGCAGTTCCACTTTTGTGCATATATCCAGAGAAAACCATAACTTGAACAAATGCATGTACCCCAGTGCTTACTGCAGCACTACTTACAACTGCCAAGATATGGAGATAACTGAAATGTCCATCGACAGAGGAATGGATAAAGAAGAGGTGGTACCTATGTACCTTGGAATATTAGTCATACCAAGTCTCCACTGCCATATGCCTACAAATTACTACCCTTGAAACAGCTGCTAATTACATTGCTCCTACTGCCATTACTACTGTAATTGCTTCCAACCTGTCCCCTACTGCTTCCTAGCTCCAAGGCTGTTTCGTCATGGCCAAATAAGTTTATTGGCATGGTGTCCTTTTTCCAAAGTTACCTATTGGTCTGGCATTGATGATTTATGGAGTCAATGCACTAGTGGTTAAACCGTTATAAGAAATGAAGAGCAACACATTTGACATTCATCTCTGGTGCGATTCCACTGGTGAAGAAAAGTAAATGGAGAAAATATTAAAAAAAAAGAAGAAGAAGAAACAAAAGTGAAAAAAATTGCATATTATTTATCAGTAAAACAAACCTTTCTTGACAGTTTAGCAAGCCTCTCTGTTATCAAACTATAATAGGTTGCCAGGGCACACGAACCTAATGCATGTTATTGAAAACAGCCTGGTTTGTAAATGTGCTTTTAAAATAGCTTTCTTGCATATTGTTTTATTATTAGAAAATCTTCTATTAGCTACCCAGTCTACTACCACATCATAAGACCAAAGTATATGATGCTGTTAAGTGTTGATACATTTAGATAGAAGCTGGTTTGAAAAGTCGGATAGATTCTTACTGAAATATAATTTTCATAAGATCTGTGAGCTAGAGAACTGAGCTTAATGGACATCAGAAAGAGCACTCTACTTGTTTCTGATGGCTAGCAAGAGGGATTAGCAAGAGGCTTTGGTCAGGAATAGACCAAAGGGAAAGAAGCAGTTACTTTTAAAATCATACTTCTAACTCATAAATAGGATGTTTTAACATTTATAAATAGGATGTCAATTCTGACTTGTGTCATGGCAAAGAAAAAAGAAAAAACATATCCTGAGGCCCCAGTCTCCTCTGACTTCTTTCATGATACTTTCTCAAATGATTCACTGAGGAAAATCTAAAGGGAGTCTCTCAACTGTCAAAATGATGTCATACTCTTTATGCCTATTTAAAAACTGTCTGAGACCTACCATATGAACCAGCAGTTCCACTTTTGTGCATATATCCAGAGAAAACCATAACTTGAACAAATGCATGTACCCCAGTGCTTACTGCAGCACTACTTACAACTGCCAAGATATGGAGATAACTGAAATGTCCATCGACAGAGGAATGGATAAAGAAGAGGTGGTACCTATGTACCTTGGAATATTAGTCATAGAAAAGAATGGAAAAAAGCCATTTGCAGTAACATGGGTGGATATAGAGATTATCATACTAAGTGAAGTCAGACAGAGAAAGTCAAATATCATACAGTATCACTGAGATACGGAATCTAATTTTTAAAAGTGATATAAATGAACTTATTCAGAAAACTTATACAGACTTACAGAGTTTGAAAACAAATTTACGGTTACCAAAAGGTAAACGTGGGTGATGGGGACAAATTAGGAGCATGGGATGAACACACATACACTACTATATATAAAATAGATAACTAACAAAGAAGTACTGTATAGGGGCTTCCCTGGTGGTCCAGTGGGTAAGGACACCGCCTTGCAGTGCAAGGGGCGCCGGTTCCATCCCTGGCCTGAGAAGATCCCACGTGCCGCGGAGCAGGTGGACCCGTGTGTCCAATTACCAAGCCGGAGGTCTGGAGCGCATGCGCCCAGAGCCGGTGCTCTGCGACAACAGATGCCACCGCGATGGGAGGCCCACATGGGCCAAAGAACAAATATGGATGAAGCTAGACAAACGAAAACCAGTGGAAGTGGCCCGCCCACCCCCCTCCCTCCCTACCCCTACCAAAATAAATAAATAAATAAATGTTTAAAAACAAAAAAAAGAAGTACTGTATAGCACAGGAAACTCTACTCAATATTGTATAATAACAAATATGGGAAAAGACTGAAAAAGAATGAATATATTTGTATAACTAATACTAACAACAACATTGTAAATCAACTATATACTGCAATAGTTTTTATAAAATCCAAAAAATAAAAGGTCCCTAAATTATAATTTACCAATTATAAATATTATTTAATCTATAAAGTATCTTATGGTAATGATTGATTTTATTGGGACCACTGACCAGCTATATTCTTTATATTCAAGACTGGTTTTAGCTATTTGAGGTCTTTTGTGATTTCATACAACTTTTATTTTTTTTCTATTTCTGTAAAACATTTCCTCGGAATTTTAACAGAGACTTCATTTAAATCTGTGGCTTGTCTTGTGTAGAATGGACTTTTTAAAAAAAAAATGGCCTCTTTTATTGGCTTTTTATTTATTTATTTTCATCCATCTTTATTCATTGGCCTGTGTGGGCCTCTCATTGCAGTGGCCTTTCTCGTTGCAAAGCATCGGCTCTGGGCACAAGCGTTCCAGAGAGCTGGCTCCTGTTTGGCAACACTGGTTCAGCTGTTCCATGGCATGCTGGATCTTCCTGGGCCAGGGACTGAACCAGTGCCCCTTGTGTTGCAAGGCAGACTGTTTACCCACTGGAACACAAGGGAAGCCCTAGAATGGACATTTTAGCAACACTAATTCTTCTAATCTGTGAAAACAGGGTATATTGCTATTTGCTTCTTCTTTGATTTCACCCGTTAATTTTTTATAGTTTTCAGTTTATAGATCTTCCACCTCCTTGGCTTAATTTATTCCTAAGTATTTTATTCCTTTTGATGTTATTAGGAATGAGATTATTTTCTTAATGTCTTTTTTCAAATAGTTTGTTAGTGTATGGAAATGTGACTGATGTGAATCACTTTGGCATCTCTGCACTGATGAATATATATAGGTATTTCTCCACAATTATAACCTTAAAATGATTACAACTTGAATAACTTAAATGAGGCATGAAAATAGCCTCCATGTTTTTCCCTCACAAAATATGAGAAACATAGTGATGAATTTTGGAGTATGTATAGACTTAGGGCTCTTGGTATATAATATAATTAAAAGATTCACTTCATCAATAGGGAAACTAGACCAAGGTAGGGAAATGAATTGTTTATGATTGTTGCAGAGAGGAAACCAGTTCTGACCCCATGATGAAACTGCTTCTTTGACTTGCTTTTTATTGCTTTTGTTATTATAATCATACATAATGGTTCGCCTCAGAGAATCCTGTCCCTCAGCCAGATTGTTAAACTACAGTGCCTTTGTTCTGAACCCTCATCTGAAGAGGCTAGGAAGGGAGAAATTAACACATCCTTTGCCTAAAACTTGCCATTCTAGGAGATGTTCCTAAGATTAATGGCCTTTTGACTCTGCTTCCACACCTCCCCCCATCTCTGCATTATAAAAGAACCTGGCCTCCAGACCCAGAGAAGACAGTTATTTTGAGGTGCTAGCCTACCATCTCAGTCAGCTGCTTTCCAAATAAAGACAATTTCCTTGCCTCAACACCTCCTCTTTTGGATTCATTGGTTTGTTGGATGGTGAGCAGAGTGGGCTTGGACTTGCTAACAAGATGACGAAGCGCTCAAAGCAGAAGAGATGACAGAACTGGAAATCAATTGTTTCGCTATGCCTTCCTCTGTCCTTTCAAGTTACTTATTTCCTTAAAACAGGTAAACTCAATTCTATTGACATTTTGGGCTGCATGACTGTTGTAAAGGGGCTGTTCTGTGCACTGTGGGTGTTGAGCAGTATCCCTGGTCTCTACTCACTACATGCAGCAGCATCGCTTTCACAGCTGTGACAATCAAAAATATTTCGACTCTCACATAGTCCCTGGGTGTGGTGGGGCGAATACTGCCCCAATTTACAACCACTGCCTTAAGATGAATAAAGTTGAAATTCTGGAGAAAACCTTAAGAGAGTCATAGAAGTCAAGGAAATTAAAATACACATATATGGAATCTGATTTACAGTTGTTTCCATTTTCTTTGACCTTCAGTATATATAAGCTCCTTGAATGCAGAATTATATCTGATTTTATATCTCTTGCATATTGGAGAGACACACAGTAAATAAGTTTGTATGCAAAGACATTATTACAGAATTGTCAGAAGGAAAAATATATTGGATATTTGATTCTGTGTGTGCTAGTGCATTCCAAAAGAGCAAAAATTGCCAAAATATAACATTTAAAAGTCTTACAGTGACTTCTTACAATAACATTGGAAGTGAGAAACTAACAGAGAACTGAAGTCAGCTTGTTTCTCTTTTACATAGCATTTGAATTGCCCACAATTATCGTTTGAATCCCACACATCAGACTACCTGCATCTATGGAGCCCCTAAAGCTTCCAACAGCAACTTAAGAGATTCAGGCTGTGACTGGGGTGAACAAAAGCCTGCCACAGCAAAAACGTCTGCAAATGCTCACTGTGTACAAACCCATTTTTAGCTAAAGGTTTTCTTTCAAATTCCAGAAGAGAAACCAAAACCTTGATTTTTCTCACATGAAGCAGGAAAGAGCCTTACACCAACTTTATTACTGCATCTTTTAACCTTGTATCTGATACAAAGATAGATACCTAAAGTGTGAAAGTATAAGAATTTTGAGTAATTAATACAGCTATTTCAACTTGAAGGAGTCTGATAACTATAAAATAGAAATGTAAGTAGTTAAATACCTAGTACTTTTTATATAGCAGATGATGATCAATAAAATATTAACTGGCTGTTTGAGTGCTTAACAATTTAACAGGAATTATTAAGCCATAGTAAATTACAAATGTGTCTTACCATCAAAATTAAACTAATCCCTAAACTTATTTTGGTCCATAGCTTAGTATGAACCTGCCGCCTGATGATATAATAAAGAAAAATAAGTAAAGACCTGTCTCTATAAGATTGGAGCAGTATAACAACTATTTTACTGATTGATACACTGGAACATAAAATTGCACAGGTTACAGGTATGAAAAGAATAAGAAATGGTTAAATATTGATATTGCTTCAGTTACTTAGGATAAGAAGCATTGTGAACTTTAATTTCTTGGCTAAAATAGTGGGGTGTTATTGGGGAGGATGCTAGTTGGCTGGCTGAAACTCAACGTTTTGGCCACTGTTTCTTCAGTCACTTAACATGACTCTAGCTAAAAGCAACAATGATGTAACAAAACCAACCTTCCTAACCACAGTGCATAACAAAAATATTTGTAGTATCACCATATACTTCTAGGATTCACTGTTTCTTATAAACTGATGGTAGCTTTCAAATCTAACAGCAAAGCAGTTATTTAACATGATCAGGACCTGATGATTCTAAAGCAGAGATATGGTTGCTGCAATTCAACCATAATGGTATCATTTAGCCTCCTGTTGAGCTAATATACTAGTTCAGTGGTTCTTAGATGGCTAAACTGTCTACTTTCTTCTCAAGTCCAACCTATATATTTTGTAGAGAAAAATCAGTACTTAAGAAAAGGAAAATAATAGAAAAAGAAAATTCCTGAATTTGATTTTCTCTTTTATATCTCAATATTAAATATGCCTAGATTTGAAATATAAATCAGACTATGAATGCACACTGATATTATCTGAATCCTCATTGTACTTTTATTAATTCTATAAAATACTCCTTTTCAGCAAGAAATATCCAAGGCCCCAAACATAAATATGTGCTTATAGTTAAGGTTTTTGATTCCATGGCTGAGACATTAATTTTTAAGCATGAGTGCTTTTGTTTTAAAAGTGTTTTAAATCTTTGGCATTTGTTATACTCTGTGCTTTAACATTTGACAAATAAGGAACAGTAAGAGGATAACTGTATTTTTCTCATGAACAATTATTCTAAAAATAAGAAAAATCAATATGAGACAGCAAACTTGCCCAAGTAGCATTAAAGAAATAAAAATAGCTAGTTATTTTAAACTGGTTCAGCTTTAAATGAGTATGAACCTGCCGCCTGATGATATAATAAAGAAAAATAAGTAAAGACCTGTCTCTATAAGATTGGAGCAGTATAACAACTATTTTACTGATTGATACACTGGAACATAAAATTGCACAGGTTACAGGTATGAAAAGAATAAGAAATGGT
Source organism: Tragulus kanchil (assembly GCA_022376925.1). Lineage (NCBI taxonomy): Eukaryota > Metazoa > Chordata > Mammalia > Artiodactyla > Tragulidae > Tragulus > Tragulus kanchil. The sequence goes on from JAIOJX010000030.1 coordinate 97,041,657, forward strand.
TAAATATTGATATTGCTTCAGTTACTTAGGATAAGAAGCATTGTGAACTTTAATTTCTTGGCTAAAATAGTGGGGTGTTATTGGGGAGGATGCTAGTTGGCTGGCTGAAACTCAACGTTTTGGCCACTGTTTCTTCAGTCACTTAACATGACTCTAGCTAAAAGCAACAATGATGTAACAAAACCAACCTTCCTAACCACAGTGCATAACAAAAATATTTGTAGTATCACCATATACTTCTAGGATTCACTGTTTCTTATAAACTGATGGTAGCTTTCAAATCTAACAGCAAAGCAGTTATTTAACATGATCAGGACCTGATGATTCTAAAGCAGAGATATGGTTGCTGCAATTCAACCATAATGGTATCATTTAGCCTCCTGTTGAGCTAATATACTAGTTCAGTGGTTCTTAGATGGCTAAACTGTCTACTTTCTTCTCAAGTCCAACCTATATATTTTGTAGAGAAAAATCAGTACTTAAGAAAAGGAAAATAATAGAAAAAGAAAATTCCTGAATTTGATTTTTCTCTTTTTATATCTCAATATTAAATATGCCTAGATTTGAAATATAAATCAGACTATGAATGCACACTGATATTATCTGAATCCTCATTGTACTTTTATTAATTCTATAAAATACTCCTTTTCAGCAAGAAATATCCAAGGCCCCAAACATAAATATGTGCTTATAGTTAAGGTTTTTGATTCCATGGCTGAGACATTAATTTTTAAGCATGAGTGCTTTTGTTTTAAAAGTGTTTTAAATCTTTGGCATTTGTTATACTCTGTGCTTTAACATTTGACAAATAAGGAACAGTAAGAGGATAACTGTATTTTTCTCATGAACAATTATTCTAAAAATAAGAAAAATCAATATGAGACAGCAAACTTGCCCAAGTAGCATTAAAGAAATAAAAATAGCTAGTTATTTTAAACTGGTTCAGCTAGGTGTAGTATCCTAAGCTATGCTTTCTCATCTTGGGAGCTACTAAAACTTCACTATGAGTATAAAGCAAAAGCAAAAATAGAAAACAGTTCAAATTCTAAATGCCAAGTATAGAAAAGCAGGACAAAGAAGCTTCCTATGACATAAATCATATTTGTTTACTTTTTTCTTGTCAGATAACAAGACCACACCTTTGGAAAGAATAACATTGAGTAATGTGCCTTTATGTGACCATATTTTCAACATGAAAGAGATTTTTAAAGAACTATTTATTATCTACCTACAAATCTGATGTGTATTCAAAGATATGACATTTGTTAACATTGAAAACACACAGGATTAAATTTCCAAAGGAGTACCATATACAGTTTATACCTTAAGTCACATATAACACACTGGGCTTCCCTGGTGGTCCAGTGGGTAAAGAGTCCACCTTGCAGTGCAAGGGGCCCCAGTTCAATCCCTGGCCTGGGAAGATCCCACATACCACAGAGTGGCTGGGCCAGTGTGTCCAATTACGAGCCAGTGCTCTGGAGCGCACGTACCCAGTGCCAGTGCTCTGCAACAAGAGAGGCCCCTGCAATGGGAGACTTACATAGGCCGAAGAATAAAGATGGATGAAAATAAATGAATAAAAAGCCAACAAAAAGGTCAAAAAATATTTTTTAAAAAAATGCCTTGTCACCCCAATTTTTTAAAAAAACACAATATTAGAAATTAAGATATTAAATATGAGCTGCTTTATCTTTTATAATGTTCCATGAATATTGACTGATTCTGAAGATGCTGGAAATATTTTACATTATCATAGTCAACTTGAGTTGCATATTGAATTCAAAATCCATTTTGGTATTTATATTAATGATAATAGAGAGACCACTATAAAGAATCCAAAATAGATATAAACAATTGTGATCTTAAACATTTTAGCACAAACACTAGCAATTCCCATCTATTAGGGATTTACTGTTTTCTAGGTACTACTATGCTAAATGGTTACGCAAGGTCATACATTATAAAAAAAAAAAAAAAACTCTTTGAAGAAATCTTTCACTTCTTGTAAGAGAAAATGAGTTAGAGAATTTAGTTTTTAAAAAAAAAAAATCCCATGTGAAAAACTATCTGCTTCTTGATACTACCCAAAGTTTGTCTGACTTCCATGCATCTCCCCCAAACACACACACACACACACACACACCCCCCAATGAACACACCCACAAAAGAAATGTTACATGAACTAAATTAACCTCTTTTTAGATAATCACAGGGACTGAAGCAACATATTTTATGAGAGGACCAGGCCACAACACCAAATATTGTTCCAGAGTCCACATCTTGTTCTATCTGGGGGAGAGGGAGTTCTCCCCAACTACTCCCACATATACTTCCTTTCTGAACTTTGATCATTTTTGTATGATCTAAACCACATATTTTAGCACTGAATCACATATTGTCTTATTACTTTGATGTTTTTGATGTGTCTGTCTTGGGTTCCCATCTTTATTTCAAATCTAAATTTTAGACCGCTATAGCTTTACAGCAATGTGGCAATTAGCATTGTCAAAGAACTATGTCTATGTTCTCTGTCCAAAGGTCTTAAAAAAGAGAACTGGATATAATTTGTTCCTTAACATATGGCTGGCTTGCTTGAACTGTTGATCCATAGAACAGATAGTACCTACAAGGGCAGATAAGTTCCAATGCCCTAGAATAAGATGCTTTGCTACCTAGAACAGGAAGAGGAATCTATTATTGAATCAGATTCTTTTTTGAAGGATCTCCTGCTCCAAAACAAAGTCAGCTATTCCCAAGGTTAGCTGGGCTTTCCACCCACCCCCAAGTGAGACAGAAACCAAACCATCCCTGGAGCTTTGAGATAATTAAAATATTTTCTTCTTCCTCCCTTCACCATTTCTCATTACTACTACAGCAAATTTGGTAAATTTATTTAATAAAAGCACTATTTCCCAAAGAAATTAGTTAACTAGTTGAATGGCAGAATATTCCTAGTTGTATAATTATGAGCTTGTGAAACATTATGAGATTCTAGCTGTCTCCTTTATTTATGACAGCTTTCACTTTCTCTACACCCTTCATTCTCATCCTACTGATGACTTAAAGAACACAATATTGCAAAACTCGACATATTCCTGTTGGCTTTTTCCAATGATCTGAGAAAACCACTCCAAAATGACTGTAATTCACTTATTTGACTATCTAACATATACTTCACTTATATTTTAATCATAACACATTTCTTAAACTTTAACACAGTTGGGGAACTTAAGTATTCTGCATATGGAAGCTATTAGAACAGGTGGCACAGTCATGGTTGATTGTCCTCCTAAACGGCAATAATGCACCCTTTGGTATTTTGATGAAGCTGACTTAGCCACCTGCGGCTGACTTCTCACTATCTTAATTTTACTTGGAGTCATAAACTTCACATCTTAAGGAAAAGGAAGAAAATAAGAAACTTCTAGCTTCCTCTACACTCCCTAATATTTTGATGGATTCTGGCAGTGATATCACATATGATAAAATGTATGAAAGATAAGTCCACTGACCTCATAGAACATAATACAAAGGCATTTTATGGTCTGATAATATGACGCAAGAAGCATTACATCAATTCAATACAGAAACGATAGTGTTTTCAATAACTTGTGCTAAACAGATGAATATCCAAATGTAATAAATGAACCTAGATTCTGACCTTACACGCTTCACAAAAATTAACTTGAAGTAGAACAAAGGCCTAAATGTAAAATCAAAAATGATGAAACTCCTTTATAATAACACAGGAAGAGGAATCTATTTTATTTTGAATCAGATTCTTTTTGAAGGATCTCCTGCTCCAAAACAAAGTCAGCTATTCCCAAGGTTAGCTGGGCTTTCCACCCACCCCCAAGTGAGACAGAAACCAAACCATCCCTGGAGCTTTGAGATAATTAAAATATTTTCTTCTTCCTCCCTTCACCATTTCTCATTACTACTACAGCAAATTTGGTAAATTTATTTAATAAAAGCACTATTTCCCAAAGAAATTAGTTAACTAGTTGAATGGCAGAATATTCCTAGTTGTATAATTATGAGCTTGTGAAACATTATGAGATTCTAGCTGTCTCCTTTATTTATGACAGCTTTCACTTTCTCTACACCCTTCATTCTCATCCTACTGATGACTTAAAGAACACAATATTGCAAAACTCGACATATTCCTGTTGGCTTTTTCCAATGATCTGAGAAAACCACTCCAAAATGACTGTAATTCACTTATTTGACTATCTAACATATACTTCACTTATATTTTAATCATAACACATTTCTTAAACTTTAACACAGTTGGGGAACTTAAGTATTCTGCATATGGAAGCTATTAGAACAGGTGGCACAGTCATGGTTGATTGTCCTCCTAAACGGCAATAATGCACCCTTTGGTATTTTGATGAAGCTGACTTAGCCACCTGCGGCTGACTTCTCACTATCTTAATTTTACTTGGAGTCATAAACTTCACATCTTAAGGAAAAGGAAGAAAATAAGAAACTTCTAGCTTCCTCTACACTCCCTAATATTTTGATGGATTCTGGCAGTGATATCACATATGATAAAATGTATGAAAGATAAGTCCACTGACCTCATAGAACATAATACAAAGGCATTTTATGGTCTGATAATATGACGCAAGAAGCATTACATCAATTCAATACAGAAACGATAGTGTTTTCAATAACTTGTGCTAAACAGATGAATATCCAAATGTAATAAATGAACCTAGATTCTGACCTTACACGCTTCACAAAAATTAACTTGAAGTAGAACAAAGGCCTAAATGTAAAATCAAAAATGATGAAACTCCTTTATAATAACACAGGAGATAATCAGGTAATCTTGAGTTTGGAGATGACTTTTTAGGTACAACACTCAGATTAAGAACAATTGATATATCAGCTGTAACAAATGTACCACAATAACATATGATAGTGATACGGGAAACCAGCGGCAGGGGGAAGGTAGGGAAAGAGAGATGGGGAAAATGGAAACTCTATGTACGTTCAGATAAATTTTTGACTCCAAAACTGCTCTGAAAATAAATTTCATTTATTAAAAAAAAAATACAAAACACTGACAAGAACAAATGCTGGTGAGGATGTAAAACAACGGGAATTCTTATTGTTGGTGGGGATGCAGAATGGTATAGCCCCTTTGGAAGACAGCTTGGTGTTTTCTTACAAAAGCAAATATACTAAATATACGCTTACTATATAATAAAGCAGCTACACTCCTTGGTATATACCCAAAGGAGTGGAAAATTTAATGTCCACATAAAAAACTGCACACAGATGTTTACAGCAGCCTTATCCATAACTGACAAAACTTGGAAGCAACTGAGATGCTGTTCAGAAGATGAATGGATACAAACAAGCAGTGGTACAGCCATACACAGAATACATATTACCCAGTACTAAAGAGACATGAGCCATCAAACCATGAAAATACAGGGAGAAACCTTAAATATGTATTACTTAGTGAAAGATGTGAATGTGAAAAGGCTACACCTACATGATTCCAACTTAACCCCAATTATACAATTCAAACTGCAAAATATAAAACTATGTGCTTGACCTTGTGGACTGCAGTAGCCTGCCAGGCTCCTCTGTCCATGGGATTCTCCAGGCAAGAATGCTGGAATGGGTTGCCATGTCCTCCTCCAAGGGGATCATCCCAACCCAGGAATCAAACTTGGGTCTCTAGCATTGCAGGCAGATTCTTTACTATCTGAACCATCAGGAAAGCCTGTTATTCAAACCCACAGAATGTACAATGTCAAGAATGAACTGTAATTCAAACTAATGACTTTGGGTAACTACAATATTATGTGTCAATGTAGATTTGGTTGTAAAAAGGTATCTCTCTGGTGAAGAATACTGAAAATGGGGGAGAGTGTCTGTAGGCTATGGCAGAGAACATAAGGAAAATCTCAGTACCTTCTCAATTTTCCTGTGAACCTTAAAATGCTCTTAAAAAAATAAATGAAAAAATATACAGGCTCTAGAGGTAGGAACTCTGAAATTCAACAACATCACTACTTTCTAGAAAATTGGGCTCAGGTGTTACTTAACTTCTCTAAGACTACTATTGTATCTGTAAAATAAGGGAACATTGACAGTCTGACTTAGGATAATGTTAATATTAACACTTAAATGACATTATGCATGCTGTATGTTTAGTACAGTCTCTAACTCGTATTTGTAGGATACTTACTGAATTTACCACAAGGATTAAAAAATCACCACGACCCCAAATGGATGTAAGATCATTTCACTGACTTCACAACTTTCTGCCTCCTGTGCCTCTATCTTGTGGAGTGTTAGACAGCCTTGAGCTCAGTCATACCAGTTACAAACAGAAATGGTCTTGACTCCTCCCTCTCAACTGGACGCCACATAGATCACTGGTCACTAGATCTTTTCAACTGTATCATGTAATCAGGTTTACAGTTAACCCTCCTCTCTATTTTCCTTTCTGTATTAATAATCATCTCTCATCTAATCTATTATACACAATCCTCCAAACTGAAGTCTCTGACTTCAGTTCAACCTTTACACTTTATTAATTCTCCATGCTGATGCCTGAGTGATTTTTTAAAAGGCAAATAATATCCTAGAAATAATTTGCAAATTGGATGTACAATGCTATATAGAGAAAGTTCTGGGTGGCATTTTCCCCAATAAAATGTAGAGGGTCTCTGACCTCTTCTGCCAGCATTACTAATTTAAATTTAACATTCAGTTCTCTGAGCCTACATAATTTTCTGTACATTCCCTATTTTTCCATGTCATTTCCTCTTCCTAAAGCACATTTCAGCTTCTTTTTAAAAAATATCTTTTCTTACCTTTTCAGACCTTGGTTAACCTTCACCAAATCATTTCCCTGCTCCATCTACTCTCACAAATAATATACCTTCTTCTATATAACACTCTTATAAAATATTACACAACATTTTCTATCTGTTTTGCAAACTCAATTTAAGCACCTTGACATCAAGGATTGTACTGAGTTCAAAATTATATCTTAACATCTAGCAAGCCATGAGAATGTAAAATATTTGTAAATATTGACAGAAAAGAATGGAGGAAGGAATTGATGGAGCAAAGGATGGAAGGTAAGAGGGTACTAAGAAGTAATGGAAGGAAGAAGAAATAGATTAATTAGAGCAGATATTATTCTGGTAAGATCATTTTCACAAAAAGAAAATAAAAGATTAGTGAGGTGTACAAGAAAAAAAAAAGGAATTGAGATAAGTTTTAAAGTTTTCTGAATATGTATTGTAGTTCGGGAATTCTTTTTAAATGCACCCAGTCATTTTGAGTTTTCAGTAACTCTTCTTTTCAACCTAGTAAGCATTCCCTAAATTGTAATATTATTATAGTGTATTTGACTCTAAGATGGCACCTATATTAAGACTATAGTACTTTATGTTTAGAGTCTCCCTAGTGGCTCAGTGGAAAAGAATCTGTCTGCAAATTCAGGAGACATGGACTTGATCCCTGGTCTGGGAAGATCCCCTAGAGAAGGAAATGGCAAGTCACTCCAGTTTTAATGCCTGGAAAATTCCATGGACAGAGGAACATGGCAGGCTACAGTCCATGGGGACACAGAGAGTTAGATGTGACTTAGAGCAGCAGGACCCGGATACACTTTATTAATTCTCCATGCTGATGCCTGAGTGATTTTTAAAAGGCAAATAATATCCTAGAAATAATTTGCAAATTGGATGTACAATGCTATATAGAGAAAGTTCTGGGTGGCATTTTCCCCAATAAAATGTAGAGGGTCTCTGACCTCTTCTGCCAGCATTACTAATTTAAATTTAACATTCAGTTCTCTGAGCCTACATAATTTTCTGTACATTCCCTATTTTTCCATGTCATTTCCTCTTCCTAAAGCACATTTCAGCTTCTTTTTAAAAAATATCTTTTCTTACCTTTTCAGACCTTGGTTAACCTTCACCAAATCATTTCCCTGCTCCATCTACTCTCACAAATAATATACCTTCTTCTATATAACACTCTTATAAAATATTACACAACATTTTCTATCTGTTTTGCAAACTCAATTTAAGCACCTTGACATCAAGGATTGTACTGAGTTCAAAATTATATCTTAACATCTAGCAAGCCATGAGAATGTAAAATATTTGTAAATATTGACAGAAAAGAATGGAGGAAGGAATTGATGGAGCAAAGGATGGAAGGTAAGAGGGTACTAAGAAGTAATGGAAGGAAGAAGAAATAGATTAATTAGAGCAGATATTATTCTGGTAAGATCATTTTCACAAAAAGAAAATAAAAGATTAGTGAGGTGTACAAGAAAAAAAAAAGGAATTGAGATAAGTTTTAAAGTTTTCTGAATATGTATTGTAGTTCGGGAATTCTTTTTAAATGCACCCAGTCATTTTGAGTTTTCAGTAACTCTTCTTTTCAACCTAGTAAGCATTCCCTAAATTGTAATATTATTATAGTGTATTTGACTCTAAGATGGCACCTATATTAAGACTATAGTACTTTATGTTTAGAGTCTCCCTAGTGGCTCAGTGGAAAAGAATCTGTCTGCAAATTCAGGAGACATGGACTTGATCCCTGGTCTGGGAAGATCCCCTAGAGAAGGAAATGGCAAGTCACTCCAGTTTTAATGCCTGGAAAATTCCATGGACAGAGGAACATGGCAGGCTACAGTCCATGGGGACACAGAGAGTTAGATGTGACTTAGAGACTAAACAGTAACCAGAAATTTATGTATCCCAGAGAAAGAAAAATAAGTGTCAAGTGAACTCTAACAAAGTATAAAATATAGCTCAACTTTAGACATGTTAAAATGTGAAAAATATGCACTGTAGAATCTACAAAATATAGGTAGATATAAAGTGGATACAGTTTTCATGGACCATTCACTATGCATCCTAAAAGGAAAAGAAAAAGTTAACCATGGCTTGTAACCCAACAGGTCTGCAAATATCAATTAGAAAAATCACAGGATGATCATAATTTTGGCTCTATAATTTTTAGTAGTTATTGCCAAGAGGGAAACATATTTTACATGATCTAGAATGTCTATAAAGTATTTGAAAGTTCAGGTAAAACAAATTATTCTAAGCTACCAAGACAAGAAAAAACTTTCTACCACAGGTTAAATCAACTGTTAGGAGATTTACGCAAAAAGGAAAGCTGCAAAGCCAAATCTTGGAAATGCCTCTCTACAATGAAGCTCATAATAATATTGCAAATCCAACCAAGTTCCTAAAGATAAAAGTTTACTCTGTACCCTTATGTTTTCTGTTCCAATCAATGGCACTATATATATATATATATATATATATATACCCCCAAATAATCAATAATTTGAAAGGCATTATTTTGAAAAAAAAAAAAAAAAGATATTCTAATGTAGGAAACAAGGAATCAACTCAAGTATTCAGTCAGACACAGAAGAATCAAATGGCTGAATAAAAATTCTCCCTTGTGGCCAGGAAGCAGCATCAAGGCTAAAATTTGCATAATAGCTCATCCACATAAAATCAAAGGTCAATTGGCTCAAAACTGAGTACAATTCTCATACAAATAATTGGCAGGCAAGTCTGCATAAGGTAGAAGCATTGCTGATGAAGAGGAATTTCATGCTTGGGAATCAAATTCTGTTGAATCAGCTGACCAACTTCACACGTAAGTACATAACGACAAAGGGAATTCAATTGTTCCAACCACAGCATAGTACTGTAAGTGCAAATAGACAAATTTAAACACTTTTAATTGTTTTCAACTGCACTTCCATATGTGATTTTTAAAACACAGTATCTTATTTTTGGGGGGATGAAAAAAAAACACTAGAACCATGCTAGTTGTAGACAATACTCCCCAACCTAATAATCTCCTGAAGGTTTTTTCAACAGCGACTGCACTGCCATCACAATTTCTTAACTATAGGAAAGAGCATGTTTTTGCTAATAAAAATCTAGACTTTTTTGAAACACTATTTCCTAATATCACAAATAATCCCTAAATACATCCAAACCCTAAAGAGGGCTACAAAATGTGGAATAAATGGGCCGCCTTCCTACCCACTGGGTAGTCAGGGAATGCGGAGAATAAAGTGCCTAGAGAAGAATTTGAGAATGAAATCCTTAATGGTCCATGACATTCTGTCACAATTACTTATTGATTTTAGTTGATGAGACTCACTACAGCCTTTATAAAAAAATAAAAAATGAAAGCCTTTAATTTGGGGCAACTAAAGGAGCCTCTGAAGAATCTACTGGAATCTTAAAACATGAGCATAAAAGTATTTAGTTGATATATTTCTCCCAACATTGCATTTCCATTGTGTATGCTGTTTTTATGATTGTCTCCATCAGGTTAGACACTGTTTTTGTCTGTTTTTTGAAAGGTAGGCATTTGCAAAGCTGTCAAAGTCAATTATCTGAAGGTATGAAGGGTGAAAAAGGCTGTCAGCAGGTATAAATGCTTTTATAAATTTGTGAATTTTCTGGAAAACAATAATAGGTCTGTTGAATATGTAAAAGAAACGTTGGGTTTAGAAATGCTCTCTAAAATATTTTGTTTTAATTTTGATTCTACATAACAAGGAAAAACTAATGGTCAAACATAAAGATAATTCAAAGTGAATGAAACATTTCTCTCAAATTTATATTCCAGCTTCCCTGGCTCAGAGACTAAAGAATCTACCGACAATGCAGGAAACCTGGGTACAGTCCCTGGGTCAGGAAGATCCCCTGGAGAAAGGAACAGCTACCCACCCAAAATTCATTCTTTTCTGGAGAATTCCATGGACAGAGGAGCCTGGCGGGCCACAGTCCACTGGGTCACAAAAAGTCAGACATGACTGTGTGACTAACACACACACATAAAAATGCTACTATATTTTTAGAAGGCGAGTCATTGCAATGCTTTAAGTTGTGTGAAAAGACACTGAGCTTCTCTGGAGCAGACCCTGGGATTGACATACATATATTTTAATCGTTTATAGGCAGTGCATCCTCCATTTGTTTTCTTTATCTAGGCAGTTTAACAGTATTTTTTCAGAGTATGGGGTTTCTGAATCAGAATCAGTGTTTATTTAAAGTGCAACTTCCAATGAATGAGCAGAAGACCTAAACAGGCAGTTCTCCAAAGAGAAACACATGAGCAAAAGGCAAATGAAAAGATGCTCAACATTATCAATAATTAGAGGAATGCAAATCAAAAATATAATGAGGTATCACTTTATAGTGGTCATCATAAAAAAAAAAATCTATAAATAATAAATGCTGGATAGGGTGTAGAGAAGAGAATATCTACATTGTTGGCGGGAATGCAAAGTGGTGCAACCATTATGGAAAATAGTATTGAAGTCCTCAAAAGCCAAAAAAGAGCACTACCACATGATCCTGGGCATATATCTAGAGAAAATTCTAAGTAAAAAGCCATATGCACCCAATGTTCATTGCAGCACTATTTAAAATAGCCAAGACATAGAAGCAACCTAAGTGTCTTTTAGCAGATAATTGGATAAAGAAGATGTACACACACATGCACACACACACACACACACACACACACAGAGGAATAATAATACCTGGCCATAAAAAAGAATGAAATCTTGCCATTTATAGCAACATGGATGGACCTAGGAATTATCATAATGAGTGAAACCAGGTAAAGAAATACAAATATTATAATGATATCACTTATATGTGTAATCTGTGAAGTATTACAAATGACCTTCTTACAAAAGAGAAACGGACTCATGGACATAGAAAACAAACATGGTTGCTAAAGGGAAAAGGAAAAGACCATGGAATCAATAGAGACACATAACTACATATGAAGTAGATAAACAACAAGGATTTACTGTATGAAAGAAGAAACTATATTCAACATCTTATAATAAACTATAATGGAAAAGAATTAGAAATATATGTATTAATAAATCACTTTTCTGTATATACCTAAAGTTAACAAAATGTTACAAATCCAGTATATTTTAATTAAAAAAGAAAGAAGACAAAATGTAGGTTTCTAGACCCTGGGATTGACATACATATATTTTAATCGTTTATAGGCAGTGCATCCTCCATTTGTTTTCTTTATCTAGGCAGTTTAACAGTATTTTTTCAGAGTATGGGGTTTCTGAATCAGAATCAGTGTTTATTTAAAGTGCAACTTCCAATGAATGAGCAGAAGACCTAAACAGGCAGTTCTCCAAAGAGAAACACATGAGCAAAAGGCAAATGAAAAGATGCTCAACATTATCAATAATTAGAGGAATGCAAATCAAAAATATAATGAGGTATCACTTTATAGTGGTCATCATAAAAAAATCTATAAATAATAAATGCTGGATAGGGTGTAGAGAAGAGAATATCTACATTGTTGGCGGGAATGCAAAGTGGTGCAACCATTATGGAAAATAGTATTGAAGTCCTCAAAAGCCAAAAAAGAGCACTACCACATGATCCTGGGCATATATCTAGAGAAAATTCTAAGTAAAAAGCCATATGCACCCAATGTTCATTGCAGCACTATTTAAAATAGCCAAGACATAGAAGCAACCTAAGTGTCTTTTAGCAGATAATTGGATAAAGAAGATGTACACACACATGCACACACACACACACACACACACACACAGAGGAATAATAATACCTGGCCATAAAAAAGAATGAAATCTTGCCATTTATAGCAACATGGATGGACCTAGGAATTATCATAATGAGTGAAACCAGGTAAAGAAATACAAATATTATAATGATATCACTTATATGTGTAATCTGTGAAGTATTACAAATGACCTTCTTACAAAAGAGAAACGGACTCATGGACATAGAAAACAAACATGGTTGCTAAAGGGAAAAGGAAAAGACCATGGAATCAATAGAGACACATAACTACATATGAAGTAGATAAACAACAAGGATTTACTGTATGAAAGAAGAAACTATATTCAACATCTTATAATAAACTATAATGGAAAAGAATTAGAAATATATGTATTAATAAATCACTTTTCTGTATATACCTAAAGTTAACAAAATGTTACAAATCCAGTATATTTTAATTAAAAAAGAAAGAAGACAAAAATGTAGGTTTCTGAGCCTTACACCCCAGATTGAATCTCAGAATCACTGTGAAGTGAGTACTAGATATTTCCAATATTATTAATCTTACATTTCCATAATCTAAAGAACTTTATTAAAAAGAAAATCTGAGAGTGACTGTAATAAAACAATGTGTGTGTTCCATTAAAACTTCTTCCATATTTTACCATGAAGAAAGGATCTGTTAATAACTGAAGGACGGAAGATGAAATCAGAATTCTCAAATTTTGGGTTAAAGTAGCTTTAGAAAAAATACATATTTTTATATACAATTGTACTCAGTCAAGTATTCAGTAATTCAGATTAGTCAATAATTATCTACATAGAATGAGGATGATAAAAGCACCTATCCTTACAAAGCTACCCTTAACAAAGCTGTTCAGTTCTGAGTGGTTATAAATAACCATAAACCCACTGCTACCTTGAGACTTAACCAGAGAAATTACCTTCCACCTATATTTTTATGCATATTATGAGGCTGTTCTCAGCCTTAAATATCTTTATAATCCCCAAACTGTACAAATTCAAGCTATATGGAGGTAAAGCCTTTAGAACTGTAGAGATTAAGACTGAAAGAAAGCTCAGGAGTGATTAGTTCTGTCGGCTCATTTTACAAAGCTGAGCAAAGTGTTAACATACAGGTGAGTGAAAAGCCAGACATTTTGTTTTAAGTCCATTACTCTTTACTACTGTCCAGAACATACAACTTTCTTACATTGTTGTTTTATAATCATCTCAAATAATAAAAGTTTCCTTTCTCAACAGCTTTTTTTTTTTTTTTGGACACTTCTATTGGTCTTTCATTTATTTATTTTCATCCATATTTGTTCTTTGGCCTGTGTGGGCCTCCCATCGCAGTGGCCTCTCTCACTGCAGAGCACTGGCTCTGGACGCATGCGCTCCAGAGCTCCGGCTCAGTAGTTTGACACACTGGTCCATACATGGGATCTTCCCAGGCCAGGGATTGAACCGGCGCTCCTTGCACTGCAAGGCTGTGTCTTTACCCACTGGACCACCAGGGAAGCCCTTTCAACAGCTTTTAACTGCTTCTTTAAGTGACTATGAACGTTCATCTAGCATGAGTTCCAAAGTGTTTATCCCATAAATGACTATAGTACAGAGATGTAAGTACATCAACACCTCACCAATGTTCATATCATTAAACCATATAATTGTTTTTAAAATGTTAATTCTTTAAACATTAAATTTTAATTTTAATACACTTGTGTTCATTACTTGGAAGAACTTTTTCACAAAGTTGTCTGAAATAAGAACAGTCGTCCTCTTATGTTCTACTGAGGATTTAAGCATCTACTACAGAGTTGTTTGTTGTTTTGCGTCATCTGCCTAAGGTAACCTCCAAGGAAACAGCAATCTCTGCAATGTAAACTCAAAGTGCAGTACATGCTAAACCACGGTCATGGGTATTCTAAGGACATGAATTACTTCATTTAATCCTCATGAGTACTCTATTTTCATTTCCTACTTAAAACTATAAGAAACTGAGAGATGGGTGAGTTATGCTGTATGCCCCGATTCATATCATCAGCAAGGGATGGAGTCAAAGCCTAGCTCCCATAGCCTGCCTTCTGATTAACTCTGCAATGCATCAGTCCTTCCAATGAATATTCAGGGTTGATTTCCTTGAGGATTGACTGGTTTGATTTCCTTGGAGTCCAAGGGACTCTAAAGATTCTTCTCCAGCACCACAATTCAAAAGTGTCAATTCTTCAGCTATCAGTTTCTTTTATGGTCCAACTCTCACATCCATCTGCAATGACTGGAAAAACCATGCCTTTGACTATACAGACCTTGGTCAGCAAAGTGATGTCTCTGATTTTCATTACACTGTCTAGGTTTGTCATAGCTACTCTTCCAAGTGTCCTTTAACTTCGTGGCTGGAGTCACTGTATGCATTGATTTTGAAGTCCAAGAAAATGAAATCTGATGCTGTTTTCACATTTTCCCTATCTATTCATGATGAAGTTATAGGATCAGATGCCATGATCTTAGTTTTTTAACTGTTGAGTGCTAAGCCAGCTTTTTCACTCTCCTCTTCAACCTTCGTCAAAAGTCTCCTTAGTTACTCTTCACTTTCTGCCATTAAAGTGGTATCATCTGCATATCTGAGGTTGCTGATATTTCCGCCTGCAATCTTGATTCCAGCTTATAAGTCATCCAGCCTGGCATTTTGCATGATTTACTTACTCTACATGTAAGTTAAATAAGCAGGGTGACAATACACAGCCTTCAAGTACTCCTTTCCCAATTTTGAACCAGTCCGTCGTTCCATGTCCAGTTCTGTTGCTTCTTCTCCTGCATATATATGTACACATATGTATATGCATATATATGTACGCATATGTATATGCATATATATGTATGCATACATATGTATATACACACATATATGTGGATAGATGTGTGTATATACACATCTAAAGTAATATGTAAATATATAGTACAGGACATAAGTATACTTTTAAAATAGGAAAGGATCAACCAATAAAGTAATGATTTTGTTAACACACATTGATAAGTATGAGATTCCAGTTTTAAAAGACTGAAATGTATAAATGACTAAAATAAAAAAAAAAAAACATGAGAAACTTTCATGCTAGCATTAACAAGAGTACCTATCAATTGACTTTTTCAATAAAATAAATGAGAGCAGGCCTAAAATACATTCATGACAGAAATACATCTAATCAACCTTTTATGCATGTGTGGTAAGCAATTGGGCTTCCCAGGTGGCACTAGTGGTAAAAAAAAAAAAAAAAAAAAAACCCAGCTGCCAATGCAGGAGACCAAGACAGTTGGGTTTGATACCTGAGTCAGGAAGGTCCTTTGGAGGAGGAGGGCATGGCAACCCCCTCTAGTTTCTCTTGCCTGGAGAATCCCATGAACAGAGGAGCCTAGTGGGCTATGGTCCATAGGGTCACAAAGAGTCAGCCTTGACTAAAGCGACTTAACATGCATGCATGCATTGAAAAAGAGATGGATCTGAGATAAGCACTGAAGCATGGGATTCATTCAGATCAGTAATTAGGAATCTTAAGTCTTATGCTGTTTTAAAACCAAGAAAATGAAATCTGATGCTGTTTTCACATTTTCCTATCTATTCATGATGAAGTTATAGGATCAGATGCCATGATCTTAGTTTTTTAACTGTTGAGTGCTAAGCCAGCTTTTTCACTCTCCTCTTCAACCTTCGTCAAAAGTCTCCTTAGTTACTCTTCACTTTCTGCCATTAAAGTGGTATCATCTGCATATCTGAGGTTGCTGATATTTCCGCCTGCAATCTTGATTCCAGCTTATAAGTCATCCAGCCTGGCATTTTGCATGATTTACTTACTCTACATGTAAGTTAAATAAGCAGGGTGACAATACACAGCCTTCAAGTACTCCTTTCCCAATTTTGAACCAGTCCGTCGTTCCATGTCCAGTTCTGTTGCTTCTTCTCCTGCATATATATGTACACATATGTATATGCATATATATGTACGCATATGTATATGCATATATATGTATGCATACATATGTATATACACACATATATGTGGATAGATGTGTGTATATACACATCTAAAGTAATATGTAAATATATAGTACAGGACATAAGTATACTTTTAAAATAGGAAAGGATCAACCAATAAAGTAATGATTTTGTTAACACACATTGATAAGTATGAGATTCCAGTTTTAAAAGACTGAAATGTATAAATGACTAAAATAAAAAAAAAAAACATGAGAAACTTTCATGCTAGCATTAACAAGAGTACCTATCAATTGACTTTTTCAATAAAATAAATGAGAGCAGGCCTAAAATACATTCATGACAGAAATACATCTAATCAACCTTTTATGCATGTGTGGTAAGCAATTGGGCTTCCCAGGTGGCACTAGTGGTAAAAAAAAAAAAAAAAAAAAAAAAAAAAACCCAGCTGCCAATGCAGGAGACCAAGACAGTTGGGTTTGATACCTGAGTCAGGAAGGTCCTTTGGAGGAGGAGGGCATGGCAACCCCCTCTAGTTTCTCTTGCCTGGAGAATCCCATGAACAGAGGAGCCTAGTGGGCTATGGTCCATAGGGTCACAAAGAGTCAGCCTTGACTAAAGCGACTTAACATGCATGCATGCATTGAAAAAGAGATGGATCTGAGATAAGCACTGAAGCATGGGATTCATTCAGATCAGTAATTAGGAAGTGAAGAGCTATACCATCAAAAGGAGTATCAAGATGGAAATCTTGACAAGTCAAAGAAAATTCAGTATAGGAAACAGCAATCAAGTTTTCCACATTAAATGGAAAATAGAAATTGCAGCAGAATGCTAAGAGATACAGAAAGCCATGTAATAACATAAAATAAATAAATGAACATTGAAGTCATTTATAAATGTGCTGAGTCTAAAGACGGAGTAAAGGAGGGAAGGTTTAGAGGATGATAGTAGCATTGTTCTCTTGGATTTAGGATAATCTGAATAGAAATAAAAGTGATCCAGTGATTTCTATAGCCTCTCAATAGTTGCAATTAAAATTCATTTTCTGTGGGTTAAAACATCTGTACCACAACCTAAATCCTCTTTACCATGGCAAGAAAAGAACTGCATGGAAATAAAAAAAAAATCTGAATAAACTGTCCTGGTAAAATTACTTTTTAACTAGTACAAACCAGTGCCTCTACATTACAAATATAGTAGGTAAAGAAATAACCCTGTAAAAATACAAACTCAAACTTGCTAGTTAGATAGCCTCTATTGCTAAAATGACTGGACCACTATCCCCTTTTAAGCTACTCTCCCTGCCACCCAACACACAAGTGTGGCCCTACCCATGAAGAAGTGTCCCACATGTTCCTAGAAATAAAGACAGGCTGCTGCTCCTGCTTGGCTCTGCTGGTGCTTAGGCTGCTCTTTGTGACTGTGCTCCAAGTAATGGCCAGCTGCTTTGCCAGAAATCCCACCTGATCTGCTGCTCGCTGCGGCTTGCTCTCTTCCACAGCTTCCATCAGTGAAGGGCTGGAAACAAGCCTCAGACCGCTGCTCACTGTGCTGTCCCTCTGCTTCCAATCACTGCTCAGCCCTCCCCTCAGTCTGATGACACCATCATTCTACCCACCCCTGCACCACAACATTCTCTCTTTTCTGCTATCAACAGGCAACTCAACTCGTGATCCCATATGATCCCATTAGCTTTCTCACACCGAACTAGATGCCCTGCCTACAATTACTGCTCTTTCCAAACTGTAACACATACAACTGCTAGGGGAATACTCCCAAATATCTAATGGAAGCTCATGTTCTCTGCATACTGGAGTGCCATTTGCCAGATCTTCTTCTAATCACTTTATACACGTTATTACTTCAACCTTGCAACAACACACTTGAACTCTTTTTTAATCTCCATTTTGTGAGAAACACCCTTAACAAAAGAAACACCAAGGATGCTTCCTAAGGCTGAGTGAAGTATCTGATTCTAAAGCTACTTCATATAATCACTACCATAGTGCCTTCCTACATAAATGAATAACATGGAGCTATGCCCAGTACTCAAAAAGCTAAGTCTGAATGCTTTAATCTAGAACTCAAATCTGTTCTTTTTAATCCCTAAATATAAATGGATCACTCCCACCATTGACTTTTCCTGTCATTTGGAACACCATCTTTCCCTATCCAAATGTGATTTATCTTTTAAGCTTATCTCAAGTTCAGCTCATTCTGTGAGGTCGTCTCAGATCACTGAAGGTGTTGTGATATATCCCCTCCTTTAAATTTCTTGAATATCTGGCTCATTTTTGCGCTTATAAAATGTGTTATTTTCCTGGAGATATTCAACTTACTTGGTTGTACTTTATGATATTTGACTTACTGAGAGAACATAAATTATTTAGGGATACAGATTCTGCCTTAAATTCTCTCTTGCCTTCACAGTATACAAAATAATACCTTACATTAGGAAACTGTTCTGCAGATAATGGGTACCCCATTCCATGCAAACTTAATGAGAAGTTTCCATGAGCAAGCTCCTACAATGAGAATGGTAAGGTATACAGACGTGAATATACTTGTTCCCTGAAAGAGTATCCTTGCTATGAAGCAATTTCAAGTCAAATTATGTGATAAACACATTATTATCTGTTGTATATTTGCATACATAATAACCACAACAAGAGAGATATTGGCAGGTACTGTAGGAGAGACTCGGGGAAGGCTTAGTCAAATCATGGTATTTGGGGTGATATGTCATATCATGGAAATGGAAGAAATATGAATAGGGAGGCACAGTTTATATTTTTCAGGAGGAGGCAATAGACTTAACTGACAAAAATACAATAGGAAATGAGATGATGGGAATTAATAAAACAATAGATGGAACAAAGCAGGGAGCACCCTGAATGACAGGATATGGATTTTGGATTCTCTTTGAAGTGCTGCCTGGTTTTGAGTCCTAGCTCATAATGAACACAGCACATGGCCACACACCGTTGCTTTCATGATTAAAGAAGACAGTGCTTGTAAAACACCTAGCATGGGGTCTGCAAAATCACAGATGTTCACCAAAGGATATGTCATTGCTCACTGTCAAGTGTTCTGTTCAGTACAGAAAAATCTGCCAGGATTCCTCAGGATGGGGACAAAAGGAGCCAATTAAGGCATCCCTGAATGGAGGGAGGAGCCTCGAGGGCACAAGCCTTCAGTAAGCATTTGTAAGAGCAGTAAGAAAAGCCTAAGTTACTTTGTCTTTCCTTGAGTGTCAGGGACATTTATACACTCTCCAAGAGATGTTAAAAGGAAAAAGAATCAAAATGATTAATTCTAAAAATATTTCCTTTTAAAGTCACTCCCTCCTCCCCACTAAAGTGAAGAAGAAACTTCTGAAGGTGGTAGACGGATCCTTCTGGCAGTACAGAATTCACCTGCCTTGCCCTTTCCAGCATTTCCAGCATTTCATTTCCTTCACTAGAATCATTTGACAGAAATTGCCTCCGGCCAATCATCGCTTGGCTCTTAAGAGAAACTAAGTGGAAACCACCCTTGTCAGCCATTTGATCTTCCATTTTCCAGAGGCTGACACTTAAGCACTTGAAGACTGGCTGACTGCCTTCTCCTTCCTGGGCAAGAAAGCTTCCTGTAGCAACAATCATCTCACTACTCTCTCTCTTCTGTGCTGTACTTAACTTTTGTAAATACTCTTCTACATAATTCTGTTTCTACAGTTATTCTCCTGCTATTAATATATTCCTGTGACTTTTTTCTCTAAATAAGAGTATCAAAACTTTCTAAAAAATTCTAATATTCTAAGAGTTTTAAATACACAATTTGTGGAGGTTTTTAATATTTTTTAGTTGACCGCATCGGGTCTTAGTCACAGCTCATGGGAACTTTGCTTCAGCACACAGCCTTCTTTCTTCGGTTGAGGTGCACAGGCTTAATTGCCCTGTGGCATGTGGGACCTGAGTTCCCTAACCAGGAATCAAATCAGCATTCTCTACAATGGAAGGCAGATTCCTAGTCACTGGACCCCAGGGGAACTCCCAGGATTTTTTTTTTTTTTTTAACTTTATTTTACTCAAAAAGAGCAAAGAATTAAGGCTATTAATCCCTACGCTCTTTTGTTGCCGAAGAAGTTTGTTTCCATTTAGTTCAAGGGTTCTTAGGAAAAGATATTTGTGAAAAGTAGCTAAATATAAGCAAAACTGATGACCATTCTCTAGACTTCAACTGTACACTGAGAAGTCCAAAAAGAGAACTAAATTTCTCTATTGTCCTATACAATATCATTTTATTGTCAACTACATCTTATTAAGAAGCTATATTACAATTTTAGATAAATACGAAGATAAAATGAAGACAGATAAATTTAGTTAGAAGTGAGTAACAATTGTTATTTACAATTATAATACAATTATTGTAATTATTCTATCACATAA
This sequence comes from Tragulus kanchil, assembly GCA_022376925.1. Taxonomy (NCBI): domain Eukaryota; kingdom Metazoa; phylum Chordata; class Mammalia; order Artiodactyla; family Tragulidae; genus Tragulus; species Tragulus kanchil. Next base: position 97,062,689 of record JAIOJX010000030.1, read on the forward strand.
CAGAGAGAAAATAAAAGCTGGAAAGCTATGATTTGCTTTTCCTGTGTCCCAAATAAATGAACAAATATATGAAAATCAGAACATTAGTAGTTATAGGTGAATTACATTGAAAATGGGTCCAAGTTATGATGGCTTTTGATTATGAGAAGTTATCCCTAACAACGGTGAGAAAGGGTGAGTTTACTAATCTCCTTGTGTCTCTTCCACCTTCATAGACCTTAAGCACTTGAAGACTGGCTGACTGCCTTCTCCTTCCTGGGCAAGAAAGCTTCCTGTAGCAACAATCATCTCACTACTCTCTCTCTTCTGTGCTGTACTTAACTTTTGTAAATACTCTTCTACATAATTCTGTTTCTACAGTTATTCTCCTGCTATTAATATATTCCTGTGACTTTTTTCTCTAAATAAGAGTATCAAAACTTTCTAAAAAATTCTAATATTCTAAGAGTTTTAAATACACAATTTGTGGAGGTTTTTAATATTTTTTAGTTGACCGCATCGGGTCTTAGTCACAGCTCATGGGAACTTTGCTTCAGCACACAGCCTTCTTTCTTCGGTTGAGGTGCACAGGCTTAATTGCCCTGTGGCATGTGGGACCTGAGTTCCCTAACCAGGAATCAAATCAGCATTCTCTACAATGGAAGGCAGATTCCTAGTCACTGGACCCCAGGGGAACTCCCAGGATTTTTTTTTTTTTTTTAACTTTATTTTACTCAAAAAGAGCAAAGAATTAAGGCTATTAATCCCTACGCTCTTTTGTTGCCGAAGAAGTTTGTTTCCATTTAGTTCAAGGGTTCTTAGGAAAAGATATTTGTGAAAAGTAGCTAAATATAAGCAAAACTGATGACCATTCTCTAGACTTCAACTGTACACTGAGAAGTCCAAAAAGAGAACTAAATTTCTCTATTGTCCTATACAATATCATTTTATTGTCAACTACATCTTATTAAGAAGCTATATTACAATTTTAGATAAATACGAAGATAAAATGAAGACAGATAAATTTAGTTAGAAGTGAGTAACAATTGTTATTTACAATTATAATACAATTATTGTAATTATTCTATCACATAACAGAGAGAAAATAAAAGCTGGAAAGCTATGATTTGCTTTTCCTGTGTCCCAAATAAATGAACAAATATATGAAAATCAGAACATTAGTAGTTATAGGTGAATTACATTGAAAATGGGTCCAAGTTATGATGGCTTTTGATTATGAGAAGTTATCCCTAACAACGGTGAGAAAGGGTGAGTTTACTAATCTCCTTGTGTCTCTTCCACCTTCATACTTTCAACAAACTATGATAGAGGTTCTGTTTTCTTAAATCTATGTGGCCTGCCTTACTCTTATTTCTGGGATAGAACTAACCAAGAGAATGCTGCTTTCACACTTATATTTTCTTCTGAAGATCTCTGGCTCCTGCATTAGCTTCATGTTGATGAACATCCATAATATTCTAGTTGGTATGACTTCTATGAAAAATTGTTGCTAACCCAATGTCTTCTAGCTCTATAGGTCAAAGAATAAATTGTCAAAACTTCTAAAACCCTTCATGAGTCACTCTGTGTGTGTGTGTGTGTGTGTGTGTGTGTGTGCACGTTAGTTGCTCAGTGGTGTTGACTTATTGTGACTCCATGGACTATAGCTCTCCAGGCTCCTATGTCTGCGGAATTGGTGGTGGTTTAATCACTAAGTCATGTCCGACTCTTGCAACCTCATCATCTGCAGCCTGCCAGGCTTCTCTGTCCATGGGATTCTCTGGGCAATAATATTGCAGTGGCTTGCCATTTCCTTCTCAAGGGGACTGTCTCAACCCAGAAATTGAATCTCGGTCTTCTGAATTGCAGGTAGATTCTTTACTGACTGAGCTACAAGGAAAGTCTATGGAATTACTCAAACCTTATTAATACCATTATATGATTGAAATATGTGTTGAACTTATATTATGATTGATAAATAACCAAATATAGCTCCCTTCGTTTCACGTTATACAACATGTATTTTCTCAAATGACACTCTAATTCATTATTGTACTATCACATTTTAAAAGAAGCTATATTACAATTTTAGATAAATACGAAGATAAAATGAAGACAGATAAATTTAGTTAGAAGTGAGTAACAATTGTTATTTACAATTATAATACAATTATTGTAATTATTCTATCACATAACAGAGAGAAAATAAAAGCTGGAAAGCTATGATTTGCTTTTCCTGTGTCCCAAATAAATGAACAAATATATGAAAATCAGAACATTAGTAGTTATAGGTGAATTACATTGAAAATGGGTCCAAGTTATGATGGCTTTTGATTATGAGAAGTTATCCCTAACAACGGTGAGAAAGGGTGAGTTTACTAATCTCCTTGTGTCTCTTCCACCTTCATACTTTCAACAAACTATGATAGAGGTTCTGTTTTCTTAAATCTATGTGGCCTGCCTTACTCTTATTTCTGGGATAGAACTAACCAAGAGAATGCTGCTTTCACACTTATATTTTCTTCTGAAGATCTCTGGCTCCTGCATTAGCTTCATGTTGATGAACATCCATAATATTCTAGTTGGTATGACTTCTATGAAAAATTGTTGCTAACCCAATGTCTTCTAGCTCTATAGGTCAAAGAATAAATTGTCAAAACTTCTAAAACCCTTCATGAGTCACTCTGTGTGTGTGTGTGTGTGTGTGTGTGTGTGTGCACGTTAGTTGCTCAGTGGTGTTGACTTATTGTGACTCCATGGACTATAGCTCTCCAGGCTCCTATGTCTGCGGAATTGGTGGTGGTTTAATCACTAAGTCATGTCCGACTCTTGCAACCTCATCATCTGCAGCCTGCCAGGCTTCTCTGTCCATGGGATTCTCTGGGCAATAATATTGCAGTGGCTTGCCATTTCCTTCTCAAGGGGACTGTCTCAACCCAGAAATTGAATCTCGGTCTTCTGAATTGCAGGTAGATTCTTTACTGACTGAGCTACAAGGAAAGTCTATGGAATTACTCAAACCTTATTAATACCATTATATGATTGAAATATGTGTTGAACTTATATTATGATTGATAAATAACCAAATATATCTCCCTACGTTTTCAGTTATACAACATGTATTTTCTCAAATGACACTCTAAACTCAGATCTGAGGCATGTTTGCTGAGGGAGCAAGGAAAATGGAAATAATCTGGACTTTAACTATAAAATCTGGTTTGAATCACTGCTCTTCATATACAATACAAGCGAGTACTCTGTATTTCAAGTTTCTAATCTGTAAAATAACAATGCTATCACCTACTTTATTGAGTTGATGTAAGGATTAATGAGATTACTTGTGAAAAGATAACAGAGTGATTTTCCTAGTCCATGTTTCTTTCTCTTGGTTTCTCATTCCTTTTTTGTCTTTTTAAAACATCTTTAAATTTTTATTTATTTATTTTCATCCTGTGTGGGCCTCCCATCTCAGTGGCCTCTTTTGTTGCAGAGCACCAGCTCTGGGCACAAGCACTCCAGAGTCCTGACTCTTAACTGGACACACCGGCCTAGCTGCTCTGCGGCACATGGGATCTTCCTGGGCCAGGGATCGAACCAGTGCCCCTTGCACTGCAAGGTGAACTCTACCCACTGGGCCACCAAGGAAGCCCTTGGTTTCTCATTCTTAATTTTACTCAGATTTTAGAAACTTTCTCTGAAGTGTTTAACTGTTTATATCAACTCAATTGGTAGCTTGAGATATTCCTCAAAAAGGTTTTCCAAAGCAGAGAGGTTTTCTTTCTTTCTTTCTCAGCAGGAGCTTTTGTTCTGTTTTGTTTTAATTTTTCTTGTGTATGTTCATAGGCACACATTTTGGAGTAGCTATTGAAATATACAGAAACAGGAGAGTACCAAGAGAATTTTTCTTATCCAACTCCCCTACCCAAAGCCAGAGAGAATGCTTTCAATGCAGGGGGCCTGCCTTCCAGTTGAGCACGGTCAGGTAGAGAGCAAGACCCCACAGCACCCCTCTGTTCAGCCACCAACTTTCTTTGTGTTGGTTACTGAAGACCCATGTCTTTCCTTGTCTGACATACTTTGTTAGATTGTGTTTTCTTCTCTAAATAAGATGTTCCATCTTTGATTCTTTCCTTTTGCTCTCAGACAATTCAATAGGAAGTTGGTCTATCACATTTAGATTAAAGACTCATATAACTAATCCCTCCTGTGCAAAGAAAGGTCAAAGGAACTAATATGCAAGATTTATAAGGAAACCTTCTGGGTACATATCTGAAACCAAGAAGTACAGTTCCCCTCAATATTTTAATGATATTAAATTTTGTATAATTTTCCAAAGTTTTTTTTTTCTTGACAGATATATATACTAAAAGAGATTATAGGCTAAATCTATAATCTATAGATTATTATATAATCTATAGAATCTATAGATTATATGATCCATAATCTATAGATTACCTAATTATATAGACTATATATAGAGTATCATTATATAATCTATAGATTATAGATTAAAGAGGGTATATATTAAAGAGAGATTTATGTAAAATCTACTGAGAATTCTCTTTGCAGCACTGTTGGATAATATGTAACTCCAGACATTGCAATTAAAGCTGAAATTCAGCCAACTTTCTGGATACTATCCACATTCAACCAAGTAAGAATTGTATCCTAAAACTAGACCCTCTGAGATAAAGAAAATGGCCTGATGTCTAATAGTTGGAGATAACAAGTTAACAAGAAAGGAAAGATATTAAAGAGAACCTACAGTATCTGAAACTAGCAAAGTTGGATCATAGTGAAAGGTAAGTGAAGAAAATCAGGTTTTTTTTTTAAATGAAATATGTATTATTTAAGCATTGCAGGTTTAAAGTATCAACTTTATAAAATCAGGTTATATATATATATATACACACACATATATACATAGATATTTACCTATATATGTTTACATTTTTAAATCACCTAGAACAAGTTTGCATTCTAAAACTGCCATTTATATTTTATTCAACTGAAAACAAGTTACTTAACTTTTGGACTTTAGATCCTTTATCGGAAAATGAGAATACTAAGATCTACTTTATAGGATTGTTGGGCAAATTAAGAAAATGCTTAGTTCTTAAGTGCCTAGTTCAGTGACTGTGACAGTACACTTTAAATGAATAAAGAAATAAATGTTCATGGTCATTGTCATCACATATCATCATTACTTAATATCTTTAGTTACTCAACAGGTACTGTAAAGACTCTAAGATACAAACACACACATGCATGCACAAACATGCACACACATACAGACTGAAGATATGAAACAACCACTGAAGTAAAAGGATACCCAAAGGAGAGGGAATGGAGAAGTATATTCTCAAGTCTTGTGGTGGTTTTAAAGTATGTCTATCCATTTGTTGATATACCCTGCTCACCGACCTAAGAGGTGATGCTTAATTGTCATCCCCTTAAGTATAGGCTGGATTTAGTGATCCACTTCTAAAACCAGCATATAGCAAGAGTAATACGAAGTCACTTTTAAGATTACGCCATGAAAACTGTATGGCTTCCATCTTGGATGTTCTCTCTTTGATTACTCTTTTTAGGGAAAATCATATTGGGAACAGCCCTAGGAAGGATCTTCCATAGTGAGGAACAAAAGTCTCCCATTGGCAGTAGCATAAGTGAGCCTGGAACTTCAAGCGCTGGTTAACTTTCAGACAATTAACAAGGTCAATAGCTTAGAAGCATCTCATTAGATATTTTAACCAAAACCTACTTCATTCCTACATTCTTGACCCTCAGAGACTATGTGAAATAAATAAGTGCATGTTGTTCTAAGCCATAAATTTTAAAGTTATCATGCAGAAATAGAAAATATACATCTGAAATAATGACAGAAACTGATCTAAGGAAATGGTGATAGAATCAGACCAGATATTCAGGAGTTGTTATCGACTCAACTGTTTTATCATGGAGCACAGCTTCCTGGCTCTTCACTCATGAATTACTCAAACCCAGCCTCTCAATCAATGATATTTTTTATCATCCTACCCATCTCTTGGACTATTCAGTTATACAAAGGCAAGTACCGCTATTGCTAATATCACCTTAAAATATTTCTAAAATGTGACAATAGTTATATCTTTCTGTGCTTTGTATTATCGTCTTTCCATGTAAAGAGAGTTTAATCTAGAAACCTTTCTAACATGCAAAAAACATGTATTTCTTGCACCTGAAACCATACATCAGCTTTAGGCAGATTTGGCAACTGTTTCTAAGTTGATCACTAACCCAGTAACAAAACAAATGGCACATTTCCCAGACTGAAATGATTATTTTAATCTCAGTCAATTACTCCTTTCTTCTCTCATTCCCCTCTGTCTCTTGCTCTCTCTTCAGAGAGTTATACAGGACAAAAGAACTTCCTAAATGAATAACAATCAAGCACTATGACTACTTAATACATTAGGAATCTACTGCTTTCCACAGGTGAGAATGAGAAAGAACAAAAAAGTTGATACATATTTTCTCCACTTTAATTTCCAAAGAAATAAATGAAGACTTGTATTTGGTTTGATCTTGTTACTGGAACAGGAATGAGTAAAGAGAACACTTTAAAAGAATATTCACAATAATGACGTTTAGAATTTAGAATTCAGTCCTAGATTTAGAATACTACCCTGTGTAGGTTGCTTAAGATGTACTGTAACATAAGAGGAAACCTATTAAATACTGCACATTTTTTGCAAGGAGAATTATTCTTTCTTTTACTCTAATTTGGTTAATTTGTGTGAATTAAAATAACATGCTAATATTCAAGTAAAGAATAACCTTTCTCAAATAGAAAACAATAATTCATCATGGCTCTCTAGATTTTTATAATATGTCCATTATAAAGATTATATTGTGGTTTTATTGTTATGGTTTCTATCAAAATTTCTTATTATGAAAAACTTATGAGAAAATTCAAATCCATGAGAGAATTCAATTACATACAGTGCTTCAGCACTTTATGAAGAACACATATTTCACAATCTAAGCTTGACCACTTAAAAATAAATTTCATAAAACTGTAAGAGTTTAGTAAGTTAGGATGAAAAGTCCCCTTCTTTCCTGATTTTTAAAATATTATCCAGCATTTCTAGTGTTCTCCTTTCTCTTTTACACATCTAAAAATCACTCTCTGAACTCTCTTTTTTCTGCACTCCTGATGAAACATGTTATCTTTATTCCTACACATATTCTCAATTTATAGGTAAGGAAGTAGAAAAACATGTATTGGGAAAAGAGATGAGGATTACAGTCTTCACAATGACAGTATCTATGGGTCCTTGACCATATTACTGCATTCTTCTGAGATTCATTTTACTCAGCTACCAAATTAAGGCTTGTTCTAGTTCTTGTTCAGCTACAACATTTCATAACTCTCAAATCTGATATCCAAATCTTACTACATCTCCTGAGTTGAAAATTTTCTGGTATTGCTCCCTTTCTGTACATTTTTCTACTTGCTGTTGCTTCAAATTCAAATTCCCTTAAACTACTGAGAAAGGTCTGCCTATGTAGCTATTGCCTGTTTTCCTGATAAAAGTTGAATACATAACTGCTTAATACATTAGGAATCTACTGCTTTCCACAGGTGAGAATGAGAAAGAACAAAAAAGTTGATACATATTTTCTCCACTTTAATTTCCAAAGAAATAAATGAAGACTTGTATTTGGTTTGATCTTGTTACTGGAACAGGAATGAGTAAAGAGAACACTTTAAAAGAATATTCACAATAATGACGTTTAGAATTTAGAATTCAGTCCTAGATTTAGAATACTACCCTGTGTAGGTTGCTTAAGATGTACTGTAACATAAGAGGAAACCTATTAAATACTGCACATTTTTTGCAAGGAGAATTATTCTTTCTTTTACTCTAATTTGGTTAATTTGTGTGAATTAAAATAACATGCTAATATTCAAGTAAAGAATAACCTTTCTCAAATAGAAAACAATAATTCATCATGGCTCTCTAGATTTTTATAATATGTCCATTATAAAGATTATATTGTGGTTTTATTGTTATGGTTTCTATCAAAATTTCTTATTATGAAAAACTTATGAGAAAATTCAAATCCATGAGAGAATTCAATTACATACAGTGCTTCAGCACTTTATGAAGAACACATATTTCACAATCTAAGCTTGACCACTTAAAAATAAATTTCATAAAACTGTAAGAGTTTAGTAAGTTAGGATGAAAAGTCCCCTTCTTTCCTGATTTTTAAAATATTATCCAGCATTTCTAGTGTTCTCCTTTCTCTTTTACACATCTAAAAATCACTCTCTGAACTCTCTTTTTTCTGCACTCCTGATGAAACATGTTATCTTTATTCCTACACATATTCTCAATTTATAGGTAAGGAAGTAGAAAAACATGTATTGGGAAAAGAGATGAGGATTACAGTCTTCACAATGACAGTATCTATGGGTCCTTGACCATATTACTGCATTCTTCTGAGATTCATTTTACTCAGCTACCAAATTAAGGCTTGTTCTAGTTCTTGTTCAGCTACAACATTTCATAACTCTCAAATCTGATATCCAAATCTTACTACATCTCCTGAGTTGAAAATTTTCTGGTATTGCTCCCTTTCTGTACATTTTTCTACTTGCTGTTGCTTCAAATTCAAATTCCCTTAAACTACTGAGAAAGGTCTGCCTATGTAGCTATTGCCTGTTTTCCCTGATAAGGACACCATCATTCTCCACTACCCACACTAAGAGATCCATAATTTTTGTCTTGATCTTTCTTCTTCTTCAATATCAAATAAGTTTCGAAATTCGTTTGACTTTTTCCTCTCTTTCCAGTCTAGTATCTTTCCATTTCATCATACTGTTTGTGATTTTTATTGCTACTCATCTAGACAATTACTAAGGATCCAACTTAGTTTCCCTGCCTACAGACTTTCCACCACCCTGTGACAGACTGGAAATATCACTGGCATGCAGGAATACTGCCATTCTAACTTCTGAGCCCCTTGGTATATAGGGCAATATTTTAGAATTTAGGATGGTATCAATTAGCTCAAACTTTTGAGTATCCCACAACCTTATTTAAACTATATTTATACTAAAAGTAAGGTTAAACTAAGAGTCATCACAAAATGACATGAAGCAAATATTTTCCCAGCCCTGAGCCATGGCTCATTCCAATAAGAATTTATTGAGCATATTTCATGTGCCAGCTATTATGCTAGATGTTAAGCAAATAGATTACTGTTTTCTGCATTTGAGAATTCACTACCTTGTACAGAGGAGACAAAACTGTACAAAAAATAAATCACAATATAAACAGAACAAAAGCCCACATTAGAGAAGAAATACACTTCATACCTTGCATTTAGCTTTTCTCCCATTCAACTACCAAGGAAGAACATTTTTAATGCAAACAAAGCAGCTACTCTGTATTTATCCTGTTACTTTGCTGTAAGAATTTAATGAAACATATTAATTCTAAAATGCTCAAGAACCACACAGTAATACTGAAATCAACTACAGATACTGTGATAACTTTGAAAGGCAAATCTGAGTTTTATTTTTAAAAGAATTACAGTCTTTAAAAATAATTCAATAATAAGAATTATTTATTGAAATTACCATCATAAAATCAAACTCTATGTGGAGGTGACAGATAAAAGGAATCTTACTAATATTTAAAACAAATCCCATTTAGATATTTCCCTCTAAATCTTCCACTCTTAAACCTCAATGTAATCCTGGAGGCATCAGATATAGAGATTTAAATCTGGACTATTATTCAGTACAAATAAAACACATAATTCTGGATAAATGGCCTATGTTTCCTCAGTATGTCTAGGTTAGCTCTTTATAACTGCAAGGAAACTAGATGGAATTTCAAGATAATTCATTAGTAAAATAAATTTTCCTATTATATCTATGTAATATTTCTATGAATACATCCAATAATTCATTACTTTTAGAGTTCATTCAGAGGAGGAGAGAATGAGAGAGGGGGAGGGAGGCAAAAAAAAAGACAGATATCTCTAATAGGGATCTTAACATCTAGAATTGTCATCATTCCTAGAGAACTTCACAAGTAAGATTGACTTTCTATATATAAACAATTTAGAATCATACACGGAAAGAAGTTTTTGTTAACCAAGAAGAGATTAGATAGACACCTATCAGATGCATTGCTACTGAACTAACTTTAATGAGATTTAATTGCCTCTGGTAGAAATCTTGTAAGAATATGACTGAATTACAGGTAAGTACACTCAAAAAAGATGCTGTGATAAGCCGTGTGGACACCTCAAGTCCTAGAATGAGGGTCAAAAAGCACAACACAGTGACCACCAATTTGAGTCACACAGACAATCAGAAAATTTCCTAAGAGCCTTTTTCATGGGGAAACTTGATGGAGAAATGATTCATCAATTTCTTGTTATTTAAGTATTTAATGGCAAAGGCCAATGTGGAAAACCAGATGAACTATCATTAGGTATCTGAAAATCACTACCAAGGAAGAACATTTTTAAGCTTTTCTCCCATTCAACTGCAAACAAAGCAGCTACTCTGTATTTATCCTGTTACTTTGCTGTAAGAATTTAATGAAACATATTAATTCTAAAATGCTCAAGAACCACACAGTAATACTGAAATCAACTACAGATACTGTGATAACTTTGAAAGGCAAATCTGAGTTTTATTTTTAAAAGAATTACAGTCTTTAAAAATAATTCAATAATAAGAATTATTTATTGAAATTACCATCATAAAATCAAACTCTATGTGGAGGTGACAGATAAAAGGAATCTTACTAATATTTAAAACAAATCCCATTTAGATATTTCCCTCTAAATCTTCCACTCTTAAACCTCAATGTAATCCTGGAGGCATCAGATATAGAGATTTAAATCTGGACTATTATTCAGTACAAATAAAACACATAATTCTGGATAAATGGCCTATGTTTCCTCAGTATGTCTAGGTTAGCTCTTTATAACTGCAAGGAAACTAGATGGAATTTCAAGATAATTCATTAGTAAAATAAATTTTCCTATTATATCTATGTAATATTTCTATGAATACATCCAATAATTCATTACTTTTAGAGTTCATTCAGAGGAGGAGAGAATGAGAGAGGGGGAGGGAGGCAAAAAAAAAGACAGATATCTCTAATAGGGATCTTAACATCTAGAATTGTCATCATTCCTAGAGAACTTCACAAGTAAGATTGACTTTCTATATATAAACAATTTAGAATCATACACGGAAAGAAGTTTTTGTTAACCAAGAAGAGATTAGATAGACACCTATCAGATGCATTGCTACTGAACTAACTTTAATGAGATTTAATTGCCTCTGGTAGAAATCTTGTAAGAATATGACTGAATTACAGGTAAGTACACTCAAAAAAGATGCTGTGATAAGCCGTGTGGACACCTCAAGTCCTAGAATGAGGGTCAAAAAGCACAACACAGTGACCACCAATTTGAGTCACACAGACAATCAGAAAATTTCCTAAGAGCCTTTTTCATGGGGAAACTTGATGGAGAAATGATTCATCAATTTCTTGTTATTTAAGTATTTAATGGCAAAGGCCAATGTGGGAAAACCAGATGAACTATCATTAGGTATCTGAAAATCACAGAACTATCGAAAGATGATGCTTCCCAAACGGAAAGAAGAACCTCTCTAAGGATAAAGAATGTTCTTGATCACTCTAAGAACTGTCTGAAAGACTGTCTAAGAACGTACTTCCCCCCTATTTGAAAGACAAGGAATATGCACATACAATGAAGGAGTAATACTTCAATATCTTATGGCCTTGCGTGTGTCTTTGTGTGTGCTGTTACAGCTTCAACTATAACCAAATATTTAGTGAGCTACTTGAATAACGTGATGATCACAGAAAATTCCCTAAAGAAATGATAGACAAACATCAAAGTGCTCCCTCAGAGAAAGACAGAATCAATCCAATAAACAGTTGAACAATCTGCATCTAAAAAGGTTAATTGATCATGTCACCAAATTGGTATTTTGAACCCATCAGAGATCCTTATCAAAATTATAGATGTTTAACAAAATATACTAACTTGGGAAAGAGATTATTAAAAAGATCAGTGTAACATTCATTTTTCCATTAAAACTAAAAAATACATCTAAAAGACTAGAAAAAATTGAAAGATCTCCAAGTGTGAGTATGTAATAGCATCAAGAGTTTTTCTGGAATAAAAGTCAAGAGTTTTAGTGGCTATACTTCTTGCTCTCTGTCAGTTATTAATTTGATTGAATTGGAAAAGGAGTGAGTCAGATTCCTAGGCTGTTGGTCCATTTCTGAGCCTTGATACCAGTTCTCCCTTCAGTTCTAACAGGTTCCACCTGGTCGACCTGACTGTTGGTTTCACCCAAAGAAGTCTCAGCTCTAAACTATGTTCTGCACATTTTTAATATATGGCACCAAGAAGAGTTTAAAACACCTACAGATGCATTGCTACTGAACTAACTTTAATGAGATTTAATTGCCTCTGGTAGAAATCTTGTAAGAATATGACTGAATTACAGGTAAGTACACTCAAAAAAGATGCTGTGATAAGCCGTGTGGACACCTCAAGTCCTAGAATGAGGGTCAAAAAGCACAACACAGTGACCACCAATTTGAGTCACACAGACAATCAGAAAATTTCCTAAGAGCCTTTTTCATGGGGAAACTTGATGGAGAAATGATTCATCAATTTCTTGTTATTTAAGTATTTAATGGCAAAGGCCAATGTGGGAAAACCAGATGAACTATCATTAGGTATCTGAAAATCACAGAACTATCGAAAGATGATGCTTCCCAAACGGAAAGAAGAACCTCTCTAAGGATAAAGAATGTTCTTGATCACTCTAAGAACTGTCTGAAAGACTGTCTAAGAACGTACTTCCCCCCTATTTGAAAGACAAGGAATATGCACATACAATGAAGGAGTAATACTTCAATATCTTATGGCCTTGCGTGTGTCTTTGTGTGTGCTGTTACAGCTTCAACTATAACCAAATATTTAGTGAGCTACTTGAATAACGTGATGATCACAGAAAATTCCCTAAAGAAATGATAGACAAACATCAAAGTGCTCCCTCAGAGAAAGACAGAATCAATCCAATAAACAGTTGAACAATCTGCATCTAAAAAGGTTAATTGATCATGTCACCAAATTGGTATTTTGAACCCATCAGAGATCCTTATCAAAATTATAGATGTTTAACAAAATATACTAACTTGGGAAAGAGATTATTAAAAAGATCAGTGTAACATTCATTTTTCCATTAAAACTAAAAAATACATCTAAAAGACTAGAAAAAATTGAAAGATCTCCAAGTGTGAGTATGTAATAGCATCAAGAGTTTTTCTGGAATAAAAGTCAAGAGTTTTAGTGGCTATACTTCTTGCTCTCTGTCAGTTATTAATTTGATTGAATTGGAAAAGGAGTGAGTCAGATTCCTAGGCTGTTGGTCCATTTCTGAGCCTTGATACCAGTTCTCCCTTCAGTTCTAACAGGTTCCACCTGGTCGACCTGACTGTTGGTTTCACCCAAAGAAGTCTCAGCTCTAAACTATGTTCTGCACATTTTTAATATAAAATGATGGCACAAAATATAATTAACAATAAAATTAAAACAAGATTCTAAAATATGACAAATGCTGTTTCTGTCAAGTAAATTCAATGATATTAAGAATTAACAGAATCCAGGCCTTCCCTGGTGGTCTAGTGGGTAAAGACACCGGCTTGCAGTGCAAGGTGTGCCGGTTTGATCCCTGGCCTGGGAAAATCCCACGTGCTGCAGAGCAGCTGGACCTATCGAGCCAATGCTCTAGAGCACATGTGCCCAGAGCTGGTGCTCTGCAACGAGAGGCCACTGCAATGGGAGGCCCACACAGGCCAAAGAACAAAGATGAAAATAAGTGAAAGACCAATAGAAGTGGCCAAAAAAAAAAAAAATAATAATAAAAAGAATTAATAGAATCCAAACGGTATACTACTTTGAAATAATCATTAGATTTTAGTATATTTTTAAATCCTGCGTGTAAAAATAGTAAGTGATCATGATTTTCTCTGTAACACCAAGTTAAAATCTGGCATATAAAAAGAGTATCTGGAAATCATTATAAAACATATGGATGCATGGACATATGCATATATAAATTTTTATCAAATTAGAAAATTTTCATATTACAATTGTTAACACAAAAAGCATAATTTATACTCTGTAAATAAACACACATAATATATCCAAGGGATTTTTTTTTTTTTTTTTGACACCTCTTTTGTAGTTTACAGGGAGATGAGAGAAGTGAAAATCGGAAAATGTTTGTTGAATTTTTCTGAATAGAAAAATCGTCTTTTAAAGTCTCAGATATAATTTTGAACACATCATAACCATAGTTTTATGCTATAAACATTAAAATGTTTATAGAACATGAATTTTAAAAGATTAATGTCTAGCATAAGATCTCATTAAGATTGCATCACTTTAGTGTGACTCTCCAAACCACTTGCAAATTAGTTTTTCTCAGACTTTTATGAAACTCAAAACTTTTGTAAGTCTCCTACACAAGTTCATGCTGAAATATCTACAGGTCCTTATATCCTTTCAATTTATCTCTGCCATGCAATTCGTTTATCCAAGGAATAATTCTTCAAAAGTAAATGGTTGAGAAATTAACTTTGTAGAAACTTCATGTAAAATATTTATGTCCTAGTGTTATTTTCCTCCAGCAAAAACAAAGCAAAACAAGACAAAACAAAATACACAGAAAAGTAAAAAAAAGCAAAACTTTCCAATATTTCTAATATTATGTTCATCAGTGAATAAAAATTAGGGAGTCTGCCAATTTCTCATTGTTAATGAGCTATTTAATAATTAGCTCTCAAATTCATTTCTAGTCTAGATAAACTATAAATAGTAAAGAGTGGTTATGCTCAAGATATTTTACGCATTGTTTCTGCATCTAGGACATGATACTAAACAACTTAAAAGTATAATAATTTGAAAATTAAAAGTACACTGATATATGTGCAAGGATACGTGTGTCATAAGACTGTTTCAAAAATATCTAGTATTGCTCCCTTGGGACTGTAATATGACTATATTCTGTACACGGGAGACCACTTTACAGAATCTTATATATAGAATATAACAAAGAAGTGGCATTTGCTTTTATATTATAGAATCCTATCAGCTTTTAATAACTTACATGAGCTATGGAATTTCCCAGGCAAGAATACTAGAGTGAGTGGCCTATCCCTTCTCCAGGGGATCTTCCCCACCCAGGGGTCGGTCGAACCCAGATCTCCCACATTACAGATGGATTCTTTTTTTTTTTTTTAAAGATTTACTTATTTATTTATTTTGGGCGGGGGTCGGGCTGGGGAGGGAGGGGAGCGGGCGGGCCACTTCTATTGGTCTTTCATTTCTCTATGTTCTTCCGTCTTTGTTCTTTGGCTCCTGTGGGCCGGGCCTCCCATCGTGGTGGCGTCCTTGTTGCAGAGCGCCGGCTCTGGGTGCATGCGCCCCAGAGCTCCAGCTTGGTTATTGGACACATCAGTCCAGCCGCTCCGCGGCACGTGGGATCTTCCCAGGCCAGGGGTCGAACCGGCGCCCCTTGCACTGCAAGGCAGTGTCCTTACCCACTGGACCACCAGGGGAAGCCCCAGATGGATTCTTTATCATCTGAGCCACTAGCGAAACCCAGTAACAGTTACAACTTCTCCCCAACTCTGCTACTCAATTGCTATAACTTCTCTCGTCTAGCTTGCGTGACTGCAAGAGGTCAGTGACAGTATGGGAAAAGGCTATCTCTTAGTCATTTACAATAGGATTCAGCTTCAAAGGGGCTGGCATAAATTAGTAAATGTTCTCTAACTATCCAATTCCCGGTTTTTCCGAACAAAATACACAGAAAAGTAAAAAGAAAACTTTCCAATATTTCTAATATTATGTTCATCAGTGAATAAAAATTAGGGAGTCTGCCAATTTCTCATTGTTAATGAGCTATTTAATAATTAGCTCTCAAATTCATTTCTAGTCTAGATAAACTATAAATAGTAAAGAGTGGTTATGCTCAAGATATTTTACGCATTGTTTCTGCATCTAGGACATGATACTAAACAACTTAAAAGTATAATAATTTGAAAATTAAAAGTACACTGATATATGTGCAAGGATACGTGTGTCATAAGACTGTTTCAAAAATATCTAGTATTGCTCCCTTGGGACTGTAATATGACTATATTCTGTACACGGGAGACCACTTTACAGAATCTTATATATAGAATATAACAAAGAAGTGGCATTTGCTTTTATATTATAGAATCCTATCAGCTTTTAATAACTTACATGAGCTATGGAATTTCCCAGGCAAGAATACTAGAGTGAGTGGCCTATCCCTTCTCCAGGGGATCTTCCCCACCCAGGGGTCGGTCGAACCCAGATCTCCCACATTACAGATGGATTCTTTTTTTTTTTTTAAAGATTTATTTATTTATTTATTTTGGGCGGGGGTCGGGCTGGGGAGGGAGGGGAGCGGGCGGGCCACTTCTATTGGTCTTTCATTTCTCTATGTTCTTCCGTCTTTGTTCTTTGGCTCCTGTGGGCCGGGCCTCCCATCGTGGTGGCGTCCTTGTTGCAGAGCGCCGGCTCTGGGTGCATGCGCCCCAGAGCTCCAGCTTGGTTATTGGACACATCAGTCCAGCCGCTCCGCGGCACGTGGGATCTTCCCAGGCCAGGGGTCGAACCGGCGCCCCTTGCACTGCAAGGCAGTGTCCTTACCCACTGGACCACCAGGGGAAGCCCCAGATGGATTCTTTATCATCTGAGCCACTAGCGAAACCCAGTAACAGTTACAACTTCTCCCCAACTCTGCTACTCAATTGCTATAACTTCTCTCGTCTAGCTTGCGTGACTGCAAGAGGTCAGTGACAGTATGGGAAAAGGCTATCTCTTAGTCATTTACAATAGGATTCAGCTTCAAAGGGGCTGGCATAAATTAGTAAATGTTCTCTAACTCTTGGAATCAGCCAACTCTCTCCCTGGTTTCATTCCTGGCCCTTAGCTATTATTATTGTTGTTGGGCTTCTTGAGTGTTTTTGCCATCAAAAATATACAAAGGTGGATGTTGGAAGCAAGTTTTTTCAGACTCAATGCCAGGTTATAAAAAACAAAAACAACTGATAACTCTCTACACATAAAAATATGTAAGGATGAAGAGGGTGAAATTCTGGGAGCTTGAGATTAGTGGATGAAAACTATTATATACAGAATGGATACAGAACAAGATCCTACTGTATAGCACAAGAACTATATTCAATATCCTGGGATAAACCACAATGGAAAAGAATATAAGAATATATATACATATAACTGAATCCCTTTGCTATACAGCAGAAAATCAACACAACACTGTAAATCAACTATTTTTCAACAAAATTTTTAAGATAGAAATATTCATAGCACTTTACTTTAAAAAGTACATAAGGAATAGATGCGTTGGGAAAAAAAAAAAGTCTAGATAAAGTTTCAACCAGGGAAAAAGCAATTATTTGTTAGCACCAGGAGAAAGTTTTCATTTTTGTCCTAATTTGAGTAGATTCCAGTTCACATGAAATTGAATCACACCTGGATCAATCTGTTTCCCAAATGTTTTTCATATAAAGCCAATATCTGATAAAAAGATTTATCTGAAGGAGATGATAACAAAGAAGAAACTCATGAGATCCATTGGGTGTACATGTCTGAGGTAGAACAGGTAAATCTAAACACACAGGAGCTTTCAAAAACTAAGTGGAAGAGATCCAAATTATCTCAGCAATTGATAGGAAAGGACAGGGGAGTCAGAGGTCAAGATGGGTAATGGCATTTCAAAAGAGTCCTTGCCCAGCCATTCCGAGCACTCAGCCACAGGAAAAGCTCTGCCCTGCCCTCTGGGCTCTTAAGAGTCTCTCGCGTGTCTCCTAATAATGGCTACAAAGAGAAATAAATCTTTCATTTCTCAAATATAATCAGATAAATGGACACTGACCCTATCATTGCTATCCTATAATCAGCAAACATACATTATTAAACCATCAAAATGATGACATTTAGCGAAGAGATTTCAAGATACAAAAAACACTAAAGCTTTTACTTTTAAGGAGCTATCTTCAAATAGAATTTTAGGTTGAGAGCACTGAGCCAACTCATTTATTCCCAAAATAGTCTAAGCTAATCCTTACTGCCCTATTTATTTTTTAACAGAAACTGTGAAAATGCACTCACAAAAAGAGAACCGCATCTAATGACACACAAGAAAGTGCATTTTGTCTTGCAGTTTGTATAAAATCATCCTATCTGGCCAAATAATTGTCATTCAAAAGATACTCCATATGTTGTTAGTATTATTGTTAATGCAAACCCATATAGCAGAAGTTGGCAGTTATAAATTAGTATTGGCAAAGTAAAACATAAAAGCTTATGAACATAGCTAACTTAAAACCCATGAATGTTGCTGAAGCATACATAGGAGATACTTAGAAAAAACAAGCTTTTGATTCTCATCATAGTTCTCTAAATTCAAGCCAAAGAGCAGAAACAAAGCTAATATACAGATATAAACCAAATTACATGCCAAATAACACTATTTTGTATTACCACTTGATACAATGCTGCTAATACAGGAAGATATAATTAGAGAAACAATAAAAAATATACTTTTACATTTCAATGAAGCAGTGTCATAATAATAATAATAATGTCATAATAATAATAATAATATTTCAATGAAGCAGTTTGTCAAAACAAAAGCTACAGCAATATAGTCATTAAAACTGTTAAGTACTCAACCAGGGCTAAGTCAAAATCAACATGAAAACTGCAGAATGGGTCATAAAAATAAGCTAGAAATTATTTTTATTCTTATCTCTAAACCAGGTCAACTGAAATAAAAATAGGACTGGTGATGAATAATCAGCTCCCATCTTCCCATGCTGCTATTCATAAGTCAAAAATAACTCTGATAGAACCATTGATGAAGACGAAGAAGAACAAAAACAAACTTCTCTTTCAGCACTTCTCCCCAGTTTTCAGTTCTCAAATTTTTCTAAACATGATTGGGTTTGGAGATAAAATAACTAGCTGGTCTCTAGAGGCCTTACATAGGTTTATATACATTTTTGTTAGTAGTTGCAGCTGTTTTGTCAGTGTCTATAATATTCTCTTTGATATGCACTCAGGCTAAATAAAATTACATGATTGAGAGGGGATTTAACATTTTTCTTTTACTCTTAATGACTAACTAGTGCTTCATTGTTCCTCGAAATATATTAATATACACACAAACTCATAACTGTCAATAATAAAAAATTAATTAAAAAATCTATTTTCCTAAAAAAGCTGTTTTCCTACCTAATTTGAATGATTTCCCTAATGTCATGAATCCTAGCTTCTTAATTCATCCTTATATCTTACATTTTTACCTCTGTAGCATTTATATTTTTAATAAGGACAAAGTTATTAGTTAATATATTTTTAAACACTTTCCTGGCTATCTTTAGAGATGCAGACATAAAATATTGCATTATTTTCATTATATTGATTTTTGCTTTGAAGAATTAAACAGCAAATTTGACAAAAGAGAAAATTGATAATTTTCAACATTTTTCAATATTGTATTCTTATCTTTCAACTAAAACTATACATTCACACACGAATAAACTTTGGACTACAAACCCAGGACCCATATGAAATCAATGTTTTCTAACTACTCTGATGGACAAATACAGATTTTATAATTAGTGAGGGGTAAATTATTTTGTATATGTACTTATATACATATACAATTATATGTATACATATATACAGGAATTTAACAATGTATTTGGTAATGTAAAGATGAAGTTAATGACTTAGTGAGCTTAGACAACCTACACAACACATCCTAAATAGCCTCACCATATCACCATGGTGCCAGATCATGAGTGAAAATAGAAAATAACAAGACCTATTTGAATATCTGAAAATGAGGAGGATGAAATATGAAAAAAATCTAAATTGATCCTATCTTTAAATTCACATATTATGCACCCATTTTGTTAGACAAATCAAACTTCATATACTATATACTGTGTATATACATATTATACTTTATATACTATACTTATTTAAAACACTAACAGATTTATAATTTTTCCTAAGATATTGTGATGGATTTATAATTACCGGTCATTTAGAGGTACTAAAGGGTTAGTGCATAGACATTTGAACTAGCCACAGTTTAGTTAATACATTAAATTTTAATTTAATTTTTTGTTTCTAAAATTTATGCTAAATATGAATATAATATAGAGTCCAATATATAAAAAAGAATGAAATAGAATCTCTAGGAACAAATACAAAGCCTAATGCATTTTATGCATGATAAAAGATATTTGTATCAGTGGGGTGAAAATTTTAGAATGAAAAAAAAAAAATTACCTGGTTTTTACCTAATTTGAATGATTTCCCTAATGTCATGAATCCTAGCTTCTTAATTCATCCTTATATCTTACATTTTTACCTCTGTAGCATTTATATTTTTAATAAGGACAAAGTTATTAGTTAATATATTTTTAAACACTTTCCTGGCTATCTTTAGAGATGCAGACATAAAATATTGCATTATTTTCATTATATTGATTTTTGCTTTGAAGAATTAAACAGCAAATTTGACAAAAGAGAAAATTGATAATTTTCAACATTTTTCAATATTGTATTCTTATCTTTCAACTAAAACTATACATTCACACACGAATAAACTTTGGACTACAAACCCAGGACCCATATGAAATCAATGTTTTCTAACTACTCTGATGGACAAATACAGATTTTATAATTAGTGAGGGGTAAATTATTTTGTATATGTACTTATATACATATACAATTATATGTATACATATATACAGGAATTTAACAATGTATTTGGTAATGTAAAGATGAAGTTAATGACTTAGTGAGCTTAGACAACCTACACAACACATCCTAAATAGCCTCACCATATCACCATGGTGCCAGATCATGAGTGAAAATAGAAAATAACAAGACCTATTTGAATATCTGAAAATGAGGAGGATGAAATATGAAAAAAATCTAAATTGATCCTATCTTTAAATTCACATATTATGCACCCATTTTGTTAGACAAATCAAACTTCATATACTATATACTGTGTATATACATATTATACTTTATATACTATACTTATTTAAAACACTAACAGATTTATAATTTTTCCTAAGATATTGTGATGGATTTATAATTACCGGTCATTTAGAGGTACTAAAGGGTTAGTGCATAGACATTTGAACTAGCCACAGTTTAGTTAATACATTAAATTTTAATTTAATTTTTTGTTTCTAAAATTTATGCTAAATATGAATATAATATAGAGTCCAATATATAAAAAAGAATGAAATAGAATCTCTAGGAACAAATACAAAGCCTAATGCATTTTATGCATGATAAAAGATATTTTTGTATCAGTGGGGTGAAAAATGTTATTTTAAAATGCACACAGATGCAATCAACTATGTGAAAAAGTCACTATAGAATTTCATTTTATATTCTACACACAAATCATATAATCAATGCAGTCAATGTTAAAAATTTTTAAATCAATTATTTATTGAGAAATATGTTTCTCTTATATTATAAACTAAATAACAATAGTATATTTGTATTAATGTGAAGTATATTACAACTAAATAACATTAAAATTTATTTTATTAACATAAAATATCTGAATGCTTAAAAATTTTATTAACATAGAAAATATCTGAATGTTTTAGAAACAACATACAAAATCAAATCTAATCTCAATTTCACTAAATAATAAGTACAGAAAGTGAGCCAAATTCAACAAAAATTTTAATTATCTATGAATATGAAATGCTAGCCTTTTTGTGTTTTTGAGGATTTCTCTTAACGTCAAGCAAAAAGAATTAAAAATTATGAGGTCTTCTATATCACAGCGCATATACAAAATTAATCTAGACAATCTGTTTTCCCTAGCTCTTTGTTAACCTGTACTTGTGTGTGCATTAGCTCTCTGATTATTCCCAAGTTGACAGAGAAATTTTCATGGATAAATTATAATCATCTTTGTAACAGCTGGATCCCACCATTTTAAGCAGATGGAAAATCACTCCATCTGTTTTTTATTCACAAAGGTTAAAGTAAATGGCAAAAAGAAAAAAATAATGTGCTCCAAGTCTACATGTAGAGAAGACAGAAATTCAGTTCTATGTCAGGATTTCACACAGTGCTAGGGATGATCCTACTTCCTCAAAAGTATTTCCAGCAACTGGAACAGATTCTTTAAATTCCACCATTAGAGATGTACTTCTTTGATTACAATTCTCTTCTTTTTAAAAAAGAAAAGATCTTTAGAAGTAAGGAACACATTTAACTTTCATCAGTCACTTTTACTATGAATAGGGTGAATATAATTTTCAAAACAGAAACAGAAAGTCAGAGCAGCCTGGTTATCAGAAAGATGATGGCTGAAGGAAGAGGTGAGAATAATTAGGACACTCTCTTCCAAAAATATAGTTCTGTGAATTACAGATCCTGAAAATGAATGACACTGAACTTTCAGAGACAGGAATTCATGCCTCAGCTATTCTTGATTTCTAGGTGATACTAGGGTGAATTTTATAAGCTTTGTTTTAAATACACTTATGAATTTGGGAGCTTGAATTGGAGGTAGTGTGAAAGCATCCCAGATCAGAAAAGCTATACATTAATATTATGAAATAGCTGTTTTAAGGCTCCATGGTTCAGACAAAGTTTGAGGCCTTGTAGCAGAAGACTGGGAGAAGCTATCCAAATACATACAAATGAAATAATTCATTAAAACTCACCACTGCCTCACATGGTATTACCTTTACTTTTAAAAAAATATATTGTTTTTTAAATTTTGGCCTGTTTTATTTAGTTAGTTTTTAATTTTGGCCTCTTTTATTAGTCCTCTATCTATTCATTTTCATCCGTCTTTACTCTTTGGCCTGTATGGGCCTCCCATTACAGTGGCCTCTCTCACTGCAGGGCACCAGCTCTGGGCACATGTGCTCCAGAGCGCTGCCTCAGAATTGGACACACCCGTTCAGCTGCTTCGTGGCATGTGGGATCTTCCCAGGCCAGGCATTGAACTGGTGCCCCTTGCATTGCAAGGCGCACTCTTTACCCACTGGACCACCAGGGAAGCCCCTATTGTTTTTTTATTTATTTTCATCCATCTTTATTCCTTGACCTGTGTGGGCCTCGCACCACAGTGGACCTTTACTTTTAATTGGAATTCCCACTTAAAAATACTGTGTCTCATTCTGCCTATTGTATGGTTATGGCATGTTGGTATGCAATTAATATTAAATAATAATTAAAGGCTAGGGTTTCCCTGGTGGTCCAGTGAATAAAAAGTTCACCTTACAGTGCAAGGGGCAGTGTGGTTCAATCTCTGGCCTGGAAAGATCCCAAAGCGCCCTGGAGTGGCTGGACCAGTGTGTCCAATTATGAGCCAGCGCTCTGAAGCACATGTGCCCAGAGCTAGTGCTCTGCAGTGAGAGAGTCCACCAATGGGAGGCCAGAAAGTCAGAGCAGCCTGGTTATCAGAAAGATGATGGCTGAAGGAAGAGGTGAGAATAATTAGGACACTCTCTTCCAAAATATAGTTCTGTGAATTACAGATCCTGAAAATGAATGACACTGAACTTTCAGAGACAGGAATTCATGCCTCAGCTATTCTTGATTTCTAGGTGATACTAGGGTGAATTTTATAAGCTTTGTTTTAAATACACTTATGAATTTGGGAGCTTGAATTGGAGGTAGTGTGAAAGCATCCCAGATCAGAAAAGCTATACATTAATATTATGAAATAGCTGTTTTAAGGCTCCATGGTTCAGACAAAGTTTGAGGCCTTGTAGCAGAAGACTGGGAGAAGCTATCCAAATACATACAAATGAAATAATTCATTAAAACTCACCACTGCCTCACATGGTATTACCTTTACTTTTAAAAAAATATATTGTTTTTTAAATTTTGGCCTGTTTTATTTAGTTAGTTTTTAATTTTGGCCTCTTTTATTAGTCCTCTATCTATTCATTTTCATCCGTCTTTACTCTTTGGCCTGTATGGGCCTCCCATTACAGTGGCCTCTCTCACTGCAGGGCACCAGCTCTGGGCACATGTGCTCCAGAGCGCTGCCTCAGAATTGGACACACCCGTTCAGCTGCTTCGTGGCATGTGGGATCTTCCCAGGCCAGGCATTGAACTGGTGCCCCTTGCATTGCAAGGCGCACTCTTTACCCACTGGACCACCAGGGAAGCCCCTATTGTTTTTTTATTTATTTTCATCCATCTTTATTCCTTGACCTGTGTGGGCCTCGCACCACAGTGGACCTTTACTTTTAATTGGAATTCCCACTTAAAAATACTGTGTCTCATTCTGCCTATTGTATGGTTATGGCATGTTGGTATGCAATTAATATTAAATAATAATTAAAGGCTAGGGTTTCCCTGGTGGTCCAGTGAATAAAAAGTTCACCTTACAGTGCAAGGGGCAGTGTGGTTCAATCTCTGGCCTGGAAAGATCCCAAAGCGCCCTGGAGTGGCTGGACCAGTGTGTCCAATTATGAGCCAGCGCTCTGAAGCACATGTGCCCAGAGCTAGTGCTCTGCAGTGAGAGAGTCCACCGCAATGGGAGGCCCACACAGGCCAAGGAATAGAGATGGATGAAAATAAATAGATAAATGTTTTGTTTTGTTTTGTTTTTAATTAAAGGCTAGATTCTGTAGCTTTCCAACATTAAACTGCATTTTTTGAAGACCAGAAGCCCTATAAATGCTATTACGCTGTGTATTATGACAAGAACTACTTCTATCAATTTCAGGGTAACTTCTGAGTTATAGTTACATTTGTTTTTATTCTTGTTTTCTAGAATGTTATCTCCCTCACACACTTTAAAGATAACTGAAGGGATTTACTCACTTGTTCCTCTTAACCAATTCTGCACATACCAGCACACCTCTAATTAGCACCAGGAATAAGGTTGGACTGGCTTTACCCTGTGACTTATTTCACTTGGGTTGATAACACATGGAGCTATACCTATTACCTATCAAAATCACAGCTACAAAGCATATGAAAATGCAATTTGAGAGACCAAAGCAGACATTCTGCCTTGAAATTGATTCATTATAATTTCTTTATAATATACTGGGGAAATGACATCTACAATAACTTGGCCCAAGAAGAGGAAAGAGAACTCATCTGTCTTCCTCACTTGCTTATCCCAGTTTGTTCAAAGGTCCTAAAAACATACACTAATAATGATGTACAGTTCATGCATTCCCCAGTGCAACTATTTATACCAACCAAGTTGCAACATGACTCTCTTTCCAAGAATACTCTCATGCAACACATCCAGGAATGTGTGCAACTTTCAGAGAAAAGCAACATGGAGGAATTATGTGTTTGGTAACATTAGTTTACTCCTCATACAAATAGTAGGTAAGATTTATCTGATGCTTACACTACACGCCAAACACTGAAATCATTAAATTTTGTATGTTGCAACCTAGGAACTATTGTCAAGTTAACTTTATTGGTGAGAACACTGGGGTTCCTGGAGCTTAAATATATGATCCAAGGTAAAAATGACTACTGAAACTCATCAAGTTTCAAAACCCGGCAGTCTGCCACCACAGTACCCACATGCCTACAACATGGCTTAAAGCTGGCTAAACAATGTAGCATGTTCACTCTCCCTGACTTCAATGACCTTACGTTCAGATTTCATAGTGCCAAGAGCACTATATTTGGTTAAATAGTTGTTGGATACATTGCCACTGACAGGTGTGTGAATTTTTGCAGTCTTTATTGAAAGAATTCAGTTTCCCTTAAAAAAAAGAAAAAAGGACTAAAGAATTTATCTTCTCAATCAAATGGAAAACACTTTGGTAAAACATTTTAATCCAAGTTTCTTTCTAAATATATGTCATGAAAATAATAAGTAGACAATATATGTTACGGAACTAACATATATACGGAACTAATAAATAAGCAGATAATTATCCATACATTTTAGCATATAAATTTTAGTCCAGAGAAAATTTCAATCAAGTGGTATTAATACTACAATGAATTTTATTTATTTTTTTTAGAGTGAGAAGAAAGGAAAGTTTATTAGAGTGGGGGAAGGAAGAGTCACTGCCAGTACAGCGGGCCAGCTTAAGGGAGAAAGTGGAAGACACTGTGAGAACTGTAGGCCTCATAGTGGGCTGGTTCAAGGGAGAGCCGACCAGTACAATGAATTTTGACATCAACGTATTTGTCATATTTGATTCCATGGATAAGTCACCTCAAATCATAATGTATGATTGGTATCCAGACACACCAAATCTGATCATTGCTGCCTGGATTCTGATGATTTCTCTACATATCAAGCACAGGGGAAAAAAAATTCTTCTTATTAAGAATACAGCTACAACAATGCCAAGTAACTTTTTGGGAAAAAAAGCCATTTCCTAAGAAACATGTAAGAGTCATTTCAGGCTTCCTGGCGGCTCAGTGGTAAAGAATCTGCCTGCAATGCAGGAAATGCAGGTTTAGTCCCTGGGTGGGGAAGACTGCCTGGAGGACGGCATGGCAACCCACTCCAGAATTCCTGCCTGGAGAATCCCATGGGCAGAGAAGCCTGGAGGGCTGTGGTCCATTGGGTTGCAGAGAGTCAGCCACGACTGTTGTGACTATATACACAAGAGTCATCGTCTTATGATTATTTATGAGAACACTGATCATAAACACAGCATTATTCTACTTGTATTTTAGAATATTTTTGATCCTAACACAACCTGGTCAAAAGAAATTTGACAGAACACAGATTTTCAAATACTTTGATCTGATGATTCTACATATAAAAATAGAATCAGGAAATAGTTAACTGATATTTAAGAGCTTATGTTCAAGAATATTCATCCAAATATTATTTATAATAGTAATAAACTGTCATAGATGGAAATTTCCATCCTGTATATATATATAGGGAGATAGAAGAGAGGCTACTAAATAATGGTTAAGACTATATTCCTAAGAAATATTATATAGCCTAGAGAAATTCCTTACATATAGCTCTTATATGGAAAAAGCATAATTTATCTACAGCTTTCAATAATAGGTGGTTCTTATTTCCCTTTAAATGAACCTCATGTATTTTTTAAAAATATTTTACTTTTTCTATTAAGTTTTATTGCAATGAGGAAAAATTAAATGTTACTAAATTTGTGAAATCCCATAAATACGTAAGAGAGTGAGATACACCAAAGATTGATATATTACAAATTATCTATTACTCCTGAATAATATGCATGCTTAAATATAGTTCTAAGGTAATTTCTGGCTGCAGTAGACTTTCAAAAGGAAACCTAAGGTCATCATAACTTCATAAAGAGATCTGCACAGATTCTAGGATATTTTATGCTTAATTGCATTATACACTGATGAACTGATTTCTATGGTATTTTAAAGGCTTACTCCAAATATCAGACCAAAATGTAATTCATAGAATGTTATGGGATTAGTTTACATTAAACAAAATATAAATTTCATTAAAATGCTACGTTTAAAATGTATGCACTGAACAATCTCTATCATGGACCAATTGCCTCCGTAGTAATCACTTTCCTTCATTCTCAAACTTAGGTTTGAAAATGTGGTAAAATGCCCACTGATACTTTTTCATAAGTCAAAAGATTTATCTGGCACTTTCAAGGTATATCCCAATCATAACATAAGTTTAGGAGATGAAATGCTGAGGGAAAACAGGAGGGTTAAAGAGAGGCTTTTCCAACATCAGACAAGACAACTTGAGGCCTTTGCAGCCATCAGGAAGACTGTGTTCATCTGAAGCTTGAGGACTGGCTATGCCAGGAAAGCAAATAGCTCCAACAAGTTTTTTTTTAAGGTCCCTGAAGCCTCAGTAAAGAACTAGGAGAAATAATCCTCTTCCCTTTGAACCCCATACCTTATTCACACCATAGTTTCAATTCTTGATATTTTCAGATCTGTATCAGCAAAAGAGTATATTCAAGTGCCAGTGGGTTAATTCCACCAGTATATTCCCAAGCGTTAACCCATCCTACCATTGATTCATTTTTCTCCCTCACTGAATACAGACCTGTTCATAACTCCTCCCTGCCTCTTACCCTCAGCTTTCAATGGTCGGGTCATTCTGTACTTCTGCCATATGGATACCTCTCAGGTTCATTTTCCTGTTTCCCATCACCACTGACCATGCCTGGATGGAGATGTCCTTCTTCACCACTGAGAAAGGGTGCTACCTCCCTTAGAATGTGTCTCCCTACCTTATCTTGATCTCCTCCTGTTTATTCTCCACAATGCTGACAAGATAAGCTTTTGAAAATCAAAAGTGATCATAAAATCCCTACCCCAAACCCCGCCATTTAGGATAAGGGGAGAAGACATTTTTTGGTTATTTTAAACTGGCTGCAGTAGACTTTCAAAAGGAAACCTAAGGTCATCATAACTTCATAAAGAGATCTGCACAGATTCTAGGATATTTTATGCTTAATTGCATTATACACTGATGAACTGATTTCTATGGTATTTTAAAGGCTTACTCCAAATATCAGACCAAAATGTAATTCATAGAATGTTATGGGATTAGTTTACATTAAACAAAATATAAATTTCATTAAAATGCTACGTTTAAAATGTATGCACTGAACAATCTCTATCATGGACCAATTGCCTCCGTAGTAATCACTTTCCTTCATTCTCAAACTTAGGTTTGAAAATGTGGTAAAATGCCCACTGATACTTTTTCATAAGTCAAAAGATTTATCTGGCACTTTCAAGGTATATCCCAATCATAACATAAGTTTAGGAGATGAAATGCTGAGGGAAAACAGGAGGGTTAAAGAGAGGCTTTTCCAACATCAGACAAGACAACTTGAGGCCTTTGCAGCCATCAGGAAGACTGTGTTCATCTGAAGCTTGAGGACTGGCTATGCCAGGAAAGCAAATAGCTCCAACAAGTTTTTTTTTAAGGTCCCTGAAGCCTCAGTAAAGAACTAGGAGAAATAATCCTCTTCCCTTTGAACCCCATACCTTATTCACACCATAGTTTCAATTCTTGATATTTTCAGATCTGTATCAGCAAAAGAGTATATTCAAGTGCCAGTGGGTTAATTCCACCAGTATATTCCACAAGCGTTAACCCATCCTACCATTGATTCATTTTTCTCCCTCACTGAATACAGACCTGTTCATAACTCCTCCCTGCCTCTTACCCTCAGCTTTCAATGGTCGGGTCATTCTGTACTTCTGCCATATGGATACCTCTCAGGTTCATTTTCCTGTTTCCCATCACCACTGACCATGCCTGGATGGAGATGTCCTTCTTCACCACTGAGAAAGGGTGCTACCTCCCTTAGAATGTGTCTCCCTACCTTATCTTGATCTCCTCCTGTTTATTCTCCACAATGCTGACAAGATAAGCTTTTGAAAATCAAAAGTGATCATAAAATCCCTACCCCAAACTCCTTCATTATCATGCCATTTAGGATAAAATAAAAATTCATATTACGGAGGCTTCCCTGGTGGTCCAGTAGGTAGACAGTCCATCTTGCAGTCCACGGGGTGCTGGTTTGATCACTGGCATGGGAAGATCCCACGTGCCACAGAACAGCTGGACCAGTGTGTCCAATTAGGAGCCAGCGCTATGGAGCTCATGAGCCCAGAGCAGGTGCTATGCAATGGGAGAGGCCACTGCAATGGGAGGCCCACACAGGCCAAAGAACAGAGATGGATGAAAATAAATAAGTGAAAGACCAATAAAAGAGGCCAAAATTAAAAGAAAAATTCATATTATGGTTTATAAGTCCCTTTCAATAGAACTAGAAGACCAAGCATATGTGATTAAATGAGTCAAGTTCAGCTTTGATTAACTTGTCTGAGAGTCTACAACCAAATTCTGTCAAGAATCTATCTTCATTTCAGAATACATTTAAGTTTTATGTTTTATACAATGACTGGTATTACATTTACTTTGGATTATACACTTAGGGTGGAGACATTTAGAGACACTAAATGTCTTTAGCATTGTCTGAATTCCACTCAGCTACTTTTGAGGCAATTTTTTCTATCTCATCAGCTTTATCTCTCCGCTTCCAGACCTCAACAACCTGTCTCCAGTCTTTCTAAAATATCTTCATATTCTAGAACACTTAGTGTTCTGTCACGACCTAATACTCTGTACTTTTTTCATCTGAGTGAAACGGTGGTCTTCTCTTTTCTGGGAGAAATATCTATCAACTCATTAAACTCATTGCACCCCTCATGAATGCTCCCTTGGTCAGGCCTCAAACCACACACTATTAAAAGATAGTGGTCCACCCTCATTTTCTGCCATACAATTGTGCTGACCACAACACCTAGCATTTGTCAAATACTTTGTCTCTCCTCAGAATTTAATATATCTATCCATTCACTTACTTGAAGGAAGGATCTAACATTGTTCACTGCAGCACCCAGGACAATTGCCACTGGGAGGAGAAGGTAGAAATCGGGCAGGACGAGAAGCTTCGATATTAAGGACTTGAGGTCACTGAGGTGGAACCTGTTGTGCCATAATCCTACAGCATGCCCAGTCATCTACCCTGGCTTGCCTCAAGGCCCCCTACCCTTCTGAGCCACCTACCCTTACTTTGTCAGGATCACAGAATATGAAGACTGCATTCTAAATTCAATAGCTCTTATAGCTCATGAATATTCAGTAGTCTATGCTCATTAAAATCATGCAACTAACTTATCTAAATTACCACAGAAGTCAACAATTTTAAGCTTTACTCATAAAACCATAGATACTAGCTATGTAAACTAATGCTGATTGATTGTTTGGTATGTGCTGAAGACATCAAGAGTTTAAAATCCATATAGCTAGAAATCCAGGAAGTAGAAAAGTAAAAGGCATCATTTATGTGTCCCCTCCAAACAATACACATTCAATTCCCCTCAATTCATTAATTAGGAAGCTGCATGACTATATTCCAAAAAGTTTTCCGCCAACAATAAACATTCTGCACCAACATAAAATATCATCAACTTCAAATCAGGAATTCTGAATAATCTGTGTAAACCATGCATGTCATTTAAACTCTGTGATTCCTGGCCTCCTCAATATTAAAGGAACTTGCTTTTCATTAAGGTCCTTTCCCAGATCTAAAATCTCATAATTTAATAACATGCAGATCTCTGTGATGTACCCAAAGGAAAGATGTGCATTTCTGGAGGAACTAAGAGAGCCTACAAACTGACAATTATTTTCATTTTTAAGACTAAAATCTCTTGAAAGCCACTTTAAAATTTTACATATTTACTGATCAACTTGGAAATGGAACATTTAGTTGCGTTTTCATGAAAATAGCTTTTTTATCCAAGTAAATGAACAATAGTTGTACTAACCCTGTTGTTACAGGCAAAATGTTTCACCCTCCTATCACTGTCCCCCGTCTTTCACAGGAATAGGGTCACAGGCTGTTGGATTTTAGTTTCTGAGAAATAAATTTGTATGCACAGCATGTTTTTGTACTAATTAGGGAAACAATCTGTATATAATTTAAGTCTCTTGCCTAAATAGTGTTTCATGAGCAAGAAAAGACATTGATTCAAGTAACTCATTTTTAGTTTCCCAGAAAATACTTTTAAAAAAATACAGAACCTTGCCTCTGAAAAGAGTTCAAGTATATGTGTATATACACATAGTCCTCACCAGTAAACAATGATATACAGAATGAAGAGATTTTAAAAAGAAAAAAAGTTCATCTTTTTAATGCCGATTCATGTCCGTAAGCCAGAAAATAACATGCCAACTGAATGTTTGAATGGAAAACATCACTCATTTCAAAGCATCAAAGAACTGATGAGATAAAAATAGCAACGGAAAACAGAATCATTCTCTCTAGTCAATTGAAGAAAATGGACTTTTTCCCTTAGTACTTTGCCACTATTATGAGGGCTTAGGAGGAATAAACTCTGATTTTGAGAATTACAGAATAAGAATGGTGTAATCTCACAAGTAACGGCTGAAGTGATTGCAAGAGCTAAAACCTCTAATCAGCTGCCAATTTGTGTGAGTCTTGCTTGGGAAGAAATTGCTCCAAAATTTCTTCTCTTCATTTTTCTTTCCTCACCTACTAATGCATGTCTTAGATTTGTAACGAATATTCAACTGATTTTGCATTTTGAAAAACAAGGCCAAAACTTGAAGAAAAAAAAGTGTACTTCAATAATATAAGAAATAAAACCATTCAACTGTACTGCCAAGTTCTGTAAAAACATTTTACCAGGAAGATTTTAACCATGTGCTGTATTAAAACAAATGCTTTTGATTCAGTAAAGAAAACAACTTCAAAAAATGTACTTAAATTGAGAGAAGTTTCTACATGCTCCAATCAAAAATCACTCTGAAGTTGCCACTTGAACTGTGGTAATATGGAAGTCATCACTATCCAATAGTATGGAACTCATCACTTTCAACTTTATTTTTTGTTTGTTAAAAATATGCCTGTTTCCCATCTTGATTTACTATGATTATTGAAGATTATCTTTGGATGTGGGAAGAAAGCAATGCATTCATTGTTGTTTAGTCAACTCAGTCATCTCTGACTGTTTTAGACACACCATGGAGTGCAGCCCACCAGGCTCCTCTATCCATGGAATTTTCCAGGCAAGATTACTGGAGTCAGCTGTCATTTCCTTCTCCAGGAATGCATTCATTAAGTAATTTTTAACTTAGAAAACTTTGATGCAACATGTGAAAGGTACTAGGTCAGGAGTAACTTAGAATACCACACAGTTGGCGGATGCACCTATAATATGATTTGAGTCACCATGGGGGCCTCTTCTTCATTATCTGCCATTAGAACATTGGAAGCTTTTCACCCCTGAGATTATCAATGAAACCTGAACACACAGAAAAGGTAAAAATAGCAACGGAAAACAGAATCATTCTCTCTAGTCAATTGAAGAAAATGGACTTTTTCCCTTAGTACTTTGCCACTATTATGAGGGCTTAGGAGGAATAAACTCTGATTTTGAGAATTACAGAATAAGAATGGTGTAATCTCACAAGTAACGGCTGAAGTGATTGCAAGAGCTAAAACCTCTAATCAGCTGCCAATTTGTGTGAGTCTTGCTTGGGAAGAAATTGCTCCAAAATTTCTTCTCTTCATTTTTCTTTCCTCACCTACTAATGCATGTCTTAGATTTGTAACGAATATTCAACTGATTTTGCATTTTGAAAAACAAGGCCAAAACTTGAAGAAAAAAAAGTGTACTTCAATAATATAAGAAATAAAACCATTCAACTGTACTGCCAAGTTCTGTAAAAACATTTTACCAGGAAGATTTTAACCATGTGCTGTATTAAAACAAATGCTTTTGATTCAGTAAAGAAAACAACTTCAAAAAATGTACTTAAATTGAGAGAAGTTTCTACATGCTCCAATCAAAAATCACTCTGAAGTTGCCACTTGAACTGTGGTAATATGGAAGTCATCACTATCCAATAGTATGGAACTCATCACTTTCAACTTTATTTTTTGTTTGTTAAAAATATGCCTGTTTCCCATCTTGATTTACTATGATTATTGAAGATTATCTTTGGATGTGGGAAGAAAGCAATGCATTCATTGTTGTTTAGTCAACTCAGTCATCTCTGACTGTTTTAGACACACCATGGAGTGCAGCCCACCAGGCTCCTCTATCCATGGAATTTTCCAGGCAAGATTACTGGAGTCAGCTGTCATTTCCTTCTCCAGGAATGCATTCATTAAGTAATTTTTAACTTAGAAAACTTTGATGCAACATGTGAAAGGTACTAGGTCAGGAGTAACTTAGAATACCACACAGTTGGCGGATGCACCTATAATATGATTTGAGTCACCATGGGGGCCTCTTCTTCATTATCTGCCATTAGAACATTGGAAGCTTTTCACCCCTGAGATTATCAATGAAACCTGAACACACAGAAAAGGTAAAAACACCACTAAGTCATTATCCCTAATTCATACATAGCTCAGAGTTGGCAACCACTTGGCAGCCAAGATTCATGGGGTTAGGGAAGAAATAGACAATAGGAAAGAGGACAAGGAAAAGCCCCAAAAAAGGGAGGTGGAGTGGCATCAAACTTAGAATTTATATGTTTTACCACTTACCCTGGGACCAGCCCCCAAGTCAATTCCCAAATCTACCGAGAGAATTCTAACTGAAACCAGGGCACATTCTCATGCTCAGGACACTGAAATCCAATCAAATGTGGCTCTGTTCTCTATTTCTATAATCTGGCACTTCAACAATGTTTTATGAATGGAATCATATAGTATGCAACATTCTGAGGGGTTTTTTTTTTGCATAATTCTCTGCAGATGGGTTCAGGTCGTTTGTATCAAGTTTGGGATTTTGGTGGTGGTATTTTCTGAATATTCCACAGTATGAATGTATCATGGTTTGTTAAGCCATTTATCCATTTACGGACAGTTGGGTTATCTCCTGTTTAGGGTTATTATGAGAAAAAACATGCTATGAACATTTGTGTACAGAAAGATTGTTTTTTCTGTACTAAGGGCCCAGGAGTGAAACTATTGGGTTACATAATAATTAGACGTCTTCTTTTATTTTTAAAGACACTGTCAAGCTTTTTCCAGATGACATAATTTCTACTTATGTGTTGCTGAATTATTTTTGTAGTGCAGCACCAGCATCTCTATCTGATTTTAGCAAATACTGGAGTCAGCTCAGCTCCTTTCCAGGAATTTTCCAGGCAAGATTACTGGAGTCAGCTGTCATTTCCTTCTCCAGGAATGCATTCATTAAGTAATTTTTAACTTAGAAAACTTTGATGCAACATGTGAAAGGTACTAGGTCAGGAGTAACTTAGAATACCACACAGTTGGCGGATGCACCTATAATATGATTTGAGTCACCATGGGGGCCTCTTCTTCATTATCTGCCATTAGAACATTGGAAGCTTTTCACCCCTGAGATTATCAATGAAACCTGAACACACAGAAAAGGTAAAAACACCACTAAGTCATTATCCCTAATTCATACATAGCTCAGAGTTGGCAACCACTTGGCAGCCAAGATTCATGGGGTTAGGGAAGAAATAGACAATAGGAAAGAGGACAAGGAAAAGCCCCAAAAAAGGGAGGTGGAGTGGCATCAAACTTAGAATTTATATGTTTTACCACTTACCCTGGGACCAGCCCCCAAGTCAATTCCCAAATCTACCGAGAGAATTCTAACTGAAACCAGGGCACATTCTCATGCTCAGGACACTGAAATCCAATCAAATGTGGCTCTGTTCTCTATTTCTATAATCTGGCACTTCAACAATGTTTTATGAATGGAATCATATAGTATGCAACATTCTGAGGGGTTTTTTTTTTGCATAATTCTCTGCAGATGGGTTCAGGTCGTTTGTATCAAGTTTGGGATTTTGGTGGTGGTATTTTCTGAATATTCCACAGTATGAATGTATCATGGTTTGTTAAGCCATTTATCCATTTACGGACAGTTGGGTTATCTCCTGTTTAGGGTTATTATGAGAAAAAACATGCTATGAACATTTGTGTACAGAAAGATTGTTTTTTCTGTACTAAGGGCCCAGGAGTGAAACTATTGGGTTACATAATAATTAGACGTCTTCTTTTATTTTTAAAGACACTGTCAAGCTTTTTCCAGATGACATAATTTCTACTTATGTGTTGCTGAATTATTTTTGCTAATATATTTTCAAGGATTTTAGTGTCTACACTGGGAACATCAATGAGGTATAGTGGTCTGTCATTTTACCTCTCTTGTACCTTGTTTTAGTATAGGATAATGCCAACTTCACAAAATAAATTGGCAAGAAATCCCTTCTTTAATATTTTCTGGAAAACACTGTGTAGCATTGGTGTTCATTTCTGTCCAAGTGCTCTAGAGAAACCATCTGGACTTGGAGATTTCCTTTCTGGAAGTTCCAAAATTAAAAAAATTCATATTCCTTAATAATTACACAGCTATTCAAAATATCTATTTTATATTGAATAAGTTATGGCAGGTTGCATTTTTTCAATGAATTAATCTATCCTGTCAATGTTATCAAATGTATGTGTGAAGTTGCTTGTACCGATGTTTTATTACTTTTTTGATGTCTGCAGGATTTGTATAGATATCCTCTGTTTCATTAGTTTTATCAGCAATTTGTGTCTTTTCTCTTTTGTCTATCTTGATAAAGTTTTGTCAGTCTGATGAACCCTTTAAAGTTACAGGTCTTGGTTTCATTTTCTCTATTTTCAATTTTATGGATTTCTGTTCTATTTCTTTACTTCTTGTTTTGAGTTTATTTTGCTCTATTATTCTAGGTTCTTGAGGTGCACGCTTAGACTACTGATTTTATCTGAGATCTCCTCTGAATTTTTCCCCCTAATGTATACATTCAATGATATAGATTTCCTTCTCAGGTGAGTTCCACAAATGTTTAAATATGTTATATTTTCATATTTATTCAATGTATACTGTTTAATTTAAATATGTTTGGAGATTTTTCTGTTATCTTCTTTGATATTAATTGTTTGTTTTTTTTTTCTGGGATGGAGAACACACTCTGTATTATTTAACTCTTGTTAAGGTTGGTTTTATGATGCATGATATGGTGTACTTTAGAATATGTTCTCTTATCACTTGAAAAGAATGTAGATTCCTATGTTGCTGAATGAAATTTATCAGATTCTAGTCATAAAATCCCCAAATAAATCCATTCTCCATCAATAATGCATGCCCTTAAATGCCAGGGCCTCTACTATCCTTTACTCCTAGATACATTTGTTAAAAAAAAATAATGATATTGAATATACTTTAAATTAAACTTCTAACTCTATCCTCTCAGACTGTCTACATTATTAACATGTGAAAAGGCTATGATTCACACTTCACAAGTTTTAGAGTGCTTTCCTATATAGTAACTAACATGATTCTCACACCATCTCTCCAGAACATTTCCTGGATATGACTGACATCTCCATTTTTTTTTTTTTTTTTTGCTGCTGCAATTTGTTTTTTAGCTAATGCAACTAATACAAAACCAACATTCCCAATCCCAGGTTCACATTCTGCACTGCATAAATTTACTTACTGTGTTGAGTTAGTATAGGAGATTGGGTAGATTTGAACCCCAGCTCTGACATTCCTAGTTGAATGACTTGGACAATTTAGTTAACAATCCTTCAACTCAGTTTACTCATCTTTAAAACAGGAATGATGATAGTGTGCATCTCAAAGGGTTGTGTAAGTGCTGAAAGTGTTAATACTTGTGTCAGGCTTATATATCAGTGCCTGGCACTGAATACATGTGCTATGTGTATTGGCTATGATTGCATATTGCCTATGATGGAAAAAAGGGAAAGGCTGTCAATGAAATTCAACAGTTCAATATCCTCTAATTGATTTACATTGTCACTATTTTAAAGGTAATAAGAGCAAACTGGTGATGTAAACAAACTTAAAAAGGAAAATTCAAAGGTCTGGTTAACTTTGGTATTTAAAAAATATTTCATTTTCATAGATTAAAGTACTTACTCCTACCATGCATTTCCCCTATCATGCTTTATAAGCTGTGACTCAGAATAACATGGTAATGGACTCTGGTCTAAACAATACATTTCACATTTCAACCACTTAAACTGCTTTGGAAAACTGGGAAACAGGGCAGTTCATTCTTGTAAAAAATTTGCTTAGACGTCAACAAACAACAAAAGATTAAGATCACGATCATCTTTAGAAAACTGGTCTGGTATAACAGGATAAAGTGAGCATCTTCACTATACATGCTATACTCCAGAAGATGTGGAAAAGATTCTTTGTTTCGACAAGGAAAATCTACTCCAAGGCTCTGACTAACCAGTACTTGACAAATATGTTTCCTGCAATCCTCAGTATTTAAAACAAATGACACTTAGATTAATAGTTTGCTGATAAAATAATACAAAAAAAGAAATATATATTAAAAAGAGCTCTCTTAGATTGCCTCATATTTCCACATTGTTATTAAAGAAATGAATGAAGGTATTTGTATAAATAAACAGAGCCAGACAGGTTAGGTTTCTTCAGTTAAGAGAACTGTTTCTCTGTATACTGCATATTCCAATTTCAAGGGGGTTAGTGACATGTCATGACCTAAATTGTAAGAGCAAAGCTTCTCTGAATGTTTACTAATTTAATAATTGAAATAATCAGATAAAGATCATGAATATCCACTCCTAAAAATAGTTTACTCATAGGTAGATTTCTAATTTGAGGAAGAAATACCATCCTTTTTGATAAATACCACATAATGGGAAAAGAAGGTACCCTCTTTCAAATGTATCACATACAACCACATAAAGTGTCTTGCTTAAATCAAATCTCTAAAACAAAAGTTAGTTAAGCATGTGCTACACAATAAGTCTTTTGCTGGATATCAAGTGAAAACTGGATTCTTGCCTTCTAAGTTTATGATCTAACAAAAGTGACAACCTAAGGTCATAACAGTGAATCCTAAACTTTACGTGTTAATCAAACATCTTTAAATATTAGAATTTTGGATAGCATAAAGGAAATGAATAACAGTCCTAAACAATTGCTTCTAGTGTTTGCCTTAGCATATGTCCATTAAAAGGACCAGTATGTCCTATGCTCTTTCGATGATTATCTTCCCACATTCTTACAGAGACAGTTTTCCAGACCAAGTTGTCTTACATTCTCTATAAGAAACATTCTCTTATGTTCCAGTAAACATGTCACCTTACTTTGTTGCTGACTCGATATGAGGCCATGTCTTTTGGAGGACCTGGATTATTCGAGAACAGTACAGGAAAAGGAAACAATATGCTGTGCTAGTCAGCAATCATTATTGCACAGAAGAGGAAGGATTCAGGTTGGGTCTTGAAGGATATAAACAGGGATTTAAGACATCAAAAGGAATCTGAACAAGGTCAGTATTTAAAACTAATGACATTTAGATTAAGTGTCCTACCAGTGGGAAAACACAAGACATGTCTGAAGGCCAATGAAGTACACCTGGAGGGTTGGGATAGTAAATTAGATCAGTTGAATAGCTTTCAAAAAATGCTAAGCATATAAATTTAATTCAAATTCAGTAGACAACCTATCAGGTTAAGAAACTTGATATGTCTTGTACAGACAAGGAAAAGCCACTGAATATTTACTAGCAAAGCTTTGCTCTGTCAGCGGCATGAAAGGGAAGGGTAGGAGGGACTGCAGAGATAACCAGAGCAAACACGATATTAAAGGCAAGAAGAGTACACAAGAATCTGGCTGGAGGAGGCAAGTAAACCATATGTTCTGACTTATAGTAAACAGACATCTTTAATTAATTTTTCTAGCTTTACTGAGGTAGAATTCACAAATAAAAGTTGTAATATATTTAAGGTATATAATGTGAAAATTATGGATGTAACCTAAAAAAGTTGAACTCACATAAGAGAGTAGAGTGGTGATTACTCTATATATGCTGTCCTGAGCTGTGCTTAGTCCGCCAATTGTGTCTGACTCTTCTCAACCCCATGGGCTTGAGAACCCCAGGGCTCAACCCCCTGTGTCCACCAGGCTCCTCCATGTGGATTCTCCAGGCAAGAATACTGGAGTGGGTTGCCCTGTTCTCCTCCAGGGCATCTTCCCAACCCAAAGATCAAACCAGGGTCTCCTGCATTGCAGGGAAATTCTTCACCAGCTGAGCTACAGGAAAGCCCTACTTTATGTATAATACACTTGTAAATTCGCTAGAATTACAAACATTATAGGCATATATTAATCTAAATATATGTCTAAAAATTATACACTCTCCATAAACCACTCCCAACAGTTCTTCCTCCTCCTTCTGCTATTGTCACTAAATCTATACATTGATAGAGACAAGGTTAGAAGTGTGAACATACTAAAGTCATTTTGAAGAAGTTTCTTAGAAAGCATACTATCATTTCAACGTACTCATACAACACACAGTAGACCACAATCTCTTACACTTACTGTATATTATCTATCTATCTATCTGTCTTTCTATATATATATACATAGATAGATATAGATATATATCCTGGCTCATTATTTGTAAGAGCAAATCTTTCTACTAGGCTAGAAGACAGGATTAATAATAGCTTTGTATTAACCATGCAAAATAGTTCCTACTGTTGTATAGCATTTAGAGAAAACCAGAGAAGGATTTTCCTCTCACTTGGATGTCTAGAGAGGAAGGCCATATGGGATCAGTACAGGTAATTAAAGAAACATATGCAGATCATTAAATAGGCATCATACTTTGAACTCATTTAAGATAATCTTGAGATAAAGGTAGGGCTTTTTTCACTACCAACCATCTACACTCTTCAGATTTCCACTTTCAAAAAGCAAGGAGGACAATAATGGAAGATTAAATGATGGACGAGTTGATATAAGTCTCTTCTATTTCTCAACATAGGATTTTTTATGATCAAGATCATGCGATAACAACTATGTTGGCATTTCACTCTCCAACAATGAATAACTAACTTAAATCTGAACTGTGGATTAGAAATAGTAAATAGCTGGAAGTTTCTTAAGCATGTCTAGATCACTCTGTGACTGTATTCTTTAACTGTATAAAATTAACACAATTACGTCAGTTAAAAAATTCTTATGCCAAAAAAGAAAACTTCAAATTTAATTCTAATATACTCCTCCATCTCTTCCTTTTTAATCTATTTGACTGTCCTTACACATCACACACTTATATTTTCTGTGGCATGGGAACTGAAGAATTTTTTCTGTATATATTTGGCCAGTACTGGGCATCCAAAGCAGACACCTGAAGTTCAGTTCAACTGAGCTCAGAAGATGAGGAAAAGGACAGTGGAGCTGTATTCATATTAACATCATTGTGGCAAGTATACAACAGCTAAATATATGTCTAAATTATACACTCTCCATAAACCACTCCCAACAGTTCTTCCTCCTCCTTCTGCTATTGTCACTAAATCTATACATTGATAGAGACAAGGTTAGAAGTGTGAACATACTAAAGTCATTTTGAAGAAGTTTCTTAGAAAGCATACTATCATTTCAACGTACTCATACAACACACAGTAGACCACAATCTCTTACACTTACTGTATATTATCTATCTATCTATCTGTCTTTCTATATATATATACATAGATAGATATAGATATATATCCTGGCTCATTATTTGTAAGAGCAAACCTTTCTACTAGGCTAGAAGACAGGATTAATAATAGCTTTGTATTAACCATGCAAAATAGTTCCTACTGTTGTATAGCATTTAGAAAACCAGAGAAGGATTTTCCTCTCACTTGGATGTCTAGAGAGGAAGGCCATATGGGATCAGTACAGGTAATTAAAGAAACATATGCAGATCATTAAATAGGCATCATACTTTGAACTCATTTAAGATAATCTTGAGATAAAGGTAGGGCTTTTTTCACTACCAACCATCTACACTCTTCAGATTTCCACTTTCAAAAAGCAAGGAGGACAATAATGGAAGATTAAATGATGGACGAGTTGATATAAGTCTCTTCTATTTCTCAACATAGGATTTTTTATGATCAAGATCATGCGATAACAACTATGTTGGCATTTCACTCTCCAACAATGAATAACTAACTTAAATCTGAACTGTGGATTAGAAATAGTAAATAGCTGGAAGTTTCTTAAGCATGTCTAGATCACTCTGTGACTGTATTCTTTAACTGTATAAAATTAACACAATTACGTCAGTTAAAAAATTCTTATGCCAAAAAAGAAAACTTCAAATTTAATTCTAATATACTCCTCCATCTCTTCCTTTTTAATCTATTTGACTGTCCTTACACATCACACACTTATATTTTCTGTGGCATGGGAACTGAAGAATTTTTTCTGTATATATTTGGCCAGTACTGGGCATCCAAAGCAGACACCTGAAGTTCAGTTCAACTGAGCTCAGAAGATGAGGGAAAAGGACAGTGGAGCTGTATTCATATTAACATCATTGTGGCAAGTATACAACAGCTGTGGCTTCACAAGACCTTAGGGTTGTTTTCTAAACCTTGTTGACACACAGATTTCATTTCAGTTTATTTCAACAACATGAACAGAGTGTCTATTCTTTTAAAAAGAAGTCTACTCTAGATTTGCCCATGATTTAAAAAAAGGAAAAAGAATATTTAGGCCCTTCTCCCTATAGAATATATATTCTGGTAGGGGAGAGGCTACTGTGTGGCAGGATGTAAGAATGTCACCAAAGCAAAATTTAGAAGAGAAAAATGTCAGTCAGGTGTGGTTATAGACACAGGGTAAGGGGATGATGAAGTTATATTTAGACTTCAATGCTAGGCCTGGAGGTGATTTAAGAAACCCTCCTCTCTTCTACTACACAAGAAAGTTTCATGTTTAACACATAAACTTTCATGTTTAACATTTTGTTACCATTTATTTTAAGTAATAAGCTGTCTTTCATAGAATACCATGAGTTTTGCTTGGTTGTGTGGCCAAGAAAAGTAGGAGGAAGATGTGTTTTTCCCTCTTTTATGTAACTCTCAGTGTATGAGGGAATTAACAGCCTCCTGAGCATGGCTATGAAAATCATAAAGTTCCATAGAAAGCGTCAGACTCTTTTCTAAAATCAGTGATAAGCCAAATTCCCATCTGGACAAAAAAAATCAATGTTTTTATTCAGAACCATCACAGTTCTATTTCAGGTGCAAGATCATGCGATAACAACTATGTTGGCATTTCACTCTCCAACAATGAATAACTAACTTAAATCTGAACTGTGGATTAGAAATAGTAAATAGCTGGAAGTTTCTTAAGCATGTCTAGATCACTCTGTGACTGTATTCTTTAACTGTATAAAATTAACACAATTACGTCAGTTAAAAAATTCTTATGCCAAAAAAGAAAACTTCAAATTTAATTCTAATATACTCCTCCATCTCTTCCTTTTTAATCTATTTGACTGTCCTTACACATCACACACTTATATTTTCTGTGGCATGGGAACTGAAGAATTTTTTCTGTATATATTTGGCCAGTACTGGGCATCCAAAGCAGACACCTGAAGTTCAGTTCAACTGAGCTCAGAAGATGAGGGAAAAGGACAGTGGAGCTGTATTCATATTAACATCATTGTGGCAAGTATACAACAGCTGTGGCTTCACAAGACCTTAGGGTTGTTTTCTAAACCTTGTTGACACACAGATTTCATTTCAGTTTATTTCAACAACATGAACAGAGTGTCTATTCTTTTAAAAAGAAGTCTACTCTAGATTTGCCCATGATTTAAAAAAAGGAAAAAGAATATTTAGGCCCTTCTCCCTATAGAATATATATTCTGGTAGGGGAGAGGCTACTGTGTGGCAGGATGTAAGAATGTCACCAAAGCAAAATTTAGAAGAGAAAAATGTCAGTCAGGTGTGGTTATAGACACAGGGTAAGGGGATGATGAAGTTATATTTAGACTTCAATGCTAGGCCTGGAGGTGATTTAAGAAACCCTCCTCTCTTCTACTACAC
Source organism: Tragulus kanchil (assembly GCA_022376925.1). NCBI lineage: Eukaryota > Metazoa > Chordata > Mammalia > Artiodactyla > Tragulidae > Tragulus > Tragulus kanchil. Next base: position 97,106,326 of record JAIOJX010000030.1, read on the forward strand.
AAGAAAGTTTCATGTTTAACACATAAACTTTCATGTTTAACATTTTGTTACCATTTATTTTAAGTAATAAGCTGTCTTTCATAGAATACCATGAGTTTTGCTTGGTTGTGTGGCCAAGAAAAGTAGGAGGAAGATGTGTTTTTCCCTCTTTTATGTAACTCTCAGTGTATGAGGGAATTAACAGCCTCCTGAGCATGGCTATGAAAATCATAAAGTTCCATAGAAAGCGTCAGACTCTTTTCTAAAATCAGTGATAAGCCAAATTCCCATCTGGACAAAAAAAATCAATGTTTTTATTCAGAACCATCACAGTTCTATTTCTGAGCTGAATGGAATCTCTATTCTAGACTTGAGAAGAATTCTTCCATGGAGGGAATATATGAGGTGTGAGGGTATCCTAGAGATTAAATCTATATGTTGTCAAGGAACGACTGAGAGCTCCATGCGATAGATTTAGATATGCTTCTGTAGTAAATACCAAAGTGCCAATCTTGAAAATGTAACCAAGTCACAGATATAGCTAGGACAACACGATGAGAGCATGGAGATCAGAAAAGCTGGTATCTGTGCTTGCTCCAGATGTCACTTCCTAAAAGGAACCTGGAAGTCATCTTTCTCATCTCTGGCATTAGCCTTACAGTATATTCTACACAAGACTCTTAGCATTATTTTTCTCTTAATACAAGATTATATACATATGTTCCTATTGACAGTGACAATATATACAATCAGTCCATATTTGGGGAGTCATAATGTTCAAAATTTTGTCTGGAGTTGAGAATGAATTTTCATATAAAAATTTTGTCAGATAAAAATATAGCAAAGTCACATTCTACTTTGCCTTAGAAAGTGAAAGTTGCTCAGTCATGTCCAACTCTTTGTGACTCCATGGACTGTAGCCTCTATCCGTGGAATTCTCCAGGCAAGAAAACAGGAGTGGGTGGCCATTTCCCTAGCATTCAGTAAACAAAGACTAGTTTTACATACCTATATATAGGTAGGTACATATCTATTACTGATGTCTTTTACATAATGTGATCTAACATCTACACATGAAATTTACACAGGACTGAAATATAATCTTAGAAATTAAAGTGCATTAGCATGTGAACTAAGTGGCTCTTTTTTTAAGGTCTCAGGAAAAAAAAAAACATAATCGCCTTGTATGTATATCAAATCTATAAAACCACAAATGACACTATTCATTCTTAATTCCTTGAACTGTGAAATGTGTGTCAGATAGTAAAAGAACATGTTTTAGGTACGCTAAAGCTCAACCAATTTCAGTATGAACTAAAGCAGAAAAACATATAACAATAAATAAGTGTAATAAGTAAATAAACAAATCTATTTTTAGCAGATATTACCTGATATGTCTTTGGTAATCAAGCTATTAACTATGACAGTTATAAGTTCAAAAATGCTTTACAGGCTTCCCTGGTGGTCCAGTGGGTAAGGACACTGCCTTGCAGTGCAAGGGGCGCCGGTTCGATCCCTGGCCTGGGAAGATCCCACGTGCCGCGGAGTGGCTGGACGGATGTGTCCAATTACCGAGCCGGAGCTCTGGAGCGCCTGCGCCCAGAGCCGGCGCTCTGCGACAACAGAGGCCACTGCGATGGGAGGCCCACATGGGCCAAAGAACAAAGATGAATGAACATGGATAAATGAAAGACCAATAGAAGTGGCCTGCCCGCCCCCCTCTCTCCCCAAACTGCCCCTCCCCTCAAAAGAATGCTTTAGGATCAGACTTGTCAACCACTGGAATTATTTACATATTCTATGACCTTGAACAAAAAGGAGACATACATCTATCAATGCATAGGCATTGAAAAAAATCATAATTTATACAAAAATTTATATTTCAAACTCTAACCATCCATCCACTCAATGTAAATTACATGAGTGATATGGCTCAAGAGCCAAATACTGCATCTTATTTGAATAGTTACCTTGCTATATGTTATGTAACTTTTCCCTGTTCCTTTGCCCATTCCTGCAAACACATAAACAGAGGACTTGACTATGGCAATTAATATAGATACTTTGCAGTTGTAAAGATCCAGGTTTGAATTCTACTTCTGCTACTTTGTGATAATCAAGCAAGTAAACGATGGTGGCCATTTCTAGCATTCAGTAAACAAAGACTAGTTTACATACCTATATAGGTAGGTACATATCTATTACTGATGTCTTTTACATAATGTGATCTAACATCTACACATGAAATTTACACAGGACTGAAATATAATCTTAGAAATTAAAGTGCATTAGCATGTGAACTAAGTGGCTCTTTTTTTAAGGTCTCAGGAAAAAAAAAAACATAATCGCCTTGTATGTATATCAAATCTATAAAACCACAAATGACACTATTCATTCTTAATTCCTTGAACTGTGAAATGTGTGTCAGATAGTAAAAGAACATGTTTTAGGTACGCTAAAGCTCAACCAATTTCAGTATGAACTAAAGCAGAAAAACATATAACAATAAATAAGTGTAATAAGTAAATAAACAAATCTATTTTTAGCAGATATTACCTGATATGTCTTTGGTAATCAAGCTATTAACTATGACAGTTATAAGTTCAAAAATGCTTTACAGGCTTCCCTGGTGGTCCAGTGGGTAAGGACACTGCCTTGCAGTGCAAGGGGCGCCGGTTCGATCCCTGGCCTGGGAAGATCCCACGTGCCGCGGAGTGGCTGGACGGATGTGTCCAATTACCGAGCCGGAGCTCTGGAGCGCCTGCGCCCAGAGCCGGCGCTCTGCGACAACAGAGGCCACTGCGATGGGAGGCCCACATGGGCCAAAGAACAAAGATGAATGAACATGGATAAATGAAAGACCAATAGAAGTGGCCTGCCCGCCCCCCTCTCTCCCCAAACTGCCCCCTCCCCCCCTCAAAAGAATGCTTTAGGATCAGACTTGTCAACCACTGGAATTATTTACATATTCTATGACCTTGAACAAAAAGGAGACATACATCTATCAATGCATAGGCATTGAAAAAAATCATAATTTATACAAAAATTTATATTTCAAACTCTAACCATCCATCCACTCAATGTAAATTACATGAGTGATATGGCTCAAGAGCCAAATACTGCATCTTATTTGAATAGTTACCTTGCTATATGTTATGTAACTTTTCCCTGTTCCTTTGCCCATTCCTGCAAACACATAAACAGAGGACTTGACTATGGCAATTAATATAGATACTTTGCAGTTGTAAAGATCCAGGTTTGAATTCTACTTCTGCTACTTTGTGATATCAAGCAAGGTACTTAAAAATCTCTGACATTCTACAACTGAAACAGTAATACCCATAATGATAATTTGATTTGTTCCTAAGGTAATTGTCCTAAAGTAAGGACATAATCAACATACACTGAAATCTATACAGATTTACCACTTACTGAAAACTATATATATTTACTACTTAAAAAACTCAGGAATATTTTTGGGTCTATCTAAAATATTAGTTTTGCTTTCATAAATTTAAATAATTTCTTACTTTTCAGCTCTCTTTGGTTTGAAAGTTTAAATTACATCCACTGACAAATCTTTCCTCAACTTAATAGTTCATTTTCTTGATGATTTCTCTCATCATTACGAAATTCTAGTGATTTTTACTCCACATAAAATGTGGAATTACTCCACATAAAATGATAAATTGTTCATGAGTATTATATAATATTGAGCTAAATAGCCTACTTAAACTTCCTTTAGAACTCTGAATCACAAGATAGAATATATTTGTATGCAAATATAACTTTAAATTGAAAACATAATTATCAACACAAACAGTACTAATTGGCATACTGTGGATGGATGTGAGTTAGATAATGCATGTAGAAGTGAAGGATAATTTGAATGATACATTTAATTTTGGCACAAGAAACTGTGACATTTCAATGAAGTGATGGCTGAAATCTGTTGCTTCTAAGAATAAATCTTCTAAAATTAACTTTGCCAATCACCAGGCAATGCTACCACACACTCCAAAAAATTTTCAAGTTTGTTTATTTAGGGATCATTCTTTTCAGAACAATCCTGAAGTCTTATATTTCTTAGTAGACATCTAAATGCTTCACTGATAAAAGCTTAAATTCAAATAAACCTACACTTTTCTTTTCCAAGAAGATAATGTCACCAGTTTTTGTGACTCAGAGAACTAAAAGAACAATGTGATTTTAATCAAGCAAATGAGTAGACCTGAAACAGTTCTAAGAACTGCATTCAGTACTTTAAGAACTGGAGAGGCAGGATTTGTTAAAAATGAAGTATTGTTGTGTGCCTTATAAACTCCACTTCACATAGTCTAGTATGATTTTTCTAATCATTTGGAATAATTACTTACTTCTGATTATGTACTATATAGCAGCTTCTATAATCCACCTAAGTGATGAGTGTGCTATTTCTTGTAGAAGAATAGATAAGATCTATTATTTCAATAAACATCATATATTTTATTAATTCACATACCAAAAAAGCATTTTTCATTTTATTTTATTAAACAAACTAAATGTCTTACAAATATAATGATATGGCATTCACATATTGAATATGTCTACTAAAAAATACCTCTGTAAGACATCTGAAACTTTTATTAGACTGAAAATTTTTAAATGTGATAATCAGGAATACTGATTGGCTATCCTCAGAAAAGCAAACCAACATAAAACTTCTAAACCTTAAAGGTTTATAAAACATAACTATTCTCTTATTTACTGTTGTTATAAAAGGAATTATTGACATTGAGAAGCTGTACTAAGTATGATTTATTCCAGCCTATTTTAATAATAAAATAAGAACGAATTTAAAATAAAATTAGAGAGATATTTTTATGTTGGCCTAAAAGGTTAAGTTATAAACACAAAAATATCTTTTTAAAAAGAAGAGACTTCAGCATCTTGGAGAGAAGAAATAGTGAAGAAAGAAGAAAATAAACCAATAGACAAAGATGGAGGTTAAGAGAAACCTCTGCTTGGAAACAAGGTAATGTTCATCATGAAGAGAAAGTATAAATTATATGATGTATTTGAAAAACATCCATACAATAAGCCAGCCAACAGTTAAGATGAATGAACCAGAGACACATGTATCCTCATGGATTAAAGTTCACAAAAATACTTTATATTGCTTATGATCACATACATATACAATAAAAATATAAAATCCTATTTGAGGTAGAATTAATGGCAAATAGAGGATGGCAGTTTTCTCTGACAAGTGAGGGATAATATCAAACCAAAGAGGAGCACATGGCGTTCTCTGCCTGGGTCTATACTGACATCTGTCAAAAACAAATAAGGCTGCATATTAAGATTAGATAAGATGGGATGGAGTCTTCATTATGCATTTCTCTTTGTACGTGAAATATTGCCTAACTTGAAAATTGTTTAAAATTATTGGTTTCAAGGATTATGACAAGCATTGCCATGTGAAGGAACATCTCATTTGTAATGAGATGTCTGAGGAACCCAGGATATAAGAGCTTTTAAGAATCACAATTCCCACCAAAAAAATACGTTCTCGATGTTCACTTGGACACCTGTGAGAAGTGATATTCATACTCATGCTTTCACGGGCATTCCAGAAACTACATGTGGTAAAATAAAGCATTACACGAATTCACAATTGTCACAAGTATGAAAAGGAAAGAAATAACCCTTTGCTCACTAGGAATGATAGGGAGAAACCTTGGTGCAACTTCCACTATTCTAGTTAAAAACACTATGTCTACTTTTTTACTCACAAAAGAAGTGTACCAGAAAACATTAGAATAAGGAGGCAATTGCAAGGTAAACCTCAATTTGCATTAATTTACTTGTTTATTAACGTTATTTACAAATATGAGTCCTCTATGATCTGGAAAGTACCATCTCATGACTTTTTTCCAGTTCTCTCTATTCAACATCACAGTCCAGCACTTTCCAACATTTGGAGCCTTACACCATCTTCTCTGCTTGAATTGCCCTGAAGGCTCCTACCCATTTCCATGACCTTTCTCACCTTACTGCCTCAGCTAAAAATAATCCAACTTCAAAAAAGCCTTCAGGGAACCACCCTGCTTTAGTACTATTTATCTATTCACTTAATATTTCTATCTCTCATAGGAACTGTCATAGCAAGAGGGTGTTTGCCTACTTTATTCACTAGAGTTAGAAGATGATGGCTGATTAAATTTGAAATTCATATTTTCAAATTTAATAATTTTGTATTAACTTACTAGTAATTACAAAACCTGGCGTAGTGGGAATTTCAATTGTAAAATATTTACTTGTGTTAATACAAATTTTAAGACTTACAGAGTCAGTAATACCTTAGTGAGTGGGTAAAGGATTTAGAACAATGCCCAGAATATAAGAAGCACAATATAAAATTTTGACTAGAAAGACCTTCAAAGATCATTGCCTTATTCCTTCTAGTAGTCACCTCTATTTTATAAGGAAATAATAAAGCTATTTATGCACAAGTCATTAAGTATTCCATTGTTTATGAGACAATCATAAGTCTGATAATTGTCTTAATAAATCTGTACTTAACATAGAACAGAAAGCCTGGACATTTTTTTTTTTCACCATTAAAATGACTGCAGTGCAAGTCAGTTTCTGACTAAATGCAAGTCAGTTTGTGACTCTGTCAAACCATAATAAATACTTCATTTTTACGTTTTTTTCTTGCTTATAAAACTGTCACAGAAAAAAATGATTATCCTAAAATTTTAAGATAATATTAATTATGGTGTCATACAAAAGTTAAGAAAGGCTAAATCACAAGATGTTAAGCAACACCAAATGCAAGGAATTCTTTCTCACCATCATTACTTATTATAAAGTCACAAAACAGTTCATTATATTAAGCTAATGGGTCTTCTCAAAGAGAATGTCATTTTCTCCAAATAATGATATTTGCCTATATTTACTAAAATGACAACATCAAGAATATCCGTATATTTAAGCACTGATGGAGGCCAGAAACTCATCTAAGGGAATATACGATGTAAGCCAATTTTATTTATTTTAAAGTTAGTTATTGTTTACTTTATTGAGCAACACATTTAGAGTCTTTTCATTTCAAACCCTTTTGTTCACTCAAACACATTCTAAGAAAATACAGTAGCAGAACAGGAAATCTGAAAAATAAACCACACAGTTTAGTTTCCATTTATCTGGAAATCTCTTGTTAGTGTCAGTTTCAGTAAGATAAAAGAAGACAAGAACTAATAAGAATGTTTTCATCATATTATATATGTGCTATAGAAATGTGTGTATGTATACTTGAACGCACAAGTAAATTCAGAAGGCTTATTCAGTCTTATACATAATTGTGCTTTAAAGGAAAAATACCTTCAGGTAGAATAAGGAAAACAAAAAAAATTCATTCAGCAGTTTTAACAATATACTCATATATTTCACTTGCTCTTTGTTTTCTCCTTTTGGATTCCATGAACCAGATTATTCACTAAGATATAAATACCACACAAGCTTCACCTAATTTAACCTAAGATAGCTTTCACTTATAGTCATAACACGATCAAAGAAGCACCCAAACAAAATCAAACCATGGCTGAAAAATTTTATCACCTGGCTACAGAAGCTGCATAACCCTAAATAATAAATTTTCACAAGCAATCAAAGCATGCTGACTTTATCCTTAAAATACATGCATCTGTTTTCTTAATTCAGAGTTGAGTATTCTAAAGGTTACAGCATAATAGTGGAAATTCTTGTGATTTCCAGACTATTTATCAACGTCTTAATATTTTATTAAGTTGTACATTTTATTGTGTTCCTATCAACAAAAGAATGACATAACTATTAGCACAAGTTGAAATATAAACCTGGACAAAGACTTATAAGTCTTGGGGATTGTTTCTCAGAAATATGAAAAAATTTGAGAGGTATTCAATAAATACCTGTCAGCTGAATAAGTGAATGAGCAAATGAATTATCAAGAAGCAAAATTAGGGGCTTCCCTGGTGGTCCAGTGGGTAAGGCCATCGCCAATTCAATCCCTGGCCTGGGAAGATCCCACGTGCCGTGGAACAGCTGGACCAGTGTGTCCATATTACCAAGCCAGAGCTCTGGAGTGCATGCATCCAGAGCCAGTGCTCTGTGACAATAGAGGCCACCGTGATGGGAGGCCCACACGGGCAAAAAAAAAAAAAAAAAAGAACAAAGATGAATGAAAATAGATAAATGAAAGACCAATAGAAGCGGCCCGCCCACCCCCCCCCCCCCCAACCCACCTCCCCACAAAAAAAAAAAAAAGAAGCAAAATTAAAGAGCAGTGTTCAGTAGCTCCTACTAAAGCACAAATTTTGCCACTGCAAACCACTGCCTTTATATATCAATTTTCAACTTACACAGAAGTTCAAATTAGCAAACATATACCACGTACAGGACAGGTTCTGTGGTATGAGGTATTATGCAGGTAACACTGTAGTCCTTAGGTTTAGGAAATCCATGGTCCAGAACTATTTGAAAACAAATGATCAGTAACAAAAACAGTATTGATGCTTAAAGAATGCACATACTCCCTCTCCTGACAATTATATCTCTGCATAATTTTTATCAGATCTTTTTCATTTTTGTAATCTTAGTCATAAAAACACACCCCCTGGGATCGATCCAAGAAGAAGACATAACAATCATAAATATCTATGCATCCAACACAGGAGCACCCCAATACATAAGACAAACACTTTCAGACATAAAAGAAGACACTGACACTAGCACAATAATAGTAGGAGACTTTAACATTCCTCTTATACCAATGGACAGATCATCCAAACAGAAAATTAATAAAGAAACACAAGCTTTAAATGCCACCCTAGAAAAAACGGACCTCATGGATATCTTTAGGACTTTCCATCCAAAAGCAGAAGAATACACTTTCTTCTCAAGTGCTCATGGAACATTCTCCAGGATAGACCACATCTTGGGCCACAAATCAAACCTCAGTCAATTCAAGAAAACTGACATTATATCAACCATCTTCTTGGACCACAATGCAATGAGACTAGAGATCAGCTACAGGGAAAAAACCGCTAAAAACACAAACACATGGAGATTAAACAACACATACCTAAAAAACCAACTGATTACTGAGGAAATCAAAGGAGAAATTAAAAAATTCCTAGAAGAAAATGACAATGAACACACAACAGTGCAAAATCTATGGGATACTGCAAAAGCAGTTCTAAGAGGGAAGTTTATAGTAATTCAATCCTCCCTCAAGAAACAGACAAGAAAATCTCAAACAGACAACCTAACCTTACGCTTAAAACAACTGGAGAAAGAAGAACAAAAACACCCCAAAGCCACCAGAAGAAGGGAAATCATAAAGATCAGAGCAGAAATAAACCAAAATCAAAAATGAAAAAGGAGAGATTACAACAGATAATGCAGAAATCCAAAGGATTATAAGACTATTATGAACAACTCTATGGCAACAAACTGGACAACATGGAAGAAATGGACAGTTTCTTAGAGAAGATTAATCTCCCAAGACTCAACCAGGAAGAAATAGAAACTATGAACAAGCCAATCACAAGCTCAGAAATCGACCTTGTGATCAAAAATCTGCCCAAAAATCAAAGCCCAGGGCCAGATGGTTTCACAAGTGAATTCTACCAAACATTTAAAGAAGAGCTAATGCCTGTCCTTCTAAAACTCTTCCAAAAAATTGCCAGGAAGGAACACTTCCAAACACATTCTACGAGGCCACCATCACCCTGATACCAAAGCCAGGCAAAGAAAACACACAAAAAGAAAATTATAGGCCAATTACACTGATGAATCTAGATGCCAAAATCCTCAACAAAATCCTAGCAAACAGAATTCAGAAACACATCAAAAAGCTCATTCATCACGATCAAGTTGGGTTCATCCCAGGCATGCAAGGATTCTTCAACATCCGCAAATCAATCAATGTGATACACCATATCAACAAATTGAAAGACAAAAATCACATGATCATCTCAATAGATGCAGAAAAAGCCTTCGACAAAGTCCAGCATCCATTTATGATAAAAACTCTTCAAAAAATGGGCATAGAAGGAACTTATCTTAACATAGTGAAAGCCATATATGAGAAGCCCACAGTGAACATTATCCTCAATGGTGAAAAACACAAAGCATTTCCTCTAAGATCAGCAACAAGACAAGGGTGTCCACTTTCACCACTAGTATTCAACATAGTCCTCGAAGTTCTAGCAACAGCAATGAAACAAAAGAAAGAAATAAAAGGAATCCAGATTGGAAAGGAAGAAGCCAAACTCTCTCTATTTGCAGATGACATGATATTTTACATAGAAAATCCCAAAGACACTATTACAAAGCTACTAGAGCTAATCAAGGAATTCAGCAAAGTTGCAGGATACAAAGTCAACACACAGAAATCACTGGCATTCCTATACACAAACAATGAAAAATCAGAAAACGAAATCAAAGAGGCAATCCCCTTCACCATCGCAACCAAAAGAATCAAATATCTAGGAATAAACCTACCCAAAGAAACAAAAGAACTGTACACAGAAAATTACAAGACACTCATGAAAGACATTAAAGAATAGTTAAACAGATGGAGAAATATTCCATGTTCCTGGGTTGGAAGAATCAATATTGTGAAAATGACCATACTACCAAATGTCATCTATAGATTCAGTGCGATCCCTATCAAACTTCCAATAACATTCTTCACAGAACTAGACCAACGAATAACACAGTTCATATGGAAACACAAAAGACCTCGAATAGCCAAAGCAATCCTGAGGAAGAAGAATGGAGCTGGAGGGATCAGCCTCCCCAACTTCAGACTCTACTACAAAGCAACAGTCCTCAAGATAGTATGGTACTGGCACAAAAACAGAAATATTGACCAATGAAACAAGATAGAGAGCCCAGAGATAAACCCACGCACCTATGGGTACCTTATTTTTGACAAAGGAGGAGAAACTCTAAAATGGGACAAAGACAGCCTCTTCAACAAATGGTGCTGGGAACATTGGACAGCTACATGCAAAAAAATGAATTTGGAACATACCCTGACACCATACACAAAGATCAACTCAAAATGGATTAAAGACCTAAATGTAAGACCAAAAACCATCAAACTCTTAGAGAAGAATATAGGCAAAACCCTCAAGGACATCAATCAAAGCAAGATCTTCTCTGACCCACCTACTAGAATAGCAGAACTAAAAAGACAAATGAACATGTGGGACCTAATGAAACTTAAATGCTTTTGTACAGCAAAAGAAATCACAAAAAAGTTGTACAGACAGCCCACAGAGTGGGAGAAAATCATAGCAAATGAAACAACAGACAAAGAATTAATCTCCAAAATCTACAAGCAACTCAGACAACTCAGCACTGGAAAAATGAACAACCCAATCAAAAAATGGGAAAAGGACCTAAACGGACAGACACCTTTCCAAAGAGGACATACAGATGACCCAAAAACACATGAAACGATGCTCAACTTCACTAATAATTAGAGAAATGCAAATCAAAACTACAATGAGATATCACCTCACACCCGTCAGAATGGCCATCATCCACAAATCGACAGATAGTAAATGCTGGAGAGGGTGCGGAAAAAAGGGAACACTGCTGCATTGCTGGTGGGAGTGTAAATTGATACAGCTGCTATGGAAGACAGTCTGGAGATTTCTTAAAAAACTAAAAATAGAAGCACCATATGACCCAGCAATCCCACTCTTAGGCTTATACCCTGATGAAATCAAATCTGAAAGAAGCACCTGTACCCCAATGTTCATTGCAGCTCTCTATACAATGGCTAGAACATGGAAGCAACCTAGATGTCCATCGACGAATGAATGGATCCAAAAGCTCTGGTACATATATACAATGGAATACTACACAGCTGTAAAGAGAAATGCAGAACAATCAGCCCTAATGAGATGGCTGGATCTAGAATGTATCATCAAAAGTGAAGTCAGTCAGAAAGAGAAAGACAAATACAGTTTTAAAAAAGAAAAGTAGATCGGGCACATGCAGTGAAACCCACGCACCTATGGGTACCTTATTTTTGACAAAGGAGGAGAAACTCTAAAATGGGACAAAGACAGCCTCTTCAACAAATGGTGCTGGGAACATTGGACAGCTACATGCAAAAAAATGAATTTGGAACATACCCTGACACCATACACAAAGATCAACTCAAAATGGATTAAAGACCTAAATGTAAGACCAAAAACCATCAAACTCTTAGAGGAGAATATAGGCAAAACCCTCAAGGACATCAATCAAAGCAAGATCTTCTCTGACCCACCTACTAGAATAGTAGAACTAAAAAGACAAATGAACATGTGGGACCTAATGAAACTTAAATGCTTTTGTACAGCAAAAGAAATCACAAAAAAGTTGTACAGACAGCCCACAGAGTGGGAGAAAATCATAGCAAATGAAACAACAGACAAAGAATTAATCTCCAAAATCTACAAGCAACTCAGACAACTCAGCACTGGAAAAATGAACAACCCAATCAAAAAATGGGAAAAGGACCTAAACGGACAGACACCTTTCCAAAGAGGACATACAGATGACCCAAAAACACATGAAACGATGCTCAACTTCACTAATAATTAGAGAAATGCAAATCAAAACTACAATGAGATATCACCTCACACCCGTCAGAATGGCCATCATCCACAAATCGACAGATAGTAAATGCTGGAGAGGGTGCGGAAAAAAGGGAACACTGCTGCATTGCTGGTGGGAGTGTAAATTGATACAGCTGCTATGGAAGACAGTCTGGAGATTTCTTAAAAAACTAAAAATAGAAGCACCATATGACCCAGCAATCCCACTCTTAGGCTTATACCCTGATGAAATCAAATCTGAAAGAAGCACCTGTACCCCAATGTTCATTGCAGCTCTCTATACAATGGCTAGAACATGGAAGCAACCTAGATGTCCATCGACGAATGAATGGATCCAAAAGCTCTGGTACATATATACAATGGAATACTACACAGCTGTAAAGAGAAATGCAGAACAATCAGCCCTAATGAGATGGCTGGATCTAGAATGTATCATCAAAAGTGAAGTCAGTCAGAAAGAGAAAGACAAATACAGTATATTAACACATATATATGGAATCTAGTCGGATGGTGATGATGGCACATGCAGTGAAGTGACAGAAAGACGGACATGAACAGTGGACATATGGACATTGTGGGGAAGGAACAGTGGGTGAGAGGTGTAAAGGAAGTAGCATGAAGGCCTGTACTATCATAAGTGAAGAAAATAGCTCTAGTCACTGCTCTGTGAGAAAAGGGGACCCTTCAGGGGTGCTGTGTGATGGTTGGGAGGGGAGGGAAGGGGGGGATATACATATGACTAATCTGGGAACATGCATATCTGTAAACAACAAAACTCTGTAGAAGTTAAAAGTAAAATAAAGGTTTTAAAAAATAATAATAAAAAAATACACCCCCTATAGTTTAGGTGCAGTGATCAGTATAACTTAAGGACATAAGTATTTAGGTTAATTCCATGCCTATTAGCAATTTATGTATCCTTAGTCAAATTGCTTAACTCTAGTGAACCTCAGTTTTTCTACCTGCAAATCTTTTTGCAATTCCATGGGCTGTTGCCTGCCAGGTTCCTCTGTCCATGGAACTCTCCAGACAAGACTACTGGAGTGGGTTGTCATTTCCTATTCCAAGGGATCTTCCCAACCCAGGGATTGAACCCAGGTCTCTTGCATTACAGGCAGTTTCTTTACCATCTGAGCCACTAACAAGTAGTCTATATATATATACATATACTATATACACACATACACACAGTGATTTAAATGCTCAAAGTGATTTTTTTCTTTTTATTCACCCTCACAGATCATATTAATGTATGTCGTCATGCGTTGTAGTACTGAGGAGTTCTGTTTATAACTAAGTGAAGATACAACAGTCTAATAACAACTGAAGCCTAGTTTTATTCTTTCAACTTAAGTCAATGTTCCAAAATTCTTCTTTGGGGATTTAGATCCCATCCTTAGAGAATATCACCTGTTATACTCATATTAGCCAATAATTATAACAAACAAAAGCTATCAAGGACTATTTTACAGATCAAATTCTTAGTTTTTTTCTCTCTTTAGAAGCACCTCTCCTTTTCAAAAAAATTCACTAACTTACTTTATGATCATTTATATGTAAATATATAAAACAAAGAAACTGATTAAATATCTTTCATACCAAAAGTCATCCCACTTTTAAGAAAAGAATTAATACAAGCAATATTTAAAAGAAAGAAACTCACTATCTATTAATTGCAAGTGCATGTGGAGGTTTGCTAGAATTACTAAAAACAAGCTGTATCATCATCAGCCAGGCAACTATGCACCTACGACTTCTGTCAGTGACTGACGTAACAGGAAGAAAACACAGCTAGACATGAGCAGTTTCACATCACCAGTGTCACGCCTGGATGAGTTTCATTAGCACCTGCTGGAGGCTGGTGTTGTGAAGAAAAAAATTTAATATTCAATCAAGACTAACATCAATCCATTTTGCCCAAGCCCACTCTTCTGTCATTTATTAAACACGTCAAGTACAAAAATGTTTCCTTTCTTTAGGCCTTAACTGAGATTTAATTAAATTAAAATTAATCATAACTAAAATATCTATTAATACTCATCCTTAGCCACCCTTAAAATGAATAACTTTCAGTTTTTACTTGTTTTTTTCCAATATATGGATATATCCCATTGAATTCATTAGAAAATGTATTCCTTGGAATACAAACACAACTCACAAATTAACAAAATGATCCACAAATTATATATAAGTATAATATATATACAGAAATAACCCTAAAGTTTCCAATTAAATAGTTTTCAGATGTTCGTTGGAATCCCCTCACTTTGCTATGTCCATAAATAATCATCACAGATATGCAGGGTTGCCTGCAAGTAAAGAATTGAGAGTGTGTGCAGAGCTTATTTTCTTTTATCTGAGCAAAAATTAAAACACATTCCCTGGAACAGAGCTGTTGCCGCCTGTTCTGCGGAGAAACTTTTCTTTTTGAGGGCTGTGGTGAACAGATGAACGTACGTAGTAAAACTAACAAAGTATTTTAAAAATATATAAAACACAGAATTAAAATAAAGTTGCCCCAACCCTCAAACTCACGAAATCACATCTTAACAAACTACTCTTTTGAAGTTCTGTTATTCTATCTTTCCAATGGATGAATCTAATTTCCATGCACCTTCAACACCTTCTCAACAACTTTAACCTTAACTAACAGATCTTTTTTGTCTCTACCTTCTATGGTCTTGCTATTAATGTAATTGATCTTTCTAGCTGTTTGGTTTCATAATGAATACATCGCATCAGTATGAAAGTCTGTTTTAGCTGATGACTTTGTAGCATGATGCTATAGACAGATTCTCTTTTCATACACTTTTTAAAGATTAAAGACAAAAAATTTAAAGAAAAAATGGACATAAATCTACCATTAGTTTTTTAAATTTTTAAAGAAATTCTTATTTTTAGCTGGAGGGCAATTGCTTTAAAATGTTGTATTGATTTCTGTCATATATCACCATGAATCAGCCACAGGTATACATATGTTCAGGCTTCCCAGGTGGTGCTCGTGCTAAAGAATTACCTGTGTAGGAGTCATAACAGATGTGAGTTTGATCCCTGGGTTTGGAAGGGCCCCTGGAAGAGGATATGGCAATCTACTTCAGTATTCTTTTCTTTTCTTTTTTTTAAATTTGGCCTCTTTTATTGGTTTTTTATTGATTTACTTTCATCTATCTTTACTCTTTGGCCTATGTGGGCCTCCCACTCTAGCTGCCCCTCTCAGTGTGGAGCACTGGCTCCGGGCGCATGCACTCCAGAGTGCTGGCTCCTAATTGGACACACTGGTCCAGCCACTCCACGGCACGTGGGATCTTCCAGGGCCAGGGATTGAACCAGTGCCCCTTGCATTACAAGGTGGTCGCCTTTACCCACTGGACCACTAGGGAAGCCCTACTTCAGTATTCTTACCTAGTGAATCTCAAGGGACAGAAGAGCCTGGTGGGCTACAGTCCATGGGGTCACAAAGAATTGGACACAAACTGAAGTAACTTAGCACACACACACACAAACAAATATCCCTTGTCTTAAATCTCCCTCCTACTTCCCTCAACTCTAGCTTGTCACAAAGCACTGGGTTGAGTTCCCTGTGTCATACAGCAGTTTCACACTGTCTATCTATTTTCCATATGGTAATGTATATGTTTCCACACTACTCTCTCAGGTCCGTCCCACCCTCTCCTTCCACAACTGTGTCCACAAGTCTGTTCTCTGTCTCTGCACCTCTGCTGCTGTCCTACAAATAGACTCATCAATAGCATTTTTCTCGATTCCATATATATGCATTAATATATGATATTCGATCCTGTCCCTACCTTCTATGGTCTTGCTATTAATGTAATTGATCTTTCTAGCTGTTTGGTTTCATAATGAATACATCGCATCAGTATGAAAGTCTGTTTTAGCTGATGACTTTGTAGCATGATGCTATAGACAGATTCTCTTTTCATACACTTTTTAAAGATTAAAGACAAAAAATTTAAAGAAAAAATGGACATAAATCTACCATTAGTTTTTTAAATTTTTAAAGAAATTCTTATTTTTAGCTGGAGGGCAATTGCTTTAAAATGTTGTATTGATTTCTGTCATATATCACCATGAATCAGCCACAGGTATACATATGTTCAGGCTTCCCAGGTGGTGCTCGTGCTAAAGAATTACCTGTGTAGGAGTCATAACAGATGTGAGTTTGATCCCTGGGTTTGGAAGGGCCCCTGGAAGAGGATATGGCAATCTACTTCAGTATTCTTTTCTTTTCTTTTTTTTAAATTTGGCCTCTTTTATTGGTTTTTTATTGATTTACTTTCATCTATCTTTACTCTTTGGCCTATGTGGGCCTCCCACTCTAGCTGCCCCTCTCAGTGTGGAGCACTGGCTCCGGGCGCATGCACTCCAGAGTGCTGGCTCCTAATTGGACACACTGGTCCAGCCACTCCACGGCACGTGGGATCTTCCAGGGCCAGGGATTGAACCAGTGCCCCTTGCATTACAAGGTGGTCGCCTTTACCCACTGGACCACTAGGGAAGCCCTACTTCAGTATTCTTACCTAGTGAATCTCAAGGGACAGAAGAGCCTGGTGGGCTACAGTCCATGGGGTCACAAAGAATTGGACACAAACTGAAGTAACTTAGCACACACACACACAAACAAATATCCCTTGTCTTAAATCTCCCTCCTACTTCCCTCAACTCTAGCTTGTCACAAAGCACTGGGTTGAGTTCCCTGTGTCATACAGCAGTTTCACACTGTCTATCTATTTTCCATATGGTAATGTATATGTTTCCACACTACTCTCTCAGGTCCGTCCCACCCTCTCCTTCCACAACTGTGTCCACAAGTCTGTTCTCTGTCTCTGCACCTCTGCTGCTGTCCTACAAATAGACTCATCAATAGCATTTTTCTCGATTCCATATATATGCATTAATATATGATATTCGTTTTTATCCTTCTGACATACTTCACTTTGAGTAACAGGCACTAGGTTCATCCATCTCACAAGAATTGACTCAAATGTGTTCCTTTTATGGTTCAGTAATATTCCATTGTATATATGCACCACAATTTCTTTATCCATTCACCTGTTGATGGACATCAAGGTTGCTTCCATGCCCTGGTTAATGTAAATATTGCTGCAATGAACATTAGGGCACCTGTGTCTTTTATAATTGTAGCTTTCTCAGGGTATATGCCCAGTAGTGGGATTGCTAAGTCATAGGGTACTTTCATTCCTAGTACATCTACCATTCTAATTCACCTATTTTTCACATAAGAATGGTCTTTATAGGGTGCTTCCATGGTAGTCCAGTGGAAAGAGTCTGTCCTGCAGTGCAAGGGGTGCCGGTTTGATCCCTGGCTCAGGAAGATCCCAAGTGCCATGGAGTTGCTGGACCGGCACGTCCATTTATGAGCCAGTGCTCTGGAGTGCATGTGCCCAGAGCCAGTGCTCTGCAATGAGAGGGGTCACTGCAGTGGGAGGCCCACACAGGCCAAAGAATAAAGATGGATGAAAATAAATAAATAAATAAAAACAATAAATTAGGTCAAAATTAAAAAGAAAAGAATGGTCTTTATAGCCTTAGTAGTTGTTACAATAAAAAAGCAAAACTGTATTTAATTAATACTATATCATAAATATATGATTTCTCCACTCAGTTATGTCAATGGTTTTTACAACATTCCATCAATTCAGAAAGGCAGTCTTGCAGATAAATTCAGATTTCCTAATTTGAACCCAGATTAGGTTAAAATTCTAATTCCGCAACTTACATTATAGTTGGAACTTATTGGCACACAAGTTGGTATTTAGTAAGTACTATATAAGTTACAACATGCCATGTTTTCTTTATGTAACCATATCTATTGCTGGAAATGTAGATCTTTATTGTTTGGGGGTTTGTTTGTTTTTACTACAAAAAAAATAGTGCAAGAAAGCATAGGGCCTTTCTTCTCTTAAATCTGTCAAATCATTTGGTAAAACTATCAGGAATATTAACTGGATCTAAGAACACAGATGCTCTTTGGCTCTGAGCACTTTTAAAAAATTTTTGGCCTGTTTTATTAGTTTTTTATTTATTTATTTTCATTCATCTTTATTTCTTGGCCTGTGTGGACCTCCCATTGCAGTAGCCTCTTTTGGTGCAGAGCATTGGCTCGGGGTGCATGTGTGCAGTTGGACACACCGGGCCAGCTACTCTGCAGCATGTGGGATTTTCCTGGGCCAGGGATCGAACTGGCACCCCTGCACCACAAGGCAGACTCTTTACCCACTCGACCACCAGGGAAGCCCTGAATATGTTTTTGTGAAAAATAGATTTGTTAACAATTTAAACACAGCTATTAGGAGATTAGTTTTATCACTACATTGTTTGTAAGTAGTCACCTGTTCTTAAAAATCTCTCTTTCCTTGTCTTCCAAAATGCCCTCTTCTTCCTTTCTCTCAAGTCACTCAAAATGCCATGCTTTGCCTCCTTTCCTCCTCCTCCACAAAACTGGGCCTTTCCTAGCTCTCAGGCCTCTATATCTGCTTTTCTGTGCTCTCTTCTTCAATATTATAATCTAATTTCACTATTTCTCTTCTGATGATATCCAAAACAAGATAATTATGCCGAAAATGTCCCAAGATCCAAAACTGAGTGATCTAACTACCTTCTGAAATCAACATTCTGGCAATTGAACAGTACCTATTTACTTGATTTTAACATTACCATCTCAACATCCCAGAATGAAAACCATGGAGTCATGTTCACCACTCCCTTCCACACAGTCAGCTAATTCCTGTAGTCTATGTCCTTTTCTAGAAGGAATTATATATTATAATTTCGTATTTAATCTGGTACACTTAATAAATTAATGATAAGATTATAAAATAAGGTCAAGCATTAAACTTTAAATTCAAAAAAACCTCTAATTACTATCCCCAACAGAATAGCGCATTCCTATTTTTTTTTTTTTTTTTTGCTGCACCAAGCAGCATGCAGAATCTTAGTTTCCAATTCATGATCAATCTGTGCTTTCTGCAGGGAAGTGCAGAGTCTTAACCACTGGACTGCCAAGAAAAATTCCAGTGCATTACTATTTTCATGAGGAAGGCTTTAAAGGAGAGTTGACACCATAAAGATTACTTCTGAAACTGCTCTACTCACTCTCCTTCCTGCAGTGGGATTTAAGATAAATTAATTCTGCTGTAAGGTTTCCCTGGTGACTCAGTGGTAAAGAATCCACTGACCAGTGCAAGAGATAAGGATGGGTTCAGTCCCTGGTCTGGGAATATCTTCTGGAGAAGCAAATGGCAAATCATTCCAGTATTCCTGCCTGAAGGGATAAATGTCACCACAAGGCAGACTCTTTACCCACTCGACCACCAGGGAAGCCCTGAATATGTTTTTGTGAAAAATAGATTTGTTAACAATTTAAACACAGCTATTAGGAGATTAGTTTTATCACTACATTGTTTGTAAGTAGTCACCTGTTCTTAAAAATCTCTCTTTCCTTGTCTTCCAAAATGCCCTCTTCTTCCTTTCTCTCAAGTCACTCAAAATGCCATGCTTTGCCTCCTTTCCTCCTCCTCCACAAAACTGGGCCTTTCCTAGCTCTCAGGCCTCTATATCTGCTTTTCTGTGCTCTCTTCTTCAATATTATAATCTAATTTCACTATTTCTCTTCTGATGATATCCAAAACAAGATAATTATCCCTAAAATGTCCCAAGATCCAAAACTGAGTGATCTAACTACCTTCTGAAATCAACATTCTGGCAATTGAACAGTACCTATTTACTTGATTTTAACATTACCATCTCAACATCCCAGAATGAAAACCATGGAGTCATGTTCACCACTCCCTTCCACACAGTCAGCTAATTCCTGTAGTCTATGTCCTTTTCTAGAAGGAATTATATATTATAATTTCGTATTTAATCTGGTACACTTAATAAATTAATGATAAGATTATAAAATAAGGTCAAGCATTAAACTTTAAATTCAAAAAAACCTCTAATTACTATCCCCAACAGAATAGCGCATTCCTATTTTTTTTTTTTTTTTTTTGCTGCACCAAGCAGCATGCAGAATCTTAGTTTCCAATTCATGATCAATCTGTGCTTTCTGCAGGGAAGTGCAGAGTCTTAACCACTGGACTGCCAAGAAAAATTCCAGTGCATTACTATTTTCATGAGGAAGGCTTTAAAGGAGAGTTGACACCATAAAGATTACTTCTGAAACTGCTCTACTCACTCTCCTTCCTGCAGTGGGATTTAAGATAAATTAATTCTGCTGTAAGGTTTCCCTGGTGACTCAGTGGTAAAGAATCCACTGACCAGTGCAAGAGATAAGGATGGGTTCAGTCCCTGGTCTGGGAATATCTTCTGGAGAAGCAAATGGCAAATCATTCCAGTATTCCTGCCTGAAAAACACCATGGAAGGGGAGCTTGGTGGGTTACAGTCCATGGGGTCACACTGAGTTGAACATAACTTGGTGACTGAACTATCACAACAATAAACACAACTCTGCTTTACATTCAGGTATCACTGAAGTGCCTATGTACAATTAAGTATCCATGCCCTACCATAAAATCAAACAGGTGTAGTCTCCTTTATAAAACTTTCTAGTTTTAATAAGTCCAATAACTCAGTTGCTCTGCTAGGCAGAATTCTAAGATGGATCTCCTAAGGTTTCTGACCTCTGGTATACAGACCTTATTTAACTCCTCACTTTAAGTACATGTGAAAACAGTAAATATGATGGTGTATCTCTCAATGGTAAAGTTACTAATCACCTGACTTTAGAGTAAATCTAAAGAGATGATATCCAGTCAGCCTTGATTCAACTAGGTGATCTTTTCGAAGAGCCTGTTTCCTTCTTCAAGCCAGAAACTTAGAAGTGGGAGATGAATTTCACATGGGAGAAATTCTTTGTTACTGACTTTAAAGGTACAGAAGCTCTGAGACAAGGAAGGCAAACAATCTTCAAGAACAGTAGCCCCAGGGAATACTCAACAAGGGAAGAGAGACATCAGTCCTACAACCACAAAGAACTGAATTCTGTAAGCAACTTGAATAAACCTGGGAGCAGGTTCTCTGGAAGATAGGAAGAGAGCCCCAACAATATTTTAGTCTTTCAAGATCTGCTCTGAGAAACCAACTATGTCATACCAAATTTCTGAGGTATACAACTGTGAGCTAATAAATAAGTATTGTTTTAAACTGCTAAATTTGTGACAACTTGTTACAAAGCAATAGAAAACTAATACCCATGCAGGGAAAAAGTCAGTCTTTACTGCACTACTTGACTTTCAACTAATGTTAGTTTTAAAATGGACTCTAGGTTTGCTTTCAGTACTACATAATTTCTTTAAAAAAACAGAGAATACAACATCATTTTTATAACCACAAATGAGATGATTATTTATTTCTGTATAACTTAAGTAACATTCTATCTGTCAAAAAGTATATTTGTAAGTTCCCTGAGGTTGACAGACTGTTTTAATCAGGAAATATACACTTGTTTTTTATGAACTAAGGTAAATCATTATAACAGTTCTGGCTACTAGGCTTCACTGAGTAAAAAGTCATCCTGATATAAAGCCTTCATTTAATTCAAATTCTTGTAAATACAAAAATGTGAACTCATTTAAATGTCAGGAAAGAAAATAAATCCAAGCCCATAGCTGACACGAACTAAGTCATTCGGCCATAATTTTCAGTGAACATTTCTCATGTTAACATATTCTTGTTGGTAATATACCTATCAGTATTTTTCTAAGGGTTCAGAAATATACTCATTTTAAGAAAATTCACGCTATAGCTTCTTCCAATGAAAATCTTTTCAAAATCTTAGATACTTTGCTTCTTTGCATATGGAAAGAATGCATTCATATTAATACAATCTAAGGTATATCCAAGTACATGTGAAAACAGTAAATATGATGGTGTATCTCTCAATGGTAAAGTTACTAATCACCTGACTTTAGAGTAAATCTAAAGAGATGATATCCAGTCAGCCTTGATTCAACTAGGTGATCTTTTCGAAGAGCCTGTTTCCTTCTTCAAGCCAGAAACTTAGAAGTGGGAGATGAATTTCACATGGGAGAAATTCTTTGTTACTGACTTTAAAGGTACAGAAGCTCTGAGACAAGGAAGGCAAACAATCTTCAAGAACAGTAGCCCCAGGGAATACTCAACAAGGGAAGAGAGACATCAGTCCTACAACCACAAAGAACTGAATTCTGTAAGCAACTTGAATAAACCTGGGAGCAGGTTCTCTGGAAGATAGGAAGAGAGCCCCAACAATATTTTAGTCTTTCAAGATCTGCTCTGAGAAACCAACTATGTCATACCAAATTTCTGAGGTATACAACTGTGAGCTAATAAATAAGTATTGTTTTAAACTGCTAAATTTGTGACAACTTGTTACAAAGCAATAGAAAACTAATACCCATGCAGGGAAAAAGTCAGTCTTTACTGCACTACTTGACTTTCAACTAATGTTAGTTTTAAAATGGACTCTAGGTTTGCTTTCAGTACTACATAATTTCTTTAAAAAAACAGAGAATACAACATCATTTTTATAACCACAAATGAGATGATTATTTATTTCTGTATAACTTAAGTAACATTCTATCTGTCAAAAAGTATATTTGTAAGTTCCCTGAGGTTGACAGACTGTTTTAATCAGGAAATATACACTTGTTTTTTTATGAACTAAGGTAAATCATTATAACAGTTCTGGCTACTAGGCTTCACTGAGTAAAAAGTCATCCTGATATAAAGCCTTCATTTAATTCAAATTCTTGTAAATACAAAAATGTGAACTCATTTAAATGTCAGGAAAGAAAATAAATCCAAGCCCATAGCTGACACGAACTAAGTCATTCGGCCATAATTTTCAGTGAACATTTCTCATGTTAACATATTCTTGTTGGTAATATACCTATCAGTATTTTTCTAAGGGTTCAGAAATATACTCATTTTAAGAAAATTCACGCTATAGCTTCTTCCAATGAAAATCTTTTCAAAATCTTAGATACTTTGCTTCTTTGCATATGGAAAGAATGCATTCATATTAATACGCCACAATCACAGAGAAATTCTCATTGAACAAGTAAAAACAGAAGCACTGTTGACAGCAAAGAAAAGAACAGAGCAATGCATGCTGCCTTTGAGTAAGGGCCCATTAGTTTTTAACACGTTACATAAAATAACCTGAAATAATCTTTCAAGCTTGCAGTAAAAGGCCCACACTTGCTATTTAACATAGAAACACAATTCATTAATCAGCCTAACTCTTCTTAGAAGTGAAGTTTCACTTAGAAAGGAATCATTTTTATCTCGTCTAGTCAGCAAAAAGGGTATCTTGATATCACCGTCCTTCTAGATTTGCCAGCTACAGGGGGCAAAACTATGATTTATTGAGCTTTTACAAGTACAGCATCAGGCACTGTGCCTAAAGCCTAACAGGCAGCCACTGTCCTAATCCTCACAACAGCCCCATGAGGGAGGGCCTGCCAACATCACTGCGGCTTTAGAGGAGGCGAAAACAAGCCACTAGGAAGTGGCACAGAAGCCGCCTTGACAACCCTGCTATGCTGCCTCGCTATGGATCACCAAATCCACTGTCGCTTTTCCTGAAGCTTACTTTCATTCACTTACCCCTCAGCCATAACAGACAACACACGATCCCTTATGAACTCAATTTTACAAAAAGATTTTATATGCAAAGAGATTTTTTCCAAACATGTGGTATACCTATCTTCTTTTCACCTTCTGAAGTATATTTGTAAGTTCCTGAGGTTGACAGACTGTTTTAATCAGGAAATATACACTTGTTTTATGAACTAAGGTAAATCATTATAACAGTTCTGGCTACTAGGCTTCACTGAGTAAAAGTCATCCTGATATAAAGCCTTCATTTAATTCAAATTCTTGTAAATACAAAATGTGAACTCATTTAAATGTCAGGAAAGAAAATAAATCCAAGCCCATAGCTGACACGAACTAAGTCATTCGGCCATAATTTTCAGTGAACATTTCTCATGTTAACATATTCTTGTTGGTAATATACCTATCAGTATTTTTCTAAGGGTTCAGAAATATACTCATTTTAAGAAAATTCACGCTATAGCTTCTTCCAATGAAAATCTTTTCAAAATCTTAGATACTTTGCTTCTTTGCATATGGAAAGAATGCATTCATATTAATACGCCACAATCACAGAGAAATTCTCATTGAACAAGTAAAAACAGAAGCACTGTTGACAGCAAAGAAAAGAACAGAGCAATGCATGCTGCCTTTGAGTAAGGGCCCATTAGTTTTTAACACGTTACATAAAATAACCTGAAATAATCTTTCAAGCTTGCAGTAAAAGGCCCACACTTGCTATTTAACATAGAAACACAATTCATTAATCAGCCTAACTCTTCTTAGAAGTGAAGTTTCACTTAGAAAGGAATCATTTTTATCTCGTCTAGTCAGCAAAAAGGGTATCTTGATATCACCGTCCTTCTAGATTTGCCAGCTACAGGGGGCAAAACTATGATTTATTGAGCTTTTACAAGTACAGCATCAGGCACTGTGCCTAAAGCCTAACAGGCAGCCACTGTCCTAATCCTCACAACAGCCCCATGAGGGAGGGCCTGCCAACATCACTGCGGCTTTAGAGGAGGCGAAAACAAGCCACTAGGAAGTGGCACAGAAGCCGCCTTGACAACCCTGCTATGCTGCCTCGCTATGGATCACCAAATCCACTGTCGCTTTTCCTGAAGCTTACTTTCATTCACTTACCCCTCAGCCATAACAGACAACACACGATCCCTTATGAACTCAATTTTACAAAAAGATTTTATATGCAAAGAGATTTTTTCCAAACATGTGGTATACCTATCTTCTTTTCACCTTCTGAAGTGAGGCATACTGGGAAAAGGTGACGTAGGAAAGTCATTAAAAATATCTGCAGTTAGGGCTTCCCTGGTGGTCCAGTGGGTAAGGACACCACCACCTTGCAGTGCAAGGGGCACTGGTTCAATCCCTGGCCTGGGAAGATCCCACATGCCGTGGACAGGCTGGACCAATGTGTCCAATTACTGAGCCGAAGCTCTGGAGTGCATGTGCCCAGAGCTGGTGCTATGCAACAACAGAGGCCACTGTGATGGGAGGCCCACATGGGCCAAAGAACAAAGATGGATGGATGAAAACAAATAAATGAAAGACCAATAGAAGTGGCCCTCCCCCCCCATCCCCCTCCCCCCCCAAAAAATCTGTAGCTAAGCAGATAGGAAGCTGACTAGATCTCAGCATTACGAATCAATATTCAAATATACCTTATTCAAATACTGTGTCTGTAGTAACTATATATATAGATATAGATATAGATATAGATATAGATATAGATATAGATATATGACTAACACCTTCATTGTATAAAGATTTCATGAGAGTCTACTCTATGCCAACCACCTGGATGTGTGAGTCTACTATACGCCAAGCACCTGGCACTCACAGAACTTGTACTTAGTAAGGCAGAGATAATTTTTTAAGAACAAATAAATTAGTAAATGAATTATTACGTTACAAGGTAGTAAGTGCTATGGACAGAAGGGAAAAGGAGCAGGATAAGAAATAGTTGCATTATGGCAGGTGGGAGGCAGGCTATAGTATTAAATTGAGCCATGTAGGCTGACCTCACTGAAGTAATATTTAAACAAAAATTTTAAAAAAGTTCTTACTTTTTCTTGCAGAAAAACTCATCTTCTTTCCAATAGTTCCATACTTTAAGGGCATACGCAAAGGCATATATATATATATATGTATATACACACACACACACATATATATATATATATGTAAAACTTTGTAAGAGAGCTTTAAAAATACTTGTAGCCAATATGGAACTAAAAAGCTGTGTTTTTTTCACTAAACAAATACGAATTGATTACCTATCACCTCATGGCATTTTGACAGCACTGATGGTGCTCGAGGGGTCACCCTCCTGTGAGATGACACAGACAACTGCAAAATACATGAGGGCTAACTGAAGTCATGAAGCAGGGGATGAAGGGAAATGGTATCTGAAATGAATCCCAAAGAAGAGACAGGAGATAAAGATGTGCTGATGTGGAGAATACTGGAGCACACGCAAAAGGCATATGCACAGCACTGAGGCACAAAGAGAATTCCTAGTATACACTTTGTTCATGAAGTAAGGATAGTCCTACAGGCGAGAAGTCTTAGGGACTCAGTAGAACATGATCAACAAGGAAACTGCACAAATATACAGAAAATTGTAGGATAGTGAAATTTAAGAAACTGAGTTGCCCCGAAGTATCCAGGGTCTATTTCATTAGCAGACAAGGCTCTAATGATGAGGCTAAGAAGGAAATAAGTGAACAGAGATCTTCTTAGCAAATATTAATAAAACTGACAACAGTTGAAAATCACTGTCTCTGAATGATTGATGGACAAGAAGACGTCTGGAATGACTCTCTGGATTGGTGATGCCTTTCAGTCTGACAGGAAATGCATAAAGAGGAACACGGAAAAAAAATGACGACTTCAACATGGGGCATGCTGAATGTGAAGAGTGTGTCATACACCTTGATGGGCAATTCCCCTACACAGTGTCACGTATGTTTCTGGAGGCAAAAGAAAGAATTCTAGGAATATGAAAATAAACATATTAATTAAAATGTATTTAATATTTAAAATACTATTTCTTGAGCAATGTGTGTCATTTAGAACACTAGTTCTGCCAAATAAGTAAAAAGATTACACAGTAAATTTGTTATACTTGGTTAAATGAAGTTTTTTATTACAAGACTTCTCATAGTAGTAATATATGCCATTCATATTTTTAAGAAAGATTAAACACGAAGCCTTTGTAAATTTTCTTGAGGGATATGTTTTTAGTGTACCATCTTATGGGACTCACATAAAATACATTAAAAAAAAAAAAAAACCTGTTCGAGATGATTGAAACAGATACATTATCAGAATGTGTCAGGTGCTTCACTTAGTGAATGCCGTGAGAACACTGGCCCTAGGTCATTCAGACCTCATAAATGAGCAAGACTTTTACAATGAGGGTGATTCTTCCGATGAAAGTCAAGAAACATTTCCAAACTGTTGTTCTGCAGGCTCAGATGACTTCACTTCTATCTATTTAAGACTTTAAGTCTATTATTAAGTGTTTTGTATACTTAGATAATACTTACATAATTACTGCTATATGAATGTAAGTTTTTTTAAAGTGGGAAGTAGTTATTTTTCCCCTAGTTACTCATGTATTACAGTATGTTGATGAATTAAACAAGAATGTAAGAATAAACACATAACATTTAATAGATGTCAGAAGTCTTAGGGACTCAGTAGAACATGATCAACAAGGAAACTGCACAAATATACAGAAAATTGTAGGATAGTGAAATTTAAGAAACTGAGTTGCCCCGAAGTATCCAGGGTCTATTTCATTAGCAGACAAGGCTCTAATGATGAGGCTAAGAAGGAAATAAGTGAACAGAGATCTTCTTAGCAAATATTAATAAAACTGACAACAGTTGAAAATCACTGTCTCTGAATGATTGATGGACAAGAAGACGTCTGGAATGACTCTCTGGATTGGTGATGCCTTTCAGTCTGACAGGAAATGCATAAAGAGGAACACGGAAAAAAAATGACGACTTCAACATGGGGCATGCTGAATGTGAAGAGTGTGTCATACACCTTGATGGGCAATTCCCCTACACAGTGTCACGTATGTTTCTGGAGGCAAAAGAAAGAATTCTAGGAATATGAAAATAAACATATTAATTAAAATGTATTTAATATTTAAAATACTATTTCTTGAGCAATGTGTGTCATTTAGAACACTAGTTCTGCCAAATAAGTAAAAAGATTACACAGTAAATTTGTTATACTTGGTTAAATGAAGTTTTTTATTACAAGACTTCTCATAGTAGTAATATATGCCATTCATATTTTTAAGAAAGATTAAACACGAAGCCTTTGTAAATTTTCTTGAGGGATATGTTTTTAGTGTACCATCTTATGGGACTCACATAAAATACATTAAAAAAAAAAAAAAACCTGTTCGAGATGATTGAAACAGATACATTATCAGAATGTGTCAGGTGCTTCACTTAGTGAATGCCGTGAGAACACTGGCCCTAGGTCATTCAGACCTCATAAATGAGCAAGACTTTTACAATGAGGGTGATTCTTCCGATGAAAGTCAAGAAACATTTCCAAACTGTTGTTCTGCAGGCTCAGATGACTTCACTTCTATCTATTTAAGACTTTAAGTCTATTATTAAGTGTTTTGTATACTTAGATAATACTTACATAATTACTGCTATATGAATGTAAGTTTTTTTAAAGTGGGAAGTAGTTATTTTTCCCCTAGTTACTCATGTATTACAGTATGTTGATGAATTAAACAAGAATGTAAGAATAAACACATAACATTTAATAGATGTCAGAAGTCAAGAGCTTCAAGAAGGCTGAGCAAATCACAAAAGGAATTGACAGATCTTCCTGCATATCGTTTACTCAATGAAAAGGTGTATTATTTGCTGAGTGCTTCAACTAGCTTTCCTTCAGAAGTGTGGCTCAGGTAGAGAAGTTCTATTTTTAACAGGTGCAAAAGAGAACGGTACTCTGAGCTGACGAGAGCAGTGACAATGTGTGGTATGCTGAAGAAAAAAATCATTCTATTTAAGAAGTTATGGAATAGTGAGATAAACTGGGTGAAATGTATTAATTGTTACTCTGACATGCTTACAAGATAGTCTATTTGAATACAAATCTAATTGAAAGATTCAAAACAAGATAAACTCATAACCATTTTTACATATGATATTTGTGTTTGTCGCTCAGTTGTGTTTGATTCTGCAATCCTCTGGACTATAGCCCACCAGGCTCCACTGTCTGAAGGATTCTCCAGGCAAAAATACTGGAGTGGGTTGTCATTTCCTTAACAGCTGTTAAAATATATATATATATATTCTTATAGTCTTAAAAAAAAAAAAACTAATTAGCTTAAATGAGTATCCCTTTTTCTGTGGTTTCCCAAATTGGTAAGTTAAAATGACATCTTCCAGCATCTGACTGTCCATTTTCTTCATAGAATTTTAAAAAACACAAAAAGAAAAAGCATTTAAATCCAAGTTTAGGCATTTACACACTGATATATGAGATTACTTTTATTCCAATGGTTAATTCCATGTGCAAGGCATATTTTTATTTCTCCTGATTACTTCTGTACTTGACACTATACATTTTTAAGGTTAGTGGATGTAATTCACAGTTCTGTATGTTAATACATAACACTTCATGTATGTTATCTCCTAAAATTAAACTTCATGGTATTTTAAGTCCTAATTTCTTCTCAGTGGAATTTCTAAATTTAGATCTAAAATATATGCACACACACACACACACACACACATATATGTAGTCTTCCTTGATGGCTCAGTGATAAGAATCCGCCTGCAATGCAGGAGATGTGGGTTTTGATCCATGGGAGGGGAGTTCAGCACCTAGGTCAGGAAGATTCCCTAGAGAAGGAAATGGCAACCCACTTCAATATTCTTGCCTGAAAATCCATAACAGAAGAGCCTGCTGGGCTACAGTTTATGGGGTCGCAAAAGAGTCAGACATGACATAGCAACTAAAAATAACATACACACACAGACACACAATATGTGTGTCTGTGTGTGTATATATATATATATATATATATATATATATATATATATATATACACATATATATATCATCTTCCAATATTAAGAAATACTAAAATGAAACATTGTTTTAATTATTTATATGAATACCTATTATTAATTTTTCTCATAGAGTAAGGTGGATCTGCAATAAATGGTATAAAATGATCACATAAATTACATTATTAGTAGTACAGAATGTCATAATTAGACCAGAAAGATTATTTTGAATCTGATTAGGATGATTTTATAATCAAAGAGTAATCTCGAAGTCCAGCCCACAACTATGTGAACTGGGAATGTTATTGAATTTATCTTTATTTTTTTTTATTTATTTTTTTAAAGATTTATTTATTTATTTACTTTGGGCGGGGGTCGGGTTGGGGAGGGAGGGGAGTGGGCAGGCCACTTCTATTGGTCTTTCATTTCTCTATTTTCATTCGTCTTCGTTCTTTGGCTCCTGTGGGCCTCCCATCGCAGTGGCGTCTGTCGTTGCAGAGCACCAGCTCTGGGTGCATGCGCTCCAGAGCTCCGGCTCGGTGATTGGACACATCAGTCCAGCCGCTCCGCGGCACGTGGGATCTTCCCAGGCCAGGGCTCGAACCGGCGCCCCTTGCACTGCAAGGCGGTGTCCTTACCCACTGGACCACCAGGAGAAGCCCTGAATTTATCTTTAAATCATATTAATACTAATATAAATATGGGGTTATGTAACCCACACCTAGTATGGCAAGAAAATGTTGATATAAATTAGATAATTGAGTATGCATTTTCTGCCAGAGCAATTCTTGTTTGAATATAAGGTTGAGTTGTTTGCTTTACAAATTTTTCTCTTGTTCCTCTTCTTAACAAAGTTTAAGTAAAGAAATTTCAAAAGGAGGTGCAGAAAACAAACAATGCAAAGGGTAGTTTTATTTAATACTGTCAACAACGACTGACTCCAACTGTAAGCATAAAATTTCAGTTCCCTGAGCCTAATTTTCCTCATCTATAAAGTACAAGGTTTGAGAAACAGCCTTTCTTCATGTATTTCCTGGAGCTGGAGCAGAGGCAGGCCCAGGAATAAAAGAGAGGCAGCTTCTAGTAGCCAGTTAAGCAGATGAAGTTTAGCCTCAACCAGCACACTTACACGTGTTTCTACACATTGTCTCTATATTTAACATCATTTGAAGGAGGAGTTCACAATATTTTAAGGTTTAAATCCACTGGCTTATTAATACTTTGGGGAAAGATAGCCCTCAGTGGGTCTCTCCTGCACCTACACCTATTAATGTCTTTGCCAACAATACAAGACTCCGACTGCTCTTCATATTGGCCATTTCTCAAATTTCTGTGTGGAATGGGCAACCTTAAAGATGAGGTAATAACTCTCCAGAACAAAGAGCAGACTAACTTATCACTTGCTATAAAAGGGATGGATTCCACGAGCTTAGTGTTCCTCACCTGTGAGCCATACCTGCATGGGCAACACCACTCTGGTCCATTTCTCATGTGATTCCTGTAAGAGTAGGGGGCAAGGGGAACTGACGCAAATACGACGGCATCCCTGCTGCCTCCTGTGGTGTGAGTAATAAGGTTGTCTCTAAGCCAGGGGCACCATGTCTACTACTGCCCCCTATGACACTGTAACAAGTTAATACATTAGCTTATAGGTAGAATACGGTAAATTCAAATCCTGAGCAGGAAAATGTCTTATTACTAGACTCTTGCTAAGGTTTCTGTGCATATTTAATATGTTTAAATAGTAAAACTACACTAACAAAAAAAGCACTGACACTCTAAAGTAAATACATAGCTAACAGTACCAATGTAAGGATCTAGAAAAGTAAACTGTGCCTTAATGGGAATTTATTATATGGAAACGTGACACTAAAAACCTGAGCTAAAATGATGAATTGCTTAATAAATAAATGGAGGCAAGTGACTATACATTTTGAACATATCAAGTTAGGTACTTCACCTCATATGGTACCAAAAAATGAAGTACAGAGAAACATGTGATTGGAAGTAAAAAATAAAACTACAGATGTTTAGGAGTAAATGTGGACGGCTATTTTTATAATAAAAATGTGAAAAAGCCTTCTTTAGCAAAATAAGCAATCAAGAAAAAATTAAAAGATATGATTGCATAAAAGTTTTTTTTTTTTTAAACCTTCTTTCATAAATAAGTTTTCTTTCAAGAAATTGTCTCTATATTTGAGGAGAAAAATGGCATTCTAGACAGGAGTGAAGTTTAGCCTCAACCAGCACACTTACACGTGTTTCTACACATTGTCTCTATATTTAACATCATTTGAAGGAGGAGTTCACAATATTTTAAGGTTTAAATCCACTGGCTTATTAATACTTTGGGGAAAGATAGCCCTCAGTGGGTCTCTCCTGCACCTACACCTATTAATGTCTTTGCCAACAATACAAGACTCCGACTGCTCTTCATATTGGCCATTTCTCAAATTTCTGTGTGGAATGGGCAACCTTAAAGATGAGGTAATAACTCTCCAGAACAAAGAGCAGACTAACTTATCACTTGCTATAAAAGGGATGGATTCCACGAGCTTAGTGTTCCTCACCTGTGAGCCATACCTGCATGGGCAACACCACTCTGGTCCATTTCTCATGTGATTCCTGTAAGAGTAGGGGGCAAGGGGAACTGACGCAAATACGACGGCATCCCTGCTGCCTCCTGTGGTGTGAGTAATAAGGTTGTCTCTAAGCCAGGGGCACCATGTCTACTACTGCCCCCTATGACACTGTAACAAGTTAATACATTAGCTTATAGGTAGAATACGGTAAATTCAAATCCTGAGCAGGAAAATGTCTTATTACTAGACTCTTGCTAAGGTTTCTGTGCATATTTAATATGTTTAAATAGTAAAACTACACTAACAAAAAAAGCACTGACACTCTAAAGTAAATACATAGCTAACAGTACCAATGTAAGGATCTAGAAAAGTAAACTGTGCCTTAATGGGAATTTATTATATGGAAACGTGACACTAAAAACCTGAGCTAAAATGATGAATTGCTTAATAAATAAATGGAGGCAAGTGACTATACATTTTGAACATATCAAGTTAGGTACTTCACCTCATATGGTACCAAAAAATGAAGTACAGAGAAACATGTGATTGGAAGTAAAAAATAAAACTACAGATGTTTAGGAGTAAATGTGGACGGCTATTTTTATAATAAAAATGTGAAAAAGCCTTCTTTAGCAAAATAAGCAATCAAGAAAAAATTAAAAGATATGATTGCATAAAAGTTTTTTTTTTTTAAACCTTCTTTCATAAATAAGTTTTTCATAAAAAAAGTGATCAACAGGGAAAATCATTTAAAGATAAGATGACAAAGATTTCAAAAATTTAAAATGTTCTAAGATGTATACAGACATATGCACATGAAAATATGACCATGGGTATAAATGGCCAACTTAAAAAAAGAAAAAATACAAGCAGTTGATAAGTTCATGATGTTCACATATATAATGCTTACTCTCAAAATAGGCAGGGAAATTTCTTTTTTTTTAATTTTATTTATTTATTATTTACTTATTTTGGTAGGGATGGGGTGGGGAGGGAGGGGAGCAAGCAGGCCACTTCTTTTGGTCTTTCATTTGTCTATTTTCATCCATCTTTGTTCTTTGGCCCATGTGGGCCTCCCATCGCGGTGGCCTCTGTTGTCACAGAGCACCGGCTCTGGGCGCATGCGCTCCAGAGTTCCGGCTCGGTAATTGGACACATCAGTCCAGCCGCTCCATGGCACGTGGGATCTTCCCAGGCCAGGGATCGAACTGGTGCCCCTTGCACTGCAAGGTGGTGTCCTTACCCACTGGACCACAAGGGAAGCCCGGGAAATTTCTTAATTTTACAAGAATACTGCTTAATCCCTAACTCTTGAAATTGGAAACTATGAACTACTAGTCAGTGTGGAAACTAGAGACACTCACGGTTTGTTGGCAGGACTATGATTACTACTCTTTTAAACAAGGTAACATGAAAACTCTGTTAAACATCACTTAACTTTGCCCACCCATTTCAAGGAATTTATGTAATGTATCAAGATATAACGGAAGAATGTATGTGTAGATGGTTTACTGTAACCTTGTTTGTACACTGATAGAACTCACACATCTTCAACTTCTCAGTTTTCATGAGGAAAATATGCCTCAGTATTGAGACACTGCAGAGCTACTGCCCTCATAAGTAGATGAGGTAAGTCAATGAGAGTTCACTTGAAAGAATGTCCGATGTACAAAAGTTTTTTGAAAAATCAAAAAGAAATTCAATGATAATAAATATAGTAAGAACACACGTTCATTTAAAAATGAATACATTATTTATGAAAATACATTGAGCTCAGAAAACTTTTTAAAAGATCTCAAATCCTTCCACATTTCACTGTTAGCATAAGCATTATATAAATAACTAAAAAGCAAACAAAGTCTAAATAGATACTAAAGCATTAACATGAAGCACAGTGGGAAGAGGAAAGCTATTCATGTTTCTTCAGATACTTTGGTATTCTACAGATTG
This sequence comes from Tragulus kanchil, assembly GCA_022376925.1. Lineage (NCBI taxonomy): Eukaryota > Metazoa > Chordata > Mammalia > Artiodactyla > Tragulidae > Tragulus > Tragulus kanchil. Next base: position 97,141,187 of record JAIOJX010000030.1, read on the forward strand.
TTATAAGGAATTCTGCTTTTATAATACAAATTGGAATAGAGTTTTAAAACAAAATAAATGGCCAAGAAGAACGGAAGAGTGAACCAGATGACATATTCAAATTCTAACATTATGTATTCCTGAGTTTTCTAGAAGCAATTGACTCCAAAACATATTATTTTTCACCCAAAGCCAAAGCAAGAATGTAAACAGATCCAAGAGTTTTGAAAAAGAGAGAAAAAAATAGAAGAGAGGAAACATTTGGAACCAGAGGAGTCAATAGAAAAGAGATCCTGACCTAAAGGTTGGTATGGCCAAAATACACTTATCAATAGTACAGATATTTCACAATGATGATTAGCAGGGCCTAGAACAATGATCATCATGCTGGGCTGGGCTGAGCCAGGCCAGGCCAGGCTGGGCATTAGTAGTTTATCTCCTGATGATGACTGCCCTAAGAACTCTTGCTCAGTACAGCATACAAGGAGAACCGGCTATGTTCAGTAAGATGAGGAAATTAAGCTCTGGAAGAGATAATTAGCGTGAAATAAATATAGTAATAGTAGTGTTCTCCCTGTACACAGAGAAAAAACACATATCCTACACATAAGTGTATTGCAGTGCATACGTATGCACCTGCAAAATGACATGTGAAAAGGCAGTCATAGCAGTAATGTTTAAGGAAAATTCTTACACAATAGTAACCAGAATAAAATTATCGGTGAGACATTTTACAGTTTTCATGCTAAGTTCTTAAAATCCAATGGGTTTCTTGCACTTTGTCATCTCAGTTTGACTTGTGGTGCTCATTAGCCGTGTCTGTCCAGTGACTATCTTATCAGAGAACGCATCCCTAGAACAACAGTAACCTGCATGTGAAGTTGGTCAAAATAAAAATTGCTAAAATTGGTACAAATGGTGGGGAGACGGTTTAAGATAGTTATATATATATATATATGTGTGTGTGTGTGTGTGTGTGTGTGTGTTTATATAAAACCCATGCTCCATTAATCCCAATCTTGGGAAAGTAACAAAGAAGGCTATACAAAAATGTTGGTAGAAACAAAGATAACCACCTTCACTATCACCAATAGAACACTTAGATTATTTTCATGGAATAAAGCCTTTGCATGCACTGGCAGGAATATAACACTGATAGTATTTTTTACAGCTGAAGCAACTGTGTTTTCTGTCCTCACTCATGCTATAAATGAAAGCAGGGATATCATTTCATCATTTAGCCATATTGCTTTCACCTAAATAAAAGCTGATCAGTTAGAAGTCTTATCGGAAAGAAAAGGATGATGCTAGTCTCTATACTTCTAAAGCTCTCTATCCGTACATGCTTCCAAACTCAACCACCAGTATTCTGTGCTCCCCAAATGCTACCTGGTTTGATGCACACATAACCATATTTGTTGAAATTAAAGTCTTACTAACTACAACTGATACAACCCAAGATAGAGTGCTGGCTCAGTCTCTGAATGATACCTCTGAGGCTTGGTAACTACCTCTCTGATCCTTATTCTCCTTATCTTTAAAGCAGCTCTAATGTCTACTCCACAGGGCTGTTGTGAAAAAATGCCTGACACACTGTATGTCACATGTTATTGGTGTTTAGTTGCTAAGTCCTGTCGGGCTCTCTGTGACCACAAGGACTGTGGCCCACCAGGCTACTCTGTCCATGGAATTTTCCAGGGAAGAATACTAGAGTGGGTGGCCATTTCTTTCTCCAGGGTATCTTTTCAACCCAGGGACTGAACCTCCATCTGATGTATTGGAATGAAAATGGTTTCACATAGACCTACTTGAATACCGGTTTACTTTTTCCTATGTCCACACAATGTTTTGTCTTAATCATAATTAGAATACTTTTCAGTAACCAGAATAAAATTATCGGTGAGACTTTTAATTTTCCTGCTTAAAATCCAATGGGTTTCTTGCACTTTGTCATCTCAGTTTGACTTGTGGTGCTCATTAGCCGTGTCTGTCCAGTGACTATCTTATCAGAGAACGCATCCCTAGAACAACAGTAACCTGCATGTGAAGTTGGTCAAAATAAAAATTGCTAAAATTGGTACAAATGGTGGGGAGACGGTTTAAGATAGTTATATATATATATATATGTGTGTGTGTGTGTGTGTGTGTGTGTGTGTTTATATAAAACCCATGCTCCATTAATCCCAATCTTGGGAAAGTAACAAAGAAGGCTATACAAAAATGTTGGTAGAAACAAAGATAACCACCTTCACTATCACCAATAGAACACTTAGATTATTTTCATGGAATAAAGCCTTTGCATGCACTGGCAGGAATATAACACTGATAGTATTTTTTACAGCTGAAGCAACTGTGTTTTCTGTCCTCACTCATGCTATAAATGAAAGCAGGGATATCATTTCATCATTTAGCCATATTGCTTTCACCTAAATAAAAGCTGATCAGTTAGAAGTCTTATCGGGAAAGAAAAGGATGATGCTAGTCTCTATACTTCTAAAGCTCTCTATCCGTACATGCTTCCAAACTCAACCACCAGTATTCTGTGCTCCCCAAATGCTACCTGGTTTGATGCACACATAACCATATTTGTTGAAATTAAAGTCTTACTAACTACAACTGATACAACCCAAGATAGAGTGCTGGCTCAGTCTCTGAATGATACCTCTGAGGCTTGGTAACTACCTCTCTGATCCTTATTCTCCTTATCTTTAAAGCAGCTCTAATGTCTACTCCACAGGGCTGTTGTAAAAAAATGCCTGACACACTGTATGTCACATGTTATTGGTGTTTAGTTGCTAAGTCCTGTCGGGCTCTCTGTGACCACAAGGACTGTGGCCCACCAGGCTACTCTGTCCATGGAATTTTCCAGGGAAGAATACTAGAGTGGGTGGCCATTTCTTTCTCCAGGGTATCTTTTCAACCCAGGGACTGAACCTCCATCTGATGTATTGGAATGAAAATGGTTTCACATAGACCTACTTGAATACCGGTTTACTTTTTCCTATGTCCACACAATGTTTTGTCTTAATCATAATTAGAATCACCTATTTACATGTAATATCTAAGTAAAAGTTCTTGTAATCCAAGAAATGCAAATCATAGGAATCAGATGATAGCACTTTTAAACTTGCAAATTAATGAATTTCATTATAAGTGATGGTATGCTCATTTGGAGAGTCTGCATTAAGAAAGGCATCACAAATGATAGTGGCAATGCCAAATACTATCACAGTTCCAAAGAGTATTTGATACTTCAGGGTCCTTGTTCATTGATTTAGTAACCTTAGTACTAGTAAGCTTTCTCTGGGAAACAGATTAAAATTGTAGTATTTGTACCCTCAAATGTTCTATTGTTTATAGCAAGAAATGTAAACAACGTAAGTCTCTAATATCAGGAGACTGTGCATGAAAATCATACAACCATAGAATCACAGATTGAATAAAATGTAATCATTTCATATAATATTTATTAAGAGTTAAATAACATGGGAAATGGTACGTAATACTTTAATATCAGGATATAGCACTACCACATAGAGTAAAAGGCTAAACAGTTAAAAATGCATAGTATCTACTTTTTTCTTTCAATTTCTTTAAAGAAAATATCTCTATTTTAAACTCATATTTAGATTTTTTTTCAACTGGATATCATTTAAAAATCAGTAACATCAAATTTCTCCTGAAGATTATTAAGTAAAAATGTTATTTCTACAAGCTTATCAGTTCTCTTACATCAGTTAATAAGTGCCATCAGGGCTTCCCTGGTGGTCCAGTGAATAAAGAGTCTGCCTTGCAGTACAGGGGGCACTGGCTCGATCCCTGGTCTCTACAGGCTTGTGAAAAAATGCCTGACACACTGTATGTCACATGTTATTGGTGTTTAGTTGCTAAGTCCTGTCGGGCTCTCTGTGACCACAAGGACTGTGGCCCACCAGGCTACTCTGTCCATGGAATTTTCCAGGGAAGAATACTAGAGTGGGTGGCCATTTCTTTCTCCAGGGTATCTTTTCAACCCAGGGACTGAACCTCCATCTGATGTATTGGAATGAAAATGGTTTCACATAGACCTACTTGAATACCGGTTTACTTTTTCCTATGTCCACACAATGTTTTGTCTTAATCATAATTAGAATCACCTATTTACATGTAATATCTAAGTAAAAGTTCTTGTAATCCAAGAAATGCAAATCATAGGAATCAGATGATAGCACTTTTAAACTTGCAAATTAATGAATTTCATTATAAGTGATGGTATGCTCATTTGGAGAGTCTGCATTAAGAAAGGCATCACAAATGATAGTGGCAATGCCAAATACTATCACAGTTCCAAAGAGTATTTGATACTTCAGGGTCCTTGTTCATTGATTTAGTAACCTTAGTACTAGTAAGCTTTCTCTGGGAAACAGATTAAAATTGTAGTATTTGTACCCTCAAATGTTCTATTGTTTATAGCAAGAAATGTAAACAACGTAAGTCTCTAATATCAGGAGACTGTGCATGAAAATCATACAACCATAGAATCACAGATTGAATAAAATGTAATCATTTCATATAATATTTATTAAGAGTTAAATAACATGGGAAATGGTACGTAATACTTTAATATCAGGATATAGCACTACCACATAGAGTAAAAGGCTAAACAGTTAAAAATGCATAGTATCTACTTTTTTCTTTCAATTTCTTTAAAGAAAATATCTCTATTTTAAACTCATATTTAGATTTTTTTTCAACTGGATATCATTTAAAAATCAGTAACATCAAATTTCTCCTGAAGATTATTAAGTAAAAATGTTATTTCTACAAGCTTATCAGTTCTCTTACATCAGTTAATAAGTGCCATCAGGGCTTCCCTGGTGGTCCAGTGAATAAAGAGTCTGCCTTGCAGTACAGGGGGCACTGGCTCGATCCCTGGTCCAAGAAGATCCCATGTGCCCTGGAGCGGCTGAACCAGTATGTCCAATTATAAGCCAGCACTCTGGAGTGCATGCGCCCAGAGCCGGTGCTCTGCCGCGAGAGAGGCCACTGAGATGGGAGGCTAACACAGGCCAAAGAATAAAGATGGATGAAAATAAATAAATAAATAAATAACAATAAAAGAGGCCAAAACTAAAAAAACAAAAAGTGCCGTCAGGTGTCCCCCCTTGCCAAACATGCCAGAAATTTTTACAAAGATTCTGTATTTATTTATCTCTGAAACAGAATTATTCAAAAATTTATTATTGGTAGAATTCTTTGCTCCTTATTGAGCTCTGATCATTCTTTTAGTCTTTAATTGCTCATAAATGTGTATGTGTGTGTGTGTATAAATATACTTAAATGCTTCTTAATAATAGATTTATTTTTAGAATTTTAAGCAATGGTATTTAAAGTTAAAGCAATATATTATCTGTTTATTAAACTAAAAACTGAAGCACATCCCCACCAGACTTTCTAAGGGTCCAAGAGAGAATGCAGAAGTCACCTTGGCTCCAGAGTAAAGATCTGAAGGGAACTCACTTATAGCACTGGGTCTCAATAGGCTCAAAAGGCCCATTTGTTGCCTGGCAACAAATATATGGTAGCTATTTCAACATCATTTAGGCCATGTGTAATTACCTTACTGAGGAAGCAGAAACACGACTCTAGGACTTCTTGAAGCATGTGGAAACATAATTTTAAGTTGTATTTTCATAACAAAAAATTTCCTTTCCAAAAGGCCAATACAAACAATAAAATGCCTACTGAGTAATTTTGACTTCTTTTTGCACTTAAATTGACCTCAAATGATTAAAAGTCACTAGATAAACTGCCAATTGAGACTGTTTTTCTAAAAAACCTTCCAAATTCTATAAGACTAGCTCTTTCAGAAAGCCACGTTGCCTCTTAGAATTCCTTCAAAGACAAAATCAGTTAAATTCTTAATCTACAAGCTTATCAGTTCTCTTACATCAGTTAATAAGTGCCATCAGGGCTTCCCTGGTGGTCCAGTGAATAAAGAGTCTGCCTTGCAGTACAGGGGGCACTGGCTCGATCCCTGGTCCAAGAAGATCCCATGTGCCCTGGAGCGGCTGAACCAGTATGTCCAATTATAAGCCAGCACTCTGAGTGCATGCGCCCAGAGCCGGTGCTCTGCCGCGAGAGAGGCCACTGAGATGGGAGGCTAACACAGGCCAAAGAATAAAGATGGATGAAAATAAATAAATAAATAAATAACAATAAAAGAGGCCAAAACTAAAAAAACAAAAAGTGCCGTCAGGTGTCCCCCCTTGCCAAACATGCCAGAAATTTTTACAAAGATTCTGTATTTATTTATCTCTGAAACAGAATTATTCAAAAATTTATTATTGGTAGAATTCTTTGCTCCTTATTGAGCTCTGATCATTCTTTTAGTCTTTAATTGCTCATAAATGTGTATGTGTGTGTGTGTATAAATATACTTAAATGCTTCTTAATAATAGATTTATTTTTAGAATTTTAAGCAATGGTATTTAAAGTTAAAGCAATATATTATCTGTTTATTAAACTAAAAACTGAAGCACATCCCCACCAGACTTTCTAAGGGTCCAAGAGAGAATGCAGAAGTCACCTTGGCTCCAGAGTAAAGATCTGAAGGGAACTCACTTATAGCACTGGGTCTCAATAGGCTCAAAAGGCCCATTTGTTGCCTGGCAACAAATATATGGTAGCTATTTCAACATCATTTAGGCCATGTGTAATTACCTTACTGAGGAAGCAGAAACACGACTCTAGGACTTCTTGAAGCATGTGGAAACATAATTTTAAGTTGTATTTTCATAACAAAAAATTTCCTTTCCAAAAGGCCAATACAAACAATAAAATGCCTACTGAGTAATTTTGACTTCTTTTTGCACTTAAATTGACCTCAAATGATTAAAAGTCACTAGATAAACTGCCAATTGAGACTGTTTTTCTAAAAAACCTTCCAAATTCTATAAGACTAGCTCTTTCAGAAAGCCACGTTGCCTCTTAGAATTCCTTCAAAGACAAAATATTCCCTGATTTGGCAGAAATAAAAGCCTTTAAAAAAAATCATTGTTTAGTTTTAGAGATTAATGGATGATAGCACTATTAATATATTCTGGGCACAAAACAGTGGAGCCATAAGGCTTAGGCTGAAGCCTGGCAACACCCCAGGGCCCTGCAGGCAGCCCTGGCACTCTTCAGGTGCTGTGGGAGATGCTGAGTGGGAGATACAGGAAACCACCTTACAGACAGATGTGTCTGATGAATGGACAGGGGAGTTGACAATGCTGTCTACAGCTCCCAACCTATGAAAAACCAGGACGAGCTCTTCTCACCACCAGAACTACAGAAAAGGGGGGAGAGTAGAGAGGCGCCTGCAGGAGAAGACATCCTGTCTCACAGTGAAGAAAAGAACTGAAGCAGAGGCTTCACACTGCATTGTATGTGCTTCATTAGAAAAACCCATGGAAATAGGAAGTTGAATCCTTTCTTGAGGAATACCATTTCTCTGCGTTGTAGGTTTAAAGTCAGACTATTTTCAGCATCTGCTCTCTCAAACTAGAATCAAAGTACACTGCTAGCCAGCCCAGCAGAAAATATTGGATAACAAGAAAAATATCACAAGCAGAACAAAGAAATCACAGAAGCAAAACATGGACACAAGGAGGAGGTATTTTCTAACCATTCAAAATGAGGAGAAAATAGTAAGTAATATAAACATAGCATAACACATGCATAGCACATACATACATAGCATAGCACACCAAATGAAGTGTATACTGAAAATTTACAGTTTTCTGGATATACATGTGCAGGTACACACACACCCCACCCATGTAAATGCAGGGTGTCTCTTTCAACCTGTCTCTTCTGCCAGTCCTTTAACAGGAGGAGCTACACAACACGGATTAAATCCAGTAACCTTCATTCACTCCATTGAAGCCAGGTTAGCTAATGGGCTTTATTTACCTAAAGATCAGAGGGCATTAAGGCCTGAGACCAGCTAAAAACTCAAATGATTAAAAGTCACTAGATAAACTGCCAATTGAGACTGTTTTTCTAAAAAACCTTCCAAATTCTATAAGACTAGCTCTTTCAGAAAGCCACGTTGCCTCTTAGAATTCCTTCAAAGACAAAATATTCCCTGATTTGGCAGAAATAAAAGCCTTTAAAAAAAATCATTGTTTAGTTTTAGAGATTAATGGATGATAGCACTATTAATATATTCTGGGCACAAAACAGTGGAGCCATAAGGCTTAGGCTGAAGCCTGGCAACACCCCAGGGCCCTGCAGGCAGCCCTGGCACTCTTCAGGTGCTGTGGGAGATGCTGAGTGGGAGATACAGGAAACCACCTTACAGACAGATGTGTCTGATGAATGGACAGGGGAGTTGACAATGCTGTCTACAGCTCCCAACCTATGAAAAACCAGGACGAGCTCTTCTCACCACCAGAACTACAGAAAAGGGGGGAGAGTAGAGAGGCGCCTGCAGGAGAAGACATCCTGTCTCACAGTGAAGAAAAGAACTGAAGCAGAGGCTTCACACTGCATTGTATGTGCTTCATTAGAAAAACCCATGGAAATAGGAAGTTGAATCCTTTCTTGAGGAATACCATTTCTCTGCGTTGTAGGTTTAAAGTCAGACTATTTTCAGCATCTGCTCTCTCAAACTAGAATCAAAGTACACTGCTAGCCAGCCCAGCAGAAAATATTGGATAACAAGAAAAATATCACAAGCAGAACAAAGAAATCACAGAAGCAAAACATGGACACAAGGAGGAGGTATTTTCTAACCATTCAAAATGAGGAGAAAATAGTAAGTAATATAAACATAGCATAACACATGCATAGCACATACATACATAGCATAGCACACCAAATGAAGTGTATACTGAAAATTTACAGTTTTCTGGATATACATGTGCAGGTACACACACACCCCACCCATGTAAATGCAGGGTGTCTCTTTCAACCTGTCTCTTCTGCCAGTCCTTTAACAGGAGGAGCTACACAACACGGATTAAATCCAGTAACCTTCATTCACTCCATTGAAGCCAGGTTAGCTAATGGGCTTTATTTACCTAAAGATCAGAGGGCATTAAGGCCTGAGACCAGCTAAAAACTTCACTCGGATTAACACAGTCAAGTGGAGCCAAGAACATGAGTCAACTGCTTTTGTTACATCAAATTTTTCTCTCCTCTCAAATATGATCTTTCACTTTCAAAGAAATAACCAAAGGAAAAAACAATCTGAACAATGATAGATTATCTAAATTCCACTGATATATTTAAAAATAGGACTTCTCCTGAAAACTTTACACCACTTGTATTTTCAAGCTACTGAAATTCCACATATGTCCTAGATAATAATTCTCTGGCTGATTCAAGAAATCGCCTTTACAAATTACCACTTCTGAAATATAATTTACCAACAAAGAAAATCAAGGGTTTTCCTGAAAGGTTTATTGTCCCTCTACTCAAGAACTCTCATTTCACACTTCGAAATACTCACAGAATTCTAACAATCACTATGGCCTAAATGCATACATACATGTATGTGTTTACCCCATGCCATACACACACACACACATATACACCACACACATTATAGCCCTTTCTTCAGTGTGTACAAATACACTTTAAGTGCAGACATTATAGTTTTGTTTTCAGTGCCGCAGTTTTTTTATATAACTATTTAAGTATTAATATCATAAAGCTCTTAATTAAAAGGTACAATTTCTTAAATGTATGAAATTAATACACCTGTTCTGAGAAAACCAAAATTTCCCTCTTCATAAATATACAACAAAAAATGGTTCTTCTAAAAATATGGAAGAGCATTTAAAGTTGCTTTTTGCTTTACTTTATGCTGAATTCCAAATAACTGTAAGTAAGAATCACCAAAATGTAAGTAAGAAACCAAAATGTTTCTACCTTTATAACAGAATCTGCTTAACATCATTTATCATAGTTAAAGAAGATAAAAATTAGCTTAAGTCTATAGTAACAACACTTTAATATGCTATTAAATATCTCAAAGCAATCAAATACCTTTCAAAAGTAAAAAACAAATATTCTATAACTTAGCCTTTTAAAATATTTTTAACTTGAAAACAATTAGAATCTCTAAAGCTTCTTTTGTATAGCTGTTGAAATCCAACTATATAATTTTTCTTTCATCCCAATGAATTACAAAATCTAGAAGGGAGGAATAAAATAATCTGTAAATACTATTGTTTTGTATTAAAAAATGAACAATGATATAAATAAAATCCCAAAATGTTTACTAAAACATCACAGTTACTTATTTAAGCAGCAATCAATCAACCCTTTAGTCTCCTAAGATCCAAATACTCTAATAGCCCTAACACAGGACTAATGCTTACAGATCCATTCTTCTGTAACTACAGTAGGCAGAAAATTGCTATCTTCTTTTTATACTGTGGAAAGTGTTTTGGTCATCTGTTAAAAAGAGAGAACAACTTCCTTCTCTTTCCACACTTCCCAATAAAGTGCTCTACTATATTTATGCCAGAGAACAGTTTAAACAGGATTATAATATGTTTAAGCATTATATATTTGAACCAATATTTTCCAGCAGACAATATTATTAACTTACACAAAGCTCTTAACTTTTGTAAAATAACAGATCTCATGTAGTTTATGGATTTGAAATCAATCAAGCTTTTTTTTTTTAATGTATGAAAGAGACTGGAAGAATTAGAGACACTGGGAACAGTAAATTAAAATTCTTATTTTGTGTTTTCAGGTGAAAACCAGATAGCCTTCCAAAGCTATAGGATGTTAATTCATAAAAGACAGGGATAACTTTTATTTTAAGTTGTCAGCTTATTCCATCTTCTTACTTCTGGTACATTAAGCCAGAAAAGTATAAATCACATAAATGTTTAATAAGAAAGCAAGTTTAGGATTAGTAATTAAAGCTCTTTCAAAGATAACAATAGCAGTTTTTCTTTACTTAGAAAGGTATTTTTTGTTAGGAAACGTGGGTACCAAAATATTTCTGAATCAACACGATAACTCACATTCATATGTAATACAGTTATTGCTTACCTCAGTCAAGTGTGGCGTGGATTAAATCCACAGAGATTACATACTTGTTTCTTGCATTCAGTGCAAGTATTGAAGTTAGGAGGATCCTTAGAACCTATGTTGAGCTGAGTTTTGCAGAGGACAGGCTAATTCTGGTTTGGGGTTTCTTCCAATTTGGGGAAGAACAATCTTTTGAGGCTCAGCTGCTGGAAAGCTTCTCCGATTCTGTTCTTTTTAACTTCAGGGTAACTGAATTTTTATCCCAAAAATGAATTACAAAATCTAGAAGGGAGGAATAAAATAATCTGTAAATACTATTGTTTTGTATTAAAAAATGAACAATGATATAAATAAAATCCCAAAATGTTTACTAAAACATCACAGTTACTTATTTAAGCAGCAATCAATCAACCCTTTAGTCTCCTAAGATCCAAATACTCTAATAGCCCTAACACAGGACTAATGCTTACAGATCCATTCTTCTGTAACTACAGTAGGCAGAAAATTGCTATCTTCTTTTTATACTGTGGAAAGTGTTTTGGTCATCTGTTAAAAAGAGAGAACAACTTCCTTCTCTTTCCACACTTCCCAATAAAGTGCTCTACTATATTTATGCCAGAGAACAGTTTAAACAGGATTATAATATGTTTAAGCATTATATATTTGAACCAATATTTTCCAGCAGACAATATTATTAACTTACACAAAGCTCTTAACTTTTGTAAAATAACAGATCTCATGTAGTTTATGGATTTGAAATCAATCAAGCTTTTTTTTTAATGTATGAAAGAGACTGGAAGAATTAGAGACACTGGGAACAGTAAATTAAAATTCTTATTTTGTGTTTTCAGGTGAAAACCAGATAGCCTTCCAAAGCTATAGGATGTTAATTCATAAAAGACAGGGATAACTTTTATTTTAAGTTGTCAGCTTATTCCATCTTCTTACTTCTGGTACATTAAGCCAGAAAAGTATAAATCACATAAATGTTTAATAAGAAAGCAAGTTTAGGATTAGTAATTAAAGCTCTTTCAAAGATAACAATAGCAGTTTTTCTTTACTTAGAAAGGTATTTTTTGTTAGGAAACGTGGGTACCAAAATATTTCTGAATCAACACGATAACTCACATTCATATGTAATACAGTTATTGCTTACCTCAGTCAAGTGTGGCGTAGGATTAAATCCACAGAGATTACATACTTGTTTCTTGCATTCAGTGCAAGTATTGAAGTTAGGAGGATCCTTAGAACCTATGTTGAGCTGAGTTTTGCAGAGAGGACAGGCTAATTCTGGTTTGGGGGTTTCTTCCAATTTGGGGGGAAGAACAATCTTTTGAGGCTCAGCTGTGGAAGGTCTGCTGTCCTTAGTACCCAGAAGCTTCTTCTCCGATTCTGTTCTTTTTACTGTTGAAACGGGTTCAGCTTTGGGCTCTGGTTTCTCAGCTACTGGAGCTTTGGTTTCCTTTTTCACAGGTAAAACTTTTGCCGGTGCTGGTGGTGCTGTGGATCTGGGTGGCCCCTGAGAAGCAGGTGCCTGTGAAGGAGGAGGGACTTGTTTGGTCGGGGCCACTGGCCCCGCCTGTGAATGAGACACAGGCTGGCCTGCTGTGGAGATCAGATTTGACGCTTGGCTGAAGATGGATGCTCCAAACCCAAAGAGTTTCCCAGTCACGGTTTCTTGAGGAGTTGTGGGCTGTGATCTGGGGGTATCCGTAATACTTCCCAGATTCAAGCTAAAACGTCGTGACTGCTCCTGAGGCTTTGGGGGCTGTGGAGATGTGGGGGCAGTTTGGCCAGTAGGAGGTCGTGGACCTTGGGGTGTCGGTGATCCCTTTGGCATCGGCTTGGTGTCTGGCTTAGGACTCATTTTGGTTTGTGCTTTCTTGGGTTCATCCCTCTTCTGAATTGGATCAACTTGTTTTCGATCTTTGCTCTCTGCACTAGGCCCAGGATGTGTAATAATTTTTGAATCTGAGGCAGGTCGAGGTATGACTTTAGAATCGACTGGGGTCACTTTTTCTCCTGTTGGTGGAAAACTCTGGGAGGGTTTGGCAGAGTCTGGTTTTAGAGGTGGAGTTGTTTTCTCTTGATCGTGTGATGGTATTTTGGAGCTTGGAATATCTGATCTTGTTGATGTTGCCGCTGAAGACACAATGTCTGCGGCTGGCTTACCTGCCTTGGGCTGCTTTGGTTTATCATCAGCCATGGAGACCTTGGCCTGTTCAGACAGGACAGAAGGTTCTTTGGGAGGGGCTGGCTTGGATGAGGGCTCTGCCTTGGGAGGCGGCTGTGCTGGGACGGACGGGGGACCGTGAAGAGTTGGTTGTTTCACTAGTGGTGGGGGCTTTTTAGACTCAGCTGCCTTTGAGACATCCTGTTTGGGTGTAGTATCTTTCTTTGGAGAGACCTGCTGTGACGGTGGGGGTGGCTTGCTCACTGCTGATGTAGGAACAGAAATTTTCGGTTTGAGCTGCGGTGATGATGGAATTGGAGCCAGGTTACCTCCCAGAGCTCTTTGCATCTGACAGTTTAAACAGAGCCACTCTTTTACCTAGAAATAATGCAAAGTAACAGTCAATGAAATAGTAACAAGGGAGAGACAAAAACATTTTTAAAACTGCACTGGTACCTTTTGAAATTATGTCTCTTTTCATGCAAAACATGAAATTTAGATCAAATAATTTTACTTAATTTATAGTAAAATAGACACATAAGCACTATATTTTAAGGAATATAAAATTACGAAACAATACAGAAAATTTTCTTCTAGCGTTAGCTTTGTTTTCTTTGCTTTTGATTTATTTAAAGTTTGACTATTCCCAGAAACAGAAAACCATGAATGATAAAAGAAAATGATTATCAAGCATAACATTAGACTCCAAAATCAGTTATGCTTTTCTATTTCTCTGTTGATGGCTCATAAATAGTTCTCAGTTATACAACTCAGAGTATGTTTGTCAAATTATTAACACATTGCTAATTTCTTAAATTAGCAAGAGAATCACTTCCTCCCTCCAAGGCAGCACAATCAAATGTGAGAAAATCAAAAATATTAACCACTCTGGATTAGAAACAGAACATTCTCTGTTAAGAAAGTAAAGAAAAAATAATGGCATTCCCTGAAATTATCATAGATAGCATGTTCTAACAGAGAAAACATTATTTCCTTATAATTTTTAGAAATTGGAAGAGCAATGTATGTATGCAATATACTTATTTGACTGGTGAGATATATATATATATATATGTGAGATACACATTGTGTATATATATATATATATATGACAGATAAGATAGATATGACATAGATATCATGTATAGGTATCAATGTATGTATGCAATATACTTATTTGACTGGTGAGATATATATATATATGTGAGATACACATTGTGTGTATATATATATATATATGACAGATAAGATAGATATGACATAGATATCATGTATAGGTATAAAAGCATCTTGTCTTTTCCATCACATTAATTTGTTAAAAGGAGATGCTGAATTTGGTATTAATATATTTTAAAAGACATGTTAAAATTATCTATGTTCAAAATTCACCATTTTTATTCCAAAATAAAGTATGCTCATTATACAAAATTTTAAGTATTACCAAAGTAATTTAAAAGAGTAAATTCTACATGACCTAATCTTTAACTCCCAAAGTAACCAATGTTACCAGTTTAGCACTCAAGTTCTTTGTTCAGAATTCTACCCAATAGTACCAGAAAAGTTTTCTAAGGTACAGAGTTGTGAAACGTTAGCCAGGCAAACAACACACTCTTACTTGAAACAATTCCCTTTCATAAAAAAAGCTGAACTAAGCGTTTCAAACTTTTTAAAACTTGTTTATCACTTGACAGTTTATACTGTTACAATTTAATTTTAAAACCTACCATATCTTTTTCAAATCATTAAAATAACTTTAAAGTTCAAAAAAAAGAATGCTGAAATTATTTAAACTCAAGTACCAGTATGCATGCATGCCAAGTCATTTCAGTCATGTGTGACTCTGTGATCCCATGGACTGCAGTCCACCAAGCTTCTCTGTCCATGGGATTCTCCAGACAAGAACACTGGAGTGGGTTGCCATTCCCTTCTCCAGGGGATCTTCCCAACCAGGGATCGAATACAGGTCTCCTGCAATGCAGGCTGATTCTTTACTGTCTGAGTCACCAGGGATACCACTAAACAAAAGACACTAAAATCTCTATTTCCATGCAGAATACGTAAGAATCATATTAGGGAAAAAAAAAAAAAAACAGGTTAAAGCACTATGTAAGTTCAAGGTTGTAATAGATATAAAATAAGTATCTGACGATGATAATATGATAAAGGCCCTTTCTTCCTTTCTGTTTCTCACACAAGTTCTCTCTCAAGCCTCATCCTCCAACTTCTTTGGATGCATTTGGTTTTATCAGTAAAATTTTAAGTCTGTTTACCATGCGAACACTGGAGCTTCATGCATAGCTGGCCAATGGGCTTTCACTCCATCTTTGAACCACTGCAAAATCAGAATACTACCACAGTACAGCTAATGTATGATGTACATCAACACTGGGACACATATTCTATACTGTCCTCATTCCAAAAGCAACTGTTTCCCCATACTTTACAAACACATGTGACTAAGTCTCTAAATATTCAGACAAGGGAGTTAGGAAAGAGGAAAACACGGGTCATTGCTTCTTCTTTTTTTTTTTTTTTCTTAACAGACTCCACTGGTCCCGCTTTTGTCCTTTTCATAACAGAAAAATCCACTGGTTTAACTCCCAAAGTAACCAATGTTACCAGTTTAGCACTCAAGTTCTTTGTTCAGAATTCTACCCAATAGTACCAGAAAAGTTTTCTAAGGTACAGAGTTGTGAAACGTTAGCCAGGCAAACAACACACTCTTACTTGAAACAATTCCCTTTCATAAAAAAAGCTGAACTAAGCGTTTCAAACTTTTTAAAACTTGTTTATCACTTGACAGTTTATACTGTTACAATTTAATTTTAAAACCTACCATATCTTTTTCAAATCATTAAAATAACTTTAAAGTTCAAAAAAAAGAATGCTGAAATTATTTAAACTCAAGTACCAGTATGCATGCATGCCAAGTCATTTCAGTCATGTGTGACTCTGTGATCCCATGGACTGCAGTCCACCAAGCTTCTCTGTCCATGGGATTCTCCAGACAAGAACACTGGAGTGGGTTGCCATTCCCTTCTCCAGGGGATCTTCCCAACCAGGGATCGAATACAGGTCTCCTGCAATGCAGGCTGATTCTTTACTGTCTGAGTCACCAGGGATACCACTAAACAAAAGACACTAAAATCTCTATTTCCATGCAGAATACGTAAGAATCATATTAGGGAAAAAAAAAAAAAAACAGGTTAAAGCACTATGTAAGTTCAAGGTTGTAATAGATATAAAATAAGTATCTGACGATGATAATATGATAAAGGCCCTTTCTTCCTTTCTGTTTCTCACACAAGTTCTCTCTCAAGCCTCATCCTCCAACTTCTTTGGATGCATTTGGTTTTATCAGTAAAATTTTAAGTCTGTTTACCATGCGAACACTGGAGCTTCATGCATAGCTGGCCAATGGGCTTTCACTCCATCTTTGAACCACTGCAAAATCAGAATACTACCACAGTACAGCTAATGTATGATGTACATCAACACTGGGACACATATTCTATACTGTCCTCATTCCAAAAGCAACTGTTTCCCCATACTTTACAAACACATGTGACTAAGTCTCTAAATATTCAGACAAGGGGGAGTTAGGAAAAGAGGAAAACACGGGTCATTGCTTCTTCTTTTTTTTTTTTTTCCTTAACAGACTCCACTGGTCCAGCTTTTGTCCTTTTCATGACCCCATTTTCTTCACTTTGATAAACAATACATGAAAGACATCTGATCCCTTAACGTTCCTCCTCACTGTGAGAATACAGGTTAAAATCATTGTCTATAGCTTTCACAATGTGAAAAGCTTTTTATCCTCTTAGGATTTTTCAGAAAGAGCCTCTTTTTAATTTAATTCTACTGACCAAATCTGTTGAAAATAGAAATGAGTTTTATCTCAGAACCTAATCTACTACTAAACATAGAAGTGTATCTAATTCCATGATTCAGTCGAAAACAACAACAAAAAATCTTTCTCATACATTGAGAAAATGGTGAAGTCCACAGCCCACCCCAGCATTAACATCACAAAATATCATCTACTTTTCTACAATGCATCAAGGTAGCGTAAAACGTGTAATAGCACCTTCGTCCTCTCAGTCATCTGAGTTAAAAATCCTGTAATGTCTTTACCGAATTTTCAATTACTCCTCAAGTGGATCTGTGTTGCTTGTGAAAGGTAACTTCCCCCTCATTGGTTCACATTTGCAAAGCTGCTGTCCCTCATCTGGCCCTTGTCATTTCCCAAATATTTCATACCTCCACCAAATATAACCTACTTAAAAGAAACTGCAGCAGAAAAGGTTGACTCTACCTCCCATCAAACTTCAATACTTTTCTAATAGTTGTGAAATTAAGTTAAATTTTTGCATGAAATTAAAAATACATATTAATGTTCTAATGTTACTAATTCTAATATCTCTGGGTCTGTATTTCCCAAAAAACTGTAATCAACAAATGATAAACACTCCCTGGTATGGTCTGACCCTTTAATCATTATAAATGTTCACAGATATTTGTTCAAGTGGTCTGAATTAATTTAAGATGGCACTTTGAGCCACAACATTTATGTGTTGACTCTATTCATACCTACTGTTCACTTGCCTGAATGACAGGTTTCTGCCGTCACGTTCTGGTGTCATGCGATTCTCCCTACGGTATATCTTTACCTGTGGACCATACACTCCCATTTTGATTCAAACTGAAGGAACACTTCATAACTACCCCACCTGCTAACCATACATAGTTTCACTGCTTGAAGACAATCATGGTCTTGTTTAACTTCTAAAATTAAATATTCATCTAAACTATGAGCAGAGATGAACCTGAGGGTACTACCGTCATTGTCTCAGACCCCTGATGCCCATTCCAATCGGTACCCCTATCTACACTAAAGCTGGTTCCCCTAGCTCTGCATGACTGGGTCTTCATTCCACTAAAGCCACAAATGTGGATCTTAGAAGACTTTTGTCCTTAACCTCTCCTCCCTATGCTAAACAAGTCTGAAAATATCCAAGGACAAGCCTAATTCACAAGAAGCCTTCACCAGCATTTCATAAACAACTTCCCGGGTTCCGGGACACACATCGTGCTCACTCCTCTCAGTGTCCACATCCATCTGATAAACAAAGGGAGAAATGCAGGAAACAAAACCAGGGCAGCCTACAACTGTCATTGATATTTCCAAAGACACTGTCTCTGATCTGCTCTTCCATGAATCCTTTTTAATCTTTCTTCCTGTAAGTTCCCCTCAGCCTCCCCTCAACCAATTTCTTTGGATGCATTGGTTTTAGCAGTAAATTTTTAAATCTCTTTGTAATGTGAACATTTAGCCTACCTTCAAATACAGGCACTAAAATGAAAGCATCTGTGTCAGATAAGTATGTCATGTTTGACCTATTCCTATATTCTAGATTTTTATATGACAAATAAGAAAAACTAGACTTTTTTTTTCCTTTCCCACCTATAACCTTGCTTAGAGCAAGTTAAAAAAATGAGATTCAAGATCTAGAGACACAACTGTTTAATGAAGTATTCTAATTCAATTAGCTCTATAGAAAGGAAACAAACAAAAAAAAGCATAAAATTGTTCATTCAGTCTTCTGACTTATTATGCTACATAATAGGGGCAAGAGAGTACTCAGCCAGGATTTCTGCTCATTCTGGGGTCACCGTGTATTCTATTGTGGACCTTCTTATAATTATTAACACACTTCCCTGTTAAATCCCATCTCCCAAGGTTCCCTTTTGCTGAACCTTCCTTATGTATCAGAGCTGAGTCATGTGAAATACAGTAACATAACTTCAGTGGCTAAGGCTTTTGCTGGATAATCATAAATATCTTATAAAAGGTATCAAAGGGTACCAGTTGAAAATTTAACTGTGAATTTCACATAAAGTATCAATTATCAGTGCTACTATCAACAAAGCATTAAAAAATATATTCTGATTTTTAAGAGTATGTCTCTAATAATAACTCAAGATAGTTACAACAATATGCCTAAGAAATAAGATGAGTTGTCAAATGTTGGGGTTACAGAATTAAAGCATGTTCCTGCTTGGAACTCCTATGAATCTATTTAACTTCAAAACAGAATGGAAGCTTCTCAGAAAAAGTGTCCCTAAGGCATAGTGACTAACCCCAACTGGAAATTTCAAATACAAAAATCTATCAAAAATTCATAATGACATCTTTGCCCAACAACTTAGCATGTGGGATCTGAAAAAGTTGGTATAAACGATCTAATTTACAAAGCAGAAATAAAGGCACGGACATAGAAAACAAACAAATGGATACCAAAGGGGAAAGAGTGCAGTGGGATGAATTGGGATAGATACACTATATTTTTTATGTACACTACTGATTGTATGTATGAAGTAGATAACTAATGAGAACCTGCTGTGTGTGCTCTATGGTCTATGACCTAAATGGGAAGGAAATCCAAAAAAAAGGGAAAATGTGTGTGTGTGTGTGTGTGTGTACGTATATACAATTGATTCATGTTGCTGTTCAGTATAAACACAACACTGCAAAGCGACTATAATCCAATAAATTTTTTAAAAAATAAATAAAGCTTTCAGAGTTTTTCTAAAGTAAGATAACAACCAAAAACCAAACACTATTATTAGAGATTTATATTTCCTAGTGTTCTCATACCATTCACATTAGCTACTGAATACATTTTCTTCAATCATATATTCATCCTGCCCTTGTACTAAAATCTGTTGGGTTCTTGATGATTCACTAGTAAAATTTTCCGCAAACCAAACATCTAAATGTACCACTTACTCCATCAAGACAGTGTTCTCTTTCTCTCCTGCCTGAGTAATGATTCAAAATTTATACTCCTCTCCATTTACCTGAATGCTTCCTAACCTTTATGGTCCACGATGGCCTCTCTCCCTGACCACTTAGGATTTCATTCTCCATTAAGGTCTGCCCCTTCTCCACTGTTCCTACTGTAATTTGAACAACAGTATACAGAGTAGGAGCTCACAACTTTCTAAAGAACAAAAAATTTCAGCAATACAAAGTTCTAATTTGAATGAGAGTGAACAAAAAGGTATAAATCAGTGTTCTTGGAGCTCAATATTTTTAGACTAAATATTGAAAAATAACTTTTGGGGGCTTCCCTGGTGGTCCAGTGGGTAAGTATATCGCCTTGCAGTGCAAGGGGCACCGGTTCGATCCCTGGCCAGGGAAGATTCCACATGCCGCAGAGCTACTGGCCGGAGTATCCAATTACAAACCAGTGCTCTGGAGCACAGGTGGCCAGAGCTGGTGCTCTGCAACAAGAGACGCCACTGCAGTGGGAGGCCCACACATGCCAAAGAATAAAGATGGATGAAGATAAATGATGATTTAGAGGCAAAAAACAATGTAGAAAAAAAATCTGGCAGGAAGGTTCATTTCTTTTACTTATTGAAGTAAAGCTGATTTACAATGTGTTAGTTTCAGATGTGCAGCAAAGTGATTCAAAAGTGTGTGTGTGTGTATGTATGTGTATATATACACACATACATACACACACATATATATTCTTTTAAAAGATTCTTTTTTATTATGGGTTATTATAAGCTATTGAATATAGTTCCCTGTGCTAAACAGTTGATCCTTGTTGTTTTTCTATTTTACATATAGTGCTACGCATCTTTTTTTTTTTTTAAACATTTATTTTTTATTTATTTATCTTTTGGGGGGTGGAGTGGGGAGGGAGGGGAGCAGGCGGGACACTTCTATTGGTCTTTCGTTTCTGTTTTCATCCGTCTTTGTTCTTTGGCTCCTGTGGGCCTCCCATCGCGGTGGCGTCTGTCGTTGCTGAGCGCCGGCTCTGGGCGCATGCGCCCCAGAGCTCCGGCTCGGTAATTGGACACATCAGTCCAGCCAGTCCGCGTGGGCACGTGGGATCTTCCCAGGCCAGGGATCCAACCGGCGTCCCTTGCACTGCAAGGTGGTGTCCTTACCCACTGGACCACCAGGGGAAGCCCACTGCGCATCTTTTAATCTCAAATTCCCAATTAATTTTTCTCCCCTCGGATAACTATTTAAGTTTATTCTCTGAGTCTCAAGAAGGTTGATTTCTTTTTAACTTTTAAAAATATACAAAATTCTCTCTCTCTCTCCCTCTTCACCTGCTTGTGCATACGCATGCACACACATACACACACATATATACACACTCCTTCTTTAACCTAGAAATGATCTATTTAAAAACAATACACTCTCCTATTTTAAAAAGATACTACATTTAGATCTAGCTTCTGGTATGGGATTTATTGCTAAGCATTCCTGTGACCTTGAAAGTCACTTAAATTCTTAACCTCAGTTTTTCAGTGACAAAAGGAGTTAATAATGAAGGCACTATCCATCTTTACTTATTAGAATTTTTATAAACACTAATAATAGTAATAAGTACAAATATTTATATTTCAATTTCAAAGCACTTCCACCTATATAGCCAAGTGTGATTTTTAATTTATGACAAACCCTATAAACAAGGAAACTAAATACTGAAATATTACAGTGAACTGACTGAATCACATTAACAATAAAGCAAGAAAAAGGAAAGAAATAGTGCTTATCATGAAGTCATTGCTTCTTTACCCAAGGTAACTAGAACTGCTTTTAACGAAATTCATATTAATATAAGCCAGAGTACAGATGTGTAAAGGGTAGGGCTAGGACTACAATCCAGATCTATTGATGCTTTACTGATACATTTGATATTGCCATCACTTTAAGGAAGAAAATTTTAAACTTGTAATAGCTCATTAACATCTTTGCCTTCCATATAGTACTTTTGAAATGTCTGTTAAGAGTCCATTTTTATCTAAGCTAATCAAGATATGGAACAGGGGGAGTGTTAGATATGTGTGATTTCTCAAGGGATGTCAACAGTGTGCAAGTTAACCCATCCCTGTATGAAGTTTACTGATCCAATAAATGATTCTATTAGTTGTGAGTATCTGCTTTCATGATAGAACATCTGTTCTTACTAAGTATACAGATCATCATACTAGTTGTGGTAATATGTATCAACCGGCTTAGCAGATCTTATAAAGGCTGCACATGCAGAAAGACACCTGAAACATCTAGTCGTTTAAAAGCTGCAAGTGAAAAAAAGGCTTCGGTTGCTAAAGATTAAACTTATGAGCAGAACATGATACATATTTATTTTCTATGAGGAACCTGCCAGCCATGAAGAAAATGCAGCACAATGGACCTCATGCAAAAGGATAGCTAAACAAACATGGCATTTGTGAACATATGTAAGTAATACAGATTTTTAAATGATTATTTCTGTTCCTCTAAATTCATGCGAAAATTATCTTAAATAGAGAAATTAATTTTGTTACAGTCAGGGTATTTTTGTTTAAATACTATGAAAGATACCATAAGGTTTTTAGAGAAAAAAAAAAAAAAAAACAGAATATTCCTTATCTTCTATTAAATAAAAACTTCATATTTAGAATCAAAAGGCTTTTATTTATCCTTATTAGGCTCATATAAAAATGGTGCCAGTTTTGGCTTGCCATGGCTGTGACAAGAAAAAAACAAATGAAAAACTGACCAAATTTGGCATGACAGGCAAAGGGCATTTCAAATCATCAGTTACTTAGAACTAAAAATTCTTGGCATTTCACCAAGTAGACTAAAACATCAAAACTAAGAATCTAATTTACCATTTCCTTCACCTCATATAAATTGTTTAACCAATCACATGATGAATTTGAAATTCTTGAATTACTCAAGTGTTAACGATTAGATGAATTTATAAGGTTTAAAAAAATAGCACAAAAAAGTATGATTCAAAGTAAAAGCCTGGGGCTCCCCTGGTGGTCCAGCAGGTAAAAAGTCCGCCTTGCAGCGCAAGGTGCACCGGTTTGATCCCTGGCATGGGAAGATTCCACGTGCCGCAGGGAAGCTGGACCAGTGTGTCCAATTAGGAGCCAGTGCTCCGGAGAGCATATGCCTCAGGGCCTGTGCTCTGCGACAGGAGAGGTACCTGTGATGGGAGGCCCACAAAGGCCAAAGAATAAAGATGGATGAAAGCAAATGAATAAAAAAAACAATAAAATAGGCTAAAAAAAAGAGGTTTTTTTTAAAAAAGTAAAAGCCTGTCTCTCGGCCACCAAGTCTTACGCTTCAGAATCAATCAGTGTTAAGTTTTGCTTTGATTTTTTCTTGTAGCTGCCATTATAACATCAAATAATAAACTGTGATTCATAAATCTATGATACATATTTTCTCCTTTAAAAGCTACATTTTTTTTCACAAAACAACCTTATATTACCACCTGTTTTAGGACCATCTTAAGCAACATCCAAAAATTATACTTGATGTATTAAGTATTTTAACACACTGTTAAATAATGCATGCATTTTTGACTTCGATTTGCGTACCATTTAATTTCATCTCACTACTATTAGACAATCACATTTTGAAAAAAAAAAAAAAAAAAGAACAAAGTCGTCATACTTTTCATTTCTGGGGTCAACTATTCCATCCTACTTTTTCCACTTCTGTTAATAGAGGAACTCCTACAGTGATTGTGATATACACATACATGCACCTTCGTACACATTTACACATGTATGATGTGCTGTGCTTAGTCACTCAGTCATGTCTGACCCATGGACTGCAGACTACTGGGCTCCTCTGTCCATGTGGGTGCTCCAGGCAAGAATACTGGAGTGGTAGCCGTGCCTTCCTCCAGGGAATCTTCCCAACCCAGGGATCAAACCCAGGTCTCCCACATTGTGGATGGATTCTATACCATCCGAGCCACCAGGGAAGCACAAGAATACTGAAGTGGTAGCCTATTCCTTCTCCATTGGATCTTCCTGACCCAGGAATAGAACCCGGGTCTCCTGCATTGTAGGCTGATTCTTTAGCAGATGAACTCTCACGGAAGCCCTTAAGCATGTGGACATATAAAGAGTGCTAATGGTTTTTACGGACTCTTTTAAATGTGAAAACATTTTTAAGGTGCATTCACACTCTCTCTTGATGTCTTGCATAAAGAATCTTGTCTTATCACCATTTCCAGAAATGTAAAGAAATTGCTCCTCTCTGCTGTCTTTTTTGCTGAAAATAAATGTTACAGCTGCCTGATTTTTGCATCTTTTTGTAGATGATTTTTTTTTCTCTGTAGAAGGCTTTCAAGTGCTCTTCTTATTCTTGGAAATCATATTATTTCAATAGGATGTGTCTACCAGACATTTTAATAATCTTGCTTGACTGTTGGTAGAAAAAAATCTGAAGACTTCCCTTTTCTTTTTTCTAGAACTTGATTCCATAGCCTTGATTCTTTCTGAAACTATTACAGTTCTTAGATGTAAGCTCCATGATTTTTATTATTTTTCTTATAGCTCCACACCTCCCAGTGTCCTAAGGGAACCCCAGAATTTCAGATACTACCTTAACTCCACGGACAAGCATTTAGAAAGAGCTCCCTATACTGGAGATAAAATGCACATCCCTAGGCTCCCCAACACCACAGGAAGTAGTAAAGAGGAGATCTCAGAACATGCCTGGGTACATTCCCACCCTTTCCTTTGTTAGCCCCCTTCAAATCTCCAGCCTCAGTTAGAACTATACACACCAATTACACCTTTAGTCACGACTAAAAATTCCAGATTCCTGAGTCATCCATCAATTTCCACATTCTAATCCCCCACTGAGAGGGACTGAGGAGACTTCACCACTGTATCACCAGCCTTCCCTTGGTCTGCGCTATAACTTTTCCTACTTCATTTTTCTCCATGACACTCATTCCCATCTGTCGCTCTATACATTTTATTTGCCACTCTTACAAATACACACTTTTTTTGACTATTTGGTTCAATCTTACATCTAGGACAGTCTAGAATCATGCCTGCAACATAGTAGGTGCTCAATTAAATAGCTGGATAATTTCCTGGGAATATTCTGGGTCTTTCTTTTCCAAAACATCAACTGGGTCCATTTTTACCTTCAAATTTCAGCCCACTGAAATTTAAGTATGCTAATTATTGGTGAAATACCCTCTTGTGTATTTCTCAGGAATAATATATTTGTTTATAAGGTTTTTATATATCCTGAACAGAGTCTCTTCTTTGAGGTCAGGTGTTTTGTTTTTCACTAGTTCCTGCATGTTCTTCATGTGGTGATATTGCTAAAATGTCAAGTCAGTCTCTTCAAACCACTGATTTACAGTGAAGATCTCCACTATTTAGAATGGGTAATCAACAGAGGTTTCTCTGTATTTATGGACATTTCTGCTTTTCCACAGAATGAGAAGGAATAGAATGGTAGAGGGTCAGTATCCAAACTGAGGACAGCTTTACTAGGAGGGTAGCAGATTCAAGGCATTTGACTCCTGGTTAAGAAGTGTTTTGATTTCTCCTTTCTATCACTGCTGTGGGAGAGGAACATTACTTCTTCTCATTTCCTTTCAATAGTGAAAGTTAAAATCGAATGTTCTAATTAATACTATAGATCAAATGACTCTTGATTGCTACCCCAGAACCCAACAATTTACGATACTCTGTCTGTACAAAGTAATTTGAGAGTAAACTTCCAAAGTCAGTTCTGTTTAAAATATCAAAATTATCCATGGCACATTATATTACAACCTCAAAAGGACTTCATATATCAAAAAATACCTTCTCATACAAATACTCAGTTAATCCTAACAACCCAGTGTGTGTAGCAGAGAACACAGTATTTCCATTGTTCATGTGGTGCTGCTGTTATAGAAAGTGTAAATGACTTGCCTGAGCTCATCCAATTAATCATGGGGATGCTACTTTCTTTGTTTTAAGCCACTGAGACTTTCTACCGGTCTCCACATTCTAAGTCCTGGCAAGTGTGTTCCAGCCATTATCATTCTTCAAATATTTCTATTTTCATGAAGGGAAATGTGATACCCCCACAGACAGGGATGGTTATTTCATTTAACCTCGCAGCCCTTTCTTTCTTCTTAGCATGAGCAAATGGATTTATAATCAAAGATTTAGGTTGCATTCTAGTTCTTACTAGCAGGTGGATCCTAACAAGTAAAGTAACCATAATACTACCGCTCACATTTGGTTCAATCTTACATCTAGGACAGTCTAGAATCATGCCTGCAACATAGTAGGTGCTCAATTAAATAGCTGGATAATTTCCTGGGAATATTCTGGGTCTTTCTTTTCCAAAACATCAACTGGGTCCATTTTTACCTTCAAATTTCAGCCCACTGAAATTTAAGTATGCTAATTATTGGTGAAATACCCTCTTGTGTATTTCTCAGGAATAATATATTTGTTTATAAGGTTTTTATATATCCTGAACAGAGTCTCTTCTTTGAGGTCAGGTGTTTTGTTTTTCACTAGTTCCTGCATGTTCTTCATGTGGTGATATTGCTAAAATGTCAAGTCAGTCTCTTCAAACCACTGATTTACAGTGAAGATCTCCACTATTTAGAATGGGTAATCAACAGAGGTTTCTCTGTATTTATGGACATTTCTGCTTTTCCACAGAATGAGAAGGAATAGAATGGTAGAGGGTCAGTATCCAAACTGAGGACAGCTTTACTAGGAGGGTAGCAGATTCAAGGCATTTGACTCCTGGTTAAGAAGTGTTTTGATTTCTCCTTTCTATCACTGCTGTGGGAGAGGAACATTACTTCTTCTCATTTCCTTTCAATAGTGAAAGTTAAAATCGAATGTTCTAATTAATACTATAGATCAAATGACTCTTGATTGCTACCCCAGAACCCAACAATTTACGATACTCTGTCTGTACAAAGTAATTTGAGAGTAAACTTCCAAAGTCAGTTCTGTTTAAAATATCAAAATTATCCATGGCACATTATATTACAACCTCAAAAGGACTTCATATATCAAAAAATACCTTCTCATACAAATACTCAGTTAATCCTAACAACCCAGTGTGTGTAGCAGAGAACACAGTATTTCCATTGTTCATGTGGTGCTGCTGTTATAGAAAGTGTAAATGACTTGCCTGAGCTCATCCAATTAATCATGGGGATGCTACTTTCTTTGTTTTAAGCCACTGAGACTTTCTACCGGTCTCCACATTCTAAGTCCTGGCAAGTGTGTTCCAGCCATTATCATTCTTCAAATATTTCTATTTTCATGAAGGGAAATGTGATACCCCCACAGACAGGGATGGTTATTTCATTTAACCTCGCAGCCCTTTCTTTCTTCTTAGCATGAGCAAATGGATTTATAATCAAAGATTTAGGTTGCATTCTAGTTACTTACTAGCAGGTGGATCCTAACAAGTAAAGTAACCATAATAACCACTTGAAAACCAATTTTTCTCATTACTATAAAAGAGAAAATGGAACATATAACCACGGAATTATTTGGAAACTGAATGTTGATAAAAGAATTAGGAAATAACTATGTGAACTGTAACGCACTGCATTGTAACTTTTAATATGTATTTGTTTTTTTTTTTCCTTTCATATCTACAATTTTTATTTCCCTTATTTTCTGGTTAAAGGAAAATGTCATATCTAACAAATACTTGACTCTATCGAAGTGCTGGTCAGTGTTTTACAACTAGGCATTTGATACACAGTTGTAAAATGAATGAAGGATTGAAAGTATGGCTCTATTAATCAAGGAAAGGTTGATAAAGCAGAACTCTACTGATGTGCAATGCCAAAATCTGACTTCAGCTCTCTCCAGCTGCATCACTCATTTCTTCCCCACCCCTGCAGCCAAGCTAGACCTATGCTGACTCCCTCATACATTCAGCATTATTCCAGCTCCAGGTCTTAGAGCAAATCATTACTCCCTTTCATGTCCTTTATGGTTGAAGTAACATTCCTCCTTACCTATCTACTGCAAGTGCCATTTCTCCATGAAGCTCTCTGTCATCTCACCCACTGGAAATGACACGCCTTACTCTACAGTCCATAATGTTTACTCATGGGTTTCACAGCTTTCATTATTTGACCACATGTTATATTTCCTTGTGTATCATTTAACCTGGCACAAGTGAATCATGTTCAGATCAGCATTGTGCTTTACTTATGTTTATACCCTATCTCACATATAGTAAAATACCTTTCACTTTGTAGGTACTTAAATAATACGTGTAGCTTGAAGGTTCAACTACATGTTTCTGCCTTACAAACTGCCACAAAATCATGACTGACATTTTATAAAGTGATCATCAACTGTTTGAAGTTGTTGTTATTACACATTCCTAACAAGATGGCATACTATGGGGAGAAACACATCTTTACCAAAATTTATATATATATATATATATATATATATATATATACATACATACATACATACATATATTCACACAATGAAATGTTATTCAACCGGAAGAATGAAATTTCAGCATTTGCAGCAAACTGGATGGTCTTGGAGAGCAATAAGTGAAATAAGTCTGATAGAGAAAGACAAAGTTAGTATGATATCACTTATCCATGGAATCTAAAAGATACAACAGACTCATGATTCTAACAAAAAAGAAACAGACACACAAAGAACAAACTAGTGGTTACCAGTGGCCAACAGAAAAGGGGGGAGCAGAGTCGCAGCAAGGAGGTAAGGGAGTAAGAGGTATAGAACTACTATATATGAAATAAACTATAAGAATATATTGTGCAACGTGGAGAATATAGAGAACATTTTATAATTATAAATGTAATATAACTTTAAAAATTGTATATCAATATATTAAGACTTGTAACATGTAATTTTATACATCAGTTGATAAAAACAGCTTTTACTTTAATAAAATTTGTTTAAAAAGAAAAAAGAATGCAAAGACATTTAAGATATGCAAAAAAAAGCTACAAATACAAACTATAATCTGATCTCCTCTGTAATGTAAATGTTCTTATTAATTCCAATTTTATCATTAAAGTATGCCTTTTCAAAAAGTTAAAGTATTCAATATGACTTTTGGTAAAAAGAGTTAAAACATACTTCAGCAAAAAATCAGAGGTTGACATACTTTGAATAGATATAGTTTTCATTGTTCATCACAGTAAGTCTCCAAGCTAATTTAAGAGCTACCAATAATCATTTGCCTGCAATACAGGAAATCCCATAACTGCACAATTTTGACCATTAACTTTTTTGGTTCAGATCAGCATTGTGCTTTACTTATGTTTATACCCTATCTCACATATAGTAAAATACCTTTCACTTTGTAGGTACTTAAATAATACGTGTAGCTTGAAGGTTCAACTACATGTTTCTGCCTTACAAACTGCCACAAAATCATGACTGACATTTTATAAAGTGATCATCAACTGTTTGAAGTTGTTGTTATTACACATTCCTAACAAGATGGCATACTATGGGGAGAAACACATCTTTACCAAAATTTATATATATATATATATATATATATATATATATATACATACATACATACATACATATATTCACACAATGAAATGTTATTCAACCGGAAGAATGAAATTTCAGCATTTGCAGCAAACTGGATGGTCTTGGAGAGCAATAAGTGAAATAAGTCTGATAGAGAAAGACAAAGTTAGTATGATATCACTTATCCATGGAATCTAAAAGATACAACAGACTCATGATTCTAACAAAAAAGAAACAGACACACAAAGAACAAACTAGTGGTTACCAGTGGCCAACAGAAAAGGGGGGAGCAGAGTCGCAGCAAGGAGGTAAGGGAGTAAGAGGTATAGAACTACTATATATGAAATAAACTATAAGAATATATTGTGCAACGTGGAGAATATAGAGAACATTTTATAATTATAAATGTAATATAACTTTAAAAATTGTATATCAATATATTAAGACTTGTAACATGTAATTTTAAACATCAGTAGAAAAAAACAGCTTATACTTTCATAAAATTTGTTTAAAAAGAAAAAAGAATGCAAAGACATTTAAGATATGCAAAAAAAAGCTACAAATACAAACTATAATCTGATCTCCTCTGTAATGTAAATGTTCTTATTAATTCCAATTTTATCATTAAAGTATGCCTTTTCAAAAAGTTAAAGTATTCAATATGACTTTTGGTAAAAAGAGTTAAAACATACTTCAGCAAAAAATCAGAGGTTGACATACTTTGAATAGATATAGTTTTCATTGTTCATCACAGTAAGTCTCCAAGCTAATTTAAGAGCTACCAATAATCATTTGCCTGCAATACAGGAAATCCCAGTTTGATTTCTGGTTCAAGAAGATCCTCTGGAGAAGGGATAAGCTATCCACTCCATGATCATTTGTCTTCCTTGTAGCTCCGACAGTAAAGAATCTGTCTGCAATGCAGAAGACCTGGATTCAATGCCTGGGTTAGAAAGATCCCCTAGAGGAGCACACGCAACCCACTGCAGTATTCTTGCCTGGAGAATCCTCATGGACAGGAGCCTGGTGGGCTGCAGGCTATGGGATTGCAAAGAGTTGGCCATGACTGAGCGACTAAGCACAATAATCATCACTGTTGTTTTGAGAAGAAAATAGACTTCATTTATAATGAGGGTACAAGTCTCCACTCTCAAGGATATTTAAATCACATGATCATTCAGTGCCTCCTGCCATCATTCCTTCCTAGGCTGTTCGCAGACATCACACACACACAGCCCCCTACCAGCTGTTCTCCAGATGGACTCAATGGTTTATGTGCCTTCTCACTGCATAGGGGCTACTGCATTTCTTTGAAAAATATCTCGTTTTAGATCCTAAACTCTCTTATTCTCAGTTAATTTATATTATTTTTTTTAATTCTTTATTTTAAAGGTTTTACAGAGTTTTGTTGTTCACAGACATGTATGTTCCCAGATCAGTCATATGCATATCCATGGTCCCCACATACCATCTTCACTGTATTATTTCTTAACTCCAGAGAATTTCTAGGTTCTTCTGCAGTTTTATGATTTTTTGTCCCTTCCCCCCAAAATGTTTCCAAATCTCTACCTATTAAAATGCTTTTAAGTTAAAGTATTTCAAGTTGATAAAACAGCTTTTACTTTAATAAAATTTGTTTAAAGAAAAAGAATGCAAAGACATTTAAGATATGCAAAAAAGCTACAAATACAAACTATAATCTGATCTCCTCTGTAATGTAAATGTTCTTATTAATTCCAATTTTATCATTAAAGTATGCCTTTTCAAAAAGTTAAAGTATTCAATATGACTTTTGGTAAAGAGTTAAAACATACTTCAGCAAAAAATCAGAGGTTGACATACTTTGAATAGATATAGTTTTCATTGTTCATCACAGTAAGTCTCCAAGCTAATTTAAGAGCTACCAATAATCATTTGCCTGCAATACAGGAAATCCCAGTTTGATTTCTGGTTCAAGAAGATCCTCTGGAGAAGGGATAAGCTATCCACTCCATGATCATTTGTCTTCCTTGTAGCTCCGACAGTAAAGAATCTGTCTGCAATGCAGAAGACCTGGATTCAATGCCTGGGTTAGAAAGATCCCCTAGAGGAGCACACGCAACCCACTGCAGTATTCTTGCCTGGAGAATCCTCATGGACAGGAGCCTGGTGGGCTGCAGGCTATGGGATTGCAAAGAGTTGGCCATGACTGAGCGACTAAGCACAATAATCATCACTGTTGTTTTGAGAAGAAAATAGACTTCATTTATAATGAGGGTACAAGTCTCCACTCTCAAGGATATTTAAATCACATGATCATTCAGTGCCTCCTGCCATCATTCCTTCCTAGGCTGTTCGCAGACATCACACACACACAGCCCCCTACCAGCTGTTCTCCAGATGGACTCAATGGTTTATGTGCCTTCTCACTGCATAGGGGCTACTGCATTTCTTTGAAAAATATCTCGTTTTAGATCCTAAACTCTCTTATTCTCAGTTAATTTATATTATTTTTTTTAATTCTTTATTTTAAAGGTTTTACAGAGTTTTGTTGTTCACAGACATGTATGTTCCCAGATCAGTCATATGCATATCCATGGTCCCCACATACCATCTTCACTGTATTATTTCTTAACTCCAGAGAATTTCTAGGTTCTTCTGCAGTTTTATGATTTTTTGTCCCTTCCCCCCAAAATGTTTCCAAATCTCTACCTATTAAAATGCTATTGTATTTGAGGCCTTTTGAGTGCTGAGTGAACAATAAGTGACTTGCTGAGAATAATTTTTCTACCTTGAATCAGAGTAAACCACCTTGAACTCATTTGTGTCATGACTGGCTCCTTCGTGACGCAGTCTGTTGGGAAGGCTTACCCAAAGACCTGCGGTTATAAAATGTGATCCATCTAAGTAGACACCCAACAATGTTTAACCTGCTCTAATGACTTCTTCATTTTATGAAGTGATTGAAATGACTCTCAACTAATGAGGGAAGCATGCTCTCACAGGCCATGGGAAAATCAGTGTCAGGAAAAGGGATATTTAGTTTGAAAGAATCTATTCAATTTTATATTAAAATTGTATTTAAACTCTGAAAACATTGTCTGATTATTCCCCCTAGCATAAACAGGATCCCATATAAGAATATCATATCAAGAGTATTAGGGTAGGTAGGAGCATGAATTTAAAAGGTAATGCAGTGTGTTAATGTGATGTAATTACAGTGTGGACTTTACACACAGAATGCCCTGAGTAGATGCTTTGCATCTTTCAATCAATTCACACTTACTTTATGTGCCAAACTTATGCAAAACTGTGGCAATATTTTAGAGAAATATAATTATTGGAGGAAATGCTGAAAAATTCTTTATGTTGGGCACAGAAGAAAATAGGAAAGTGGGAAGGAAGGGAGGAAAGAAGAAAAGAACCACAGGGCAACAATGCCATCCTATCATATCAGTGAGAAACCAGCCACTGTCTGTGGAAGATGACGTTATATTTTAAGAGTACAAACATCATGAAAAAGAATTCACTTACCTCAGTTAAATGAGGATTGGGATTAAAACCACAGAGGCTACAAACAGTGGTCTGACATTCAGTGCATGTGTTAAAATTGGCCTTTTCTGGAACATGCAACAGAAGTTCAGTGGTGTTGCAAAGAGGGCAGATGGTTTTAGGGAGGCCTTGAAAGGGAGTCTGTGCTACAGATGGAAATGTTGGTGGCTGCAGAGGTTTTCCAGCTCCTGTTTGGCTTACTGGTTTTGTAGATTGCTGAAGAGGGGGCTTCGCAGGGCCAGGCTGTTGAGAAGGGGGCTTCGCTGGGCCAGGTTGTTGAGGAGGAGGCTTTGCTGGACCAGGCTGTTGAGGAGGGGGCTTCACTGGACCAGGCTGTTGAGAAGGGGGCTTCGCTGGGCCAGGCTGTTGAGGAGGAGGCTTTGCTGGAACAGGCTGTTGAGGAGGAGGCTTCACTGAACCAGGCTGTTGAGGAGAGGGTTTTGCTGGGCCAGGTTGTTGAGGAGGGGGCTTTGTTGGGCCAGGCTGTTGAGCTGGAGTCTTGCCTGGCCCGAACTGCTGGATCTGAGCCTTTGCTGGTCCAACCTGCTGAGCTGGAGGCTTTGCAGGCCCAGGCGGCTGAGCTGGAGACTGTGTTCCAGGTTGCTGAGCCAGGGATTTTGTTATTCCTGGCTGCTGGGTTGGGGGCTTTGCTGGCCCAGGAGGCTGAATTCCAGGCTTTGTGGCTCCTGGAGGCTGTGATGGGATCTTTGCTGTTCCTGGTTGTTGAGTTAGGGGCTTTGCAAGACCTGGTTGCTGAGACAAGAGCTTTGCAGGCCCAGACTGAGGTGTGGGGAGTTTTTCTGGTCCAGGCTGTTGGGCTGGAGGTTTTCCAGGACTTCCTTGCTGACCAGGTGCTCTGGAGGGGCTTTGCATTGAGGGTTTAACCAACTCTCCTCTTCCAGTGTCTGTCTGTTTAGTCTGAGGCCTGGATGCATCTTTTTGAAGTTGCAATTTTGCCTGGTCTGTCGGAGGAGCCTGGGTGAGGCCCTGAGTTGGCTTTCCTGTTTCTTGAGGTTGTGATTTCATTTTTTCAGGCTGCTGAGAGGACATGGATTTTGGAGAACCTTCCTGCAGAAGCGGAGCCCTCACAGGTCCTGGCTGCTTAGGAACTGGCTTGGGGGACTGTGGTTGTAATGGAGGCTTTGGGACTCCCTCAGGTTTGCCTTGTTCCTTCTGAGCTGTTTTTTGTTTCTTGGAGGCTTCTTCCTGGGAGGCATCAAGGTCTGATATCAAATCAAAAGGATTGAATTTATTTACAACAGAGGAGACAGCACTTAAAGGGTTAACCTCTGAGAGGAAGCCAGGCATCATACTAGACTTGTGCTCTTCCTTAAAGTCAGTTCTGGATTTTGATTCTTTTAAACTGATGGTGGAAGGACTTCTTCCAGGCAATTTCTGCTCTGACCTCAGAGCATCTGTAGTTCTGCTCTTACTGAGACCAGGCTGAACTGCACGCCCAGGGTCTGGTGGTTTTCCTGGTTGCTTTGGAGGATGACTACTATCCAACTCTTGTTTCCTAGAAGAATGAAACAAGAAGTAAAAATAATGGAAAGTATACTAACTGAAAATAATGTTAAAAAGCTACTACTTTCTTACTTCTTTAAAATTTTGAAGGTCTATATATAACTAAAATACATTTTTGCATCATCCTGTAAAAAAATTATAAAACTTATGATGTCTTCGTTATTTTCTTTACACGGGTACAAGTTTTCAACATGGAAGTGAAGAGGGGGAAAATCCAATATATGCTACCATAAGTGATGGATTATTAAGACATCTAGTTAGAAAGTATTTATAACAAAATAATTTATATTTACACTTACTAGTTAAGTGTAACTGGATATATTTAGAATCTATTTAAATACACTAACTCAACAAAACAATGCAAAACCACACGCCAGTACACTCATGTTCACAGTATATATCCTTTCTAAGCAAAAGTTATGGTCAAAAATGTTAGTCTGCCAAACACTAGCATATCAAGAAGTGAAAATAATAACTAATTTTTAAAAACAAATTTTTCATTTTGTTTTATTTAATATTAGAATGTACATTAGCTACATAAGACACACAATATGACATTGGAGGATCTAGTAAAGGAGGTTTTCAGGTATTCTGAGTAAGTTGACCACCTATTCAATTTTATCCCATTCTGTCAAAAACATATTATTCATCAAATAGGATCCATATTAAATTTGATAATGAATTAAGTCATTCCTATTAATTCAAAAATTTTTAAAAACAACTTTTCTTTCCTGTGGAAGAAGTGTTACATCATTCAATTATTTTTCCAAGAGCATTCCTAATGTGAGATCTCTCATGTCTGATGCTTAAAGCATCCTGAGAGAGACTTTAAAAGGTGTTGTCTTCCCACTTAGCCAAGTCAGTGAATTTATTTAAAAAACCCTTAAAGGGTTAACCTCTGAGAGGAAGCCAGGCATCATACTAGACTTGTGCTCTTCCTTAAAGTCAGTTCTGGATTTTGATTCTTTTAAACTGATGGTGGAAGGACTTCTTCCAGGCAATTTCTGCTCTGACCTCAGAGCATCTGTAGTTCTGCTCTTACTGAGACCAGGCTGAACTGCACGCCCAGGGTCTGGTGGTTTTCCTGGTTGCTTTGGAGGATGACTACTATCCAACTCTTGTTTCCTAGAAGAATGAAACAAGAAGTAAAAATAATGGAAAGTATACTAACTGAAAATAATGTTAAAAAGCTACTACTTTCTTACTTCTTTAAAATTTTGAAGGTCTATATATAACTAAAATACATTTTTGCATCATCCTGTAAAAAAATTATAAAACTTATGATGTCTTCGTTATTTTCTTTACACGGGTACAAGTTTTCAACATGGAAGTGAAGAGGGGGAAAATCCAATATATGCTACCATAAGTGATGGATTATTAAGACATCTAGTTAGAAAGTATTTATAACAAAATAATTTATATTTACACTTACTAGTTAAGTGTAACTGGATATATTTAGAATCTATTTAAATACACTAACTCAACAAAACAATGCAAAACCACACGCCAGTACACTCATGTTCACAGTATATATCCTTTCTAAGCAAAAGTTATGGTCAAAAATGTTAGTCTGCCAAACACTAGCATATCAAGAAGTGAAAATAATAACTAATTTTTAAAAACAAATTTTTCATTTTGTTTTATTTAATATTAGAATGTACATTAGCTACATAAGACACACAATATGACATTGGAGGATCTAGTAAAGGAGGTTTTCAGGTATTCTGAGTAAGTTGACCACCTATTCAATTTTATCCCATTCTGTCAAAAACATATTATTCATCAAATAGGATCCATATTAAATTTGATAATGAATTAAGTCATTCCTATTAATTCAAAAATTTTTAAAAACAACTTTTCTTTCCTGTGGAAGAAGTGTTACATCATTCAATTATTTTTCCAAGAGCATTCCTAATGTGAGATCTCTCAGTGTAACAATAAGATGCTTAAAGCATCCTGAGAGAGACTTTAAAAGGTGTTGTCTTCCCACTTTTGAAAAGTACCTTAACTCAGAGGATCTCTTTACATAATGTCTTCTACAACATTTACTATTACCATTATTAGATTATTGGACATTATTACTGACAATGACTTTAAAAGGTAACAAATAATTTGCAAGATTTCAACTCATAGACAAATACACAAGATGGATTTTTTGAAAAAATAATTGTGAAAACACCACTTTTAAATGACTGGTTAAGTAATTAAAATACATGTTTCTCATATACTCTTATCAATTATATTATTAATCTCTAAATAAGCTATTT
Organism: Tragulus kanchil; assembly: GCA_022376925.1. Classification (NCBI taxonomy): domain Eukaryota; kingdom Metazoa; phylum Chordata; class Mammalia; order Artiodactyla; family Tragulidae; genus Tragulus; species Tragulus kanchil. The sequence goes on from JAIOJX010000030.1 coordinate 97,178,036, forward strand.
CTTACTAATCAGGTTGCAGCTAATAAGAACATGATGCATTAGAATTATGCAGCAGATCAAGGTGTACTGTTTGATATATATAACCTGTTAATTTTCAAAAAGATTTCTTTTTTAATTAAAAGGAAAACATATAAACAGAGTGATTCAGTAGCACTTAAAATATGAGATTATCACAACATTCTATAAGTTTGAATTTGTTTTGTCAAAAATTTTACCTGCCAGTGAACCAGACTATAACTTTTTCATTTCAGATCATCTGGTAGCTAATATGAATTAAGTTTTTGAACTTCCCCTAATGGCACAGAAATTTGAGGACAGATCAAGATATAAGGCATACAACTGAGATCTGCCTCCTCTTAGCTAGGACCATGGCAACAGGAAGTAATGTTCACTTGGTAGAGATTTACAGAAACATCGTTGCCAGACCATGACTTGACTTTAAGAACAAAGGATTTGACATCAAGATGTTTGCAACAACTAACCATCCCTCTTCCTTGACTTTCCTGTAAAAGGGCTCTGTAAGCTTTCAGTAACTTTGGAGTCTTTAAGGCATGAGATGCCCATCTCCTTGCATGACCCTGAAATAAGCCTTCCTCTCTTGAAAAAAAAAGTAAGGCATAGCAGGAAGCAACACAGAAGGATTACTTCTAGACAGCAAAGAGTCAGAAAGAAAATATACACGGCAATGCATGTCACAAGTGATTTTCTAATAAAATAAGAATAAACAGAACTCAATTCTGGCAATCTCCTCCAGGGAAAAAAAAAAAGTTTTAAAAACTTAGATACTACCATGTCTCTGAAGCCTGTACTTAAAAAAAGAAACTAAAACTATCCTAATTGATTCTAACAGTTCTAAGATATCATTAAAAAAACACTGCTAGATATTTCAATATGGGGAAAATAATTTTGAGTATTTCTTTAAAGACCTCTCAACATGCTCCAATCCATATACAGGCAGAAGAGCCATAGGAAACAATGCATAAATAATTTTGAAAAATAATTGTGAAAACACCACTTTTAAATGACTGGTTAAGTAATTAAAATACATGTTTCTCATATACTCTTATCAATTATATTATTAATCTCTAAATAAGCTATTTCTTACTAATCAGGTTGCAGCTAATAAGAACATGATGCATTAGAATTATGCAGCAGATCAAGGTGTACTGTTTGATATATATAACCTGTTAATTTTCAAAAAGATTTCTTTTTTAATTAAAAGGAAAACATATAAACAGAGTGATTCAGTAGCACTTAAAATATGAGATTATCACAACATTCTATAAGTTTGAATTTGTTTTGTCAAAAATTTTACCTGCCAGTGAACCAGACTATAACTTTTTCATTTCAGATCATCTGGTAGCTAATATGAATTAAGTTTTTGAACTTCCCCTAATGGCACAGAAATTTGAGGACAGATCAAGATATAAGGCATACAACTGAGATCTGCCTCCTCTTAGCTAGGACCATGGCAACAGGAAGTAATGTTCACTTGGTAGAGATTTACAGAAACATCGTTGCCAGACCATGACTTGACTTTAAGAACAAAGGATTTGACATCAAGATGTTTGCAACAACTAACCATCCCTCTTCCTTGACTTTCCTGTAAAAGGGCTCTGTAAGCTTTCAGTAACTTTGGAGTCTTTAAGGCATGAGATGCCCATCTCCTTGCATGACCCTGAAATAAGCCTTCCTCTCTTGAAAAAAAAAGTAAGGCATAGCAGGAAGCAACACAGAAGGATTACTTCTAGACAGCAAAGAGTCAGAAAGAAAATATACACGGCAATGCATGTCACAAGTGATTTTCTAATAAAATAAGAATAAACAGAACTCAATTCTGGCAATCTCCTCCAGGGAAAAAAAAAAAGTTTTAAAAACTTAGATACTACCATGTCTCTGAAGCCTGTACTTAAAAAAAGAAACTAAAACTATCCTAATTGATTCTAACAGTTCTAAGATATCATTAAAAAAACACTGCTAGATATTTCAATATGGGGAAAATAATTTTGAGTATTTCTTTAAAGACCTCTCAACATGCTCCAATCCATATACAGGCAGAAGAGCCATAGGAAACAATCCAAAGAGATGATATTTTAAAAGTTTCCCTGTTTACATCTTCACAATATTCAATTAATAAAGCTTACCACTCCTTTGTAGGGCATACACTTAAAGATGATCCTATAAATAATTACTTAGGCATTTTATTGAAGAAAGTTATATTTAAACAGTATTTAAAATCTATTCTTAACTATATTATATTCTCCTGAAAATACTATTAAACACAATCACTGTTTCTGTGATATTATTTCACTTAGTTAAATATATGTACAAAACAAAGTGTAAATTTTGTGGAGTACCAGATATCTATGATAACAGTATACAACAAAAGTTAAAGCAAGCTGCCTGCATGAGAAATAACTGGATGTACTTCCTATAATATTATGCGGCAGCATGTTGTAGAAACCCCTTGTAAGAAAATATGCAAACATATATACAAACTACAATTTAAACTTAGCTCTTGTTGCTATAATTATGTAAATAAATGTAAAACATGGATGTTTAGGAGTGAGATATAGAAAAATAATCAAGAGAAGATACAGGCTTAATACTAAACAAAAAGATGCCTTAGCTAACCATGGTTTTTTGATGAATTTTTGTTCGGTATAACAGTTGTGTTAAGAAGACTGAGTAAAATGTAACCTGTGTCTAACAGATCCTAGGCAGAGAATGTGTTTTACTAATCTTCGTGTCACTAGAACCCAATCCTTGTAACTAGTAGATGAGTGCTAATGCTTGATGAATCAATGAATGAAGAACAGTGAGTGAGCAAATGAAGGAACGTATCAGGTTTTTGTTTCCCTGTTGATCACCGTTTCCCGAATTTTTTCACTTTAAATTCTATAGCCTTTGCACTTTAAACTCTATAAATGGAAATATTTCACCGTCATTTTGGCTTTGCTACTCTAGGAAGAAAAACAGTTGTGGAGGTGTCTCCCAGTAGGGGAAGCCTCAAGGAATACTAAAGAAAATAATCAAGTCAGTCCAATTTGTCACTATTTTACTAATCGAAGTGTTTTTCAGTAAAGTTCTTCTCACTGAACACATCTGTCGGTATAAATAGAATGAGTAGAAGTAACAAAGCTGCACTTCCCTGGATCAACAATGAATCAAAAATACAGGAGAATTCCATTTGTAAGCTCTAATTTCTAACGATTCAAGTTGTATACAACCTCTCTTTTTCACTTTATACTCATATTAGAATTCTTATTTTACAAATTAAAATAAAAAATACTTCAGCTACAAGTGAGAAAAAATGCCTTCAAACTCAGACTATAAAACCAATTGGAATACTAAAATATTTTTAAATATAACACAAAAAGCAATGACACTTGACAGTGATGAATCATAAAATTTTATAATAATAGATATTAATACAAGCAGCTTTAAGAATCTCTATTCATTTTTACATTATCAAGGATAGTAGGATATAAGAGGGAAAAAATTAATTCAAGTTTATAAAACTAGTTAGTCACAGAAATCTGGAATCCTAACTCCCAGTGGGGAGGAGGGGAGAACAGGATTTCCAGTACACTGCACTGACTTCTCCGTATGTAAAAGAACATAGATATTTTAAAGTAACTCATTACAATGAATAATTTAACCAACAACTTCTGCATCCATCACTGCCAGTGTGATTCACTGCTGACAGCAATATTACTACTTTTTATATTTATAGGGTTACTTCAAATCGAAATCCAAGCAAAATGTTCCTGTTAATTGGCTCTTACAATGGCTCTACAAGGCAGATAAGTATTATTGCCTTATTTAGATGAAAGAAAATTTAGGCACATCTGACTGAGAAACATACATAATTTGACTATGAGTCAGTTAAAATTAGTAAGATAAGGTCTTTGGGCTGTCAACCCTTATTCCTTAAGAAAAAAAAGTCAAACTTCATGATCTCTAGTTCATATCATGTAACCTCCTAAAATGTGAAATGACTTGGATATAATCTCTTATACATACTTGAATTTATGTTTCTAAAAGCCTAAATAAGCCAAGTGTTTATTTGGTTATCACATATGGGAATAATAACTTTCCAAAATTATAGAATTTTTATGGAAACCACTATTTTACTAATCGAAGTGTTTTTCAGTAAAGTTCTTCTCACTGAACACATCTGTCGGTATAAATAGAATGAGTAGAAGTAACAAAGCTGCACTTCCCTGGATCAACAATGAATCAAAAATACAGGAGAATTCCATTTGTAAGCTCTAATTTCTAACGATTCAAGTTGTATACAACCTCTCTTTTTCACTTTATACTCATATTAGAATTCTTATTTTACAAATTAAAATAAAAAATACTTCAGCTACAAGTGAGAAAAAATGCCTTCAAACTCAGACTATAAAACCAATTGGAATACTAAAATATTTTTAAATATAACACAAAAAGCAATGACACTTGACAGTGATGAATCATAAAATTTTATAATAATAGATATTAATACAAGCAGCTTTAAGAATCTCTATTCATTTTTACATTATCAAGGATAGTAGGATATAAGAGGGAAAAAATTAATTCAAGTTTATAAAACTAGTTAGTCACAGAAATCTGGAATCCTAACTCCCAGTGGGGAGGAGGGGAGAACAGGATTTCCAGTACACTGCACTGACTTCTCCGTATGTAAAAGAACATAGATATTTTAAAGTAACTCATTACAATGAATAATTTAACCAACAACTTCTGCATCCATCACTGCCAGTGTGATTCACTGCTGACAGCAATATTACTACTTTTTATATTTATAGGGTTACTTCAAATCGAAATCCAAGCAAAATGTTCCTGTTAATTGGCTCTTACAATGGCTCTACAAGGCAGATAAGTATTATTGCCTTATTTAGATGAAAGAAAATTTAGGCACATCTGACTGAGAAACATACATAATTTGACTATGAGTCAGTTAAAATTAGTAAGATAAGGTCTTTGGGCTGTCAACCCTTATTCCTTAAGAAAAAAAAAAAGTCAAACTTCATGATCTCTAGTTCATATCATGTAACCTCCTAAAATGTGAAATGACTTGGATATAATCTCTTATACATACTTGAATTTATGTTTCTAAAAGCCTAAATAAGCCAAGTGTTTATTTGGTTATCACATATGGGAATAATAACTTTCCAAAATTATAGAATTTTTATGGAAATCTTTCAGTAAAATATAAAGAGTTTGTGAAATCACATGTGTATTGTTTATACATCTGAATGAAGTTGTCATCAAATAACTGTTTAGGCTACAGACTGCCTACTGCTAAGAATGCTACCATAGCAAATCTATCAATGGAGGGTTTTAAAAGTATGCTACCTGATACAAATAATGTACAAAACACCACACTTTCATAGGCTGAAATAATATTTTTTAGCCACCCTCTGAATAGAAGTAAGGAATTTAGAAATCAAAGCTTGCACTTTTCTGGGCATCTGTAGCCAGCATCCTAAACCTGTTGCTTGTGGCTCTTAGGAAAATTGCAGAAGAGCTGGCATGCATTTTTAAAAGGTTAATAAAAGTATTGTACCTTGTTATTCTCCTACAAAAATCTAGTGTATGAACAGTAAAAAACGTTTCTAAGTCAGGATTTAATCAGTAGGACAAAAAACTACATATCATAAACTGTACTCTTAAGGGAATGAATAAGAAAGGCTTTATGCCAAAGGAATGGCCCAGTATATTACCAGTTTAAAACATAGGAAAATATATTCAATATTTAAAAAACTCCAGTTTTTACTAGTAGTGTTAGTCTCCCTTCAAGAAAATAAGGTTTTTACCTGGTATAGTTTATGCATTTAAGAGCTGATGTGAAAAATACTGTCACTATCCATAAGGCGTTTTATATTTCTCCTAATTATAGTTACTTGACAAACTTATATGCATATATTTCTCTTTCGATCCCAAGTGCACTTATTTTATGAGTCAGTTAAAATTAGTAAGATGAAAGAAAATTTAGGCACATCTGACTGAGAAACATACATAATTTGACTATGAGTCAGTTAAAATTAGTAAGATAAGGTCTTTGGGCTGTCAACCCTTATTCCTTAAGAAAAAAAAAAAGTCAAACTTCATGATCTCTAGTTCATATCATGTAACCTCCTAAAATGTGAAATGACTTGGATATAATCTCTTATACATACTTGAATTTATGTTTCTAAAAGCCTAAATAAGCCAAGTGTTTATTTGGTTATCACATATGGGAATAATAACTTTCCAAAATTATAGAATTTTTATGGAAATCTTTCAGTAAAATATAAAGAGTTTGTGAAATCACATGTGTATTGTTTATACATCTGAATGAAGTTGTCATCAAATAACTGTTTAGGCTACAGACTGCCTACTGCTAAGAATGCTACCATAGCAAATCTATCAATGGAGGGTTTTAAAAGTATGCTACCTGATACAAATAATGTACAAAACACCACACTTTCATAGGCTGAAATAATATTTTTTAGCCACCCTCTGAATAGAAGTAAGGAATTTAGAAATCAAAGCTTGCACTTTTCTGGGCATCTGTAGCCAGCATCCTAAACCTGTTGCTTGTGGCTCTTAGGAAAATTGCAGAAGAGCTGGCATGCATTTTTAAAAGGTTAATAAAAGTATTGTACCTTGTTATTCTCCTACAAAAATCTAGTGTATGAACAGAAAAAAACGTTTCTAAGTCAGGATTTAATCAGTAGGACAAAAAACTACATATCATAAACTGTACTCTTAAGGGAATGAATAAGAAAGGCTTTATGCCAAAGGAATGGCCCAGTATATTACCAGTTTAAAACATAGGAAAATATATTCAATATTTAAAAAACTCCAGTTTTTACTAGTAGTGTTAGTCTCCCTTCAAGAAAATAAGGTTTTTACCTGGTATAGTTTATGCATTTAAGAGCTGATGTGAAAAATACTGTCACTATCCATAAGGCGTTTTATATTTCTCCTAATTATAGTTACTTGACAAACTTATATGCATATATTTCTCTTTCGATCCCAAGTGCACTTATTTTATGAAGTACAGGATAAGAGCCTACACCTACATCAAGATTTTTCATATTTCCAGGATCTTTCATGAAAATTGATAGGTTATCATAAAGCAGAAGTGGTTTCAGGACCATGGTCAGTGAACAGATCTGTTGGGAAGGGTGCAAAGTTAAAGGGTTTGCTTACAGCATTAGACGCAGGCCAGGCACGATGATTATACCCTATAAGCACTCTAATTGGAAAACAACTAGTTATTGGGACGCAAGAAAATAGAGAGCTGGAGAGGAGAATGCATTCGTTAATATTACAAATTAGCTCTTAATTGCCTGTGCACGTTGTTATTTGCTTTGTCTTTAAAAGTATGTACTGGAAACTAATTTTAAGGTCACACAAATTCACATATTCTTCCATAAACTGTAAAATGATTTTCCATATAAAATAGCAGTGGTTTAGAAAATAGTATATGCTAATTCATAAATACATGTACAGCATCTGCACTCTTGTGACCATACCATCTGTTTAATGCCACAACATATTTTAGGGTTTCTCATTGAATATAAAAGGTGTGTTCATCCTGTATCTTCTACCTAAAACAGCTCCTGTTCTCCTCTGGGGGTGCGGTGTGAAGGAAAGACAAATCGCCTCTAGGGGAATTAAACATACTGTTACAGAAATATTTAGGTATTATCCAAAGAGAAAAAGACCCCAAAATGACCGAAGAGGTTTAAACAGAGACAGGTAAACACCCAGCTCTATCCATTTCCTAACACGTCTGTTCTGTATTAATGGAAGACTCCTAGATTAGTAAAACACTGGAGGGCGTCTCTCCACGCCACCCTAGAGGGAAAAGGTTCCAAAAGGCCAGAAATCACAACCTAAAATCACAGTTCCAAGAATGCAGCCTTCGACTATCCCACTAGAAACTCTATACTGCACCATTTTTACTCTACCCAACAGAAGGCTTATGATCTCTTTATAGCCACCCCATTAGGAAGAATAAAATGAACAGAGGCGACATATATGTACTGCCGTGCTGGCACATATGGGCTGGCACATACGTGCACGAGAAGCTGTACATATATGCCCGAACATATACATCATGCTGTGCGTGCCTGTGCATGGAAGGCGGCTCCGCAGCGGCCGGGGTAACGCTTCCCTTGGGCAGCCCCTGCGCCCTTGACATGACAGCAGCGATCTGTCTCCTCTCCTCTTCGCTCAGTTGGCTCAGATCCGCCTCCATGCCGGCCGGGATCACGGTGTGCAAGGGGCTCCCCGCCCCGCCAGCCCCTCCTCCGGCCGCTGCTGCTGCTGCTGCCGCCGCCAGCCCTTCGGGGAGCCCTTCCCCTTCCAAGCTCGCCTCGTTGCCCATGGCTTAAGGAAACCCCGGGCCGCTGCGCTCCCTCCTTGCGCTGCGTCCCCGCCAGGAAGTCCGCCGCCGGAGGAGCAACCAGAGCCGGGGTCTGGCTCAGGACGTGCAGGCGGCGGAGTCCCTGGGCTCGGGACTCCCGCACCGCTGCCCGGAACGCCAGGCGGAGATTAGTCCCTCTTGCAGGTGATGCCCGAGGCCAGTGCCTCCTCCATGTTGGACAACGCCAGGCAACCTTTGCAGAAGGCAACTCCCGACGCCGCCTCAGCGCCCCGAGCCGGGCAGAAGCAGATCTGAGTGGTGCCAGCCAGGCGCCGTCGGCCCCTCCTACCACGCCCCGCCTCCTCGTCCGCGCCCTCTCAGTGCGCATGCCCCTCTCAGAACAGGTGATGCCCATACCCGCGCCCACCCCCCTCTGCGTAGCTCCTTTTCCTTCCTCACTCTCAGCACCGATTTAAAGGAGCCCAGCGAGAGCAGAGCTAAAAACCGGGAGGAAACAGAAGGCGTTTCTTTCAGGCATATTTCAGGTTGCCTCAACGTGAGTTTTAGCGGACTACATTCTAGGGGACCGAGAAGGGCTTGGAGAGGAGGTGTGTGTGTCTAATCCATCTTTGACTCATGGGACTTGTAGTTTTTCTTTTAAGGGACGGTTTTAAAAGACACTAGAAATGTTTTCAGGTAACTGGAGATTAATTGGAGAAACCACTGATGCTTTGGGAGAGATTTCCTCAATGGAGCTAAAGCTGGCCTTTTTCATTTACAACTTTCCCAGAACAATTATTTTAGAATTTTAGATACAGTATCAGTAAGACGGTAAGATTTTTGAATACTTATCGCTGTGTTCTTTCCTAAAGGAACTACACAGAAGTAAAGATTTCGGGGAAATTGCGGTTAAGATACTGTAGTAAGAAAAAGATTGTCAGATATTAAATTGTGACGGTAATGTGATCTTTTGAGACAGGAGTTCAGTCCTTTTGCACAACTGTAGGCCCAAAAAAGAAAAAAATAATTTGTATAGAGTCACACAGCTAGCAAGCAGTAGAGGTATAGCTAATATTCTTTCAGACCCACCCGCGACATACTCTCTTTTCTTGCTATTATTAATACATTCTTTAGAAGGGAGTGTTTGAGCTCTGCGCTGGATCTGCAGCCCCAAATTTGTTACCCACCTTTCCTAACAAAGCTTATTCCCAGGTGGCACTAGTGGTGAAGAACCCACCTTCAAATGCAGGAGACAAAAGAGATGCCAGGTTTGATGGCTGGGTCTGGAAGATCTCCTGGAGACAGGCATGGCAGCCCACTCCAGTATTCTTGCCTGGAGAGTCCCTTGGACAGGGGAGCCTGGCATGCTACAGACCATTGAGTTGCAAAGAATCAGATTCAACTGAAGTGACTTAGCACATTTCCTAATAAAGTGGACTTATTGTCCCAATTTTTGAGAATATGGAAAGTCAAAAGCTAGCAACTGGAAAGAAATAAACAAATGAATAAGCTACTCAGAAAGTAAGTTTCCCAGGTTTTGTAATAATCATTATAATAGTTAGTGGCACAGTTGTAACAATTTGTACTAAATTAACTGCTTTGAAAAATGACTAGTCATCAGATGAAAGACTATTACTGGTTGGGTTCCTACAAAAACTTTGATTTTCTCATCCAATAACTAGGAAGTGACTTCTAAAGTCAAAACTATAAAGAGCAATTCATTAAAATAAAGAAAAGAATGCTTACCCTTAATACAAACAAATCAAGCTAAGGCAACCTGAGGAGATAATTAGGTACACAATTCTGAATCATAATGCCTTTGCTGACAAGATGAGTGAGTGCTTCACAGCCCAGGCCGCCCTAGGAATCAGTAACACTCTAGATAGAGGTGAGGAAGGAGACGATTCACACAGTATTTTCTCATAATGTGTTCAAGTTTGTGAGAATAAAATATACTGATGTATGCAATTCACAAACCACAAGCTTATAAAACTAGTATGCTAAATACCCCTTCAAGCTTTGCATGTTCAGCTGCTCAGTCATGTCCAACTCTGTGCAACCCATGGACTATAGCCTGCCAGACTCCTCTGTCCATGGGATTCCAGGCAAGAATGGAATGGAATGGAGTGGGTTGCCAGTCTCTTCTCTAGGGGATCTTTCTGACCCAAGGATCGAACCCACTTCTCCTGTATTTTCTGCATTGGTAGGCAGATTCTTTACCCCCTGGAAAGCCGCCTGAGAAGCCTCAGAACAATATCAAACTCAGAAAATGTATTGTTAACTTTGTGTTCTCTGTTAATGTAGCTGGAAAGGAATGTATCAAGTAATAAGAATAAAAAGTGATAATCAATATACAAAGTAATGCTGATAGGCAGCAATTTGTAAGATGGGAATATTACAACCCATTGGGAAAATATAGGCTTTGACTTTCTCCTTCCATTCTCTCTCCCAGGAACAAATATCATCAGGAAACATGAAAATGGAAACGAGAGTGAGAAGAGTAAATGGACAGGAATCAAGAGAGATGACGGTGACCCTGGAGAACTTCTTGGTTGTTGACTTTTTCAAGCGATTCTGCCTTCGGGACCTTTATAAGTGCTGAGTTTCAAACCGCATTTCTTTTTTCAGTCTCTTATTTGAGCTCGGTTGCTTGTGTCAATACTTGGGAAGTGTTTCTGATTTCAAGGTAAATGCTCCAGCAGAGAAAGGTTACATTCCTTTTGTGTGAATCCTCAGAACTCTAAGGGCATGATGGTGACAAGTCAAAAGCTACTAGGTAACTGGATGGAGTTTCTTTTGTTTACTCAGAAAACGATCATGATTACTTTTATTCTGCAAGTTAAAGAATGGTGGTTGGCAGTGTAGTGACTTAGAACTGTCCGATCCTTGTGAGGCCATGAATTGTAGCCCATGGAGTGAAAGTCTTTATTGCTTCCTGCTGATTCTATAGTTACCCTAATGAGCATTACTTTGAATTTCAATGTAACTTAGCAAGCATTATTAGTTCAGGGCCCATTCACTCAGCCTGACGGGCAGGTCATGAAATGAATCATTATCTGAAAACTTCCAGTGTTATACACTGCCATAATATCTTTCTAAAATGATCTCTCAACTCCAGGAAAACAGATTTTTTTTTCCTTTTGATTTTTGTGTCAATTTCCCAGGTAGTTTGATAGATTAAAATCAACCTAAATGTGGGAGTTAGCAACTAACTATAACCAGGTCATCAGTCCTTGGAATGGGGTGACATAGGCTACCCAAGTCCTTACAGAGACCATAGCAGGGATAACATCAATAAATTGCCTTGTAGCTGGCCACATGTGAAATACTTAAATAAATTAAAAGACTTATGAATTGAAGTTAGAATAGTCTATCAAATAGAGTAAATCTTGTAGTCTCACGCCTGAGAAGCCTCAGAACAATATCAAACTCAGAAAATGTATTGTTAACTTTGTGTTCTCTGTTAATGTAGCTGGAAAGGAATGTATCAAGTAATAAGAATAAAAGTGATAATCAATATACAAAGTAATGCTGATAGGCAGCAATTTGTAAGATGGGAATATTACAACCCATTGGGAAAATATAGGCTTTGACTTTCTCCTTCCATTCTCTCTCCCAGGAACAAATATCATCAGGAAACATGAAAATGGAAACGGGGTGAGAAGAGTAAATGGACAGGAATCAAGAGAGATGACGGTGACCCTGGAGAACTTCTTGGTTGTTGACTTTTTCAAGCGATTCTGCCTTCGGGACCTTTATAAGTGCTGAGTTTCAAACCGCATTTCTTTTTTCAGTCTCTTATTTGAGCTCGGTTGCTTGTGTCAATACTTGGGAAGTGTTTCTGATTTCAAGGTAAATGCTCCAGCAGAGAAAGGTTACATTCCTTTTGTGTGAATCCTCAGAACTCTAAGGGCATGATGGTGACAAGTCAAAAGCTACTAGGTAACTGGATGGAGTTTCTTTTGTTTACTCAGAAAACGATCATGATTACTTTTATTCTGCAAGTTAAAGAATGGTGGTTGGCAGTGTAGTGACTTAGAACTGTCCGATCCTTGTGAGGCCATGAATTGTAGCCCATGGAGTGAAAGTCTTTATTGCTTCCTGCTGATTCTATAGTTACCCTAATGAGCATTACTTTGAATTTCAATGTAACTTAGCAAGCATTATTAGTTCAGGGCCCATTCACTCAGCCTGACGGGCAGGTCATGAAATGAATCATTATCTGAAAACTTCCAGTGTTATACACTGCCATAATATCTTTCTAAAATGATCTCTCAACTCCAGGAAAACAGATTTTTTTTTCCTTTTGATTTTTGTGTCAATTTCCCAGGTAGTTTGATAGATTAAAATCAACCTAAATGTGGGAGTTAGCAACTAACTATAACCAGGTCATCAGTCCTTGGAATGGGGTGACATAGGCTACCCAAGTCCTTACAGAGACCATAGCAGGGATAACATCAATAAATTGCCTTGTAGCTGGCCACATGTGAAATACTTAAATAAATTAAAAGACTTATGAATTGAAGTTAGAATAGTCTATCAAATAGAGTAAATCTTGTAGTCTCACTAGTTTATGAAAACCTATTATACAATTAAGCTTCATATAATTTAATGAAGCCTACTTAAAAAGCATATGTTTCTTAAACTCTAGTAAGCATAATCTGAATGTTTGATATTTATTACATGCCGATTGTGTTCCTATTAAGACCTTTGTAATAATCCTAGTGAGTGTTTTGTAAGCTAAATTCAAGTATAAAAATAGAGTCAGCCTTTCTGGAAAATAATTTGGCAGTAACCTATCAAGAGCCTTAAAAAGATCCTTAATCTGTGATGCATTTTTGGAAACCACTCCCAAGATCATCTGAGTTGTAAATATGATTTTGTGAAAGAAGTTCACTGTATCATTATTTACAATAGCAATAAAGTCAAAAGCAGAGATGTCACTTTGTTGAAAAAGGTCTGAAAAATATAGCTAAAGCTATATTTTTTTCAGAGTCTTGGATGGATGTGAGAGTTGTACCATAAAGAAGATTGAGCACTGAAGAATCTAGCCTTTGAACTGTGGTGCTGAAGAAGACTCTTGAGAGTCCCCTCAATAGCAATGAGATCAAACTAGTCAATCCTAAAGGAAATCAACCTTGAATATTTATTTGAAGGACTGATGTTGAAGCTCCAATACTTTGGCTACCTGATACAAAGAAGTGACTCACTGGAAAAGACTAAGATAAAAAAAAAAGAAGAAGAAGAAAAGAAAAAAAGACTCTGATGCTGGGAAAAATTGAGGGCAAGATAAAAAGCGTGCAACAGAGAATGAGATGGTTGGATGGCATCATCAACTTAACAGACATGATCTCTCAACTCCAGGAAAACAGTTTTTTTTTCCTTTTGATTTTGTGTCAATTTCCCAGGTAGTTTGATAGATTAAAATCAACCTAAATGTGGGAGTTAGCAACTAACTATAACCAGGTCATCAGTCCTTGGAATGGGGTGACATAGGCTACCCAAGTCCTTACAGAGACCATAGCAGGGATAACATCAATAAATTGCCTTGTAGCTGGCCACATGTGAAATACTTAAATAAATTAAAAGACTTATGAATTGAAGTTAGAATAGTCTATCAAATAGAGTAAATCTTGTAGTCTCACTAGTTTATGAAAACCTATTATACAATTAAGCTTCATATAATTTAATGAAGCCTACTTAAAAAGCATATGTTTCTTAAACTCTAGTAAGCATAATCTGAATGTTTGATATTTATTACATGCCGATTGTGTTCCTATTAAGACCTTTGTAATAATCCTAGTGAGTGTTTTGTAAGCTAAATTCAAGTATAAAAATAGAGTCAGCCTTTCTGGAAAATAATTTGGCAGTAACCTATCAAGAGCCTTAAAAAGATCCTTAATCTGTGATGCATTTTTGGAAACCACTCCCAAGATCATCTGAGTTGTAAATATGATTTTGTGAAAGAAGTTCACTGTATCATTATTTACAATAGCAATAAAGTCAAAAGCAGAGATGTCACTTTGTTGAAAAAGGTCTGAAAAATATAGCTAAAGCTATATTTTTTTCAGAGTCTTGGATGGATGTGAGAGTTGTACCATAAAGAAGATTGAGCACTGAAGAATCTAGCCTTTGAACTGTGGTGCTGAAGAAGACTCTTGAGAGTCCCCTCAATAGCAATGAGATCAAACTAGTCAATCCTAAAGGAAATCAACCTTGAATATTTATTTGAAGGACTGATGTTGAAGCTCCAATACTTTGGCTACCTGATACAAAGAAGTGACTCACTGGAAAAGACTAAGATAAAAAAAAAAGAAGAAGAAGAAGAAGAAAAGAAAAAAAGACTCTGATGCTGGGAAAAATTGAGGGCAAGATAAAAAGCGTGCAACAGAGAATGAGATGGTTGGATGGCATCATCAACTTAACAGACATGAGTTTGAGCAAATTCTGAGACAGTGAAGGACAGGGAAACTTGGTGTGCTGCAGTCCATGAAGTGGCAAAGAGTTGGGCACAAGAGAGCCACTGAACATCAACAAAAAGTAAAGCAGTCATTACTTCTCAATATAGAAAAACAGAGAAGTACTGCATGCTCAGTTGCTTGGTCATGTCCAACTCTTTGCTGCCACATCGACAGTAGCCTGCAGGCTGCTCTGTCCATGGCTTTTCCAGGCAAGAATATTGCAGTGGGTTGCCGTTTCCTTCTCCAACAGAGAAGTAAAATCTGGTACTAGATGATAGTAATTTTTGAAAACATTTCGTTAAAATAATGCTTTTAAATAGCTCAGTATAACATGGAAATTTTATCAAATTATATGTGGGGTAAATTTGCATAAAGTTACACACTCAGATGAGCAAAAAGTGCAACCACGGAAATGCCTAGAAATAATAAAATAGGAAACAAGCCAGTGAGTCCTTATATATTTAATGGCAATATCATAGGTAATCTCACTTTTTCTTCAGGAGTTCTATATTTTCCAAATTTTCCAAAGTGAATGTATAGGGTGTTTTATGGTGTAAGAGCTCTCACAATTATTACTTATCATTTTTAAACAAAAATAACACAACCTGTTAAGCTAGGGAACCAATGCCTCTGAAGACACTGGAAAAATAAATGATGTGGTAAATATCCTAACAGTGATTTCATGAGACATGATGAGTGCTAAAACTCAAACAATTCTCATACTTCATCTATTTCAATGTCTATGCATCCCTAGTAGATGTATGGATGTGTGTATTATGAGTGTATAAGCATAGCTCATATGACATATATAGACACATATCTTTTTTTTAAGTTCCTTCTCTAATAGATGGTAAGAAGGACTGTGTTAATTTAGTGGAGGAGGAGCCTGCAGTGGCTTAAGGTTCAACCTAGTTTTTTTGTTATGGTTGAGTTCTTTCTCAATTGCTGCACTCAGCCATTTTTGTGAGCTAAAAAGGGATTTGCAGCTATAGTGATGGAAATTCAAGTGAGATTACATTTGATTATGAATGGGCTTCCCAATGTTGAGAGGGGGAAAAAAAAACATGATAAGTCTTTTAGAGAAAAGTTGCCAAATAAATACATTTTTGAATGTGGACATCTGGAATCTCAGGCAGTTTCCTTCCTTTTATACTTTTTCCCAAAGCGATCCATAAGTTAAAAGAAAAAGTTGCTGGTATTGAAAATACATTCCTGTGGGTTTGGAGAAAAGGGAGCCCTCCTACACTGTTGATGAGAATGTAAATTGGTATAACCACTATGGAGAACAGTATGGAGATTCCTTAAACACTGAAAACAGAACTACCATATGATCTAGCAATCCCATTCCTGACCAGATATCCAGAGAAAACCATAATCTGAAAGGATACATGCAACCCGGTATTCACTGTAGCACTGACTTATAAGAATTGAGATATGGAAATAACCTAACCATCCATCAACAAAGGAATGGATAAAGAAGGTGTGGTACATATATACAATGGAATATTACTTAGCAATAAAAAGGAACAAAATAATGCCATTTGTAGGAACCTGGATGAATCTAGAGGTTATCATATTGAGTAATATAAATCAGACAGAGAAAGACAAATATCATATGATATTGCTTATATGTGAAATCTGAAGATAGGGCTACAAATTAACATATCTGAAAATTTAAGTAGATCTCAGATCTAGAAAATTAACTTATGGTTACAGAGTGTCATACAGGGGAGGAGGAATAAATTGGAAGAAATGGATTGACAAATATACACTACTATATATAAAATAGATAACTAATAAGGACTGACTGTGTTGTTCAGGTATTTCTATACCTGACTTATGTGTGAAAAGAATCCTTAAAAAAAACAAAGTGAATATATGAACTAGTGTAACAGATTGATTTTGCTGTACAACTAAAACTCAAAATTATAAATCAACTATACATTAATAAATTTTTTTTAAAAATAAATTTTACTGAAAAAATATATCCCTATAGACACAGAATATGTAAAATATTGAGAATAAAATTAATTTGTATGTAACTTTACAGTACTAGTTTGTAAACTAAAAATTGTTAATGTCATGAGGTTATAACAGATTACTCAGTATTATTTATTCACTCATTTCATAAGTAGGCTTTAGGGCTTCCCTGGTGGTCCAATGGGTAAAGACACTGTCTTGCAGTGCAAGGCGGACGGGTTTAATCCCTGGCCTGGGAAGATCCCACGTGCCGCGGAGCAGCTGGACTGATGTGTCCAACTACCAAACCAGAACTCTGGAGTGCATGAGCCCAGAGTCAGTGCTCTGCAGTGAGAAAGGCCACTGCGATGGGAAGCCCACACAGGCCAAAGAACAAACATAAACAGATGAAAGACCAAGAGAAGTGGCCAAAAATATAAATAAATTAATAGGCTTTAGAATTCAGAACCTATTCTTTAAAAGGAAGACCTGGATGGATGTGCATGTCTTTATGATTTTGGGGTTGGCCATGTATGACTTTAAATCATTGCTCTGCTATCTTATACTTACACTGGGCTTTGTAAGTCACTAACTTTCAGAACTTGAGGTTATTCAACTATAAAAATAGAGAAGACAATATACTACCTCTCAGAGTCTTTGTGAAAATGAGATATGAGAAAAGATGTGAATGCACTTGTAAATGAAGAAGCATGTTAGCACAGTTGTGGCAGATGGTTACAACACTGGTCCCCAATAAATCACACCTCCATGTGTCCACGGACCTTTACAGTGGGGCTGTCATACTTGCCATCAGAGGTAGGGTCTATTCCTTTGATTAGAAATGAACCCCTGCCTTATTTTTACCAAAAGAATGCAATGGGAGCTTCATTCATTCATGTAACTTCCCCAGACTAGTCTTCCAATCTGGCCCTCGTCATACTAGGAGCCGTTCACGCTTGAAATAAGCCCAGAAAGTAAGACTATGAAGAGAGGAGTCTAGCTACCCTAGCCCCCAGCGATCTTGGTTAAAGTTTTAGGAGTCCTTTGGAGCACCCTGCTGACTCCCGTCACCCCAAGGAACTAGATGAAACCAGCAAAACTGCCCAACCGAACTCAACATCAAAACAAGGTCACTAAGGTGAGGTTAAACTTATGTAAAATATTGAGAATAAAATTAATTTGTATGTAACTTTACAGTACTAGTTTGTAAACTAAAAATTGTTAATGTCATGAGGTTATAACAGATTACTCAGTATTATTTATTCACTCATTTCATAAGTAGGCTTTAGGGCTTCCCTGGTGGTCCAATGGGTAAAGACACTGTCTTGCAGTGCAAGGCGGACGGGTTTAATCCCTGGCCTGGGAAGATCCCACGTGCCGCGGAGCAGCTGGACTGATGTGTCCAACTACCAAACCAGAACTCTGGAGTGCATGAGCCCAGAGTCAGTGCTCTGCAGTGAGAAAGGCCACTGCGATGGGAAGCCCACACAGGCCAAAGAACAAACATAAACAGATGAAAGACCAAGAGAAGTGGCCAAAAATATAAATAAATTAATAGGCTTTAGAATTCAGAACCTATTCTTTAAAAGGAAGACCTGGATGGATGTGCATGTCTTTATGATTTTGGGGTTGGCCATGTATGACTTTAAATCATTGCTCTGCTATCTTATACTTACACTGGGCTTTGTAAGTCACTAACTTTCAGAACTTGAGGTTATTCAACTATAAAAATAGAGAAGACAATATACTACCTCTCAGAGTCTTTGTGAAAATGAGATATGAGAAAAGATGTGAATGCACTTGTAAATGAAGAAGCATGTTAGCACAGTTGTGGCAGATGGTTACAACACTGGTCCCCAATAAATCACACCTCCATGTGTCCACGGACCTTTACAGTGGGGCTGTCATACTTGCCATCAGAGGTAGGGTCTATTCCTTTGATTAGAAATGAACCCCTGCCTTTTTTTTACCAAAAGAATGCAATGGGAGCTTCATTCATTCATGTAACTTCCCCAGACTAGTCTTCCAATCTGGCCCTCGTCATACTAGGAGCCGTTCACGCTTGAAATAAGCCCAGAAAGTAAGACTATGAAGAGAGGAGTCTAGCTACCCTAGCCCCCAGCGATCTTGGTTAAAGTTTTAGGAGTCCTTTGGAGCACCCTGCTGACTCCCGTCACCCCAAGAAACTAGATGAAACCAGCAAAACTGCCCAACCGAACTCAACATCATGAGTTATTATTAGCACTATCTTAGGTCACTAAGGTGAGGTTAAACTAGTCAATTAATCCTAATGTATAAAAACCAGATGATCTTGTATAATGTTTCAATTCCTTTTCAGTCTTTTAATGCTAATGACTGTTCCCCCATTTACTGTCCAGTTGAACTTGAGCCGTTTGTTCAACTTTTCTACCATTGTAAACTACCAATGAGAAAGAGTCTTATTATACTGAATATTTATTTACATGCTTGCACTGTGAAAAGCTTCAACAAGAATATACATGGGTGGGGGGGGGGGGCTTCCCTTGGTGGTCCAGTGGGTGGGGACACCGCCTTGCAGTGCAACGGGCGCCGGTTCCATCCCTGGCCTGGGAGGATCCCGCGTGCCGCAGAGTGGCTGGACCAGTGTGTCCAATTACCGAGCCAGAGCTCTGGAGCACATGCGTCCAGAGCGGATGCTCTGCGACAACAGACGTCACCGCGATGGGAGGCCCACAGGAGCCAAAGAACAAAGACAGATGAAAATAGATAAATGGAGGACCAATGGAAGCAGCCCGCCCGCTCCCCTCCCTCCCCAACCCGACCCCCTCCCAAAAATAAATAAATAAATAAATCTTAAAAAAAAAAAAAAAGAATATACATGTGAAGATGATTTCTGAACTAAACAATGTTACCCTAATGTAAAGTTTTATAAAAAGAAAGAAAACTTATTCATGAGAATTTTGAGGGAAATCAATGTATTATTTGAGAAATATCTGGAGTGGAGGACACTCAAGATCCCATTCAAGATGGCGGCCAGATGACAGGTGTGTGGATTCCTAGATGAAACACTTGGGATCAGAGGCTAACAAAATTCTTTAGGATTTTATAGAGTTAATATGATACAAAAACTACCCATTCGATAATTGTGCCTTTAATATATATCCAGGAAGACCTATTAATATTCAGATTAACTTTTAAAGGCATCAAGGTCCCATCAACTAGAGGATACTCAGTTTTACCTAGCCTGACAGACAGGAATGCAGACATTTTGGAACAGAAACTAAGGCTTATGTGAACTACTCTGCAGAATAGAGAGAGCATTTTGAATTGGCTGAGGAACAGGGATTAGAAGACAAAAGTGGAGAAACATGTAAGGCAAGGAGGGAACTTGATGCCACTTATTTTATGGAAAGGACAAATGGAAATAATCTCACTGTACTAGCTTTGTTTCTCACATACAAATTTCAGAAAAGGCCACATTACTAAGGCATTTGTACATGTATTCTTTCAGAGGTGAGGCATAGCACAAAAAATGAGCAAAGCCTTATATCCAAGTGGATAAACATCAAAAATACAGACACAGTACAATAGCTATTGTATAATTTTTTTTCAAACCCATGTATAGTGGCAAAGAATTTCATGATTTCCTATGACTTGACATTTGTATTTATAAATGCCTTGCAATTAGTGGAATATGATATATAAATAGGTGAATCATTTTAAATATACACACTAAGTTTCACTAATTTTCCAGGTATAGTTTCTAAATTACATAAAACAAAAATAAGGAAGTTCATTATCCTTTATTATATGCATACCTCAAGGAAACTATTCATTACTAATCTTGGATACATTTGAAAAATCTGAGTAATGTACTTTTGACGATGTCTTGTGAAACACGACCTCTGCATACTGCTGAACTGTCTAAAATTTCTAAATAAAACATTACTATCTCTAAATACAGATATGTATGTATACATATCTATATGCAATAAGATATCATGTTCATATACAGGAGCTGAAGGACAAAGGACATCTAATATCTGTGTTTCCATCCGTATTTTCACATACACTGAAGTGCAAGGTTTACAATGGTTTTAAGAGTCTCATAATTCTCCCATGTGCTCATTCCCAACTAATGGGAGCAAACTGGAAAATTTTGCTCTTGTCTGTATGTAAGAAGAAAAAGAAGAGAGAAATTTCAAAAGGAATATGTAAAGTCTAACTGGAAAAATTACTCTTACAACAATGGTTCATAGCCCTGAAAGGATCTTATGCAGACATTATCAGAAAGATCAATAGCTAAGCCTCATCTCAAACAAATTAAATCTCGAGGAGGAGGGTGGCGTTTGTATTTTTTTAAAGCTCCCCAGATGATTGTAGCATACAGCTTGAGCTGAGAACTACTGATCTGAAAGGATAGTGGATTTTAATGTCAGAATTACAAGCTAAAGACAAGAAAGAGGCACTTGGGAATCAGTGTAGACATTCCTTTGAAGCTGCAGCCAAAAGCTTTCACAACATAGTTGCCATCGTCAGAAATAAATTTTGAAGGAAAAGGTAAAAGACACAGCTTTTTCAAAATGGTAGTATATCTGCATATGGAATATGGTGTACAGTTCTAGCTACTGCCTTTTGCAAAATGTGCAAAGTTAGAAAGATATAGCAAATTAAGGAAAAAGCAGTATCGGTCACTTCAATCTAGAAATCTGCAGGGAGGAATATAGAAAACTTGCAACTTCTTACTGAAGAATATGAATTTCAAATATTTACCAAAATCTGGTAAAATAAAATTAAGAGGCATTTTTGCATAAGAAAAAAAAAAACAACTAGGATATAATACACTTGTAGATTTGTTTGCATCTCAAATTAGGATGAAGGATGCTAACTCTTTACCAAGATCCATTTTCTTTCCTTTGGGGCAAGTAGCTAGGCCAGTGCTGCCAACTTCTCTTGCAGCTCTGTGTGGTCTTGTGACCCAGCAGCACCTAATGAAAATGTGCTCCTTCCTGTCCCAGGCCAAAGGAATTCTGCTCTTCTCCCTTCTGCGGTCGGTGGGGATGGAAACAAGTGTACTCCAGCAGGCGCACGGGTTGAAGATGACAGAGCCATTGAGCAGCTTCTGTCCTCAGGAGGGTCTCCTGATGACTGCGTGTGGAATTCTGCCTTCCCCTACTAACAGCACCTTCCTTGGACAGTTTTGTAAATGAGGAGGACAATATCTATGTTACATTTGAACCGTAGTACATTTTTGGTTTTTGGTCTTAAAGTAGGCAGCATTATCTAAACTAATCCATGAGAGCGAGAGGTGATTCTATACTGGAGAAACTCATAGTAATAAAATACAGCCCCCTCTTATCCATTCCACATCAGCAATAATGGACCCATTTTTCTTTTGAAACAGCAGGAGGGTAAATCTCGGTGCCTCACTGACCTTTGAAAATACCACTCTCACTTCTTCCCCTGTTTTTGGTTTTGTTTTGTTTTGTTTTCAATCTGGCAAAATTGTCCTCCCATCTCTATACATCTATGCATTTCTCAACGCCAAATGCAAGGACCATTACCATGGTAAGAGCTTTTCCTATTATGAAGCTGTTATTGTTCTCAGTTATTATTTTAAAATCTTATTGTCCAATTGACATTTATTTATGTAAGTTCTTCCTTTATTCGGTTAACTGTTTCAGAACTGGGGTTTTAGAGAGGTGTAAAAATGTTTTTGTTTATTTTGCAATTCTATCAGTAAAGTGCACAAAGTAAACACTCAAACCAACAGACATTAAATCCATTACTGAGTGAGCAGTCTTCAGGTTAAAAATGTGAATAATGCAAAAAAAAAAAAAAAAATTCATTGGGTTATTTTGCAGAGGGTATCCACAAGGCAGGGGTAAGGAAATACACTGAGATAAGAGAAACCTCATCTGTAATGGTACATAAATTATATATTTAGTATATTACCAAGGTACTCTCTTAGGTGTTTTACCTATTTTTATCTCAGTTAATTCTTCTGATAATCTTGTCATTTAACTACTGTTTTGTCCATTTTATAAGTGAAAAACAGAGATTCAAGAAAGTTATTTAAATTTCTTAAGGTGACTTAACTAATAAATAATATGGGAAAATCCAAACCTAACTCAACCTGAATCTTGTAATTACTGTTTTCTTCACTTATATTATACTGCCTTCATTTCTACTTGAAAAGTCAGTCACTGCTAGAGTCTGCATGACATGGTGTATCTTGTGGTCACTTTTGGAATTTGGTTAATACATTAAATATATTGAAAGTATATATACATGCTTTAACATCCTACCCAAAAAAGTATAATTAAAATATGACATATAGTATTTTTATTGTTTAAGAAATATTCTTAATGCAGTCAATGAAAGGGAAAAATATTTAAGAGAAGTAATAAAATATTCTTTATGATCTTCAAGGACAATTAAATTCTGAAAGTTGCCTTTATCATTATCAATTTATCATGTTTTATTTGCATTTAATGCTACATGTCTTTGCTGCAAATCACAGGGACAGAAATCTATTGTGAACCATTTCAGGAGTCATTTGGGTAACATCTAATTTTATTCCAACCAAGCTCTAGATTGGCCATGTTAATTATTGATGAGCAAACAGAGGGTAGAAAGGATTTATATAATTCTGCCTAAGGCTTCCCAAGTCTTCCCCCATTCGACTTCATACTAATATAAAACAACAAATAAACAAACAAACAAAACAAACAAAAACAGTGTCTACCTTTGGCTATAATCTGCCTGTAATCAGAATACCTTCATGTTTTCTAATAGTCTTCACTGCAACAATCTCCAACTTTTAAAAAATTTTTCATTTTACTTATTTATTTGTGGCTATGCTGGGTTTTCACTGCTGCCACAGGTTCTTCTCTAGTTGCAGGGGGTTGGGGGTACTCTCTAGTTAAGGTGAGCAGGCTTCTTGTTGCGGTGACTTCTCTTGTTGTGGAACTCAGGCTGTAGGGCACACAGGCTTCAGTAGTTGTGATACATGGGTTCAATAGTTGTGACTCCAAGGCTCTAGAGCACAGACGCAAGAGTTGTGGCTCACGGGTTTACTTGGTTCGCAGCATGTGGGATCTTCCCAGATCAAGGATTGAATGCGTGTTTCCTGCACTGGCAGGCGAACTCTTCACCACTGAGCTACCAGGGAAGCCCAACAATCTTCAACTTTTGAGATGATAACCATACATACTACAATAACCATCACAGGTCTGTTTTATACATGGCTAAACTGCAGAAATGAATCAATGAGCCAGATTCCAGCTTAACTCTTGAATGATTAACACTTGCAAGTAGA
Source organism: Tragulus kanchil (assembly GCA_022376925.1). Lineage (NCBI taxonomy): Eukaryota > Metazoa > Chordata > Mammalia > Artiodactyla > Tragulidae > Tragulus > Tragulus kanchil. The sequence goes on from JAIOJX010000030.1 coordinate 97,202,121, forward strand.
GAAGTTTAATTTTTCACATATTTTATTCTCAACATCCATCTTGTAAGAGCAAAGACATACCAATCACAAATTCAAATTCTGAACTCTTCAAAGAAAAAAAATTAATTGTATCAATCTAGTAAATGACACTCCAAGATAGATAATCACAGTCATTTATTGATTTCTTTGCCATTCTTGGCAAAAGGTGTCTATTTTTAATGCAGTCAATGAAAGGGAAAAATATTTAAGAGAAGTAATAAAATATTCTTTATGATCTTCAAGGACAATTAAATTCTGAAAGTTGCCTTTATCATTATCAATTTATCATGTTTTATTTGCATTTAATGCTACATGTCTTTGCTGCAAATCACAGGGACAGAAATCTATTGTGAACCATTTCAGGAGTCATTTGGGTAACATCTAATTTTATTCCAACCAAGCTCTAGATTGGCCATGTTAATTATTGATGAGCAAACAGAGGGTAGAAAGGATTTATATAATTCTGCCTAAGGCTTCCCAAGTCTTCCCCCATTCGACTTCATACTAATATAAAACAACAAATAAACAAACAAACAAAACAAACAAAAACAGTGTCTACCTTTGGCTATAATCTGCCTGTAATCAGAATACCTTCATGTTTTCTAATAGTCTTCACTGCAACAATCTCCAACTTTTAAAAAATTTTTCATTTTACTTATTTATTTGTGGCTATGCTGGGTTTTCACTGCTGCCACAGGTTCTTCTCTAGTTGCAGGGGGTTGGGGGTACTCTCTAGTTAAGGTGAGCAGGCTTCTTGTTGCGGTGACTTCTCTTGTTGTGGAACTCAGGCTGTAGGGCACACAGGCTTCAGTAGTTGTGATACATGGGTTCAATAGTTGTGACTCCAAGGCTCTAGAGCACAGACGCAAGAGTTGTGGCTCACGGGTTTACTTGGTTCGCAGCATGTGGGATCTTCCCAGATCAAGGATTGAATGCGTGTTTCCTGCACTGGCAGGCGAACTCTTCACCACTGAGCTACCAGGGAAGCCCAACAATCTTCAACTTTTGAGATGATAACCATACATACTACAATAACCATCACAGGTCTGTTTTATACATGGCTAAACTGCAGAAATGAATCAATGAGCCAGATTCCAGCTTAACTCTTGAATGATTAACACTTGCAAGTAGAGAAGTTTAATTTTTCACATATTTTATTCTCAACATCCATCTTGTAAGAGCAAAGACATACCAATCACAAATTCAAATTCTGAACTCTTCAAAGAAAAAAAATTAATTGTATCAATCTAGTAAATGACACTCCAAGATAGATAATCACAGTCATTTATTGATTTCTTTGCCATTCTTGGCAGGAAATGGTGTCTATTTTTAATCATAGATGGTAGATTCAAATAGAAACTGCTACAGAGCTTTTCCACAAAGAAAGGCTCCTTCTGAAGAGAACAATATAGTGTCTTTCTAGTCATTTTGTGGGTGTCATATCATTCTCAAATGTATCCTAGAGAAAAGATGAATTATCTGGCACCAGAAATAAGGTCATACCTCCCTGCCCATCAAGCTCATCTTGGAATCATTTATTTCCTGTTTGCCTGCCTTACTGGCTAGTGGTGATCTCCTGGTTTTGCTCAGTGGGGCAGGCTTCCTTTATTCAGCAACTAGTTTGATAACCTACCATGTACTGATGCTAGAAATACAATGTGATACAAAGGATTCAAAGCAGATTTCCAGTTTCCCTAGCCTAAAGAATATATCATGCAGTGGGAGAGATAGTATTTCTCAAGGTAATTATAGATTTCTTATTTTATTTTCAAAATGGCAAACTAGATCGTCTGGACAAGCCCTCTGTTGAAAAGAACTACATACATTGGTCAAAATATGTTTAGAAGCATATTAAGATGCATCACAAAGCTGAAGTAAGTATGCATCACATAGTTACCAGGACCAAACTGAAGGGGCAGGGGAACCTGCAAGCTGCTCTAGGCCTGAGAACATTTGCTGATTCAGAGAAATTCAGCTTTCCTTTCAACAGCTTCACAGAGTGAGGGGTGCTGAAATAAAAGCCCAGAGTCTGAAAATGGTGAAGGGTCTGACATAAGATCCTCCCAGTCAGCTGGAATACCAAAGGGCTACATGGCAAGGGTGAACTAGAAGCAGATCACTTCTCTCGACTATCTAACTTATGTAGGAAAACTGAAGTCTCAAATTTCACATTTCCAACATTAAAGTAGCCTGTAAGGAGCTGTAAGATAGAAGGCAAAAGCACGTGAAGGTCTTTTCTGGAGCAAGGTATTTTCACCCTAGACCTCTAAAAATTTTAGCTCTTCCTGGGAGAGAAGTCAAATTCTGAAATTTAAAATTGTTCAAAGGAGCAAGTGAAAGTTAGGTGAAGACTGGAGTAGCTTATCAGAAGAATGGAAAAGGAAACTAAAAAGGGTGAAATGAAACAAAACATTGAGTAGTAAGAGATGCCTGGGCTTCCCTGGGGGTCCAGTGGGTAAAGAGTCTGCCTTGCAGTGCAAGGGGCACTGGTTGGATCCATGGCCTGGGAAGATCCCACATGATGTGGAGCAGGTGGACCGGTGTGTCCAATTATGAGCCAGCACTCTGGAGCGCATGTGTCCAGAGCTGGTGCTCTGCTACAAGAGAGGCCACCACGATGGGAGGCCCACACAGGTTGAAAAACAAAGATGAATGAAAATAAAAAAATGAAACACCCATAAAAGAGGCCAAAATTTTTTAAAAAAAGAGAGAGAGACAGAGAGATGCCCAACTGATTCTTGAGCCAGAGACTGTAACAACTATCTGTGATATTTCTGGTCAACGTGTGGTGCTTGGACCTTTCCATCAGTATCATCTAAGAGTTTGTGGAAAAACAAGCCTGACTCCAGAACAACTGGATCAGGATCTGCACTTTAGCAAAATCCCTAAGTGATCCGTATGCACATTAAAATTTAAAATAATAAATGAGAATGATGCTGTGCAAACTATATCAGAGAAAGCAGAAATAATGATGGAAATGTAGGTGCTATCTATTTTTCTTTTAGAGCCTTGCAGTTTTTAACTTAAGCACCTACAAAGATGGTGCTTTAATATGCTTTCAAATCCTGTGACACACAGAGTTAATCACAGGAAGGAAGCAGTATTACAAAACTTCCATTGTTTCTTCATTTAATGCTTTGGCTAGAGAATACAGGGATTCAGACAGAATATCTATTCGCTTATAGTGAAGGTGCAATTGAAATTCAGTATCTTGAGTCCAGAACCAGTAATCATTCTGCTGGACATAATAATGGATAGAATCATCAAGGTATGGCAAGCAAAGCTAAATATGAAAAAATATTCAACTTCCAAAGAGACAGCTGTGGTCACACAGCTCCAGGTCGATAGGCAACCATAAAAGAGGAAAAAGTCATTATCAAAAAGGCAGACACGTCAGACTTCTCTACTTACCGGTTAGAGAAATGCAGCAAAGAGAACTTTGTAACTCATATGGAGAGTTTGACAATTAGTACAACCCTACTCACACTGTCTCCGAGGAGGAACTTTGGTAGTTATGAAATCAAACACTTTATTTCTGCCTGGACCACATGGCCATCACCTGTTCAAATCTGGTTAAAAACATGGGCTGTGCCATGCACACCATGATTCATTCAAAAACCAGGACTGCAGCCTCACTTCCAAATACTAAAGCCTGAACTCTTAAGCCTTGCTAAGGGAGTACCTGAATCTTTGAACCTATTTTCTGTTGCTTTGTACAGAGAATTCACTGCAGTAGTTGGTTGTGGTCATAAAACAACTGATAAGACAAACAAAAACGAAAATATCATTTAACTTTGTTCTTAATATTAGAAATATTTATGCTAACTTGATCAACTATAATGTTATGTTAAGTATATAGATGACCTATCAAAATCTTTCACAACTTTTTTTTAACCATCTATCTTTCTTTGGAAACACTGTTATAATTTGCTCATAAAACATTAATCACGTGTGGAGACCATATGAAAACCAATTAACTGAAAAACAAACAAAACGTGAACAAATCCTTGCATTTATCTGGAGAATTGGGGTTTTGGCAAGAACCTTTGGGAAGCTTTTGGAATGCTCATCCAGGCATAAGTCAGGATAAAATGGTAACCACACACCATTTCCTCTATCAGTAGTGACTCTGATGACAAGTCAATTTCTGGAGCAATGAGCATAGCCCAACAATGTTTTGTCTTCCTTACACAGTGATTTTTTTACGGTTTTTTTTTTTTTTTTTTTTTTCGTAATGGAACCTTTCCCATTTAAAAGTTCCGATTTCTCGCTTCCATGTAAAAATGAAACTGACAGCACTGAGCCTGTTCTTATTTGGCAACCATCAACTGTGTTGGGTGGCATTTTCTCCTTCAGACTTGGTCCCCACATGACTTCTGGGTTGATATTTCCTGCCTGCCTCCTAACAAAATTCTCTATTTGACCATTCCACAGTTTCTACCTCTTATCAAGAGAGGACATAATCTTCCGACCAATTAGAGTTAACTAGCTAGGGCTTATGAAATTCTAATTGATTAAAACCTCTCAACTGAAGTACAATTTCAGAAGACAAGGAAGGAGACCTGAATCACATTATAGACCTCAGCCACATTTTCTCCTTTGCATCGCCACCGATTTCTCCATTGATTTTTCTTTGAACACATTGGTTTGTATGCCTGAAGTATAAATAGTGAGGTACAAGTAGTGAACTTCCTTTGTACTTGCATGTGTCAGAGTTGCAATTAATGATCATGTAGGTAGAAAAGTAGGGATGGCAATATAAAAATGTCAGGCTCCTAACAGTGTCTGGAGGTATTTTCCTGTAACGAATCTTCCTTTAGCCATATAGAACATTTCCCTCCAAAAATAATAAATGCCATACATGAACTTCCTTTCCAGGTAACTCTTCTTATTTCTAAAACTCTGTTTGAGATTAGAAATTAACACGGGCTGTCTTCTCTTATGAACCCCTGTCTCTGAAGTTCATAAATTCTCTAGGACTTACTAACATTGGGGAGAAGTTAGCAATATTTTAAATCTCTTATAAATAATTTGAAAGATTAACATGCCATATATCTGGCCATAATCTTGATATTAAAATAAAATTCTAGTTAACCTTTAAGGCCCATAATACATTTTTAACTTATTTCAGAAAAAATCTGGCCCAAGCCAAAACTATAACTCACTTGAGACACCTTCCTTTCCTGAAGGTTGTTAAATTATATACTCCAAAACCTTTAGAACAAATACATTCTTACTGAATTATTTTCCCCTTGTTCCTTAGATGTACATTTTCCCTTCCATCATGTCTCATATTGCCTCTTTTCTTCACTGGTGCTCAGGCATGCCCTGGTCTTGGGTTCTTATTCCCATTCCAGCCTTTCCAAATCCCACCGAAACTTTATGGACCTTCTCAAATGCATACCCTTCATAAAAGTATCCCTGCTGACTATGTTCTTTGTGAAATAGTCACCTCATACATATCATATTCTGGATTGAAAAATTATTCATTTTATTAGGTTAATATGTGTTAATCCCTTTACCAGTATGTTTATGAAAGAAATGGAGTTTATCCCATTTTTTTAATCCAACAAATTGCTTTCCATAGGAGAGAGTTTATAGATACCCATCGACAGTCTGGTCTTGAGACTCTAATAGTTCAAAGCAAAGATCTTAGGACACAATGAAATTTTCTCTCCATAGAAAAAAGTTTTTCTCATCAACAGACAAATATACTTCTATCCCTAGTGTTTAAAAAATATCCTGCTCTTGCCCGCATTTCTTCCTCTAGCCTTAGTGCATTTCTGTTCCCCTCCATAGCTGAACTGGTGGTCTCATCCAATACTCACGGATTTAACTCTCTAGCCCACAGGACACCTAATAGGTATATCAATATTAACACATCCAAAATAAATACTGATCTCCTCCAAAGACCCCAAATGCTACTCCTGCCCGTTTCTACTGCTCATGTAATAGTTACACCACCTTTTTAGTGCTAAGGTCACAGGGATCATTTTTGACACTCCTTTCTTCTCTTGCACCCAATATTCAATCCAGTGGCAAATCCTCTCATCTCCAACCTCAAAATCTATCTGGGATTCACACACCTGTCAACTCCCACGTTGCCACTCTGGATAGTCAATCATTTCCTGCTTGGATTACCTGATTGGCAAGCTTCACCCTTGCCAAACTTAAGTCTGTTCTCTATACAAGTGGTTAAAATGGTGCTATCAGATCATGTCACTTCTCCAACCCAAGCTCATCCACTGACTTCCCCTCTCCATCAAAGGAACAGCCAAAGAATCTGAAAGAGCCTACAGAGTCCTATGTGATCTTAACCTAGTTCTTTTTATCTCCTGTTTCTCTCCTCTTTCCTCACATCCTTCCAACCACATTGGCTAACTTGTTTTTCAAACATTTCAGTCATGCTCATGTCTCAGGGCCTTTGCACTTACCATTCTCTATGCTTGGGACAGTCTTCCTTCCTATGCCCACATAACTTCCTGCCTTTAGGTATTTGTTCCTTAGTTCTTTGCTACAGTGTCATGTTTTCAGTAAAACAGTCTCTTTAAAATGACAAGCTCTACTCACTCTGGCACTACGTATTATCCTTCATTACTTATCCTTATCTGATATACTATATATTTATTTTGTGTTTCCAACCAGAATACATATTCTGATAGAATAGGGGTTTTCTTGACCTGTGTCATTTGCTTATTTATCCATAATGCTCAGAACAGGAGCTAGGGCATCATGGTTATTCAATAAATACTTGATAACTGTAAGAATGGCTGAATGAATGACTACCAGATTTATATTATCTATTATAAAATTAGATTATAGGTGAAACACAATTATCATACATTTCTCCTGGTGAAACCAGAGGGAAATAAGCATGCTGTCTTTAGATGATACAAACCCCCTTTGGGGGATTAGGTACCACATACACATTGTTAGGTTCTTATTATTTTTCTCTACCCTCTACGGTTTCCTATTCTCCTCAGGAACTACAGATTCAGCATTGCCACAAATGTTATCATATTCACTCAAACTTACTTGCTCTGTTTTGCTAACTACCTCACTAAACTGTAATACTTCTTGCCCCAGTCAGATATGTGGCAGTTTTCCTGGCATCCTCCTTCATCTGGTGTAAGCAATGTTAGCACATCCATAAGACTATCCAGGTCAGCCAAAAAAGAGAATGAAATAGTATCATTTGTAGCAACATGGATGGACCTAGAGATTATTATATCAACTGAGGTAAGTCAGAGAAAACAAATATGATATCTTTTATATGTGGAATCAAAAATGATACAAACTATTTACAAAACGGAAAGACTTAAAGACAGAGAAAACAAATTTATGGTTACCAAAGGGGATAGTGGGGGCAGGCTGTTAAGGGGAGATATGGAATAAAGAGCCTACAGAGTCCTATGTGATCTTAACCTAGTTCTTTTTATCTCCTGTTTCTCTCCTCTTTCCTCACATCCTTCCAACCACATTGGCTAACTTGTTTTTCAAACATTTCAGTCATGCTCATGTCTCAGGGCCTTTGCACTTACCATTCTCTATGCTTGGGACAGTCTTCCTTCCTATGCCCACATAACTTCCTGCCTTTAGGTATTTGTTCCTTAGTTCTTTGCTACAGTGTCATGTTTTCAGTAAAACAGTCTCTTTAAAATGACAAGCTCTACTCACTCTGGCACTACGTATTATCCTTCATTACTTATCCTTATCTGATATACTATATATTTATTTTGTGTTTCCAACCAGAATACATATTCTGATAGAATAGGGGTTTTCTTGACCTGTGTCATTTGCTTATTTATCCATAATGCTCAGAACAGGAGCTAGGGCATCATGGTTATTCAATAAATACTTGATAACTGTAAGAATGGCTGAATGAATGACTACCAGATTTATATTATCTATTATAAAATTAGATTATAGGTGAAACACAATTATCATACATTTCTCCTGGTGAAACCAGAGGGAAATAAGCATGCTGTCTTTAGATGATACAAACCCCCTTTGGGGGATTAGGTACCACATACACATTGTTAGGTTCTTATTATTTTTCTCTACCCTCTACGGTTTCCTATTCTCCTCAGGAACTACAGATTCAGCATTGCCACAAATGTTATCATATTCACTCAAACTTACTTGCTCTGTTTTGCTAACTACCTCACTAAACTGTAATACTTCTTGCCCCAGTCAGATATGTGGCAGTTTTCCTGGCATCCTCCTTCATCTGGTGTAAGCAATGTTAGCACATCCATAAGACTATCCAGGTCAGCCAAAAAAGAGAATGAAATAGTATCATTTGTAGCAACATGGATGGACCTAGAGATTATTATATCAACTGAGGTAAGTCAGAGAAAACAAATATGATATCTTTTATATGTGGAATCAAAAATGATACAAACTATTTACAAAACGGAAAGACTTAAAGACAGAGAAAACAAATTTATGGTTACCAAAGGGGATAGTGGGGGCAGGCTGTTAAGGGGAGATATGGAATAAATTAGGAGTTCTGGATTAACAGATACACACTACCATATGTAAATCAGATGAACAAAATCTACTGTATAGCACAGGAAACTATATTCAACATGTTCAATAACTCTATTAAAGAGTATAGCTACATTACAGGTAATAATCTGTGCTATATGTATATATATGAATCACTTTTCTGTACATCTGAAATGAATGGAACATTGTAAAGCAACTGTACTTCAATTAAAAAAAAAAGAATTGCAGGGGTATCCCAGTCTTTTCCTTCTCTTTGTAAGAAACTAAAACAAAATAATTTTTGAGAGCTTTTTCACAGCATCAACCATCAACAAAACAGAAAGACAATCTATTGAATGGGAATAAATATTTGCAAATGATATGACCAACAAGGGATTTATAGAAATAGTTCATACAGTTCCACGTCAAAAACAAACAACATGATTAAAAAATGGGCAGAAGAACTGAATAGACACTTTTCCAGAGAGGAAATACAGATGGCCAACAGTCACATGAAAAGATGCTCAACACTGCTAATCATCAGAGAAATGCAAATCAAAACCACAATGAGACATCACATCACATCAGTCAGAATGGTTATCATCTGAATATAAATGAACCCAAATAAAACAAACAATGCAGATAGCAAATAACAAATGTAGGTGACAATGCAGAGAAAGAGAATCCTGTGCACTGCTGACTGGCTGTAAACTAGTGCAGCAACGGTAGAAAACAGTGTAGCGGTTTCTCAAAAAACTATAAATGGAACTACCATATAACCCAGCAATTTCACTTCCAGGTATATAACAGGAAAAACCAAAAACACTAATTTGAAGCCATTCACACACCAAAATGGTCATAGTACCATTATTTACAAAAGCCAAGGCATGGAAGCAGCCTCAATGTCCATCAACAGATAAAAGAATAAAGCAGATGTTTTATGTGTGGAATACTACTCAATGGGATACTACGTGCTCAATGGGATACTACGTGGTCATGAAATTTTGCCATTTGCAACAGCATGAATAGACTTGGAGGACATTATGCTACACGAAATAAATCATATGTAGAAAGACAAACACTGTATGGTGTAACTTAAAGGTGAAACCTAAAATTATATAACAAACTAGTAACTATAACAAAAAAGAAGATTCACGGAATAGAGAACAATCCTGTAGTGCAAGTAGGGAGAGGGAACCAGAGGATTAAGAGTTACAAGCTATTATATAAAAAATAAGTCACAGGGATATACTGTACAACAAGGTGAATATAGACAACAATTTATAACCATAGTAGAATATAAGTCTTAAAGATTGTGAATCATTATCCTGCACAGCTATAACTTAAATAACATTGCACAGAAACTATACTTCAATGAAATAGTTTTTAAAAGATTCCTATGGTTAACATACTCACTTCTCTCTAAAAAAGATGATCAGTCATTCTTAAGCAAGGTACAAATTGTCAAAGTCCCTTTTCATATTGAATAGTCCACTTTTCAGAGTAAGCTTCTTTTTCAAAACTGGTTTCACTAATTTCAATTTGTAAACAGAGTTGCATGCTAATTAATGGCATTAAGATTTTTCATTTAAAACTCAAAGGCAGACATATCTCTCATTATAAGTTTTCCCAATTATGCTGACTTCTGTGATCGCAAATATCAGACCCAGCAGGAGGTAGGGTGCAAAAAGGTCTTTTGTAACTTTTCAATAGCGGTGGTCAGTTATTTTGCAGTTTATCCTCAATTTTAGTTTGACATTTTCTCATGAGTATATTTGGGCTATACATTTTTGGTAAGAACACCATAGAAACTCTGTGGCTTTCTCAAGGCCCTTTTGTTCTGAGATGAAGACTGCATAGAAAATTCCCAACAAATATCTTCTCACTATAGTGTTTAAAAGACTTTTCCTGTTTTTCTTGCTTAACTAGTTTGTGCCCTTTTTTTGCTCTGTAAAATCTGGATAGCAGCACAGTTGCTGTGATGATTAAGCAAGGTTGTATTTATAAAATACATAGGACAGTACACAGAGTAAGCTATCACAAACTAGTATCTGATACTAATATTCATTAATAAAATACAAATAGTTAACATTATTATGTATCTACTGTGGTTTTGTTCTTTAACCTATTTAAATCACCAAACAACTCCAGTATTGTAAATTTACCACTCAAGTACTACAGCAATGATGCAGGCAAGATCTATCAATGGATGCTAATTTTGATGGATAAAAGTTTGTGAAGAAACAGCATATTTGCTTAGTCTCAATATATTTCCCCCACAATATTTATTAATCACAAGGAAAAACTGACTTTACAATGAAGAAATCCAGTAGATATCACTGTCAATACACGATCAAAATTAACATTACATAGCCTATGAATATCAAGTACTGCCTACCATGTTGCAGTGATGAGAACAATCGCACGTGGCACTCTATAACCTCCAACCAGCTATGAGAAAACAACAGACGTCAATCCATATCGACTGACATTCTGCAAAGTATCTGATCAATGCTTTTCACAAGTATCAAGGTCATAAAAGACAACAAAAGATTAAAAAGTTGTTACAGACTGCAAGAAATTCAGAAAACAAGAAAGACAAATGCAGCACGGCATTCTAGATGGACGTGGAACCAGAAAGTAAATAAGAGTGTAAGAACTGGTAAAATCTCTATAAAATCCACAATCTTCTTAACAGTATTATACCCATGTTACTTTCTGAGTTTCAATATATGCAGGTGTTTTGTAAGACAAACATCTGAAGCTGAGTGAAGAATTTATAAGAAATCTCTATTACATTTTTGAATTATCTGGAAGCCTAAAATTATTTGAAAATAAATAAGATAGAGAAGAAACAAATCTAGCAGATGTCACCATGATAAGGGATGAAGTATGAGATTGAAGGCAGGAAGAATAAGGAAATGAAGTAAAGTGTGTTGAGCTCACATGGCTAGCAAGTGTAAGTGACAACATTGTAATCCAGTCATTTGAACGACAAATTTCTACCTTTAAACTATTATAACCACTGCTCGGTAACATAGATATGCACTGATACATAATGACAACTTGGGAGATTTTAACCTCCTATCCCCGGGGGTAATCTAATGGTAAAAAATGTTTATTTCTATAATTTATTATTTTTATTATGTTACCAGTGCATATTAGTATAAGAGGTCCAGCTTGAAGACATCTCACTCTGTACAGTTATAGCCTCTAGCTCTAATCTTAGCATTTCCACTCTTTTCCCCTAACTCTCCTGTTTCCTCTTGACACTCATCTCAGATACACTCAGCACACACACACACATACACACACACACACATTCATTAATTTCATTTCTTCTCATATTTTTTAGAATATGATTTCTATGAAGGCAGGGATTTTTGCCTACTTTATCCCTAATTTCTTGTGTACGGTAAGCAATCAATTTCCTAAATGAATGAATGAAAGAATTCCCACCCTCATAGGGAAGGAAGGATTCCAACTGGGCCAGCCAGTGAGGACCTCACTGAGACAGATGGTGGTATTTAAGCAAGATCTGAAGGAGGTAAGGGAGAAAGCCAGGCATGTGACTGGAGAAAAAGAATCTAGGTCAAGAGAAGCAAATTTAAAAATCCTGTGTCAGCAGGCTGCCTTGCTTGTTCCAGAGCAGCACAGAAGCCAGTGCAGTCAGGGCAGACAGAGTGAGCAAGAGAGGCAGCGAGAAAGAGAGGCTATGGGACTACAGACACATAGGAGCTGCTAGATTGTAAAGACTTTACTTAGGGTGAGATGGAAGTCCAGTGGAGAACTGTGAGCAAAGGAGTGACCTTATTGGACTCACGTTTGAACTTCAGTTTGCCTGCTGTGGATCACTTTGTCTTCTGTGGATAAATTTCATTGAGCAAAACGGACGCAGGAAGACCAGTTAGAAGCTAATTCAGACACCTGGGTAAAACACTGTGATGCATGGACTGCATGGAGACAGATGTGGTAAGAAGTGGTACAGATATGTATGTACCTACATATAGGTTCCATGAGTAGTCCGTATCCAATAGTCTTGTTCTGCAACAGTTTTCTTCTGTGTCCCAGAGGAAAACTCTGACTTTCATGGAAACCTGGAGCCTCTCTTTTCACTGATTCTATCCTAGAATATGTGCTTCTCTGGTGGCACAGACTACCGGTAAGGAATATGCTTGCAATGCAGGAGACCTGGGTTCAACTCCTGGGTCAGGAAGATCCCCTGGAGAAAGGAATGGCAACCCACTCCAGTATTCTTGCCTGGAGAATTCCATGAACAGAGGAGCATGTCAGGCTACAGTCCATGGGGTCACAAAGAGTTGGACATAACTGAGTGGCTGACACTTTCACTTTTTCATCCTAAAATATGCCTTCAGCAGATTCCTTCTTGAAGCAGTCCTGGAATTCTCACCTTCTCACGCAGATTCTGCAACAACAGTCTGGGTCTGTATGTGTCTATTAGTCTTACTTCAAGATCACTTAAATTATAAACCACGGGATGCCATCACCTTCACTTTCCCCAGTTTTTGGCTTCCCTAACAAACCTATGGGGTTCAGATTTCAAAGTACAGTGGGAAAATATTCACCTCTATGAGAATGAAACTAGGAAAATCAGGATGAAGGACATCCATCCATAATTTAGTGATTGTTTATAGCTTGCCTTTTTATGAAGACTATACAGGAATGACTGCATCAAGATATTCTGCTTCAATGATCTTTGCCTGGGACAACATTTTTGCTCTGAGTTGTCTTTTGGAGAATTACTAAATTCCCAACTGATTTTTTATTTTAAAGATTTATTTATTTATTTATTTTGGTGGGGGTGGGGTGGGGATGGAGGGGAGCAGGCGGGCCACTTCTATTGGTCTTTCATTTGTCCATTTTCATCCATCTTTGTTCTTTGGCCCGTGTGGGCCTCCCATCGCGGCAGCCTCTGTTGTCGCAGAGCACCGGCTCTGGGCGCATGCGCTCCAGAGCTCCGGCTCGGTAATTGGACACATCGGTCCAGCCGCTCCGCGGCACGTGGGATCTTCCCAGGCCAGGGCTCGAACCGGCGCCCCTTGCACTGCAAGGCAGTGTCCTTACCCACTGGACCACCAGGGAAGCCCCCAACTGATTTTAGGAGGCATATTTTCCAACTAATGGTTGTGAGACTTGTACTTTTTTACCCTGAGAAATTAGACAGTCATCTTCTTTGGAAAATTATACTCAAAAAACCAAAGAATACCTTCCTAGGAGAATTTAGAAGCTGCCCTGTTGGAAGATTTAAAATATCTAAATATCTATGACCTCTTTTACTTGAATATTCTTTCGGAGTTTAAGCATTAAAGAAAAACTGATGAAATGTCTGAACCCTGCTTCCATCTCTTTTTTTTACTATCATAGGAAGGCATTATAACTTTTTAAAAATAAATCACAGCTAGTCCTATCAGTCAACAGGAAAGAAGGGGGCTGTTTGTATGGATACAATTTGAGCAACATTTTCCAACATCCTCTTCTACCTGAACTTTATTCCCCAACAATTCACATTTAAGTTTCATTTTAATACAACTTGCTCTGTGTGTATGTGAATTGCTACCAACAAAGCATCTAAATCTTCGCTGAGCTGGAGAAGCATGCTTATATAGGGTTTGCTAAAAATGTTATGGAAAAGCCCAAATGAATTATTTGACCAACCCAATTCATTAGCAGTTATTAATATATTTATTAACCATTTATAAGTTTAAAATTGAGGTCTATGTTAGGGAAGAAAGGTCCCAAGAGTAGAAGAAAATGGGAGACAAACCTGGAGAAGGAGGAGTGAATGCCCAGGGCTCATGAAGAACATGGGGATCCACAGAACAATAGAATAAACTAGAATCATGGAGAGGAAAGTCAGTGAAACCAACACAGAAATTCTGGTGACACTCTAGGATAGTCCTCTGCTACCTCCTTAAGAGCAGCTGAATCATCAGAGTCTTAAGAGTTTTAGGAAATTTAAACTTAACTAACTTATCTGCTCATTCTTCTCACAGGCATTCAAAGTGTTTTTTACACTCCTTTTACCCAGTTACTATGCAATAGAGAACTCTAGACAGGACTTTGAGGAAAAAAGGACAGTTTTTGGAGTATGGATTCCCCCATCATATTTAAAAATGTATGCCAATAGCTGTCACTCCTATGTTAGAATTTATTGCTAAAAATAAGGACCACATCAAGGGGTATGTAAGAGTAAAAAGTAAAATATAATATTTATTTCTCGAGTCAAATACTAACAAATAATATATAAAAATAAGTTATACACCTTTTAACTTCTACGATGAAAACTTTTCTGACTGGTTACTAATTAATTAGTGATTCAAATAAAATTTTGTGGTTATTGTGATTTTCAATGTAACTTTTTCATTACTGATTGAACAAATAATTAAGAAAGCTTTCTAATTGTCTGAATACATATTAGTGGAAACTTCATGTTAGGAATGCATTGTTCCTGGTTTGCAAAAAACAGGTGACAATATAAAGGGGTTTTGTTAGAATTTTTGAGGGAGTCTATATAAATAACTATGCTTCCTACTAATTCCTCCTACATTTAGAGCATGAAAAATCATTAGCATAATCAAAATGTCTTTTGTGATGTCAACAGCATTTTTTTAGACCTAAGATTTAGTTACTAAGTCTCTTAATAACTAGATATGTGGGATTCCTAATCTTGCCTTTTCAAAGTCTTTCTATTTAGATAGGATATTTTATTTAGCAAGGAGAAAGAATGTCATATGGTTAATGCCTGTGGTTTCACACATTCAAAACTGCTTTATTTTCCTTAGGGAGACATTTTTAAAAGAGTATTGGATGGATACTTATTCTCATGACATACATTCAGTACAAGCAGGTAAAACAGACGTTGGTCCACCTAGCCTCCCTCTAGGCTCCCTGGAACAAATTAATATTATCTCTCTCTCTCAATACTGTATATCAATTGTGATATAAGTAATCCTTAATGTAAAATACATGTTTGTTTTATCCAAATAAACATTCTATGATGATTTATAAAATGAACTTAGAATACATGATTAGACCAGGTAGTCCTCTGCTACCTCCTTAGAGCAGCTGAATCATCAGAGTCTTAAGAGTTTTAGGAAATTTAAACTTAACTAACTTATCTGCTCATTCTTCTCACAGGCATTCAAAGTGTTTTTTACACTCCTTTTACCCAGTTACTATGCAATAGAGAACTCTAGACAGGACTTTGAGGAAAAAAGGACAGTTTTTGGAGTATGGATTCCCCCATCATATTTAAAAATGTATGCCAATAGCTGTCACTCCTATGTTAGAATTTATTGCTAAAAATAAGGACCACATCAAGGGGTATGTAAGAGTAAAAAGTAAAATATAATATTTATTTCTCGAGTCAAATACTAACAAATAATATATAAAAATAAGTTATACACCTTTTAACTTCTACGATGAAAACTTTTCTGACTGGTTACTAATTAATTAGTGATTCAAATAAAATTTTGTGGTTATTGTGATTTTCAATGTAACTTTTTCATTACTGATTGAACAAATAATTAAGAAAGCTTTCTAATTGTCTGAATACATATTAGTGGAAACTTCATGTTAGGAATGCATTGTTCCTGGTTTGCAAAAAACAGGTGACAATATAAAGGGGTTTTGTTAGAATTTTTGAGGGAGTCTATATAAATAACTATGCTTCCTACTAATTCCTCCTACATTTAGAGCATGAAAAATCATTAGCATAATCAAAATGTCTTTTGTGATGTCAACAGCATTTTTTTAGACCTAAGATTTAGTTACTAAGTCTCTTAATAACTAGATATGTGGGATTCCTAATCTTGCCTTTTCAAAGTCTTTCTATTTAGATAGGATATTTTATTTAGCAAGGAGAAAGAATGTCATATGGTTAATGCCTGTGGTTTCACACATTCAAAACTGCTTTATTTTCCTTAGGGAGACATTTTTAAAAGAGTATTGGATGGATACTTATTCTCATGACATACATTCAGTACAAGCAGGTAAAACAGACGTTGGTCCAACTAGTCTCCCTCTAGTCTCCCTGGAACAAATTAATATTATCTCTCTCTCTCAATACTGTATATCAATTGTGATATAAGTAATCCTTAATGTAAAATACATGTTTGTTTTATCCAAATAAACATTCTATGATGATTTATAAAATGAACTTAGAATACATGATTACTCTTCAAGTTAGTATCAGTAAGAAAATCTGCTCAATGAATAATCGTGTAAATAATTATAAAGTTCATACACATCACATTCAGTGAGCACCCAATACAGCATAAGTAACTAACCTGCTAAATGCATTTTTACTAAAAGTATATATTTACTTAAACCTGGCTATGTCAGAAATATTCATTATTCTTTTACTTAAGTATATAGTAGAAATGTAGTTAAACTGAAAAATGAACAAGGATGTCATAAAATAGCATGGCTTTTTTTGTGTGGGTTGTTAGCAGATAGCAGGCACACTTTTTAGAACTGTATCTTGTGATATCAAGTTAGAAGCCTGATTTTCTGACTATGCACAGTCATATTTCAAATCAGTTTAAATATAGCTCTAAATTAAATGACCAAGTTTTATCTTTTGAATTTAGGTATTGGCTTCATCTTGTTTCCATTGTTTAGAAATTTGGGGCATTTTCAATATTTTTATGTCATACATTTATTTACAAGCAAAAAAAAAAAAAACACAATTGAAATAAGCGAACTCTACATACAAAACACCCACAGACATAGAAACAAACTAATGGTTACCAAAGTGGAAAGGGCAGGGAGGAATAAATTAGGAGCCTGGGGTTAACATATACACACATATAAAATGAATAACAAGAACATACTGTATAGCACAGGAACTCTATTCAATATTCTGTAATACCTATAAGGAAAGAGAATCTGAAAAAGAATATTTATATACATGGATAACCGAATCACTTTGCTGTGTATCTGAAATTAACACAACATTGTAAAACTATACTTCAACAAAAGAAAAGGTTAATATATAAAAGAAAAAATAAGAATAGAAGGGAAAATAGCTTTATATGACCATAAGACTCTGTGCCCTTCTAATGAAAAAGCTGTGATTCATTCTGCACTCAGAAACCTACTCCTCAAGTGTCTGGAGATACAAGTGTCTGTGGGAAATCATGGCACAAGGCTGGGGGAAAATAGTAGCACCAAGGAGTCCAAACAATCCGAAGTTTCAACACAGAGGTTCAAAACCCAGCTCTGCTCTGTAACCTGTGCAACCGCTGAGTAGTAGAAATAGCCAATCTACCCAGGACACTAGTGTAGGACACCCACATTTGAACCACTATATCATTTAAGCTTCACTAGAGATTACTTTATGGATTAGGAAATAGAGGTTACTTTGCTTCTCCATTTCCACTTGAGTAGTGAAGTAGAGACTAATCTCAGCTGGCCAATACCCAGAGCTCACCCTCTTAAACACAAATCTATACCTTTAAACCTCAATTTGTTGTTTAGTCGCTAAATTGTGTCTCATTGCTTTGTGACCCCATGGATTGGAGCCCACCAATCCTGTCCACGGGGTTTCCCTGGCAAGAACACTGGAGAAGGTTTCCACTTCCCTTTCTTCCATTTACACTGATACAAAATGATGCCATGGTTGAGTATACTGTACACTCTGCCTACTGGCACAATATAATACATTCAAGTATGCCTTGAAGGATGTCAAAAGCCTTTCACATTATAAATTTAGGTAAGTGTTGACAATTGCTAAGTTGGTGACAGAGTAGCTACTGTATAATGTCTGGAATCATAAAATGAAATTTTAAAGATTATCTTACACTTTTATTAAATTTAGATTCCCAAATCGAATAAATCTGACCTTATCTTGAAAGGGAAGATAGCTCCCAGGACCATCAACTATGTTAAATTACGTAAACTAATTTTGAAATATCAACTCCATTTGGTAACGCATAGAATTTTAACTTTTGGAAAAAACTTAAGGAATTCTTAGCTGGCCATGACAGATTCAAAAAATATTCATCTAAATTAGCAAGTTTAAAAAATCAGTTTTACGTTCCAGTCAGCACTGATAACAATGTTCTAGTGCAGAATTTATGTGGTTGATAGACTGGTAGTCTGCAAGTCCTGTTGACCGCCTGTCTTCTCAACTCATAAATAATATTGGTAGCTGTTTAAATGTCAGGTATCCCAGACTTTCACACTAGAGGAAGGCTTACTGAGTCACAGAAGACAGTGGCCCTAGACTTATTTATTCGATAGAGATTGCACACTTTGCACATTTTGAGTAAGTCACTAATCTTTGATGAACTTCTGCATGAATACCTATAAAGTGTTTTCCTTAGAGAAAGAGGCTGTTAGCACCTTGATATTCCAGGAACTATGTGAGAGAGCCTTGGTTTGGGTCCTTAACACATATGGTAGGGAGCTTATACTACTTTGGTGAATGTATATGTGAGGGGAAGTTGGGGAAAGAATGAGCAACAATGAACCAGATGTCAGTGGACTGCTTTTATATTTGAAAATAGTGACTGCACGTGATATGTTATATTTTAAGTCCACAGATAATATTTGGTTGTCTAAGATTCAGAACTGAATGATATCTGAAACGAATGATCTCTCAATCTCTGATTAAAATATTTGCATCAATGTTTCTCTGTTGTGCAGCTTAGTAAATTCTTCTCTGTATTTCCCCCATTAGTTTTACAAACTATTCTTTCTTTGTAAAATTGCTGCAACTTATTTTAAATTTTCTTTGCAAATGTATACTTTCCATGGAAAGCAGCCACTTCCAGAATACACTGTATTAGCCAAAGAGAAAAGATAGCCTTTCAGAGTTACATTAATTTGTCTTCCTTTCAGGAGCTGCTTTGAAAAATGACATGAGCCTGTCATAATTTAAAATGTGTATAAAATACAGATATACTATATATATGAACAAGGAAATGGCAACTCACTCTAGCATTCCTGCGTGGAAAATCTCATGGACAGAAGAGCCTGGCAGGCTACAGTCCCTGGGGTAGCAAAGAGCTGGACACGACTTAGTTACTAAACAATACTATATATAATTTCCTTAAACTTGATCAAAAGTATTACCTGCTGGACAAGTAGTATTTCATTTACTGCTTTTTAGTACTTTGTTATTTTTTAGTAAGAATTTTGAAAGTATTTCATGGGAAAGAAAACAAACAGGCAAAGATTTTCTAAAGAAAACTCAAAATAATTTGGGTATTAAAAATAAAATTACATTATTAAAAAGAAAAGTTTTCCATGCTTCTAAAAATGTTATACATAAAACTCTAAATCTAAATAATTTGGATAAATAATTGCCCACTAGAAACGATTTTTTTAAGGTATTTTTGTTTTTAATTTTGGCCTCTTTTGTTGGATTTTTATTTATTTATTTTCTTCTACCCCGTCCTTGGCC
Organism: Tragulus kanchil; assembly: GCA_022376925.1. Taxonomy (NCBI): domain Eukaryota; kingdom Metazoa; phylum Chordata; class Mammalia; order Artiodactyla; family Tragulidae; genus Tragulus; species Tragulus kanchil. Next base: position 97,222,060 of record JAIOJX010000030.1, read on the forward strand.
TGTGTGGGCCTCCCATTGCAGTGGCCTCTGTCGCTGCAGAGCACTGGCTCTGAACACGCGTGTTCCAGAGCTCCAGCTCGGTAGTTGGACACACTGGTCCAGCCGCTCCGCGGCACGTGGGATCTTCCCGAGCCAGGGAACGAATCGGTGCCCCTTGCACTGCAAGGTGGTCCTTACCCACTGGACCACCAGGGAAGCCCTAGAAACCATTTTTAAGTCTGTTTCCAGACTGCTGCCCTTCATTTAGCAGCTCCCCACTACGCCACTGTCACTGCTCTTGTGAGTGGGGGGAGCCAGATGTTGGTTGAGTTATGGCACCAGGACAGTCTTTAATAAATAGAGGCACATGAGATTAACATAAGCATTTGCTTTTAATTTATGGATATACAGAACTTTCAGGTAAAATAAAAAGCTTTGATGGTCCAAAAAACAAATAGGCTGAATTTCAAAGACATGATAGCTAACAGAATTAGATTATTGAACTAGTTTTCTGAGGTGTGTTCATCTACTAATAACAGAACATCCACATGCCTTGAATAATCTACTATTAAATCTTTCATCTGTTAAACCAACCATAAAATTGCTCCTTTCCTTACTATCAGATGACAACATTAATTTATAGTGACATATGAGTTCAACTGGGGAGATAATTACTCCTAGGAATACATTTACCTTGACCTGCATGAGCAAAATAAAACTTTGAATTTAAAATAAAATGAAAAATATTCTTATTTTACCATATGAACTTTCCATTGTGTACCCTTATTTAGCCAGTAAAAGGGTTCTATACATAACTGTTGCAAGCTTTGGTAGAAAAATAACTTTGGAAAAGGACAGATAAGTGCATACTAACTCATATAAATTTTACTTATTGTTCTTTACCTTTCAAATTTTAGTAAGACTTTTAAAAATATATGTGCTATTTTGGCAGAAGGTTAGATCCAAGGCTAGCTGGATGAGGATGCCAATCTACACTGTCACAGAGGGCTCTGTATTTAGAAATTGGCTTCATCAATGCTTCCTTGTCATCCATCTTGAAATCTGTTTAACATCTGAACAAGTGCCTCACATTTTCCTTTGTACTGGGCTGTGCAAATTTTGTAGCTGGTACGGATCTGATGTTCATCGTATCTGTGATTTTTAATATTGCTTAGATTATTAAAAGAACTGTAATCAATTTACATATTGTGAAAAACCACCTATTAGGTGCTTTGTGAGCTCCTTTTCTGGGAGAATTGCCTACTTGAGACTGGATGCGATAAACCACACTGCTGCTTTGTAATCCTGACCAAAGCCAATTGTTCGCTCCTCTCATTTTTCCAGATTTGACTCTTTCAGCTCTTCCTGGGATCAAATGTGATATCCTGGGAATAGCCTAATTAATTCTCTTTAATCTTAACCAACACCATGCAGATGTCAGTTACTGTCAACCAAATGAGATTTAACCAATATGCGTATTATTAATAGGGATTTGATTAAAATAAATCACAAAAACTCATTAAACACAGTTTCATGCAATACTTAGAAAAATGAGATGGAGTTATGACTAACATCAGAAAAGACACAATGTGTCACTTTTTAAACAATTTTCGAAACAATACGTTGGGCAACAACTTTCTATTATATTTTTAAAAATCCATATAAATGTGAATAGATTTTGGAAAGTATATTTTCAAATTGTTAACAGAGATGGTTAGAGGAGGTGGATATATAAACATACACACACACACACACACACATATATATATATATATATATATATATATATATAATAGGAACTAGCTCTAGGAGAATTTCTGGTTTTGCTGGACAAATTTTCACTTACCACAAATTTTTTAAATAGTCTTACCAAAATCTTTCTTTTTTAATTAGAGAAAACTTAAGTGATATTCCTAATAAAATAAATGTTTACATTAATGTGACTTCCCTTGTTGAGGAAATTAATTCACATTTTGAAACATATTTGGTCATTTTCTAAATAGATATTTTAAATTGTGATCTAGTAGTGAACTGTTGTAGTCACCTAAACAAATATTTGTCTCTTGACCATTTTAATTATTCAGTTATTTTATGTTTATAAATATTAAATTCATATGTTTGAGATTATTAAACATACAGACTCTTTAATGTCAAAGTATATAACACAGCCAGGAAAAATCAGTTAAGTAGCCTGATTCAGTGATTGCGTATAAAAATTTAGTCCATATCCTCAAAAACGTACAGTTCAGTGAACCAAACAGTAAGGAGGACATCATATTTTAATTCATATTATAAAGGAGAAAAATGACCTATTGGAAACTATTACAGATAGGAAAACCGATTTCTTGTTTTTATCTCTTCTTGGCCCTAAATAAGACTTGGTTCTAAGGGTTTCATGTAAGTGACTGTGACTAGGAAGCAAAATAAAGTCTGTATTGGGATATATTTGAAGAAATTATTTTGTTAATCTCAGAATATAATGACAGTTTAACAAATAAGATTCATGAACCCTATCACCTGAAATTATCTTGTAGTAAAAAGTTAACTATTTACCAAAGAAATTACCATTAGTGGTAAAGATACTGCTCATATCACCATGTGCATATTGCTATGAAAGTTGAAGTGTGAGTCACTGAGCTGTGTCCAACTCTTTGTAAGTGCCAGGACTATATTCCATCAGGTAAATCTGTTCATGGAATTCTCTAAGCAAGAACACTGAGGTGGGTAGAGCATTTCATTATACTGCAAACATTTTAATTTGTCCATAAAAGAGGCAACTGCCCAAATTTTTAGAGTATTCTCATCATCATTTGCAGACTTTCTTTGCAATATTTCCCAAAACCCCATTTTGCAACAGAAAATTACCATTTATCATCATCTGCCAAACTCAAGTATGTAAGTTCATTAGTGGAGAGTAAATTCATTCTCGATAATCTTTCTTTTTTAATTAGAGAAAACTTAAGTGATATTCCTAATAAAATAAATGTTTACATTAATGTGACTTCCCTTGTTGAGGAAATTAATTCACATTTTGAAACATATTTGGTCATTTTCTAAATAGATATTTTAAATTGTGATCTAGTAGTGAACTGTTGTAGTCACCTAAACAAATATTTGTCTCTTGACCATTTTAATTATTCAGTTATTTTATGTTTATAAATATTAAATTCATATGTTTGAGATTATTAAACATACAGACTCTTTAATGTCAAAGTATATAACACAGCCAGGAAAAATCAGTTAAGTAGCCTGATTCAGTGATTGCGTATAAAAATTTAGTCCATATCCTCAAAAACGTACAGTTCAGTGAACCAAACAGTAAGGAGGACATCATATTTTAATTCATATTATAAAGGAGAAAAATGACCTATTGGAAACTATTACAGATAGGAAAACCGATTTCTTGTTTTTATCTCTTCTTGGCCCTAAATAAGACTTGGTTCTAAGGGTTTCATGTAAGTGACTGTGACTAGGAAGCAAAATAAAGTCTGTATTGGGATATATTTGAAGAAATTATTTTGTTAATCTCAGAATATAATGACAGTTTAACAAATAAGATTCATGAACCCTATCACCTGAAATTATCTTGTAGTAAAAAGTTAACTATTTACCAAAGAAATTACCATTAGTGGTAAAGATACTGCTCATATCACCATGTGCATATTGCTATGAAAGTTGAAGTGTGAGTCACTGAGCTGTGTCCAACTCTTTGTAAGTGCCAGGACTATATTCCATCAGGTAAATCTGTTCATGGAATTCTCTAAGCAAGAACACTGAGGTGGGTAGAGCATTTCATTATACTGCAAACATTTTAATTTGTCCATAAAAGAGGCAACTGCCCAAATTTTTAGAGTATTCTCATCATCATTTGCAGACTTTCTTTGCAATATTTCCCAAAACCCCATTTTGCAACAGAAAATTACCATTTATCATCATCTGCCAAACTCAAGTATGTAAAAGTTGTCATTAGTGGAGAGTAAAACCTTTAGATTCATACTCCAGTTAAGTGTGCTCAGAAATAATCTGATAATGTCTTGTTCCAGAAAGTTGTGACATTGATTTTATGATGTTCATGTTGGAAAACATGGGAAACCTCACATGACAAGAACAGACTTTGCTAACATGACCAATAACAAAAGTTGAGTCTTGCCAGCATTTCTCAAGCTTTTTTGAAAATGGAAAACTAAAATAAATTCAAAAGCATCAGTTTTCACTTATATCAAATGTTAGTTTCCCAGATGGCGCGTATATTTAAGTAAACTGGTAATACCATGAAGATTTTGCACATGCATACATATCCACACACACCACAAATAAAATAAGAAATGAAGCAACAGTAAAAGTATTTATCTGTAAATTAAACTTGCTTCTTGTATCCAAACCTAAAGACATGTTTTCAGTCTGTATTTCTTGATAAACCTTGTGATGAGTTGAAGTGTGTTCCTTCCTCCACAAAAAAAGTTGTATGTTGAAGTCCTAACACCTAGAACCACAAAATGTGAGTGTATTTGAACACTGGAAGGTAATTAAGGTAAAATGAAGTCATATGAGCAGGCCTTAGTCAGGGATGACTAGCGTCCTTACAAAAATAAAAAATGACTAGGATCCAGACACATAGATACAGAGAAGACCTAGTGAACATAACAGAATAAGACCACAATCTACAGGTCAAGGAAAGAGGCCCTTGGAAGAAACTAACCTTGCCAAGGCTTTGATCTCTAGATTTCTTTTTCTTTTTGATTTATTTTTAATTTGAGAAGAATTGCTTTACAGTGTTGTATGGGTTTCTGTCATACATCAACATGAATCAGGCATAGGTATACATATGTCCCCTCCCTCTTGAGCCTCCCTGCCACCTCCCATCTCCTATCACCCCTAGGTTGTCACAGAGCACTGGGATGAACTCCTGCATCATACAGCAAACTCCCCCTGGTTGTCTATTTTACATATGGTAATATATTTGTTTCTACGCTACTCTCTCAATTAGTCTCATCTTTCCCTTCCACAACTATGTCCACAAAACCCCATTTTGCAACAGAAAATTACCATTTATCATCATCTGCCAAACTCAAGTATGTAAAAGTTGTCATTAGTGGAGAGTAAAACCTTTAGATTCATACTCCAGTTAAGTGTGCTCAGAAATAATCTGATAATGTCTTGTTCCAGAAAGTTGTGACATTGATTTTATGATGTTCATGTTGGAAAACATGGGAAACCTCACATGACAAGAACAGACTTTGCTAACATGACCAATAACAAAAGTTGAGTCTTGCCAGCATTTCTCAAGCTTTTTTGAAAATGGAAAACTAAAATAAATTCAAAAGCATCAGTTTTCACTTATATCAAATGTTAGTTTCCCAGATGGCGCGTATATTTAAGTAAACTGGTAATACCATGAAGATTTTGCACATGCATACATATCCACACACACCACAAATAAAATAAGAAATGAAGCAACAGTAAAAGTATTTATCTGTAAATTAAACTTGCTTCTTGTATCCAAACCTAAAGACATGTTTTCAGTCTGTATTTCTTGATAAACCTTGTGATGAGTTGAAGTGTGTTCCTTCCTCCACAAAAAAAGTTGTATGTTGAAGTCCTAACACCTAGAACCACAAAATGTGAGTGTATTTGAACACTGGAAGGTAATTAAGGTAAAATGAAGTCATATGAGCAGGCCTTAGTCAGGGATGACTAGCGTCCTTACAAAAATAAAAAATGACTAGGATCCAGACACATAGATACAGAGAAGACCTAGTGAACATAACAGAATAAGACCACAATCTACAGGTCAAGGAAAGAGGCCCTTGGAAGAAACTAACCTTGCCAAGGCTTTGATCTCTAGATTTCTTTTTCTTTTTGATTTATTTTTAATTTGAGAAGAATTGCTTTACAGTGTTGTATGGGTTTCTGTCATACATCAACATGAATCAGGCATAGGTATACATATGTCCCCTCCCTCTTGAGCCTCCCTGCCACCTCCCATCTCCTATCACCCCTAGGTTGTCACAGAGCACTGGGATGAACTCCTGCATCATACAGCAAACTCCCCCTGGTTGTCTATTTTACATATGGTAATATATTTGTTTCTACGCTACTCTCTCAATTAGTCTCATCTTTCCCTTCCACAACTATGTCCACAAGTCTATTCTTTATGCCTGTGTCTCTACTGCTGCCCTACAAATAGGTTCATCAATACCATTTTTCTAGATTCTATATGTATGCCTTAATATACAACATTTATTTTTCTCTGACTTACTTCACTCTGTATAACAAGCTCTAGATTCATCCACCTCACAAGAACGGACTCAGATCCATTCCTTACTATGACTGAGAAATATTCCATTGTGTATATGCACCACAACTTCTTTATCCATTCATCTGTCTATGGACATCTAGGTTTCTCAATGGCCTAGTTATTGTAAATAGTGCTGCAATGAGCATTGGGGTACATGTCTTTTAGAATGGTTTTCTTAGGGTACATGCCCAGTAGTATGATTGCTAAGTCATATGGCACTTTTATTCCTAGTCTTTGAAGAAATCTCCATACTGTTCTCCATGGTGACTATATCAGTTTATATTCCCACCAACAGTACAAAATAACATCCATAATTTTGAGAAAATAAATCTCTACTGTTTTAAGTCACCAAGTCTGTAGTACTTTGTTAGGGTAGCTTCAACCAGTTAATACAACAGTGCTCTTGAAAAATACAATGCTTTGAATATATTTTGATACCAGTTACACTCAGGAGCAAAAGTAGATTCTTAAAACAAGAGCTCTTCTGTTCACCAGTTTTTTAGGCCAGAATACTGGAGTGGGTTGCCATTTTCCTTCTCCATGGGATCTTCCTGACCCAGGAGTCAAATCTGCATATCCTGTGCCTCCTGATTTGCAGGTGGATTCTTTACCCACTGAGCCATCAAAGAAGCCCAGAATGAAGGCTTCATGATTATAATTAATTGAAGTGCATTATATTGAACACAAGGATAATTCAATACAATTATCCTCTACCATGACAAGCCTTCAGCATAGCCACCCAACCAGCACATTACCTCAATTATAACTTTACTGTGAAAAATGGTTCCTTCAAAGAGGGTTCTGAAGGTCAGTTACCAAGGTCTCAATGTCAAACATAAAGCCTTAAATATTCCAAAGTTTTCAAAGAATAAGGTATCATGTAATTAGGAAATGTTGCCTACTGAATTTAGCAGGTACTTAATTTGTTGATAATTTGGGATACTGGTGAGATGACTACCCTGGAGGCTTGTTATAGCAGCAGATAATTTAATAACTGGGAGATTTATGAGATGAACTTTGTTGGATATTATATTTATGAAGACTTAAGGCCTAAATGGGCTTTCCAGGTGGTGCTAGTGGTGAAGAACCCACCTGCAAATGTAGGAGATATAAGAGATGTGGGTCCAATCTGTAGGTCAGGAAGATCTCTGACCAGAGGTCACAGCAACCCATTCCAGTATTCCTGCTTGGAGACTCCCAAGGACAGAGGAGCCTGGTGAGCTACAGTCCATAGAGTCACAAAAAGTTGGACACAACTGAAGTGACTTAGCAGCAACAGTAGGAAGACCTAGATACTAGATGAGTGAACATGTTTTTCTCAAAAATTCACACCATTTACTAAGAAATAGAAGAGATATCCTTTGTGACTGTATCTTCATGTGTGCATAGCACAAGTTTTTGAATTATCTGTCCAGAAATGATCATTTTTCTCTTCTTAAGCATTTTTATGTGTAACAATTAAAGCACTCGGGGACAAGCAAAATTTTTGTGTTTCAGTATTTTTAGGTACTTTTTCTCAAATATCAGATCTAACTTCTCACTGGGCCAAAAAAAGTTCTCAATTCTTTCTCCATGATTAAAAGTAAAATCACCCCAAGTTATTGAAATGGGTATTTTAACCTTCATAGGCTTTTCTGCTAAGGTCCATCAAGATTTTTCATTGTCTTTAGTTGAGAGCTCTCAGTAATAAATCCTTTTACAATCCATAATATCTTTTATATAAAATTCTAGCCCTTGCAACAACCTGCAGCAACTCTATCAAAGATATATTCTTTTATAGTCCTTTATAGAGTTTACCTTGTCAGTTATACACTCCATTACAATCTTCTATGAAATTGCATCATGTGTTACTAAGCTAAAGAGTTTAGACTTAATCAAGGTAAAAGAATTATTCCAACTTTATGGCTGAGGGGTTTTCAACAGCTTTTCTGTAATTATGTGGGCCAAGGGAACTCAACCACAGTCAGTCTCCATTTACTTCTTACACGTGTGATGTAATAAATTCACAAGTTAGGAAAAAGCATTTCTATCCAGGCATGGGAAACAAAGCCTTGGAAACTGTCAATCAATCACACTTTTAACATTAAAGTAGCCATCAAAGTGCTAAAGTTAAGTGAGTCAGAAGTCTAAAACATCACTTTCATTAAATTTCCCTTTAAGCTGGGTGCTACAGTATATTACAGCATCACCAGTAAACCAAAAGGAGGATGAGATCAATGTAAACAGAAAAACAGCCAGATAAATGTAAGCAAAAAACATTTCCTCTTGACTGGTACTTCTATAAAATAAGAGAAAGAAAAACAAAAACACAAAAATGGCAGGTAAGGAAAAAGGATGTGTGGCTATGGAGTTGCATAACTCAGAACTCCCTTCTAGAATATGTGCTGCAAGGGGGGGGCGCGGTGCCTACGGACAGGACAGCTTCAAGCAGCCATATCTGCTTAGATCCCCCTCACTAGCTCCAGCAGATGAGGCCACATGGCCACTGGAAGCTCCTGGCCACAGTGCTGGCATAGAGCCAGCCCATTTGTGCCTCTACCCAGGACTTCTTTAGCGGACAACCAGTGCTCAAAGACAGGCCTGATCAAGATGTTCTTAGGCTCCATTGAAGGTAGGAAGTGCCTCCTCCCTAATCCTTCCTCCCCTTTTTCCTGTCATGGGTGTCCAGTGTCTGGCATCAGTGACACATCTGAGGGGTCGCCACACCTCCCTCCACTCCCTCCCCTCTTCATCTGTTCGATGCATTTCCCTCAGAAACCACTTGCAAATCTAGACCCAACTTGCCATCTGCTTCTCAGAGGCCCCAAAGTGACATATAAAGTCAGTGAGAGAAAAAAAATGCTGTTTTTCCTTGAAGAAAAATAATTATCTACTTTAACTATTTTGATTCCTTGCCAGTTAATGATAGTGAGCAAAATCTATAATTTGATGAAAGGTTTGACTTTAATGACAGAATAAACTAAAAAACATTTTTTTTTGATGTTTCTTCCTTTTAACTGCCTCTTCCCTACTTCCCTCCTTTAGTTTTTAGACAAAAACTGAAGCTTGACATGGAAATTTTACAGAAAAATATCATTGTCTTTATTGTAGATTTTAAAACTTGCAAACAATTTTTTGTAGTGTTCTTTGTAATGTCACTCATAGTGATAAATTTGGTAGACTATTTTAAGTGGACACAACCAAAGTAAGGTTCCTGCTACCAATGTAATTTAATGAAACCTACCACTACTGGATACTGACTAAGCTGCAAGGGTTCTTAAAGACATCTTTAGGAAGTTTCCACTCATGACTTTCTATTGGTGTGATAGTACATGGTAACACAAAGCCACTCAAGGTACTATTATTATTTATCAGTGCTCCATACATATATCCTTAGCAAAAGAGTAACGTCAAAGAAAACACTTAAAAAACATTTCCTCTTGACTGGTACTTCTATAAAATAAGAGAAAGAAACAAAAGAACTGTACACAAAAATGGCAGGTAAGGAAAAAGGATGTGTGGCTATGGAGTTGCATAACTCAGAACTCCCTTCTAGAATATGTGCTGCAAGGGGGGGGCGCGGTGCCTACGGACAGGACAGCTTCAAGCAGCCATATCTGCTTAGATCCCCCTCACTAGCTCCAGCAGATGAGGCCACATGGCCACTGGAAGCTCCTGGCCACAGTGCTGGCATAGAGCCAGCCCATTTGTGCCTCTACCCAGGACTTCTTAGCGGACAACCAGTGCTCAAAGACAGGCCTGATCAAGATGTTCTTAGGCTCCATTGAAGGTAGGAAGTGCCTCCTCCCTAATCCTTCCTCCCCTTTTTCCTGTCATGGGTGTCCAGTGTCTGGCATCAGTGACACATCTGAGGGGTCGCCACACCTCCCTCCACTCCCTCCCCTCTTCATCTGTTCGATGCATTTCCCTCAGAAACCACTTGCAAATCTAGACCCAACTTGCCATCTGCTTCTCAGAGGCCCCAAAGTGACATATAAAGTCAGTGAGAGAAAAAATGCTGTCTTTCCTTGAAGAAAAATAATTATCTACTTTAACTATTTTGATTCCTTGCCAGTTAATGATAGTGAGCAAAATCTATAATTTGATGAAAGGTTTGACTTTAATGACAGAATAAACTAAAAAACATTTTTTTTTGATGTTTCTTCCTTTTAACTGCCTCTTCCCTACTTCCCTCCTTTAGTTTTTAGACAAAAACTGAAGCTTGACATGGAAATTTTACAAAAAAATATCATTGTCTTTATTGTAGATTTTAAAACTTGCAAACAATTTTTGTAGTGTTCTTTGTAATGTCACTCATAGTGATAAATTTGGTAGACTATTTTAAGTGGACACAACCAAAGTAAGGTTACTGCTACCAATGTAATTTAATGAAACCTACCACTACTGGATACTGACTAAGCTGCAAGGGTTCTTAAAGACATCTTTAGGAAGTTTCCACTCATGACTTTCTGTTGGTGTGATAGTACATGGTAACACAAAGTCACTCAAGGTACTATTATTATTTATCAGTGCTCCATACATATATCCTTCATATAGGTAAGACCAAATTTGTGCATTACATACCAGCTGAAGTATATTATTAAAGCTCTCTCTTGTATTTGTATAACTGCTCTGCTGCTATCATATTTTGAATTAATAGAGACAACATATAGTATTAATTATTAGCATGTTCACAATAAGCCACAGCATTGTTTGTATTATATTATGGAGGTATAGAAAAATCCACTATCTTAATTGTATGAGTGATTTTCAGTTAGATCACCACAAAGATAAAATAATTGTATGTAAGTACAGAAACATGGAATATAGAGAGTACTAATTAGCATAATTATAATTGCCTTCTCTTCTGACCAGAAAACAAAAGCCATGAAGACTGGTAACTTGGTAAACGTTTGAGATTACTTTTAACTTTTAGCAATAAAATAAAAACAATCAACATTCTATTTGTCCACTGTTGTTAAATTTCAATGTCAAGAATCCTCTAATTCTTCCCAATATTTCCATTCTAATCTCCAACTATTGTCCAACACTAATTCAAGTGTGGCTGTTCCATTTGTTACTCCTCAAACCTACTTTTTATTTCCTGTCTTTTTGCTTTATTTATGCCATGTCCTATATTCAGATACCTGGAAGAACTACTGAAATTCACCTACTTTTCATGTCCAAAGAAATCCAACTTGCTGTTGATCACAGATAAAAGAGATCATCCTTAACAGATAACATGATCTTTTGTTTTGGAAATTTGTCTTTTCCTAAATTTACAACTCTTTACATATAACTGTAAGTTTCTTTAGTAATCACTCTCTCTTTTGTAACCATACCTTCTTTACTACCATGTTATCTCCATTCTTGGACTTACTTTTATTTTTTTTGTCTCTAAGTCATCATTTTTATTTTTCACCCATCTTTATTTTTTGACCTGTGTGGGCCTCCCATTGCAGTGGCCTCTCTCATTGCAGAGCATCGGCTCTGGATGTATGTACTCCAGAGCGCTGGCTCATAATTGGACACACAGGCCCAGCTGCTCTGCAGCATGTGGGATCTTCCCTGGCCAGTGTTGGAACCGGTGCCTCTTGCACTGCAAGGTGGACTCTTTGTCCATTGGACCACCAGGAAAGCCCTTGGACTTACTTTTTGACATATAGTGTTACCTACTTGAGCAAATCTTTAAGAGACGGTGTGAACATTGTGGGCTTCCCAGGTGGCTTGGTGGTAAAAGAATTGCCTGCCAAGTAGGAGATGCAGATTAGATCCCTGGGTTGGGAAGGTCCCCTGAGGAAGGGAATGGCTATTCACTTCAGTATTCTTGCCTGGAGAATCGTTGGGACAGCAGAGCCTGGTGGGTTCTAATCAATGGGGTTCCAAAGAGTTGGACATGACTGAGCTACTAAACCATCACCACCATCATCTGAATATGGTAGACATAACATCAGCATCCTTAGACATCTAAGGATATGTTTATTTTCCTCATATATTAGTGTTAATTCGCCTGGATAATAAATTCATTTCTCCTCACCCTTTTCCAACTTTTTTTTTTTTGGCCATTTCTATTGGTCTTTCATTTATTTATTTTCATCCATCTTTGTTCTTTGGCCTGTGTGGGCCTCCCATCGCAGTGGCCTCTGTTGTTGCAGAGCACCAGCTCTGGGTGCATGTGCTCCAGAGCTCCGGCTCGATAATTGGACACATTGGTCCAGCCGCTCCACGGCACATGGGATCTTCCCAGGCCAGGGATCAAACTGGCACCCCTTGCACTGCAAGGCGGTGTCCTTACCCACTGGACCACCAGGGAAGCCCCTCTCCTCACCGTTTTTTAAGACACTGAAAACATACTTCATTTTCTCCTTGTATCCTTTATTAAATGGATGAGCTTTCCAAAGTCCACTTATTTTTTACCCCTTTAAACAAGAAAAGTTGTAGATGACCTTGTGTTTCCTAGTGACTGTAACACTTTTCCAGTGTCCGTATAAGTTCTAGTCTTTTCTCAGTTATGCTGCTCAATCCACAGAGCTCTTTTCAATATAAAAAGATATGCTCTTCTTCAAGGAAAGAAGAATCTTCTTATTTCTTTGATTTTTCTCTACTCCTACTTTTTGTTCTATTTTCATCTGTAGCTCTCCTTAGGAAAGTATGGAAAGGTTTTACTTTCTTTAGAAAGGTCACAGCATTTTTTGACTCTACCTACCAGATTATTTATTTGCTCTATAGTTATTTAACCTAATATCTACCCCTTTAACAGATTTTAAACATTTTTTAGCAGTTTTCATTTTTTTCCTTAAATTTTGGCCTCTTTTATTGGTTTTATATTTATTTATTATCATCCATCTTTTACTCTGGGTGCATGCACTCCAGAGCACTGGTTCGTAATTGGACACCCCAGCCCAGCCACTCTACCTGGGTCAGGGATTGAACTGGTGCCCCCTGCCTGCAAGGTGGATTCTTTCTCCACTGGACCACCAGGGAAGCCCCAAATTTTTAAAGATTTTTATCTATTTTTAATATTCCTGAAATGTTTTATTCTTCTCTGGTTGTTCCCTTTTTCAGAAGCCGGGTCTTGTTTTCAGAATCAGCATCCTCTATAATCCCTCTGAGAACACTAATCAAAATTTCTTTCCTTTGTTCCCTAAATTATCTGTTCCCTTCCATGTCATTTGTTTTGATTGTCTATATTTGGTCTTTCTATTTCATGCTGTTAATTTCCCTAAATTGTGCTGATCCTTGGTTTTCTATACATACCATTAGGTAGCCAGCAAAGGTTCCCCAGCAATTGTGTAGTCTCTCTCTCACACACACAAAAGCATCTTCCTCAGTGAGAGGGCTGACAAAACTCAAATATGTTACTTCCAGACTTTGCTCTTTCTCTGCAGCATAAACACTTCCAAATTCCCTCTGGACATTTCCCAGGATGGGCCAAACTCTGTGTGACTCTATCTGTATGTACAGTGCTGATTAATTCATTTGTACATGCTTTCCCTTTCTAATGCTATATGCAAAAGGGCTTAACTACTTGATTAAACTCCCACTATGTTCTTCTCTCTCCTCACTTTATTTTCATCTGAATATAAACACTAACAGCTTTCCTTTTATTTTCTCAATTTTTCCTCAGTGCCTTGCTAACCAACCTATACTCACTCTCCAGAACTCATTGCCTACCTCCATTCTGTTTCTCTGAACTTTTTTTCCTCACCCTTCAAACACGAGATTTCACCCAGAACTATTAATCAACTGCGATCACTCATCAATCATCACTCTCTGCTCTCTGTGTCTTTCCACTGTTCACTGTGAGGACTGCTCAAGTTGCTGCCAGTAATCAAAGCTGGGAGAGGAGACCTTGACTGTTAAGTTTAGTTAAACAGTCATCCGGTCTAGATGGGGGATCTGTTGCCCTGGATCACCTACCTAGAACTTGGGGCCTCCTACCTGAATGGTCATTTCTTCTACCTCATATCCTTCCAAGAATTTTTTCTCCATGTCTTTACCCACCATATCTCTTTCCTTAGCTTCTCTTTCCATCAGCTTCTTTCACATCTTTGATACCTTTTTGAATTCCAATTTCTAATGAGTATCAAGCACCATTTTCTGCTGCTGTGTAAGGCAGGCAGTAGATTTGTGGAGAGCAGAAAGGAAACAAGAAGAGGTAGGGGGAAATTTTTTTTTACTTAGGGTGACAGAAACAAAATTTTCAAGTATTAAAACACCGATTTTGTTTTCCTGAAAACATGTTCCTTGCAGCCTTTCCAAAGTTTTTGAAAACTACCCAGAACAACAAAAAAATATTTGTTTTTTTTTCTTTGCTGTTAATTTCCTAAATTGTGCTGATCCTTGGTTTTCTATACATACCATTAGGTAGCCAGCAAAGGTTCCCCAGCAATTGTGTAGTCTCTCTCACACACAAAAGCATCTTCCTCAGTGAGAGGGCTGACAAAACTCAAATATGTTACTTCCAGACTTTGCTCTTTCTCTGCAGCATAAACACTTCCAAATTCCCTCTGGACATTTCCCAGGATGGGCCAAACTCTGTGTGACTCTATCTGTATGTACAGTGCTGATTAATTCATTTGTACATGCTTTCCCTTTCTAATGCTATATGCAAAAGGGCTTAACTACTTGATTAAACTCCCACTATGTTCTTCTCTCTCCTCACTTTATTTTCATCTGAATATAAACACTAACAGCTTTCCTTTTATTTTCTCAATTTTTCCTCAGTGCCTTGCTAACCAACCTATACTCACTCTCCAGAACTCATTGCCTACCTCCATTCTGTTTCTCTGAACTTTTTTTCCTCACCCTTCAAACACGAGATTTCACCCAGAACTATTAATCAACTGCGATCACTCATCAATCATCACTCTCTGCTCTCTGTGTCTTTCCACTGTTCACTGTGAGGACTGCTCAAGTTGCTGCCAGTAATCAAAGCTGGGAGAGGAGACCTTGACTGTTAAGTTTAGTTAAACAGTCATCCGGTCTAGATGGGGGATCTGTTGCCCTGGATCACCTACCTAGAACTTGGGGCCTCCTACCTGAATGGTCATTTCTTCTACCTCATATCCTTCCAAGAATTTTTTCTCCATGTCTTTACCCACCATATCTCTTTCCTTAGCTTCTCTTTCCATCAGCTTCTTTCACATCTTTGATACCTTTTTGAATTCCAATTTCTAATGAGTATCAAGCACCATTTTCTGCTGCTGTGTAAGGCAGGCAGTAGATTTGTGGAGAGCAGAAAGGAAACAAGAAGAGGTAGGGGGAATTTTTTTTTACTTAGGGTGACAGAAACAAAAATTTTCAAGTATTAAAACACCGATTTTGTTTTTCCCTGAAAACATGTTCCCTTGCAGCCTTCCAAAGAGAAATCCTAAATCAGTGTATTATTTAAAAAGGAACGGATAGGGACTACCCAGAACAACAAAAAAAAATGTCATTGGTCAGCTTTGAGTTCTGAGGCTGAATTTCTCCTACAGCTTTAGTTTGGCAGTGGTTATCAATGCCAAAAATTTGTATAGACAAGTCGCTAAATTAATTTAGTATTAACAATGTTATATTCAAGCCTGGAGGATTTATATTATGACTTTTATTCCATACTGCTGAAAGATGACCATGACTCACGTGGTGATTGATCCAGAGGCCTATCTTCTAGGACCCTAGAAGGATATGACACAAAAGAAATCACCTCCTACCCTCTTGAGGAGCTCACAAAGAAGAAGAGTAATGTAGGAAAAATAAGGAATTATAGACTTGGATTTTCAAGTTGCAATCAAAGTAACCAGAAGGAAACCTAGACACATCTATAATAATTACTGGTGTGTTTCTTTGGGAGAAGTCAGGGGTCTGCAGACAACCTGCTCCCTCCCTCCTGCATATTTTCAGCTTTAATAGTAGTGCTGTGTGCAACAAGGCATGGCAGAAACAGCCAAAAGGAAGTCTTGAAAAGGCAAATAGAATTATAATGAGGCATTGCTCTTGGTCTTTTTTGATGTTTACAAGGAAACTAGAAGTTCCAACATGAAACTTTGTGAGGAAATTTGTAAGGTCCAATGGGTAAGTATGGGCTGCATGGATTGTGAACAAAGAAGGTAATTTATTCAAGGTCATCATGGAAGGAAGCAAATAGGCACGACTATGGCCCTCAACATCTGATGCCAGGACACTAACAGGTGAGATCATTCCTACTTTAACTGGCCAACAAAAAAAAATTTTTGACCCCACTAGGCTCTCTTTCCATCAGCTTCTTTCACATCTTTGATACCTTTTTGAATTCCAATTTCTAATGAGTATCAAGCACCATTTTCTGCTGCTGTGTAAGGCAGGCAGTAGATTTGTGGAGCAGAAAGGAAACAAGAAGAGGTAGGGGAATTTTTACTTAGGGTGACAGAAACAAAAATTTTCAAGTATTAAAACACCGATTTTGTTTTTCCCTGAAAACATGTTCCCTTGCAGCCTTCCAAAGAGAAATCCTAAATCAGTGTATTATTTAAAAAGGAACGGATAGGGACTACCCAGAACAACAAAAAAAAATGTCATTGGTCAGCTTTGAGTTCTGAGGCTGAATTTCTCCTACAGCTTTAGTTTGGCAGTGGTTATCAATGCCAAAAATTTGTATAGACAAGTCGCTAAATTAATTTAGTATTAACAATGTTATATTCAAGCCTGGAGGATTTATATTATGACTTTTATTCCATACTGCTGAAAGATGACCATGACTCACGTGGTGATTGATCCAGAGGCCTATCTTCTAGGACCCTAGAAGGATATGACACAAAAGAAATCACCTCCTACCCTCTTGAGGAGCTCACAAAGAAGAAGAGTAATGTAGGAAAAATAAGGAATTATAGACTTGGATTTTCAAGTTGCAATCAAAGTAACCAGAAGGAAACCTAGACACATCTATAATAATTACTGGTGTGTTTCTTTGGGAGAAGTCAGGGTGCTGCAGACAACCTGCTCCCTCCCTCCTGCATATTTTCAGCTTTAATAGTAGTGCTGTGTGCAACAAGGCATGGCAGAAACAGCCAAAAGGAAGTCTTGAAAAGGCAAATAGAATTATAATGAGGCATTGCTCTTGGTCTTTTTTGATGTTTACAAGGAAACTAGAAGTTCCAACATGAAACTTTGTGAGGAAATTTGTAAGGTCCAATGGGTAAGTATGGGCTGCATGGATTGTGAACAAAGAAGGTAATTTATTCAAGGTCATCATGGAAGGAAGCAAATAGGCACGACTATGGCCCTCAACATCTGATGCCAGGACACTAACAGGTGAGATCATTCCTACTTTAACTGCAACAGAGACCTCAGTAGATTCAAAAGACTCCAATATCAATTAAATAGCATCTTTCACTCCCCCTTCACTAGATGGTTATATAAGCTCCAACTATATATTCATCAACATCATCTAAAGATTAGCACAGCAGAGTTTAAACACTGAGCACACACCTGAGACATCCAATTACCTGAGAAGGCCATTTAAATTATTAAATATATATTACTTATCACATATAATACATGTATTGGGAACCTGCTACGTGTTCAGTAAGTATATTAGAAATAGATTGAGCCAAAGAGGAAAAAATTCTCCATTATCACAAAGCTTTTATTCTACTGAAATTATTGGTTCACAGTAACTTTGATAGGCTTATACTAAATATATTTTCCCTGAGAACTGTAGTGTTTTTTCCAGTGCAAGATCTCTAGCAGTCTCCTGATGCTCTCAGAATCTTTGCATGCATTTTGCAGGTCTCAAGGGCAATTTGTGTGTGTGTGTGTGCTTAGTTGCTGAGTCGAGTCGTATTCACCTCTTTTGACTCCACAGACTGTAACCCACCAGGCTCCTCTGTCTCTGGGATTTCCCAAGCAAGAATATCAGAGTGGGTTACCATTTTTTCCCCAGGGGACTTATCGACCCAGGGACTGAAACCGTGTCTCCTGCATTGCAGGCAGATTCTTTATCATGGAGCCACCTGGGAAGTCCCCCTTTACTGTCCCCACCAAGGACAATTTCAGGCCCTGTATATGTGAACTAACACAAATATTTGATTGTCAAATCCAGCTGACATGAATCAGGTATCTTACCCACTGTCAAGCTTTACTAATAATATCAAGAATACAAATAATCACAGCCAGATGAAGAAGGGAGAAATCTAAATACACAGTCACAGGTCCCTCTTCACATCAGTCACACCCCATCATGGGCTTCTGATGGCCCGAAACTTTGTGAGGAAATTTGTAAGGTCCAATGGGTAAGTATGGGCTGCATGGATTGTGAACAAAGAAGGTAATTTATTCAAGGTCATCATGGAAGGAAGCAAATAGGCACGACTATGGCCCTCAACATCTGATGCCAGGACACTAACAGGTGAGATCATTCCTACTTTAACTGCAACAGAGACCTCAGTAGATTCAAAAGACTCCAATATCAATTAAATAGCATCTTTCACTCCCCCTTCACTAGATGGTTATATAAGCTCCAACTATATATTCATCAACATCATCTAAAGATTAGCACAGCAGAGTTTAAACACTGAGCACACACCTGAGACATCCAATTACCTGAGAAGGCCATTTAAATTATTAAATATATATTACTTATCACATATAATACATGTATTGGGAACCTGCTACGTGTTCAGTAAGTATATTAGAAATAGATTGAGCCAAAGAGGAAAAAATTCTCCATTATCACAAAGCTTTTATTCTACTGAAATTATTGGTTCACAGTAACTTTGATAGGCTTATACTAAATATATTTTCCCTGAGAACTGTAGTGTTTTTTCCAGTGCAAGATCTCTAGCAGTCTCCTGATGCTCTCAGAATCTTTGCATGCATTTTGCAGGTCTCAAGGGCAATTTGTGTGTGTGTGTGTGCTTAGTTGCTGAGTCGAGTCGTATTCACCTCTTTTGACTCCACAGACTGTAACCCACCAGGCTCCTCTGTCTCTGGGATTTCCCAAGCAAGAATATCAGAGTGGGTTACCATTTTTTCCCCAGGGGACTTATCGACCCAGGGACTGAAACCGTGTCTCCTGCATTGCAGGCAGATTCTTTATCATGGAGCCACCTGGGAAGTCCCCTTCACTGTCCCCCACCAAGGACAATTTCAGGCCCTGTATATGTGAACTAACACAAATATTTGATTGTCAAATCCAGCTGACATGAATCAGGTATCTTACCCACTGTCAAGCTTTACTAATAATATCAAGAATACAAATAATCACAGCCAGATGAAGAAGGGAGAAATCTAAATACACAGTCACAGGTCCCTCTTCACACATCAGTCACACATCTGGGCTCTGTGGCCCAGAATAACAAATGAGGTCTTGACTAAGATGAGCATGTCTACCTCTCATATGATGCTCCTTATACGCATCATAGCTTATCAAATAGCTGCACTTTATACCCAGATATTTTCAAAGCTTACATGATACTGTTTGGAGTCATATTTCTTAAATCCATAGATTTCATATTTGTTTACTATAAGCAATCCTAACCCAAGAAACACCTGATAAGAGAACTCAATAGATAAAATTATACTCCTGATAAATACTGGTTAATTTTCTAGCAGGTGTATTATTACAAGAAAATTAGACCAGGTTACTGCTTGCTTCTTTGTCAGGAGCATCCTTTGCCTCTACTCCTAAAGGCTAGAAAGGGAGCCCAGGCCAGATAATCAACTGCATTCTTCCCAATAGGCCAAATAGCTTTGAGGAACCATCCCCAGGGCCTCAGGCTTATTTAGTTACACACTTTCTTCTGCCATGTGCACGTTCCTACTGACAGGGCATTTTGACATGGTTGAAATCAAGGCTAGATATTTCCAAAGGACCTACGGTTTCCTGACACTGTGCTCCCTCAGTTAAATTTGGATACCTCTATGCCACCCAACTGGAGATGCAGAGAATGAGGAAGGGTGGGAGCTTTGACCTCTGACATCCTTGCTCTTCCTAACTCCCTTTTTTTAATTCCCAATAACCCACCAGAACTTGACTGATTTCCTGGCTTTATCCTTTATGCAAAATTGGATGCTTTAATATATTCTTAACACATTAAAAGAGAGCTAAAGGGATTTATTGATTTTTAAAATTTCATGACAAAACATGGTTTCTTTTCTTTAAGAGTCAAGAAAGTCATCCTGTGATTAAAATTTAATTCAAGGCCTTTTTAAGTAGAGGGATTTACATTTCATGCATGTCAGCAGCTCAACATTGCAAGAACCAATATATTGGGGCCTTCTGACTTTGCCCTCTTTTCATTCTCCTCATAGCCAGTGGATGAATGTTTGAGCTCCACTTAGCACATCTGGGCTACAGGTGTTAAGAATGATAGAAAGGGAGGTGTCAACCCTATTTTCCCATTCCCCTCTTTCCCAGGACGGGGAACAGGCTGTTGTTTCTATCTCTTAAACCTGAAATATATTGCACAGTAAGGACAAGCCAGAAAAAAATGAGTATTTTACCTGGATTAAAACAATAATGTTGCTCTGAACAAAATGATACTTCAATTTGTAAAGAGGAAGGAGGAAATTTAACAGTTCTTAAAATTTACTTTGCCAGAGATCTAAAATATTCATGTCTACTACATCACACATACACACATATGCATATATACTAACACAATCTCTCATTGTAAGTGAGCTATCGTCTTTATATTTATATAATCTAGATTTATTTAAATACTATTATACTGCTTTATATCAGTCATGTGGCCTATCCATCTGAATGAATTTTTCTCTCACAGATTGTATAATCTTCTATCTCATAAATATTTTTTGTAACTTGAGTTCCCCAGACATCAGATTCTGAGAAAGAACTCAGTACATTTGTTAGGGGTGGTTCAGACAGTAAAGAATCTGCCTTCAATGCAAGAGACCTGGGTTCAAGCCCTGGGTTAGGAAGATGCCCTGGAGAAGTGAACAGCTACCCATTCCAGTATTCTTAATTTTTTATTATTATTATTATTTTTATTATTTTATTATTTGTTTTTTTTTATTTATTTATTTTCGTCCATCTTTATTCTTTGTCTGGTGTGGGCTTCCCATTGCAATGGCCTCTCCTGTTGCAGAGCACCAGCTCTGGGGGCATGCACTCCAGAGTGCTGGCCCGTAATTGGACACACCAGTCCAGTTGCTCTGTGGCACGTGGTATCTTCCTGAGCCAGGGATCAAACCGGTGCCCCTTGCCCTGCAAGGCGGACTCTCTGCCTACTGGACCACCAGTGTAGCCCCACTCTAGTATTCTTGCCTGAAGAACTGCAAGAATGGAGGATCCTGTTGGACTATAGTTCATGGGGTTGCAAAGAGTCAGACACAATTGAACATCTAAGCATATTGGGATCAACATCTGTAGAGGAAAGGGGAGAGATGCAGGACTTGGTGACTACAACCTTAGTGGATCCCTCAGGGAAGGAGATTTGGTGCTGAATGGTCCTACAAAGTTGTACTGAGTTCAGGGGAGATGATTGGTCCTTTGAAACTTCATATCCATAATTTACTGAATATGAGCTATGTGGCGTTCAGGTGACACAATCCCAGAAGGGCTGACAGCTGAAGGCTGCCTATGGACACTCACAGCAGGAAAGGCAACAAGTCTTTTTCTTCCCATGGCAGGGAAATCTGAGTGGTGCATTTTCCCTCTGGGATTTTAGTCAGACATGCTCTTCCAGAATACAGACACCAAAGAGGCAGATTTATTAATAGATTTGAGTAGTGAATCAATCACTACGTTCAGACATTAAAAATGACCCCTGAAATAATTATTGTACTACTGAAATCTGTGCAGGACTTAAAAATTCACTACAATAGGTTACTCTTTTGTGCTTTAAACTCTGAAGTTTTAACTGTTCCTACACATCCAAAAGATATGAACGCTATACCTTTAAATAGGTGGTCTATTTATCTGTCTTAATACAGGCGGTCATAAAATGCTGTCAGTCATTCAAAGAAAAATTTGGGGTTTTTACACTTAATAATGATCAAGAAATGAGTTCAGAATAAATCATGTTTACATTCATGGTATCTTTTATATAGAATGGCTTGCTAGGTTATGACTCAGTGACACTGTCAAAAAGTGATAAATGGAAAGAAAAGCTTTTCTTTATGTAACAGACATACTTCTTGGTCAATAGTATTATCATATCATTTGTTCCTCTATGCAATCTCAGGTTATGTACTAATATTCTTTTGTTGTGCTTCTGAAGGATTCAATACTAATCTGTATAGTTTTTAGGCCAACTTCTTTGAGACAGCTCTACATGCATGAAAAAGCAAACTCAGGTTTCATTACCTAAGATGAGTACTATAAAGACTTCGTTGTTCTTAAAGAAAACTTTATGATATTTTGATTAAGAACAAAGGTCAAGATGGTCATTATTATCTCTGGCAAACAAGAGTCATTGAAATATTTGAAAAAATCAAAATTCTTCACTTAATATTAAAAAATTACAGGTAAGAACAGAAAAAGACAATCCAATATTTGAATGTTCAAGTTGGATACTGGTGTTACAAAAAAGAATATAAAATATAAGCTATTTCTTATGGGTGTCAGCATGGATCAAGTAAGAACCAGAGTAGGGGTTTTACATTAAGTCTACAATCTCTGGCTCAGGGAGATGATTGGTCCTTTGAAACTTCATATCCATAATTTACTGAATATGAGCTATGTGGCGTTCAGGTGACACAATCCCAGAAGGGCTGACAGCTGAAGGCTGCCTATGGACACTCACAGCAGGAAAGGCAACAAGTCTTTTTCTTCCCATGGCAGGGAAATCTGAGTGGTGCATTTTCCCTCTGGGATTTTAGTCAGACATGCTCTTCCAGAATACAGACACCAAAGAGGCAGATTTATTAATAGATTTGAGTAGTGAATCAATCACTACGTTCAGACATTAAAAATGACCCCTGAAATAATTATTGTACTACTGAAATCTGTGCAGGACTTAAAAATTCACTACAATAGGTTACTCTTTTGTGCTTTAAACTCTGAAGTTTTAACTGTTCCTACACATCCAAAAGATATGAACGCTATACCTTTAAATAGGTGGTCTATTTATCTGTCTTAATACAGGCGGTCATAAAATGCTGTCAGTCATTCAAAGAAAAATTTGGGGTTTTTACACTTAATAATGATCAAGAAATGAGTTCAGAATAAATCATGTTTACATTCATGGTATCTTTTATATAGAATGGCTTGCTAGGTTATGACTCAGTGACACTGTCAAAAAGTGATAAATGGAAAGAAAAGCTTTTCTTTATGTAACAGACATACTTCTTGGTCAATAGTATTATCATATCATTTGTTCCTCTATGCAATCTCAGGTTATGTACTAATATTCTTTTGTTGTGCTTCTGAAGGATTCAATACTAATCTGTATAGTTTTAGGCCAACTTCTTTGAGACAGCTCTACATGCATGAAAAAGCAAACTCAGGTTTCATTACCTAAGATGAGTACTATAAAGACTTCGTTGTTCTTAAAGAAAACTTTATGATATTTTGATTAAGAACAAAGGTCAAGATGGTCATTATTATCTCTGGCAAACAAGAGTCATTGAAATATTTGAAAAAATCAAAATTCTTCACTTAATATTAAAAAATTACAGGTAAGAACAGAAAAAGACAATCCAATATTTGAATGTTCAAGTTGGATACTGGTGTTACAAAAAAGAATATAAAATATAAGCTATTTCTTATGGGGGTGTCAGCATGGATCAAGTAAGAACCAGAGTAGGGGGATTTCCTAACACTTAAGAGTTGTGGTCCCTCTACAACCTGCTCTCAGGAAGCCCCCTTCTGCACTATAGGCAGACATCTGGATGAACAGCCATCGGAATTGCTAAAGGAACTCTCACACATTATTACATTGCATAAGTGATGATAAAAAAAATCCTTGTTTCTTTTCAAGAGGCATAATATTAACTTGTAAACTAAAGAAAGGCACTGCATTCTTAATTTTTAATTTAATAAGCTTAAAATATTGAACTGTTGTTTGATGCTATATTACAAACATCTTAAGGAGAAATGAACTGTGGTACAAAGAATAAACGTAGACTACATGACTGGGAAGCTTCATTTCCAAAGTCATCTCTGAGAAATAGATTGTTTTATATGTAGTCTTTATACACCTTCTCATTGTAGAGAAGGTGTATAAAGGTGTATTCTTTTTCTCTTTTTTTAACTTTAAAGTGCTGTTTAAGAATGATACATTAGTCTGCAATGACCTTTTGCTGGTTTTAGTCAGTAAGTCATGTGATTCTTTTGTGCTCCCATGGACTATAAGCTGCCAGGATCCTCTGTCTATGGGATTTCCCAGGTAAGAATGCTGGAATTGGTAGCCATTTCTTTCTCCAGAGGATGTTTCCAACCCAGGTATCAAACCCTCATCTACTGCACTGAAGACAGACTCTTTACTGCTGAGCCACTGGGGAAGCTGCAATGACCTTAGCTGATGTATTTTGGATGCTTATTGATGGCATCTGGTGGATTAAAAGAAAGAAAGTGAAATAGAGGCTTCTCATCCATCTAGTAATTTTAAGAACTATGATCTCACATTGCAAATGATAGATATTAATTCTAAAGCCATATATTAAGCAATATATTCTAGAAGTATCAGTACATACTTGCAGAAAACAATGTTAAAATCAAAACCAAAACTACCCGAAAGTTATGCAAATCAGTAATTAGCCTGGTATAAATTTTCCAATAATTATCAAAATTCTTCACTTAATATTAAAAAATTACAGGTAAGAACAGAAAAAGACAATCCAATATTTGAATGTTCAAGTTGGATACTGGTGTTACAAAAAAGAATATAAAATATAAGCTATTTCTTATGGGGGTGTCAGCATGGATCAAGTAAGAACCAGAGTAGGGGGATTTCCTAACACTTAAGAGTTGTGGTCCCTCTACAACCTGCTCTCAGGAAGCCCCCTTCTGCACTATAGGCAGACATCTGGATGAACAGCCATCGGAATTGCTAAAGGAACTCTCACACATTATTACATTGCATAAGTGATGATAAAAAAAATCCTTGTTTCTTTTCAAGAGGCATAATATTAACTTGTAAACTAAAGAAAGGCACTGCATTCTTAATTTTTAATTTAATAAGCTTAAAATATTGAACTGTTGTTTGATGCTATATTACAAACATCTTAAGGAGAAATGAACTGTGGTACAAAGAATAAACGTAGACTACATGACTGGGAAGCTTCATTTCCAAAGTCATCTCTGAGAAATAGATTGTTTTATATGTAAGTCTTTATACACCTTCTCATTGTAGAGAAGGTGTATAAAGGTGTATTCTTTTTCTCTTTTTTTAACTTTAAAGTGCTGTTTAAGAATGATACATTAGTCTGCAATGACCTTTTGCTGGTTTTAGTCAGTAAGTCATGTGATTCTTTTGTGCTCCCATGGACTATAAGCTGCCAGGATCCTCTGTCTATGGGATTTCCCAGGTAAGAATGCTGGAATTGGTAGCCATTTCTTTCTCCAGAGGATGTTTCCAACCCAGGTATCAAACCCTCATCTACTGCACTGAAGACAGACTCTTTACTGCTGAGCCACTGGGGAAGCTGCAATGACCTTAGCTGATGTATTTTGGATGCTTATTGATGGCATCTGGTGGATTAAAAGAAAGAAAGTGAAATAGAGGCTTCTCATCCATCTAGTAATTTTAAGAACTATGATCTCACATTGCAAATGATAGATATTAATTCTAAAGCCATATATTAAGCAATATATTCTAGAAGTATCAGTACATACTTGCAGAAAACAATGTTAAAATCAAAACCAAAACTACCCGAAAGTTATGCAAATCAGTAATTAGCCTGGTATAAATTTTCCAATAATTATCATCCTATGCTGTTTCAAAAAGTGCTGAATTTAAGCAATTTAGGCAGCCAGAAGTACAGACAGTAGCTTCTTAAGAAATTGTAAGATGAGATCAAAAGTGATTCTAGTTATTACAAAGGCATCAATGTCTAAACTGTGTGTGAACACTTAATAGTTTCAAAATGAATAGAAATAGAAATAATATTCTTTGGAATGTGTTACATATATAAGTAGGATTTTAAATGTATTTGTAATAAAAGCAAAAAATAATTTTATCTAGATTCACAAGAATTTATATCATAATATTGTGGGATCGTTCAATTAGAAAACTGTGGCATTAACATATCTGGTGTCATCTATAAATGAACATATATAGAGTATTTGAAATTAGTTGAAGATGTCCCTTATGGTCTAGTGGTTAAGAATCCACCTGGCAGTGCAGGGGACACCGGTTTGATCCGTGCTCTGGGAAAATGTCACATGCCTTGGGGCAGCTAAGCCTGTGTGCATAGCTACTGAAGCCCTAGCCCTGGAGCACATGCTCTGCAATAAGAGAAGCCGCTGCAACAAAGAGCCTGCTCACCACAACTGAAGAGCAGCCCCTGCCTACCACGACTAGAAAAAGTCTGTGCTGCAATGAAGACCTGCTACTGCTGCTTAATCACTTCAGTCATGTCTGGCTTTGTGTGTGTGACTCCATGAACAGCAGCCCATCAGGCTTTTCCATCCTTGGAATCCTCTAGGCAAGAATATAGGAGTGGGTTGCCATGCCCTCCTCCAGGGAGATTTTCCCAACCTAAAGATGGGACATTGCAGGCAGGCATTGCATTGCAGGCAGATTCCTCACCACCAAGCCATCAGGGAAGCCATATATATAATTTTGAGACCCCATGGACTGTAGCTCGCCAGGCTTCTCCACCCATGAAATTCTCCAGGCAAAAATACTGGAGTGGGTTGCCTCCTTCTCCAGTGAAAACCTAGGGCCACCAAAAATTAATAGATTGAATAATTTAAATAAATCTAAAATAAAATTACTTGAACAAAATTCATAGGCAAGTCCTTCTTAAAGTCTTTTTAACTTTAAATTTCAGCTACACTTTCCCTTGATGTAAAATAGCACTTAGACACATTTCTGTATGAAGAAAACTTATCCTGTATAAATGACAGGTTGCCTTTAAAAACTTGTATAATTTGGGCAAATTACTCCATTCTTGACTGCAAAAATTAATTTCTATAATAAAAATGATTAAATTTAAGAGAATTTTTGTAAAAAAAATAATAGTTTTTTGTTTAGTAAAGCAAGAGATACATTTTATCATCATAATACAACTGGCATCTTTAAGCTAAAGACATCAAATCTCCAGATTCAAGTCCTTTTTTTGATTTTCTGGAGTCATAACTTTTTGGTGGATTTCTAAAAGTGATACGTGCAATTTTTTTCAGGTACTAATTACAAATGAGATTTCATATAACTCAATAATAATGTTACTTTTGAAAAGTCAGATAATTCAGAACATGGATCACAACCTGCTGAATCATACTTTATCTCTTTTAAACCAGTCCTTAGAAAATAGACTCTCAGCATGGAGTATTTCTGGGAATGAGATCAGAGAGCACTTAGCTGGCAGAAATTCTGAATTTTTTCACAGATAATTTTCAGCCTAAAGAATTACTTTTATATGTCCCTCTCTTAAATCAGGGACTGGTTTCGGTGCCTGAAGCTATTTCACAGACTATAAGGTGTTCTGATTATTGCTGAGGAGACATTGGCTTATAGGGCCTCATCATATAATATTTAAGAAGTATAAGGAAGCACTGCTTTTTCTTTGCACTTTCTCAGAACAGATGCTTCTTTAAAAAGGTGGATTTCTGGGCCCCATTTCAAACCAGAAACTAGAGGTAGATATATAGTTTTAAAAGGTCCTGGAGTTATTCTTATGCATTCTGAGGTATGAACACTATCAATCCAAAGGACGACATAGTGACCTAATTTATATAGGAGTCCTTAATAATAGATAAACCTAGGCTGATCTCTGTGGAGATGAGTATGAAATGGGTCATTGTGAAATAAGACATCTAGATAGATATGCTATGTGTCACTTTATGTTGGAGTGAGCTGTTTAAAAATGAAAGATGTATTTTAGTATTCTGATCAGGCAGAAGGAAGCAAAGTGTAGCAGACAACTGCAGTTATTAAAATAAAATTACTTGAACAAAATTCATAGGCAAGTCCTTCTTAAAGTCTTTTAACTTTAAATTTCAGCTAATTCCCTTGAGGGCACAGAAAGTATAAAAACATCTTATAAATACATCAAACTTGTATAATTTGGGCAAATTACTCCATTCTTGACTGCAAAAATTAATTTCTATAATAAAAATGATTAAATTTAAGAGAATTTTTGTAAAAAAAATAATAGTTTTTTGTTTAGTAAAGCAAGAGATACATTTTATCATCATAATACAACTGGCATCTTTAAGCTAAAGACATCAAATCTCCAGATTCAAGTCCTTTTTTTGATTTTCTGGAGTCATAACTTTTTGGTGGATTTCTAAAAGTGATACGTGCAATTTTTTTCAGGTACTAATTACAAATGAGATTTCATATAACTCAATAATAATGTTACTTTTGAAAAGTCAGATAATTCAGAACATGGATCACAACCTGCTGAATCATACTTTATCTCTTTTAAACCAGTCCTTAGAAAATAGACTCTCAGCATGGAGTATTTCTGGGAATGAGATCAGAGAGCACTTAGCTGGCAGAAATTCTGAATTTTTTCACAGATAATTTTCAGCCTAAAGAATTACTTTTATATGTCCCTCTCTTAAATCAGGGACTGGTTTCGGTGCCTGAAGCTATTTCACAGACTATAAGGTGTTCTGATTATTGCTGAGGAGACATTGGCTTATAGGGCCTCATCATATAATATTTAAGAAGTATAAGGAAGCACTGCTTTTTCTTTGCACTTTCTCAGAACAGATGCTTCTTTAAAAAGGTGGATTTCTGGGCCCCATTTCAAACCAGAAACTAGAGGTAGATATATAGTTTTAAAAGGTCCTGGAGTTATTCTTATGCATTCTGAGGTATGAACACTATCAATCCAAAGGACGACATAGTGACCTAATTTATATAGGAGTCCTTAATAATAGATAAACCTAGGCTGATCTCTGTGGAGATGAGTATGAAATGGGTCATTGTGAAATAAGACATCTAGATAGATATGCTATGTGTCACTTTATGTTGGAGTGAGCTGTTTAAAAATGAAAGATGTATTTTAGTATTCTGATCAGGCAGAAGGAAGCAAAGTGTAGCAGACAACTGCAGCAGTGGACCACAGATAAAATCAACTTGGCTTTACAATATCAGAAGGAAAAGACTGACTATGAGAAAAAATACCAAATCATTTACAAGACCTGGTAGATGATACTCTGGATAGCAAGGACCTAAGGCAAGTGTCTTGGAAAGGGCACCAGATCTGACGTGACAGTCCCAGAGAGGCATCAAACTTCTGGGAGAGAAAGCAGCATCTTGGAAGACACCATATTTCTTGGAAATTTATTGATGAGGGGGCAAAAAGAGGTTACATGTAAAGAAAGTTATCAAACAAAAAATGACAAAAAAAATCAGAAGAGAAAAAAAAAATAAAATATGTCATCTAATTTTATAGAAACTATCCTATTCTATAAAAGTAGAAATAAAATGAACCCAGGAACCAAGTAAGTCAAAAAACTTGCCACACCACTTTCCCATAGGATCATCAAACGATGTTGTCCAGAAAAATTCAACACAATTCAAACAAACAGGAATCTACTTCAATAGCACCCATTCCAAGTAACTACTAAAAACATACACATATGTATATATATATATATATATAATGTACTGTCTGCTATGTAATTTTGTATTTCAGATATTACATATACATAATATTTATATGTAATGTCATATAATTATATACATATATAATTCAAATTTTTCAGATGATGAAAGCACACAAATACACATACAAACATATATGACAAAGGAGAGGAGAGGATAGCATAGGATCTAGCATAAATAGCCAAGACCATCAGTAAGAACAAAGTTAAGGAGTGTTACTACCTGAGATCAAGACATACACTAATGTATCAATAAAGGACGACAAATTTTAAAGTGACCCCTTTAAAAAATTATATATAGGGCATTTTCCTTTGAGGTATGAACACTATCAATCCAAAGGACGACATAGTGACCTAATTTATATAGGAGTCCTTAATAATAGATAAACCTAGGCTGATCTCTGTGGAGATGAGTATGAAATGGGTCATTGTGAAATAAGACATCTAGATAGATATGCTATGTGTCACTTTATGTTGGAGTGAGCTGTTTAAAAATGAAAGATGTATTTTAGTATTCTGATCAGGCAGAAGGAAGCAAAGTGTAGCAGACAACTGCAGCAGTGGACCACAGATAAAATCAACTTGGCTTTACAATATCAGAAGGAAAAGACTGACTATGAGAAAAAATACCAAATCATTTACAAGACCTGGTAGATGATACTCTGGATAGCAAGGACCTAAGGCAAGTGTCTTGGAAAGGGCACCAGATCTGACGTGACAGTCCCAGAGAGGCATCAAACTTCTGGGAGAGAAAGCAGCATCTTGGAAGACACCATATTTCTTGGAAATTTATTGATGAGGGGGCAAAAAGAGGTTACATGTAAAGAAAGTTATCAAACAAAAAATGACAAAAAAAATCAGAAGAGAAAAAAAAAATAAAATATGTCATCTAATTTTATAGAAACTATCCTATTCTATAAAAGTAGAAATAAAATGAACCCAGGAACCAAGTAAGTCAAAAAACTTGCCACACCACTTTCCCATAGGATCATCAAACGATGTTGTCCAGAAAAATTCAACACAATTCAAACAAACAGGAATCTACTTCAATAGCACCCATTCCAAGTAACTACTAAAAACATACACATATGTATATATATATATATATATAATGTACTGTCTGCTATGTAATTTTGTATTTCAGATATTACATATACATAATATTTATATGTAATGTCATATAATTATATACATATATAATTCAAATTTTTCAGATGATGAAAGCACACAAATACACATACAAACATATATGACAAAGGAGAGGAGAGGATAGCATAGGATCTAGCATAAATAGCCAAGACCATCAGTAAGAACAAAGTTAAGGAGTGTTACTACCTGAGATCAAGACATACACATAGTGTAGTTTCTCTGAGGAGAAATAGATCAATGGAACTGAACAAAGTTCAGAAAGAAATGTATACATACACTATCACCTGATTTAGAACAATGTTACCATTGCAAACGCGTGCTTTGGGGAAAAAATGGTCTTTTCAATAAAAGGAACTGATATCTGAATGGAAAAAGAAATCAGTCTTGACTCCCACCTCACAGAGTACCAAATGAATAAACAAATAAATCCAATAGCTTATATGTGGAGGAAAAGGATATTATTTAAGGAAAAAAAAACCCAGAATATGTGCACAACTTTAAGGAAAAGAAAGATGTCCAGAAAACACAAGCCATAAAAAGACTGATAAACTGAATCTTGTTAATATTAAGAAATTTTGTTTACCAGGAACGTTATCAAGGGGATGAAAATTTTCCAAATACTTCTGACAAGGGTTCATACTCAGATTTAAAGAACTCCTATGAATGAATAAGAAAATAAGCTGTCCAACAGCAACAACAATAATAAACAGTCAAAAAAACATGAACAATCACTTCACAAAAGATAACTGTCAGAATGCTCAAAAAGCACACAGAGTACTACTCGTTGTTTTTCAATTGCTGCTAAGTTATGTCTGACTCTGTGTCCCCATGGACTGTAGGCTGTTAGGCTCCTCCTCTGTTCATGGGATGTAGATTAGCAGCCATTTTCTTCTCCAGGGGATCTTGCTGACCCAGGGGTCAAACCCGCATATCCTGCTTTGCAGGTGCATTCTTCACCACCGACTATCTGGAAAGCCCACTAAGCCACAGTGTGATACCACCAGACATTGAATAGAATGACTGAAATAGGATAGAAACATTTATATGAATGTTCATAGAAGCCCTGGGTTTTTTTGTTTGTTTTTTTTAGTGCCTTTTTTACTTCATTTGGCTATGCCAGGTAAGTTGCAGCTTTGATCTTTGATATCTGCTGTGGCATGTAGGCAGGATCTTCTTAAACTGAGGCAGGTGAACTCTTAGTTGTGGCATGTGTTGTGTTCCCTGACCAAGGATCGAACATGGGACCCCTGCATCGAGAGCACAGTCTCAACCACTGAACCAGCAGGGAAGCCCCAAAGCACTGTTATAGTTGTAAAAAGTACTTTATAAAATGAACTGTTCTCCAGGAGAATAGCAAAAACTGTACTTTATTCATTCAATAGGTTATTATAAGGCAATTAAATAAAATAACTGACCTAGTTCTATATAAATCAACATGTACACATCATAATATTTGGTAGCTGTGCTGGGAACCCAATTGCAAAATTTTGTATACTACTTGAAATCCTATATCTTGTTTCACAATTTCCTTCATGTAGTGGGGTACAAAAATAGATATTAGAATTACAGTAAAAACTTTGGGGAAAGCAAAGAGGGAAACGGATGGGAGAAGAGACTTCAGATGCATCTCCAGTGTCTTACTTCAACAAAAGAAATTAAACAAGAAAACTATAAAGAAAACACTGAAAAATTAATATCTGCTTAATTTTAAAAGTTGGTGCATTGTTTACATTGCTTTCTATACTCATTTGCATTGCTTTATGCCATTTGAATTTTTCACAGTGGTTGTGACACCAAGAACTAATTATTGACAGAAAAATAGTTTTAAAAAAAGGACTGTCAACTTTACATTAAGAAATATCTGAAGTTTGTCTTTTAACTACCTGAGAAATAAGATTTTACAAAAATGAAGTAAATTACAGTGAAAATATGGTTAATTATGGTGAAGAGTCACACACTCAGTAAGTGCCCAAGATAAGTACATGTTTTAAAAGACAGTGTTCTGGGGAGAATGAAATACTAGTTGGAAGGGAACTGTATGTTCTGGATAAGATACTGAGACATCACAAAGAGACAAACCCCCAAATATTACATCAACATTCATCATATGAACAGGATGATTGAAAATGGCCAGATTCCTGAAGCTATTCCAGAGATGTTCACATGAAGCCAAAATCCAGTGTGATCATTTTGAAATGTTACTGTTTTTCATTTTAAAAACCAAGCAGCATTTTAAGAGAAAATTGAATTTCTAGTCCTAGGTACTCCTGCTTACAACTGCAAGGGAGACTAATTCACCGTATCATATGAAAATACTGCATGTATTATATGCATATGTGGTGATCAGGGAATTCTGCCATAATTCATTTTATGAGGTAGTCATTTTTCTTTAAGATATTCTCCCACTATGAAATTATCTTTTAAAACAGCTGGCATCTTTGATTCTTAACACTAGCTGCGCAATAGAATTTCCTGGGAAATATGAATATGTACCCAAAAAAAGTTGTCAATGTCATATACTAGTAAAACCCGGTTATTATAAGGCAATTAAATAAAATAACTGACCTAGTTCTATATAAATCAACATGTACACATCATAATATTTGGTAGCTGTGCTGGGAACCCAATTGCAAAATTTTGTATACTACTTGAAATCCTATATCTTGAATTCCTCATGTAGTGGGGTACAAAATAGATATTAGAATTACAGTAAAAACTTTGGGGAAAGCAAAGAGGGAAACGGATGGGAGAAGAGACTTCAGATGCATCTCCAGTGTCTTACTTCAACAAAAGAAATTAAACAAGAAAACTATAAAGAAAACACTGAAAAATTAATATCTGCTTAATTTTAAAAGTTGGTGCATTGTTTACATTGCTTTCTATACTCATTTGCATTGCTTTATGCCATTTGAATTTTTCACAGTGGTTGTGACACCAAGAACTAATTATTGACAGAAAAATAGTTTTAAAAAAAGGACTGTCAACTTTACATTAAGAAATATCTGAAGTTTGTCTTTTAACTACCTGAGAAATAAGATTTTACAAAAATGAAGTAAATTACAGTGAAAATATGGTTAATTATGGTGAAGAGTCACACACTCAGTAAGTGCCCAAGATAAGTACATGTTTTAAAAGACAGTGTTCTGGGGAGAATGAAATACTAGTTGGAAGGGAACTGTATGTTCTGGATAAGATACTGAGACATCACAAAGAGACAAACCCCCAAATATTACATCAACATTCATCATATGAACAGGATGATTGAAAATGGCCAGATTCCTGAAGCTATTCCAGAGATGTTCACATGAAGCCAAAATCCAGTGTGATCATTTTGAAATGTTACTGTTTTTCATTTTAAAAACCAAGCAGCATTTTAAGAGAAAATTGAATTTCTAGTCCTAGGTACTCCTGCTTACAACTGCAAGGGAGACTAATTCACCGTATCATATGAAAATACTGCATGTATTATATGCATATGTGGTGATCAGGGAATTCTGCCATAATTCATTTTATGAGGTAGTCATTTTTCTTTAAGATATTCTCCCACTATGAAATTATCTTTTAAAACAGCTGGCATCTTTGATTCTTAACACTAGCTGCGCAATAGAATTTCCTGGGGAAATATGAATATGTACATTTTTCAATTTTTATAATTTACATCATTTTCATAATGCCATTCATGCCCACCATACACGTGCATGAACTACATATACTCAGTATACACACACCCACTGCAGATATGCAACCAGAGCACATATCTTCCCAAGAGAAGTGTTGCATAATTTTGGTTACATCTGTGTTTAGCATTTATATTATTATGAAAATAAATGTTTTTATTTGACAAGCTACTGCTTCTTTCAAGTTATTATTATTTTTTGATTTGGATCTATATTCATGCAGGTAAGTTTCTGAAATGTTCAATGACTTTTGGCTGTCTACTCATAATTAAGAGTTGTACTTTAGAATATGGAGTGGAAACTTTGTATGCATGGACAGAGTTGTCAAATACAGCTCCATTGTAGAAAATGACTAGATTATATTGAAGAATATCACATCATCAGCATCTTTAAATGTTTTCTACTATACTTCCTGGAGAATAATTCTTACATCTGTTGGTTGGAGGGTATAAACCTAGTTTCCAAGGCTCTAGGATCTAAGAAATGAACAAAGCTGAGAGACGGATCAGCAGGGGAAAGCTGGGCAATCTCATTAGTCATCAGAAAAAAGAAAATTAAAATTACAGTGTGATACAGCCATATGTACCAGATAATAGCATGTACTGGTGAAGGTGAGAAGCAACTGAAATACTCACGAATGCTGATGGGAGTATGAATTTATGCAACCATATTAGAGAAAGGTTTAGCAACATGAACTAAAGGAGAATATATGCACACCCTACAAGTGGACAACTCCACTCCTCAGTATATACCCAAAGGCATATATACATTCATATATGTTTCAGTTAAGATTAAACAAACATGACTCTTAAAAGCCCAAGGTTCCACGAAAGAAAGTAGGACCAGAAAAAAAAATATATTAATTCCATTTATGTAAAGTTCAAAATGGGCATCACTAATCTGTGTTGTTAGAAGTCAGAATAACAGCTCCCCTCAAGAGAGGAAGAGGAACTGGGTGAGAGCACAGGTGGAGCGTCTAAGGAGCTCATCATGTTCTCATTTTTTTTTTTCTCAATTTACCTAAGTATATTCAATGACAAAAAGAAGTTCTCATTCTCCTATGAAACCACTGATCTCAGCCACCTTTATAATTTAAAACATCTTTTTTTCATAATGCCATTCATGCCCACCATACACGTGCATGAACTACATATACTCAGTATACACACACCCACTGCAGATATGCAACCAGAGCACATATCTTCCCAAGAGAAGTGTTGCATAATTTTGGTTACATCTGTGTTTAGCATTTATATTATTATGAAAATAAATGTTTTTATTTGACAAGCTACTGCTTCTTTCAAGTTATTATTATTTTTGATTTGGATCTATATTCATGCAGGTAAGTTTCTGAAATGTTCAATGACTTTTGGCTGTCTACTCATAATTAAGAGTTGTACTTTAGAATATGGAGTGGAAACTTTGTATGCATGGACAGAGTTGTCAAATACAGCTCCATTGTAGAAAATGACTAGATTATATTGAAGAATATCACATCATCAGCATCTTTAAATGTTTTCTACTATACTTCCTGGAGAATAATTCTTACATCTGTTGGTTGGAGGGTATAAACCTAGTTTCCAAGGCTCTAGGATCTAAGAAATGAACAAAGCTGAGAGACGGATCAGCAGGGGAAAGCTGGGCAATCTCATTAGTCATCAGAAAAAAGAAAATTAAAATTACAGTGTGATACAGCCATATGTACCAGATAATAGCATGTACTGGTGAAGGTGAGAAGCAACTGAAATACTCACGAATGCTGATGGGAGTATGAATTTATGCAACCATATTAGAGAAAGGTTTAGCAACATGAACTAAAGGAGAATATATGCACACCCTACAAGTGGACAACTCCACTCCTCAGTATATACCCAAAGGCATATATACATTCATATATGTTTCAGTTAAGATTAAACAAACATGACTCTTAAAAGCCCAAGGTTCCACGAAAGAAAGTAGGACCAGAAAAAAAAATATATTAATTCCATTTATGTAAAGTTCAAAAATGGGCATCACTAATCTGTGTTGTTAGAAGTCAGAATAACAGCTCCCCTCAAGAGAGGAAGAGGAACTGGGTGAGAGCACAGGTGGAGCGTCTAAGGAGCTCATCATGTTCTCATTTTTTTTTTTCTCAATTTACCTAAGTATATTCAATGACAAAAAGAAGTTCTCATTCTCCTATGAAACCACTGATCTCAGCCACCAGAAATGGTTTGAAAGTTGTTGAATTGAGCGCAAGTTCTCCTCAGTGAATGTGCCTTTTATGATCAGTGACAGCCCCACCCTTCTGAGGATCAGTTCATCAGGAATGAATTCTCTGCAATAAGCATGTCTCTGACAATTAATTGATGAAAAAGATTTCATCTAGGATAACACTGCAGCTAATATTACCCTAGCCTTTACAAAGCTAACATTAAACTAGTCAAGACCAGAATCCCACACTTCCCCCTAAACTTTGTATATAAGATCACCATCTGCTCTACTCAGAGACACTGCGTCTGACTAGTATAGTGCTCCTTCATAAAAACAAACAGTAAAATCAACCATCTTTTTATTTTAGATACTGAGTGGTGTATCTCTGTATATACAGAGATTACAATGAAATGTCTTTTAAATTCAAGAGGTCATCTACTTCTGACCAAGATGAAGGGATTAGGACCAGGTTTATGCTATTGTCTTAAATAACCGAAAAACAGACAAAAATACACAAATCACTAGGTTTCAAGACTTTGGATATTAGTCAGTGAAAGACAGAATTTTTAGAAGAGGGAAACAGATCCCTGGGACTGTCCTTGCTTCCTGCCTGGAGAAAATTTCAGATCATGGGAAAGAAAAGAAAAACCCAGGGAGATACTGATCTGAGGAGACTGAGCTAACCATCTCCATGTTTTGAAGCACTCAACTGTCCTATAAACATTTATGTTATATTTAGGCT
This sequence comes from Tragulus kanchil, assembly GCA_022376925.1. Classification (NCBI taxonomy): domain Eukaryota; kingdom Metazoa; phylum Chordata; class Mammalia; order Artiodactyla; family Tragulidae; genus Tragulus; species Tragulus kanchil. Next base: position 97,259,784 of record JAIOJX010000030.1, read on the forward strand.
TTTCTCAATTTATTCTTCTTGGGAGGTCAGTTTAGTTTTTCTTCTGCAGTAATGGGGAAATTAATAGCAACTACCAAAGGAGGATGTTTAATAGTAAATGAATAGGTATAAAACATACAGAATACAGCCTGATTAATAAAACTCATCAGTACAAGCTCTTAGTATTAGTACTCCTTAACTAGTTAGCAATCAGGGAATGACAGAGCTCCCAAGCCTGAAGAGAAACCAGGGTTAGTCATGGGCATTTGACTGCTGTCAAACTCCACTATGGAAGACTTTGAGGTTATCAGATGGACGTTAGGCAGTACAGATGTCTAACTGGGAGATTTCCACTATAGTAGTAATGGGACATAGTGAGTTGCTAAATGTATTCTGTACAAACTCAGATTACTTATAATTTACTCTCAAAATTCTTCATGGAAATATTATTAGTGACATACTATATGTAAATCTTTTCTAGTGTGACATCTAAAATAACATTTGCTTACTATTTTCTTAAAGTATATCATATCTTCAATAGTCTGACACTATTTAGAAGACAAAATACATACCACTGTTCAGAAGAAAACCTTTCTGTGTTTAAAGATAATGGATGCCAGTCTCTTGTCTACTTTCTTTTGCCTTGGGAAAAGGATTGGGCAAAACTGTGTGGAAAAACTTAGCTGCATTACACAGCCATCTTGAAACATGCTTCTGGTTTAGAAACCTTGGGGCAGTTTCTTTTTGTCTACTTCATGAAAAATTTTTTAGATACTGAGTGGTGTATCTCTGTATATACAGAGATTACAATGAAATGTCTTTTAAATTCAAGAGGTCATCTACTTCTGACCAAGATGAAGGGATTAGGACCAGGTTTATGCTATTGTCTTAAATAACCGAAAAACAGACAAAAATACACAAATCACTAGGTTTCAAGACTTTGGATATTAGTCAGTGAAAGACAGAATTTTTAGAAGAGGGAAACAGATCCCTGGGACTGTCCTTGCTTCCTGCCTGGAGAAAATTTCAGATCATGGGAAAGAAAAGAAAAACCCAGGGAGATACTGATCTGAGGAGACTGAGCTAACCATCTCCATGTTTTGAAGCACTCAACTGTCCTATAAACATTTATGTTATATTTAGGCTTTTCTCAATTTATTCTTCTTGGGAGGTCAGTTTAGTTTTTCTTCTGCAGTAATGGGGAAATTAATAGCAACTACCAAAGGAGGATGTTTAATAGTAAATGAATAGGTATAAAACATACAGAATACAGCCTGATTAATAAAACTCATCAGTACAAGCTCTTAGTATTAGTACTCCTTAACTAGTTAGCAATCAGGGAATGACAGAGCTCCCAAGCCTGAAGAGAAACCAGGGTTAGTCATGGGCATTTGACTGCTGTCAAACTCCACTATGGAAGACTTTGAGGTTATCAGATGGACGTTAGGCAGTACAGATGTCTAACTGGGAGATTTCCACTTAGTAGTAATGGGACATAGTGAGTTGCTAAATGTATTCTGTACAAACTCAGATTACTTATAATTTACTCTCAAAATTCTTCATGGAAATATTATTAGTGACATACTATATGTAAATCTTTTCTAGTGTGACATCTAAAATAACATTTGCTTACTATTTTCTTAAAGTATATCATATCTTCAATAGTCTGACACTATTTAGAAGACAAAATACATACCACTGTTCAGAAGAAAACCTTTCTGTGTTTAAAGATAATGGATGCCAGTCTCTTGTCTACTTTCTTTTGCCTTGGGAAAAGGATTGGGCAAAACTGTGTGGGAAAAACTTAGCTGCATTACACAGCCATCTTGAAACATGCTTCTGGTTTAGAAACCTTGGGGCATTCTGAACTTCCTTCTGAAAACTTTCTGGATAGAATGAATTAGCTGGCAGAGGAAACCCAAATATTATACTTACTTTGGCATTTAAGTGAATTACAAAGGTTTTGCTGGTTACTTTAATACAATTTCAAACTGTATGTAGAGCTGAATGCTTTAGACATGAAATCTTTATCATTAGATTTCTCAGTCATCACGGCAGAGTACTTACTGATGTAAAGAACAGAATCGAGCATGGAGCCAAGACAGACTTTAATGTTCATCTCTCCCCAGGAGACAGCCAGATGGCTGCTTAGTACTTTAGCTTGGCCCTGCTACCACTTATCAACTGTTTAGATTTTCAGTTTTAGGCAGAATATTAATTCCCTGCTTCAACATAAGGAGTTCTCTTTTATAATTACACTCATATATAACCTCACTTTTCCTATGTCTAAAAGTTACCAGAAGATTCTCATAAAATTATTTTTGTCAAAGTCAAGAAATTTTAAAGAGAATCATGCAACAATGACAGGAAAAGTTTAAAAAGTGTGGATTTGATTATTTAGTTTTGTAGGTAAAATTATATTTAAAAAATAATTCATTTTAAACATTTAGTTTTGCTTGCTAGAGCTATTACCATGTCCTGGAGTGTGACTCATTTTAACTCTTTTAATAAATGCATTTTAATAATCTGCATTTTAACAAATGCAATTAATAAAAAGAAAATCTTGCAAATTAGCTGCAATCCCAGAAGTGCTCATCTTAAAACATATTAAGTCTGTTTAAAGAAAATTTTGGTCTTTTGATTCAATACAGATATCTGCTAAAGGTACTTGTATTTGGGGGTCAGAGGGAAACAGAGTGAAGTCATTGAGAAAAAGGGAGAAGCAGAATCACTGAGAGAAAGGGAGAAGCAAAGATGTCAGAACAATGAGGAACTGTTTCATTTATACTAATTGGAGAGAAGTCCCCATGCTTAGTGGGGTTATAAGCATTTATTTTCATTTCTTTTCTACTCACCTCTTCTTCTAACCATATAACTGGCTTCAGCCTCAGTCACTCTAATTAAATTTTTGTCACATAATTGCTGATGGCCTCCCTCTTGCTAAGTTAAACAGCTTTTGTTTATAATCTGCCTCAGCATTATCTGTGCTGTGTGCAATCTGCTTCTCAAGATGGCCTCTTCTTTGGAACACATGACCCTATACTGTTTTGACAAATTTTAGTATTCTTTCTATTTCATTGGCCAGTCTTTTCTTCTAAATCTTTTTCTTCACCAACATACATCAGGCACTTCCACTTCAGAAGTTCCTTAATCCTGCCACTGCTTAAAAGAGTGAATTCTGATCTACTGCTCCAATTCTATTCCCAACCTTTCATACATTTTATATCCAAATTCATTCCTGATTCTCTCCATCAAAGAAAGTTTTTTCTATTAACTTTCCTACCATTCATCCTAAAGTACATGCTAATTTTAACTCACCATGCTCCTTAACATTTATTCAAACCAAGTCTTGTAAGTTTTATGCAAATCATGCCCCTAACATCTATTTCATTCTCACTGGGCTGATCTGTATCTAGATAATAGGGTAGAACCTACATGTTAAGCACCTTCCTAACCAGATTCCTATTAGTTGAATCCCTCGCAACCAGTCTTTGTTAGGAAAACAGTCCTCCATGAGTCATTATCACATTTCTGGTCTGTCTGGGCTTTCTGAGCAGAGCACTGACAGCCTGGGTGAAAGGAGAATTGATAGTGAACATGCCGTCTTGGAAGTTAAAGATAACGAATTGCTCTGGAAAGAAGTTAAGGCAAATCTTCCAAAGCTGTTTGCTTACATTGTAAGGTGACACTAGAGATGCCTTTTTCCTCTCCCTCAAAGGCTTTTGCTCACTTCCAGGGCAGTTGTGTCCTCCTATTCCCAGCAGAGATCTTCTGACATTAGAGCTTTAGAGCAGACTAGTACCTCTGGGCTTCACAGCAGGGGGTGAGCAGCAGGCCAGCAAGCCATCTGCCATCACTGGCCTTACTGCCTGAATTTCAGCCTCCTCACCCTGCCCCCAGGTCATAGGAAAACTGTCTTCCAGGAAACTCGTCCCTGTTGCCAAAAAGTCAGGGACCAATGCTTTAGAGAGCAAAAGTCTCTCTCACCTACTCTGCTCTCTTTCTTTTCCCCTCTCCCTCTCCTCTTTCTGTCTCTTCCCCCCTCACTCCCTTACTCCTTTACTCTGTATCTCTCCTAGTCTTCTTACAAAAGGGCCAAGTTTCAGAATTTTGAGGTGATGCTAACCAGACTGTTGGCGCAAGTGACAGCAGGCCTGCAGGGCACTGTGCTTGGGGAACTGGGGTGAGACTCTGCTAAGATGCTCTGTGAGTAGATGGCATGCTTCCTGATCAACAGATCTCATGTTTCCTGTTAGGACTGGCTCATAAATTAAACAAACAATTAAAAAAAAACTTAGCATCTTGAACAATCTTACAAAACGGATAATTCTTAAAAATGAGTTTTAGCCTATTATCTCTGTGCACAAACTATTTGTGGGATAAACTCTGTTTCTTTTTTTCCTTTTTTTGCTATTGGGTTTTCAAAATCCTCATCCTTCAGTATGATCATATCCTCTAGTTAGTCTTCTCTACTTCAGAAACAAATCACATTTATTGCTGCTTTTGGAGAGTACCGAACTTTCTCTTTAAGAAGTAGTATTCTAGTAAGAAGATAGCTTTACAGGAGAAGAGAGATTTGGATCCATAACTCATATGATACACCAGGATAAACACATGAGTGAATCTGAAATATTCACCTGATAAGTCAAACATCTGTGCCACCTTGGATGAAGTTTTTATTGACTGCTTCTTGTTTCCCTTATATGATGACGTCAATATGCATAACACAGAGCATGACAGCGGGGAAAAACATGCCGTCTTGGAAGTTAAAGATAACGAAAGGGCTGTTTGCTTACATTGTAAGGTGACACTAGAGATGCCTTTTTCCTCTCCCTCAAAGGCTTTTGCTCACTTCCAGGGCAGTTGTGTCCTCCTATTCCCAGCAGAGATCTTCTGACATTAGAGCTTTAGAGCAGACTAGTACCTCTGGGCTTCACAGCAGGGGGTGAGCAGCAGGCCAGCAAGCCATCTGCCATCACTGGCCTTACTGCCTGAATTTCAGCCTCCTCACCCTGCCCCCAGGTCATAGGAAAACTGTCTTCCAGGAAACTCGTCCCTGTTGCCAAAAAGTCAGGGACCAATGCTTTAGAGAGCAAAAGTCTCTCTCACCTACTCTGCTCTCTTTCTTTTCCCCTCTCCCTCTCCTCTTTCTGTCTCTTCCCCCCTCACTCCCTTACTCCTTTACTCTGTATCTCTCCTAGTCTTCTTACAAAAGGGCCAAGTTTCAGAATTTTGAGGTGATGCTAACCAGACTGTTGGCGCAAGTGACAGCAGGCCTGCAGGGCACTGTGCTTGGGGAACTGGGGTGAGACTCTGCTAAGATGCTCTGTGAGTAGATGGCATGCTTCCTGATCAACAGATCTCATGTTTCCTGTTAGGACTGGCTCATAAATTAAACAAACAATTAAAAAAAAACTTAGCATCTTGAACAATCTTACAAAACGGATAATTCTTAAAAATGAGTTTTAGCCTATTATCTCTGTGCACAAACTATTTGTGGGATAAACTCTGTTTCTTTTTTTCCTTTTTTTGCTATTGGGTTTTCAAAATCCTCATCCTTCAGTATGATCATATCCTCTAGTTAGTCTTCTCTACTTCAGAAACAAATCACATTTATTGCTGCTTTTGGAGAGTACCGAACTTTCTCTTTAAGAAGTAGTATTCTAGTAAGAAGATAGCTTTACAGGAGAAGAGAGATTTGGATCCATAACTCATATGATACACCAGGATAAACACATGAGTGAATCTGAAATATTCACCTGATAAGTCAAACATCTGTGCCACCTTGGATGAAGTTTTTATTGACTGCTTCTTGTTTCCCTTATATGTCTGCTGCTGAGTGACTGAAAATCTTAGATACTATGCATAACACATTGTACAAACTCTCAATCAATACTAGTAGGAATTTCACTTACAGTGGATTGCCTTGAACTTGAAAAGGCTTGGTTTTATGACTTTTTGAAACTAAATTTGTGAAAAGTCTAAGTCCCAAAACCCTCTAATTGATGGGTCTTCACTTTCAAATTCTCTCTTGGGAATTTTACTAAGGACTTTCTCTAATGCCTTATTGTGGTGGGTCTAGCACAGGCACAGGCTTTGGTTCCTGTGTTTCAGAAACAATGCCATTAAAATCCAATGTCTCAGCCTTCAAGAACATCCACATTCTCTCAAAGAATATGTATTCTTTCCTTGCTTCCTTTTCTGGCTGAACCTGATGCAATTGCTCATGTCTCATTAGATTCTTTATTTTTCTTCTCTCTCAGTCATGGTGTTAAAATTATCCTTTTGGTATTTATCTAGCATATGTAGATGTTCTATCACAGAAATTTATCTCCAGATATCTGTTCTATTTCCAGAGAAAGATGTCTTGCAATATTTTTATTCTCTGAAAATGGTGGTTTCTACCAGGGAGTAGTTAAGGACTTTCTGCAGATACAGAGCTTGCACAGCATAATGTGTACTCCAAAGCAACAGAAGTGGAAGAGCTAAAGTGAATTTGGAGTAGGACATCCTTGAGATATGTGAAACAGCAGACAGAAATGAGGCAAGAGCATAGAAGGGCTGGAGCCAGGCTGACACTTTATCTCTAGGTGAGTAACTGCATACAGAAGAACTAGACATTGTAGCAAAAAACTAAAGAGAGAGTCAAGAACCTGGGAATTATTGTGGCCAATCTGTCTGAAAACATAGGCAATATCTCGTAAAAAGTAATAAACAGAAACCCAAGTTAAATAGAACTGGGAGACCAAAGTAGAGAACTCTCGTGCCCCAGGACAATGCCAGAACCCAACAAAAAGAAGAACGACTCCTCTTTTTCCTGCCAAGGACTCTAGCCAATGAAACGCCACAGAATCTTTATGCATTAGAGCCCTCCCAACTTCCTTTTCCCCTTCATAGAAGTATCCTTCCCTTGCTGTGCAGGGACCTGCATGTGGCTTGCCCAGGTGGCAGACCTTGATTGCCCTTCTCTGCTGATCCTGAACATGTCCATCTTTGCTGGCACTGGGCAGCCTATTTACTTCAACATTTTGGTGGCCCATACTGGAGCCAGAAGGGAATCCCTATGGCTCCGAGGCTGGCAACTGAACATGTGGAGTACTCACAAACTGAGCCCATTGTATCACTGCTCTGCTGAAAAGGATCCCTAAGTCCCAAAACCCTCTAATTGATGGGTCTTCACTTTCAAATTCTCTCTTGGGAATTTTACTAAGGACTTTCTCTAATGCCTTATTGTGGTGGGTCTAGCACAGGCACAGGCTTTGGTTCCTGTGTTTCAGAAACAATGCCATTAAAATCCAATGTCTCAGCCTTCAAGAACATCCACATTCTCTCAAAGAATATGTATTCTTTCCTTGCTTCCTTTTCTGGCTGAACCTGATGCAATTGCTCATGTCTCATTAGATTCTTTATTTTTCTTCTCTCTCAGTCATGGTGTTAAAATTATCCTTTTGGTATTTATCTAGCATATGTAGATGTTCTATCACAGAAATTTATCTCCAGATATCTGTTCTATTTCCAGAGAAAGATGTCTTGCAATATTTTTATTCTCTGAAAATGGTGGTTTCTACCAGGGAGTAGTTAAGGACTTTCTGCAGATACAGAGCTTGCACAGCATAATGTGTACTCCAAAGCAACAGAAGTGGAAGAGCTAAAGTGAATTTGGAGTAGGACATCCTTGAGATATGTGAAACAGCAGACAGAAATGAGGCAAGAGCATAGAAGGGCTGGAGCCAGGCTGACACTTTATCTCTAGGTGAGTAACTGCATACAGAAGAACTAGACATTGTAGCAAAAAACTAAAGAGAGAGTCAAGAACCTGGGAATTATTGTGGCCAATCTGTCTGAAAACATAGGCAATATCTCGTAAAAAGTAATAAACAGAAACCCAAGTTAAATAGAACTGGGAGACCAAAGTAGAGAACTCTCGTGCCCCAGGACAATGCCAGAACCCAACAAAAAGAAGAACGACTCCTCTTTTTCCTGCCAAGGACTCTAGCCAATGAAACGCCACAGAATCTTTATGCATTAGAGCCCTCCCAACTTCCTTTTCCCCTTCATAGAAGTATCCTTCCCTTGCTGTGCAGGGACCTGCATGTGGCTTGCCCAGGTGGCAGACCTTGATTGCCCTTCTCTGCTGATCCTGAACATGTCCATCTTTGCTGGCACTGGGCAGCCTATTTACTTCAACATTTTGGTGGCCCATACTGGAGCCAGAAGGGAATCCCTATGGCTCCGAGGCTGGCAACTGAACATGTGGAGTACTCACAAACTGAGCCCATTGTTACTCACTGCTTCTCTTGCTGACTCTAGAGACTGAAGGAAGGTAAGTTTTTCCCCTGAATCTGAGTTTATATTTTGTTTCTGTCTGAAGCTCTCCAGGCTTTATTTGAGATTTATAGGTTTCATATTCTAGTTAAGTATTGTATGTGAGTACTCATTTGGTACTTCGGTCTGATCTTGAGATAAGACTATTTGAACGGAAGTTACCTGGAATGCCTTCAGCCAATTTCTTTGAGGAAGGGCTGCTTTAGATAAAAGTATACTGATTTAGCCACTGGTCCATTCATTTAGAAAGGGCTGATCTCTAGAAACTGACTACAAAAGCCTCTGGTCTGGCTGCTCTGGGATCAAGCTGTTTCCTTTGAACTGGCTGGTATACAGGCTGGCACACTGTTTGAATTGAGCCATTTGTGCTGTAGGCTGTTTAAGATGTTTGAAAGTTGTTCTTTACTCTAGAGGAAAAACTCTCTAGACAATGGCATCTTAGTTACCTAAATGTTTTGATGTTGACCACCACAGGGACTCTGACTGATTTTGTATTTAAAAACTTCAGTCCTTATCTGTGTGCATTTTTTAAAAATTTATTAACGTTTATATTTTTGACTGTGCTGGGTCCTCGTTGCTACACAGTTGCTGGATCTCCAGTTGCAGTGAGCAGGGGCTACTGTCTAGCTGTGGTGCACAGGTTTCTCACTGTGATGGCTATTCTTGTGGAACACAGGCTTCTGGGGCACAAGGACTTCAGTAGTTATGGCTTCTGGGCTCCAGGGCCCAGGCTTAATAGTTGTGGTGCACAGGTTTCATTGCTCTGCAGCATGTGGGATCTTCCTGGATTAGGGATGGAACTCACGTCTTCTTCACTGGCAGGCCGATTTTCTACCACTGAGCCACCTGGGAAGCCCCTCTATGTGCATTTCTAACTAAACCACAATCATGTACCACAAGGAAACTTTGACTATCAATGGCCATTATGGGGAAACTTCTCAAATTCTTAATTTCCTTAAAATCAAATTGGGCTACAATAGCTCAAAAATTTCTACAATTGAGTGGAAGCTTGGTTTGATTGGTATTTTGAGGCTTTCCAATATTACCAGGAATCTGAGACCGCTCTCTGCAAAACAAGATTTTAAGGCTAATGCGAACATATGATTAAAGAGAGACAAAATGGCCCCCAAACCTCATTCTTCTTCCTTGGCTTCTTTGTCTCAAGTTCTGTCCCAGTTGCTGTCTTGTCTTTCCCTCGTCTCCTTGTGGCCTGAAGCACCTCTCGCACCATCTTCCTCCTTACTTTCTTTACTGCCTATGCCTCCTTCTATATACTGTCAAGTCACCCACACTAATTCTCTCACCAAACTTTCCTTTTTCTCTGAAATTCTCCCTGCTTCCTTTTCCTTTGAGTTTGTCAGAACCTGAGTATTTTTAATTAAGTCTTCTCATGCCCTAGAGGCTAAAAGCCTGAATTTCTTATACTTCCAGGACTAAAGCTCAACTGTGAACAATGGTTGAAGATGTTTCTAAAGTGACTGAAGACCTTCACAGATGGACTGAAATTGAATATAGACATTCAAACTTAATAACCTGCTTTCTCTGAATGATTTTGTATTTAAAAACTTCAGTCCTTATCTGTGTGCATTTTTTAAAAATTTGTTAACGTTTATATTTTTGACTGTGCTGGGTCCTCGTTGCTACACAGTTGCTGGATCTCCAGTTGCAGTGAGCAGGGGCTACTGTCTAGCTGTGGTGCACAGGTTTCTCACTGTGATGGCTATTCTTGTGGAACACAGGCTTCTGGGGCACAAGGACTTCAGTAGTTATGGCTTCTGGGCTCCAGGGCCCAGGCTTAATAGTTGTGGTGCACAGGTTTCATTGCTCTGCAGCATGTTGGATCTTCCTGGATTAGGGATGGAACTCACGTCTTCTTCACTGGCAGGCCGATTTTCTACCACTGAGCCACCTGGGAAGCCCCTCTATGTGCATTTCTAACTAAACCACAATCATGTACCACAAGGAAACTTTGACTATCAATGGCCATTATGGGGAAACTTCTCAAATTCTTAATTTCCTTAAAATCAAATTGGGCTACAATAGCTCAAAAATTTCTACAATTGAGTGGAAGCTTGGTTTGATTGGTATTTTGAGGCTTTCCAATATTACCAGGAATCTGAGACCGCCTCTCTGCAAAACAAGATTTTAAGGCTAATGCGAACATATGATTAAAGAGAGACAAAATGGCCCCCAAACCTCATTCTTCTTCCTTGGCTTCTTTGTCTCAAGTTCTGTCCCAGTTGCTGTCTTGTCTTTCCCTCGTCTCCTTGTGGCCTGAAGCACCTCTCGCACCATCTTCCTCCTTACTTTCTTTACTGCCTATGCCTCCTTCTATATACTGTCAAGTCACCCACACTAATTCTCTCACCAAACTTTCCTTTTTCTCTGAAATTCTCCCTGCTTCCTTTTCCTTTGAGTTTGTCAGAACCTGAGTATTTTTAATTAAGTCTTCTCATGCCCTAGAGGCTAAAAGCCTGAATTTCTTATACTTCCAGGACTAAAGCTCAACTGTGAACAATGGTTGAAGATGTTTCTAAAGTGACTGAAGACCTTCACAGATGGACTGAAATTGAATATAGACATTCAAACTTAATAACCTGGTTTCTCTGACTTATATCAGCTAGTTCATATAGCTGTTGGTTAAGGCCAGTATTGAGTAAAAACCGTTAATTGGGGATGTCCTGAAAGATATCTAGCATAGATATAGATACCAGGAAATCAGTCCATTAACTTTTATAATCAGGTGCATGCAATTGCTATGAGACTTCATCCTGCAATTTTTAGAGATTTTCTAAAGTCTATTACTGGAACAAAATTCAGGATTGCACATAAAAATCAGACACACTTGTTCATGAATATCAAAGAAAATTCTTATCCTGCTTCAGGTATTGATTCAACCTAGGTAGTTTTTAACTCTGTGTTTTAAAAGAGGCTGAACCAGGACCTTTGCCATCTACTAAAATAGAAAGAAAGAAACAGGATAGAATGGAAAACTCTCCACTCCAGATTTAGTTAATCTGGCAAACTAGTTCTCCATAGTCTAGATATGACCTTTAAGAACGCCACCCAAAACGTTCAGTCTTCAGCTCCAGCAAATGAAAACCCCTAAACACTCAAACCACCTAGGGATTTCTAATGAGTTTAAAAAGAGACTCCTGTCTCTGAAACTATTCTCTTTTGTTTAGACCCTGTGAGAGTTCCCCACCTCTCTTCTCGTTTGCTTTTCTGCCCCTACTCATTGATTAGGCTGAGGTTTCTAAGAGAATTATGCCAGAATGTCTTTATTCCAAAAGAGGGGAATAATTCTAGAAACTGGTGGTAATCATCAAAGTAACTCACCAGATGAATTAAATGATCTTTTGACATATTATATAATACTTATCTCTGATGGGAGTAGAACAGATTCTGAATACAGTGATGATTTTGTCTCTATTGAATCAATCACATTGCTTATGGCCAAAATCTTCAACTAATATTGGCAAAACTCACAGCACATCTCCCATTAAAATTCAGGTAGATCCCTCAAAACATCTTCCTGGAATTAATTAACATTCTGTGAGTAAAGCAACCCTATGAGACATAAAGCCTATAATAGAAGGTGACAGGGTTTAAGTCTTTGTATCCTTCATACTAGCCTGAATAACACTCCCATTGTATTGTTGAGAAAACTGATAGTGGTCTCTCCAGGACCTCTGAACAATTAATAGCATTATTATCCATAGACACTCTGTTGTCCCTAACCCTCATAGGTTACTAACATTCATTCCCACAGGAAACAAATTCTTTATTTTGATTTATGCAGTGCATTTCAGTTGATGAAGCCAGCCATTATCTGTTTGCCTTCACTTGGGATTTCAGTTGATGAACATTAGGTAGTTTACGGTTTTAAAATCGGGAGGCTGAACTTCACGGACCTTTGCCATCATAAAAATCAGACACACTTGTTCATGAATATCAAAGAAAATTCTTATCCTGCTTCAGGTATTGATTCAACCTAGGTAGTTTTTAACTCTGTGTTTTAAAAGAGGCTGAACCAGGACCTTTGCCATCTACTAAAATAGAAAGAAAGAAACAGGATAGAATGGAAAACTCTCCACTCCAGATTTAGTTAATCTGGCAAACTAGTTCTCCATAGTCTAGATATGACCTTTAAGAACGCCACCCAAAACGTTCAGTCTTCAGCTCCAGCAAATGAAAACCCCTAAACACTCAAACCACCTAGGGATTTCTAATGAGTTTAAAAAGAGACTCCTGTCTCTGAAACTATTCTCTTTTGTTTAGACCCTGTGAGAGTTCCCCACCTCTCTTCTCGTTTGCTTTTCTGCCCCTACTCATTGATTAGGCTGAGGTTTCTAAGAGAATTATGCCAGAATGTCTTTATTCCAAAAGAGGGGAATAATTCTAGAAACTGGTGGTAATCATCAAAGTAACTCACCAGATGAATTAAATGATCTTTTGACATATTATATAATACTTATCTCTGATGGGAGTAGAACAGATTCTGAATACAGTGATGATTTTGTCTCTATTGAATCAATCACATTGCTTATGGCCAAAATCTTCAACTAATATTGGCAAAACTCACAGCACATCTCCCATTAAAATTCAGGTAGATCCCTCAAAACATCTTCCTGGAATTAATTAACATTCTGTGAGTAAAGCAACCCTATGAGACATAAAGCCTATAATAGAAGGTGACAGGGTTTAAGTCTTTGTATCCTTCATACTAGCCTGAATAACACTCCCATTGTATTGTTGAGAAAACTGATAGTGGTCTCTCCAGGACCTCTGAACAATTAATAGCATTATTATCCATAGACACTCTGTTGTCCCTAACCCTCATAGGTTACTAACATTCATTCCCACAGGAAACAAATTCTTTATTTTGATTTATGCAGTGCATTCTTTAGTATTTCAGTTGATGAAGCCAGCCATTATCTGTTTGCCTTCACTTGGGAAAAAAACAATTCATCTCATCGTTAATGCCCAAGAGTTTCACTGATAGTCCTTATTTTCCAAATTCCTGAAGGATAATCTGGATGACATAAACTTCCCCCAAGGTTCTATTCTGTTGCAATATATGGAGAGTTTACTTCTTTGCACTTCTTCTCACAGGAAGACAGTATCCATGTTTACCTACATGACAAAGACGAGATAGCACTATTGCTCTTCTTTGGATATAAATGATGTCCCCTGTCTTAATCCATCCCAGTAAACTAGGAGCATCTCCGTAATATTACAATTGTAATGAAATGTAATATAACTGGGACCATTACAATTCTGACCATGAGTTTTTAGTAGGTAAGGATTTTTCCCCATACCACCAAACAATTCTCTGATACCAGCTGGTTATCCTATAATTCAATCCTAACATTATCTATGAGAAGATAACACCAGTCCTATAAGTCTTTCTTCACTAACTTCATCTTTAGATGTCAATTACAATTTCAGACTGTTAACTGTGCTTCTGACCTACCAGCTATAGGTCAGAGGTTCCATGACCTCTGGGTTGGCTTTGACTCAGCTTGGGTTTGGTTTATTTGCCAGAGGAGTTCAGAGAAACGTTTTACTTACTAGGTTATTGATCACAGACTTCTAGATATAGCTCAGGAACAGTGATATGGAAGAGATGGATAGGCAAAGTAGGGAGAAAAGGCACAGAATGTGCTTTCTCAAAGCAGGCCACTCTTGGGGCTGCCCTGGTGGTCCAGTGGGTAAGGACAGCATCTTGCAGTGCAAGGGCACCAGTTTGATCCCTGGCCTGGGAAGATTCCACCTGCCGTGAAGTGGCTGGACCGATGTGTCCAACTATCAAGCTGGAGCTCTGGGGAGCATGCGCCCAGGGCCAGTGCTCTGTGATGAGAAAGGCCACTGCAATGGGAGGGCTACACAGGTCAAAGAACAAAGATAAATAAATGAAAGATCAATAGAAGTGGACAAAGAAAATAAAAAGCATGCCACTCTTTCCAAATCCCCATGTGTTCACCAATCCAGACTTAAACCCTAACATTTCCTAACCTCATAGGTTACTAACATTCATTCCCACAGGAAACAAATTCTTTATTTTGATTTATGCAGTGCATTCTTTAGTATTTCAGTTGATGAAGCCAGCCATTATCTGTTTGCCTTCACTTGGGAAAAAAACAATTCATCTCATCGTTAATGCCCAAGAGTTTCACTGATAGTCCTTATTTTCCAAATTCCTGAAGGATAATCTGGATGACATAAACTTCCCCCAAGGTTCTATTCTGTTGCAATATATGGAGAGTTTACTTCTTTGCACTTCTTCTCACAGGAAGACAGTATCCATGTTTACCTACATGACAAAGACGAGATAGCACTATTGCTCTTCTTTGGATATAAATGATGTCCCCTGTCTTAATCCATCCCAGTAAACTAGGAGCATCTCCGTAATATTACAATTGTAATGAAATGTAATATAACTGGGACCATTACAATTCTGACCATGAGTTTTTAGTAGGTAAGGATTTTTCCCCATACCACCAAACAATTCTCTGATACCAGCTGGTTATCCTATAATTCAATCCTAACATTATCTATGAGAAGATAACACCAGTCCTATAAGTCTTTCTTCACTAACTTCATCTTTAGATGTCAATTACAATTTCAGACTGTTAACTGTGCTTCTGACCTACCAGCTATAGGTCAGAGGTTCCATGACCTCTGGGTTGGCTTTGACTCAGCTTGGGTTTGGTTTATTTGCCAGAGGAGTTCAGAGAAACGTTTTACTTACTAGGTTATTGATCACAGACTTCTAGATATAGCTCAGGAACAGTGATATGGAAGAGATGGATAGGCAAAGTAGGGAGAAAAGGCACAGAATGTGCTTTCTCAAAGCAGGCCACTCTTGGGGCTGCCCTGGTGGTCCAGTGGGTAAGGACAGCATCTTGCAGTGCAAGGGGCACCAGTTTGATCCCTGGCCTGGGAAGATTCCACCTGCCGTGAAGTGGCTGGACCGATGTGTCCAACTATCAAGCTGGAGCTCTGGAGAGCATGCGCCCAGGGCCAGTGCTCTGTGATGAGAAAGGCCACTGCAATGGGAGGGCTACACAGGTCAAAGAACAAAGATAAATAAATGAAAGATCAATAGAAGTGGACAAAGAAAATAAAAAGCATGCCACTCTTTCCAAATCCCCATGTGTTCACCAATCCAGACGCTCTCCAAACCCTGTCCTTTGGGGGTTTTATGGAGGTTTCATCACATAGGCGTGACTGATTAAATCTTTGTTGACTAAACTCAGTCTCCAGCTCCCTTCCTTCCCCTGGAGGTTACAGTGAGGGTGACTGGGACTAAAGGCCCTAACCATTCAGTTTTAGGATGCTCCTGGCAACCAGCCCCCATCTTTGGGTTAGCTTTCTGTGATTGTGGTTTTTCATTCTGGAGGCTGTGGGGTTTTAGTGTTTGCTTCTTCTTTTGTCCTCTGATGGATGAGGATAGGAGGCTTGATGATGGGAGGCAGTGGATGTGGGAAAAACTGGGTTTTGCTCAGTAAATTTTTAATCCAATTTTCTGCTGATGGATGGTGCTGTCCCTGTTAGTTGTCTAGCTTGAGAGGATCCAGTCCTGGAGTCTCCAGGCTCTATGGTAAGGCTTTTGGCAACCTTTGAGAGAACGCAAGGACTCAAGCCAACATGCGCCTCCCAGGACTGCTGGTGCCAGTGCTCCTGTTCCTGCAGCAAGCCACTGCTGACCCAGGTCTTGGCAGAAAACCCTCAAACATTCACAGGCAGGTCTGGTTCAGTCTCCTGTGGGGTCACTGCTCCTTAAAGGTTTTCTTTGTGCCCTCCACGGGTCTCTGTTTCCCCCAGTGCTGTAGAAGTTCTGTAATCAAATCCCACTGGCCTTCAGATTTCCATGAGACAAAAATCAAATACTTGTCTCCTAGAATGGCAAGTCTTAGGCAGGGGATGTGCTAATTTCTTCCTTCCTGCCATCTACAAGTGGACAGCTTTCTAAACAAAGGCTCTTTCATTTAACAGTTGGGCAGAGGGACAGGATTCTCCGAGGCATGCCATTGTGTTTAATTCTAATAACAAAAGCAAGTCAAAGAAATAGTTCCAACATGGAGTCAGAATTGGCTTCCTCTCTACAACAGTTTCTTAAGATTGTTTGGTTGGAGTATTGCCTGCCTGAAAGGACAAAGCTCAACTGAGAGATTTAAGTTTACTTCTGCTTTGAATTGTGTTGAAAGAAATAATCTTGGAATGGAAAACTTGGCCAGTTTGCTATCAGTTTGAAATTTTCCTTAATTCATTTTGATAGCTCCTGATATTCAAGTTTACCATGTCCAAGTTCTAATGGAAAGTTTTATCAGAAGGAACTGATTCTAAAACCTTTGTTAGGCAACCATGCAGTATCAATCGTTCATTGCAGTCCCCTTTATAAAAATCATCATCTTTATTTCTAAATAATTATGGTTTAATCATGTTTTTAGTTAACAATGAATCAAATACTCTCAAGAATCCCACTTCTGAAACTAGCTGTGCTAAGATGATTGTACTCAACCACTAAAGAAGATTTGACATGATGTTTAGAAGTCTACAGCTCATCACAAGAAATTATATACTACAGCAACATCATTAAAACAAGGATTTGCATTGTAATTAACGGCTGTCTCACAGCAATGAATCTAGAGAGGCCATGCTCCAATTTAGGAGTGTAAGCTCCAACTGTCTTCCTTCATCAGGAGCACTCTGGATACACTTTCTCTCTTACATGAGGAGTCACTGGTATGTGCACCAAATAGCTCAAAACCAGGAAGCTCAAATGGAGCCTTCTATAGGTTTTCTTATCTCTTGCTGGTCCAAAAGGCGTATTTCTATTATATAACCAGTCTTGTTGACAGAACCCTCCAGGAATCTGAGACCAGCTGCAAATTGCCACTCTCACTATTATCAATCAAGGATACTCACAAGCAGACGTAAACTGCCTCCAATTTTCCAAAACCCAAGATTATAGAGCAAAACTATTAACCAACATGATTTCTGTTTTGAGCATGTATCAGTGCCCGGTACATTCTTATTCAGTAGAATATTTCAGAATAATTCCAGTCCTGCTAGAATTAACCACCACATTGTAGTTTTGATTTGCATTTCTCTAATTATTAGTGAAGTTGAGCATCGTTTCATGTGTTTTTGGGCCATCTGTATGTCATCGTTGGAGAGGTGTCTGTTTAGGTCCTTTTCCCATTTTTTGATTGGGTTGTTCATTTTTCCAGTCAAATGGAGATTGGCTTCCTCTCTACAACAGTTTCTTAAGATTGTTTGGTTGGAGTATTGCCTGCCTGAAAGGACAAAGCTCAACTGAGAGATTTAAGTTTACTTCTGCTTTGAATTGTGTTGAAAGAAATAATCTTGGAATGGAAAACTTGGCCAGTTTGCTATCAGTTTGAAATTTTCCTTAATTCATTTTGATAGCTCCTGATATTCAAGTTTACCATGTCCAAGTTCTAATGGAAAGTTTTATCAGAAGGAACTGATTCTAAAACCTTTGTTAGGCAACCATGCAGTATCAATCGTTCATTGCAGTCCCCTTTATAAAAATCATCATCTTTATTTCTAAATAATTATGGTTTAATCATGTTTTTAGTTAACAATGAATCAAATACTCTCAAGAATCCCACTTCTGAAACTAGCTGTGCTAAGATGATTGTACTCAACCACTAAAGAAGATTTGACATGATGTTTAGAAGTCTACAGCTCATCACAAGAAATTATATACTACAGCAACATCATTAAAACAAGGATTTGCATTGTAATTAACGGCTGTCTCACAGCAATGAATCTAGAGAGGCCATGCTCCAATTTAGGAGTGTAAGCTCCAACTGTCTTCCTTCATCAGGAGCACTCTGGATACACTTTCTCTCTTACATGAGGAGTCACTGGTATGTGCACCAAATAGCTCAAAACCAGGAAGCTCAAATGGAGCCTTCTATAGGTTTTCTTATCTCTTGCTGGTCCAAAAGGCGTATTTCTATTATATAACCAGTCTTGTTGACAGAACCCTCCAGGAATCTGAGACCAGCTGCAAATTGCCACTCTCACTATTATCAATCAAGGATACTCACAAGCAGACGTAAACTGCCTCCAATTTTCCAAAACCCAAGATTATAGAGCAAAACTATTAACCAACATGATTTCTGTTTTGAGCATGTATCAGTGCCCGGTACATTCTTATTCAGTAGAATATTTCAGAATAATTCCAGTCCTGCTAGAATTAACCACCACATTGTAGTTTTGATTTGCATTTCTCTAATTATTAGTGAAGTTGAGCATCGTTTCATGTGTTTTTGGGCCATCTGTATGTCATCGTTGGAGAGGTGTCTGTTTAGGTCCTTTTCCCATTTTTTGATTGGGTTGTTCATTTTTCCAGTGCTGAGTTGTCTGAGTTGCTTGTAGATTTTGGAGATTAATTCTTTGTCTGTTGTTTCATTTGCTATGATTTTCTCCCACTCTGTGGGCTGTCTGTTCAGCTTTTTTGTAATTTCTTTAGCTGTACAAAAGCTTTTAAGTTTCATTAGGTCCCACATGTTCATTTGTCTTTTCAGTTCCACTATTCTAGTAGGTGGGTCAGAGAAGATCTTGCTTTGATTGATGTCCTTGAGTGTTTTGCCTATATTCTCCTCTAAGAGTTTGATGGTTTCTGGCCTTACATTTAAGTCTTTAATCCATTTTGAGTTGATCTTTGTGTATGGTGTCAGGGTATGTTCCAACTTCATTTTCTTGCATGTAGCTGTCCAATTTTCCCAGTACCAAAACTACAATGAGATATCACCTCACACCCGTCAGAATGGCCATCATCCACAAATCGACAGACAATAAATGCTGGAGAGGCTGCGGAGAAAAGGGAACACTCCTGCATTGCTGGTGGGAGTGTAAATTGATACAGCCTCTATGGAAGACAGTCTGGAGATTTCTTAAAAAACTAAAAATAGAAGCACCATATGACCCAGCAATCCCACTCTTAGGCTTATACCCTGACAAAATCAAAACTGAAAGAAGCACCTGTACCCCAATGTTCATTGCAGCTCTCTATACAATAGCTAGAACATGGAAGGAACCTAGATGCCCATCGACGAACGAATGGATCCAAAAGCTCTGGTACATATATACAATGGAATACTACACAGCTGTAAAGAGAAATGCAGAAGAATCAACCCTAATGAGGTGGCTGGATCTAGAACGTATCATAAAACGTGAAGTCAGTCAGAAAGAGAAGGACAAATACAGTATATTAACACATATATATGGAATCTAGTAGGATGGTGATGATGGCACATGCAGTGAAGCGACAGAAAGACAGACATGGACAGTGGACATATGGACATTGTGGGGAAGGAACAGTGGGTGAGAGGCGTAAAGGAAGTAGCATGAAGGCCTGTACTATCATAAGTGAAGAAAATAGCTCTAGTCATTGCTCTGTGAGAAAAGGGGATCCTTCAGAGGGGCTGTGTGATGGTCGGGAGGGGTGGGAAGGGGGGGATATACATGTGACTAATCTGAGAACATGCATGTCTGTGAACAACAAAACTCTGTAAAAGTTAAAAGTAAAATAAAGGTGTAAAAAAAAAAAAACAAAACAACAAAAAAAGAATTAACCACCACAGTCCAACTGTCATTAATATCTTCCTCCACTATCTCAATCAAATGGGCCTTAACTCTATTACATCATCCTGCAAATATTCTTAACAGGAGAGATAAAGTTCGAAGCTCAATTAACAAAAAAGCTATATTTAACAGTAATAATTTAGGTACTGGTACATACATATAAGATTTCAAAAATGCTCTTTTCACTCTATGATACCCATTTCTTATTGTGTTGGTCTTATCAGCTCAGTCACTCTGAAGGTACAGAGTCCTTTGATTAGTACTTTATCAACAATAAAGCACAGTCTGTTTTCTTTAAACTTGTTGGTTGCACTACTGTTGGGAGGTCTATTTTCTATCCTTCTCATCTATGGTTACTAAGCACCTTTTCAATGCTTTTGCCTGAAACATTTACTATAAAATCCTATAACACATGCCATGGGGTCACAAAGAGTCAAACACGACTGAGCATGAGCTCAAGGCACATACAAAGGAGACTGTAACATACAAAACACTTATGATATTTTCCAAGGTACCTACTTCCTTAATGTCTTGCTTTCTAATGCTTCTCCCCACCCCCCAACAAGGGACTGATTTATGCTGAGCTCTCTATACAATAGCTAGAACATGGAAGGAACCTAGATGCCCATCGACGAACGAATGGATCCAAAAGCTCTGGTACATATATACAATGGAATACTACACAGCTGTAAAGAGAAATGCAGAAGAATCAACCCTAATGAGGTGGCTGGATCTAGAACGTATCATAAAACGTGAAGTCAGTCAGAAAGAGAAGGACAAATACAGTATATTAACACATATATATGGAATCTAGTAGGATGGTGATGATGGCACATGCAGTGAAGCGACAGAAAGACAGACATGGACAGTGGACATATGGACATTGTGGGGAAGGAACAGTGGGTGAGAGGCGTAAAGGAAGTAGCATGAAGGCCTGTACTATCATAAGTGAAGAAAATAGCTCTAGTCATTGCTCTGTGAGAAAAGGGGATCCTTCAGAGGGGCTGTGTGATGGTCGGGAGGGGTGGGAAGGGGGGGATATACATGTGACTAATCTGAGAACATGCATGTCTGTGAACAACAAAACTCTGTAAAAGTTAAAAGTAAAATAAAGGTGTAAAAAAAAAAAAACAAAACAACAAAAAAAGAATTAACCACCACAGTCCAACTGTCATTAATATCTTCCTCCACTATCTCAATCAAATGGGCCTTAACTCTATTACATCATCCTGCAAATATTCTTAACAGGAGAGATAAAGTTCGAAGCTCAATTAACAAAAAAGCTATATTTAACAGTAATAATTTAGGTACTGGTACATACATATAAGATTTCAAAAATGCTCTTTTCACTCTATGATACCCATTTCTTATTGTGTTGGTCTTATCAGCTCAGTCACTCTGAAGGTACAGAGTCCTTTGATTAGTACTTTATCAACAATAAAGCACAGTCTGTTTTCTTTAAACTTGTTGGTTGCACTACTGTTGGGAGGTCTATTTTCTATCCTTCTCATCTATGGTTACTAAGCACCTTTTCAATGCTTTTGCCTGAAACATTTACTATAAAATCCTATAACACATGCCATGGGGTCACAAAGAGTCAAACACGACTGAGCATGAGCTCAAGGCACATACAAAGGAGACTGTAACATACAAAACACTTATGATATTTTCCAAGGTACCTACTTCCTTAATGTCTTGCTTTCTAATGCTTCTCCCACCCCCAACAAGGGACTGATTTATTTCTACCCTTCAACCAGTATCCAGTCCATAAGAACCATTTCACCTGTGAAGGATGTGTATTTATTATTGGTTACAAAGGTGAATTTAAAAAACACTTTGAAAACTGGACAAAACAGTCTTCATCCCACAGTCTCATTTTTAATGTTTTAATAGTCCATTTTAGTATTCAATTTCAGTTTACTCTTCTATGCATCTTTCCCTGTTCTGATCTCTATTATTTACCAGCCAGCCAACTCCTCTTCTACTGTGATGCTCAAACTACAGGAAATGGTTATCCACTCTTTGCGAAATATATTTTGTTATCAAAAAATAGGAAAAGACCATGCTGGGCAGCAAAAACCATAGTTGCCATGGCTCTCTCTTTCTCTCTCTCTATATATAGTGAAACTATAGTAGAAAGGATGTAGGAGTAGGAAATAAGACATGTTAACAGCAGGAAGCTGCTCAAATACTTTTTTATTTTTATTTTTTTTTTTTTAGTTTTTAATCCTCTAAGTACTAACTTGAAACAGTAACTTTGTAGGTTTGATTTAATCTTCCTCTGAATTCATTTCCAATGGAATAATGTCTTTCAAGCTTATTAACCAAGAAATGAAAACTGGTACTTTAAAGTTTACTCTTTTCACTCTATGATACCCATTTCTTATTGTGTTGGTCTTATCAGCTCAGTCACTCTGAAGGTACAGAGTCCTTTGATTAGTACTTTATCAACAATAAAGCACAGTCTGTTTTCTTTAAACTTGTTGGTTGCACTACTGTTGGGAGGTCTATTTTCTATCCTTCTCATCTATGGTTACTAAGCACCTTTTCAATGCTTTTGCCTGAAACATTTACTATAAAATCCTATAACACATGCCATGGGGTCACAAAGAGTCAAACACGACTGAGCATGAGCTCAAGGCACATACAAAGGAGACTGTAACATACAAAACACTTATGATATTTTCCAAGGTACCTACTTCCTTAATGTCTTGCTTTCTAATGCTTCTCCCCACCCCCCAACAAGGGACTGATTTATTTCTACCCTTCAACCAGTATCCAGTCCATAAGAACCATTTCACCTGTGAAGGATGTGTATTTATTATTGGTTACAAAGGTGAATTTAAAAAACACTTTGAAAACTGGACAAAACAGTCTTCATCCCACAGTCTCATTTTTAATGTTTTAATAGTCCATTTTAGTATTCAATTTCAGTTTACTCTTCTATGCATCTTTCCCTGTTCTGATCTCTATTATTTACCAGCCAGCCAACTCCTCTTCTACTGTGATGCTCAAACTACAGGAAATGGTTATCCACTCTTTGCGAAATATATTTTGTTATCAAAAAATAGGAAAAGACCATGCTGGGCAGCAAAAACCATAGTTGCCATGGCTCTCTCTTTCTCTCTCTCTATATATAGTGAAACTATAGTAGAAAGGATGTAGGAGTAGGAAATAAGACATGTTAACAGCAGGAAGCTGCTCAAATACTTTTTTATTTTTATTTTTTTTTTTTTAGTTTTTAATCCTCTAAGTACTAACTTGAAACAGTAACTTTGTAGGTTTGATTTAATCTTCCTCTGAATTCATTTCCAATGGAATAATGTCTTTCAAGCTTATTAACCAAGAAATGAAAAATCCTAAAGTAAAAAGTTAATTTTCTGTTAACCTGGGAGAATGACATTAGTGCAAGTCACACCCTGAATGATAGGCATCACCTCCTGCTCAGCTGTCATTAGCTCCTGACCAAGTAAAGGCAAAAGCAGGCCAGTTAATGGAAAAGAGATTCTAGGGTGAAGTATGGGTATGCAGGTGATGCCAGGAAGAAAATGGAATGCCTTATTTCATTCTTCAAAATACATTTTCCTTTTCTTTGACCAACTTTCTTATGAATCTTTGAAGGATCTGACATGAATTGAAACATAAGTCTATCATAATGTGATAGACTGTAATGAGTCTTACTGTTTGTGCAGAGGGTCAATGCTCTTAAATTCCGGGCTGTACAAGAGTCAACTGTGTATACTTTATAGTAGTTCTACTAATATGAGAGCTCTACTAATATTTTTAAAATATTGACTTTACAAATACAGGATAATTAATCTAATTTGCTTCCAAATTAGTATTTCCAAAGAGTGCCTGGCTGTCATGAGACTAAAAGGTGCTTGAACTTAACAGCTGTTTTGTAGACCTTAGAGCAGCTTGAAAAAGGTACTACAGTATATTTGTACCATAATTAGCAAAAATTATCTACAAAATACTATTAATTCAATGAATTGCTTTTTCATTTCTTATAAAATATTTCTTAAATCAAGTCAAAGGAACATGGGAAAGTGACTGTGGTTTGTGCTACTTCAAATCCTTTATCTTAAGAACACATTTTTTATAGTAAATTTTAAAATAAATATAAATCTATTTATTATTGTTTAGTAAGTCAAAATATTAAAGGTTATATTCATTTAAAATAGTTAACCATGAGTTCATCTATGATTTTGAAGTATATAAAACATATTACATATGTACATTGAAAACATTACACACATACATATGAGTCTTTGTATGTATAATCTCATAATATTCTTAGCTATAGTAGAAAGGATGTAGGAGTAGGAAATAAGACATGTTAACAGCAGGAAGCTGCTCAAATACTTTTTTATTTTTATTTTTTTTTTTTTAGTTTTTAATCCTCTAAGTACTAACTTGAAACAGTAACTTTGTAGGTTTGATTTAATCTTCCTCTGAATTCATTTCCAATGGAATAATGTCTTTCAAGCTTATTAACCAAGAAATGAAAAATCCTAAAGTAAAAAGTTAATTTTCTGTTAACCTGGGAGAATGACATTAGTGCAAGTCACACCCTGAATGATAGGCATCACCTCCTGCTCAGCTGTCATTAGCTCCTGACCAAGTAAAGGCAAAAGCAGGCCAGTTAATGGAAAAGAGATTCTAGGGTGAAGTATGGGTATGCAGGTGATGCCAGGAAGAAAATGGAATGCCTTATTTCATTCTTCAAAATACATTTTCCTTTTCTTTGACCAACTTTCTTATGAATCTTTGAAGGATCTGACATGAATTGAAACATAAGTCTATCATAATGTGATAGACTGTAATGAGTCTTACTGTTTGTGCAGAGGGTCAATGCTCTTAAATTCCGGGCTGTACAAGAGTCAACTGTGTATACTTTATAGTAGTTCTACTAATATGAGAGCTC
The DNA here is from genome assembly GCA_022376925.1 of Tragulus kanchil. Classification (NCBI taxonomy): domain Eukaryota; kingdom Metazoa; phylum Chordata; class Mammalia; order Artiodactyla; family Tragulidae; genus Tragulus; species Tragulus kanchil. Next base: position 97,284,643 of record JAIOJX010000030.1, read on the forward strand.
TACTAATATTTTTAAAATATTGACTTTACAAATACAGGATAATTAATCTAATTTGCTTCCAAATTAGTATTTCCAAAGAGTGCCTGGCTGTCATGAGACTAAAAGGTGCTTGAACTTAACAGCTGTTTTGTAGACCTTAGAGCAGCTTGAAAAAGGTACTACAGTATATTTGTACCATAATTAGCAAAAATTATCTACAAAATACTATTAATTCAATGAATTGCTTTTTCATTTCTTATAAAATATTTCTTAAATCAAGTCAAAGGAACATGGGAAAGTGACTGTGGTTTGTGCTACTTCAAATCCTTTATCTTAAGAACACATTTTTTATAGTAAATTTTAAAATAAATATAAATCTATTTATTATTGTTTAGTAAGTCAAAATATTAAAGGTTATATTCATTTAAAATAGTTAACCATGAGTTCATCTATGATTTTGAAGTATATAAAACATATTACATATGTACATTGAAAACATTACACACATACATATGAGTCTTTGTATGTATAATCTCATAATATTCTTAGCTATAACCTAATGAATTTAAATGTTTACCACATCTTTTATTAAAATCTTAAATATTATATTGTTTATATTATAAAGCTTTAAAAATATTAATATTATATTTTAATAAAAGATAACATGGTTAGTATTATGATCAATATATAGTCTCTACTATTGACAGGATACTGAATTACAATCAAACACTATATTGCATTGTATCTAATTTGCTTATCATGCACTCATCATAAACATCTTCAGAAAGGGACTGAAGTGATGGAAAATCAATATAAGATTAAAAAAAACTAATATAAAAATCCAATAAAAATATTTTAAACTTTCAAGTATTTTAAACTTATGTATTAATTTTGCCAATATAAAACCACCTTAAAATATATTTATTACTGAGACTTCCCTGGTGGTCCAGTGGGTAAAGAGTCTGCCTTGCAGTGCAAGGGGTACTGGTTCAATCCCAGGCCAGGGAAGATTCCACGTGCTGTGGAGCGTCTGGACCAGTGTGCCCAATTATGAGCCAGTGCTCTGGAGCACACGCTCCCACAGCCAGTGATCTGCAACAAGAGAGGCCACTGCAATGGGAGGTCCACCCAGGTCTAAGAATAAAGATGGATGAAAAATAAATAAAAAATAAGCAATCAATAAAAATAAGCCAAAATTTAAAAAAAAAAACATTAAAAAATATATTTTTATAATATTTTTAAAACAATTTAAAATTTCATTGTCATTGACAACCCTTCCAGTTCACTCATATTCATACTTATCATTATCAATACTGGAAAATATTTACTAAAATGTACAGGTCACAAGGCAATACAAAAATTTTTTTAATATATAAGTGAGAAACATATCCAATCCTCACTGACTTTCTCCATTTTCTTTCCTTGTAACTTTTACTTTGTCCTTTTTATCTGGAATACCCTAACCTCCCTACTACATTTTGTACCCCCAAAATCTGTATGTTGAAGTCTTAACTGCAGTAACTCTGAATGTAACTATACTAGAAGATAAGATTTTTAAAGAGGTAATTAAATCAAAATGAGACCAGTAAGCTGGTGCCCTAATCTAGTATGACTGTTATCTTTATAAGAAAGAGGAAGGGATACCTGGAATGTGCTTACACAGAGAAAAGGCCGCGTGACAACACAGCAAGAAGACAGCCATTTGGAAGGCAAGGACAGAGTCCTCAGAAGAAGCGTAACTAGCTTTTGTCACCTTGGTCTTGTACTTTCAGTCTTCAAAACTGTGAGAAAATAAATTCATTGTTTAAGCTACCCAGTCTGTACTATTTTATTATAAATGCCTTGAGCAAAATAATACACTTGCTTTCCCCCATCTCAGTATTTCCAATGTCTATCAAGCCAGCACAAGTCAGTGAAAGGCTACCTGTTCCACAATATCTTTCTTCTTTTCCTCCCCTATCCAATGGCAGTCATCACTCCATATTTTTAATTCACAGGACACCTTATCATTTTAATTTAAATGTATAAACATATCTCTTTGAAAGCATGTCTATCTAGGAATCTCTAAAAGGGCTTACTATATTTTCTTGATTCGTCAGATCATGTTGAAAGAACGAATGGAGAGACATACACCACAAATAGCAGTATCAAAGGAAAAGTTTCTTGAGCTAACAGACATGACAGAGATTGAAGGTACAGAGTGATTTCAAGACGGATAAAAGCACAGTTGTTGTTCCTGTTGAATGGCTTTGACTTCAGTAGATTTACTTTAACCTCATAGAATGAGGGTAAGGCCTATGAATCTGAAGCACATTAAAAATATTTTTAAAAACATTTTTAGTCATTGACAACCCTTCCAGTTCACTCATATTCATACTTATCATTATCAATACTGGAAAATATTTACTAAAATGTACAGGTCACAAGGCAATACAAAAATTTTTTTAATATATAAGTGAGAAACATATCCAATCCTCACTGACTTTCTCCATTTTCTTTCCTTGTAACTTTTACTTTGTCCTTTTTATCTGGAATACCCTAACCTCCCTACTACATTTTGTACCCCCAAAATATGTATGTTGAAGTCTTAACTGCAGTAACTCTGAATGTAACTATACTAGAAGATAAGATTTTTAAAGAGGTAATTAAATCAAAATGAGACCAGTAAGCTGGTGCCCTAATCTAGTATGACTGTTATCTTTATAAGAAAGAGGAAGGGATACCTGGAATGTGCTTACACAGAGAAAAGGCCGCGTGACAACACAGCAAGAAGACAGCCATTTGGAAGGCAAGGACAGAGTCCTCAGAAGAAGCGTAACTAGCTTTTGTCACCTTGGTCTTGTACTTTCAGTCTTCAAAACTGTGAGAAAATAAATTCATTGTTTAAGCTACCCAGTCTGTACTATTTTATTATAAATGCCTTGAGCAAAATAATACACTTGCTTTCCCCCATCTCAGTATTTCCAATGTCTATCAAGCCAGCACAAGTCAGTGAAAGGCTACCTGTTCCACAATATCTTTCTTCTTTTCCTCCCCTATCCAATGGCAGTCATCACTCCATATTTTTAATTCACAGGACACCTTATCATTTTAATTTAAATGTATAAACATATCTCTTTGAAAGCATGTCTATCTAGGAATCTCTAAAAGGGCTTACTATATTTTCTTGATTCGTCAGATCATGTTGAAAGAACGAATGGAGAGACATACACCACAAATAGCAGTATCAAAGGAAAAGTTTCTTGAGCTAACAGACATGACAGAGATTGAAGGTACAGAGTGATTTCAAGACGGATAAAAGCACAGTTGTTGTTCCTGTTGAATGGCTTTGACTTCAGTAGATTTACTTTAACCTCATAGAATGAGGGTAAGGCCTATGAATCTGAAGCACATTTTGAAGAAATATTCAAAAGAGTGTTAAAGATAAGGAATAGCAGACAACTGAAAGGATTCTTAAGCAATAATGAAGACAAGTATTTTTTGTTAATAATATTAGAAAGCACATGATATTGAGACAAATGGTCAGGAAACATTATTCAATGAGCATCTGTAAACTAATTTATAAAAGTAGCAATAGTATTTTAGAAAATATTAGCATGTCACTCCTAGGTGGTAGAAATAGAATTCCATATAGTTGATTTTAAGGGGTTACGGCAAACTAGAATCTGGAATTCTAGCTTTATACAAAGTCAGATTCATGTATTGATACTTTGCTGCAGTTACAGGCTTGTATGACTTAAAAGGCCCTGGGTACTTGCTGACCCAGGAGGAAGGAAACAGGTACACAGTTCATGAGAGGGATGGGTAGTGGAAAAATTTTATTTCTGAATAAGAAATCCTGAATGAAGAATCCTCTCCATTGCAGACTATATACAAGGATTTGTCTCAGTGAAATGGAATGTCACTTTATCCCAGTAGCAATGTTTTTAAAGTATAGGTTGTAATTTCTAACATGGTAAATATTTCTAGACATAACTCAAGCAAAAATTCCTTCAAGCCCTTAAGTAGTGTGAGGAGGTAAAGGTGTCCAAGACCAAAAGGTCTGGGAACTGCCAATCTATTTCTCTGTGAATCACATGTATCTTGTAGTCTGGTTTATCAATGAGAAAATATTAATGTGAGTTTATCTGGGGATCATGTTGCCTATATGAGCATCATTGGGAAAAATGACACTACTTTTCTATGCTGGTGGGCTCTAATGAGAAATCTGCCAAAACCCGCTCAGGAAGAATACAATTTCATTTTAGTTCTATCTTTGCTATTATTTGTCTATGTTTGTCTTCCAAGAAGGAAATAACTTATCCCAGGGAAAGATAAAATGACTTATTCTAATCACAATGTATCTTCCCTAATCTTCTTTTCCCACTAGAGTAGTGCTTGGTGTAGGACAAACCACTAAGAATTATTTGTTAATTAAAACAAAGTCACTATCACACAGGGAAAGAATCTGAAGCACATTTTGAAGAAATATTCAAAAGAGTGTTAAAGATAAGGAATAGCAGACAACTGAAAGGATTCTTAAGCAATAATGAAGACAAGTATTTTTTGTTAATAATATTAGAAAGCACATGATATTGAGACAAATGGTCAGGAAACATTATTCAATGAGCATCTGTAAACTAATTTATAAAAGTAGCAATAGTATTTTAGAAAATATTAGCATGTCACTCCTAGGTGGTAGAAATAGAATTCCATATAGTTGATTTTAAGGGGTTACGGCAAACTAGAATCTGGAATTCTAGCTTTATACAAAGTCAGATTCATGTATTGATACTTTGCTGCAGTTACAGGCTTGTATGACTTAAAAGGCCCTGGGTACTTGCTGACCCAGGAGGAAGGAAACAGGTACACAGTTCATGAGAGGGATGGGTAGTGGAAAAATTTTATTTCTGAATAAGAAATCCTGAATGAAGAATCCTCTCCATTGCAGACTATATACAAGGATTTGTCTCAGTGAAATGGAATGTCACTTTATCCCAGTAGCAATGTTTTTAAATTATAGGTTGTAATTTCTAACATGGTAAATATTTCTAGACATAACTCAAGCAAAAATTCCTTCAAGCCCTTAAGTAGTGTGAGGAGGTAAAGGTGTCCAAGACCAAAAGGTCTGGGAACTGCCAATCTATTTCTCTGTGAATCACATGTATCTTGTAGTCTGGTTTATCAATGAGAAAATATTAATGTGAGTTTATCTGGGGATCATGTTGCCTATATGAGCATCATTGGGAAAAATGACACTACTTTTCTATGCTGGTGGGCTCTAATGAGAAATCTGCCAAAAACCCGCTCAGGAAGAATACAATTTCATTTTAGTTCTATCTTTGCTATTATTTGTCTATGTTTGTCTTCCAAGAAGGAAATAACTTATCCCAGGGAAAGATAAAATGACTTATTCTAATCACAATGTATCTTCCCTAATCTTCTTTTCCCACTAGAGTAGTGCTTGGTGTAGGACAAACCACTAAGAATTATTTGTTAATTAAAACAAAGTCACTATCACACAGGGAAAGAATCTACAGAAGTTATCTAGAGAATATAAGCCTAGTAGCTGGAGAGAAAGAACTGAACCTCTTATTTTATGTAAATAGAAATAGATTTAGAGGCATTATCTACACCTATATCTGTACCTTTATCTTTCTTTTTTTTTAAATTCTTTATTTTAAAGGTTTTACACAGTTTTGTTGTTCACAGACATGTATGTTCCCAGATCAGTCATATGCATATCCCTGGTCTCCACCCCCTGAGTTTCCCCATCCCACCCCTCCAGACCTTTGCCCCATGCCATTGTAAGCACTCCTCTTCCCTTAGCACAATGACAATAGCTATCTTTTCCACACATGACAGTATAGGTTTCCATGTTACTCCCTCCATGCCTCCCCCTCCCTATTTCTTCTCCACAATGTCCCTAATGCTCTGTCTGTTTTTCCATGAGTCCCCTGCGTGTGTTATCAAGATCACCGTACTAGATTCCATATATGTGTGTTAGTATACTGTATTTGTCTTTCACTTTTTGACAAACTTCACTTTTTATGATAGGTTCTGGAGCCAGCCACTTCATTAGGACTGAGTCTTCTGCTTTTCTTTTAACCGCTGAGTAGTATTCCATTGTATATATGTACCAGGGCTTCTGTATCCATTCATTCGTTGATGGACACCTAGGTTGCTTCCATGTTCTGGCTATTGTATAGAGAGCTGCAATGAACACTGGGATACAGGTGCTTCTTTCAGTTTTGATTTCATCAGGATATAGGCCTAGTAGTGGGATTGCTGGGTCATAGGGTGCTTCTATTTTTAGTTTTTTAAGGAATCTCCAGACTGTCTTCCATAGAGGCTGTATCAATTGACATTCCCAACAGCAATGCAAGAGGGTTCCCTTTTCTCCGCACTCTCCAGCATTTATTGTCTGCAGATTTTTTGATGATGGGCATTCTGATGGGTGTGAGGTGATATCTCATTGTAGTTTTAATTTTCATTTCTCTAATAATAAGTTAGGTTGAGTACATTAATCTATCTTTGCTATTATTTGTCTATGTTTGTCTTCCAAGAAGGAAATAACTTATCCCAGGGAAAGATAAAATGACTTATTCTAATCACAATGTATCTTCCCTAATCTTCTTTTCCCACTAGAGTAGTGCTTGGTGTAGGACAAACCACTAAGAATTATTTGTTAATTAAAACAAAGTCACTATCACACAGGGAAAGAATCTACAGAAGTTATCTAGAGAATATAAGCCTAGTAGCTGGAGAGAAAGAACTGAACCTCTTATTTTATGTAAATAGAAATAGATTTAGAGGCATTATCTACACCTATATCTGTACCTTTATCTTTCTTTTTTTTTAAATTCTTTATTTTAAAGGTTTTACACAGTTTTGTTGTTCACAGACATGTATGTTCCCAGATCAGTCATATGCATATCCCTGGTCTCCACCCCCTGAGTTTCCCCATCCCACCCCTCCAGACCTTTGCCCCATGCCATTGTAAGCACTCCTCTTCCCTTAGCACAATGACAATAGCTATCTTTTCCACACATGACAGTATAGGTTTCCATGTTACTCCCTCCATGCCTCCCCCTCCCTATTTCTTCTCCACAATGTCCCTAATGCTCTGTCTGTTTTTCCATGAGTCCCCTGCGTGTGTTATCAAGATCACCGTACTAGATTCCATATATGTGTGTTAGTATACTGTATTTGTCTTTCACTTTTTGACAAACTTCACTTTTTATGATAGGTTCTGGAGCCAGCCACTTCATTAGGACTGAGTCTTCTGCTTTTCTTTTAACCGCTGAGTAGTATTCCATTGTATATATGTACCAGGGCTTCTGTATCCATTCATTCGTTGATGGACACCTAGGTTGCTTCCATGTTCTGGCTATTGTATAGAGAGCTGCAATGAACACTGGGATACAGGTGCTTCTTTCAGTTTTGATTTCATCAGGATATAGGCCTAGTAGTGGGATTGCTGGGTCATAGGGTGCTTCTATTTTTAGTTTTTTAAGGAATCTCCAGACTGTCTTCCATAGAGGCTGTATCAATTGACATTCCCAACAGCAATGCAAGAGGGTTCCCTTTTCTCCGCACTCTCCAGCATTTATTGTCTGCAGATTTTTTGATGATGGGCATTCTGATGGGTGTGAGGTGATATCTCATTGTAGTTTTAATTTTCATTTCTCTAATAATAAGCGAGGTTGAGCATCATTTCATGTGCTTTTGGGCCATCTGTATGTCTTCTTTGGAGAGGCGTCTCTTTAGATCTTTTTCCCATTTTTTGATTGGGTTGTTCATTTTTCCGATGCTGAGTTGTCTGAGTTGCTTGTAGATTTTGGAGATGAATTCTTTGTCTGTTGTTTCATTTGCTATGATTTTCTCCCAATCTGTGGGGTGTCTATTCAGCTTTTTTGTAATTTCTTTTGCTGTACAAAAGCTTTTAAGTTTCATTAGGTCCCACATGTTCATTTTTCTTATCAGTTCTGCTATTTTAGTAGGTGGGTCAGAGAAGATCTTGCTTTGATTGATGTCCTTGAGGGTTTTGCCTATATTCTCCTCTAAGAGTTTGATGGTTTCTGGTCTTACATTTAGGTCTTTAATCCATTTTGAGTTGATCTTAGTGTATGGTGTCAGGGAATGTTCCAACTTCATTTTTTTGCATGTAGCTGTCCAATGTTCCCAGCACCATTTGCTGAAGAGGCTGTCTTTGTCCCATTTTATATGTTCGCCTCCTTTGTCCAAAATAAGGTACCCATAGGTGCGTGGGTTTATTTATGGGTTCTCTATCTTGTTCCATTGGTCGATATTTCTGTTTCTGTGCCAGTACCATACTGTCTTGATGACTGTTGCTTTGTAGTAGAGTCTGAAGTTGGGGAGACTGATCCCTCCAGCTCCATTCTTCTTCCTCAGGATTGCTTTGGCTATTCGAGGTCTTTTGTGTTTCCATATGAACTGTGTTATTCTTTGCTCTAGTTCTGTGAAGAATGTCATGGGTAGTTTGACAGGGATTGTGTTGAATCTGTAGATGATATTTGGTAGTATGGTCATTTTCACAATATTGATCCATTCGTTCGTTGATGGACACCTAGGTTGCTTCCATGTTCTGGCTATTGTATAGAGAGCTGCAATGAACACTGGGATACAGGTGCTTCTTTCAGTTTTGATTTCATCAGGATATAGGCCTAGTAGTGGGATTGCTGGGTCATAGGGTGCTTCTATTTTTAGTTTTTTAAGGAATCTCCAGACTGTCTTCCATAGAGGCTGTATCAATTGACATTCCCAACAGCAATGCAAGAGGGTTCCCTTTTCTCCGCACTCTCCAGCATTTATTGTCTGCAGATTTTTTGATGATGGGCATTCTGATGGGTGTGAGGTGATATCTCATTGTAGTTTTAATTTTCATTTCTCTAATAATAAGCGAGGTTGAGCATCATTTCATGTGCTTTTGGGCCATCTGTATGTCTTCTTTGGAGAGGCGTCTCTTTAGATCTTTTTCCCATTTTTTGATTGGGTTGTTCATTTTTCCGATGCTGAGTTGTCTGAGTTGCTTGTAGATTTTGGAGATGAATTCTTTGTCTGTTGTTTCATTTGCTATGATTTTCTCCCAATCTGTGGGGTGTCTGTTCAGCTTTTTTGTAATTTCTTTTGCTGTACAAAAGCTTTTAAGTTTCATTAGGTCCCACATGTTCATTTTTCTTATCAGTTCTGCTATTTTAGTAGGTGGGTCAGAGAAGATCTTGCTTTGATTGATGTCCTTGAGGGTTTTGCCTATATTCTCCTCTAAGAGTTTGATGGTTTCTGGTCTTACATTTAGGTCTTTAATCCATTTTGAGTTGATCTTAGTGTATGGTGTCAGGGAATGTTCCAACTTCATTTTTTTGCATGTAGCTGTCCAATGTTCCCAGCACCATTTGCTGAAGAGGCTGTCTTTGTCCCATTTTATATGTTCGCCTCCTTTGTCCAAAATAAGGTACCCATAGGTGCGTGGGTTTATTTATGGGTTCTCTATCTTGTTCCATTGGTCGATATTTCTGTTTCTGTGCCAGTACCATACTGTCTTGATGACTGTTGCTTTGTAGTAGAGTCTGAAGTTGGGGAGACTGATCCCTCCAGCTCCATTCTTCTTCCTCAGGATTGCTTTGGCTATTCGAGGTCTTTTGTGTTTCCATATGAACTGTGTTATTCTTTGCTCTAGTTCTGTGAAGAATGTCATGGGTAGTTTGACAGGGATTGTGTTGAATCTGTAGATGATATTTGGTAGTATGGTCATTTTCACAATATTGATCCTTCCGACCCAGGAACATGGAATATCTCTCCATCTGTTTAAGTCTTCTTTAATTTCTTTCATGAGTGTCTTGTAATTTTCTGTGTACAATTCTTTTGTTTCTTTGGGTAGGTTTATTCCTAGATATTTGATTCTTTTGGTTGCAATGGTGAAGGGGATTGCCTCTTTGATTTTGTTTTCTGATTTTTCATTGTTTGTGTATAGGAATGCCAGTGATTTCTGTGTGTTGACTTTGTATCCTGCAACTTTGCTGAATTCCTTGATTAGCTCTAGTAGCTTTGTAACCGTGTCTTTGGGATTTTCTATGGATAATATCATGTCATCTGCAAATAGAGAGAGTTTGACTTCTTCCTTTCCAATCTGGATTCCTTTGATTTCTTTCTCTTGTCTTATTGCTGTTGCTAGAACTTTCGGGACTATGTCGAATAGCAGTGGTGAAAGTGGACTCCCCTGTCTTGTTCCTGATCTTAGAGGGAATGCTTTCAGTTTTTCACCATTGAGGATAATGTTCGCTGTGGGCTTCTCATAGATGGCTTTCACTATGTTGAGGTAGGTTCCTTCTATGCCCATTTTTTGAAGAGTTTTTATCATAAATGGATGTTGTACTTTGTCGAAGGCATTTTCTGCATCTATGGAGATGATCATGTGGTTTTTGTCTTTCAATTTGTTGATACGGTGTATCACGTTGATTGATTTGTGGATATTGAAGAATCCTTGCATGCCTGGGATGAACCCAACTTGATCATGATGTAGGAGCTTTTTGATGTGTCATTGAATTCTGTTTGCTAGGATCTTGTTGAAGAATTTGCCATCTAAATTCATCAGAGAAATTGGTGTGTAATTTTCCTTTTTTGTCTTATCTTTGCCTGGTTTGGGTATCAGGGTGATGTTGGTCTCGTAGAATGTGTTTGGAAATTTTCCTTCCTGTGCAATTTTTTGGAAGAGTTTTAGAAGGACAGGCATTAGCTCTTCTTTACATGTTTGGTAGAATTTGGCTGTGAAGCCATCTGGCCCTGGGCTTTTATGTTTGGGTAGATTTTTAACCACAGATTCAATTTCTGAGCTTGCGATTGGGTTGTTCAAAGTTTCTGTTTCTTCCTGGCTCAGTCTTGGGAGATTAATCTTCCCCAAGAAACTGTCCATTTCTTCCAGGTTGTCCAGTTTGTTGCCATATAGTTGCTCATAATATTCTCTTAGAATCCTTTGGATTTCTGCATTATCTGTTGTAATCTCTCCTTTTTCGTTTTTGATTTTGTTGATCTAGTTCTCTCTCTTTCTCTTGATGAGTCTGTCCAGTGGCTTGTCAATTTTGTTTACCTTTTCAAAGAACCAGATTTATGTTTTATTTATCCATACTATAGTTTCTTTTTCATTTCTTTCTCATTTATTTCTGCTCTAGTCTTTATAATCTCTCTTCTTCTGCTGGCTTTGGGATGTTTTGTTCTTCTTTTTCCAATTGTTTTAAGCGGAGGGTTAGATCTTCTGCTTCATATTTTCCTAGTTTCTTGAGGTGAGATTGTATTGCTATAAATTTCCCTCTTAGAACTACTTTTGCGGTATCCCATAGGTTTTGCATGGTCGTATGTTCATTATCATTTTCTTCTAGGAATTTTTAAATTTCTCCTTTGACTTCCTCAGTAATCAGTTGGTTTTTTAGGTATGTGTTGTTTAATCTCCATGTGTTTGTGCTTTTAGCAGTCTTTTTCCTGTAGTTGATCTCTAGTCTCATTGTATTGTGGTCCGAGAAGATGGTTGATATAATGTCAGTTTTCTTGAATTGACTGAGGTTTGATTTGTAGCCCAAGATGTGATCTATCCTGGAGAATGTTCTGTGAGCACTTGAGAAGAAAGTGTATTCTTCTGCTTTTGGATGCAACATCCTAAAGATATTGATGAGGTCCATTTTTTCTAGGGTGGCATTTAAAGCTTGTGTTTCTTTATTAATTTTCTATTTGGATGATCTATCCAGTGGTGTGAGAGGAGTGTTAAAGTCTCCTACTATTACTGTGTTATTATTGATTTCTTCTTTTAAGTCTGAAAGTATCTATCTTATGTATTGAGGTGCCCCTGTGTTGGGTGCGTAGATATTCATGACTGTTATGTCTTCCTTTTGGATAGACCCCTTAATCATGATGTAGTGACCTGCCTTGTCTCTTAGAATCTTCTTTACTTTAAAATCTATTTTGTACATTCAAAGTACTTCTGAAAGTTCTTGGTTCGCGAACTGCTGAAGCCTAGCTTGGAGGATTTTGAGCAGTACTTTGTTAGCAATGGTGCGGTAGTTTGAACATTCTTCAGCATTGCTCTTCTTTGGGTTTGGAATTAAAACTGACTTTTCCAGTCCTGTGGGCACTGCTGAGTTTTCTAAATTTGCTGGCATATTGACACTTTAACAGCATCATCTTTTAATATTTGAAATAGCTCAGCTGGAATTCAATCACCATCACTAGCTTTGTTTGTAGTAATGCTTCCTAGGGCACACTTGGCTTCACGTTGTAAGATATCTGACTTCTCGGTGAGTGTCCACACCATTGTCATCGTCCAGCTCATTAAGATGTTTTTTGTATAGTTCTTCTGTGTATTCTTTCCACCTCTTCTTTTTTTTGCTATAAACTTCCCTCTTAGAACTGCTTTTGTGGTATCCCATAGGTTTTGCACGGTCGTATGTTCATTATCATTTTCTTCTAGGAATTTTTAAATTTCTCCTTTGACTTCCTCAGTAATCAGTTGGTTTTTTAGGTATGTGTTGTTTAATCTCCATGTGTTTGTGCTTTTAGCAGTCTTTTTCCTGTAGTTGATCTCTAGTCTCATTGTATTGTGGTCCGAGAAGATGGTTGATATAATGTCAGTTTTCTTGAATTGACTGAGGTTTGATTTGTAGCCCAAGATGTGATCTATCCTGGAGAATGTTCTGTGAGCACTTGAGAAGAAAGTGTATTCTTCTGCTTTTGGATGCAACATCCTAAAGATATTGATGAGGTCCATTTTTTCTAGGGTGGCATTTAAAGCTTGTGTTTCTTTATTAATTTTCTATTTGGATGATCTATCCAGTGGTGTGAGAGGAGTGTTAAAGTCTCCTACTATTACTGTGTTATTATTGATTTCTTCTTTTAAGTCTGAAAGTATCTATCTTATGTATTGAGGTGCCCCTGTGTTGGGTGCGTAGATATTCATGACTGTTATGTCTTCCTTTTGGATAGACCCCTTAATCATGATGTAGTGACCTGCCTTGTCTCTTAGAATCTTCTTTACTTTAAAATCTATTTTGTACATTCAAAGTACTTCTGAAAGTTCTTGGTTCGCGAACTGCTGAAGCCTAGCTTGGAGGATTTTGAGCAGTACTTTGTTAGCAATGGTGCGGTAGTTTGAACATTCTTCAGCATTGCTCTTCTTTGGGTTTGGAATTAAAACTGACTTTTTCCAGTCCTGTGGGCACTGCTGAGTTTTCTAAATTTGCTGGCATATTGACACTTTAACAGCATCATCTTTTAATATTTGAAATAGCTCAGCTGGAATTCAATCACCATCACTAGCTTTGTTTGTAGTAATGCTTCCTAGGGCACACTTGGCTTCACGTTGTAAGATATCTGACTTCTCGGTGAGTGTCCACACCATTGTCATCGTCCAGCTCATTAAGATGTTTTTTGTATAGTTCTTCTGTGTATTCTTTCCACCTCTTCTTTTTATTTATTTATTGGCCACTTCTATTGGTCTTTATCTATTTTCATCCATCTTTGTTCTTTCGCCCGTGTGGGCCTCCCATCGTGTGGCCTCTGTTGTCGCAGAGCAGCGGCTCTGTTTGCCTGCGCTCCAGAGCTCCGGCTCGGTAATTGGACACAGCAGTCCAGCCGCTCCACAGCACGTGGGATCTTCCCAGGCCAGGGATCGAACTGGCACCTCTTGCACTGCAAGGTGGTGTCCTTAGTCACTGGACCACCAGGGAAAACCCCCTCCACCTCTTCTTAATATCATCTGCTTCTGTTAGGTCTTTACCATATCTGTCCTTTACTGTGCCTATCTTTTTGTTAAATGTTCCCTTGGTATCTCTAATTTTCTTGAAGAGATCTCTAGTCTTTCCCATTCTGTTTTCCTCTTTCTTTGCATTGTTCACTTAAGAAGGCTTTCTTATCTCTCCTTGCTATTCTCTGGAACTCTGCATTCAGATGGGTGTATCTTTCCTTTCCTCCTTTGTCTTTCGCATCTCTTTTTCTCTCAGCTATTTGTAAGGCCTCCTCAGACAACCATCTTGCCTTTTTTTTTTTTTTTAGCAATAATCATGCCTCAGATAAATCTCATTGGTTATGATACTGCCACTGCCCAAAGCTCCATCTTGCTGTTTTACATTTCTTTTTCTTGGAGATGCTTTTGATCACTGCCTCCTGTACAATGTTATGAACCTCCATCGTACATTCAAAGTATCGGCGGAACTGCTGAAGCCTAGCTTGGAGGATTTTGAGCAGTACTTTGTTAGCAATGGTGCGTAGTTTGAACATTCTTCAGCATTGCTCTTCTTTGGGTTTGGAATTAAAACTGACTTTTCCAGTCCTGTGGGCACTGCTGAGTTTTCTAAATTTGCTGGCATATTGACACTTTAACAGCATCATCTTTTAATATTTGAAATAGCTCAGCTGGAATTCAATCACCATCACTAGCTTTGTTTGTAGTAATGCTTCCTAGGGCACACTTGGCTTCACGTTGTAAGATATCTGACTTCTCGGTGAGTGTCCACACCATTGTCATCGTCCAGCTCATTAAGATGTTTTTTGTATAGTTCTTCTGTGTATTCTTTCCACCTCTTCTTTTTATTTATTTATTGGCCACTTCTATTGGTCTTTATCTATTTTCATCCATCTTTGTTCTTTCGCCCGTGTGGGCCTCCCATCGTGTGGCCTCTGTTGTCGCAGAGCAGCGGCTCTGTTTGCCTGCGCTCCAGAGCTCCGGCTCGGTAATTGGACACAGCAGTCCAGCCGCTCCACAGCACGTGGGATCTTCCCAGGCCAGGGATCGAACTGGCACCTCTTGCACTGCAAGGTGGTGTCCTTAGTCACTGGACCACCAGGGAAAACCCCCTCCACCTCTTCTTAATATCATCTGCTTCTGTTAGGTCTTTACCATATCTGTCCTTTACTGTGCCTATCTTTTTGTTAAATGTTCCCTTGGTATCTCTAATTTTCTTGAAGAGATCTCTAGTCTTTCCCATTCTGTTTTCCTCTTTCTTTGCATTGTTCACTTAAGAAGGCTTTCTTATCTCTCCTTGCTATTCTCTGGAACTCTGCATTCAGATGGGTGTATCTTTCCTTTCCTCCTTTGTCTTTCGCATCTCTTTTTCTCTCAGCTATTTGTAAGGCCTCCTCAGACAACCATCTTGCCTTTTTTTTTTTTTTTAGCAATAATCATGCCTCAGATAAATCTCATTGGTTATGATACTGCCACTGCCCAAAGCTCCATCTTGCTGTTTTACATTTCTTTTTCTTGGAGATGCTTTTGATCACTGCCTCCTGTACAATGTTATGAACCTCCATCCATAGTTCTTCAGGCACTCTATCAGATCCAATCCCTTGAATCTGTTTGTCACTTCCTTTTGATTTAGGTCATACCTGAATTACCTAGTGGTTTTCCCTACTTGTCTCAATTTTGCAATTAAGAAGTTCATGATTTGAGCCCCAGTCAGCTTCTGGTCTTGTTTCTGCTGAATGTATAGAGTTTATCCATCTTTGGATACAAAGTATATAATCAATCTGATTTCAGTATTGACCATCTGGTGATGTCCATATGTAGAGCCATCTCTTGTGTTATTGGAAGAGGGTGTTTGCTGTGACCAGTGTGCTCTCTTGGCAAAACTCTGTTAGCCTTTGTCCTGCTTCATTTTTTTTTAATAAGTTTTATTTATTTAATTATTTATTTATTTATTTATTTTTGACTGCTCCGGGTTTTCACTGCTGCTGCAGGCTCTCCTCTAGTTGCAGGAGGTAGGGGCTACTCTCTAATTGAGGTGAGCAGGCTTCTTGTTTCTCTCGTTGCGGAACTCAGGCTCTAGGGCACATAGGCTTCAGTAGTTGCAGCACATCGGTTCAGTAGTTGTGGCTCCGAGGCCCTAGAGCACGGGCTCAAGAGCTGTGGCTCACAGGCCTAGCTGCTCTGCAGCATGTGGGATCCTCCCAGCTCAGGGATCAAGCCCTTGTCTCCTGCACTGCCTATGAGGGAAGCCCTGTCCTGCTTCATTTTATACTCCAAGGCCTATAACCTGCCTGTTACCCCATGTATCTCTTGACTTCCTACTTTGGCATTCCAGTCCCCAAAGATGAAAAGGACATCTTTTTTTAGTGTTAATTCAAGAAGATCTTGTAGGTCTTCATAGAACTGTTCAACCTCAGCTTCTTCAGCGGTAGGAGGGGAATAGACTTGGATTTCCACTGTGACACACTCACTGACTGGGAAACAATCCAGCTTTACCCACAGCCAGTTCCTCCCAACAGGAAGCTTCCATAACATGCTTAACTTCATCCATGAGAGGGCAGACAAGATGAAATCACCAAAATTGTCTTTTAGATGCCTGCAAAGTTTGTATCTGAGAATCTCATTTAAGACTTCCTTAGATGTGTTGGGCTGTGAAACTGTCTTCTTCTCCATCTATCTCTGTCTTGGACTTTCCTCTCCCAGTTTTATTGGCCCCTCCAGCTCAGGTCTACCTTTATCTTTCTATCTGTCCTGACAGTGAAATAGACACACATAATGGAGAAACTGACAACTGAAAGTATTTAAAGTGTTGAGACACAGTTTTATAAACCCACACGTTTATTTTTTTATGAATGAAAAGCATTAGACAATCTGTTTGAACATATAGAAACCATTAAACATTGACTGTATTCTGCATCAGGTAAAATTTTTTTTTCTTAAGTAGTGAGATAAACATTAACAAATCCATCACCTTTTATATTTTTATAAGTAGACTTTTTAAAAAATTAGCTTGGCTTTAGTTTTTTTATCTTTATTTTTTTTAGCCCAAATGCTATGCCCATGGACATGAACTTTGGCAACCTTCTCAGGCAGTGTGGGATGGTTGGGGTACGGGGCTGGCCTGCTGCAGCCCATGGAAAACCAAGAGTCAGAAACAACTTAGCAACTGAACAACACAATAGCATGTCAATTTATGTCACAGGAGAAAAACAGAGACTAAAAAATACTGTCAAAAGTTTACTTCTGTTTTGCTATTATATATATATATATATATATATAACCCCAAGGAAAATCTAACCATTATCTTGACCTCTATTTCTTTTTAAATTTATTTTTTTAATTAATTAATTTATTTATTGTCCCCCATCTTTATTCTTTGGTCTGTGTGGGCCTCCCATCACAGTGGCCCCTCTCGCTGCAGAGCACCAGCCCTGGGTGCATGCACATCTCAGCATTGGCTCATAATCGGGCACACTGGTCCAGGCACTCCATGGCGTGTGTGATCTTCCCAGGCCAGGGACCAAACTGTTGATTCTTGCACTGCAAGGCAGACTCTTTACCCACTGGACCACCAGGGAAGTCCGACCTCTATTTCTTGATTAATGAATCATTCATTGTTCATTTTCAGACATAAAAGTTCAATCCCAATGCCTTTTTAAAAGCTTCCAAGTGGTTTCTCAAAAGAATTTACAAAGCCCTTTAATAAATCAAAACAATGAGACTATAGACATGAAAACTACACTATTAGCAGCTTTTCTAAAAATGTCCTAAAGGAAGGCAGACTATGAATACCTCGAGACGTTGCAATTCCCTAGTGTGTTTAGGGAGCACATGCTATGGCAAAATTAATCTGTAGACTTCTTATGAGAAAGAAAATGATCATGAAAGAATCCTCAAAGGAGTAATTATTTTCTATTATCTCTGAGTCAAACTGACCCTTTGACAAAGGCTTTGACAAAGCTTTAGAAGGATATTTTCTCTATTACCTACCACTTCTTATTCTAATACCAGAATCAAATTTGTGTCACAATTTGTTAGGTGAATTCCACCTAATTAAAAATCTACAAGTGATTTTTATCCATATCTATATATTCCTTCCCAGGTATGTGTGAGCCATCTTGTAGCCTTTGACAGAATTTTCCTCTTTGCCAGTAATAATAATAAATACCATCTATGTGACCATACACATCCCAAATTAAATATCAAAATAAACAACAATATTATACAGGAAAATTATCTGTGTATATCTATTCTTAAAATAAGAATAATGTAACATCCTTATTTCCCTAAGATTTAAAGGCAAAAATAGTTCATATATTTAAACCAATTGCTAAATTAAAAATATGTTCTTCATCACATTTGGTTCACAATTTATAAGTAATTAAATCCTTTCAAGCTTTGCAATGAAGAAATACATAAAGAGGCAAAATGATTTTCATCTGGTATCAGTCTAGGAATTAAAAGCAAATACTTGCTTTTTCTTTCATTGTCAGAGATTTTTATCAGGAGAGGAAGTTTAATGCACAATATGTGCAAAATCAATTTAATTGTGACAGAGCACCAGCCCTGGGTGCATGCACATCTCAGCATTGGCTCATAATCGGGCACACTGGTCCAGGCACTCCATGGCGTGTGTGATCTTCCCAGGCCAGGGACCAAACTGTTGATTCTTGCACTGCAAGGCAGACTCTTTACCCACTGGACCACCAGGGAAGTCCGACCTCTATTTCTTGATTAATGAATCATTCATTGTTCATTTTCAGACATAAAAGTTCAATCCCAATGCCTTTTTAAAAGCTTCCAAGTGGTTTCTCAAAAGAATTTACAAAGCCCTTTAATAAATCAAAACAATGAGACTATAGACATGAAAACTACACTATTAGCAGCTTTTCTAAAAATGTCCTAAAGGAAGGCAGACTATGAATACCTCGAGACGTTGCAATTCCCTAGTGTGTTTAGGGAGCACATGCTATGGCAAAATTAATCTGTAGACTTCTTATGAGAAAGAAAATGATCATGAAAGAATCCTCAAAGGAGTAATTATTTTCTATTATCTCTGAGTCAAACTGACCCTTTGACAAAGGCTTTGACAAAGCTTTAGAAGGATATTTTCTCTATTACCTACCACTTCTTATTCTAATACCAGAATCAAATTTGTGTCACAATTTGTTAGGTGAATTCCACCTAATTAAAAATCTACAAGTGATTTTTATCCATATCTATATATTCCTTCCCAGGTATGTGTGAGCCATCTTGTAGCCTTTGACAGAATTTTCCTCTTTGCCAGTAATAATAATAAATACCATCTATGTGACCATACACATCCCAAATTAAATATCAAAATAAACAACAATATTATACAGGAAAATTATCTGTGTATATCTATTCTTAAAATAAGAATAATGTAACATCCTTATTTCCCTAAGATTTAAAGGCAAAAATAGTTCATATATTTAAACCAATTGCTAAATTAAAAATATGTTCTTCATCACATTTGGTTCACAATTTATAAGTAATTAAATCCTTTCAAGCTTTGCAATGAAGAAATACATAAAGAGGCAAAATGATTTTCATCTGGTATCAGTCTAGGAATTAAAAGCAAATACTTGCTTTTTCTTTCATTGTCAGAGATTTTTATCAGGAGAGGAAGTTTAATGCACAATATTGTGACATTAAATTGTATTCTATGTTCACTCTCTTACACATTTAAGAAATGCTAATTATTTATGTTTCATTTTATTTTTTTCTTTCTCCATTCCAAGTAGGTAGCTAAACTTTCTGTGAAACTGAAAATAGAAGCTTGTGAAGACAACTTTTTCATAAGAGCTTTAACTCATTAAAAGCTTAATCGGCATAAAAAGCTTCCATCTCTCAAAAAAACTTCAGTGAGTAGCTTACTAGTGCTCAATATGTGTCTAGGATCTCTGAGGTTCCTGTAGGCTTCTTAAGATTATAACAATTTTTATTATTACTAGTTATATGTCAGGTGATATCATGTTAACAGCTACTAGAATGTGCATATTTTTATGGTCTAAAATTTTCTCAGTTTGCTGGTAGCTCAGATGGTAAAGAATCTGCCTGCAATGCAGGAGATCCAGGTTTGATCCCTGAGTCAGAAAGATACCCTGGAGAAGGAAATGGCAACCCACTCCAGTATTTTTTGCCTGGGAAATTGCATGGACAGAGAAGCCTGACAGGCTACAGGCCATGGAGCCACAAAAAGTTGCACATGACTGAGCTACTAACATGCACACAAAGTAAGTACTAATAGGACAGAACCCACAGAAAGTCTTTTTGATATCCTCAGTGACTTTTAGGAGAGTCAAGGGGAAAAAAGTTTGAGAACTGCAGCGTTAATCAATCTAAAAGGGATGGGATAAAATTGAAGTGCCTTTTTCAGACTGAGGTGGGTGTTGTGGTGAGAGAGAGGAAGTGCATTTCCTTTACTTGGGAAATAGCAGAGATGAGTTTAACCCAATTTCCCTGCAATGTCTCCGGGTGGTGGCAGGATCTCAGAAGGCTCAACACTAAACCCTAAGCATGCTGCTTCTGCCAAGTTTAAGGTACTGCAGCTTAGAAGGAACAGAGCTGAATCTTCTGCCTTCATGGAAATAGGTGACCACCAACAACTTGAGTATTAAGGACAACTGTGATGTACTAGAGTAGAAAGGATGTTCTCTTTTTTCCAGGCAGCTTATGCAGTCATCTGTTTGTCTAGTCACCCTCTATCTCTTTGGGAAAGTATCTCTGGTTTATCTACTCTTGACATGAGGGGAGATCCCATGTGCTTGGTCCTCATTATAGAGGTCAGATTTCTTCTCTTGTACATTGGTTTAAACAGGAGGTAGGCCCAAGTAGGTAGCTAAACTTTCTGTGAAACTGAAAATAGAAGCTTGTGAAGACAACTTTTTCATAAGAGCTTTAACTCATTAAAAGCTTAATCGGCATAAAAAGCTTCCATCTCTCAAAAAAACTTCAGTGAGTAGCTTACTAGTGCTCAATATGTGTCTAGGATCTCTGAGGTTCCTGTAGGCTTCTTAAGATTATAACAATTTTTATTATTACTAGTTATATGTCAGGTGATATCATGTTAACAGCTACTAGAATGTGCATATTTTTATGGTCTAAAATTTTCTCAGTTTGCTGGTAGCTCAGATGGTAAAGAATCTGCCTGCAATGCAGGAGATCCAGGTTTGATCCCTGAGTCAGAAAGATACCCTGGAGAAGGAAATGGCAACCCACTCCAGTATTTTTTGCCTGGGAAATTGCATGGACAGAGAAGCCTGACAGGCTACAGGCCATGGAGCCACAAAAAGTTGCACATGACTGAGCTACTAACATGCACACAAAGTAAGTACTAATAGGACAGAACCCACAGAAAGTCTTTTTGATATCCTCAGTGACTTTTAGGAGAGTCAAGGGGAAAAAAGTTTGAGAACTGCAGCGTTAATCAATCTAAAAGGGATGGGATAAAATTGAAGTGCCTTTTTCAGACTGAGGTGGGTGTTGTGGTGAGAGAGAGGAAGTGCATTTCCTTTACTTGGGAAATAGCAGAGATGAGTTTAACCCAATTTCCCTGCAATGTCTCCGGGTGGTGGCAGGATCTCAGAAGGCTCAACACTAAACCCTAAGCATGCTGCTTCTGCCAAGTTTAAGGTACTGCAGCTTAGAAGGAACAGAGCTGAATCTTCTGCCTTCATGGAAATAGGTGACCACCAACAACTTGAGTATTAAGGACAACTGTGATGTACTAGAGTAGAAAGGATGTTCTCTTTTTTCCAGGCAGCTTATGCAGTCATCTGTTTGTCTAGTCACCCTCTATCTCTTTGGGAAAGTATCTCTGGTTTATCTACTCTTGACATGAGGGGAGATCCCATGTGCTTGGTCCTCATTATAGAGGTCAGATTTCTTCTCTTGTACATTGGTTTAAACAGGAGGTAGGCCCAAGATGAAGGTCTGACAACCAGGCATTCTCTCCTGAGACTGTAAATGTTGTACTGCTGACCCTGAGATGGAATGACGGCTTGGAGACTCTTCATTATTGTGAGGCCTTGTGACAGCAGCAGTGATAAGAAATGTCCTGGCTGCTATGCTTCCCGTCTCTTTCCTTCTAGGATTCCATGAATTCCCGGTCATCTTGAGTCAACTGCCCTAGACCTCTTCCAATAAGTTTCTCCAAGATTAAGTCAGCCAGAAATCTCCCCTAACCTGACATTTCTAAGGAGATTAAAGAACATCCCCATTTGAATAAACACAAACTCCCAAACCACTGTGACTAAGTATCTCTCATGTTCATAGAGATAAGGACATGGCGTTGGACTAAACTTGATTTTTAAATACTAAATAAAACACTTTGATCTGTTAAATTAAGAAGACAAGAAATATCCATCAATTTTTAGTAATTTGGTATCTACTGTCAACAATAAGCTACCTCTATAAAGTTGTGAATACGTAGATGATGAAATCCAGAATCAGAGACACATAACAAGGTGCCTGGAAAAGTAATGCCTTAACAAAACAAGGTGTCATTTAAAATTTGGCAGCCTTTTTATTTGCTGCTGAGTGGAATCAGGAAAGTACCTGAAGAGAGATTTTGTATGTCTGTAATAACATCAGATTTAAGTGGTTCCTATTGTATAAATGCAATATCAAGGGAAAGAACTTTCGGTTTATGTATCGACAAAGCATCTGTTGCCAATATTCTTGGATGTGCTTAATGGACTGTAGACAGTATGTGGGCAAGTGCAAAGTAGGAGCACTGTACAGTGAGCAAGGGAACAAGCTATTGAGATGCCCAACGCTGTCATGGAAATAGGTGACTACCAATAACTTGAGTATTAAGGACAACTGTGATGTACTAGAGTAGAAAGGATGTTCTCTTTTTTCCAGGCAGCTTATGCAGTCATCTGTTTGTCTAGTCACCCTCTATCTCTTTGGGAAAGTATCTCTGGTTTATCTACTCTTGACATGAGGGGAGATCCCATGTGCTTGGTCCTCATTATAGAGGTCAGATTTCTTCTCTTGTACATTGGTTTAAACAGGAGGTAGGCCCAAGATGAAGGTCTGACAACCAGGCATTCTCTCCTGAGACTGTAAATGTTGTACTGCTGACCCTGAGATGGAATGACGGCTTGGAGACTCTTCATTATTGTGAGGCCTTGTGACAGCAGCAGTGATAAGAAATGTCCTGGCTGCTATGCTTCCCGTCTCTTTCCTTCTAGGATTCCATGAATTCCCGGTCATCTTGAGTCAGCTGCCCTAGACCTCTTCCAATAAGTTTCTCCAAGATTAAGTCAGCCAGAAATCTCCCCTAACCTGACATTTCTAAGGAGATTAAAGAACATCCCCATTTGAATAAACACAAACTCCCAAACCACTGTGACTAAGTATCTCTCATGTTCATAGAGATAAGGACATGGCGTTGGACTAAACTTGATTTTTAAATACTAAATAAAACACTTTGATCTGTTAAATTAAGAAGACAAGAAATATCCATCAATTTTTAGTAATTTGGTATCTACTGTCAACAATAAGCTACCTCTATAAAGTTGTGAATACGTAGATGATGAAATCCAGAATCAGAGACACATAACAAGGTGCCTGGAAAAGTAATGCCTTAACAAAACAAGGTGTCATTTAAAATTTGGCAGCCTTTTTATTTGCTGCTGAGTGGAATCAGGAAAGTACCTGAAGAGAGATTTTGTATGTCTGTAATAACATCAGATTTAAGTGGTTCCTATTGTATAAATGCAATATCAAGGGAAAGAACTTTCGGTTTATGTATCGACAAAGCATCTGTTGCCAATATTCTTGGATGTGCTTAATGGACTGTAGACAGTATGTGGGCAAGTGCAAAGTAGGAGCACTGTACAGTGAGCAAGGGAACAAGCTTTGGAGTCAGGCGGCTGGTGCATTGAGATGCCACCACATATCTGCTATATGTACTCCTCTGGGCAGCCTTCTTAGTTCTTTGACCCTCAGTTTATCTATTATATAATACAGGGATATAATAGTACCTACACCATAGGGTTCTTGTGAAGATTAAAAGAAAATACACTTAGCTAAACAAATTATAGCTATTTTTATTAGGGGAAAGGAAGGTGTTTAAGGAACATTATTAAGATGCCTAAACATTCCCTTTGAAGTTTATCAGTATTATGGTCTTTTGATATGTTGTGATAGGTCTGACTGAGCTTCACTGACAGAGGAAGAGTAAGTTCCAAATGTGAACTTACAGAAAGTAAAGAAAGTGTCCCTCAGGTGACACAGATGGAGGAATCATCAATTTATTCAGAGAAAATTCAGGAGTCTTCAAATTGTAAAACAGATTTTTTTCTTCTACCCCCAGGTTTGAATTATATTAGCTGAAAAGGATCTGACTGAATGCTGAAGAGAACTAAGAAAATTATTCAACAAGAAAGCTGACTGAGCAGGAAATGCTTTGAATTGCAGTTGGTAAAATTTTCTTGAAATTTAGTAAGGACTGCATACACATTTTGTTGGTAAGGTTGAGCCATTCTGTTCAAAACAAATTTTCTGCTGTTTTCATGTAGAAATGAATTTGAATGATTCATGAAGAAGCAATTTAAAAAGAACAAAAGGGAGAAAAAAAGTATAATAGTATTGTACTACTGTCAAAAATAAGCTACCTCTATAAAGTTGTGAATACGTAGATGATGAAATCCAGAATCAGAGACACATAACAAGGTGCCTGGAAAAGTAATGCCTTAACAAAACAAGGTGTCATTTAAAATTTGGCAGCCTTTTTATTTGCTGCTGAGTGGAATCAGGAAAGTACCTGAAGAGAGATTTTGTATGTCTGTAATAACATCAGATTTAAGTGGTTCCTATTGTATAAATGCAATATCAAGGGAAAGAACTTTCGGTTTATGTATCGACAAAGCATCTGTTGCCAATATTCTTGGATGTGCTTAATGGACTGTAGACAGTATGTGGGCAAGTGCAAAGTAGGAGCACTGTACAGTGAGCAAGGGAACAAGCTTTGGAGTCAGGCGGCTGGTGCATTGAGATGCCACCACATATCTGCTATATGTACTCCTCTGGGCAGCCTTCTTAGTTCTTTGACCCTCAGTTTATCTATTATATAATACAGGGATATAATAGTACCTACACCATAGGGTTCTTGTGAAGATTAAAAGAAAATACACTTAGCTAAACAAATTATAGCTATTTTTATTAGGGGAAAGGAAGGTGTTTAAGGAACATTATTAAGATGCCTAAACATTCCCTTTGAAGTTTATCAGTATTATGGTCTTTTGATATGTTGTGATAGGTCTGACTGAGCTTCACTGACAGAGGAAGAGTAAGTTCCAAATGTGAACTTACAGAAAGTAAAGAAAGTGTCCCTCAGGTGACACAGATGGAGGAATCATCAATTTATTCAGAGAAAATTCAGGAGTCTTCAAATTGTAAAACAGATTTTTTTCTTCTACCCCCAGGTTTGAATTATATTAGCTGAAAAGGATCTGACTGAATGCTGAAGAGAACTAAGAAAATTATTCAACAAGAAAGCTGACTGAGCAGGAAATGCTTTGAATTGCAGTTGGTAAAATTTTCTTGAAATTTAGTAAGGACTGCATACACATTTTGTTGGTAAGGTTGAGCCATTCTGTTCAAAACAAATTTTCTGCTGTTTTCATGTAGAAATGAATTTGAATGATTCATGAAGAAGCAATTTAAAAAGAACAAAAGGGAGAAAAAAAAAAAAGAAATGTCTTTGCTAAGCTAGATAAGTAGTAAATTTTGAAAGTAAAACCAGGAAGAGAAAATGGCCTCTAAAATAAATGCGTAGATTTAAGAATGCTGGAGTTACATAACTGTAAAATTCAGTGACTTCTTAAACTAAAAGAAAAGCAGCATAAGCTTTATATCATGCAAGTTTTATATTTAATAATAAAAACAGCTTTAGTGATTTGAAGGCTAATATATAGTAATGTCACATTCAAAATGTTTTAACTTTGACAGTGTCCTTGTAATTTTCTCTTTCAAAAAAGGAAGAATTAAAATGCTACTGGAGAGTCCTATGTATTTTTTCTTTTTTTAAAATTTTGGTCTCTTTCATTGGTTTTTCATCTATCTTTGCTCTTTGGCCTGTGTGGGCCTCCCATTGCAGTGGCCTCTCTCGTTGCAGAGCAACGGCTCTGGGTACATATGCTCCAGAGCACTGGCTTGTAATAGACACACTGGTCCAGCCGCTCCACAGCATGTGGGATCTTCCCAGGCCAGGGATGGAACTGGTGCCCCTTGCACTGCAAGGTGGACTCTTTAGCCACTGGACCACCAGAGAAGCCCCCTATGTGTTTCAAATGTCTTTGTACTTCAACAGAATTTGATAAAATTAAGGAGATATCCTGAGATTTTCAACATTTTTCTATTTATGTCCAGCAATGGAATTATTATAGTAATAAATTGAGCATTTTTTAACAAAAAAACAATCTTTTGGAAAAAAATATTTATTAAAAGCACCAAAGAGCAATAAGCACAAAAATGAAAATGAAAGTGTTAGACACTCAGTTATATCCTACTCTTTGCAATCCCATGTCAACATTTAAAAATTTTTGTTTAATTATATTAGCTGAAAAGGATCTGACTGAATGCTGAAGAGAACTAAGAAAATTATTCAACAAGAAAGCTGACTGAGCAGGAAATGCTTTGAATTGCAGTTGGTAAAATTTTCTTGAAATTTAGTAAGGACTGCATACACATTTTGTTGGTAAGGTTGAGCCATTCTGTTCAAAACAAATTTTCTGCTGTTTTCATGTAGAAATGAATTTGAATGATTCATGAAGAAGCAATTTAAAAAGAACAAAAGGGAGAAAAAAAAAAAGAAATGTCTTTGCTAAGCTAGATAAGTAGTAAATTTTGAAAGTAAAACCAGGAAGAGAAAATGGCCTCTAAAATAAATGCGTAGATTTAAGAATGCTGGAGTTACATAACTGTAAAATTCAGTGACTTCTTAAACTAAAAGAAAAGCAGCATAAGCTTTATATCATGCAAGTTTTATATTTAATAATAAAAACAGCTTTAGTGATTTGAAGGCTAATATATAGTAATGTCACATTCAAAATGTTTTAACTTTGACAGTGTCCTTGTAATTTTCTCTTTCAAAAAAGGAAGAATTAAAATGCTACTGGAGAGTCCTATGTATTTTTTCTTTTTTTAAAATTTTGGTCTCTTTCATTGGTTTTTCATCTATCTTTGCTCTTTGGCCTGTGTGGGCCTCCCATTGCAGTGGCCTCTCTCGTTGCAGAGCAACGGCTCTGGGTACATATGCTCCAGAGCACTGGCTTGTAATAGACACACTGGTCCAGCCGCTCCACAGCATGTGGGATCTTCCCAGGCCAGGGATGGAACTGGTGCCCCTTGCACTGCAAGGTGGACTCTTTAGCCACTGGACCACCAGAGAAGCCCCCTATGTGTTTCAAATGTCTTTGTACTTCAACAGAATTTGATAAAATTAAGGAGATATCCTGAGATTTTCAACATTTTTCTATTTATGTCCAGCAATGGAATTATTATAGTAATAAATTGAGCATTCTACAGACAATCTTTGGAAAGTTCTGCTTCCAGATGAAATGACACAGTCTAAAGAAAATATTTTTCAGCCAAAAGAATCAAAATTATACATGCAAAGAAAAAAATAATGTATTTATTAAAAGCACCAAAGAGCAATAAGCACAAAAAATGAAAATGAAAGTGTTAGACACTCAGTTATATCCTACTCTTTGCAATCCCATGTACTATAGCCTGCCAGGCTCCTCTGTTCATGGGCACAAAATAGTCCAAAGAAACTAAACCTTAATGATAGATAAGTAGTGTTTGAGCTAGTAGAGATCTGTGACCACTGTTTCTAGGTCCAGGTGAATACAGGATTGCACCTGCCAAAGACAGAAGAGATCTGCTTGATTAAAGAGAATCCAGAGGAACTTTCCATAGTCACATGGCCACTGTAAATGACTAGCCTGAGTAAGAGCCCTAGCTGAAGAGCTAGATGTTTTCACACTTAGTGCAATTCTCCTGCGTGGGACTCTTGCTGAGTTTTCAGTAATTTGGATACAACAGAGTTTAAGGTCTTGGCAAGGAACAAAAGAGACCTCAGATTTGTCCATGTGTTCAATTTCCTACTGGAAAGATTATTCTCTAAAATACACAACATACTTAGACTTTAACAGCACTTGATTCAGGAGGTAAAATGATAGTAACTATAGCAAAAGTAATACAGCTCCAAATTCAGTTTAACTACTGACTGAATTGCATCCAAATGCACATGGAATAGGACAGACAAAATGTTAGGTCACCAAAAGGTCTCAAGGCAGTTTTTAAAATGTAAATCACTCAAACATCTTCTCTAACCACGTGAAATTAAATTAAAATTAAGTAACAGAAGGAAGTTGCAAAATTCAGACATATGAAAATCAAATAATCAGTCAACCAGTGGAGCAAAGAAGAAATCACAAGAAATTAGAAAACACAGTATGACAAAACTTAGGAGATGCAATGAAAGCAGTGGTCAGAGGGAAATTTATGGCAGTAAATATTTTAAAAAAGAAAGATCTCAAATCAATAGCCCTGCCTTATGGAAGTAGAAGAAAAAAGAGCAAACCAAAGTTAAATAAAACAAGAAGAAAATAGGAAAGGTTAAAGTGGAGATAAAAACAGGTTTGCCTCTCTAAGTGTCCCAGCAGCAACACATCAGAGGCACTTTCCCCATGACTAAGTGGGAAGAATATGCCTAGCCTTCAGATTTTGCCCTACAATACTAAATACAATATAATATAATATCTATTTATATAATATTTCTACATAATTATATATAATGTAATATGATACTAAGAATAACATAATACTAAAAAGGAAACAGGACTCCTCAAATGTAGTTGATTCTCAAAATCAGGAAAACAGTAGTTCAGGTTAGCAGTTTTTGTTGCCAAAACAAAAATGCCTATGAGGTTATCTGAGGCAGTGACGGAAGACAACAGGGTCAACTTAAAATTGACCACCAGTAAAAAAAAAAAATAAAAAAATAAATAGGGCTTCCCCTGGTGGTCCAGTGGGTAAGGACACCGCCTTGCAGTGCAAGGGGTGCCGGTTCGATCCCTGGCCTGGGAAGATCCCATGTGCCGCGGAGCGGCTGGACCGATGTGTCCAACTACCGAGCAGGAGCTCTGGAGCGCATGCGCCCAGAACCGGTGCTCTGCGACGACAGATGCCACCGCGATGGGAGGCCCACAGGAGTCAAAGAACAAGGACGGATGAAAATAGAGAAATGAGAGACCAATAGAAGTGGCCTGCCCGCTCCCAACCCGACCCCCACCCCCAAAATAAATAAATAAATAAATCTTTACCAAAAAAAAAAATTGACCACCAGTCAAACTGTGAATATATTATATTCACAAAAAAGTTCTAATTTTTCTGGAAAGGCAATAAAAAGTAACATTTTTTCCCCTTTAAGTTAAAAAAAAAGAAAAATAGTAAGCATAAAGGCCAATCTGCTGGGGCTGAAATGGGCACATTCATTTTTAACAATGATTCCAGTCAGAAAATGTGGGATTGAGTATACGGCTCAATATACTGGCTACTTCTCTCCCTACATTACACTGTGCACCTTGCCCCAGATGGCTCAGCAGAAACCCACTGTGTATGTGTAGACCAGGCAGCCTGCCTTCTGACTGCCTCTCAAACAGAAGCTATAACGCCCCCCCATCACTCAAAGAACATCCTGTAAACAAGCTAACAACTTCACATTTTTAATATCAACTCATTTCCATGAGACAGAGAGATGAATCAAAAGGACACTAGGCTATGCGTGCTATGAAATAAGTAACAAGCTTCATAAAACATTTATACTTTCAAGCAATATAAATCCCATATTAAGAAAAAAAGACAATATGCACAGCTGGCTTAAATTTTTAACAGCATGAAAAAGATGAAAAAAATTCTCCTTTGTTTCACAGTGCTTCTGTGCGTTTACATAGAGAAAACCACTGTATTAATAGTCTTATCTATTCTTTCAGAAATATTTGATAGCTATATATATATAGCTATATATATATATAGATAGATACACACATATACACACACACACTCTAAATGGGAGAGTAAGTACTGTATTTATAATTCTTCATTTTGAAATTTTCATTTTATGAAAAATGTTTCAGATGTTTTATATCATCACATGTAAATATATCTTACTCTTTTTAATAATTGCAAAGTATTCCAGTGGATGAATATATTTTATACATTTAGTGTCCTACTGATGATTGTTTTAATTATTAATAGTCTCTTATTATTATAATAAAAGCTGCAATAAAATCTTTTGTCCTATAGAATCTTTGTGTACAATGGATAAATATCACTCTTCCCAGAATCTTTAGCATTATTTTGTACTACTAAATATTTCATTTCCCCCTTTTTAGAACAGGATGCCACCGTGATGGGAGGCCCACAGGAGTCAAAGAACAAGGACGGATGAAAATAGAGAAATGAGAGACCAATAGAAGTGGCCTGCCCGCTCCCAACCCGACCCCCACCCCAAAAATAAATAAATAAATAAATCTTTACCAAAAAAAAAAATTGACCACCAGTCAAACTGTGAATATATTATATTCACAAAAAAGTTCTAATTTTTCTGGAAAGGCAATAAAAAGTAACATTTTTTCCCCTTTAAGTTAAAAAAAAAGAAAAATAGTAAGCATAAAGGCCAATCTGCTGGGGCTGAAATGGGCACATTCATTTTTAACAATGATTCCAGTCAGAAAATGTGGGATTGAGTATACGGCTCAATATACTGGCTACTTCTCTCCCTACATTACACTGTGCACCTTGCCCCAGATGGCTCAGCA
The DNA here is from genome assembly GCA_022376925.1 of Tragulus kanchil. Classification (NCBI taxonomy): domain Eukaryota; kingdom Metazoa; phylum Chordata; class Mammalia; order Artiodactyla; family Tragulidae; genus Tragulus; species Tragulus kanchil. The sequence goes on from JAIOJX010000030.1 coordinate 97,315,210, forward strand.
GAAACCCACTGTGTATGTGTAGACCAGGCAGCCTGCCTTCTGACTGCCTCTCAAACAGAAGCTATAACGCCCCCCCATCACTCAAAGAACATCCTGTAAACAAGCTAACAACTTCACATTTTTAATATCAACTCATTTCCATGAGACAGAGAGATGAATCAAAAGGACACTAGGCTATGCGTGCTATGAAATAAGTAACAAGCTTCATAAAACATTTATACTTTCAAGCAATATAAATCCCATATTAAGAAAAAAAGACAATATGCACAGCTGGCTTAAATTTTTAACAGCATGAAAAAGATGAAAAAAATTCTCCTTTGTTTCACAGTGCTTCCGTGCGTTTACATAGAGAAAACCACTGTATTAATAGTCTTATCTATTCTTTCAGAAATATTTGATAGCTATATATATATAGCTATATATATATATAGATAGATACACACATATACACACACACACTCTAAATGGGAGAGTAAGTACTGTATTTATAATTCTTCATTTTGAAATTTTCATTTTATGAAAAATGTTTCAGATGTTTTATATCATCACATGTAAATATATCTTACTCTTTTTAATAATTGCAAAGTATTCCAGTGGATGAATATATTTTATACATTTAGTGTCCTACTGATGATTGTTTTAATTATTAATAGTCTCTTATTATTATAATAAAAGCTGCAATAAAATCTTTTGTCCTATAGAATCTTTGTGTACAATGGATAAATATCACTCTTCCCAGAATCTTTAGCATTATTTTGTACTACTAAATATTTCATCTTTTGCCAGTTCACCGCTCAAAAATAGCTCATAGATAATCCTATTTGCTTTCCTTTATGAGTGGTGGTGAATAGTTTTTCACATAGCTAGCATCTATCTTTTGTTAACTCTACATTCATTCCTTGTGTTTTTCTGTTGACTTTTTGAAAATTTATGGTTCAAAATATTCAAACAGGTCTTCATATTCCACTTTGAAGCTGACTGTAACATACAAAATACTACAGAAATTGTGAAACATTCAGGTTCTGAGAGAAAGGAATGAAAGTATTGGTTAGTAGCTTAGATTTTTTTTCCAAGTCTTTACTAAAATTAATACGGTAACAATTTAGGTGAGATCAAATGAATTTCCTCCTTCAGGTCTTGAGATATATGAATGAAAAAATGTTGCTAAATTTTAATGGGCTGTCAAGGACATTTGCCATAGATACATGCCACATTTTCTATTAAATGTAGCATGGTATCATGATTTATGTCTATTTTGTCAGCACCAATCCATGTGGCAGAAGAAGATGCTACAAACTGCCAACTGTAGAAATGCATGGTTTGTCAATTTTCCAGCCAAACATCAAGAAAATTTTCTTCTGTGCGGTAATTACTACAGATGTTCATGACTGATTATGATCCTTCAGGGACTCTACAAAATAAGACTTGGAATACCATCATAATATCCTGAAAAGATAAATAGATAACTACTAATAGAAGAATATTATTACAAGATTACTTTGTTTACAGGAGAAAATTAGATTCATTAGTTAGCTCAATGCATTTTCAAAAAATGTAAAGTCTGGTGTCAGAGTTGATATTTTATGTACTTTTTATTTTGTTTTAAATTTTGGCTTCTTTTACTGGTTATTCACTTATTTATTTTCATCCATTTTTATTCTTTGGCCTGTGCGGGCCTCCCATTGCATTGGCCCCTCTTGTTGCAGAGCAACAGCTCTAGGCATATGTGCTCCAGAGTGCTGGCTCATAATTGGACACAAGAGTCCAGCCTCTCTGTGGCACATGAGATCTTCCCTGGCCAGGGATCAAACCAGTGCCCCTTGCACTGCAAGGCGGAATCTTTACCCACTGGATCACCAGGGAAGCCCTGTACTTTCAATTTTTAAGGTCATCAAAATATTGGGTAAGGGCTTCCCCTGGTGGTCCAGTGGGTGGGGACACGGTCTTGCAGTGCAAGGGACGCCGGTTCGATCCCTGGCCTGGGAAGATCCCACGTGCCGCGGAGCAGCTGGACTGATGTGTCCAATTACCGCCGAGCTGGAGCTCTGGATCACATGCACCCAGAGCCAGCGCTCTGCGACGACAGAGGTCACTACAATGGGAGGCCCACAGGAGCCAAGGAACAAAGACGGATGAAAATAGAGAAATGAAAGACTAATAGAAGTGGCCCGCCCGTCCCCCTCCCTCCCCACCCCACCCCCCAAAAGATAAATAATAATAATAATAATAAAAATATTGGGTAAGCTCATGTTTCCAAGCAGATAATCTCAAACCATGTAGGCATATCAACAACAACAAAAAACCCTTAATATATAAGTAAGTCTACTTTCTGTTTTCTATTTCTATCAGTTCCAAATATCCTCACTGATATAAATGGGGGGAGGGGAGAGGAAGAGGATGGTAGAAAAAGAAACTGAGAACTAAATTTGGTCTGTGGTTTGTATTCATTTACTTAGAATTCTCTTGCATTTCTCTGTATAATTGTTCCGGGAAAGGACAGGTTAACAAAGATGGTTCTATATCAGGTTTCTGACTCTGTATCTGTATTTGTATTTTTATGTGTATCTCTAGTCTTCTCTCCTACTTTTCTCTCAGTGCTGGTGTTCCTGTCTTTGTTTTTTAAATCTTATCTCAATCATGTGTCTATGTTGTAATAAAGATACCTCTATATAATGTTTCTTAGTTATGCCCTGTCACATTAGATTGCCTTCCTGTTAAGCCTGATCACTTTCTGGTCTCAAATAGTATCTGAAAGTATACAGTTTCAGTATACATATGCTGATCACTTTCTGGTCTCAAATAGTATCTGAAAGTATACAGTTATTAGACCTATTCTATAATTTCCAACTAGTTCAGGGACACTATAGGAATCAGAAAAAAAATCACCAAATAGTGACATTTATGTTGTATTTCTTCCATCTGCTAGTCAGTGAGAATCTAAAACATGAGTCACAAGGGCAGCCATGTAATAATACAGCTCAAGTATTGCTAAGCAGAGAGATGAGTATTTGAACGAAATGCCCAGGACCCTTCTCAAAGTTTTGTAGACTTGTAATGTAGAACCAAAAAGTGATATGAATTTGGGATTGACCAGAGCCACTAAGGAACAGAGACCCACAGTATCAAACTACAAACCACTGCCAAAGATTATTAACAGTTATGAAAGGAAATGTGCTTTCTGACTAGCTCATCCCTCAGATCTTTATAAATAAATAATATCATGCATTTTACCAAGAGGTAACCAGACAGTTTGGAAAATTCAGGCAAAAAAGTGTCATTTAGAGGCCACTGCAATGGGAGGTTTACATATGCCGAAGAATAAAGATGGATGAAAATAATAAATAAGAAAGAGCTTGGGGCATGAAATTTAAAAGTAGTGCCATTTGTATGCTATGGTATTTATTACCAAGCAATTGTATTCTATGTTTATCAGCAGTCTATAGGCTCACACACAGTCAGACACGACCGAAGCAGCTTAGCAGCAGCAGCATATACGGAAGGTGCTGTGTTTGGATGACAACGATCTTGCATGACAAGGAACAGGGCAACAAATATCACAGTCTGCCTGATGCTGTTCCTACAATATGCTTCTTCCATCTGTGTTATTAGTTATTAATACTTCCCTTTCACTTTTAACCATTTTTTGGTTTGGAAAATAAGCTAGATGGCCCCCTTACAGTGGGGAGCAGTCATGTATAAATATAAGGATGGCCAGTAAGAGACAGGATGAGTACACTGCTAATGTATACAGCAAAAGCAATCTTCCCCTTGTCTGCAAATAGATGATAGAACTACTGGCAATTGAAACTTTTCAGCTTCCAATTCTTCCTCCAGAAAAGTATTCTTTCCGAATATATGTTAAAGTCCAAATTTTCTAAGTTAAAACGGTCAACTAGTTCTTGACCATGTCAATAGTATAAATAATGTGATTTCAGTGATCAGGACTTCAGAAAGGAGGATAGGAAAATCGAGGGAAGGAGGGAGGGAGGAGTGGAAGAGGGAGGGAAAGACGAATAACAGTTTATAATCAAATGGACTGTATCATTACATTAAGCAATTTTCTATTGTAACAAGCAATAAAATAATAAACGTGCAAGTGTTAAGTCAAAAGTGAGAGACATCCTCCAGAAACATATTTATTTATTCAACAGACATTTGTACTCACTTATAAAGTGCCTAGCGATCTTACCCAAATTTATTAAAATTTGTTCTGCTTTACTAAACTTAACAAGCAGCAAGTGGATTTTCCTTTTAGTATCATGATTTAGATCTTGTCCTTAACATCACCAAATGTACATCTTGAAGACCTCAGCCCAAACTCACAGGCCACACGTAAAGTGAAGACGTTGTGCAAATAAGCCTCCTATGGAAATAGTACTGCAGCTCTGTGCCTTTATGTGTAACCAAGAACAACACACACTTACACAAATTGAAATTTTATGAGTAGCACATGGTACTCCAGGCTATGCATTTTATGTGATCTATAGCTTTGGATTTTAAGCTGAAGGTTTTACAGTCTGTTTTATTTGTTAAACATATTTATCCTGTTTATCTACATTACGAAGAACATTCTCCTAAGTAGAACTGCTAACTATATCTTTCTCATTTTATTTCCCCTCATTTGCTTTATATAAACAAAAGTAGGATAGAGAGCAATGAACCGGCAGTGCTGCTTGGATGCCTCAGTAACTGGGAGATGCTAGGCGCTAAGGACGTTGCTAGGAAGCTGCTCTCGCCATAAAATAGCCACTCCTCACGGCCAATCAGATCAACAGCCGGGCATGGGATGACTAGGGGATCTGGGGCTCTTTCCTCCACATTATTGCTGAAGATCACTCTCCTCACAGCGTTTCCTTCAATTGATTAAAATGAACATATTTCTCTTACCATCTTCTCCTGTCATATGGCTTTACAGATTGGGTTTAAGAATCACAGAAGGGATGGCTTCAGTAATGTTAAAGTCCAAATTTTCTAAGTTAAAACGGTCAACTAGTTCTTGACCATGTCAATAGTATAAATAATGTGATTTCAGTGATCAGGACTTCAGAAAGGAGGATAGGAAAATCGAGGGAAGGAGGGAGGGAGGAGTGGAAGAGGGAGGGAAAGACGAATAACAGTTTATAATCAAATGGACTGTATCATTACATTAAGCAATTTTCTATTGTAACAAGCAATAAAATAATAAACGTGCAAGTGTTAAGTCAAAAGTGAGAGACATCCTCCAGAAACATATTTATTTATTCAACAGACATTTGTACTCACTTATAAAGTGCCTAGCGATCTTACCCAAATTTATTAAAATTTGTTCTGCTTTACTAAACTTAACAAGCAGCAAGTGGATTTTCCTTTTAGTATCATGATTTAGATCTTGTCCTTAACATCACCAAATGTACATCTTGAAGACCTCAGCCCAAACTCACAGGCCACACGTAAAGTGAAGACGTTGTGCAAATAAGCCTCCTATGGAAATAGTACTGCAGCTCTGTGCCTTTATGTGTAACCAAGAACAACACACACTTACACAAATTGAAATTTTATGAGTAGCACATGGTACTCCAGGCTATGCATTTTATGTGATCTATAGCTTTGGATTTTAAGCTGAAGGTTTTACAGTCTGTTTTATTTGTTAAACATATTTATCCTGTTTATCTACATTACGAAGAACATTCTCCTAAGTAGAACTGCTAACTATATCTTTCTCATTTTATTTCCCCTCATTTGCTTTATATAAACAAAAGTAGGATAGAGAGCAATGAACCGGCAGTGCTGCTTGGATGCCTCAGTAACTGGGAGATGCTAGGCGCTAAGGACGTTGCTAGGAAGCTGCTCTCGCCATAAAATAGCCACTCCTCACGGCCAATCAGATCAACAGCCGGGCATGGGATGACTAGGGGATCTGGGGCTCTTTCCTCCACATTATTGCTGAAGATCACTCTCCTCACAGCGTTTCCTTCAATTGATTAAAATGAACATATTTCTCTTACCATCTTCTCCTGTCATATGGCTTTACAGTATGTGGCTGAGAGATTTTCACATAGAATCACAGAAGGGATGGCTTCAGTAAGGGTGAAAATTGTATGTCACATTGTCCTTATCTCATTTAACTTTCTCTTAGGATGGGGTTTTCTCAGAATCCATGACCAGAGGTTTTGTTTTGAGGATTTTTTTAATCTTTCACCCAGGAGGAGACGTGTCCATAGCTGAGTCAAAATTCAGTGTAAGTCCTAGTGTTGCTACCAGTGTGAAGTTGTTCAGTCTTACAGGTTGCTTTCTCCCTGTTCCTTCATCCTGGCAATTATGAATACTGCACACCCTCCCTCAACAGCTCATTCTCGGAGTAAAGCAAGATTTCATACAGCAGTATATTACCGGAAAATGGAAGCGAGCATGATAAAGTTTTGTATTTGTGCTTTAGCTATTACCCTCTAGGCTGTAACACTTCAAAAGAATCTTTGACAGTGATCAAAGGAGCACCTGAAAAGTGGTATAAATGAAGAATTGTTCTATTTAGTTTTAATTTAAATGGGTACATCTTGCTAGCGGTTACCCTGTCAGACTGCATAGCTCTAGGACATTAGTTTTGTTATTTATTACCTTCTAAGGCTGTTTTTAAACACTGGCAAATAGTCAACCTAATAATGCTGGTTAGTCTAGACAATGTTATGAGATCTAGATTTCTAGCCTTCTTTAGGGTAAGCCATCTTAAAAATAAAGATTATCTTTAAAATCTCTCAGATTATGAAAGGAACTTGCTGATGACTATCTTATTAACTATATTTTACAACTATATTAACAGAACATCTCCCCGTGCTTGACTCTCACTACAACAATGTGTATTACACAGTCTATCTCTATAGCATATTCTGTCAAGATCAGGGATTTTATTGTAGAACAGCTCACTAGGGAGTCAGAAAACTTAGCATAAAGTCTCAACTATACTACTTTATTTGGTCAATTGACTCTTTTCCTCAAACACCTTCAATGACTTCCTATAAGCAATAGAATGAAATCCACATGGGTCCTTCCCACATTATTGCTGAAGATCACTCTCCTCACAGCGTTTCCTTCAATTGATTAAAATGAACATATTTCTCTTACCATCTTCTCCTGTCATATGGCTTTACAGTATGTGGCTGAGAGATTTTCACATAGAATCACAGAAGGGATGGCTTCAGTAAGGGTGAAAATTGTATGTCACATTGTCCTTATCTCATTTAACTTTCTCTTAGGATGGGGTTTTCTCAGAATCCATGACCAGAGGTTTTGTTTTGAGGATTTTTTTAATCTTTCACCCAGGAGGAGACGTGTCCATAGCTGAGTCAAAATTCAGTGTAAGTCCTAGTGTTGCTACCAGTGTGAAGTTGTTCAGTCTTACAGGTTGCTTTCTCCCTGTTCCTTCATCCTGGCAATTATGAATACTGCACACCCTCCCTCAACAGCTCATTCTCGGAGTAAAGCAAGATTTCATACAGCAGTATATTACCGGAAAATGGAAGCGAGCATGATAAAGTTTTGTATTTGTGCTTTAGCTATTACCCTCTAGGCTGTAACACTTCAAAAGAATCTTTGACAGTGATCAAAGGAGCACCTGAAAAGTGGTATAAATGAAGAATTGTTCTATTTAGTTTTAATTTAAATGGGTACATCTTGCTAGCGGTTACCCTGTCAGACTGCATAGCTCTAGGACATTAGTTTTGTTATTTATTACCTTCTAAGGCTGTTTTTAAACACTGGCAAATAGTCAACCTAATAATGCTGGTTAGTCTAGACAATGTTATGAGATCTAGATTTCTAGCCTTCTTTAGGGTAAGCCATCTTAAAAATAAAGATTATCTTTAAAATCTCTCAGATTATGAAAGGAACTTGCTGATGACTATCTTATTAACTATATTTTACAACTATATTAACAGAACATCTCCCCGTGCTTGACTCTCACTACAACAATGTGTATTACACAGTCTATCTCTATAGCATATTCTGTCAAGATCAGGGATTTTATTGTAGAACAGCTCACTAGGGAGTCAGAAAACTTAGCATAAAGTCTCAACTATACTACTTTATTTGGTCAATTGACTCTTTTCCTCAAACACCTTCAATGACTTCCTATAAGCAATAGAATGAAATCCCAACACTTCAGCATAAATTCAAAACCTACCTCCTTCCCTGACATTTTTTTTCATCTCTTATCACTTCCTAAAGCTCACAGTAAGCAATTTATGTACTTCTGTTTTTCCCATGTTCTACAGAAAATCACTGAGAACTTACTGTATACAAGACTCTTTGCTAGGTGCTGTTTGGTTTGTTGTCTGGTGGCTAGGTCATGTCTGACTCTGCGATCCCATGGACTGCAACATGCCAAACTCTTCTGTCTATGGGATTTCCCTGGCAAGAATACTAGAGGGCTGCCACTTCTTACCCCAAGGGATCTTCCTGCCCCAGGGATTGAACCTGTGTCTCTTGCCCCTCCTGCGCTGGCAGGTGGATTCTTTACCATGGAGTCACCTGGGAAGTCTGGGAAGCTGAGTGGTACACCAATGAAAATATACTGTCTTCCTCTAGTGATGATTACATTTTAGGAAGAAATATCGATAATAATTATTCTATTACTTCATGCCTAATACTAAGTTGGGATTTTATGAAGCAAAAGCAAAAAACGGAATTGGAGATCTCATTTGGGGTACTGGTTTGGCTTCTGCCCACAAAGCTTTCCCTGTGGAACTGAGGGCTAATCCTAAAGGTTGGCAGCATTTAGCCAGGGTAAAGCACTCTAGATGGGAAAGAGAGACAGTTATGCTGGAGTGTTACCTCTGTCTGTCTTCTCCTGCACACGCTGAAACACTGTTGCACCTAAGGTACACATGGTTGCTTCTGGACAGCGATTCCAGAGCCTCCTGTGACAAGGTTTGCTCGGACACAGAACACATCACAGCCCAACACCCTATAACTGCTTATATTTATGTCAATCTCCCCTTCAGATCTCAAACCTCCAAAGAAATTGTCTTCATATGTATATCCTCTAGGATTTTTTTCTTGGGAGGCCCTGAATAAATGTGAAAGATAAGAATGAATAACATTAGCACCCTTCCCTTTAAGAGCTCAAATTAGAAAGGGGAGAGAGAGATGGAAATAAGTTTTTGTTATTCTGTTTGATCCCTGCTGTTCTGCAGACCTGCCAAATATGCAATGTAATAATGAATAACAGGTTTTTTTTGTAGGTAAGTATGGAGAGAAAAGTATGAAGTGTGTATCCAAATAAGTATTTTGTACATTCTGCTGAAATTGACTCTGGGAGAGCTAATGGAACAAAGATTGGTAAAGACAGCCCAGGTATAGAAAAACAGAGGTAATAAAAATAATGGTAAGAGTGGATCAATCACTCTGCGGAAATAAATCCACTGTCAATACGTTTGTGTCTATCAAAAAGAGCCCTAAACTGTTGCTAACTAAATTTATAGCACGGGCAATTGCTAATATAAGCATGTTTCCTCTTCCATAAAATGAACAGCTTGGATAGACTAGAGCTGTGTTTTCTAAAAGGTCTTCCGTATAGCTTCCTGGATTATTAATGCTAAAAAGTAATTTGAAGAATTTCTCAAATAAAATTCTGTACATGTCTTAGAACAGGACTTCCCATCATCTAGTGCAGCCTAACATGCAATATGGCTCACTAGAGAGGTCCATTAAATGCCTTTCTCTAATCTATCTGATGCATAAAGTCTGTGTGTCATTTATGTATATGGTTATTTACAAGGGACAGAAAAGAACAGAGCAGAAGATTTTGAAACAAGAAACAAAGGTGGAATACTGGTTTGGCTTCTGCCCACAAAGCTTTCCTGTGGAACTGAGGGCTAATCCTAAAGGTTGGCAGCATTTAGCCAGGGTAAAGCACTCTAGATGGGAAAGAGACAGTTATGCTGGAGTGTTACCTCTGTCTGTCTTCTCCTGCACACGCTGAAACACTGTTGCACCTAAGGTACACATGGTTGCTTCTGGACAGCGATTCCAGAGCCTCCTGTGACAAGGTTTGCTCGGACACAGAACACATCACAGCCCAACACCCTATAACTGCTTATATTTATGTCAATCTCCCCTTCAGATCTCAAACCTCCAAAGAAATTGTCTTCATATGTATATCCTCTAGGATTTTTTTCTTGGGAGGCCCTGAATAAATGTGAAAGATAAGAATGAATAACATTAGCACCCTTCCCTTTAAGAGCTCAAATTAGAAAAGGGAGAGAGAGATGGAAATAAGTTTTTGTTATTCTGTTTGATCCCTGCTGTTCTGCAGACCTGCCAAATATGCAATGTAATAATGAATAACAGGTTTTTTTTGTAGGTAAGTATGGAGAGAAAAGTATGAAGTGTGTATCCAAATAAGTATTTTGTACATTCTGCTGAAATTGACTCTGGGAGAGCTAATGGAACAAAGATTGGTAAAGACAGCCCAGGTATAGAAAAACAGAGGTAATAAAAATAATGGTAAGAGTGGATCAATCACTCTGCGGAAATAAATCCACTGTCAATACGTTTGTGTCTATCAAAAAGAGCCCTAAACTGTTGCTAACTAAATTTATAGCACGGGCAATTGCTAATATAAGCATGTTTCCTCTTCCATAAAATGAACAGCTTGGATAGACTAGAGCTGTGTTTTCTAAAAGGTCTTCCGTATAGCTTCCTGGATTATTAATGCTAAAAAGTAATTTGAAGAATTTCTCAAATAAAATTCTGTACATGTCTTAGAACAGGACTTCCCATCATCTAGTGCAGCCTAACATGCAATATGGCTCACTAGAGAGGTCCATTAAATGCCTTTCTCTAATCTATCTGATGCATAAAGTCTGTGTGTCATTTATGTATATGGTTATTTACAAGGGACAGAAAAGAACAGAGCAGAAGATTTTGAAACAAGATAACCTACTACAGATTAAGTGGCCTGGGAATACCTCTATGAGATGAGAATTGTGATATGAAGGATGAAAAAAAATCATGTTGAGGAAGCATTTCAGCAACAGAGGCAGTATGTACAGAGGCCCTGACAGTGAACAATTACTTGCCTCATTCATTTTAGGTGCTGAAAAGCCCCAGTGTTAAGCACATGAAGCAAGGGAGAGGGTCAGAAAAAGCAAAGAGGAAGAGGTGGATAAGAGGGACTGGAAAATGGTCCTCTTGGGATGATTAGTTAATCAATGCACTCCTTTCTTCATTGAGAAAGACGTGATAAGATAAGGTCAGCTGAATAAACAGCATGTTTAATAACATGATTGATTTTTTCCCATCTGTCATAAGTACATTGTATCATAGCAAAACAAACAAAAAATGTCATAATCTGTTAGGAGGAGGAACTCCAGGGGCCTGAAATTAATTTTGAGCACAATGGAAAGCCACTGAAGATTTTTAAGCAAAAAAGTGATAGTCATTCTACAAAAGTTCACCAAGACTGTGATGAAAGCCAGAGATGGCTGTTTCTGCCCATTGCTTGACTGTGAGGTATCTACCACGCAATCGTACATGATGCTGTTGCCCCATCTGACTCTGTACTTAGGTTCAGTGAGAAAGCAAAGGGGAGGAGGGGATTCTCCTCTGGGCCATCTTACACACTGTTTAAAACCAGGCATGCAGTGCCCCAAATAGCCACTTTACTACTATTTTCCCAGCTTTCCTTTCGTTTTTATCAAAAGAGCCCTAAACTGTTGCTAACTAAATTTATAGCACGGGCAATTGCTAATATAAGCATGTTTCCTCTTCCATAAAATGAACAGCTTGGATAGACTAGAGCTGTGTTTTCTAAAAGGTCTTCCGATAGCTTCCTGGATTATTAATGCTAAAAGTAATTTGAAGAATTTCTCAAATAAAATTCTGTACATGTCTTAGAACAGGACTTCCCATCATCTAGTGCAGCCTAACATGCAATATGGCTCACTAGAGAGGTCCATTAAATGCCTTTCTCTAATCTATCTGATGCATAAAGTCTGTGTGTCATTTATGTATATGGTTATTTACAAGGGACAGAAAAGAACAGAGCAGAAGATTTTGAAACAAGATAACCTACTACAGATTAAGTGGCCTGGGAATACCTCTATGAGATGAGAATTGTGATATGAAGGATGAAAAAAAATCATGTTGAGGAAGCATTTCAGCAACAGAGGCAGTATGTACAGAGGCCCTGACAGTGAACAATTACTTGCCTCATTCATTTTAGGTGCTGAAAAGCCCCAGTGTTAAGCACATGAAGCAAGGGAGAGGGTCAGAAAAAGCAAAGAGGAAGAGGTGGATAAGAGGGACTGGAAAATGGTCCTCTTGGGATGATTAGTTAATCAATGCACTCCTTTCTTCATTGAGAAAGACGTGATAAGATAAGGTCAGCTGAATAAACAGCATGTTTAATAACATGATTGATTTTTTCCCATCTGTCATAAGTACATTGTATCATAGCAAAACAAACAAAAAATGTCATAATCTGTTAGGAGGAGGAACTCCAGGGGCCTGAAATTAATTTTGAGCACAATGGAAAGCCACTGAAGATTTTTAAGCAAAAAAGTGATAGTCATTCTACAAAAGTTCACCAAGACTGTGATGAAAGCCAGAGATGGCTGTTTCTGCCCATTGCTTGACTGTGAGGTATCTACCACGCAATCGTACATGATGCTGTTGCCCCATCTGACTCTGTACTTAGGTTCAGTGAGAAAGCAAAGGGGAGGAGGGGATTCTCCTCTGGGCCATCTTACACACTGTTTAAAACCAGGCATGCAGTGCCCCAAATAGCCACTTTACTACTATTTTCCCAGCTTTCCCTTTCGTTTTTGTCCTGACTGTTGCTGTTCTATCCAAAAGGGGAGTAAATAAAAGGCCTGCTTGGGCAGAATTCGTTATAGGTATAATATACTTTCTCTTATTAATTACACATTAAAGCTATTCTCGAGAATGAATTTTAATTGTGTTTTTTCAGACACAAATTTTGAATTTGGAAAATTGCTTTGCCTTCTGTCTGGCCATCCTATCTTACTTTCCAATATCACAGAAGCAGTACACCAGTGTTTAAGGGCTGTACAGCTTTTTCCTGAATGCGGTAAAACTTCTTTCCTGAGGAAGAATAGCTCATTTTGAACTGCATGCAGCGCCATCTCGTGACAAAGAAGGTAACTGTTTTTAATGAATAAGGCATCTGCCCATTGCAATCTAATGCTCTGCATAATCCACACCAAAAGACAGATGTTTTTATAAAGTCAGCAGTCCGTGAGAAGAGATACAAGTATTTTGGTATTCTCTTGCTATGGTATTTTTTCTATGAAACTGTTATGCTAAAAACAAAACAAAAAATTGCTTGGATTATTCAATTTTGAGAAGCTTCTTTAAAATGGTATATCCTGTTTGTACTCAAAATTATGTTAGGTCAATGCAAAGGTAAGCCAGAGGTTACATGATGGCCCTACATATTTAGCATCTCCACAGGGTAAACGTTTCTAGATACTTAATGAAAACTATCTCATGCTGGAGAGAGGAAGCTGATGACACTTTTCAAAAAAATCTCTCGTCTATCAGCAAGTTAAGAAATGACCCTCTGGATTTTTAAAACATAATTAGCAGTCTGGACACAATTATTCTCAACTAAATAGACACACTACTTACTGGAGCAGAGTCAATTCTTACATATATGCTTTTGAATACGAAGTTCCAATTTAACTGTTATCATGCACCTTGCCCCACTTATTGCTTTTATCTATAAAACACATTCTACAAATTCAGAAAATGTTTGAATTCTGTAGAAAATTAATCATTTCTTTTAAATGGGGAAAAACTGGGTTTTGCTAAATATTATGGAATATATGCATTATGTGAAACAGTGATTTAGATCTTGCGCTCCAAGTTACAAAGTTCTCAAATGCTAATATAAGAATTCAGCTTGTTTTGGCCTTCGACCAAGAACTAGAAGTAATAATGTCCACCCTCAGCTTAGCAAATAGACTCAAGGAGGAAGAGAGACTTCAACTTATTCAAAATGTGGACCACAAAGCCTGACTACAATAAGAGAATTTTTCCCTTTTTCCCATTTCTAATGAAGTAGAATAAATCCTTGATTGAAAACATTAAACTGCTGGCATTCTAATAAATAATCAAATGTTATCTTAGAGATATATTTTTGCTAAAGAATATTTAGGTAGGCTAAACTTCTGAAAGAGATACCAGAGGAAACTTGAGGAACAATATAGGTTTTTAAAAGAGAATACTGGATCATCTTAACATCAAGGGAGAGATGTAAATTAATGTAGATCTACCCCACTCATTTCCATAAGTCCCTGAGACTCTGCTTACTTTTTCTAGACTCAGAAAAATGTGGTACGTATATTGAAAAGTTTCTTAATTTCTACTTCTACTCTATTTGCGGAATGGAATTTTCCCATACAAATAAATGTGGGCTCTGCTACAGAAATTGAACAAAAGAGCTCATTTTTCTAAAGAACTGCTTACTTATGAAGTCTTTTGATAACTCAGACATCTGGACAGCTGTGTTTAATCTGTCCAGAGGTTACATGATGGCCCTACATATTTAGCATCTCCACAGGGTAAACGTTTCTAGATACTTAATGAAAACTATCTCATGCTGGAGAGGAAGCTGATGACACTTTTCAAAAAATCTCTCGTCTATCAGCAAGTTAAGAAATGACCCTCTGGATTTTTAAAACATAATTAGCAGTCTGGACACAATTATTCTCAACTAAATAGACACACTACTTACTGGAGCAGAGTCAATTCTTACATATATGCTTTTGAATACGAAGTTCCAATTTAACTGTTATCATGCACCTTGCCCCACTTATTGCTTTTATCTATAAAACACATTCTACAAATTCAGAAAATGTTTGAATTCTGTAGAAAATTAATCATTTCTTTTAAATGGGGAAAAACTGGGTTTTGCTAAATATTATGGAATATATGCATTATGTGAAACAGTGATTTAGATCTTGCGCTCCAAGTTACAAAGTTCTCAAATGCTAATATAAGAATTCAGCTTGTTTTGGCCTTCGACCAAGAACTAGAAGTAATAATGTCCACCCTCAGCTTAGCAAATAGACTCAAGGAGGAAGAGAGACTTCAACTTATTCAAAATGTGGACCACAAAGCCTGACTACAATAAGAGAATTTTTCCCTTTTTCCCATTTCTAATGAAGTAGAATAAATCCTTGATTGAAAACATTAAACTGCTGGCATTCTAATAAATAATCAAATGTTATCTTAGAGATATATTTTTGCTAAAGAATATTTAGGTAGGCTAAACTTCTGAAAGAGATACCAGAGGAAACTTGAGGAACAATATAGGTTTTTAAAAGAGAATACTGGATCATCTTAACATCAAGGGAGAGATGTAAATTAATGTAGATCTACCCCACTCATTTCCATAAGTCCCTGAGACTCTGCTTACTTTTTCTAGACTCAGAAAAATGTGGTACGTATATTGAAAAGTTTCTTAATTTCTACTTCTACTCTATTTGCGGAATGGAATTTTCCCATACAAATAAATGTGGGCTCTGCTACAGAAATTGAACAAAAGAGCTCATTTTTCTAAAGAACTGCTTACTTATGAAGTCTTTTGATAACTCAGACATCTGGACAGCTGTGTTTAATCTGTACTTAGTTTCACTACTTGCATTCAAATTTTCTATAAAAATTCAAAATGTCAAGCGAGAGTACTCAATTTCATCTTTAAACAGCTTAATATATTAATGCATCAGCCAATGCAGACACAAGAATGAGACCTAGGTGTAATTCCCAGGATTGTTGCGGGCACTGCACGAGCTCCTGAGGAGAAGAAACGTGGCGATGGTATCTGGAACTGTAACTAGACTACCGAAAGCTACTGCCAATGGCACTGCTTCTAAGGACAACCAGTGCAAAACCAACACGAAAAAACTACATGGTCTTAGAACAGAAACATATTTTTGTACTGACATTTCTATATCATGCAATTTTTAAAGAACAGCCAAGCATGGACCCCAAAAAACCTGCTGAAAAAGCCACCATTAGGAAGGCACTTACTTCCCTTTTCTCTTTTCCACCATGAAAGGATGCAAGAATTGGCAGAATGTAACTTCCCTCCAGGAGGGTACTCACCAGAACCTGATGGTGCTGGCACCTCTATCCCAGACTTCTGGATTCCAACTCTGTGAGAAATAAACATATGCTGTTCATAAGCCACTCATTCTACGGTAATTTGTCACAGCAGTCTGAACAAATGAATGCCTAACTGTTTTCACTAAAAACAGTACAACAACAACAACAAATAACACCTTAACTCTGTTACACTGAATGTCCTAAGCACTCTAAATGAGTGTATCTATTCAGAGCACATACTGTGAGACTTAAAAACCAAGATAAAGTCTTAGTTTCCTCTAAACTTAGCACACTGTTTCTTACCTCCAAGGCTTTCTCCAGAACGGAGCTCAGCGTTGCTTTATTCCCTTCAGCTGAAAAACATAAAATCAAGTTCTACATTGAGACATCAGCATAGAAATGACTCTCTTGCCCACCTTCAAGCAATCAATCAATCAGCAGTTTGACCATCCCTTAATGTACATCCTTAAATAGAGTGTACTCACTCCAGCAAAACCCATCACCTGTGTTTATCATCACACTAAAAAGGGCAAGGGCTCGACTTCTACTCTTCAATACCAGCACCTACCAGACCAATAAATGAATAAATGCCAAGTAGCCAACCTTGCCTAATCTAATGCCACTTCTGAAAGATGCCCAAAGTAATGACAGATTGAAACTGCTACATCACTGATGAAAAACAAAAAATCTATGTGATGATTGGCTCAGTTATCCATCAATTCAATTCAGCTGTTATGCCAGACGAAGACTGATGTGATTGCCATGCTTATGAAATAGTACTTGCGTGTATTCTTATCTTCACAGATGTTTACTGAGTTTGTATGTGCCAGGTACTGTGCTAAATGCAGCCTATAGAATATTTAAAAAAAAAAAAACAAACAAAAAAACAGACATAGATCCCTGATCGTAGAATAACTGCATGCATCATTCTGCTATTGTGTATTCACTTGACCTCTAAATTTGAAAAAGTCCAGATAAAGGTTGGGAAGGGTGAGAAAACTAGGGAAGTCCAGAAAGCTAGCTGTCATACTTTTAACACTATGTGAACACTTGAAAAGAAGGAACACTGTGCGGTGAGATGAGCTGCCTTGGATCAGATCTCCTTTTAACAGTTTAGGAAAACTAAGCATAAGAAAGCCTAAATACCTAATCCTAAATGTAGTCATAAGAGGAAAAACAGAATAAAAAACAGGGCTTTCCTGGTGGTCCAGTGGGTAAGCACACCGCCTTGCAGTGCAAGGGGTGCCTGTTCTATCCCTGGCCTGGGAAGA
Organism: Tragulus kanchil; assembly: GCA_022376925.1. Taxonomy (NCBI): domain Eukaryota; kingdom Metazoa; phylum Chordata; class Mammalia; order Artiodactyla; family Tragulidae; genus Tragulus; species Tragulus kanchil. Next base: position 97,332,588 of record JAIOJX010000030.1, read on the forward strand.
TCCCACGTGCCACGGAGCGGCTGGACGGATGTGTCCAATTACGGAGCTGGAGCTCTGGAGTGCATGTGCCCAGAGCCGGTGCTCTGTGACAACAGAGGCCACCGCGATGGGAGGCCCACAGGGGCCAAAGAACAAAGATGGATGAAAATAGACAAATGAAAGACCAATAGAAGTAGCCTGACTGCTCCCCTCCCTCCCCACCCCACCCCCAAAATAAATAAATAAATCTTAAAAAAAAAAAAAACAGGTTATTTCTACCATTAGTGAAAACACATCAGAAGATGACATGCAAACAGAACAAAATGAACTTGAAGATATTAGGAAAATCATTTAAAAATATGAGGAAAAATATTTAAAATAATTTTGAAAACTCAGAAATGAGTTGATAAAATGCAAGATAGAAAGTTTAAAAATTCAAACATTAAAATTAAAACTGTAAGAAAAATAGTAATTATCAAACAACAAAGAATGCTTTCAGAGAGAAAAGGTAAAGGTGGAAAATTTTTATTTTTTAAAAAATGAAAACATTAAAAGAAATAAAAAATAAATATTGTGTGTGTGTGTGTGTGTGTGTGTGTGTGTGTGTGTATGTATAGTCCAAGGCAGGAATAATAGAAATCTCTGAAGGTAAAAACAAAAGAGAAGGGAGCCAAGCTAATATTAAAAACTGTAGTTCAATGAAGCATTTCTGAATTAAAAGTTTTTTGAAACAACTTAATGAAAACACACTGCAAACTTAAGAATATTAACTTAACTGATCAATACCAAGACATAGCCAATAAAATTACTGGAGATAAAAAAAAAATTATTACATATACATTTAAACACATGTGGTCATCATAATACAAAATAATTGGTTGCATATGGAGGAAGCTAGGGGAAAATTTTATCTTGAAAACTGATTAATAAAAGATACCTAGCATTTATATCATCTCTATATTTGAACTCTAAGTAAAGAAGAGGTGAGAGGAGTCTTTTATAGAGGTCTCCCAGTTAATAAATTATAAGGAAATAATAACATTAGAATATCATCAATTCGTTAACTTCTAACAGATATTCGCTGTGAGCATCAACTTCTGCTTGATGAAGAAAGAGACAATCAGACTTCATGTTCTCAAGTGAAGAATATAACACCACTTGTACTCTTGTCAAAGCAATAGACTCTCAGTCTAATTGCATCTCTGGATCCAGCTGCCAATTATAAGGAACAGAGGACTTATCAACATGTTCTGGACAAGGAAATGGCAACCCACTGCAGTATTCTTGCCTGGTAAATTCCATGGACAAAGGAGCCTGGTGGGTTACAGTTCATGAGGTCGCAGAGAGTTGGACATGACCGATTACACACATACACATCAAAATGTTAAACTGGGTGATGAGTTTTCAATCTGTAAAATCTAGTCTGTGGGAATTCTAAGATTAACTGGTCCAGTTTCATCAGCAAATAAATTGCAAGGAAATGAAAGGAATAGAGAGGAAAATTGAAGAAGAATAAAGAGACATATCAAAATTTCAACATGGATAACACTAAACTGTAATGTTCAGAGAAGCACACTAGAGCAATAAAACTGTAAAAGAAGGCAAGGAAGTAGTCACCAAAAAGTCAGGTTAGCAATTTCTTTTGAGGGGATGAATGCCCCATGATTGGGTTGGACCACAACAGGAGGCTTGCTGGAAAAATCTTATTTCTTGGTTGGTAATTGCAAAAATATCTGCTTTATAATAATTTAGTAATCTTTATATATATTTGGTAGTGATATATATATGTATATATATATGTATGTACATTTTATTTCATAACAAGATGATTTTTAAAAGATCCTGCCAGGCATCTGTTTCATTTTTGCCTGAGTATATATACTGTTACTATCACCTTGGAGATGGCTCTATTTGGGTTGCTTGTGTCACATCCCTTTGATTGTAATTAAGGAAATACATGGTATTTCCTGCATGCACCCAAGTTGTACAATATTGTTAATTACTTCAGTTTTAGCTCTCTTGCTGAGGCTGATGAAATTTTACTCACCTCTCTTTTCTATGTTGTCATATATACTAAACATGGGTATTAGAACTTTCTTCAACAAGATGACACCTTGTATTGTCTGATCCCACCTCTAGATTTCTCTGAGAAAAATAACCAAGAGAACCTGGAACTCCTCCAACCTCACTGCTTTCTTCTGTGATGGAACCAGTTTTCTAAAGCTGTGAACCAAATTCCCAGGCCTGGCTGCTAACGTTAGCCTGAGGTGTAGGGCATTCTCGAGTTCCCCAGCAACATATCCCACCTGTTCCCACCGGTCTACTCGCAGCTTCCTTGAAGAAAGTCCAGTGAAGGGATTCTCAGACTGTTTGTTGAAAGCAATTGGAGGAACTTAGAGAACAGATCCTCTGGTCCCTCTTCAGACTTATGAAATCTGAATCTTAGTGGGTGGTAATTGGTATTTTTTTTTCAAAGCTCCTCAGGAGGCTGTGCTATGTAGTGAGGAATGTGAACTACAACACTTCATATTTGTAAAAAAGTTTAATACACCCAATTCTTTTGTGAAATGAATCATAAATTAGTTTTAAAAAGAATAAATTGCTCTATCATTTACATGTATATACTAGCATTTGCCCATTAATTACTCTTCAGGACATTTTTAATATGCCTGTATATGTTGATGACAGGGGAAATGATAAAATGAGAAGTTTTAATTGTATTGTGTCAGAATTAATTTTGAATTACTGCCAGGCAATAAAACCTGTAAAAGAAAGGCAAGGAAGTAGTCACCAAAAAGTCAGGTTAGCAATTTCTTTTGAGGGGATGAATGCCCCATGATTGGGTTGGACCACAACAGGAGGCTTGCTGGAAAAATCTTATTTCTTGGTTGGTAATTGCAAAAATATCTGCTTTATAATAATTTAGTAATCTTTATATATATTTGGTAGTGATATATATATGTATATATATATGTATGTACATTTTATTTCATAACAAGATGATTTTTAAAAGATCCTGCCAGGCATCTGTTTCATTTTTGCCTGAGTATATATACTGTTACTATCACCTTGGAGATGGCTCTATTTGGGTTGCTTGTGTCACATCCCTTTGGATTGTAATTAAGGAAATACATGGTATTTCCTGCATGCACCCAAGTTGTACAATATTGTTAATTACTTCAGTTTTAGCTCTCTTGCTGAGGCTGATGAAATTTTACTCACCTCTCTTTTCTATGTTGTCATATATACTAAACATGGGTATTAGAACTTTCTTCAACAAGATGACACCTTGTATTGTCTGATCCCACCTCTAGATTTCTCTGAGAAAAATAACCAAGAGAACCTGGAACTCCTCCAACCTCACTGCTTTCTTCTGTGATGGAACCAGTTTTCTAAAGCTGTGAACCAAATTCCCAGGCCTGGCTGCTAACGTTAGCCTGAGGTGTAGGGCATTCTCGAGTTCCCCAGCAACATATCCCACCTGTTCCCACCAGGTCTACTCGCAGCTTCCTTGAAGAAAGTCCAGTGAAGGGATTCTCAGACTGTTTGTTGAAAGCAATTGGAGGAACTTAGAGAACAGATCCTCTGGTCCCTCTTCAGACTTATGAAATCTGAATCTTAGTGGGTGGTAATTGGTATTTTTTTTTCAAAGCTCCTCAGGAGGCTGTGCTATGTAGTGAGGAATGTGAACTACAACACTTCATATTTGTAAAAAAGTTTAATACACCCAATTCTTTTGTGAAATGAATCATAAATTAGTTTTAAAAAGAATAAATTGCTCTATCATTTACATGTATATACTAGCATTTGCCCATTAATTACTCTTCAGGACATTTTTAATATGCCTGTATATGTTGATGACAGGGGAAATGATAAAATGAGAAGTTTTAATTGTATTGTGTCAGAATTAATTTTGAATTACTGCCAGGTCAGAAGAGCCACTGGAATACTTATATCTTTCATAACAAAACAGTTCAATTTATACATTCTATGTTACCATGCAGGTTTTAAAAATGACTCTATTTTCAATTGCATTACACATCTATGATCAAGGTAACTGATTAGCACTGTGAAATAGGAATAATGTATTCCAGTAATACATGTGTGTGTTTATGTTATCTGATTCGAAACAGTGACACTAGAGAAGAGAAAACATTTAATTTAGAATGCAAATTACATCCCTCCATGGTGATCTGACTTAAATAAATTGAGTACAGGTTGGATCACTTGAGATGCTTGCAGTTGGGAATATCACATTTCTGATTAAAAACAGTCATTAGAAGTTTATATACAACATAACAAGAAACCTGGAGTAGATGTTTCTAGATGTGATTCAGTCACAACAGGCCCCTGGATTCCCTTTACATTCATCTGCTGTCCATGAGGTGTGGACCAAGGCTCCATAATGTACAAAACTTTCAAAGGAGGAAGAGGGGTTTCATTTATGCATGTCTTTGCAGCATAGAAGAAACTCTCTGGAAGAAGTCTCATTTACCCTTATTCAGATTAGGCTGAAAGTAGAGAATGACTCTTTGGCATTTTCAGCTTTTTAATAAGCGGGGGAGGGGTAACCTCTGCCAGTAAGCAATTAAAATGGTTAGAAATAGCGGTCAGCAGAGAACTGGTAGAATCTGGAGCAATAAACCTTTGCCCAAAATACAGAACTTCAGTTGCAAAATTGCATGTACTGAGTAAAAAATTTTCTGCATGATGTAAAATTGAGAGGAACTTAGAGAACAGATCCTCTGGTCCCTCTTCAGACTTATGAAATCTGAATCTTAGTGGGTGGTAATTGGTATTTTTTTTTCAAAGCTCCTCAGGAGGCTGTGCTATGTAGTGAGGAATGTGAACTACAACACTTCATATTTGTAAAAAAGTTTAATACACCCAATTCTTTTGTGAAATGAATCATAAATTAGTTTTAAAAAGAATAAATTGCTCTATCATTTACATGTATATACTAGCATTTGCCCATTAATTACTCTTCAGGACATTTTTAATATGCCTGTATATGTTGATGACAGGGGAAATGATAAAATGAGAAGTTTTAATTGTATTGTGTCAGAATTAATTTTGAATTACTGCCAGGTCAGAAGAGCCACTGGAATACTTATATCTTTCATAACAAAACAGTTCAATTTATACATTCTATGTTACCATGCAGGTTTTAAAAATGACTCTATTTTCAATTGCATTACACATCTATGATCAAGGTAACTGATTAGCACTGTGAAATAGGAATAATGTATTCCAGTAATACATGTGTGTGTTTATGTTATCTGATTCGAAACAGTGACACTAGAGAAGAGAAAACATTTAATTTAGAATGCAAATTACATCCCTCCATGGTGATCTGACTTAAATAAATTGAGTACAGGTTGGATCACTTGAGATGCTTGCAGTTGGGAATATCACATTTCTGATTAAAAACAGTCATTAGAAGTTTATATACAACATAACAAGAAACCTGGAGTAGATGTTTCTAGATGTGATTCAGTCACAACAGGCCCCTGGATTCCCTTTACATTCATCTGCTGTCCATGAGGTGTGGACCAAGGCTCCATAATGTACAAAACTTTCAAAGGAGGAAGAGGGGTTTCATTTATGCATGTCTTTGCAGCATAGAAGAAACTCTCTGGAAGAAGTCTCATTTACCCTTATTCAGATTAGGCTGAAAGTAGAGAATGACTCTTTGGCATTTTCAGCTTTTTAATAAGCGGGGGAGGGGTAACCTCTGCCAGTAAGCAATTAAAATGGTTAGAAATAGCGGTCAGCAGAGAACTGGTAGAATCTGGAGCAATAAACCTTTGCCCAAAATACAGAACTTCAGTTGCAAAATTGCATGTACTGAGTAAAAAATTTTCTGCATGATGTAAAAATAAGCAGCAAAATTAAGCTAATCAAAACATGCAGTGTGATGAGGCTGCTGCCTATATACACCAATATTTCTTAAACTTCATGTAGATAGAAAATAAATAGGACCTTTTCTAACTGTTCCAGCCTGGGTGATACTAAAGTTGGGCTTAGTATAGAGTTGAGCTCAGTTAAGGACAAGAACCAGATGTTTCTCTGTCCTGAGTCTATACTTTGGGAAATACTCTACACTGACAACTATTAATAAAACCTAAAATATTTAATCCTGACTTCTTTTTTCACCAGTTTCTCAAGTGACTAAAAAATCTTCAGAATCATGTTTACTTCCACCCAGTAGCATTTAGGAAAACAGCCTCTGAAGTAGATTTCCCTTGCTGCTTGCCCTTGCACATAATTAATTAACCTGCTTATCACAGGGGCTCAGTCATCCTTATTCAGCTAAATCTCTAAAGGTGGCCACAGGCCCCTGGGTGCTTCTAATCTAACACCCTACCACTGTAAGCAGACAATGTCCACTGCTTCACTCCCTCCCTAGTTTTAATTAAAAACTCCCCAGTCATCGGGAAGTCATATGCTCAGCATGTCCCTATGACAGCACAATTTATCAAATTACCCTCTTCCCTGGACAAGTCAATTCACTGTATTGCTAAATTATTTCCTGTTTTTGTTTCCAATGCCAAGGTTTTTTTTTTTTTTTTTCCCCTTCTGTCCACTCTTCCTGATGTAATATGCCTTAAAAATCTCAACTCTTTTTTATTTAATAACATAATCCAAGAAACACAGCCAGAATTGTTTTATATTAGAAGAAATGCAATTTTCTCACAACAGCCAAATAAAATTATGTCATTGACTTACCAAGCAATTTGGTAAAGATGCCATCAATAAGTTCAATCCCTTTCCAGCATCATGTCTTACTCACAACATTAACTCTGTCACCCCAAATCCTGATCATAGGTTGTATATGCTATTCACCCATTATTCAGCTAGTTGTAAATGGAAATTAAAAAAAAAAATTGTGCCCCACACACCTAGTGAAGAGAAAAATGCTCACAAAATCTGATTTCATTTCATGATGCAACCCCACAAAGATGAACTTATATGCATTCTCACAAAGGCATACCTGGTTCCGCAGTGCCCTCTGCCAGTAGTTACAGGCAAACTTAGAGCCCTACACTGTTTCTAGATCTCATCTCCCATGCCTGCTGCCAATAAATGTGAGAACAGTAATTACCATCTTTTCCCTTGGCACCTTCACGTAGAACACACATGGCCCGCCACCCAGATAGGCACTCAACAAGCCACTCCCTCCCATCTTTTCTTCCATAGTGGCCTCTTCGTGTATGAGAGGACATCATATTCTAAATATTACTGCCTCACCTCTATTTACCTTGACTCTGACTCATACTAAGAAGTAGATACCATTTTATGGAAACAAATCAATATTAAGACAAAAAGCTGAATTTTGTCTGACTGATTTTATTGCTGAATTGAGCAATTTGATCAACTCTCTACAAACCAAGTCCCCCTATTTAAGGTTGACTCAGTAATAACTCCCAAACTGTCAAGTTCAAGTGAACTTTTAGTTTTCAAGAGTCTTGCATTTATCAGAGGATTTTCCAACTCTGATATTCATATTGAAATGTAATATTCCCACTTGGTTGATGACCAAGAAATGGAAGTATTGGTCATCTATGTGCATGTTATTATTCTCTGTCAGAGGTTTTCAAATATCTGCCAGTGTGTTTTATAGACCACTCATAGAATGTTCAACACTGAAAAAAAAAAAAAAAATCTGTCAAACATATTAAATACATTTAGGTTAGATAAAAACTAAAGACTTAAAAAAAATTTCAGGACTTCTTTGCTGAGAACATGTGAATGTATATTTTGAAATTCTTATGTGGGTGTGAGTATGTGGCCATATAAGCATAATATTCTAATAAAGCATGTATCAGACTAAAGACGTGCCAGGTGCTTCAGTAGTAAAGAATCTGCCTGCAATGCAGGAGACACAGGAGGTATGGGTTTCATCTCTGGGTTGGGAAGATCCTCTGGAGGGCATGGCAACTCACTCCAGTATTCTTGTCTAGAGAATCCCCATGGACAAAGGAACCTAGCAGGCTACCAAGTCCACAGGGTCGCAGAGTCAGACATAACTGAAGTGACTAAACACATACACAGATATCAGATTATTTGACTGGGAACAATATTCTCTTCTATTTTACTTCAAAAAAATCATTTTCCAGCTGTTCTGTTAGAAGCGCTGAAAGGGCTTCCCAGGTGGCTTAAAAAGTAATTTATGCACTGAAAACTGGGAAGTCCAATAGCATGGGATTTTTGTGACTATAAGGAAAACAGTTGGAGCCATGTGCTCTATAAGAGGCTAGGATATTATTTTTTCCAGAGGAGAGGACATCATATTCTAAATATTACTGCCTCACCTCTATTTACCTTGACTCTGACTCATACTAAGAAGTAGATACCATTTTATGGAAACAAATCAATATTAAGACAAAAAGCTGAATTTTGTCTGACTGATTTTATTGCTGAATTGAGCAATTTGATCAACTCTCTACAAACCAAGTCCCCCTATTTAAGGTTGACTCAGTAATAACTCCCAAACTGTCAAGTTCAAGTGAACTTTTAGTTTTCAAGAGTCTTGCATTTATCAGAGGATTTTCCAACTCTGATATTCATATTGAAATGTAATATTCCCACTTGGTTGATGACCAAGAAATGGAAGTATTGGTCATCTATGTGCATGTTATTATTCTCTGTCAGAGGTTTTCAAATATCTGCCAGTGTGTTTTATAGACCACTCATAGAATGTTCAACACTGAAAAAAAAAAAAAAATCTGTCAAACATATTAAATACATTTAGGTTAGATAAAAACTAAAGACTTAAAAAAAATTTCAGGACTTCTTTGCTGAGAACATGTGAATGTATATTTTGAAATTCTTATGTGGGTGTGAGTATGTGGCCATATAAGCATAATATTCTAATAAAGCATGTATCAGACTAAAGACGTGCCAGGTGCTTCAGTAGTAAAGAATCTGCCTGCAATGCAGGAGACACAGGAGGTATGGGTTTCATCTCTGGGTTGGGAAGATCCTCTGGAGGGCATGGCAACTCACTCCAGTATTCTTGTCTAGAGAATCCCCATGGACAAAGGAACCTAGCAGGCTACCAAGTCCACAGGGTCGCAGAGTCAGACATAACTGAAGTGACTAAACACATACACAGATATCAGATTATTTGACTGGGAACAATATTCTCTTCTATTTTACTTCAAAAAAATCATTTTCCAGCTGTTCTGTTAGAAGCGCTGAAAGGGCTTCCCAGGTGGCTTAAAAAGTAATTTATGCACTGAAAACTGGGAAGTCCAATAGCATGGGATTTTTGTGACTATAAGGAAAACAGTTGGAGCCATGTGCTCTATAAGAGGCTAGGATATTATTTTTTCCAGAGGAGAGGGCTCAAGGAGATAATTTCTTTTAGTCTTATAGATAACCACTGAGTACAAAAGAAAGAGCAGAGCTATTGCCAACTTGAACATTTGGAGCTGTGAATTGGTAGCTTCTTGTCTCTGTATGCACAGAATTTGTAACTGAGGTTCCTTTATACCAGAGTTTCTCCAAGTGTGATTTTGAAACTATCTATACCAGAATCACTTTTCAGGAGAACTTTTAGAAAATAGCAATTCCTCACCTACAACTATGAGATTAAAAACTCTGACAATAGTCATTAGAGTCTACATTAAATAACAAGTTGCTCTGTTCCTACTAAGGTTTGTAAAGAGATACTTGATATTTGAATAACAAGTTTTAAATCCCTCACGTTACTTAATGCATGGCATGTACCAATTTGTAATGATATGTGTGTTGTGTGTGTGTGTGGTGGGGGTGGGAAGCAATGAATAGAGGCAGGAAGAGAGCTCAAGTTTGAAAGAGACTGATAGTCTGGGGCTTGGTTATGGAAAGGACCATTTTCTCAAGGGTAGAGAGTATGGCAATCAGGGCAACTGCAGAAGGTACATGAACAAGCACTGGTGATTCTCAGATGTGTCCTGTTTATGGGGGGTGCACTATGGAAGCCCTTCCTTCCTCCAGTTCCTCCATCTGCACTCCCGCCTGCCAATGCAGGAGATATAAGACACGTGGGTTCAATCCCGGGGTCAGGAAGATCCCCCGGAGGAGGGCTGGGTTACCCACTCCAGGATTCTTGCCTGGAGAATCCCACAGACAGAGGGGCCTGACGGACCACAGTCTACAGAGGCACAAAGAGTTGAACATGACTGAAGTGACTTAGCGTGCACACACACTGTGAAATAAGTCCTATGAATGCAGACAGTTGAAACTACCGTGAGAAATAAACTAGATAGGCTGAAGCACATAATATAAAACATGTATTTAAATTTGACCAATAAAGTGATAATAAAAGTAGTATTTTTAGGAGTGTGATGTCTTTCTTACATCCCAAATATCTCAGGTCTCATAATTTTGGAAAATCGTTACCATCACCCATCACTCTCCAAACAATACATAAGTTTAACTTAGCAGGCTGTAGCCACTGGGTTAAAGTATCTGAGTAACTATCAGCTTATCTAATTCTTATCTTCATTGGTAATTAGCCTTAGAACTAACTCTCTTTTCAGAAAGACAAATACACTCTAAGCACAGATAATACACAGTAAGGCTTTTTCATTCTTTAAAATTTACCACCAATGTTGAGTTTACCTATTAGAGAGAAGGTCTGTGAGGCCACGGTGTTACTGAGGGGAGGAGATCACTTTTGACATGTCCCTGATTTCACAGAGCATGGCGGTATCTTTCCATTTTAAAGCTAACATTTAAACTTTAACAATTGGCCTTTACAATAAAGGATTTTAGTGTCTAGCTTACATTGCTCATTATACTTCTTCATCAATCACCCATTAACATGACACAGCTCAGAGTCACCAGTGTTTCTTCATATAACTTCAGCAAAGATTTTTCGAAATGGGGGGAAAACCCACAGGTTTTAAATACAGTTACATAAATAGCAAGTACTCACTTATCGATATGTGTTATTTCCACTTCCTCCCTTCCTTGCTCTATGTCCTTTCCTCCTTTCCTTTCAATTTCTGGCTTCCTTTTATCCTTTTCAAAAATAAAAAAAATTGGGGGGGGGTATTTTATTGATTTATTCATTTACTTATTTATTTTCATCCATCTTTATTCTTTGCCCTGTGTGGGCCTCCCTCTCGTTGCAAAGCACCGGCTCTGGGTACATGAGCTCCAGAGCGCTGGCTCCTAATTGGACACAGCCATCCAGCCACTTCACGGCACATGGGATTCTCCCTGGCCAGGGATCTAACCGGTGCCCCTTCCACTGCAAGGCAGACTCTTCACCCACTGGGCCACCAGGGAAGCCTTCCTTCTCAAAATTTTATATTCTAGTATTACTTATGAATGGGTCAATGATAATAAGATACAAAACTGAATAGTGAAAATGTTCCTCTTATTCCCTGTTATTCAGATTCCCTTTCTTTCTATTTTTGTTTTTTTTTCTGGCCACTTCTATTGGCCTTCCATTCATTTATTTTCATCCATCTTTGTTCCCTGGCCTGCGTGGGCCTCCCATTGTAGTGGGCTCTCTCGCTGCAGAGCCCTGGCTCTGGGAACATGTGCTCCAGAGCTCCGGCTCAGTAGTTGGACACATCAGTCCATTGGGATCCTCCCAGGCTAGGGGTTGAAACGGAGTCCCTTGCAAGGTGGTGTCCCTACCCATTGGACCACCAGGGAAAGCCAGTTTCCCTTTCTAGAAGAAACAAATTATGCATTTCAAAAATTCCCTGTGACACCTTTATGTTCTCATTACTTACATATACAAAAATAAATACAAAATACGTAGTATATATTTATTTCCTTTTTACTGCACAGGTTATATATGCCTCTCTGAATCTTAGATGTCATTTTAAAATCAACTTTCTTTTTCTAAATATCAATAATACTTAAATGAATTTAAAACACACAACTTAATTTTATAATAAGCACATATTATAAGGTTCATAAATGAAAAACAACATGTAGAGAAATATTATGTCATAAATTAATTTCACTGAGTTTCCCATCTTTCTTAGATTGTGATAATCCCTCTTCCTGACTTATTTTGATTCACTGAGAATGTTTAATCGGAAGGCTCAAATTTATGAAAATTCTTCTATGTGTGTGTTTAAAAATGAAATTCTGAATAATGTACTTATTCTATTTCCATGTCAAAGTTATCACAGAGGGAAGGACTTCTGTAGTACACCAATGCTGTGAAATAAGTCCTATTATGCTGATAGTTTTCAAAAATTATTATGAGAAACAGGGCTTCCCCTGGTGGTCCAGTGGATAAGGACACCGCCTTGCAGTGCAAGGGGTGCTGGTTCGAGCCCTGGCCTGGGAAGATCCCACGTGCCGCAGAGCGGCTGGACCGATGTGTCCAATCACCGAGCCGGAGCTCTGGAGCGCATGCGCCCAGAGCCGGTGCTCTGTGACAACAGAGGCCACCGCGATGGGAGGCCCACACGGGCCAAAGAAAAAGGAGGATGAAAACAGATAAATGAAAGACCAATAGAAGTGGCCCACCCGCTCCCCTCCCTCCCCAACCCGACCCCCGCCCAAAATAAAAAAAAAAAATTATTATGAGAAATAAACTAGACAGGCTGAAGCATATAAAACATGTATTTAAATCTGACCAAAAAGTGATAATAAAGTAATAAAAATAGTATTTTTAGGAATGTGGGGGTGTCCTTTTATAGATCAAACATCTCAGGACTCATTATTTTGCAAAATTATTATCACCATCCATATCAAAAAGATAATGTTGATATGGAAATAGAATAAATACACTATTCAGGATTTCATCTTTAAGCTCATATACAGAAATATTTTCATAAATTTGAGAATTATCTTTTCCCTGCCTCCTGTTGAGCAGCATTCTCTTGAAGCTAATAATTTAAGAAAAGGTCAATAGACAACAGATTATTTAATCAATTTAATCAATTTTTCTTCGTTCCCTTAGACCACAAAATGATGCTTTACTTTCTTGTCTGAATTTCGTTTCAATTCTTCCCCAGAAAACATTTCTCCAAAGCACCTGGGGCAACGTGAAGGAGAGTAACTAACAATCAAATGGAGAAAGTGACAGCTCTGGTTTTTATTCTCTTGGGCCCCATGAACTGAACTTCAGCATCTTTCCAAAGGACCGGAGTCATAAATTAATTTCACTGAGTTTCCCATCTTTCTTAGATTGTGATAATCCCTCTTCCTGACTTATTTTGATTCACTGAGAATGTTTAATCGGAAGGCTCAAATTTATGAAAATTCTTCTATGTGTGTGTTTAAAAATGAAATTCTGAATAATGTACTTATTCTATTTCCATGTCAAAGTTATCACAGAGGGAAGGACTTCTGTAGTACACCAATGCTGTGAAATAAGTCCTATTATGCTGATAGTTTTCAAAAATTATTATGAGAAACAGGGCTTCCCCTGGTGGTCCAGTGGATAAGGACACCGCCTTGCAGTGCAAGGGGTGCTGGTTCGAGCCCTGGCCTGGGAAGATCCCACGTGCCGCAGAGCGGCTGGACCGATGTGTCCAATTACCGAGCCGGAGCTCTGGAGTGCATGCGCCCAGAGCTGGTGCTCTGTGACAACAGAGGCCACCGCGATGGGAGGCCCACACGGGCCAAAGAAAAAGGAGGATGAAAACAGATAAATGAAAGACCAATAGAAGTGGCCCACCCGCTCCCCTCCCTCCCCAACCCGACCCCCGCCCAAAATAAAAAAAAAAAATTATTATGAGAAATAAACTAGACAGGCTGAAGCATATAAAACATGTATTTAAATCTGACCAAAAAGTGATAATAAAGTAATAAAAATAGTATTTTTAGGAATGTGGGGGTGTCCTTTTATAGATCAAACATCTCAGGACTCATTATTTTGCAAAATTATTATCACCATCCATATCAAAAAGATAATGTTGATATGGAAATAGAATAAATACACTATTCAGGATTTCATCTTTAAGCTCATATACAGAAATATTTTCATAAATTTGAGAATTATCTTTTCCCTGCCTCCTGTTGAGCAGCATTCTCTTGAAGCTAATAATTTAAGAAAAGGTCAATAGACAACAGATTATTTAATCAATTTAATCAATTTTTCTTCGTTCCCTTAGACCACAAAATGATGCTTTACTTTCTTGTCTGAATTTCGTTTCAATTCTTCCCCAGAAAACATTTCTCCAAAGCACCTGGGGCAACGTGAAGGAGAGTAACTAACAATCAAATGGAGAAAGTGACAGCTCTGGTTTTTATTCTCTTGGGCCCCATGAACTGAACTTCAGCATCTGTGGTTGGTGCAGAGAAGCCCAGAAATAAGAAGAACCGGAGTAATGGTTTTTTGTTTTTGGTTTTTTTCTTTTTTGATTTTGTTCTTTCATTTCTGTGAGTCTTGGAAAGCACACAGGTAAGACGTAGTCAGAATTTAGCAGGAAAAATGTGAACTAATCTAGAACTAAAAAGAACTGTAGTTATGAGTGGAGAAAACAAATGAATACCTTGATACCTGGAGGTCTGGAGAACATCTAAAATCAATCATGGAAAGCCAGTAGTACCTGGGCCTTATCCAGTGGCTTTATGGGAAGATAAATGCAGCATGAAGGCCATAATGGGGAAAGAAACAAACAAAAACCTGGGACGGATATTGTAGTGACCACAGTTGACAGATGGATCTTGTTATATATGAGAAATTCTTTAAACAATTCTTGGAAACAATGGGCTGAGACTTTGAGCAGAAATAATTTCGTGTAATCAGACTACGAAGGGTTAAAGCTGACATAATTTTTTCATTACAATTACATATGAATGTATATGTGTATATGCATAACTATAATGTGACCTAAAAGTTTCAGAATGAGAATAGGACACCTGGGAGGACTGATTTTTATCTTGGAGTGTCTTGGCTCTTCTTTTCTTTGCCATTTTTTTCATGAGTGTTGTGGCATCAGTTTTGCTGATCAATATGTCACTGTTTTAGTATCATTTTTCTAGGGAGGATTTTTTTTTGTCTCCTTATACATTTATTTTTATTTTTGAAACAGACTCTGAAGTAAGCATTATTATGAAGAATAATAATGATACAGAGGTTAAGAAGCTCATCCAGAGGCACAGTTCCTTGTCTTCTGTGTAGCACTGAATGAGCAAGTGCTGTGCTGGTGCAAGGAATGAGGAGCTAAATCAAATCACACTTCCTTGCTTTTCTCCTTATCCTCTTTGCTGATCCTTTTGCGTGCCTGCTCAGTGGCTCGCTCATGTCTGACTCTGTCACCCCATGGACTGCAGCCTGCCCGGTTACTCTGTCCACGGGATTCTCTAGGCCAGAATACTGAAGTGGGTTGTCATTTCCTTCTCTGGAAGAATTTTATTCTAAGGTTTTTAGCAGGCCAAAGACCAGTTGAAAGCAGAATTGCTTAAACTGCAGAATGTGGTCTGTGTGCCTGTGCCTCAGTGAACACGGTCAGGAAGCTTGCCCTTCTCCCTAGAGCCTGCTGCCCTCCTGCAGTGCCCAAAACACATCTGCACAGAAGCGTCTTCCCCTGTGCAATGTTCTGACTATCTAGAAGACAGTAACAGATTAAAACTGATCAGAATCTATATATACATAACTTCCTGAAACTAATTTTGTGGTATTTCTGATTATTTCAAGAATGATTTGAATCCTTATTAATATTTTAATATTAAAGTAAATGTCAACCTCTACATAAATAGCATGATGGTGGTTTCTTAAGGAATAATGGAGACGCTGAGAGTTACAGCAAAGTTAGAAGAAAAGAGATTGTTGTTTAGTTGCTAAATCATGCCCAATTCTTTGCGACCCCATCAACTGTAGCCCACCAGGCTCCTTTGTCCATGGGATTTTCTGGGCAAGAATAGTGGAGTGGGGTGCCATTTTCTTCTCTAGGGGAATCTTCCCAAGCCAGGGACTGAACCTATGTCTCCTGCATTGGCAAGTGGCTTCTTTACCACTGAGCCATCAGGGCTTCCCCAGAAGAAAAGATAAAGATGTATAAACCTCAATTTCAAAGTTCCCTAGAAGTTGGAATAATTTCCAACAGTTTACAGTTTGAAATATATGACTTCTATTATATTGATTAGAGATAAAGTACATGGAAGCAAGAAAATATCATGTACTCACAATACATAATTATTATCAAAAGATTAGCTTTCTAAGTACAGTACATAGAATAAAACTAATTAATGTTGAGAAAAATCCATACTCACAATTCCAGAGCATTAGCCCAATAATAATATAGAAAAAAACACTGGGCTTCCCTGGTGGTCCAGTGGGTAAGGACATCACCGCCTTGCAGTGCAAGGGGCGCCGGTTCAACCTCTGACCTGGGAAGATTCCACGTGCCGCAGAGCGGCTGGACTGATGTGTCCAATTACCGCCGAGCTGGAGCTCTGGATCGCATGCGCCCAGAGCCGGTGCTCTGCGACAACAGAGGCCACTGCGATCGAAGGCCCACATGGGCCAAAGAACAAAGATGGATGAAAATAGATAAACGAAAGACCAATAGAAGTGACCCGCCTGCCCCCCTCCCTGCCCACCGCATCCCCCCAGAAAAAAAATTTAAAAAAAAAAGAGAAAAAAACACGACCAGCTACTTTATACAAAAAACAGATTATGAAAAATGCTTATAGGTAAGGCTTTAATTTCCACTGTTTTATAAAGATCTATTATAGTCTATGATTAACAAGCCCTTTACTTAAAAGAAATTTAAATCACAGAATTCTCAAATGAAGAAAATTTTGATGCTTCCTGTGAGATTATTTCTGAAAAATGACTGGAAGTAAAGGAGACGTATTACTAGACAAAATGAGTTAAGAAGAAAATCAAGAGGGACTCTGACCTCTCATTTAAAGTTTGGCTTAACAAATACGACATTTGTTTTCAACAGTATGATTCAGAAGAGGTCCTGAAGAACACCTAAAACAAAAAAAGAAAAAGACAAAACACAAAGAGGTTCAAAGGAGTGTTCGTGGTAATAGTGCACATGATTTTTTACACTGGCTTGAGGAAATATTTCTTTCATTATTATGTTGCATTTCACATAAACATTTTTATATGTATATGTTCATGTTTCCGTACATTTTTATTTGTAACAATTATATCATCATAGAAAAGAAAAATCAGGATACAAAACTTCAATTATGTTTTATGATCTTAACTATTCATGTCAACAGAAATGAAAATCTTATGCCTAGAAGAAAACTAGGGAAAGAAATGACAAAATATTGATAGTGACAGACTTTCATTTGAAGGACTGTCAGTGATTGCTTTTCCTCCCTTTAAAAATGTTTCAGTAGTATCTTTTCAGACAATTTTTATTCATTTCATTAATAGAAATAAAAGTAAAATGAGATAAAGAGGAAAACTTACTTTCATATAAAAACTGAAACATCCATGTCAATGCAAAAGTCTACACATACTTGTTCATATCAGCGTTATTTGTAATAGCTGAAATCTGAAAACAACCTAGATGTCCTTCCATGGGTGAATGATACAACAAACCATATTATACCCATACAGTGGATGCTACATCACAATATAAAAAAACAAACTGATAGTATATCAGCTATCTAGATGCATCTCAAGGCCATTATAATGAGTGAAAGAGCCAATTTTGAAATGTCTATATACTACATTGTTCCATTTGTACAACATCAAAATTACATAGGGAGGGAGAACACAGTAGTGCTTAGAAATGGCAGCAGGGAGGAAGGTGAATAGACTTCATCATTAGGGGTGGTGGGAAGATCTTTATGGTGATGGAATGGTTCCCTGTCTTGGTTGTGGCGTTAGTCACATGAATCTACACATGTGATAACATGTTATAGTACTATCTGCACTTATGGTACCAGTGTACTATATGTACTCACATACACACAGATGAAGGAAGTAGAGAACTGACATATTAAATAATTTGTGGAGTTATTAAATAGCTTAGTAGAGTTCTAACTTGAAGATTGGTCAGGCCAGGAAGGCCTCTCTGGGGAGCTATTCAAACTGGGACTTTAAGTAGTTGGTGACACTTTAATTAAGAAGCCCTCTAGAACATTAAAAAAGAACTCTGACTTTGCAGAATGTGGCTTTGCCACAATCAGGAGTATATGTGTGTGTGTATATATATATATGTATATATATATATATATATATATATAAAATATGGCACATATTTCTACCGGATGCTGATCTGGCTCCCTCTCGGCACACAGAAGGTACTTTTTGTGTGTTACATAAACTCCTGAGTATCAATTCCATCAGCACATCAAAACTAAGTCTTTTTTGCAAATAGGGGAAGACAATGAACAAAGAGAATTTAAAATACGACCTCTATTTCAGCTGAAAAATTAAAAACTAAAATCTAAAACATTTAAAATAATATTCTCACAGAATTGTATGTTTTCATGTCATCTTGTAGTCCCATCTCCACTTATTCTTTCAGCAGAATTCTACTCCTTCATGCTCTAACCTTGGACTTCAAATATTCCCTAGTAAAGAAAGTCATAATACATTTAAAAATGTGCCACTTATAAAAAAAAAAAAAAGCAGTTATCCTGATTTAAAAAAAACAAAGTGTAATGCTGCCAGGGAACATTAATGAAAACAAAATATGCCCCAATAGCATTAGTAAATGGTATTGGTGAAGTTAGTTATACTGTGCACACTGTAAGAAAAGTTATATGCCAAGTTGGCTGGGTTCCTCTCTCAGTCCCCTGCCCTCAGTCATCCTCTGTGGCCTCTTCTGAGTCATCTGGTCCTAGTTCTTGAATCTAGACCGATGATAAATCACTAGGGTTCAAAAATGGTGCTCACTCAGCTTCTGACTTTTTAAGTGATGAGGATTTTTCAGGCTCAGCTTTAATGTCAACACTTAAAAATCATGGGTCCTTGTTCTTTCTGTTGCTAGTGGATATTTTTCTCAGTTTTATAGCAATTCTCAGAGGGAAATACAGGCCTATTGTGCAGCTTTGTTTAACAACTGGAATGAAAAAAGCAAGTTAAAATTCAATAAAGCTAGAGTAAGTTGTGCATCTACCTAAAGTAATAACCTGACCAGTATTCATAATAGAATTACAAGCCTTGTTGCCTCGGAGGGCTTATCTAAGGGAGAGCTTAGCACATTCTAGACTTTCATTTCACCGGGTAGTGAGCCTGTCACCCAGACATTGATCCTCCATCATCAAATATGGCAAAGATGCAAATAAACGTGTTAGATGGGAAATGGAGAGAGTTTAGAAAAAGTGATGGAGTGTTAGAAGTATTTATCTCATTCTGTTGTGGCCGAAATTATTTTTGTATTTTTGAATTTTTATAGACTTGTGTGATTTTCACTAGGTAATAAAGATGTGGATGAGTTCACCCTATGGATCACTCTAAAAACAAACACTTCAGAGGAAATTTCTAATGAAACATGTAAGCAAACACAAACTAGAAACTCAAGAGAAAAAATGAGTTAAAAAAAAAAAGTCATCGAATGGTACTCTTAATCAGGTCTATTATTTATACCATACAGTGACAGCTGTTTGTATACATTTTTTTCAGGCATCAAACTTTTGCTTGACCATCATGCATGCTTCTGTCAAGAATAACCACGAAGGAAAGAAAAGGAAAGAAGGAGTATGGGCAGCATTCTTCCTAGTGTGGCAGGTTATAAATTCTAAAATTAACTATTTTCATGAAATATGAACCTGTGCGCTCCTAAATACTATCATGTATGTTCACAGTCTGCTTAAACAATACTCAAATATATATAAATTTTACAATCTTGATATAAAATCATCAGTTTTCCATGAGCTGCTGTTCTAGCAGTAATATTTAAAGCAAAAATAAATCAGAAACAAGGAAAGTTAGTTTTTATTTATTTTAATCTCCTAGATGATTTATAGGTTGCTGAGCTGAGCAATTAGACTAAAAGCTCTCTCTTTCTCTAAGGCATTTAATGTAGTACACTTTTAAAGACAAACTATTGATCTATTGAAGTCACATAAGTACAGACAAAACACTGTCTTTTCTAACTTTCCTGCATCATGGCCAATTAATGGCTCATCAAGGTCAAGTATAGACTACAGTATAGTAGCCGAAAGATACTGAGAAATAAAAAGTGTATGTGTGTGTGTTTGTGTGTGTTTACATGTGCACACTTCTCTCCTATACATTTTTATATTCTTTGATAAAAAGTACAATTTAAGGCCCACAGACTAAAAATCACAGGGAACACAACTACAGTTCTAAAAAAAAAAAAAAAATGTTTTATAAGACTTACTGCCAGAATGAGATACGTACCACAGGAATCTGGCATTAGCATGCCCCGATAGGGTTTAGACTTATGCTACAGGATTCTACAGAAGGATAAGGGCTGATTTTGCATGAGATGCTATCAAGAACTGGGGGACAATTCAGCAATTTCGTGTCTTATTTATGTTTATAGTGGCGTGTGAAGAAAGAATGGAGAGATCATTGGTAAAAATGCAGCAATCACTCAGAAGAAAAGATGATTAGTGATTTTGTGCCTGGGAGGTGGCCTTGGATATATTCTTTTAAAAACATTATGTCAGTTGTCCTTGCTCCAGTCCTTTTGTAATCAGTGTTGATATTCTCTTTATCATCATCTGAAAGATTATCATGTTACAAAACAACTCACTTTATTTGACTACAGTCCTTGTCCATCTCCTCCATGAGTCACAAGATTGTAACAAGAAAAATACTAACAATTATAGGTTAAATAAATGGCTTTGCAAAAGAGGAACTAAGTAAGATGTTTTTTAATGCTAAAGCAACCCTTCCAAATGCACTGGTTGTAACAAACTATCAAAAAGAGTGAAAATATTTTTTCTAACTCCATTTCACCAACCTGAAGAAAATCATATTAAGACTAAATCCACTTAGTCATATTTCACAGGGTTAAACGAAAGAATCAAAGACATAAAGGATCAATAGTAATGCTACTTCTTGAAAAAAATAACAATCGTGAGCATTTACATGTTCTAAGTACATTACATATATTAAAGTGCTCTAAGTACTTTATATATATTAACCCGCTTAATAAGGGTAACATTGTTTTCGCCAGTGAGAGGCTAAGTAACTTGCAAGATCAGTGTTAAATGACAGATATGCTATTCAGATCAAGGTTGCTGTCTCCAGTGTCCTTGCTTGTAGAGGGTACAGATGAATAGAGTTCACCTTACAAACAGTGTTAAAGGTACTTATGTCTGGGGCTTCTGTCCATATGACTCATTCCCAGTGATGGATATGGTGCTGCAGTCATAAAGCTGGCCTTAGTTTTTAGGGTATAGAGAAATCTCCAACTATTTGCGCAGACTCAGCAACTACAAAACTTAACTTTACTGTACGAATCAAATAACATTTTAATGCATGAATAGCCACAGACTTGTTACAGCCCTTCAGCATATAGAGTAAAATGATAAATGTATGTTTTTCCTAATGCTTTCCCCTCACAATTTTTTCTCTTCAGCCAACTCTAGTTTACTTTTTCAACACAATTTTATAGATTTTTCTTTTTAGTACCTGTGCTGCCAAAGTGAGCAAAGGTATTCTTATAGTTACATTTTATTTAAAGAAATTAGAATGCCAAATAATATTATATATAACGAGCATAATAGGAATTTAATTGTTCTTTCACTCTCATAAAATAGCCCAACATAATTTAAAAAATAAAGAAAATGGGGATAACATGGTGTTCTTTCATAATGCATGATTACTGAGCACCCAAGATACGCTGCAGAATTTGTTCTAGATTCAGGAGAGTCACCAAAGTACACACAAAACACCTGGGGACTTCCCTGGTGGTCCAGGGGCTAAGACTCCATGCTCCCAGTGCAGGAGGCCTGGGTTTGATCCCTAGTCAGGGAACTAGATCGTACATGCATCTAAAAAATCCTACATGCTGCAACTAAGACTCAGTGCAACTAAGTAAATAAATAAATATTAAAAAAAAAAAAAGAAAACCCTCACACATTGTGTTTGAGGAGAGAAGGAAAGATGGAGAAACAGAATGGTATTCCTAGTGCACTTAACACTGGGTGGTGGGTGGGAGGGCTGGAGGTGGGCAGATCAGCCTTTAAAGGACTCATTTTATCATAAAATTATTTTCAGTAATAATCATGATACAAATTAACACAGTAATAGCTTGAAAAATAACATAAGCAGTAAAAAATTTTCTGTTGAAATGTAAATGTGTATATAAAATTATGTCATCCTAAGACAAACAAATACTATCATAGTACAAAATGGGAAAACAAAGTATCAGATTAATACTTATTATACTGACTTTTAATAAAAAAAATGGGAAAGACTTACATCTGTATATTGGTCTTTTGTAGTGATGAATAATAACAGTATGGTTTAATAATGAAAAAGAGCAGTGATTTTTAAAAATAAAATTTTAATTTTAAAGAGATTATTCAAATTTAATAAAATATTTCACTACTGAACTGAAACTTACATTTACTCAATAAAAATACTGCATCTTACATCTTGTTCTCTCTTACATTGTATTTAATTATGTATATAAGAAATATCCAAATGGTCACTTAGAATGGCACAATTGAAATGACTCAAATATTTTCTTCATTTTTACAGTAACTCTGCAAAACATTGTTTGTTTTGAATTTAGTATTTAAATTTAGGAATATACACTATCAACTAGGGATGGAGACAGGAATTAAAACCAATGCTCACATGAATGATTCTAAACCATTATAAGCTTACTCTCTAGGTAAGCATGTGCTATTGAGTCCATGTATAACTGGCAATTCTCCAAATAAACTGATATAAAAAATGTTTCTGAAGAGATGAGTAATAAAACTATGCTAATCTGGGCATTATATTTACATGATTAAAATGGAAACCACCATTATTGTTTAGTTTTTATCAGAGAAGAATAATTTATCACTTTTTAAGCATCTATCAATTTTTTAATTGCTGGTGCATTGTGACATTAAAAGGAAGACTGACTTTTAGTTGGTTTTATTACTGATTTTGAATCAGTATAATGCATACCCTTCTTGAGTGCACCTAGGCAGGCTACACTCCTATCTTGACCTCTGGTAAGCCATGGGAGGGAGAGAAAGATGTAATAAAAAATAGTAAGTTTAATTTGTCTACTCCAATGGGTTGAAATTACAGATGAAAATAGATGCTTTTTTATTCAGATTGAATCTGAAAGAAATCTGAATTTTAAAAGCAATTTAAATTAATTTATATTTGTGATAAATTAAAATTCTGAATTGAAATTTAAAAACATCTAAGTAAGGAATTTAAATTTAATTTAAAACCTAACAACTGATGTGACTTAAATTATTTTAATTCAAATTAAAATTCAGAAGCATCTGAAATGAATCAAAATTAGCCATAACATTCACCTCATATATGAAATGCTAAAATTTTGATTTCTAAAAAGTTATAACCAGGCTCTGTTAACGTGGTAGTAGTTTGCAAAATGGTTTGACACAAAAGATTAAAACAGCCTAAAGTAAGATAATGAAAGTTAATGTGGTTGGCAGAAATTATAATAATGGGTCATAAGATTAAAACCTCCAATTAGATTTATATTATCTTCAAATATGAAATTGTGGGAGTGCAGAAGGGATAAGAAAATAATACACTGAATATATTTCTATTGAAATGATGTAAATCTGATAACATTTATTTCTTTAAATTCTGGTAACTTATGATAGAACATATTTTTCTGAATGTCTCCATCAGGGTACCTGTCCCTCTTCTAGTTGAACCTGCCCACGTCTAGGTTGGTATGATGGTCCATGAACCTCTAAATGTTCCTGATAAAACTCCCTTGGTCCATACTATCTGCTTCATCACTAGAAACTCCTTGAGAGAAAAGTTGCAATTTGACAAGGAAGTTTCCATTAGAAGCTATCATTCATACTCTTCTAAGAAAGAAATCATCTTTAAGATGATATAGTTTTCTCTCTTTTAAGCTATTAGTGTGATAAATTACATGAATAGAATTCCTTTTGCTTAATATTTATTCATTGAGATTTTCTCTTTACATTATTCTGGGATGAAGTCAAACTTGTCATTTTAAAATTATTTTTAGTTGGTTTTATTACTGATTTTGAATCAGTATAATGCATACCCTTCTTGAGTGCACCTAGGCAGGCTACACTCCTATCTTGACCTCTGGTAAGCCATGGGAGGGAGAGAAAGATGTAATAAAAAATAGTAAGTTTAATTTGTCTACTCCAATGGGTTGAAATTACAGATGAAAATAGATGCTTTTTTATTCAGATTGAATCTGAAAGAAATCTGAATTTTAAAAGCAATTTAAATTAATTTATATTTGTGATAAATTAAAATTCTGAATTGAAATTTAAAAACATCTAAGTAAGGAATTTAAATTTAATTTAAAACCTAACAACTGATGTGACTTAAATTATTTTAATTCAAATTAAAATTCAGAAGCATCTGAAATGAATCAAAATTAGCCATAACATTCACCTCATATATGAAATGCTAAAATTTTGATTTCTAAAAAGTTATAACCAGGCTCTGTTAACGTGGTAGTAGTTTGCAAAATGGTTTGACACAAAAGATTAAAACAGCCTAAAGTAAGATAATGAAAGTTAATGTGGTTGGCAGAAATTATAATAATGGGTCATAAGATTAAAACCTCCAATTAGATTTATATTATCTTCAAATATGAAATTGTGGGAGTGCAGAAGGGATAAGAAAATAATACACTGAATATATTTCTATTGAAATGATGTAAATCTGATAACATTTATTTCTTTAAATTCTGGTAACTTATGATAGAACATATTTTTCTGAATGTCTCCATCAGGGTACCTGTCCCTCTTCTAGTTGAACCTGCCCACGTCTAGGTTGGTATGATGGTCCATGAACCTCTAAATGTTCCTGATAAAACTCCCTTGGTCCATACTATCTGCTTCATCACTAGAAACTCCTTGAGAGAAAAGTTGCAATTTGACAAGGAAGTTTCCATTAGAAGCTATCATGCATACTCTTCTAAGAAAGAAATCATCTTTAAGATGATATAGTTTTCTCTCTTTTAAGCTATTAGTGTGATAAATTACATGAATAGAATTCCTTTTGCTTAATATTTATTCATTGAGATTTTCTCTTTACATTATTCTGGGATGAAGTCAAACTTGTCATTTTAAAATTATTTTTATAATCTGTTGGATTTGATTTACTAGTATCTTACTTAGAATACCAGCAGCTTAATTTCTGTTGTAATTTCTCCTCACTTGCATGGCAAGTGGATGAAGGGTAGAAGAAATGTGTTGAGAAATGTGGGGTATCTGCTCACCTTCTCTGACCACATGTGGCCTGTGCTATATCTAAACCTATGCTTTTTGAACGCAGAAGGAAAAGGGGTTGTCAGACGATGAGATGGTTAGATATTCACATTCAACACACTGGACATGAATCTGAGCATATCCTGGGAGACAGGGGCTTCTCAGGTGGCGCTAGTGGTAAAGAATCTGCCTCCTAGTGCAGAAAACACAGAAGATGCAGGTTCAATCCCTGGGTCAGGAAAATCTCCCTGGAGAAGGAAATGGCAACCTACTCCAATAGCCTTGCCTGGAAAATCCCATGGCTAGAGGAGGCTGGTGGGCTACAGTCTATGGGTTTCAAAAGGGTCAGACACAACTTAACAACTGAACAACAATAAACCTGTGCTATTAACCTTTGAGGAGGGGAGAGCTGCCCAATTCCAGGTACCTAAGTCCTGCCAGATATTTTCTCTGACTCAGAAATCTTTCTCTTAAATTGCTGTCTGGAAAGATCTGAATGAGATAAGCTCAGGTGTGACCTGGAGATAGGGAAGGAGTTAGTTCTAAGTCAGGCATCCATTCTCTGCTGTTATTGCACTGAGCACAGACCACACCCACAGACTTGCACATTCATTGCTGAAGGAAGAGGCTACCCCTTAGGCAAAAGTTTAATGTCCTTAGGCTCTGATTAAACATGCTGCCCTTGCCTCTCTAGTGTGCCTCTAGGGAAAGAATTTGTATCCTAGAGGCTATGCAGCAGTTGATCATTTTACGGTAAAATGTATTTGACAAGGAAGTTTCCATTGCATACTCTTCTAAGAAAGAAATCATCTTTAAGATGATATAGTTTTCTCTCTTTTAAGCTATTAGTGTGATAAATTACATGAATAGAATTCCTTTTGCTTAATATTTATTCATTGAGATTTTCTCTTTACATTATTCTGGGATGAAGTCAAACTTGTCATTTTAAAATTATTTTTATAATCTGTTGGATTTGATTTACTAGTATCTTACTTAGAATACCAGCAGCTTAATTTCTGTTGTAATTTCTCCTCACTTGCATGGCAAGTGGATGAAGGGTAGAAGAAATGTGTTGAGAAATGTGGGGTATCTGCTCACCTTCTCTGACCACATGTGGCCTGTGCTATATCTAAACTTATGTTTTTTGAACGCAGAAGGAAAAGGGGTTGTCAGACGATGAGATGGTTAGATATTCACATTCAACACACTGGACATGAATCTGAGCATATCCTGGGAGACAGGGGCTTCTCAGGTGGCGCTAGTGGTAAAGAATCTGCCTCCTAGTGCAGAAAACACAGAAGATGCAGGTTCAATCCCTGGGTCAGGAAAATCTCCCTGGAGAAGGAAATGGCAACCTACTCCAATAGCCTTGCCTGGAAAATCCCATGGCTAGAGGAGGCTGGTGGGCTACAGTCTATGGGTTTCAAAAGGGTCAGACACAACTTAACAACTGAACAACAATAAACCTGTGCTATTAACCTTTGAGGAGGGGAGAGCTGCCCAATTCCAGGTACCTAAGTCCTGCCAGATATTTTCTCTGACTCAGAAATCTTTCTCTTAAATTGCTGTCTGGAAAGATCTGAATGAGATAAGCTCAGGTGTGACCTGGAGATAGGGAAGGAGTTAGTTCTAAGTCAGGCATCCATTCTCTGCTGTTATTGCACTGAGCACAGACCACACCCACAGACTTGCACATTCATTGCTGAAGGAAGAGGCTACCCCTTAGGCAAAAGTTTAATGTCCTTAGGCTCTGATTAAACATGCTGCCCTTGCCTCTCTAGTGTGCCTCTAGGGAAAGAATTTGTATCCTAGAGGCTATGCAGCGAGTTGATCATTTTTACTAAAGAAGGAAAATAATCAAGTTGCTAGGAGGTGGAAAACGGAGAGTTACTTTAAAAGGTGGTTGCTGTTTGAGAGGATACTAAAGAGGCAACAACCCTCTTAGGGAAAAAACTGTGTTGTTCTTGTGCAAAGCCAGTCCTCATTGGGAAGAACCAACAGAAAGAAAAATATTAAACAAGAATAACTAGATTGCTCTATATAGTAACATAGTTGGAATTTTAAACTAGCAGACTGAGAGACAAAGGATTTGATGGCAAAGACAGGCTCTCTTAAAGAGAAGGGATTCTGGATGAGTCAGAAAAGCAGAATCCTGAGGGAAGGTACAGATATCAGGGAGAAAGACAGAAATGCCGACTGACATATTTCTTCTTTAGGGTATGGCGAAACAACTTGAATAGTTAGGTCAAAGCTGAGTTCTGGGTTTTTTTCAAGACTGGTCCCTGACCACTGTCTTATTAGGATATGATGAGAGCAATTTTCAGATGAATGTTTATTCAAAGAACATAATTTTAAAGAAATATGCCATTTTTCAAAATATTCAAGTAATATGGCTTCTGGAAAAATGTACAAGAAAAAGACAGTGGGGATTGCATCTGGGCCACAAGGTTATATAATCTGGAAAACGGGGTGGGAATGTAAGGGTTAGGGGCAGGGCACAATTTTTGAAAAGAATGACAGCCCAAGGACACAGCATAAACCCATTAGAATCAAATGGGTCCAAGATGGCAGACCAGACCTTGATCCTCAGTCAGCAAGATAAAGGACACACCCAGAGGCACCTGACAGTTTCACCCCTTCCCTAAAAGAGCTGGAATAATCCTCCCACTCATTAGCATATAGAATTACCCAGCCGATAAAAGCTAAGAACTCTGTATTTTCCTGGGCCACTGGATTTGCTCTGTGATAGCCCACACTCTGTCTGTGGAGTGTGCTTTCTCTCAATCTGAATAAATCCATTTCTTATCTATCACTTTGTCTCTCCCTGAATTCTTCTCTGCAAAGAGACATAAAGAACCTGAGCCTCAGTGAGTCCAGACATCGGGTGAGTGATTTTACCAGGGTTTTGGTAGAGTTCAAGTCTCGGCCACGTGGGTTCAAGTCCCAAGCAGGGTTTTGACTGGGTTCAAGTGCCAGCCACATGGGTTCAAGTCCCAGACAGGTTTGATTAAGTCTGGGCCTGGGGTTTAAGTCTCAAATTGAGGTTAAACACTTTCAGAATGAGTTATTCTTCATATTATATCCTTCTCCATCTTTAAATTATGTACTTACACTAATCTATCCAAAACAAAATGATTTAAAATCAAAATCATGTATACACTTTATTTTCTCCCTTATGTTAAAATGCCTAGAGGGAGAGCACAGCATACCTTTTTGTGTACTGAATGCTGAACTATCCTCAGTCCCTCGGAATAAAAGGCGATTCTACACAGCAGTGTTGTGTTAATGGTACTTTGGGAAATTAAGGCAAAGGTGTGGTGGCCAGGTATGGACACAGTGCTACAGAAACAGGTAAGAGTCTCAGAAAACAGAACAAAAAAAAGTGCTAGCAAGAGATAATCAGGTAAGGTCCCTGACCACTGTCATTAGGATAAAAGACAGTGGGTTTAAAGAAATATGCCATTTTTCAAAATATTCAAGTAATATGGCTTCTGGAAAATGTACAAGAAAAGACAGTGGGATTGCATCTGGGCCACAAGGTTATATAATCTGGAAAACGGGGTGGGAATGTAAGGGTTAGGGGCAGGGCACAATTTTTGAAAAGAATGACAGCCCAAGGACACAGCATAAACCCATTAGAATCAAATGGGTCCAAGATGGCAGACCAGACCTTGATCCTCAGTCAGCAAGATAAAGGACACACCCAGAGGCACCTGACAGTTTCACCCCTTCCCTAAAAGAGCTGGAATAATCCTCCCACTCATTAGCATATAGAATTACCCAGCCGATAAAAGCTAAGAACTCTGTATTTTCCTGGGCCACTGGATTTGCTCTGTGATAGCCCACACTCTGTCTGTGGAGTGTGCTTTCTCTCAATCTGAATAAATCCATTTCTTATCTATCACTTTGTCTCTCCCTGAATTCTTCTCTGCAAAGAGACATAAAGAACCTGAGCCTCAGTGAGTCCAGACATCGGGTGAGTGATTTTACCAGGGTTTTGGTAGAGTTCAAGTCTCGGCCACGTGGGTTCAAGTCCCAAGCAGGGTTTTGACTGGGTTCAAGTGCCAGCCACATGGGTTCAAGTCCCAGACAGGTTTGATTAAGTCTGGGCCTGGGGTTTAAGTCTCAAATTGAGGTTAAACACTTTCAGAATGAGTTATTCTTCATATTATATCCTTCTCCATCTTTAAATTATGTACTTACACTAATCTATCCAAAACAAAATGATTTAAAATCAAAATCATGTATACACTTTATTTTCTCCCTTATGTTAAAATGCCTAGAGGGAGAGCACAGCATACCTTTTTGTGTACTGAATGCTGAACTATCCTCAGTCCCTCGGAATAAAAGGCGATTCTACACAGCAGTGTTGTGTTAATGGTACTTTGGGAAATTAAGGCAAAGGTGTGGTGGCCAGGTATGGACACAGTGCTACAGAAACAGGTAAGAGTCTCAGAAAACAGAACCATAAATGAGAATTTATAACTGAGGAAGAAACATAAGACGTTGTAGCAAGAGATAATCAGGGAAACAAAAATATCCCTCAGACTCAAAATCTCTGGAAGTTTGGTGGATATACTTTACTCTCCAGAATCGAAACTTGGAATAGTTTATTATTAACATGTTGTAAGACTGCAACCCCATGGACTGCAGCATACCAGGCTTCCCTGTCCTTCACTATCTTCTGAACTTTCTCATTACCTGGGAATAAGTTTAAACCAGCATAATCCTGATAAATATTTAGAATGCAATTCTTAAATATTTAAGAAAAACATTTGAAATGCATAATCTCTGGTGTGGACATTTGAGTGTCTTCTCCTTTTACTTCCCCTTATTTCTTTGTGTTTCTTGTTGAACACTCATCTGGATTGCCTGATAAAAATGCTGTGATCAAGGCCACACACAATCTACCAACTGCAAATTTGAAATTTTGTGAGAAAGACACACGAGATGGTTTAGATACTCGTTCTCTACTGTCAGCCTTGGGACTTGTGATTTAGGCTTGGGAGATTTTTTTTTTTTTTTTACTACCCTGCCCTTGCCTCTGTAGTTCTCTCATTTTCTGAGCACTAGATGAGACTGAAGTAGAGTTATCGGCACTTTCCACCTCTCTCCCAGGTCCTACAAACCTGTGTCATTTTTGCATGCATGCTAAATCACACAGTTGTGTCTGACTCTTTTTGACGGTATGGACTGCAGCCCACCAGGCTCCTCTGTCCATGGGATTCTCCAGGCAAGAGTACTGGAGTGGGTTGCCATGGCCTCCTCCATTAATTCTTAGGTCACTCTAATTTTCCTGACCTTCGGACTGTACTTACACTAATCTATCCAAAACAAAATGATTTAAAATCAAAATCATGTATACACTTTATTTTCTCCCTTATGTTAAAATGCCTAGAGGGAGAGCACAGCATACCTTTTTGTGTACTGAATGCTGAACTATCCTCAGTCCCTCGGAATAAAAGGCGATTCTACACAGCAGTGTTGTGTTAATGGTACTTTGGGAAATTAAGGCAAAGGTGTGGTGGCCAGGTATGGACACAGTGCTACAGAAACAGGTAAGAGTCTCAGAAAACAGAACCATAAATGAGAATTTATAACTGAGGAAGAAACATAAGACGTTGTAGCAAGAGATAATCAGGGAAACAAAAATATCCCTTAGACTCAAAATCTCTGGAAGTTTGGTGGATATACTTTACTCTCCAGAATCGAAACTTGGAATAGTTTATTATTAACATGTTGTAAGACTGCAACCCCATGGACTGCAGCATACCAGGCTTCCCTGTCCTTCACTATCTTCTGAACTTTCTCATTACCTGGGAATAAGTTTAAACCAGCATAATCCTGATAAATATTTAGAATGCAATTCTTAAATATTTAAGAAAAACATTTGAAATGCATAATCTCTGGTGTGGACATTTGAGTGTCTTCTCCTTTTACTTCCCCTTATTTCTTTGTGTTTCTTGTTGAACACTCATCTGGATTGCCTGATAAAAATGCTGTGATCAAGGCCACACACAATCTACCAACTGCAAATTTGAAATTTTGTGAGAAAGACACACGAGATGGTTTAGATACTCGTTCTCTACTGTCAGCCTTGGGACTTGTGATTTAGGCTTGGGAGATTTTTTTTTTTTTTTTACTACCCTGCCCTTGCCTCTGTAGTTCTCTCATTTTCTGAGCACTAGATGAGACTGAAGTAGAGTTATCGGCACTTTCCACCTCTCTCCCAGGTCCTACAAACCTGTGTCATTTTTGCATGCATGCTAAATCACACAGTTGTGTCTGACTCTTTTTGACGGTATGGACTGCAGCCCACCAGGCTCCTCTGTCCATGGGATTCTCCAGGCAAGAGTACTGGAGTGGGTTGCCATGGCCTCCTCCATTAATTCTTAGGTCACTCTAATTTTTTCCTGACCCTCTTAACACAAGTAAAGCCCTTGCTGACTATCTAAGTATGTAAATGGCCCACATGGACAAACATAGGCCCTGGAAGCATCAAAATCCATTCCCTAAAGTAAAGAAGATGAGACCCTTAGGAGCACAATGACCTGGTTATCATTACGGAGTAAAGAGTTGGGGGAAATAGTTTATATCACTGCTTAAGGAGTTTACAGAAATAGTGAAAAGCAGAGCTCAAGGCAAATTCTTCATTATCTTTCTTATTAAATTCTCAAAAAAAAAAAAATGACCCAGCAATAATTTACCATATGGTTGTTATGGGCAACACAATTCTCTATTCTATGTGTTTCTCCCTTATTTAGGAAAAAAAGTCATCTTCTTAAATTATATAATAATTCTCTATTTCATATTATGATGCTTTGAACTACAAAGGAAGAGCGCCAAAATATCTTTCACAGTGTATCATAAAAATAGGATTACAAAAGAATCCATTAAAATAGTTCCTCATTCTTATATGAATGGATAAACCTACATTATTTCCACTGTTCTTAGCACTACTGTCAGTGAAAACACATGACTTGAAAGGCTGTGGTTTGATGAGATAGGTTCTAACACACTTGGCAAATGGATGAAAGACAGTTGTATATATTTTTTCTAACAGTGCTTCCCAAAATGAACTCCAAAGGATAATTACTATACTTTTTCTGAAGTCAAAAAAAAAAAAAAAGAAAGAAAACCAAATAACATTCTTTCCATTATCCTGGAATAGTCTTTTTTCTTAACATACTAATGTATGTTAAGTCCATGCTATTTAACTTCCAAGACATTCCACTCTAATCTTACACCTCCCAGCTGTGGTCTAGACAACTCAACTAAACTCTGAATCACCCTAGTTCTTCTTCTCCAAGCATTTGCTCACACATGTGCTCCATCTGGATGGTTCCTCACCTAGCACCTACTCACTGCAAGTGTAAATTAGAACAGGATTTCTTTTTCCTATTCAAATATCTGAAGTTTTCTGTTGTTCTAAAAGATGTAAATACTTTCTGCCTTGTCTAAACACTTGCATCTGTTACAGTTACTTTAAAGTATTTTATTATAGCTTTATGTATATGCCACGCTTTATTTCTTCTGCATTTAGTTTGTTTCTTCTTCTACATTTAATTTCATTCAAGACAGGTTATGTATATGATACCAAATTATAAACATAGCATGCCTAAAATCATCCCTTACCCTATTAATTAGTATTAGGGGAGGAAACA
This sequence comes from Tragulus kanchil, assembly GCA_022376925.1. Lineage (NCBI taxonomy): Eukaryota > Metazoa > Chordata > Mammalia > Artiodactyla > Tragulidae > Tragulus > Tragulus kanchil. Next base: position 97,365,500 of record JAIOJX010000030.1, read on the forward strand.
GATGGAACACTCAAAGGTTCAAAATGAAGAATCATTTCAGGAATTATCTACAGAGGTGCAGGGCAGAGTTCTGAGATGATAAACTAACAAAGGTAAAGTATCAAAGATTACTCATAGGCAGGAATAAGGGGAGTTGTTAACATTCTTTCTTTCCAAAGGGAAAGAAAAAGCAAAGAGTTGCCATGGCCCAGTGTGAACTAGAACTATGAAGCAGGGGTCACCTGATTGAATTCCATGGTGGGTCAAATGGTGAAAAAAAAAAAAAAAAATGCCTGCAAGCAATGTGGTAAAACCTGGGTCAGGAAGATGCTCTGGAGAAGGAAATGGCTACTCACTTCAGTATTCTTGCTGGAAAATCCGATGGACAGAGGAGCCTGGCAGGTTACAGTCTATGGGGCCACAAAAGAGTTGGACATGAATCATCAACTAATTTCAACAAACAAGATATCAAGGGTAATGGTAATTAGTTCCCAAACCCAATTGTTCATTTTTATGGGGGAACCATGACAGTCTGCTGCTAGTCTAACTACATCCTACAATCAACAATCCACAGGATAAAAGTTCATGGCTGAGGCCATTACTGAGACTCTAGTAGGAAATTTCCTGGTTCTTTGGCTCAGATCGGCTTCCCAGGTGGTTCTAGTGGTAAAGAACCTGTATGTCAGTGCAGACAATGTAAGAGATGTGGGTTCCATCCCTGGGTGGGGAAGATCCCCTGGAGGAGGGCATGGCAACCGACTCTAGTATTCTTGTCTGCAGAATCCCATGGACAGAGGAGTCTGATGGGCTATAGCCCACAGGGTCACAAAGAGTCGGATGTGACTGAGGTGACTTACTATAAGCACATGGCTCAGATGTCTGAAGGTAATGCAGCATAATAAAAGTAGAGATTCCATAGTCTGATGCCACTGCTGAATTTTTAAAAATGTGAATTAAGATCCTTGATATGCTATGAAGGATGCCAGGGTGAAGACTGAGGCATTATAGAAGTCCTTAAATAATAGGGCTATTAGAAATATTTCAGTTATGAGAGGGAAATTTGCTTCAGAATGCGTACATATCACTATATTCCTCTAGCACTAAATTCCTATCTCCTCCAAGATGAAAATGATCTGTGCAATCAACCTGAAATTGAGTAGCTGTGAGTCACCTGGGAAATAGTGCCTTATGGGGGACCAAGAATTAATCTTTACTCAAATTAAACTGGATAATCAGTAGTGGTGGCCAGATGAGCCGCAGGGAGGGAGCATGTCCTTGGCCATCAAGCTCAAGCATGGTCTTCAGCCCTCTCTCCATGGCCATTATTCTTATTGATGCCAGGGAGACCAATTGTATAGTGACAGCTTGTCTTTCATCTCCAGTTACAAGTCAGATAATACAGAGAGTTTTCTGGATGCCAGTTATATGAATTCCCAAATGCCTTCGTAAAAGGATGGTTCTGAGTCCTCTCACTGGAAACAGGGTGTGGCTGAACAACCTCTTAAACCTCTTCACCTATTTTGCTTATCCCCTCGCCCTTCTCCCCTCTGATAAACTTCAGTTTGTTGTATCTGTTTCCATTCTGTAATATTTGTCTTATTTTTTTTAAGATTTCACATGTAAGTATCTGTCTTTCTCTGTCTGACTTATGCAGACAACTTCTTTGAGTAGCAATGTGTGTGAAGGGTTAAAGCCATTATCACTTCTAGGCCTGAAGGGTCAAGAGAGTAAGCAGAGCTGAGCTCTGGAAGAAGGACTCGGGGACAGGACAGCAAGGTGGGCACAAGGAAGCAAAATAAGTGCTCAGTCTCTCACCTCCCATCCTCTGATCTCATGTTGCTTTCTATTGTCTGAACCCAACTGGAATCCAGTCACACACTGCATCAGTGTGCAGAGAATAAGAAATGTAGGAATAGCTTAAAATCTTCTCTTCACTGATGAGAAATTTACAGTATAACAGCTTTGAAAAGTTACAAGGTCAAAGAGTATCTTTTTTAAATTAAAGATCCATGGTAAACATAAAAAAATCTTCATGATGGCAAACAGAGGATAAGCAAGGTCCTTGAAGCATGACTCTCATTTTTTAACAGTATTTTTATATATGGTAAACTATACAGATAACCTGATAGTGACAAGAGAAAAAGGCCTTGTGAATTCCTTCTCTTTTAAATTAAAAATTAGCATCATATAGCAAAACAGTAGAGAAAATGTATCAAGTGACTATGCTATAATTGTTGGGACCCTTGCTGATAGTAGAAGGCAACAAATGGTTCAGTATGATCTGTTTGTTGATGGGATTGATAAAGCTTCCAGGGCAACTTTTCAATAATGGATAATCAGTAGTGGTGGCCAGATGAGCCGCAGGGAGGGAGCATGTCCTTGGCCATCAAGCTCAAGCATGGTCTTCAGCCCTCTCTCCATGGCCATTATTCTTATTGATGCCAGGGAGACCAATTGTATAGTGACAGCTTGTCTTTCATCTCCAGTTACAAGTCAGATAATACAGAGAGTTTTCTGGATGCCAGTTATATGAATTCCCAAATGCCTTCGTAAAAGGATGGTTCTGAGTCCTCTCACTGGAAACAGGGTGTGGTTGAACAACCTCTTAAACCTCTTCACCTATTTTGCTTATCCCCTCGCCCTTCTCCCCTCTGATAAACTTCAGTTTGTTGTATCTGTTTCCATTCTGTAATATTTGTCTTATTTTTTTTAAGATTTCACATGTAAGTATCTGTCTTTCTCTGTCTGACTTATGCAGACAACTTCTTTGAGTAGCAATGTGTGTGAAGGGTTAAAGCCATTATCATTTCTAGGCCTGAAGGGTCAAGAGAGTAAGCAGAGCTGAGCTCTGGAAGAAGGACTCGGGGACAGGACAGCAAGGTGGGCACAAGGAAGCAAAATAAGTGCTCAGTCTCTCACCTCCCATCCTCTGATCTCATGTTGCTTTCTATTGTCTGAACCCAACTGGAATCCAGTCACACACTGCATCAGTGTGCAGAGAATAAGAAATGTAGGAATAGCTTAAAATCTTCTCTTCACTGATGAGAAATTTACAGTATAACAGCTTTGAAAAGTTACAAGGTCAAAGAGTATCTTTTTTAAATTAAAGATCCATGGTAAACATAAAAAAATCTTCATGATGGCAAACAGAGGATAAGCAAGGTCCTTGAAGCATGACTCTCATTTTTTAACAGTATTTTTATATATGGTAAACTATACAGATAACCTGATAGTGACAAGAGAAAAAGGCCTTGTGAATTCCTTCTCTTTTAAATTAAAAATTAGCATCATATAGCAAAACAGTAGAGAAAATGTATCAAGTGACTATGCTATAATTGTTGGGACCCTTGCTGATAGTAGAAGGCAACAAATGGTTCAGTATGATCTGTTTGTTGATGGGATTGATAAAGCTTCCAGGATTAAAATACTAAATACATTTTTACATCTTTGTTTCAATATGCTTATGTCTAGCAAGTAATGGATTTATAAGTCTCGTATCTTGTAAATTAATTTTCTTGTTCAAAAAGTTGGAATAATTTTCCACATTTTGTTCACTATGACTGGTTATCTACTGACAGAACACAATGCCTCCAATTGCTCTCTCTCTGCTTCAATTTGTAATCACAGGCTTTCTGAGTGCAACAAGGCAGGAGAGGTACAAATCCACAAAAGGGACCTAAGTGTCATAAAACACTTGGAGAGGGCTGGTTATCTAGGGAGAAAAAGCTGTCTTAGTTACTATGATACCAGATGTTCAATATCAAAGTTGCTGTCTGTGCTAGAAATAGCTCTCCCAAGAGGCTCCCACCTCACTGTTTTGCTTCCCCTATGTCCTGAGTACAGATTAAATCAATACATCAATATAGGGAGAGAGAAACATTTCACTTTCTCAGGAAGAACAACTTTTTCAGCATGACTGTGAGTTTTGACTTACGTGTAAATTTATTTTTAAATACTTGTCAAAAATAGGTATCTTCTATAAATATAACATGCTATCACAATCTATCAGGGCCAGGTGCCTGGGTCCTTGGGGAGAGAGTATGCCCACCGGCTTTCCATGTGTGCAATGGCATGAACAACCATCAAAGAAGGCTTGCAAGACTAGAAGTCAAAGGAACGTTCCTGAGCAGGTGAACAGGGGAGGTGAGATGATGAGAAAATTCTGGGAAGCCACTGTTAAGAGATAAGGGCACCTTAAAAAAAAATTCTAAGAGTTACCATCTAATGTGTACTTCAAAAAGGGTATAAATCTACTACACATGAGAGACCACGGAACCATTTAAATATTCATTAAATGAAACACAAAACACACTGAAAAACTAGAGTTCATTATAAATATCCCTCCGTCTCTCCCCCTCCTCTCTCCCTAATGCAGTGGAGGTTTATACAGGCTACTTCCTTCCCTGTGTCCCTATCTGACCAGTCAGCCCTGGAAAAGTCAAAATATCTCTCACTCCACTTAAGGCATCTGTTGAGGACAGTCGTCTATACAGGCCCATCAGAACTGCCTGGGATGAGATTTTCCTAACAGTGAGGTTGTTATCGATCTTGGCTCTCTTTTTCATTAGCTTCTTGGGAAATATCCTTGAAATTCTTAGAATCTTGGTTTTTCAGATTCTGCCATACCCTTGGGCCTTGCTTTTGTTAGAAACTTCCAGCAATACCCACCTTCTATAGAATGCAGACATTTATCACCTCGGCCCCAGCTGATTTTTTTTTTTTTTTAGTCTCAACTCCAGTTTTTACATATATGTATGTTCTAGTCCAACCATGTCAAGTGATTTAGAAAATCTGAATAAAATATACATTTTTAAATTATTCTTCTACTTCTGCACAACTTTTCCTCAGAGTTATTACTTAGATGTCACCTCCATAGTTATTCAGAAAAAATTCCCATAAATGGCACATAATTTATGTGATATCTGTGTATAGTATGTCCATGTTTATCTGTATACATACTAGGCAAACTGTAATTATGATTACCATCCATAGGATAGATAGCATCCAGGAGAAAAAACTCTGTTTTAAAAAATACTTTTTAGGACTTCCCCTGGTGGTCCAGTGGGTAAGGACACCGCCTTGCAGTGCAAGGGGCGCCACTTAGATCCCTGGCCTGGGAAGACCCCACGTACTGCGGAGCGGCTGGATCGATGTGTCCAATCATTCAACCGGAGCTCTGGATCGCATGCGCCCAGAGCCGGCGCTCTGCAACGACAGACGCCATCGCGATGGGAGGCCCACAGGAGCCAAAGAACAAAGACGGATGAAAATAAAGAAATGAAGATCAACAGAAGTGGCCCACCCGCTCCCCTCCCTCCCCAACTCGACCCCCGCCCAAAAATAAGTAAATAAATAAATCTTAAAAAAGAAAATAATACTTTTTAAATTTCCTGATACCTATCAAATGTTCTCTAAAAATAAGTTTATGAACAGTTATTACTCAAATTATTCTGGCATGTTTAAATACTGACCCGATGAAATAGGTTTATACAGGCTACTTCCTTCCCTGTGTCCCTATCTGACCAGTCAGCCCTGGAAAAGTCAAAATATCTCTCACTCCACTTAAGGCATCTGTTGAGGACAGTCGTCTATACAGGCCCATCAGAACTGCCTGGGATGAGATTTTCCTAACAGTGAGGTTGTTATCGATCTTGGCTCTCTTTTTCATTAGCTTCTTGGGAAATATCCTTGAAATTCTTAGAATCTTGGTTTTTCAGATTCTGCCATACCCTTGGGCCTTGCTTTTGTTAGAAACTTCCAGCAATACCCACCTTCTATAGAATGCAGACATTTATCACCTCGGCCCCAGCTGATTTTTTTTTTTTTTTAGTCTCAACTCCAGTTTTTACATATATGTATGTTCTAGTCCAACCATGTCAAGTGATTTAGAAAATCTGAATAAAATATACATTTTTAAATTATTCTTCTACTTCTGCACAACTTTTCCTCAGAGTTATTACTTAGATGTCACCTCCATAGTTATTCAGAAAAAATTCCCATAAATGGCACATAATTTATGTGATATCTGTGTATAGTATGTCCATGTTTATCTGTATACATACTAGGCAAACTGTAATTATGATTACCATCCATAGGATAGATAGCATCCAGGAGAAAAAACTCTGTTTTAAAAAATACTTTTTAGGACTTCCCCTGGTGGTCCAGTGGGTAAGGACACCGCCTTGCAGTGCAAGGGGCGCCACTTAGATCCCTGGCCTGGGAAGACCCCACGTACTGCGGAGCGGCTGGATCGATGTGTCCAATCATTCAACCGGAGCTCTGGATCGCATGCGCCCAGAGCCGGCGCTCTGCAACGACAGACGCCATCGCGATGGGAGGCCCACAGGAGCCAAAGAACAAAGACGGATGAAAATAAAGAAATGAAGATCAACAGAAGTGGCCCACCCGCTCCCCTCCCTCCCCAACTCGACCCCCGCCCAAAAATAAGTAAATAAATAAATCTTAAAAAAGAAAATAATACTTTTTAAATTTCCTGATACCTATCAAATGTTCTCTAAAAATAAGTTTATGAACAGTTATTACTCAAATTATTCTGGCATGTTTAAATATACATATGTATACTTTAATCCACTAATAAACATTTATTAATAATGCATTTTCCAGATAACTAACACAGGATTAGAAAGGTAGAAAGGGGGCCTCCCTGGTAGCTTGGTGGTGAAGAGTTTGCATGCCAATGCAGGGGATACGGGTTCGATCCCTGATCCAGGTCAAGATCCCACGTGCTGCACAGTAACTGAGCCCATGAGCCAGAACCACTGAGCCTGTGCTCTACAGCCTCAGAGCTGCAAATATGGAGCCCACACACTGCAACTACTGAAGTCCATGTGCCCTAGAGCCCAAGGTCCACAGCAAAAGAAGTCACCACAACAAAAAGCCTGTTCACCTCAACTAGAGAGAAGGCCCCACTCCCTGCAACTAGAGAAGAACCTGCAGCAGCAGTGAAAACCCAGAACAGCCAAAAATAAATAAATAAATAAATAAAATGCTTTTCTTAAAAAAAGAAAAGAAAGGTAGAAAGGGAGAGCTAACCTGAAGGGGCAGGTGTCTGAAGCCCAGAAACATAAATATAACATTTAGCTTCAGAAACATCCAGTTGCCTATATCCTTCATTCTAATGAGTTTCCATGCAATCATCCACTGAGAAGATATAGAAAGAGGGGTCATAAGAGATGCATTTCACAGTAACCAGGCACAGAAAATAATATATTTTTGCAAGTCATTTGAAGCTCAACCACACCCCTAATTCCCCACCAACTTCGTTCTATCTTGGAGAGATGTAACAAGGATTCTGTTGTAAAGTCTCATAGCATGGGGGAAACAGGAATATTTCAGGAACTTAACTCACTAAACTAGGAGGGAGACCTATGGAATTTGGTGCCTCTGCCATAAAATGACCACTGTGGTTAAACAATAAAGTCAATATTCACTCCGCACATGGCTAAAGGTCATCCTGTCTTATTTCACTGCCCTCAGTAGACTTCTGGAGGATGTGACCCTCCCAATCAATATAAAGGCAGGAGGAAGACTGTGGTGGTGTAGTTCAAGTGCATGGGAAGGAACGGTAGCAGCAATATTCATAGCTGCAAAAAGCCATATGGGTTCACAAGTTTCCTAACAAATTGGACCTATTGATAATGTATAGCCTTTGCAAAAGGCTACAAAAAGGACAAAAAATGCCACATTGTAATATCAGTCTTGTGAGGAGTCATCCTCTTTCCTTGGAAAAAAATGCATTCTATGTACAAAGTAAAACTCCTTTAAAACCATCACAATTATCACAATATGGAGACAGGGTTTTGAGTGGATGGAAAGTCATTATTTAAAGCTACTTTACTTCACTGGGAGCCCAAATACAAGTAAAATTTGCACATACTGAGTGTGGCAGTCATAAGAATGGTCCATTCAGATATCCTGCCACAGGGAAGACACTTGACCATCAGTCCTAGATCTGGATTTTCTACTACCCTGTCTTCCTTATTATCCCACTTCCAATGGGCTAATCTCAATCAATGACTAAAAAACAGCCACTTCTCTAATATGTAACATGTTTTTGATGTAATTTTGACTCAAATACTCCCCAATCAATTGGATGAATCCCTCTTACAGATTCTGTTGACCGAATCCTCCTAACTCACCTCTTGTCTTCATGGGGTAAGCACTTCTTCACTTATTCTGTCTCTCTTCCATTTCCTTCATAGGTGCTTTCCCGATAAATCTCTTGCACCTATTTCTCTCTCAACTCCCTTCTCTCAGAGGACCTGAACTAATGTATCAAGTGACTTTATTCCTGCCTGAGATCTTTTTATTAGCTACCATTTCAGCAAAGCATATATACATTCTCTACTCTTTTGCACTTAAAACTGAACACACATAAAGTGTTCTTTTTTAAACACATGTTTGGTGGGTTCCATGGTGGTCCCTCCCAAAAATGTATGTTCACACCCTAACCTCAAGGACATGTGACTGTAGGCTTTAAGTTTGTTTGTTTTTTCTTCCAGATGTAGTTACAATTTTAGACTAACAACATTGTGCTATAATATGTCTCAAAATAAGTCTCCCCAAGTGGCACACTGATAAAGAATCCACCTGTCAATGCAGGAGATGCAAGACATATGCGTTCAATTCCTTGGTAGGGAAGATTCCCTGAAGAAGGAAATGGCAACCCACTCAGGAATTCTTGCCTGGGAAATTCCATGGACAGAGGAGCCTGGAAGGCTACAGGCCATGGGGTCACAAATGTCAGACACGACTGAGCCCACATGCATGCAGGTTGCCTGAATCCCTTCCATTGTATCTGGGTTGTCAGAATATGAGATAGACTATGAAACAGAAAACAATGCTAAACTTAAGGCAAAGAGAAATCAAAGTAGGACAGATTTTTAAATAAATAAAGTAACCCAAATGCATTCTATGTACAAAGTAAAACTCCTTTAAAACCATCACAATTATCACAATATGGAGACAGGGTTTTGAGTGGATGGAAAGTCATTATTTAAAGCTACTTTACTTCACTGGGAGCCCAAATACAAGTAAAATTTGCACATACTGAGTGTGGCAGTCATAAGAATGGTCCATTCAGATATCCTGCCACAGGGAAGACACTTGACCATCAGTCCTAGATCTGGATTTTCTACTACCCTGTCTTCCTTATTATCCCACTTCCAATGGGCTAATCTCAATCAATGACTAAAAAACAGCCACTTCTCTAATATGTAACATGTTTTTGATGTAATTTTGACTCAAATACTCCCCAATCAATTGGATGAATCCCTCTTACAGATTCTGTTGACCGAATCCTCCTAACTCACCTCTTGTCTTCATGGGGTAAGCACTTCTTCACTTATTCTGTCTCTCTTCCATTTCCTTCATAGGTGCTTTCCCGATAAATCTCTTGCACCTATTTCTCTCTCAACTCCCTTCTCTCAGAGGACCTGAACTAATGTATCAAGTGACTTTATTCCTGCCTGAGATCTTTTTATTAGCTACCATTTCAGCAAAGCATATATACATTCTCTACTCTTTTGCACTTAAAACTGAACACACATAAAGTGTTCTTTTTTAAACACATGTTTGGTGGGTTCCATGGTGGTCCCTCCCAAAAATGTATGTTCACACCCTAACCTCAAGGACATGTGACTGTAGGCTTTAAGTTTGTTTGTTTTTTCTTCCAGATGTAGTTACAATTTTAGACTAACAACATTGTGCTATAATATGTCTCAAAATAAGTCTCCCCAAGTGGCACACTGATAAAGAATCCACCTGTCAATGCAGGAGATGCAAGACATATGCGTTCAATTCCTTGGTAGGGAAGATTCCCTGAAGAAGGAAATGGCAACCCACTCAGGAATTCTTGCCTGGGAAATTCCATGGACAGAGGAGCCTGGAAGGCTACAGGCCATGGGGTCACAAAATGTCAGACACGACTGAGCCCACATGCATGCAGGTTGCCTGAATCCCTTCCATTGTATCTGGGTTGTCAGAATATGAGATAGACTATGAAACAGAAAACAATGCTAAACTTAAGGCAAAGAGAAATCAAAGTAGGACAGATTTTTAAATAAGTAAATTAAAAAATACATGCTTAATATGAAGTCACATGGGCTTATAAAGTGAGAAATGGAAAACTTATTTAGTTCAGTGATTTTTGATGTCTGATCACAGTCTCCGGGACAGCTTCACAAAACCCATATATTCTTGGGACCGGTAGTCTGCATACTCTGATTCAGCAGATCTACAAAGGCCTGAGATTTCTGAATTTTGAAAACTTCCTTGGTGATTGTCACCTTACTTCAGAATTTGCTCAGTTACATAATTCATGGAAAAGCTAAGATAAATCAACTATTCAGGAAATGCTCAGCAATTCCAGATACTAAAAATAAAGCCTAACTTCTGTCAGTTCTCACAAGTAGGATCCTGTTGAACAAAATATGTCCTAAATAATATCCTTAGAGTAAAATGAGAAACAAATTTTAAACATGCTTCTTAACACAAATCCTCATACGGGACCTCAGTGTAAGTTAAAGCCATGATGCCACAAATAATATGTAACTACAGTTCTACATGATGGTCAATGGATAAATCTCAAAAGTAAGACTTGTTGTTTAGATTAACATAGGCCATCTAGACAGTTCTTCAGGCAGTTATTCATGAAGATTTTTTTCTTGTTACCTTTTATATTCCTTAAGAAGTACCTGTGCTGTGCTGTGCTGTGTTGCTTAGTCACATTCGACTCTTTGCGACCTCCTTGGGATATCTCAGGAAAGAATACAAGAGTGAGTTGCCATGCGTTACTCCAGGAGAGCTTCCCAACTCAGGGATCCAATCCAGGTCTCCTGCATTGAAGGCTGATTCTTTACCATCTGAAATACCAGGGAAGCCCAAGAATACGAGAGTGGGTAACCTACTCTTTCTCCAGGGGATCTTTGCAACCCAGGAATCAAACTGGGGTCTTCTGCATTGCAGAAGAATTGTTTACCTGCTGAGCTACCAGGGAAGCCCAACAAGTACCTAAATCTTACCCAATCTGTATTGCCATTTAAATACCACTCTATACAATTTACGTGGTCTTAGTTGATATAATCTAGTGACGCCAAAAACCACTGTGGTAAATTTCAATTATAAATCAGACAAATGGAAAACTTATTTAGTTCAGTGATTTTTGATGTCTGATCACAGTCTCCGGGACAGCTTCACAAAACCCATATATTCTTGGGACCGGTAGTCTGCATACTCTGATTCAGCAGATCTACAAAGGCCTGAGATTTCTGAATTTTGAAAACTTCCTTGGTGATTGTCACCTTACTTCAGAATTTGCTCAGTTACATAATTCATGGAAAAGCTAAGATAAATCAACTATTCAGGAAATGCTCAGCAATTCCAGATACTAAAAATAAAGCCTAACTTCTGTCAGTTCTCACAAGTAGGATCCTGTTGAACAAAATATGTCCTAAATAATATCCTTAGAGTAAAATGAGAAACAAATTTTAAACATGCTTCTTAACACAAATCCTCATACGGGACCTCAGTGTAAGTTAAAGCCATGATGCCACAAATAATATGTAACTACAGTTCTACATGATGGTCAATGGATAAATCTCAAAAGTAAGACTTGTTGTTTAGATTAACATAGGCCATCTAGACAGTTCTTCAGGCAGTTATTCATGAAGATTTTTTTCTTGTTACCTTTTATATTCCTTAAGAAGTACCTGTGCTGTGCTGTGCTGTGTTGCTTAGTCACATTCGACTCTTTGCGACCTCCTTGGGATATCTCAGGAAAGAATACAAGAGTGAGTTGCCATGCGTTACTCCAGGAGAGCTTCCCAACTCAGGGATCCAATCCAGGTCTCCTGCATTGAAGGCTGATTCTTTACCATCTGAAATACCAGGGAAGCCCAAGAATACGAGAGTGGGTAACCTACTCTTTCTCCAGGGGATCTTTGCAACCCAGGAATCAAACTGGGGTCTTCTGCATTGCAGAAGAATTGTTTACCTGCTGAGCTACCAGGGAAGCCCAACAAGTACCTAAATCTTACCCAATCTGTATTGCCATTTAAATACCACTCTATACAATTTACGTGGTCTTAGTTGATATAATCTAGTGACAATTAAAGAACTTAATCTAAATTTCAAATCCACTGTGGTAAATTTCAATTATAAATCAGACAAATGATCAACTTATTCTTAGAATCTGTTACATTTGCCATCATCCTTTCAGAGACAGACCTCTGTCCCTCAACATTCATTGTTTTAATCAGTTTCTCTAAGTGAGGGTCTTTAGTGCTTGTAAATGACAATAATGATGATAAATACTGTACTAAAATCTTTCTAAAATACTTCAAGAAAGCAGGAAATAACCAAAGAGGTCTTAAATAGAAACAGATTTTAGAAGAACAGAGATTTTTGTATATCAAATAACAGACTGCAGAATTTCTTGAAATGAAACTATTTTCTTTCTTGGGTACAAAATTAAAAATCCAGGGACTGGGGCTTCCCTGGTGGTCCAGTGGGTAAGGACACCGCCTTGCAGTGCAAGGGGCACCAGTTCGATCCCTGACCTGGGATGATCCCACGTGCCGCAGAGTGGCTGGACAATGTGTCCAATTATTGAGCCGGAGCTCTGACGCGCATGCGCCCAGAGCCAGTGCTCTGCAATAACAGAGGCTACTGCAGATGGGAGGCCCACACAGGCAGGAGAACAAAGATGGATGAAAATAGATAAATGAAAGACCAATGGAAGTGGCCCGCCCGCCTCCCTCCCCAACCTGTCCCCCCAAACAAAACAAAAAAATTAAAAAAAAAAAAAAATCCAGGGACTTACTGACTAATCAAGCATTCAGAAGATTCAGAGAGGTAAAGAAAATATAACTTATGCATAACAATCCATTCATCCTTATCCTCCATCAATTTTCTAATTAGTACCAATGTATCATCTATAGAGGAAACTTAAATAAATCAAAGACCAACTAGTGTTTTTCAAGAAGTAGCACTTACACTAAAATTATGACCAACAAGACAAATATACAGAATAAGCATGTGTGCATCCAATTCTGGTGGGAATCCAGAAAACCACAGAAAAGGGCAAGTGATAGCCTTTGTCACAGGCAATTAGGCTTTCAGGTTTGAATATCTATTTTTTTTTTTTTACAATTTACGTGGTCTTAGTTGATATAATCTAGTGACAATTAAAGAACTTAATCTAAATTTCAAATCCACTGTGGTAAATTTCAATTATAAATCAGACAAATGATCAACTTATTCTTAGAATCTGTTACATTTGCCATCATCCTTTCAGAGACAGACCTCTGTCCCTCAACATTCATTGTTTTAATCAGTTTCTCTAAGTGAGGGTCTTTAGTGCTTGTAAATGACAATAATGATGATAAATACTGTACTAAAATCTTTCTAAAATACTTCAAGAAAGCAGGAAATAACCAAAGAGGTCTTAAATAGAAACAGATTTTAGAAGAACAGAGATTTTTGTATATCAAATAACAGACTGCAGAATTTCTTGAAATGAAACTATTTTCTTTCTTGGGTACAAAATTAAAAATCCAGGGACTGGGGCTTCCCTGGTGGTCCAGTGGGTAAGGACACCGCCTTGCAGTGCAAGGGGCACCAGTTCGATCCCTGACCTGGGATGATCCCACGTGCCGCAGAGTGGCTGGACAATGTGTCCAATTATTGAGCCGGAGCTCTGACGCGCATGCGCCCAGAGCCAGTGCTCTGCAATAACAGAGGCTACTGCAGATGGGAGGCCCACACAGGCAGGAGAACAAAGATGGATGAAAATAGATAAATGAAAGACCAATGGAAGTGGCCCGCCCGCTCCCCTCCCTCCCCAACCTGTCCCCCCAAACAAAACAAAAAAATTAAAAAAAAAAAAAAATCCAGGGACTTACTGACTAATCAAGCATTCAGAAGATTCAGAGAGGTAAAGAAAATATAACTTATGCATAACAATCCATTCATCCTTATCCTCCATCAATTTTCTAATTAGTACCAATGTATCATCTATAGAGGAAACTTAAATAAATCAAAGACCAACTAGTGTTTTTCAAGAAGTAGCACTTACACTAAAATTATGACCAACAAGACAAATATACAGAATAAGCATGTGTGCATCCAATTCTGGTGGGAATCCAGAAAACCACAGAAAAGGGCAAGTGATAGCCTTTGTCACAGGCAATTAGGCTTTCAGGTTTGAATATCTATTGATGGCTATAATCTGCTTTTTCTTGTTCCTTGATCAGATTTTTAACATTTCTATTTTAAAAATCAAGTTGATTTTCTCTTCATTAAATATGAAGATGGCTACTTGGATGAATGAGAAAAACATGGCAGTTTATTTAATACTCCATATTTATGTTATTATTCCTCTTAAGAAGGATAAGTGCAGACTTCACAAACTGGAAATAGCTCTACCATAAAAAACAACTTAATAAATGTAATTAATTTTTGCCAGATACTTCTCTTAATTATAACCTTCAAGAATATGAATATATCTCTTAGGTCTGTTCAATGGCCATGAAAAATCAGGAGAAATAAAAAGCTTTGAGTATCAAGAAGAAAAATAAGGATTCAAACATGAAAATATTTACCCATTGTTTAGATAGACATAAAAATGCAATTATCTTGTCTTTTGGAATGAAATATTGTCAAATACCTTATTAGGCCCAAATTTAAAGTATCTTTGCATTTAGAGATACTTAAAGATACTTAAACTTTAAATATACAATAGGCAAAAGCATAAAATTGATAGTAGAATGATGGCCATTAGATGATGGGAGAAAGGAAGTTAAGGGAAACATTATTTGGTGGTACAAAGTTAGCAATTAAATAACTGCCTCTTGTGTAACCTAAATCATGTTCAGTTCTTTTGCAATCCCCGGGACTCCGGGGATTTTGCACTCCCCGGGGGTGCAATCCACCAGGCTCCTCTGTCCATGGAATTTGCCATGGCAAGAATACTGGAGGGCGTTGCCATTTCCTTCTCCAGGGCATCTTTCCAATCCAGGAACTAAATCTGTTCCTTGTGTCTCCTGAATTGGCAGATGGATTCTTTTCTGCTGAGCCTCCAGGGAAGCCATTAAATAAGAGACGTTCCAAAGATTTGCTGTACAACACAGTGCCTGTAGTTAACAGTAAGGCACTGTAAACTTAAAAGTTTGTTAAGAGAGTAGGTCTCATGAAGTGTCCTTATTTCACAAATACACACACATACACACACACAAAGACACAAAGAAGCTTTAGGAGGTGATAGATGTTAATTATTTGGATTGTGGTGATAATATGAATTTATTATGCACATTTATGTGCAAATTCACTCAATTGTATTTGTTAATTATATGCAATTTTTGTATATCAGCTGTATCTTAAAAACACTGAGTTTCATCCTGTACCTCACGACTCTAGATTTTTATTTTATTTTTTTGGGGGGGGGCAGGTTGGGGAGAGAGGGGGCGGGTGGGCCACTTCTATTGGTCTTTCATTTATCTATTTTTGTACATCTTTGTTCTTTTGGCCCGTGTGGGCCTCCCATCGCAGTGGCCTCTGTTGTCACAGCACCAGCTCTGGGCGCATGCGCTCCAGAGCTCCGGCTCAGTAATTGAACACATCGGTTCAGTCGCTCCGCGGCACGTGGGATCTTCCCAGGCCAGGGATTGAACCGGCGCCCTTTGCACCGCAAGGCGGTGTCCTTACCCACTGGACCACCAGGGAAGCCTGACTCTAGATTTTTAATCCTACTTGTTCATTTTAATACTATCACCAATTGAAAGTTATTGTTGGGTATAGAATAACACAAGTAATCATTAAACCACCCTTTTTAGGTAGATACTGTTACTATGTTATTCTGTAGATAAGGAAATTAAGGTACAGAAAGGTTAGACAATTTGCTGAAGTTTGATGGTTACCAAGCTCAAGAGCTGGTATTTGAATCTATTCCATCTACCTAAAGAGTCCGTGATCCAAGCCATCATGAAATAATGCCTTTCATCTGACCTGAAGATGACCCTGCAGTTTTACAGACAGGATCTTAATGTAGTTCAGGTGGGATGCTTTCTGTCAATTGGCTGTTTAGAAAACACATGTGGTCAATCTTTGTCTTTTAAGCCATCCAACATGGATTTCTATTTCCCACTAGTACCCCAAGCTTTTCCTGGGAAATTATGTATTTCATTGCATGTGCAGTCTCAGAAGGAAAGTGAGTTAGAATGAGGATGCTCTGCCCTGTCCTTCAGAAGCTTAAAGGAACCAGGAGTCTCTTTCATTATCATCTATTCTGCTCCACTTGTGTAAATAAGTGTGCCCAGCTGACTTATGTTCCCTCAATCAGATTTATTTTAGGACTTTGAAATTTAAGTAAAATGTCACAAAATGAGGAGAAAACAAAACCCGTAAATCTCTTCATGAACCTCTTCATTTATTTACGTATTTCAGGAGTGGTGCCTGAATCAGACTATCCAGTGGTTCTTGCTTTGGAAATTTTCTCTAGGTGAAAAGTTAATTTTTTTTAGTTAATTTACTTTCAAATTTGTTTTCCTGGTCTCCCTTCAGTCCTAAGGGCTTTTATATTTTTCTATTCAATCCTCTTCTACTTACATTACACAGAGTTGGTTTTTGTTGCTTTCCAACTGTGAGTGAGTAGGTCATGGTAGAGAATACGTAGTAATCCTAGGGCTGCTGTTTTTCAGGAAGAAGCGCTTAATGAAAATAACTAACTTTGTCCTACTTGCATTCTTGGACATCTACAGCAAAACACATGACCATTTTGAAAGATGAATAATCTAGGTGAAAATATAATGCCAGAAGAGAGGGGTCAAAAATAATGTGGAAACAATCCTAGAAGAGGAAGGGAAGGAGGCAGAGTGCATTTCCATGATTATTTAGCAAATAACCCTGTTTCAGGGTTTCCCAGCTGTTGTAGTGGTAAAGAATCCACCTGCCAATGGAGGAGATGCAAGAGACGTGCATTTGATCCCTGGGTCAGGAAGATTCCCTTGAGTAGGAAATGGAGACCCACTCCAATATTCTTGCCTGGGAAATCCTTTGGATAGAAGAGTCTGGCAGGCTACAGTCCATGGTGTCACAAAGAGGTGGACATGATTGAGGACACACACGCACACACACACACTCCTGTTTCAAGTAGCCCCAAACAGGAAAATAAGCAGAATTCAGCTAAGACTGCTATCTTAGTTGTTAGACTGAGATCTATATATGTGTTGAAAAGTAGGTGTTAACATGGATTTCATTTCTGGAATGTGAGTTCCAAATTCACAGTTGGAAGGCAAATTAGAAATCTAATTTGATTAGAAAATCTCTCTACAGAATTCATGAGGGTAAAAGCCTCAGTGCTTGCACTGACCAGCCACCCTCACAACCTCTCTTGAGACTTCTGTGTTCACTTGAGTCTACATTATTCAAGTTAAATACTGAGTGGTGAGAACCACTGAATGGAACTCTTACACTCCATCTGTATGATGAAAGAGGAAAATAAGACCATACAGGGGAGGAGCCAACTCCCTGTGCCAAGTACTGCTCTGGGTGATCTGCATACATGTTCTCATTTCTATGATCCCAGGGTGAAAGTAGTAACAGTCTATCTATTAAACGTACCAAAAGAGAGCTCAGAGGAGTAAGAAAATTGTCTGAAATGTCCCTACCTAGTGAGTCACCAAGGTTTTTTTTTTTTTTACTTTTTATTTTACTTTTACAGTTTTTTTGTTTACAAATATGTATGATCCCAGATTAGTCATATGTATATCCCTCCATCCCAATATTATCATATGTGAAAAAAATAGCTATAATCACCAAGGTTTGTATGTATCTCTGTATGTTTATAATTTGATTAGTCTTTGAATATCTTAAAATTATAATTGCCACTGTAATTGATCACATTCATACATACTGTGTTGATATCACAATAAAATGGGTTTCCCACTATGATTAACCTCATCTCTGAAGTTATGTTTCAATTGTTATAAATCCTTTATTTCCTTTTGTTTTCCTCATTTATTTTGCTTTACTCTTGAAATCTTGAGTGAGAAAAAAAGATGCCTATGGTCATGAATGTAATCTGCCCTCCTTTGATTCAGCCATCCTAATTTGCCTTCTCTTTCTTTCCACTTCCTCTCCAACATCTTACTTCATAGCTAAAAGCTTTAACAACCCTAGGAAACAGGAAATTGTGTCAGCTGTCTCTTGCAATGTAACAAATTACTCTGAAATATAGTAACTTAAAATAACCCCTATTTGTGAACTCACGGTTTGGGTGAGAGATCCAGTGCAGCTTGACCGGCTCCTCTGACTGAGGGTCTGTCCCAGGCTGCAGTTATCTCCAGGTTGAACTGAAATAGGATCCACCCCTAAGCATGTGAACAGGATTGTTGGCAGTGATCTCCAGGCTGTAACTCCCCATCGGAACAGGGCGCATGAGGGTAAAAGCCTCAGTGCTTGCACTGACCAGCCACCCTCACAACCTCTCTTGAGACTTCTGTGTTCACTTGAGTCTACATTATTCAAGTTAAATACTGAGTGGTGAGAACCACTGAATGGAACTCTTACACTCCATCTGTATGATGAAAGAGGAAAATAAGACCATACAGGGGAGGAGCCAACTCCCTGTGCCAAGTACTGCTCTGGGTGATCTGCATACATGTTCTCATTTCTATGATCCCAGGGTGAAAGTAGTAACAGTCTATCTATTAAACGTACCAAAAGAGAGCTCAGAGGAGTAAGAAAATTGTCTGAAATGTCCCTACCTAGTGAGTCACCAAGGTTTTTTTTTTTTTTACTTTTTATTTTACTTTTACAGTTTTTTTGTTTACAAATATGTATGATCCCAGATTAGTCATATGTATATCCCTCCATCCCAATATTATCATATGTGAAAAAAATAGCTATAATCACCAAGGTTTGTATGTATCTCTGTATGTTTATAATTTGATTAGTCTTTGAATATCTTAAAATTATAATTGCCACTGTAATTGATCACATTCATACATACTGTGTTGATATCACAATAAAATGGGTTTCCCACTATGATTAACCTCATCTCTGAAGTTATGTTTCAATTGTTATAAATCCTTTATTTCCTTTTGTTTTCCTCATTTATTTTGCTTTACTCTTGAAATCTTGAGTGAGAAAAAAAGATGCCTATGGTCATGAATGTAATCTGCCCTCCTTTGATTCAGCCATCCTAATTTGCCTTCTCTTTCTTTCCACTTCCTCTCCAACATCTTACTTCATAGCTAAAAGCTTTAACAACCCTAGGAAACAGGAAATTGTGTCAGCTGTCTCTTGCAATGTAACAAATTACTCTGAAATATAGTAACTTAAAATAACCCCTATTTGTGAACTCACGGTTTGGGTGAGAGATCCAGTGCAGCTTGACCGGCTCCTCTGACTGAGGGTCTGTCCCAGGCTGCAGTCATCTCCAGGTTGAACTGAAATAGGATCCACCCCTAAGCATGTGAACAGGATTGTTGGCAGGATTGGACTCCCCATGGAACAGCGCACTGACCACGGTCTCCAGGCTGCCCTCAAGTCCTTAACTACTTGCTCATCTCCAAAGGGCAGCTCACTACAGTCGCTGGATTCAGCAGAGTATGTGCGTGAGAAATCAACAGAGGGAGCACCGCCGTGTTTCATAACCTGCTCTTGGAAGTAGCATCATTTTTGCTGTATTCCCTTCTTTAGAAGCATATATTGCACAACGGTGTTAATTCCAGAAGGCAGGGATCCTGGGGAGCCATTTAGAAGCAGCGTACCACACCTCCAGCAAGTGTAATCAACTCTCTCCTGCCTGGTAACAGGCTCACCTGGCAGCCATGCAAATACCTCAGGCCTGTGGCGGTGAGCCCTCCACCCACATAAAAACCTGGGGATATTCACAGGTTTATCTCATTGCTCTTGGGCTAGATGTGAAGAGGAAGCAGAAAGACTGAGTTAGCACTAATTAATATCTCTGTGAACTATTCCCTTACAGTTCTGATCTCTTAAAGATGCCCTCAAGTCAAAGCAGCATTTCGTTCCTAAAGACTTTCTCTCATCTCGCCTAGTCTTAGAAATAAAAGATTTGGTCCTAATGATGTAACCTAAGCCTTAGAGTAACATACACAGTTTATATCACAATTTATGTACAGAATAATTTATGATAGTGAATGAAAAGATATTCTTTTACCAAACAAATTAGAGCTTAAATCTTTAAAGAATGATTCATTACATAATTTAAGAATATAAAGAGGACTTCCCTGGTGGTCCAGTGGTTAAGAATTCACCTTGCAAAGCCGGGCATGCCAGTTCTCTGGTTGAGGAACTAAGATTCCACATGCCTCAGGGCAAATAAGCCCACACAACAACTGCTGAGCCTGCACAGTCTAGATCTGTGCTTCACAACTAGATAGAACCCTGAGTGTTGAAAGAAGAGCCTGTGGCACAAGGATCGATCCTGCAAGCTGCAACTAAGACCCATGTAGCCAAATAAATAAATATTATAAGAATTAATATAATGAACAAAAGTATGTGAATATTGAATATTTTCATCTTTTTATTAATTCCTTGTGAGGATACAGTGGATCTCATTCTGTTTGTAGCCTCACAGTGTTCTCTGCTCTCTGTCCCTACATCCCTACCAGGTTGTGCATTTAGGCAATGCTTGTCCAGTGCGTGGGTAAATATTTTATGTTTTATAATTCAACAGTTATATTTTTAACATTTATGTAATCTACTAACCAATAGTAAAGTAAATTTTCCCATCATAACTTGAAATCAAGCTAGATCTGTTTTACAAATGTCCCAGAATAACAAATAAATAAGTCTTAGTGGCAGTCAGTACATTCTTATACTGCAGAACATAAACAAGAAAAAATCTCTTACAGATAAACAAGAAAAAGGATGCTCTGAAGCTCAGAATTCCCCCAGGCCATGACTGGCGGGTGAGCCCTCCACCCACATAAAAACCTGGGGATATTCACAGGTTTATCTCATTGCTCTTGGGCTAGATGTGAAGAGGAAGCAGAAAGACTGAGTTAGCACTAATTAATATCTCTGTGAACTATTCCCTTACAGTTCTGATCTCTTAAAGATGCCCTCAAGTCAAAGCAGCATTTCGTTCCTAAAGACTTTCTCTCATCTCGCCTAGTCTTAGAAATAAAAGATTTGGTCCTAATGATGTAACCTAAGCCTTAGAGTAACATACACAGTTTATATCACAATTTATGTACAGAATAATTTATGATAGTGAATGAAAAGATATTCTTTTACCAAACAAATTAGAGCTTAAATCTTTAAAGAATGATTCATTACATAATTTAAGAATATAAAGAGGACTTCCCTGGTGGTCCAGTGGTTAAGAATTCACCTTGCAAAGCCGGGCATGCCAGTTCTCTGGTTGAGGAACTAAGATTCCACATGCCTCAGGGCAAATAAGCCCACACAACAACTGCTGAGCCTGCACAGTCTAGATCTGTGCTTCACAACTAGATAGAACCCTGAGTGTTGAAAGAAGAGCCTGTGGCACAAGGATCGATCCTGCAAGCTGCAACTAAGACCCATGTAGCCAAATAAATAAATATTATAAGAATTAATATAATGAACAAAAGTATGTGAATATTGAATATTTTCATCTTTTTATTAATTCCTTGTGAGGATACAGTGGATCTCATTCTGTTTGTAGCCTCACAGTGTTCTCTGCTCTCTGTCCCTACATCCCTACCAGGTTGTGCATTTAGGCAATGCTTGTCCAGTGCGTGGGTAAATATTTTATGTTTTATAATTCAACAGTTATATTTTTAACATTTATGTAATCTACTAACCAATAGTAAAGTAAATTTTCCCATCATAACTTGAAATCAAGCTAGATCTGTTTTACAAATGTCCCAGAATAACAAATAAATAAGTCTTAGTGGCAGTCAGTACATTCTTATACTGCAGAACATAAACAAGAAAAAATCTCTTACAGATAAAGACAGCTTGTGTGTTTAGACTCCAAAATACTGAGAGTCTTATGGGCTTTATGCTCTGAAGCTCAAATCGCAGTAATTCAAATATGGGATTTTAAATGTAATATAGAGTTCACCTGAGGTTAAGTTTATACATGTAACTTCATTTACATCATTTAATCATTTAAGAGTATTCTGAACTGTGGAAATCTGAAGTTGACCCACAGATATTGTTGCTTTCATAGGTCATAAACTACTAAATACAATTTCATTAATTACATTAAGCAGTCTGTGACTAGGGAGCAAAAAAAGAAAACCACTGGACAACTAAAAGGAAAATCTTTAGAATAACTGAAAGAGAGGAATCATTTCCCCTCATTATTCAATAAGTATATCTACATCATGTGCAAAACACTAATCTCAGGGGTACACTAAGAAACTGAATTCAATACAGAAAATGAAAATTATGGACATAAAGTAACTATATTTTGAGGTATGTGTGTGTGCATTTTGCTGTGTCTGACTCTTTGTGACCTCATGGACTTGTAACTCACCACGCTTCTCTTCCAGGCAAGAATACTAAAGTGGGTTGCCATTGCTTCTCCAGGGGATCTTACCCCATCTCAATCTCCATTTCCAGGAACAAACCCCCATCTCTTATGTCTCCTGCATTGACAGGCAGACTTTTAGCACTGTGCGACCTAGGGAGCCTTATTTTGAGGCATATTATGGCACAAAATGGTTGGTCTTATCAAGAAAACACAACCAAATTCCTACAGCTTAGAGGAGAGATCACATATGTTAGGAGCCATATACAAAGCCGAAGAAGCTTTATCCCGATGAAATTGATGCTACTGAAAATGATCCATTTTTATAGGTTGTATTAACCAGTTGGGTAAATATTTTATGTTTTATAATTCAACAGTTATATTTTTAACATTTATGTAATCTACTAACCAATAGTAAAGTAAATTTTCCCATCATAACTTGAAATCAAGCTAGATCTGTTTTACAAATGTCCCAGAATAACAAATAAATAAGTCTTAGTGGCAGTCAGTACATTCTTATACTGCAGAACATAAACAAGAAAAAATCTCTTACAGATAAAGACAGCTTGTGTGTTTAGACTCCAAAATACTGAGAGTCTTATGGGCTTTATGCTCTGAAGCTCAAATCGCAGTAATTCAAATATGGGATTTTAAATGTAATATAGAGTTCACCTGAGGTTAAGTTTATACATGTAACTTCATTTACATCATTTAATCATTTAAGAGTATTCTGAACTGTGGAAATCTGAAGTTGACCCACAGATATTGTTGCTTTCATAGGTCATAAACTACTAAATACAATTTCATTAATTACATTAAGCAGTCTGTGACTAGGGAGCAAAAAAAGAAAACCACTGGACAACTAAAAGGAAAATCTTTAGAATAACTGAAAGAGAGGAATCATTTCCCCTCATTATTCAATAAGTATATCTACATCATGTGCAAAACACTAATCTCAGGGGTACACTAAGAAACTGAATTCAATACAGAAAATGAAAATTATGGACATAAAGTAACTATATTTTGAGGTATGTGTGTGTGCATTTTGCTGTGTCTGACTCTTTGTGACCTCATGGACTTGTAACTCACCACGCTTCTCTTCCAGGCAAGAATACTAAAGTGGGTTGCCATTGCTTCTCCAGGGGATCTTACCCCATCTCAATCTCCATTTCCAGGAACAAACCCCCATCTCTTATGTCTCCTGCATTGACAGGCAGACTTTTAGCACTGTGCGACCTAGGGAGCCTTATTTTGAGGCATATTATGGCACAAAATGGTTGGTCTTATCAAGAAAACACAACCAAATTCCTACAGCTTAGAGGAGAGAGATCACATATGTTAGGAGCCATATACAAAGCCGAAGAAGCTTTTTATCCCATAGAAATCTACACGACCAAACTTTGTGTTCATGTCAGTTTCATTAAAAAAACTGAAAACTTCAAGCCATTCTTATCTAGATCTGCAGTCAGTATCCCTTCAGTAAAGGAGAAGGTTCCATCCTCAGAATCTTCCTTCACCAAGAGTCTTAAATGGATTTCTCATGTTGTCACTTAAGTCTATCTGGGAGAAGGATGCTAGTGAATTTCACAGAGCTGAGTCACAGGCAAGCTCTGCAAAGCAACGCCTTCTCTAATCTGACAGTCACGAGGCACTCCTCTGGAACCAGCTTCTGGTTCATGCCCTTTCTATTATGATAACTGGGAAAATAAGCAGCTCATTATAGAGCCTACTCACCAGAAAAATTCACAGCCGGACCCATTGATTAAATCACATTGAGACACAGGCTGCTTTTGTTCCTGTGCTCAGGTCATTCTGGGTTTTCTTTCTATTTCAAATTTAAATAATCTCTAAATGGGAAAAAGTGGTATAATGTATTTAGAAGAGGTGTATGAAACTTTTATTTGAAAACTTTAAAAGAGCAAATTTTTGAAGGAAAAATGATCCTTAAAGTGGATTTGGCATGATTTTTATTAAGAAACATCACCCTGGTTTAAAACTAATGGAATGATAGGTTAGGCTCTGATATTTTTAGAAGCTGCCCATAGCTTTAATGTCAGCAACATCTATTAAACTTTGATTATACTGTGCATGTATTTTCTTCTCATCATTGCCTTTCCAGGGTCAGGTACAGCAGCACTCTGACTAAAACTGGCCCCAATTATTGCCATGACCACGCTTCTCTTCCAGGCAAGAATACTAAAGTGGGTTGCCATTGCTTCTCCAGGGGATCTTACCCCATCTCAATCTCCATTTCCAGGAACAAACCCCCATCTCTTATGTCTCCTGCATTGACAGGCAGACTTTTAGCACTGTGCGACCTAGGGAGCCTTATTTTGAGGCATATTATGGCACAAAATGGTTGGTCTTATCAAGAAAACACAACCAAATTCCTACAGCTTAGAGGAGAGAGATCACATATGTTAGGAGCCATATACAAAGCCGAAGAAGCTTTTTATCCCATAGAAATCTACACGACCAAACTTTGTGTTCATGTCAGTTTCATTAAAAAAACTGAAAACTTCAAGCCATTCTTATCTAGATCTGCAGTCAGTATCCCTTCAGTAAAGGAGAAGGTTCTATCCTCAGAATCTTCCTTCACCAAGAGTCTTAAATGGATTTCTCATGTTGTCACTTAAGTCTATCTGGGAGAAGGATGCTAGTGAATTTCACAGAGCTGAGTCACAGGCAAGCTCTGCAAAGCAACGCCTTCTCTAATCTGACAGTCACGAGGCACTCCTCTGGAACCAGCTTCTGGTTCATGCCCTTTCTATTATGATAACTGGGAAAATAAGCAGCTCATTATAGAGCCTACTCACCAGAAAAATTCACAGCCGGACCCATTGATTAAATCACATTGAGACACAGGCTGCTTTTGTTCCTGTGCTCAGGTCATTCTGGGTTTTCTTTCTATTTCAAATTTAAATAATCTCTAAATGGGAAAAAGTGGTATAATGTATTTAGAAGAGGTGTATGAAACTTTTATTTGAAAACTTTAAAAGAGCAAATTTTTGAAGGAAAAATGATCCTTAAAGTGGATTTGGCATGATTTTTATTAAGAAACATCACCCTGGTTTAAAACTAATGGAATGATAGGTTAGGCTCTGATATTTTTAGAAGCTGCCCATAGCTTTAATGTCAGCAACATCTATTAAACTTTGATTATACTGTGCATGTATTTTCTTCTCATCATTGCCTTTCCAGGGTCAGGTACAGCAGCACTCTGACTAAAACTGCATTATTGCCATGCCACAGCAAGTCACCCACTCACGAATAGTGGATTAATACCCAGTGGCTTGCAACTCTGACAGGTAAAGGGTAGTTGTTGTACACAGCTCCTCATATGAGCTGTAAAATGTTGAGGGAGCTTCGTGGGTAGGTTAAACCAGTGCTATGAAGTGGGTTTTTCTGGGTTTAAATACCAGCCTTACCACTTCTGTGACCCTGGGCAAATCCCTGAAGCTTGCTAAACCAGAGTCCTCATCTGTAAAATGGTAGAAAAGAGACCTTCCTTCTAGGAATGCTGGGAACACAAGAGGGGACAATGCCTGCATAGGGCTTTGCCCATTGTTCAAGTGCTAACCATCGTGAAGGCACTGTTTACACAAGCTCCCCTTCGCTGTGAACAAGGCCTCATCTAGCAAAGCTCCTAGGAAAGCTGAATTCCATTGTGTAACTCTTCTGACATTGTCTCACAACTCCAGAAGAAACCATTTACCTAGATGAAAGGTTAAAATATTAGAAGACTCTTCTCTCTCTTCTGGAGATCATATGAACATTAGCAATGTTTGCATTAAAATGCTTAGAAGAGTTAAGTTCTTCTAGTGGGAATATTGTTTCAGGCCAAATATCCTTTCAAAAACATGGCTGTCTACTTGCCTTATTGCTGAACACTGACACTGAAAGGCAATAGTACCATTCCAAAGCCAATTAGTTGTCTAAGATGCTATCAATCAAATTCAGTGAAAAAGAAGAAGGAATGCCCCTGCTGGAATATGTTATGCTAATTGGACACTGGCCCGCAGGAGCCCTGTGACTTGATAAAATGTGGGAGTCATCCAGGCATCAGGGCCTGACGGTGTTTCATGATAACCTTCCTTTGACTGGTGTTATTATTTTTAGCATATCAACCTGAAGATTTTTTTATTCACAACTCACCCTCAAGTCTTCAAAAGCTTTTTGTTAATAAGGACATAGCTAAGCATAAAAATAAAACCTCAAAGCAGAGACCTAGATAAGAGCTTATTGCTTTCCGACATAAAAGCTCAAAGATTCAGGATAGATGGGGCACTCTTCCTCTTCTAGACATGAACTCCAAGGCAGCAGATCCAATGTTCACTTTTTTTTTTTTTTTGCCAGAACAAAATGAGAAAGGACAAAAAAAGAAAAAAAAAAAGTGAGAGCGAGAGAGAGACAGAGAGAGAGAGAGAAAGAACTAAAACTTCCTTTGTAAGCGATTTTCTCCACTAATTGCTGAGATAATTTGGTTTGAGTGTGGTCTCTACCTAACTGTAAGGGAGTTTAGGTTTGTGTCTATGTGTCCAATTATAGCAGAAAGGATTCTAATATAAACGGGAGGAAAGAGAATCGCAGTTGTGGTTCATCAGCAATTCTGAGCACTGGCTCCTTGTTCTAGTCAAAGGCGATGCTTTGGCTCCCATTGCCTCCATACCTGCTTTGCTAAATAAATTCTCCATAAACCATTCTAGTTACAATGGTTACACTGAGTTATTTGTAGTTTCTTGAATTAATTTTGCTCTTTCTGTTTTGCTATATCTTTCTTGTATCGTTTCTCTCTCAATATCTCATCTATTTTTCTTTTTAACACTTGGGAAGGTTTACACAGATGTGAAATAATCCATGAGGTTGGCATAATAGAAACAGCAGGGAAAAACAGCAAATCAAAAAGAGACCTGCTTTCTAGAACAGACTTAACCAGCATGAAGGCTGGCAAACAATACAGCTGGTTACACAAAGCTCAGGATCATCTGTACTAGTAGGCCATGCCTGTAAGAGAGCTCAACATTGCAGTTGTCCAGTTAAAACGTAAGGCAGTGCTGCTATGTTTAAAAGGAATGGCCGGGCTTTTTCCCTGGTGGTCCAGTGGACAAGGACACCGCCTTGCAGTGCAAGGGGCGCCGGTTCGAGCCCTGACCTGGGAAGATCCCACGTGCCGCGGATTGGCTGGATGGATGTGTCCAATCACCGAACCGGAGCTCTGGAGCGCATGCACCCAGAGTGCAACAACAGATGCCACCGTGATTGGAGGCCCACAGGAGCCAAGGAACAAAGATGGATGAAAACAGAGAAATGAAAGACCAATAGAAGTGGCCTGCCCAACCCCCTCCCTCCCCAACCCGACCCCCGCCCAAAAAATAAGTAAATAAATAAATCTTAAAAGAAAAAAAGGAATGGCCAATAAGGACCTACTGTATAGCATATGGAACTCTGCTCAATGTTATGAGTAGAGTTGGGGTGGGGAGAATAGATACATGTGTATGTATGACTGAGTTCCTTCACTGTTCACCTAAAACGATCACAACATTGTTAATTGGCTGTACTCCTATATAAAATAAAAGGTTTTCTTAAAAAGAAAATTGTCCTTCCCCTAAAAGTAAGGCAGTGTGTCCTGTGGCATTATAAGATTTGTTCTTAAATGAAGAGCCTGATAGATTACTAGGGGCACATGGTAGAGGGTCTCATACTGGAATAAAAAGAACCTCAGATGCCTCACCAGAGTAGGAAATTCTTGACACTGGCTTAAGATTGAGGCATGATAAGTGAGCAGAAACGAGGATATAGGAAGTAGTGTAGAAGCCCGGGGATTTGAACTGGACACATAGGGAACTGGAGAAGATCAAAAACTTCAAGGTGCAAGAGACCAGAAGAACTCAGAATTTTCTGTGTCCCTCTTATGTCCCTGGAATCTAGAGCTGGCCCTGTCACCTTCTCTTGCCCATGGTCTTATTCCCTAGATCTCCCTCTCCATTTCAATGACTACTTACCCACAAGTGAATCACTTTTCCCTTTTTGGAGGGTCACCACTTTTGAGAACGTTTTTGCCTACTTTATCATTATTATTATTTTTTTAATTTTGGCCTCTTTTATTGTTCCTTCATTTATTTATTTTCATCCATCTTAATTCTTTGGCCTGTGTGGGCCTCCCATCGCAGTGGCCTCTCTCATTGTAGAGCACCAGCTCTGAGTGCATGTGCTCCAGAGCGCTGACTCGTAATTGGACACAACGGTCCAGCCGGTCTGCGACTCGTGGGATCTTCTGGGTCCGAGGATGGAACCGGCTCCCTTGCACTGCAAGGCTGACTCTTTACCCACTGGACCACCAGGGAAGCCCTTGCCTACTCTTTTTTTTTTTTTTTAATTATTTAAAAAATTGAAAAAAAAAATACTGTCCCTGATTTTTATCTTCTCATCTGCATGTGAACCTTCCACCTGTTTGCTCTTGATGCTGTCCCAGATTTCCCTAGTCTGTACTGGTGGGGGTCAGGGGTAGGGACTAGATGGCTGCTTATGTCGAACCAGTTGCTCTCGTTTCTGTTTTGCTTTGAGCAAAACAAAGGCTCTGCAGCCAATGTAGCTGACCCTGTCTCTCCGCCTGATGTCGGCCAGAGGGCACAGCGGGTGGTCTCCAGTCGATCAGGCGGGTGGAGGTTGCGCTCCTGGACTCTGTGCTGCAGCGGGTTCCCCGGAAAATTGTCCTTCCTAAAGTAAGGCAGTGTGTCCTGTGGCATTATAAGATTTGTTCTTAAATGAAGAGCCTGATAGATTACTAGGGGCACATGGTAGAGGGTCTCATACTGGAATAAAAAGAACCTCAGATGCCTCACCAGAGTAGGAAATTCTTGACACTGGCTTAAGATTGAGGCATGATAAGTGAGCAGAAACGAGGATATAGGAAGTAGTGTAGAAGCCCGGGGATTTGAACTGGACACATAGGGAACTGGAGAAGATCAAAAACTTCAAGGTGCAAGAGACCAGAAGAACTCAGAATTTTCTGTGTCCCTCTTATGTCCCTGGAATCTAGAGCTGGCCCTGTCACCTTCTCTTGCCCATGGTCTTATTCCCTAGATCTCCCTCTCCATTTCAATGACTACTTACCCACAAGTGAATCACTTTTCCCTTTTTGGAGGGTCACCACTTTTGAGAACGTTTTTGCCTACTTTATCATTATTATTATTTTTTTAATTTTGGCCTCTTTTATTGTTCCTTCATTTATTTATTTTCATCCATCTTAATTCTTTGGCCTGTGTGGGCCTCCCATCGCAGTGGCCTCTCTCATTGTAGAGCACCAGCTCTGAGTGCATGTGCTCCAGAGCGCTGACTCGTAATTGGACACAACGGTCCAGCCGGTCTGCGACTCGTGGGATCTTCTGGGTCCGAGGATGGAACCGGCTCCCTTGCACTGCAAGGCTGACTCTTTACCCACTGGACCACCAGGGAAGCCCTTGCCTACTCTTTTTTTTTTTTTTTAATTATTTAAAAAATTGAAAAAAAAAATACTGTCCCTGATTTTTATCTTCTCATCTGCATGTGAACCTTCCACCTGTTTGCTCTTGATGCTGTCCCAGATTTCCCTAGTCTGTACTGGTGGGGGTCAGGGGTAGGGACTAGATGGCTGCTTATGTCGAACCAGTTGCTCTCGTTTCTGTTTTGCTTTGAGCAAAACAAAGGCTCTGCAGCCAATGTAGCTGACCCTGTCTCTCCGCCTGATGTCGGCCAGAGGGCACAGCGGGTGGTCTCCAGTCGATCAGGCGGGTGGAGGTTGCGCTCCTGGACTCTGTGCTGCAGCGGGTTCCCCGGTTCTATTGCGCACCCCCGGTAGCCTTCACAGTTGCCGCTCTGTTCCCGGTGCCTCTGATGCGACCCTGCTACTGGCAGGACTGAGCCCTTTCCATCCCGGATCTCGTCCTGGATGCCCCGCTTCTTTGCCACAGCTCTGGGGCTGCAAGGGCTAGTTCCAGCACCCGGTGCACTCCTGTCCCTCGGGACTACAGCTCAGTGTTTGCCCCAAATGCGGGTGGCAGCTTCCCCGTCTGGCTCGAGCCAGGCTTCTGGACTGCAACCTGTGGGAGATTTCCCATTCTGTTTCCCACGCCCTGCTAGCATTCAGTCTCATGCTCACCTGGCCAGCCCCTGTCACAGTACTGACCCCGGCAGGATTCTCACGCTGAGCGTTTTCTGTTGTCCCTGTGTACTTCCCAGCGCTCTCTTCACCTGGTCTGGTGTGGGAGCTGGGGTACGGGAGCTCCAGGATCCGTGGGAGCTTCCAGAAATTTCAGGCTGCTGGCTCTACGTCCCTTGTATAACTGAGGACTTTTTTTTGTCGTCTAGAGGCTGGTTTCTTGGTGGTGTTTCATTTCTTTATTAGTTCTGGTGATTCTGTCAGGGAGCTGTTGAAATCCTCCTCTCATTCCTCTGCCATCTTGCCCCCATTTTTTATTGGGGTGTATTTGTTTTACAATGTTGCATTACCTTCAGGTGTACAGTGAAGTTATTGTTATACATTTTTATAGAGTTTTCTTGTTTACAGGTATACATATCCCCAAACAGTCATAAGTATATCCCTGACCCTCTCCTGAGCCCCCTTTCCCATACATTTTATCCCCGAGCTTTTTTTCTGATCTTCATGTGAACCTTCCACCTGTTTGCTCTTGATGCTGTCCCAGATTTCCCTAGTCTGTACTGGTGGGGGTCAGGGGTAGGGACTAGATGGCTGCTTATGTCGAACCAGTTGCTCTCGTTTCTGTTTTGCTTTGAGCAAAACAAAGGCTCTGCAGCCAATGTAGCTGACCCTGTCTCTCCGCCTGATGTCGGCCAGAGGGCACAGCGGGTGGTCTCCAGTCGATCAGGCGGGTGGAGGTTGCGCTCCTGGACTCTGTGCTGCAGCGGGTTCCCCGGTTCTATTGCGCACCCCCGGTAGCCTTCACAGTTGCCGCTCTGTTCCCGGTGCCTCTGATGCGACCCTGCTACTGGCAGGACTGAGCCCTTTCCATCCCGGATCTCGTCCTGGATGCCCCGCTTCTTTGCCACAGCTCTGGGGCTGCAAGGGCTAGTTCCAGCACCCGGTGCACTCCTGTCCCTCGGGACTACAGCTCAGTGTTTGCCCCAAATGCGGGTGGCAGCTTCCCCGTCTGGCTCGAGCCAGGCTTCTGGACTGCAACCTGTGGGAGATTTCCCATTCTGTTTCCCACGCCCTGCTAGCATTCAGTCTCATGCTCACCTGGCCAGCCCCTGTCACAGTACTGACCCCGGCAGGATTCTCACGCTGAGCGTTTTCTGTTGTCCCTGTGTACTTCCCAGCGCTCTCTTCACCTGGTCTGGTGTGGGAGCTGGGGTACGGGAGCTCCAGGATCCGTGGGAGCTTCCAGAAATTTCAGGCTGCTGGCTCTACGTCCCTTGTATAACTGAGGACTTTTTTTTGTCGTCTAGAGGCTGGTTTCTTGGTGGTGTTTCATTTCTTTATTAGTTCTGGTGATTCTGTCAGGGAGCTGTTGAAATCCTCCTCTCATTCCTCTGCCATCTTGCCCCCCCCCATTTTTTATTGGGGTGTATTTGTTTTACAATGTTGCATTACCTTCAGGTGTACAGTGAAGTTATTGTTATACATTTTTATAGAGTTTTCTTGTTTACAGGTATACATATCCCCAAACAGTCATAAGTATATCCCTGACCCCTCTCCCCTGAGCCCTCCCTCCCTTTTCCCCCTTCCCATCTCCCCAGGTTGATGCTTAGTCCTCATGTAGGTTCCTTTAGTCTTATGGCTTAATCACAGTGGTTATTTCTATTACATATGATACTGTAGGTTTCCTTGATGCTCTTTCCATACCTCTTGTCCGATCTTCCCTCCCCTCAATGACCATGGGTCTGTTCTCTGTTTCTCCACTGCTGCTCTGTGTGTGCATTTATTGGGAGCATCTTACTAGATTTCATATATATGAGCTAGTATACTGTATTTGTCCTTTTCTTTTTGACTTACTTCACTTTGTATAATAGGTTCTGGATTCATCCACATCATTAGGACTGATTCTTCAGCATTTCTTTTTACAGCTGAGAAGTATTCCATTGTATATATGTACCACAGCTTCTTTATCCATTCATTGATTGATGGACACCTAGGCTGCTTCCATGGTCTAGCTATTGTATAGAGTGCTGCAATGAACACTGGGTTACAGGTGTCTCTTTCAATTTTGATTTTGAAGTTTTTCTTTTCCCCTTCAGATACTTGGATTCTTAGAACTTGTGAGAAACACATGAGTTTGAAAAAGACAGTAAAGAACCACTGTTTTCTGTATGTCCAAGTTGTAACTGGAACACAGTTCTATTTTATAAAATACCAGGAGTTGAGGGTAGCAAGGTTAAAATGTTTAAAAAGGCTCCATACACTTGGTAAGTATCTCAGTTGTTATACAGCATAAAACACAAGACATGAGGCAGTTGCCTTGTAAGTCCGGCTAAGGAGTTTTGACTTCATTTCATACAAGGATTAGAGTCCTTGGAGGGATTTTTTAGGAGAGCAATAAAAGATTTACTGAGGCTGTTCGGAAAGGTTCCCTAAATTATAAAATGCATCTATACACTGATCTGTCTATCTAGGGCTGAAAAGAGAATGACATGGGAAGGAGATTGATACTAAACGCCTGAACTGGGGCAGTCCCTTGGTGCAGAGATAATTTCAACATAACGCAGAGATAGCTTTGTACTGTACCAGACACATTATCAACGGCCTGCCTCAAACACAGAAGATGAACAGATCAGTGCAGCACATAAAACAGAGATCCCTGACCCCTCTCCCCTGAGCCCTCCCTCCCTTTTCCCCCATCCCACTCCCCCAGGTTGATGCTTAGTCCCCAGGTAGATTCCTTTAGTCTTATAGCTTAATCACAGTGGTTATTTCTATTACACATGATAGTGTAGGTTTCCTTGTTGCTCTTTCCATACCTCTCGTCTGATCTTCCCTCCCCTCAATGACCACAGGTCTGTTCTCTGTTTCTCCACTGCTGCTCTGTGTGTGCATTTATTGGGAGCATCTTACTAGATTTCATATATATGAGCTAGTATACTGTATTTGTCCTTTTCTTTTTGACTTACTTCACTTTGTATAATAGGTTCTGGATTCATCCACATCATTAGGACTGATTCTTCAGCATTTCTTTTTACAGCTGAGAAGTATTCCATTGTATATATGTACCACAGCTTCTTTATCCATTCATTGATTGATGGACACCTAGGCTGCTTCCATGGTCTAGCTATTGTATAGAGTGCTGCAATGAACACTGGGTTACAGGTGTCTCTTTCAATTTTGATTTTGAAGTTTTTCTTTTCCCCTTCAGATACTTGGATTCTTAGAACTTGTGAGAAACACATGAGTTTGAAAAAGACAGTAAAGAACCACTGTTTTCTGTATGTCCAAGTTGTAACTGGAACACAGTTCTATTTTATAAAATACCAGGAGTTGAGGGTAGCAAGGTTAAAATGTTTAAAAAGGCTCCATACACTTGGTAAGTATCTCAGTTGTTATACAGCATAAAACACAAGACATGAGGCAGTTGCCTTGTAAGTCCGGCTAAGGAGTTTTGACTTCATTTCATACAAGGATTAGAGTCCTTGGAGGGATTTTTTAGGAGAGCAATAAAAGATTTACTGAGGCTGTTCGGAAAGGTTCCCTAAATTATAAAATGCATCTATACACTGATCTGTCTATCTAGGGCTGAAAAGAGAATGACATGGGAAGGAGATTGATACTAAACGCCTGAACTGGGGCAGTCCCTTGGTGCAGAGATAATTTCAACATAACGCAGAGATAGCTTTGTACTGTACCAGACACATTATCAACGGCCTGCCTCAAACACAGAAGATGAACAGATCAGTGCAGCACATAAAACAGAGATGTCCTCAGGAAAATGCCTCAGTCTTTCACTATGGATTCTCTGAAAACATTCTGTAGTATTTTTTTCTGTATCATAAAGTGAATGTTGTTTTAAAATGTCCTGTTTAGAAATGCTTTGACTGCTAGGCTACATATAGATATGACACACCAGAATAAATAAATTCACAGTGTTTTAATGTGTGTCCTCACTAAACAGAATTAATTAGTTGAAGAAATGAGACATTCTCACGTTTAAAAATAAATTCCAAGCTAATTTTCAGATTGCTACCAAGAATATATTTGCAATATCACTTCTGATAGAGTAAAAGTGTTACAGTAAATGCTCACTTATGCACAAATTTTAGGAACTAGCTTATATTTGACACATTATTCTATATATTATAATGATCTTATTAATAAAGAACATGACAATCATATATACATTTAAAATTTTAGAAGATGTTGTTTCAATAAAATATATTTATACTAAGATTATTTTTCATATACTTACGTTTTTGAGAAATTAAGTGACTTTTTTAATGAGAAAATGTAGAAAACTCTGCCCAAAGGTACAAGCTGCGATTTTTAGCATACTAGTTTCGTTACTCAAAAATGTACCATCCCTAAGCAAATGATGTTGTAAACAATCACTGAATCACTTTGAAAGCCACAAGAATCTTTTTAATCAATATGTCCCCAAAGACTTCACCTGTTACTAACTAGCTTTAACTCTGTTTCCTGAGATTTAAGGTCACATAGTGAATAAAGGAGGAAGAACCACTGGCATCTAGATTAGGAACAGTGAATGTCCGTGGAAAACAAGCTAGGAGGGGGATGTAGAAAGCATTTTAAAATCTTATACCTTTTCCTGAATAAAGAACAAAACATGTATTGGGAAAACTGTATAAAAAGTCATGCTATCGCCTATTTTCTTTTCTTTTTTTTTTTTACTGCTAGAGGCACATTCCCCCTTAGTTACTCTCAACCAAGGCCTGAATTTTCTCTTAGAGTGTTACATTCTAAAAAGTCAAATAGTTCCTTCCTTTTCTCCCTTCACTTCTTCCTTCCACCCTCACTCCATCAAAAGCCTCATTTTAACAGTTCAGATGATTTCAGATGGCTGACTAATCTAACTAATACTGTCATATGAATTCTATCTAGTCTACTCAGTCCTACACGAGTTGCTGGCATTTTAATGAAGGTGGCTTGATAAATCATTCTTTATTTGACAGCATTTATAACCTGTTTAGAAAGCTTGAATTAATTAAAGATAAATTCACAGTGTTTTAATGTGTGTCCTCACTAAACAGAATTAATTAGTTGAAGAAATGAGACATTCTCACGTTTAAAAATAAATTCCAAGCTAATTTTCAGATTGCTACCAAGAATATATTTGCAATATCACTTCTGATAGAGTAAAAGTGTTACAGTAAATGCTCACTTATGCACAAATTTTAGGAACTAGCTTATATTTGACACATTATTCTATATATTATAATGATCTTATTAATAAAGAACATGACAATCATATATACATTTAAAATTTTAGAAGATGTTGTTTCAATAAAATATATTTATACTAAGATTATTTTTCATATACTTACGTTTTTGAGAAATTAAGTGACTTTTTTAATGAGAAAATGTAGAAAACTCTGCCCAAAGGTACAAGCTGCGATTTTTAGCATACTAGTTTCGTTACTCAAAAATGTACCATCCCTAAGCAAATGATGTTGTAAACAATCACTGAATCACTTTGAAAGCCACAAGAATCTTTTTAATCAATATGTCCCCAAAGACTTCACCTGTTACTAACTAGCTTTAACTCTGTTTCCTGAGATTTAAGGTCACATAGTGAATAAAGGAGGAAGAACCACTGGCATCTAGATTAGGAACAGTGAATGTCCGTGGAAAACAAGCTAGGAGGGGGATGTAGAAAGCATTTTAAAATCTTATACCTTTTCCTGAATAAAGAACAAAACATGTATTGGGAAAACTGTATAAAAAGTCATGCTATCGCCTATTTTCTTTTCTTTTTTTTTTTTACTGCTAGAGGCACATTCCCCCTTAGTTACTCTCAACCAAGGCCTGAATTTTCTCTTAGAGTGTTACATTCTAAAAAGTCAAATAGTTCCTTCCTTTTCTCCCTTCACTTCTTCCTTCCACCCTCACTCCATCAAAAGCCTCATTTTAACAGTTCAGATGATTTCAGATGGCTGACTAATCTAACTAATACTGTCATATGAATTCTATCTAGTCTACTCAGTCCTACACGAGTTGCTGGCATTTTAATGAAGGTGGCTTGATAAATCATTCTTTATTTGACAGCATTTATGACTTAAAAGGCTTTCAAATATATAGAATATTACATATTTGGGGACCGGAATACACCATTAAGTTTGGGAGGTTAGCCTGATTCAGTCAAATCAAATTTCTAGGTGATTACTTTCATCAAAAGGTGAAAAGACACAAAAAAATGCTCAACATAACTAATTACTAGAGAAATGCAATTGAAAATCACAGTGAAGTATCAACACAGTTAAGTATCAAGTCAGAATGGTTTATGAACAAAAAGTATGCAAATAACAAATGTCAGAGAAGTTGTGGAGAAAAGGGAACCCTTGTATGCCGGTGTGAATGTAAATGGTGCAGTCACTATGGAAAACAGTATGGAGGCACCTTAAAAAACTAGAAATAGAGCTACAATATCATCCAGCAATTCCACTCCTGGACATACATACAGAAAAAAAATGAAAACATTGATCTGAAAAGATACATGCACCCCCACATTTATAGCAGTACTGTATATAATGCCAAGACATGTAAGCAAGCCAAGCGCCCATCAACAGATGACTGAATTAAGATATGGTATTTATACAACAGAATATTACTCAGTGTTTTAATGTGTCCTTACAAAAAAAAAAAAAAAGAAATACTGCCATTTGCAGCGATGTGGATGGGCCTACAGAACATTATGCTTAGTGAAATAGGTCAGACAGAGAACAATACTATGATATCACTTATATGTGGATTCTAAATAAATGTATATACAAAGCAGAAACAGTCTCACAGACATAGAAAACAAACTTAAAGTTACCAAAGGGAGAGAAAAAATGGGGAGGAACAGGTTGGAGGTATAAGTTTAAAAGGAACAAACTACTAAGTACAAAATAGAGGAAATTCCCTGGTGGTCCAGTGGTTTAAGAATTTTCCCTTCCAGTGCATCGGACGGTGTTCCATCCCTAGTCAGGGAACTAAGATTCCACATGAAGCGGGGCAACTAAGCTTATGCCACAATGAAAGATCCAGCAAGATGCTGACTACACGTCATATGAATTCTATCTAGTCTACTCAGTCCTACACGAGTTGCTGGCATTTTAATGAAGGTGGCTTGATAAATCATTCTTTATTTGACAGCATTTATGACTTAAAAGGCTTTCAAATATATAGAATATTACATATTTGGGGACCGGAATACACCATTAAGTTTGGGAGGTTAGCCTGATTCAGTCAAATCAAATTTCTAGGTGATTACTTTCATCAAAAGGTGAAAAGACACAAAAAAATGCTCAACATAACTAATTACTAGAGAAATGCAATTGAAAATCACAGTGAAGTATCAACACAGTTAAGTATCAAGTCAGAATGGTTTATGAACAAAAAGTATGCAAATAACAAATGTCAGAGAAGTTGTGGAGAAAAGGGAACCCTTGTATGCCGGTGTGAATGTAAATGGTGCAGTCACTATGGAAAACAGTATGGAGGCACCTTAAAAAACTAGAAATAGAGCTACAATATCATCCAGCAATTCCACTCCTGGACATACATACAGAAAAAAAATGAAAACATTGATCTGAAAAGATACATGCACCCCCACATTTATAGCAGTACTGTATATAATGCCAAGACATGTAAGCAAGCCAAGCGCCCATCAACAGATGACTGAATTAAGATATGGTATTTATACAACAGAATATTACTCAGTGTTTTAATGTGTCCTTACAAAAAAAAAAAAAAAAGAAATACTGCCATTTGCAGCGATGTGGATGGGCCTACAGAACATTATGCTTAGTGAAATAGGTCAGACAGAGAACAATACTATGATATCACTTATATGTGGATTCTAAATAAATGTATATACAAAGCAGAAACAGTCTCACAGACATAGAAAACAAACTTAAAGTTACCAAAGGGAGAGAAAAAATGGGGAGGAGCAGGTTGGAGGTATAAGTTTAAAAGGAACAAACTACTAAGTACAAAATAGAGGAAATTCCCTGGTGGTCCAGTGGTTTAAGAATTTTCCCTTCCAGTGCATCGGACGGTGTTCCATCCCTAGTCAGGGAACTAAGATTCCACATGAAGCGGGGCAACTAAGCTTATGCCACAATGAAAGATCCAGCAAGATGCAAGGAAGATCCCGCATGATGCAAGAGAGATCCCCCGCAACACAGGTGAGATCCCGTGTGATGCAAGGAAGATCTCAGGTGGCAACAAAGAGCCCACATGCTATAAAGAAGACCCCATGAGCCACAACTAAAACTTAATGCAGACAAATAAATAAATACTTTTTTAAAAATTCACCAAAACAAAATACAAAAGCAGTAAGAATTTACTGTAAAACATAGGGAATTATACCCATTACCTTATAGTTACCCATAATGGAATATAATCTGTAAAATACTGAATTACTACTCTGTACTCCTGAAACTAACATAATATTGTAAATCAAGTATATTTCAATTAAAAAAAAAAGATTCAGGGACAGTTCAATTTGTGAACCATGTTTTTCAACAAATGGTGCTAGAATTGTTGAACAAACACACAAAGAAATAAATCTTGCCATATTCTACACACAAACACAAACTAACATCAAACAGATTACAGATCCTAGATGTAAAGGCCAAAGCTATAAAAGTTCTGAAAGAAAATACAGAAGAAATATCTTAGCGACCTGTGCTTGGCAACAATTTCCTAAATTTAATGCAAAAAACTCAAAATGTCAATTAACTGAACTTAATAAAAACCATTTTCTACTCATAAGACAAAGAATGAAAATGCCCCAAACTGAGAGAAATACATACAAAATTTATACCTGACAAAAATCCTGTACCTAAAAAATAAAAAGAACTCTTACAACTTAATAATGAGAAGTCAAACAAGTCAATAAAATAGACAAATTATATTTGAACAGTCATGTCCTCAAGGAAGCTATCTGAATCAAAAATAAGTACATAAAAAGATGCTCAACACCATTACTCACTTAGGAAACACAATCAAAACCACAGTGAGAGAAAAATGGGGAGGAGCAGGTTGGAGGTATAAGTTTAAAAGGAACAAACTACTAAGTACAAAATAGAGGAAATTCCCTGGTGGTCCAGTGGTTTAAGAATTTTCCCTTCCAGTGCATCGGACGGTGTTCCATCCCTAGTCAGGGAACTAAGATTCCACATGAAGCGGGGCAACTAAGCTTATGCCACAATGAAAGATCCAGCAAGATGCAAGGAAGATCCCGCATGATGCAAGAGAGATCCCCCGCAACACAGGTGAGATCCCGTGTGATGCAAGGAAGATCTCAGGTGGCAACAAAGAGCCCACATGCTATAAAGAAGACCCCATGAGCCACAACTAAAACTTAATGCAGACAAATAAATAAATACTTTTTTAAAAATTCACCAAAACAAAATACAAAAGCAGTAAGAATTTACTGTAAAACATAGGGAATTATACCCATTACCTTATAGTTACCCATAATGGAATATAATCTGTAAAATACTGAATTACTACTCTGTACTCCTGAAACTAACATAATATTGTAAATCAAGTATATTTCAATTAAAAAAAAAAGATTCAGGGACAGTTCAATTTGTGAACCATGTTTTTCAACAAATGGTGCTAGAATTGTTGAACAAACACACAAAGAAATAAATCTTGCCATATTCTACACACAAACACAAACTAACATCAAACAGATTACAGATCCTAGATGTAAAGGCCAAAGCTATAAAAGTTCTGAAAGAAAATACAGAAGAAATATCTTAGCGACCTGTGCTTGGCAACAATTTCCTAAATTTAATGCAAAAAACTCAAAATGTCAATTAACTGAACTTAATAAAAACCATTTTCTACTCATAAGACAAAGAATGAAAATGCCCCAAACTGAGAGAAATACATACAAAATTTATACCTGACAAAAATCCTGTACCTAAAAAATAAAAAGAACTCTTACAACTTAATAATGAGAAGTCAAACAAGTCAATAAAAATAGACAAATTATATTTGAACAGTCATGTCCTCAAGGAAGCTATCTGAATCAAAAATAAGTACATAAAAAGATGCTCAACACCATTACTCACTTAGGAAACACAATCAAAACCACAGTGAGATACAAGTACATACCTAACAGAACAACTACAATTCAGAAGACTGAACATTTCATGGGTTGCATTCCAAAATGATAGGAATGTTCATACACTCCTTGTGGGAATGTAACACTGTCCAGTCATTTTGGAAAGTAATTTGGTGGTTTCTTTAAAAGCTAAACATACAGCAGCTCCATGATCTACAACTGCCATGCCTAGGTATTTATCCAAGAGAAATAAATGCAAAGAGTTGTACATACAAGAAGATGTACATGAATGTTCAAAGTAGTTTTACTTGTAATAGACTAAAACTGAAACAACTAAAATGTCCACCAAATTTTTGCATAACCATTCGAGTGGAATATTACTCAGTACTAAATGAAAAACAAATCAGATATACTTACCAAGCTTGAAGACTCTGAAAATAATTATGCCGAGTAAAAGAAGCAAGATAGAGGATATACTATATGTGTCCATTTATATGCAGTTCTAGAAAATGTAAACTCTTCTACAGCATTAGAAAACAGATGAGTGGTTGCCTTGGCAGGGGTGGGAGGGTGGGGGAAGAATAGGAGAAGAATAAAAAGGAGCACCAGGAAACGTTGGGGTGGAATGAATATATTCATTATTTTGATTATGGTAGTTTCACACATATATATAAGTACAAAAACTCATCAAATTATACATGTTAAATATGTACAGTTTATTTTATATAACTATGTAGCAACAAGGCTCAGAAAAAAATCTTTTTTAAAGAGAAAGTAGTTTGGCTTCCATACTAAAGAGTTCAAACTTTCTACAGAAGATAAACTAGAGAACTATGCAGTTACATAGTTGGACTGCCTTATTCATCTTAGGGAATTAGGAAAGTGTGAGCATACAGAAAGTATTCCAAGAAGTTCCAGCAGAGATAATACCCTGGGTAGCATTGTTGGGTGAACTAGGGTAAACAGAGATAGATATATAGCAAGTAGATCAAGAGGACAGGAGGGCATAAAGATTGACAAAGCTAACTCAAAATGCACACAAGGTCAAGTTAAGGGATCGGAGCTTTATATCAGCTGTACGGAAGCCACTGAACAGTTTTAAGTAGAAGTACGACAGGACCCAACTTGTGCTTTAGAAAGATGCCACCAGCTGCTGGGTAAAGAATGCATGAGAAGGAGACAACAGTGAAAGCAGGGAGACCAGAAGGAAAGATTATGATAAAAATTAAAAAGAGAAAAACCAGAGGCTTAAAAGTAAAGGTACTAAAAAGATGAAGAGATGTTTACATAGTTATCATACAAGGAAGTCCTCACGTATCGCTAGGTGGTCCCAGAGTTCCACTGCTTTGGCTTTCATGTGAACACTGTTTAATTTCTTTCCTTGTTTATAAGATCTACAAATTCCTTCTGTTTCCCCATCTATAAATAAAGACATCTGACTCAAATAGGCTTTAATTTGGTATTCACTGTTATATGAGATTATACTTGGAAAAATATGTATTACTTAGTATAATAGTGTTTATGAATATAAATATTTTCACTATTGGTTTTCATAAGATTCCCTTTTTTTACTTTACAATATTGGTTTGATTTCTGTCATGCATCAACATGAATTAACCACAGGTGTACGTATGTCCTTAAATACCCCTCTCTCCTCCCACCCATTCCCACCCCTCTAGGTTACTGCAGAGCTGAGTTTGAGTTCCCTGAGTCATACAGCACATTCCCGCTGGCGATCTATTTACATATGTTAGTGTGTATGCATCCACGATACTCTCTTCATTTATCTCATCCTCTCCTTTGACTTCATGTTTCCATAAGCTTTTTAGGAAATATAATTGTGAGCTTAGCATTTTCACTTACTAAATTGGTAGAATCTTATCCATGGGATAACTCATTTGATATCACCTATCAATTATATATCATCTTGATACTAACAGGAAAACACCCAGTTTTTAAAATTCAAAGGTGAGGAAATTATCTGTGTACTTCATATTAATGTTCTCTAGGAAAGGCTATGTCTTTGATTTTGGTATTTTAAAAAAGCAGTCAAGAGAGCCCACAGAGCAGGATGGAGTTCCAAAGGGCCGAGCTAAAAGCCACACAAGAACAGTTTCAGGCCTTGAACCTGATGGAGGTTTCCCAGAGAATACTCAAACTGCTTTGGACAGGTGACTCCATTTTCACCTACCATTTTCTCCTTGTTTGATCCAGAATATCCATAAAGTATTACCCTACACTTGACACATCATTTTATGTTGGAAGCATAAACTTTGTTTCTTCAGTTTCACAGGGCCACAGATGGATAGGAATTGGGTCCCAAAGGGTACATGATGGTATACTAAGGGCCTTATTCATACCTAATTTAGAAACAGATGAGAAGATTGAAGATTTCTGAGCTAAAGCTGTAACAGGATAAGCTATTAAAGGGAGCTGGAGATTATGCGAATGTGTATTGCATTTGGGAGGAATGCGAATCTTTGGGGGTGGGGTTCACACGTAAGGTCTTTGAAATAAGTCCACACCCCAATTTTCAGAATATGAAAATACATCCTTACATGGCAAAAAGAACTTTAGCAAGATAAAGTTACAAACTTTAACGAGATTAGTTTGATTACCTGGGTGGGCCCAATCTAATTATACTAAACCTTAAAAACAGGGACATTTCTCTAACAGGAAGCAGAGAAATGCAGCATAAGACAAGTTAAAGAGGGTCTGAGCCTGAGAAGGACTCAACTGCCCACTGCTGGTGTTCCCATATAG
The DNA here is from genome assembly GCA_022376925.1 of Tragulus kanchil. NCBI lineage: Eukaryota > Metazoa > Chordata > Mammalia > Artiodactyla > Tragulidae > Tragulus > Tragulus kanchil. The sequence continues at coordinate 97,408,976 of JAIOJX010000030.1, forward strand.
GGTAGGGCAGGAACCTCTGCCCTGGAAACACAAGGAGTGGAACTCTCCTATTTACCTGAATGAACTTGAAAGTGAATTCTTCATCAGAGCTCAGGGAGTCGATGCAGATTTTGGTCTTTTCAGATCCTAAGCAGAGAATCCAGCTGAAATACTTTGTGCCTGGACTTCTGATGTATAGAGATCACAAGATGATAAATTTGAATTATTTTAAACTGCTCTAGAAAAAAAAAAAAACATGCAAAATTAAAACTCATTAACCATTCTTTCAAAATAGATTTATGGAGTAATCTCTAAGGGATCATTCTGCTCATCACTAGCCATTTTTGCTTCTTTACTTGAATACTGCACTTATAATTTTGTCTTCCCTTTCCCCTGAAACCTATTCTAGGCTACAAAGAAGAAACCTCCTACCATTGAAAACTGAATGCCCTAACCATATTGCACTAAGCCAACAGTCCTAGTTGAGAGGTCACTTCTCATCACTTTTTTCCAGATATAACTTTTCTTTTATGTACTAGCTATCACTGCTACCTCATTGCAGCTCCTCTGAATCAAAGTGTTTTTGCTTTCATCCACTGAAAAAAGCATTTTAAGTTGGAAGCATAAACTTTGTTTCTTCAGTTTCACAGGGCCACAGATGGATAGGAATTGGGTCCCAAAGGGTACATGATGGTATACTAAGGGCCTTATTCATACCTAATTTAGAAACAGATGAGAAGATTGAAGATTTCTGAGCTAAAGCTGTAACAGGATAAGCTATTAAAGGGAGCTGGAGATTATGCGAATGTGTATTGCATTTGGGAGGAATGCGAATCTTTGGGGGTGGGGTTCACACGTAAGGTCTTTGAAATAAGTCCACACCCCAATTTTCAGAATATGAAAATACATCCTTACATGGCAAAAAGAACTTTAGCAAGATAAAGTTACAAACTTTAACGAGATTAGTTTGATTACCTGGGTGGGCCCAATCTAATTATACTAAACCTTAAAAACAGGGACATTTCTCTAACAGGAAGCAGAGAAATGCAGCATAAGAGCAAGTTAAAGAGGGTCTGAGCCTGAGAAGGACTCAACTGCCCACTGCTGGTGTTCCCATATAGGGTAGGGCAGGAACCTCTGCCCTGGAAACACAAGGAGTGGAACTCTCCTATTTACCTGAATGAACTTGAAAGTGAATTCTTCATCAGAGCTCAGGGAGTCGATGCAGATTTTGGTCTTTTCAGATCCTAAGCAGAGAATCCAGCTGAAATACTTTGTGCCTGGACTTCTGATGTATAGAGATCACAAGATGATAAATTTGAATTATTTTAAACTGCTCTAGAAAAAAAAAAAAAACATGCAAAATTAAAACTCATTAACCATTCTTTCAAAATAGATTTATGGAGTAATCTCTAAGGGATCATTCTGCTCATCACTAGCCATTTTTGCTTCTTTACTTGAATACTGCACTTATAATTTTGTCTTCCCTTTCCCCTGAAACCTATTCTAGGCTACAAAGAAGAAACCTCCTACCATTGAAAACTGAATGCCCTAACCATATTGCACTAAGCCAACAGTCCTAGTTGAGAGGTCACTTCTCATCACTTTTTTCCAGATATAACTTTTCTTTTTATGTACTAGCTATCACTGCTACCTCATTGCAGCTCCTCTGAATCAAAGTGTGGCTTTTTCAATGCAATTCTGACCAGAAGTCCCAGGATTCATCATCAGAAGTGCTTTTCACAACATATCAAACACTTGAAAAACAGTTTTGAAAGCTATACTCTTGTTGAGTGTCTTAGTGCACAGAGTAAAATGAAGATTTGGACTATTTTCCACGAAAACAACATTGGAAGTAATTACAAATTGGCCTTGAAAACAAAACTCAAAAAAGTCATTTAACATTAAATCTCATTAAATGACCTCCTCAAGTACTTATTAAAAACAGCAGAGAAAACAGCAATTTAGATACAAGCTGAGGCTTGCAAAAGTCATAAACATCCAACCAGTTATCATTGTAAACGCATTCATTTTCCCTATCTCTTACCTGGATGATGCAGCTTTGAAAGGAGTTTCTGACTACTGGTCCTAGAAACATGGTGTGGCAAATCCAACTGCTGCAAGGTAATGAGATGAACAAACTTTCCTTCTTAGAAAATAGACTTCTGAATCCTTTTCTAAATTCTTAAAAATTAGTGCTAGTCTAGTATTGTATGTTTACATTTGGGCTTGACCTATTATGAAACTTGGGTTTAACGGACAAAAACCTAGAAAACACTCCTCAGACAACGCTTAAGGGTTTAGCAAATATTTATTTCTTTATCGTCTAAGTTGAACTAAATAGAAATTGTACATAATGGTACAAATTATGCATTATACAGTGGCAGATCCATGTGATAGTCAAAGAGACATGTTGTCAATGGTCTTTGCAGCTCGCCACCAGATGATGATAAGTCTCATAGCATATCATCAGCGAGAAGACGCAATGTGGCACATGCTGCTGTAGATGCAGGCAAGCCAATAAAAGGAAGCCACACAGACGAAAATACTCTAGTATAGTCCTCCAGCTTATAACTAAGCCTTTTAAACACAAACAGAACACACTCAGTTTACAATGAAAGCCAAAATATAATGCTATCTCCCCAAGAAAAATAAACGTACTAGCTTAAATAACATACTACAGTCAAAAGGGTTCGGGAGAAATCGATTATTTCTATCAGATTCAAGTGCGGCAGTTGTTGGCCTGAAAAATGAGCATTGGTTTTGAAGAAGTAACTCAATGTGATTCTCTGCTGTAAGAAAAAGACCATCAAATCCTTGCTGTCATTTTGAGGATGGCACTTTTTCCTGGGATCTCAAGCACTTATTCAATGCTAAGTAATATTTTTAATGTATCTGTCAGCCTGAAGAGAGCGCATTTTTAGGACAACAGCTGCTGTGTTTGTTTCACACTTAACACGAGCACTCAAAATGATTTACTGTATTTTACAAATTTTACAAATGTTCATCATCACTATAAGGATTTACAAAACCCTACACCCTATATAGCAAATATTAATAACACTTGATAAAAATGTCCTCTAAGTATTTAACTAACGTTAGGAAGGGAAAAAAATCTCTAAAATATATATAGAATTGCCACTTACTGAGCAGGCAAAGACTTTCTGTTCCCTTTTTTTCTAGAGCTCCTGTTAGTCTTTGCTTCTATTTTTAATCTCTGTTTCTCCAAATTGATAACTTTGCACTGAAATATTCAGTAATAAACACAAAAGAAAACATTAGCAATACAAAAGCTAGACATCACACATCAGAAAGAAACATCCATTCAAGTTGTTATCCTTCTAGCTATCCCCATCTCTAACTCAGTGGGTGTCACAGGACTAAAAACTCAGGTGCACATGGTTTTAGGCCAAAGCTCATTCTATTCCCAGGTCCTCTCCCTTCCCAGAGAGTATCACAGAGGATGTCTGAAGAAGCAGGAGACTTGCCTCCGAACATAGGATGAGTCACTATGGTTCTTTCTCAATTGTTTGTTCTCAGAGGACATGATTCTCGGGAAAAAGAGGTGGGGTCATGGCAGGTGACTAAGGATGCGTCCTTCCTGAGTTCAAGAGAAGGGGCATAAAAAGGATCAGGCTGAATATGTTATGTGATACGTTTCAGATTCTCAAGAAGGACAGGACAGCATAGGTTGTTGGTTTGTCTTCTGAGAAAGCAATGCAGTTTTACCTTCAAGTATGTCATATTTGTGTGTGTATCTGAACTCATGTACGGGGGAAAATGTTGGAGGGAAGACAGAAAGAGACAGAGAGCAAGAAGATAGAAAAAATACATATATATGAAATTTAGTGTTCTCCCTCAACTGTGAACTTGTAGCCTCTAAATTTTCTTATCAGCCTTCTATCAGTTAGCATTTTTAAAAGCTTATACTTTTATTAAAATAGTCATCTCATTTTATTTGAACAGCTTGCAAGATCATTTAATTCTTAAGATTTATCTCACAGAAAATTTATTTTCCTCACTCTTATGTCTTCAGTTGCCAAATAGTTTAGTTCACAATTAATCACTGCTATCATTAACTGCCTGTGTGTGTGTTACTGAGAAGAAAGTGATAGCTACTTATAAACTGCACCTGCCTTACTTTAAAAACAAATCTGAATACAGGAGACAATCCTGCTTTCCTTTCTCTTGTGTCAACGGAAGAATTTCAGTCGTGCTTTGCCTTATCTGTCCACTTTGAGTACTGCAGATATAAGCTTTCCTAAGGGCCATGTGATTTGAGGTTATGGTTCTCCTTCTCCATACTGGGCAGGCTTTTACATAAAGGGTTTTCAGTTAATATTGGTGGACAGCAAGGACCTCCAGTGGTTTTTAGGTAAATAACAACCGAACTTTTCACAGAATGTTAATTTAGAATGTATTTGTTCCCTTCGGGACTTTTGGAGCTTGGCAATTTAAAGAATGAACTTTCTGAACTTTCCTAAATGTGTTAATTTTTGAATAAAATTGCAAATCATCATGTTATCAACACTTTAACTTTGTATAGCCTATAAGCTACTTTTGAAAAGTGAAACTATTATTCAAAATTAACATTTAAATAAATGTTCATAATTATTTTCATCTGTAATTCATTTGTACTTAATTTTTAGTTAAATGAAAACTCAGAATTTCATACTTTAGAAAGTTAACGGTTAAATAAAAAAAAAAGAACAAAACTTCAGGAAATAAGCATTTTCAAATATAAAAACCTCCAATAATCTTTATTAAGAAACAAGTAAAGTTTAAAATTGTAAACAACTTGGTAAAATTAAGTCAACCTCATGAATATCTTTTGAGAGAACAGTTTACCTTCAAGTATGTCATATTTGTGTGTGTATCTGAACTCATGTACGGGGGAAAATGTTGGAGGGAAGACAGAAAGAGACAGAGAGCAAGAAGATAGAAAAAATACATATATATGAAATTTAGTGTTCTCCCTCAACTGTGAACTTGTAGCCTCTAAATTTTCTTATCAGCCTTCTATCAGTTAGCATTTTTAAAAGCTTATACTTTTATTAAAATAGTCATCTCATTTTATTTGAACAGCTTGCAAGATCATTTAATTCTTAAGATTTATCTCACAGAAAATTTATTTTCCTCACTCTTATGTCTTCAGTTGCCAAATAGTTTAGTTCACAATTAATCACTGCTATCATTAACTGCCTGTGTGTGTGTTACTGAGAAGAAAGTGATAGCTACTTATAAACTGCACCTGCCTTACTTTAAAAACAAATCTGAATACAGGAGACAATCCTGCTTTCCTTTCTCTTGTGTCAACGGAAGAATTTCAGTCGTGCTTTGCCTTATCTGTCCACTTTGAGTACTGCAGATATAAGCTTTCCTAAGGGCCATGTGATTTGAGGTTATGGTTCTCCTTCTCCATACTGGGCAGGCTTTTACATAAAGGGTTTTCAGTTAATATTGGTGGACAGCAAGGACCTCCAGTGGTTTTTAGGTAAATAACAACCGAACTTTTCACAGAATGTTAATTTAGAATGTATTTGTTCCCTTCGGGACTTTTGGAGCTTGGCAATTTAAAGAATGAACTTTCTGAACTTTCCTAAATGTGTTAATTTTTGAATAAAATTGCAAATCATCATGTTAACACTTTAACTTTGTATAGCCTATAAGCTACTTTTGAAAAGTGAAACTATTATTCAAAATTAACATTTAAATAAATGTTCATAATTATTTTCATCTGTAATTCATTTGTACTTAATTTTTAGTTAAATGAAAACTCAGAATTTCATACTTTAGAAAGTTAACGGTTAAATAAAAAAAAAAGAACAAAACTTCAGGAAATAAGCATTTTCAAATATAAAAACCTCCAATAATCTTTATTAAGAAACAAGTAAAGTTATTGTAAACAACTTGGTAGTTAAGTCAACCTCATGAAATAATTTTCCTTTTCAATGCAAAATCAAAAGAAAACTCTGATATCTGAGTGCAGAATGCTTTACTTTTTTAAAATAAAACATGATTGTGGAATATCTTTTAGATTTTAGGGAAGATTACTGAGAAGGTATAAAATTAAAATTATAATAGGGCTTCAGTGCTTTAGTACCTTCACTTTTCGTTTGTGAGGTAATAAATTATTCATAAACATATTATCTTATAAGTATTAACACATTTCTACTTAAGTTCATTTTTTTTTTTCTAAAAATGACCTAGATGCATTTATTAGAAAACTGATTATACATCTTTACTGGACAATCTATGAAATTAAAAAAAAAAAAAAAAAAAAAAATACGGGAATATACCTTTTCTACCACAAGAGGGCAGCAAAAATGTTTTCTGTCACTCCATCTGTCGACTTTGCTGTCTTTCTGAGAAGTTACCTTAACTTTCTTCTTTCTGCACTGGGGTGAAATCAAACGAATGTGTTTTCATTCTGAAACAGAACTATTGTGAATGTGGCTTACTAATGGATGCTTATGAAAGGCACAGGCCTCAAAGTGACCACAATTTTTCTTTCATTAATTACAATAATTACTACACATTTGCTTAATAAAGCTCGTGGCTTAGACAACACTACCTTAATTTTTAAAGAGAATGGATGGTTCACATGAGAATGTTAAAGTATGTGATACTTTATATATTTTACATTGTGGTGGAAAGGCAAATTCAGAAAGATTAAAACATTTATTTTTGCCATAAATATGAAAATCTCTAATTCATTTGTACTTAATTTTTAGTTAAATGAAAACTCAGAATTTCATACTTTAGAAAGTTAACGGTTAAATAAAAAAAAAAGAACAAAACTTCAGGAAATAAGCATTTTCAAATATAAAAACCTCCAATAATCTTTATTAAGAAACAAGTAAAGTTATTGTAAACAACTTGGTAGTTAAGTCAACCTCATGAAATAATTTTCCTTTTCAATGCAAAATCAAAAGAAAACTCTGATATCTGAGTGCAGAATGCTTTACTTTTTTAAAATAAAACATGATTGTGGAATATCTTTTAGATTTTAGGGAAGATTACTGAGAAGGTATAAAATTAAAATTATAATAGGGCTTCAGTGCTTTAGTACCTTCACTTTTCGTTTGTGAGGTAATAAATTATTCATAAACATATTATCTTATAAGTATTAACACATTTCTACTTAAGTTCATTTTTTTTTTTCTAAAAATGACCTAGATGCATTTATTAGAAAACTGGTTATACATCTTTACTGGACAATCTATGAAATTAAAAAAAAAAAAAAAAAAAAAATATACCTTTTCTACCACAAGAGGGCAGCAAAAATGTTTTCTGTCACTCCATCTGTCGACTTTGCTGTCTTTCTGAGAAGTTACCTTAACTTTCTTCTTTCTGCACTGGGGTGAAATCAAACGAATGTGTTTTCATTCTGAAACAGAACTATTGTGAATGTGGCTTACTAATGGATGCTTATGAAAGGCACAGGCCTCAAAGTGACCACAATTTTTCTTTCATTAATTACAATAATTACTACACATTTGCTTAATAAAGCTCGTGGCTTAGACAACACTACCTTAATTTTTAAAGAGAATGGATGGTTCACATGAGAATGTTAAAGTATGTGATACTTTATATATTTTACATTGTGGTGGAAAGGCAAATTCAGAAAGATTAAAACATTTATTTTTGCCATAAATATGAAAATCTCTAATTTTTAAGCAATATTGAAATAATCTTAATGGTAAAACAATAATTGCCATGGAAAAGTAGCCAACTACTCAAAGCTACAGCTATGGTTACCTTTTGATAAACAGAATGTCAAATTCTTGAGCATTACACAGTTTTCAAAAAAAAATGAGTTGATTTTATGTGAGGTTCAACCAGTCAAATGAGTATATAGAGCACTTTATCATATTACCTTTATAGTCCTTTCTATATTACAGAAATATCTTTTTAAGTAATGCAAAGAAAGTATATGTTTTCTCTTTTTCTTTAGTTTTTATAATAAATTCTTCAGAAGCCAGAAAGAGGTTCCACGCCATCAGGAGTCCAGCGCATGCCTGGGCAGGCGGTAGTGCTCAGTTTTGGGACGGAGCTTCTTTTCCTGTGGGTTGGCATACTTCCACTTGGACGGGGACATTTTAAGCTTTTTTCTCTTCTTATCTGTGCACCATACCTTTTCACAGTATTCTTCCACTCTCTGGAAGTTGCTGTAACCAATCAGTTGCAAGAATTCCTTGTACCATGGTTTTGTTCCACGTGGGAGGCTACTCTGAGCAGGACAAGGCATCTTGCGAGGCCTGTCCTCTTCAAAGTCTTTGTTAAACATCTCCTCTACTCTCTCCTCTTCCACAACCTCCAGGGTGATTTTACGGATGGTATGCACAAAACTATGCTCTACAGTCTGGCAAAAATAGGTCCCAGCATCTGTTTTGCGTATTCTTAGGAAGAGTAAACCGAGGTCCATCTTAACCACTCTTTCATCTGTCTTCACCTATAAAGAACAAGAAAATCAATGGCATGGAAGTATTACCCAGGATAAAATACCAGCTTATACTTTCCCACTATCTAGAATTTTGTTCAAACAGAACTATTGTGAATGTGGCTTACTAAGGGATGCTTATGAAAGGCACAGGCCTCAAAGTGACCACAATTTTTCTTTCATTAATTACAATAATTACTACACATTTGCTTAATAAAGCTCGTGGCTTAGACAACACTACCTTAATTTTTAAAGAGAATGGATGGTTCACATGAGAATGTTAAAGTATGTGATACTTTATATATTTTACATTGTGGTGGAAAGGCAAATTCAGAAAGATTAAAACATTTATTTTTGCCATAAATATGAAAATCTCTAATTTTTAAGCAATATTGAAATAATCTTAATGGTAAAACAATAATTGCCATGGAAAAGTAGCCAACTACTCAAAGCTACAGCTATGGTTACCTTTTGATAAACAGAATGTCAAATTCTTGAGCATTACACAGTTTTCAAAAAAATGAGTTGATTTTATGTGAGGTTCAACCAGTCAAATGAGTATATAGAGCACTTTATCATATTACCTTTATAGTCCTTTCTATATTACAGAAATATCTTTTTAAGTAATGCAAAGAAAGTATATGTTTTCTCTTTTTCTTTAGTTTTTATAATAAATTCTTCAGAAGCCAGAAAGAGGTTCCACGCCATCAGGAGTCCAGCGCATGCCTGGGCAGGCGGTAGTGCTCAGTTTTGGGACGGAGCTTCTTTTCCTGTGGGTTGGCATACTTCCACTTGGACGGGGACATTTTAAGCTTTTTTCTCTTCTTATCTGTGCACCATACCTTTTCACAGTATTCTTCCACTCTCTGGAAGTTGCTGTAACCAATCAGTTGCAAGAATTCCTTGTACCATGGTTTTGTTCCACGTGGGAGGCTACTCTGAGCAGGACAAGGCATCTTGCGAGGCCTGTCCTCTTCAAAGTCTTTGTTAAACATCTCCTCTACTCTCTCCTCTTCCACAACCTCCAGGGTGATTTTACGGATGGTATGCACAAAACTATGCTCTACAGTCTGGCAAAAATAGGTCCCAGCATCTGTTTTGCGTATTCTTAGGAAGAGTAAACCGAGGTCCATCTTAACCACTCTTTCATCTGTCTTCACCTATAAAGAACAAGAAAATCAATGGCATGGAAGTATTACCCAGGATAAAATACCAGCTTATACTTTCCCACTATCTAGAATTTTGTTCATTTTTGTAATTATATATTGAAATCCTAAAATTCATATATATAATTATATATATTATACATATATAACAAAAAGGAATATATTAACTATATATATGGTGGTGCATCACTTGAGTCATGTCTGACTTTTTGTGACCCTATGGACTGTAGCCCACAAGACTCCTCTGTTCATGGGATTCTCCAGGTGACAACACTGGATGGAGTGGGTCATCATGCCCTCCTCCATGGGATCTTCCCGACCCAGGGGTCAAACTCGTACCTCTTTTGTCTCCTTCACTGGCAGGTGGGTTTTTTACCAATAGCACCACCCAAGAAGTCCATAATATATTCTATACATGTATATAAATTATGTTAATATTTTATTTATATATTCATATTTGATGTATATTTTTATATTGTTATATGGTCTATAATATAAAAATACAGGAGAAAGAGTCTAAGTAATGACATCAGGTGTGAGTGCATAGGTGAGTGTGTGTGCCTGCTCAAACATGTGTGTCTGAACTTATTTAAATTGAGATCACTTCAATTTAAATCAAAGGCTTTGAGGTCAATTTACATTAGTAGTCTTCTGAGCAAATGGAGAGAGCTTTTCCCTAATAGTTTCCACTAATCACTAGAAAAAGCATCTAGTTCAGAATAGCACTCAATGTCTGAGTGAAATGAAGATCTGTCAAATTTAATTTTTTGAATGCCCGAATAAATGCCACTTCTTACATTACTAGTTCCGAAAGTCTTTTGTTCCCCAGATCATACTAATCAATGGAGCTATGACCTGTGTTGAGAGAGCTGTGATACCTACACTCTGCTTACTCGAAAGAATCCATCCGCTCATTAATTCAGTGGGCACTTCCTACCTCTCTGCCAGGCTGTCCATTGAACACAGACTCAAAACCAACCAACCAAAGCCCAGAGTCTGCCCTGAAGGACCTCACAGTCTAGTAAATATTAAGTCTGCATATACCTTCAGTACTCAACTATTTTCTTTTCATGTCTGTGACATAATAAATTATGCACATTACTTCTCTCAATAAATAATTATATTTCAGGGTAAGAAGAGCACAGTAAGGCTTTCATAAATAGCTAATATTTTACCACCTGAACAGTTGTACCCGTGAGTGAATGATATGACATTAAGACAAAGGTAGATTCAAACAGCAGCACTAGTGTCTCCTACGTACGTGATCTAAGGACATTTATGTGTATTTTCAGTCTTAATTTTCTTTGTAAAAATGGCAGTAATAATTCTATTTTTACTTGAAGGACTGCTATGAGCTTCAAATAACACAGGCGAGAACACAGTCTAGAGTGCCATGAATGCTGACCTTTACTTTTTCTAAATAGATATGCCTTAGACATACTGTGGGTTTGACTTCAGGTGACCAAAATTAAGTGCATATCACAATAAAATGAGTCACACAAATTTTAGTTTTTCCAGTGCATATACAAGTTAAGTTTCTACTATACTATGGTCTATTAAGTGTGCAATAGTATACCTAAAAAATAATTGGGTATACCTTAATTGAAAACATTTACTGTTAAAAAAATGTCAGCCAATATCTGAGTCTTCAATGAGCTATTAATCTTTTTGAAATAGCAACGTTAAAGATTATCGATCACAAATCCTAACAAATAATAATGAAGAATTTAAATATGGTGAGAATTACCACAAGGTGATACAGAGACATACAGTAAGCAAATGATGTTGGAAAAATTCCAGAAGACTTGCTCAACCCAGGACTACCACAGATCTTCAAATTGAATGCCCGAATAAATGCCACTTCTTACATTACTAGTTCGAAAGTCTTTTGTTCCCCAGATCATACTAATCAATGGAGCTATGACCTGTGTTGAGAGAGCTGTGATACCTACACTCTGCTTACTCGAAAGAATCCATCCGCTCATTAATTCAGTGGGCACTTCCTACCTCTCTGCCAGGCTGTCCATTGAACACAGACTCAAAACCAACCAACCAAAGCCCAGAGTCTGCCCTGAAGGACCTCACAGTCTAGTAAATATTAAGTCTGCATATACCTTCAGTACTCAACTATTTTCTTTTCATGTCTGTGACATAATAAATTATGCACATTACTTCTCTCAATAAATAATTATATTTCAGGGTAAGAAGAGCACAGTAAGGCTTTCATAAATAGCTAATATTTTACCACCTGAACAGTTGTACCCGTGAGTGAATGATATGACATTAAGACAAAGGTAGATTCAAACAGCAGCACTAGTGTCTCCTACGTACGTGATCTAAGGACATTTATGTGTATTTTCAGTCTTAATTTTCTTTGTAAAAATGGCAGTAATAATTCTATTTTTACTTGAAGGACTGCTATGAGCTTCAAATAACACAGGCGAGAACACAGTCTAGAGTGCCATGAATGCTGACCTTTACTTTTTCTAAATAGATATGCCTTAGACATACTGTGGGTTTGACTTCAGGTGACCAAAATTAAGTGCATATCACAATAAAATGAGTCACACAAATTTTAGTTTTTCCAGTGCATATACAAGTTAAGTTTCTACTATACTATGGTCTATTAAGTGTGCAATAGTATACCTAAAAAATAATTGGGTATACCTTAATTGAAAACATTTACTGTTAAAAAAATGTCAGCCAATATCTGAGTCTTCAATGAGCTATTAATCTTTTTGAAATAGCAACGTTAAAGATTATCGATCACAAATCCTAACAAATAATAATGAAGAATTTAAATATGGTGAGAATTACCACAAGGTGATACAGAGACATACAGTAAGCAAATGATGTTGGAAAAATTCCAGAAGACTTGCTCAACCCAGGACTGCCACAGATCTTCAAATTGTAAACAAGACAATATCTACCAAGAGTAATAAAGCAAAGTCCAATAAAACAGACACCTGTCCATTTCTTTAGTTACAAACTAGTATGTGTTTTCACATGGCCTAGGATCCTATCATGATGGGAGAAAGGTGATTTGTACTACACTGGCTGACTTCTATTTAAGAATACAGAACAAAAACACCATTCGGGGCTTCCCTGGTGATCCAGTGGGTAAGGACACCACCTTGCAGTGCAAGGGGTGCGGGTTTGATCCCAGGCCTGGGAAGATCTCATGAGCCAAGGAGCAGCTGGACCGATGTGTCCAACTACCGAGTGCATAGGCCAGAGCTGGTGCTCTGCAGCAACAAAGGCCACTGCGATGGGAGGCCCACACAGGCCAAAGAACAAAGGTGGATGAAAATGGATGAATGAAGGACCAGTAGAAGTGGCCAAAAAAAAAAAAAAGAAAAAAAAAAACAACACCATTCAGCGTAGCCAATACAAGAGGTGCATGAAAAGTCCCTCAGTCACAACCACTTTGGCGGGAAAGGCCATTGCCACAAGCAGAGTTTTCTGTCCTAGTGTTACTTGAGGGCAAGACCTGTCAGCCTGAATCAGTCTGGGCACAGCTGAAGTTGCAATGTGACTCCTCACATGTGATTACTCCTGTGTAGCCGTTTATATAATCTATGAATAATGTAGCAAAAGGTACTCGTTGTGTGGGATAAGGCTTCCCTTGTGGCTCAGCTGTGAAGAATCTGCTAATTCAGGAGGCACAGGTTTGATTTCTTTCCCCAAAATAAAATGAGTCACACAATTTTAGTTTTCCAGTGCATATACAAGTTAAGTTTCTACTATACTATGGTCTATTATGTGCAATAGTATACCTAAAAATAATTGGGTATACCTTAATTGAAAACATTTACTGTTAAAAAAATGTCAGCCAATATCTGAGTCTTCAATGAGCTATTAATCTTTTTGAAATAGCAACGTTAAAGATTATCGATCACAAATCCTAACAAATAATAATGAAGAATTTAAATATGGTGAGAATTACCACAAGGTGATACAGAGACATACAGTAAGCAAATGATGTTGGAAAAATTCCAGAAGACTTGCTCAACCCAGGACTGCCACAGATCTTCAAATTGTAAACAAGACAATATCTACCAAGAGTAATAAAGCAAAGTCCAATAAAACAGACACCTGTCCATTTCTTTAGTTACAAACTAGTATGTGTTTTCACATGGCCTAGGATCCTATCATGATGGGAGAAAGGTGATTTGTACTACACTGGCTGACTTCTATTTAAGAATACAGAACAAAAACACCATTCGGGCTTCCCTGGTGATCCAGTGGGTAAGGACACCACCTTGCAGTGCAAGGGGTGCGGGTTTGATCCCAGGCCTGGGAAGATCTCATGAGCCAAGGAGCAGCTGGACCGATGTGTCCAACTACCGAGTGCATAGGCCAGAGCTGGTGCTCTGCAGCAACAAAGGCCACTGCGATGGGAGGCCCACACAGGCCAAAGAACAAAGGTGGATGAAAATGGATGAATGAAGGACCAGTAGAAGTGGCCAAAAAAAAAAAAAAGAAAAAAAAAAACAACACCATTCAGCGTAGCCAATACAAGAGGTGCATGAAAAGTCCCTCAGTCACAACCACTTTGGCGGGAAAGGCCATTGCCACAAGCAGAGTTTTCTGTCCTAGTGTTACTTGAGGGCAAGACCTGTCAGCCTGAATCAGTCTGGGCACAGCTGAAGTTGCAATGTGACTCCTCACATGTGATTACTCCTGTGTAGCCGTTTATATAATCTATGAATAATGTAGCAAAAGGTACTCGTTGTGTAATAGGAGACTATAAGGCTTCCCTTGTGGCTCAGCTGTGAAGAATCTGCTAATTCAGGAGGCACAGGTTTGATCTCCAATCAAACCAGATCTCCCGAATCCTTAGGTCGGAAATATCCCGTGGAAAAAGAAATGGCAACCCACTCCAGTGTTCCTGCCTGGCAAATCCCATGGACAGAAGAGCCTGGCAGGCTATAGTCCATGGGGTTACAAAGAGTTGGACATGACTTAGCGGGTAACCAACAACAAAAGAGATTATATGTCAAATCCGGAGGATAATGATACACTGTCTGGCTCCCAGCAGTTATTCATTTCAGTCATATAAGGCTAATTATCCAGCAGCTTCGAGTGACACAGTTGGGGTTGATAAAAGGGGCTCCTCGAGTCCTTCACAGGGGCTTCCCTGATGTGTCAGGACCATGTCCTAGTCGACAGAACATGATAGCCATTAACTCAGAAGTTCTCCAGTGATGAGCCAGGAGAGTTCTCAAACCAACCCATCTTCACTGTATAGAAACTATCCATTATCCTTCAGAATGTATCCTTAGCATTTGCCACAGTAAATAACTCAAAGGACTCTGTGCCACTCTGCTTGCTTTCCCCAGTTACCTTGGCAGTCTTCTTTACCACTAACTTTTTCCACTAATTCACCACCTATGGCAACCTGGCTGTGACCACTCCATGTCTCTGACTGTAAAGACTGGCTCTGAAGCCTATCCTCCACTGGTTTTAAATGCATGGCTTCCTTGGACAAAGATGGAACTGACTGCTTAAATGTCTTTTGTTCTGTGTAGAACATGCCATTATATTGGTTCTCTTCTTTGTCTTTCGAATTTTCATTCCTTCAGAGTCATAACCCTCTGTCCTTCCTTTATCTCACATTTTATTTGCATCCATTGATGATTCTATTTTCTCCTTTTGATCAACTTCCCTAAGACGGTTGCATCTTACACATAAATACTCATTATTTTATGATTCTTATTTGTTACTTATAAAAGACTGACCAGGACTAAGTACATAGTAATTCACTAACTACAATTCAGTGTCTTTCCACTCAAACTGAACTCCTCTTCCATTTATTAAATTCTCTTTCTGACCATTTCATCGTTAGTCTTGTGTCTACCCTCAATTTTTAATGATTCATATTTCACTATCATTGTTCTATCCACATATCCAATACATTAAAATTCCCACCAACATTTCTTCAGTATTGACTGGCATAAACATCCATTCCATTTCACTATTTTCCTACATGTAAGGCTCTCCTGTTTCAGGACTGTTTCTTTGACCTTATCTCATGGCAGTCTACCTACAAATCCTTCTTGTTTCCATTCTGCCTTCATGCCAAACCTGATTCTGTTTCAGGACCTGAAAGGACTCCCATATGGCTGGCTCCTTCTCATCCCAAAGACTGAACTGTCACCTCTTCAGGCCTCTTTCACAGCTCAAGTAAAAGTATCCTTCTTCCCTTAACATCATCACTTTACCTATTAACATTTATATACCTGAGGATGCAACATTGCTTGTAAATATATGACAGTCCTATCATAAGTCTTCTTTTGACCATCTTTCCTTTTATTTCAACATATGGGTGAGGGGTGGTTTAGTCACTAAGTTGTGCCTAACTCTTGCAACCCATCTTCACTGTATAGAAACTATCCATTATCCTTCAGAATGTATCCTTAGCATTTGCCACAGTAAATAACTCAAAGGACTCTGTGCCACTCTGCTTGCTTTCCCCAGTTACCTTGGCAGTCTTCTTTACCACTAACTTTTTCCACTAATTCACCACCTATGGCAACCTGGCTGTGACCACTCCATGTCTCTGACTGTAAAGACTGGCTCTGAAGCCTATCCTCCACTGGTTTTAAATGCATGGCTTCCTTGGACAAAGATGGAACTGACTGCTTAAATGTCTTTTGTTCTGTGTAGAACATGCCATTATATTGGTTCTCTTCTTTGTCTTTCGAATTTTCATTCCTTCAGAGTCATAACCCTCTGTCCTTCCTTTATCTCACATTTTATTTGCATCCATTGATGATTCTATTTTCTCCTTTTGATCAACTTCCCTAAGACGGTTGCATCTTACACATAAATACTCATTATTTTATGATTCTTATTTGTTACTTATAAAAGACTGACCAGGACTAAGTACATAGTAATTCACTAACTACAATTCAGTGTCTTTCCACTCAAACTGAACTCCTCTTCCATTTATTAAATTCTCTTTCTGACCATTTCATCGTTAGTCTTGTGTCTACCCTCAATTTTTAATGATTCATATTTCACTATCATTGTTCTATCCACATATCCAATACATTAAAATTCCCACCAACATTTCTTCAGTATTGACTGGCATAAACATCCATTCCATTTCACTATTTTCCTACATGTAAGGCTCTCCTGTTTCAGGACTGTTTCTTTGACCTTATCTCATGGCAGTCTACCTACAAATCCTTCTTGTTTCCATTCTGCCTTCATGCCAAACCTGATTCTGTTTCAGGACCTGAAAGGACTCCCATATGGCTGGCTCCTTCTCATCCCAAAGACTGAACTGTCACCTCTTCAGGCCTCTTTCACACCTCAAGTAAAAGTATCCTTCTTCCCTTAACATCATCACTTTACCTATTAACATTTATATACCTGAGGATGCAACATTGCTTGTAAATATATGACAGTCCTATCATAAGTCTTCTTTTGACCATCTTTCCCTTTTATTTCAACATATGGGTGAGGGGTGGTTTAGTCACTAAGTTGTGCCTAACTCTTGCAACCCCATGGACTGTAATCTCCACGTTCTTCTGTCCATGGGTACCACTTTGACTCTTCAAAGTCCACTCCTTTCTGTCATGTACCTGACTTAGAACTCATTCCGATTCTACTGTTTGTCGGTGAGAACTTCTCCATCAACCAGACTCTCCCTTCTAATTCTCTATCCCAAACAGCTTCACGTGGTGTTTCTCACTAGGGTTGGTGGCAGAGGTACATTTTTGGAGATAAATGACTTTTGTAGAAGGATTTCTTAATTATTGATTTTCATGATAATCAATATAAATTAATAAACTCTGGATGGTGTCATGTGGAAAATCAACCTCCTCATGGGCGTTCATGTTTATCATTGATTCTGAGCTATTTGCTGAGCTTGAACACTTTCCAGCTGCTAAGAATAGAGATGGACTTAATATGTTAATCATATGTTCCAGCCAAATGAAAACCAAACAACACTCCAATGTACTAATGCACATAAAAAGTTTAGAAGTCACTTGAACAAAGTGTGGGGGAACTGAGTCATCATATGGCACAGGGTGCTATGGATGGTTGTTTTATACACACACACACGGGGTACCCTGTATCCCATAATATGTTCACGGAGACACCTTATTTCAGTGAAAACAAATCATTACATTAAATAAACGTTTAAATGATGCTTACATTTGTTTATATTTTATTTGTAAATGTATTTTCATTCAGTATTTGATTAAGAGCTATGAGTATAAAGAATGCATTTGTTGTTTCAGTCTTGCATTTAATAAAGATCACAAGTCATGGCATCAAGAAGATGTTTTCCTTTGAAGGGCAGGTGTGGGGACAAGCCTACGTAACACTAGGATCAGCTCTTCTGCCTCACAACTCCTGCCACGCTTGGCCCTGTACTGCCCCCTTACTTGCCACTTCTAGGTCTTATTCTGAACTTGGTATTTCTTTCTTTCCCTTAGTTGAACTCCTTTCTGTTGTCCACCCCCTCCGTCCACTAAAAAAAATTCCGTCTAGGCTTACATTTTCACTTCTAAAGTGGTTTCTTCACAGCCCATGAAGATCTGTCTCTTCTTGTAACTCAATACCATTCACATTTGTAGCATGCAAGCTGGTATTTTTATTCAGCAAATTACTTTTCCATACAATTTTTATCCCTTTAAAAATATTTTAAATTTCCAAAAGGCAAAGGCCTATCTTCTAATCATTCCAAAATAAAAAAAATATTTTATCCAAAAATTAAAGAACTTCTCCATCAACCAGACTCTCCTTCTAATTCTCTATCCCAAACAGCTTCACGTGGTGTTTCTCACTAGGGTTGGTGGCAGAGGTACATTTTTGGAGATAAATGACTTTTGTAGAAGGATTTCTTAATTATTGATTTTCATGATAATCAATATAAATTAATAAACTCTGGATGGTGTCATGTGGAAAATCAACCTCCTCATGGGCGTTCATGTTTATCATTGATTCTGAGCTATTTGCTGAGCTTGAACACTTTCCAGCTGCTAAGAATAGAGATGGACTTAATATGTTAATCATATGTTCCAGCCAAATGAAAACCAAACAACACTCCAATGTACTAATGCACATAAAAAGTTTAGAAGTCACTTGAACAAAGTGTGGGGGAACTGAGTCATCATATGGCACAGGGTGCTATGGATGGTTGTTTTATACACACACACACGGGGTACCCTGTATCCCATAATATGTTCACGGAGACACCTTATTTCAGTGAAAACAAATCATTACATTAAATAAACGTTTAAATGATGCTTACATTTGTTTATATTTTATTTGTAAATGTATTTTCATTCAGTATTTGATTAAGAGCTATGAGTATAAAGAATGCATTTGTTGTTTCAGTCTTGCATTTAATAAAGATCACAAGTCATGGCATCAAGAAGATGTTTTCCTTTGAAGGGCAGGTGTGGGGACAAGCCTACGTAACACTAGGATCAGCTCTTCTGCCTCACAACTCCTGCCACGCTTGGCCCTGTACTGCCCCCTTACTTGCCACTTCTAGGTCTTATTCTGAACTTGGTATTTCTTTCTTTCCCTTAGTTGAACTCCTTTCTGTTGTCCACCCCCTCCGTCCACTAAAAAAAATTCCGTCTAGGCTTACATTTTCACTTCTAAAGTGGTTTCTTCACAGCCCATGAAGATCTGTCTCTTCTTGTAACTCAATACCATTCACATTTGTAGCATGCAAGCTGGTATTTTTATTCAGCAAATTACTTTTCCATACAATTTTTATCCCTTTAAAAATATTTTAAATTTCCAAAAGGCAAAGGCCTATCTTCTAATCATTCCAAATATTTATGAGTGCTCAGAACATGTGAAAAATGAGAATATATTAATTAGTTCATAGTGTACAAAACATACCAGGCAATGGAAGAGAGCAGTAAAGACATACCCAAAAGTTAACCAGCTTTTCTAGGTTAAGTTCAATAAAGATGTGGACAGAGAGGAAGCAAGCATGATTTCAAGAACAGTTATTAACTAATGAAAGAAGGCCGTGCTCCACGGATACACAGGAGAAACAGCTCCAGGACACTGTCTTCTCCTGAAAAGAATCTGCATACAAACATTATCGCGAATATGATCCTTTACTCTCTCCCTCCTATGCCTCCTTTGAGAGAGAACAATACCTGAGAAAAGATGAACGTCATCTAGCCTACTTTCTGGCATAGAGTAAGAAGTCAACAAAACTGTTCTAAAATAAAACAAAAAAGCAAAAATAGCAATAAATACAAAACTTTCATCACTGAATGAGAAGTACTTTCTTTTTTTTTTCTTCAAGTCTGGTATAAAAAGCATGTGTTTCTTTCATAATCAGAAACCCAGATTTGAGAAACAGTGCATTGTGTATACATAAAGTCCAAACTGGTTCAAAAATACAGAAGCACAACAATGACAATGAAGTGCCTGACATCATTTATTTCCATGTTATAGATACTGCCTGTCTCAGAATTTTGGTCTCCCTCCTGGTTACAGTGAATCATAAATTCAGGAATTAAATATGTTTTAACTCTTGAGTCTGGACAATGCTACACTATGTAGGTTAAGCTGCTCTGAAAGTTAAATATATCTTTCATGGCCTATGAATGACTAAAAATAAAAAAAGATTTAGAAATTTGTATTTGAAGCCTTTCCACGATTTAATCTTTCTACTTTCATTAACATGGGTACCTTCAACAATCACATCTTGATTACAGAATTGTTTTTATCCAGGTGCACTGTCTGCAGACCAGATTTCCTTGGTCAAGAAGATGGTACATAATACATCATTTTATCAAATAATCTTCTAGGCAATCTATAAAAACACAAAATTTCTTACTGAAAATGGTTTTAATATTCTTAGTTATAAAGATTGACCCAGTATGTTTCATAATGTCAAATAAAAAAAGTAATTGAACAAAGAACCCTGCACATCTGGTAGCTGGTCAGGAAGAAGCAGTGATTTCCATGTGTATTAACCATATGTTTCCATACTTTTTATAGGAAATGGACAGACATAGACCTTGAAATGGTTTAGTTTAGAAAAAATTTAAGAATTAAATCAGTTTTAGTTGAGTGATAAAGATTTAGTCTTTAGGTTCAGTCAAGTGATAAACAATTATATATATTTGTTTGTTTATGTGGTCTGCCTTCCATACCAAAAAAATAACTTGCCTTACAGAAACATGACATGTAACAGTATAAACATAAAAAATTCCTTTTACTAAAAAAACTTTCCACTCAGCGTGAACTTGTTAGAGATGATTCCCCAACAGAGACAGGATGAATTACTTAACACATCTGGAGAAACCTATCACACTATACAGAGAACAAATAAAGTTCTATTTATTTTTTAGATTAACTAAAGATGCAAATGAAGAATACTTGCACCTAACACAAGAAGATGCTAAGAAGAAAATTACTATAAATAAGAACTTCATTCTGTGAAAAAATGTTGTATTCAAGATATCAACTACATCAAAGAAGTTTGTGTATTTATAGTCAATAATGAAATACGTAAACAGAAGATGCAAAGATCTTTTGAAAGTCAAGAAACCATGTTATAGATACTGCCTGTCTCAGAATTTTGGTCTCCCTCCTGGTTACAGTGAATCATAAATTCAGGAATTAAATATGTTTTAACTCTTGAGTCTGGACAATGCTACACTATGTAGGTTAAGCTGCTCTGAAAGTTAAATATATCTTTCATGGCCTATGAATGACTAAAAATAAAAAAAGATTTAGAAATTTGTATTTGAAGCCTTTCCACGATTTAATCTTTCTACTTTCATTAACATGGGTACCTTCAACAATCACATCTTGATTACAGAATTGTTTTTATCCAGGTGCACTGTCTGCAGACCAGATTTCCTTGGTCAAGAAGATGGTACATAGTACATCATTTTATCAAATAATCTTCTAGGCAATCTATAAAAACACAAAATTTCTTACTGAAAATGGTTTTAATATTCTTAGTTATAAAGATTGACCCAGTATGTTTCATAATGTCAAATAAAAAAAGTAATTGAACAAAGAACCCTGCACATCTGGTAGCTGGTCAGGAAGAAGCAGTGATTTCCATGTGTATCAACCATATGTTTCCATACTTTTTATAGGAAATGGACAGACATAGACCTTGAAATGGTTTAGTTTAGAAAAAATTTAAGAATTAAATCAGTTTTAGTTGAGTGATAAAGATTTAGTCTTTAGGTTCAGTCAAGTGATAAACAATTATATATATTTGTTTGTTTATGTGGTCTGCCTTCCATACCAAAAAAATAACTTGCCTTACAGAAACATGACATGTAACAGTATAAACATAAAAAATTCCTTTTACTAAAAAAACTTTCCACTCAGCGTGAACTTGTTAGAGATGATTCCCCAACAGAGACAGGATGAATTACTTAACACATCTGGAGAAACCTATCACACTATACAGAGAACAAATAAAGTTCTATTTATTTTTTAGATTAACTAAAGATGCAAATGAAGAATACTTGCACCTAACACAAGAAGATGCTAAGAAGAAAATTACTATAAATAAGAACTTCATTCTGTGAAAAAATGTTGTATTCAAGATATCAACTACATCAAAGAAGTTTGTGTATTTATAGTCAATAATGAAATACGTAAACAGAAGATGCAAAGATCTTTTGAAAGTCAAGAAAGAGAAATAAAAAGTGAAATGGAAAAGTTTAAAAATATGTAATTTGGAAATAGAATTTCATAAGTATTTTCTAAGTATGCAAAGTCAATGTCAAACCTTACTAGTAATTTTAGAAATGCAAATTAAACAAGATACTACATTGTACCCAGAAGAAAGGCAAAACTGAGGAAATACCACATATAGGTGAGGCTATTGGGAAATGGGAACTCACATGAATTGCTTTGAGAGCGCAGATGGTGCAGAAATTCTGGAAGGCAAGCTGACAATAGTCACCAAGATGAAGGATGGTGACAGACAATAATTTAGAAATTTCCACTCAGTTTATAAGGGGTTACTTACAGAGATGATCATTAAAGATGTGGTAGTGGGAATTAATGACACTCTTGGATCACTTGTAGGGAAACACATCAATTAGGAGCAACAAATGCACACTGTAGCACGAGGAGTTGTCAGAAACAATAAAACAGAGATGTACACAGAACAGTGATAAACCATGCAAACGTAGTGCTGACTTCAAAAAAGGGGAAGCAGAGGAAGATCCATAACACAATACATTCATTTTCACAGCTCACATATACTAAAAATGTTATATACCTGTTCAGTATACAAATGTAGCATTGGACATACTCCAGTCCTTACAGTGGATGCATACAGGTAAGAAAGGATGAAAGTGGAGAAAAATAAAGTCAAACAAAAGAGATCTGTGCAAATTGATCAAGACCATGTGCTATAAAATAAGAAAAATGTTTAAATTATCAAACTGAAATCAAAAATAACAAGCAAAAAGCAAAACAAACAAATGAAAACTCCCATTTTTTGTCATGATTATCCTGGTTTGGCAAACAATAAACTAGGTTGTTTGTAAGATCTGTTCATGCTCTAGAAGATTATAATCATATACTTTTAGAAATACCGCTAGAAAATAAATCGTAGCTTAAGAGTAATATTTTATTGAAATGTTCTATAGATAAGAATAGCAGGATGATCAGGATGAAGGGAATAAGAGGTCAGAGGATGAAAGCAAAGATAATGTTTGAACACAAAAATGCACAGCATAAGGCTACTCTACTTGGAGCTACTCTAATTTGAGTACTAACTCAAAACTGAATTTCCTAGTGATCCAAGGAAGGTGGAAAGTCAAGAAGAGAAATAAAAAGTGAAATGGAAAAGTTTAAAATATGTAATTTGGAAATAGAATTTCATAAGTATTTTCTAAGTATGCAAAGTCAATGTCAAACCTTACTAGTAATTTTAGAAATGCAAATTAAACAAGATACTACATTGTACCCAGAAGAAAGGCAAAACTGAGGAAATACCACATATAGGTGAGGCTATTGGGAAATGGGAACTCACATGAATTGCTTTGAGAGCGCAGATGGTGCAGAAATTCTGGAAGGCAAGCTGACAATAGTCACCAAGATGAAGGATGGTGACAGACAATAATTTAGAAATTTCCACTCAGTTTATAAGGGGTTACTTACAGAGATGATCATTAAAGATGTGGTAGTGGGAATTAATGACACTCTTGGATCACTTGTAGGGAAACACATCAATTAGGAGCAACAAATGCACACTGTAGCACGAGGAGTTGTCAGAAACAATAAAACAGAGATGTACACAGAACAGTGATAAACCATGCAAACGTAGTGCTGACTTCAAAAAGGAGAAGCAGAGGAAGATCCATAACACAATACATTCATTTTCACAGCTCACATATACTAAAAATGTTATATACCTGTTCAGTATACAAATGTAGCATTGGACATACTCCAGTCCTTACAGTGGATGCATACAGGTAAGAAAGGATGAAAGTGGAGAAAAATAAAGTCAAACAAAAGAGATCTGTGCAAATTGATCAAGACCATGTGCTATAAAATAAGAAAAATGTTTAAATTATCAAACTGAAATCAAAAATAACAAGCAAAAAGCAAAACAAACAAATGAAAACTCCCATTTTTTGTCATGATTATCCTGGTTTGGCAAACAATAAACTAGGTTGTTTGTAAGATCTGTTCATGCTCTAGAAGATTATAATCATATACTTTTAGAAATACCGCTAGAAAATAAATCGTAGCTTAAGAGTAATATTTTATTGAAATGTTCTATAGATAAGAATAGCAGGATGATCAGGATGAAGGGAATAAGAGGTCAGAGGATGAAAGCAAAGATAATGTTTGAACACAAAAATGCACAGCATAAGGCTACTCTACTTGGAGCTACTCTAATTTGAGTACTAACTCAAAACTGAATTTCCTAGTGATCCAAGGAAGGTGGAAAGTGTGATAAATTTGGAGATACAAGTGTCTCTAAAATATACTTTTTAAAGTACTTCTGCATTGCCATACTACTTTGTTTAGTCAGATGTCCAGAGTCAGTTGCTCTCAGTGGGATAAAACAGATCTGGATCAGATTCCACAGATCTAAGAGACATGTTTAATTATCAAAGATGTTTAGCATTCTCTTGGAAAATTAACAGAAGAGAGTTCTATCTGAAACTCTAGATCTATTCTTACTATCACAAAGTTAGTTTATATTTTCCTTTCATACAACAGAAATTGTCTTTTTGCCATTGCAAAGGAAAAATAAAATTAATAAGCTAAACTGCTAATTACTCCAGAACTAAAATATGTGGCATACAACATTAAAAAAACATGCTTACAAAGGTTAAAAAACATTAAGTTCTGAATATTTACCTGTAAAGAGTTACTACTTTCAAAAAGATGACCATTTTTTTTTTTTTAAAGACTGAAGAAGAAACATCAAAACTACTAAACAGATGTTTCAAATGAGGCAAAGGGTTCATGCACTTTAATGTTATGACAACAAGAAAAATAAATATTATTCATGTGGAACAAAGCCAATGCTTTCAAAACATGTAAATAAAGACAGAAATGTAAACTTATGGCTGTCATTGATCCCTGCCATGGATTAGCTAACACTGGTGAAGGTCAAGAAAACATGAATCATCTAGTAATCAAGATGGCAGAATGAAAATTAGATTTTACTTCAAAAGTCTCCTAGTTTTGATAACATAATGCGACTGCAACATTTGTGTATTTTTCTTTCATTTTCATAAGATAAGCTATCTCCATAACGTACTGGCTTATCAATAAGAACATGCTTCCACGGAAGCTGTACAACTAAGCTACCTGGAAGGAACCAATGATTGATACATTAATCATGCCTCTTAGATTTCTCAGCAAAATTTAAAATGATTTTTATGGATTTATCCTATATATAGGATATATCCTATATATCCTATAATTTTTATGGATTTATCCTATTATATTTATCCTAAATATAATATCCTATATTTTTATGGATTCAGGTGGTCTGAAAACAAAGTTGAGAAGTGACAATTTTGGGTACACAGTAAAAAAAAAAATGGGAAAGTGAAATTGAAGTTTTTGAGTTTGATGTCAATTTACTCTTGAATTTTCTATCATAAACATGCATATTTTTCTATAATAAACATGTATTATGTAAGCAGTCTATGCAGTGCATACAACTGATACTTTATTTTTAAGACACACAAACACACAAAAGTAGTTTCCTTTAAATAGAGAACCTCCAATGGAAAGATCAACAAGGATTAAGGAGAAAATAAATCTTCCATGCTCACCAATGGATAAATTATGACTGTGGTCCTATAAGCCAGCAGCCAACTGGCCTGCCTTATACCACCTTGGCATGGACATGAGAATATCCGACGTATCTCGAGACTGCTCCAAAATCTCATTGGGGATTTATGAACTCAACTCCTTCCTAGAACCTCATCTTGTTCACAGTGTCTTTGGAATGCACAATAGTTTTGTCAGTAAAGAAAAAAATCCAAAATAATACATTCCAAGAAAATATTCACCTTGCTTGGTTTTCCTGAAACTCATTCCAATGAAATTACAGTGCTGAGCACAAAAGGAGGGCTTGGTTCTCCATGAAAACATTTTTGTCCAAAATCAGAGGTCAATAGATTTCCTATAAAGAGCTATAAAGCAAAGACTGTGCAGTTTGTATGTCGTGTGGTCTTTCCTATAAGTATTCAACTGCAGTGGTAGCATGAAAACAGTCACAGACACAAGGTAAACAAATCAGCATGGCAGTCATCAAATAAAATTTTATTTATAAAAAAGACTGAGATTTGGACCCCCAGATTGTACTCTGCCAGCTTCTTCTTTAAATCATTGGCAAAGTTCAAAGGATTATTTTATTTTCAGGTTAAAAATAATATATTCCAAAATTAAAGACATTCAAAATAAAGACCATATTAAGAGTAGCTATACTAATCTCCTGAATACCTTTGGCATGATAGGTGAAAATTACAAAGTGGGCTAATAAAGATTTAAACCTAAGGAAATCAATGCATATATGTTTTTCCTCAATTATTAGTTTTAAAATACAGTGCTCATGCATTTTACAGAACGAGAACTACATGGAGAAAAAAATTCAATTGTACAACCACATGCCTTAGGAAGTATGGATACTTGCCCTTCAGGATGTTACTCAGAACTAAATTTTTAAAAATCATTTTGGAAGCTTATAAATTCAAATACATGGAATTACAGAAATTTGAGAATTCACAAAGTAGGGTATATCACTTCAGGGTGATTTAGCAGTGTTTCTATCAGTTTTTTTTTTTTTTCTTTCGCAGTCACACATACTTTGTATCTTCTTCATATAAGGAAGATTTGAGCTATATTCCACATTAAAATGATATGCAGAAATATATATGACTACCTAATTCAAATAACTATAGAAGGATAGTGGAATTGCTAAACTTGGATTTTGTGGATGAAATCATTTTATCCACATACATAAAATATTTTCTTTTCTCGCCAGTTCAGAGAATGGGGGGGAGGGGTCTCCTCTTCCTTTCTTATAATCCATCCTGTCACTTTTGTTTGCAATGTTAGTCTCTCTCCCATACTTTTCATCTTGCTTCATCACTGAGTGACACATTTTTTTTCTCTATGGCTATTTTCCTTTTACCTCTAAACATGACCAAGCCAAAAAAAAAAGCAGATGTTCTCTCAACTCTCGTCTCCTATTGACCTCTCTCAAGTTTCTCATCCAAACTTTCAGGTGGAGAACTCTATACTAGCTGTTTCTAATCCCACACAACCCCATGCTTCATCCACTCAGACTCACGTTTTAAACTGTTGTGATGGCTCCTAGTTTAAGCATTCCAGTGAACATTCTCACTAGAGCCTGGACGCTTACTGTATGAATTTTTCCCAGGGTGCTCTTTGTTACTTCATCTTTAGCCAATGTCTTTTCTCTGAGTTCTATTATATCATTTTCCCAACTCCACCACCTTATTTCCTCAAACTATACTAGTACAGTGGTACTTAGCATTTGTGTACTAAAATTTTTAAAAAATATTCCAAAATTAAAGACATTCAAAATAAAGACCATATTAAGAGTAGCTATACTAATCTCCTGAATACCTTTGGCATGATAGGTGAAAATTACAAAGTGGGCTAATAAAGATTTAAACCTAAGGAAATCAATGCATATATGTTTTTCCTCAATTATTAGTTTTAAAATACAGTGCTCATGCATTTTACAGAACGAGAACTACATGGAGAAAAAAATTCAATTGTACAACCACATGCCTTAGGAAGTATGGATACTTGCCCTTCAGGATGTTACTCAGAACTAAATTTTTAAAAATCATTTTGGAAGCTTATAAATTCAAATACATGGAATTACAGAAATTTGAGAATTCACAAAGTAGGGTATATCACTTCAGGGTGATTTAGCAGTGTTTCTATCAGTTTTTTTTTTTTTTCTTTCGCAGTCACACATACTTTGTATCTTCTTCATATAAGGAAGATTTGAGCTATATTCCACATTAAAATGATATGCAGAAATATATATGACTACCTAATTCAAATAACTATAGAAGGATAGTGGAATTGCTAAACTTGGATTTTGTGGATGAAATCATTTTATCCACATACATAAAATATTTTCTTTTCTCGCCAGTTCAGAGAATGGGGGGGAGGGGTCTCCTCTTCCTTTCTTATAATCCATCCTGTCACTTTTGTTTGCAATGTTAGTCTCTCTCCCATACTTTTCATCTTGCTTCATCACTGAGTGACACATTTTTTTTCTCTATGGCTATTTTCCTTTTACCTCTAAACATGACCAAGCCAAAAAAAAAAGCAGATGTTCTCTCAACTCTCGTCTCCTATTGACCTCTCTCAAGTTTCTCATCCAAACTTTCAGGTGGAGAACTCTATACTAGCTGTTTCTAATCCCACACAACCCCATGCTTCATCCACTCAGACTCACGTTTTAAACTGTTGTGATGGCTCCTAGTTTAAGCATTCCAGTGAACATTCTCACTAGAGCCTGGACGCTTACTGTATGAATTTTTCCCAGGGTGCTCTTTGTTACTTCATCTTTAGCCAATGTCTTTTCTCTGAGTTCTATTATATCATTTTCCCAACTCCACCACCTTATTTCCTCAAACTATACTAGTACAGTGGTACTTAGCATTTGTGTACTTTGCATCAGTTACACAAATGCACAAAATAATACTAACTGCCACAGAAAAATGTTACAAGTTTTAAATAAACATATAAAACACTAGCACAGGGTACATACGCTCGAAATGAACACTAAAATTTTTACTTGTTTTTCTAACAATTTTACTCATCATCTTTTAGACGTTTTTCTTCTCCTAACTTTCCTTAAATGTGTGCTTGCTCCTCGTTTCTAGCCTTAGTTCACATGCTTCTCATTTATTCATTCTCCAAAGTAGGCTATGGCAGTTGCAGGCACCACTGCGCTGTAACTAAGAGCTGAAAGAGTTGAAGGCAGAATGTCTGGCTCAAATTCAGACTGATTTCATAGGCTATGTGAGATTATGCAAGGAATTCAATCTCTGTGCTTCAGTTTCCTTAAATATAAAGTGGGAACAATAGGGCTTCCCCTGGTGGTCCAGTGGGTAAAAACATCGCCTTGCAGTGCAAGGGGTGCCTGTTCGATCCCTGGCCTGGGAAGATCCCACATGTTGCGGAGTGGCTGGACTGATGTGTCCAATTACCGAGCTGGAGCTCTGGCGTGCGTGGGCCCAGAGCTGGTGCTCTGCGACGACAGAGGCCACCGCGATGGGAGGCCCACAGGAGCCAAAAGAACAAAGACGGATGAAAATAGAGAAATGAAAGACCAACAGAAGTGGCCCGCCTGTCCCCCTCCTTCCGCACCCTCCCCAAAAAAAGATTAAAAAAAAAAGTGGGAACAATAATACTATCTATATTATCAGGCTGCTGCAATAATTAAAAGCATAACTATATGTAAAATTCTTAGGACAGTGCCAGGCACATAATAAGGCATATTTAAATGCTATGTTTACTGTATTATTCTTACTATTATTATCTCCATGAATTTATTGCTTCTTTGCTGATGTCTCTCTCTCATCTCTTGGCATTCCAAATCTTTCTTTTGGGCTTTTCCCCTATAAACGCTCTTTGTTACTTCATCTTTAGCCAATGTCTTTTCTCTGAGTTCTATTATATCATTTTCCCAACTCCACCACCTTATTTCCTCAAACTATACTAGTACAGTGGTACTTAGCATTTGTGTACTTTGCATCAGTTACACAAATGCACAAAATAATACTAACTGCCACAGAAAAATGTTACAAGTTTTAAATAAACATATAAAACACTAGCACAGGGTACATACGCTCGAAATGAACACTAAAATTTTTACTTGTTTTTCTAACAATTTTACTCATCATCTTTTAGACGTTTTTCTTCTCCTAACTTTCCTTAAATGTGTGCTTGCTCCTCGTTTCTAGCCTTAGTTCACATGCTTCTCATTTATTCATTCTCCAAAGTAGGCTATGGCAGTTGCAGGCACCACTGCGCTGTAACTAAGAGCTGAAAGAGTTGAAGGCAGAATGTCTGGCTCAAATTCAGACTGATTTCATAGGCTATGTGAGATTATGCAAGGAATTCAATCTCTGTGCTTCAGTTTCCTTAAATATAAAGTGGGAACAATAGGGCTTCCCCTGGTGGTCCAGTGGGTAAAAACATCGCCTTGCAGTGCAAGGGGTGCCTGTTCGATCCCTGGCCTGGGAAGATCCCACATGTTGCGGAGTGGCTGGACTGATGTGTCCAATTACCGAGCTGGAGCTCTGGCGTGCGTGGGCCCAGAGCTGGTGCTCTGCGATGACAGTGGCCACCGCGATGAGAGGCCCACAGGAGCCAAAAGAACAAAGATGGATGAAAAACAGAGAAATGAAAGACCAATAGAAGTGGCCCGCCCATCCCCCTCCCTCCCCACCCACTCCCCCAAAAAAAGATTAAAAAAAAAAGTGGGAACAATAATACTATCTATATTATCAGGCTGCTGCAATAATTAAAAGCATAACTATATGTAAAATTCTTAGGACAGTGCCAGGCACATAATAAGGCATATTTAAATGCTATGTTTACTGTATTATTCTTACTATTATTATCTCCATGAATTTATTGCTTCTTTGCTGATGTCTCTCTCTCATCTCTTGGCATTCCAAATCTTTCTTTTGGGCTTTATATTCCCAAGCGTATACCAGAAGGACAGCTCTATCTGCATGCTTTACAGGAGCCCCTATTCAGTACAGCCAAAACTGAACTCTTCCTTTTCTCCATACATTCTTGGAATCATATCTTTGCATAGTCAACCACAGAATGACCCAAATCAGGAACAGGTGAACCATTTATCATTTCTCTCAAATATCATTTGCACTCAATGTTATCTGTCTTCTTCCTTCCTATTACCACTGTTCAGTTTGGCCAAAATTTTTTCATTTGACTACTGAAACACCTTCTTAAATGTCCTTGACATCCTGCTTATCCTCCAAGCCGGTAAGCTAGTTTCTAATGTGTCTAAATAGTTTGTCTAAGGCATTCTCACTAGTTTATAGATAAAGCAAAATGGTGCCTTGATAGATCTACTCATTCTGCATCCTCATATCCACCACAGTTTAGAAAAGGCAGAGGAACCAGAGACCAAACTGCCAACATTCTCTGTATAGAGAAAGCAAGTGAATTTCAGAAAAACATCTACCTCTGTTTTATCGACTATGCTAAAGTCTTTGACTGTGTGGATCATTACAAACTATGGAAAGCTCTTAAAGGGATGGGAGTACTAGACCATCTTTCTTGTCTCCTGAGAAACCTGTATGCAGGTCGAGAAGCAACAGTTAGAACCCTGTATGGAATGACTGGTTCAAGATCGAGAAAGGAGTGGCAGGGTTTATCCCTATCTGTGCTGAGCACATTGTGAGAAATGCCAGGCTGGAAGAGTCATAAGCTGGAATCAAGATAGCAGAAGAAACATCAACAGTCTCAGATATGCAGATGATACCACTCTAATGGCAGAAAGTGAAGAGGAACTAAAGAGCCTCTTGATGAGCGTGGAGGACAAGAGTGGAAGAGCCAGCTTAAGACTAAATATTAAAGAAACTAAGATCACGGCAGTTGGCCCCATTACTTCATGGCCACTAGAAGGGAAGAGGTGGAAGTAGTGACAGATTTCCTCTTCTTGGGCTCTAAAACTCACTGTGGGTGTGAGTGACAGTGTGTTGAAAAGCAGAGACATTATTACTCTGCTGACTAAGGTCTGTGTAGTCAAGGCTATTGTCTTCCCAGTGGGTCACGTACACTTGTGAGAATTGGACCATAAAGAAGGCTGAGTGACAAAGAATTGACGCCTTTGAGTTGTGGTGTTGGAGAAAGCTCCTGAAAGTCCCTAGGAGAGTAAGGAGATCAAAGCAGTCAATCTTAAGGGAAATCAATCCTGAATACTCACTGGAAGGACTGACACTGAAGCTGAAGCTCTAGTATTCTGGGCATCTTATGTGAACAGAAACTCATTTGAAAAGTCCCTGATAATGGGAAGGATTGAGGGCAAAGAAGAAGGGGAATCAGAGGATGAGACGGCTGGGCAGCATCACTGCTGCAATGGACATGAACTTGGGCAAACTTTGGGAGATGGTAAGGGATAGGGAGGCCTGGTGTGCTGCAGGCCATGAGGTTGCAGAGTTGGACATGATAGATCTACTCATTCTGCATCCTCATATCCACCACAGTTTAGAAAAGGCAGAGGAACCAGAGACCAAACTGCCAACATTCTCTGTATAGAGAAAGCAAGTGAATTTCAGAAAAACATCTACCTCTGTTTTATCGACTATGCTAAAGTCTTTGACTGTGTGGATCATTACAAACTATGGAAAGCTCTTAAAGGGATGGGAGTACTAGACCATCTTTCTTGTCTCCTGAGAAACCTGTATGCAGGTCGAGAAGCAACAGTTAGAACCCTGTATGGAATGACTGGTTCAAGATCGAGAAAGGAGTGGCAGGGTTTATCCCTATCTGTGCTGAGCACATTGTGAGAAATGCCAGGCTGGAAGAGTCATAAGCTGGAATCAAGATAGCAGAAGAAACATCAACAGTCTCAGATATGCAGATGATACCACTCTAATGGCAGAAAGTGAAGAGGAACTAAAGAGCCTCTTGATGAGCGTGGAGGACAAGAGTGGAAGAGCCAGCTTAAGACTAAATATTAAAGAAACTAAGATCACGGCAGTTGGCCCCATTACTTCATGGCCACTAGAAGGGAAGAGGTGGAAGTAGTGACAGATTTCCTCTTCTTGGGCTCTAAAACTCACTGTGGGTGTGAGTGACAGTGTGTTGAAAAGCAGAGACATTATTACTCTGCTGACTAAGGTCTGTGTAGTCAAGGCTATTGTCTTCCCAGTGGGTCACGTACACTTGTGAGAATTGGACCATAAAGAAGGCTGAGTGACAAAGAATTGACGCCTTTGAGTTGTGGTGTTGGAGAAAGCTCCTGAAAGTCCCTAGGAGAGTAAGGAGATCAAAGCAGTCAATCTTAAGGGAAATCAATCCTGAATACTCACTGGAAGGACTGACACTGAAGCTGAAGCTCTAGTATTCTGGGCATCTTATGTGAACAGAAACTCATTTGAAAAGTCCCTGATAATGGGAAGGATTGAGGGCAAAGAAGAAGGGGAATCAGAGGATGAGACGGCTGGGCAGCATCACTGCTGCAATGGACATGAACTTGGGCAAACTTTGGGAGATGGTAAGGGATAGGGAGGCCTGGTGTGCTGCAGGCCATGAGGTTGCAGAGTTGGACATGACTGGGCAACTGAACATCAACACTGCCACCACAGATCTACATCAACTGTTTTGTGTCTCTTCTCCAGCAATATATGTTCATAGCACTCTGCTAGTTGGCTTTTACTTATGCATTCAGACAGGCCGCAAATGTCACCTCTGCCTTGAATCTTTTCCTAATTGTCCATCATGACATCTGCATTCTTGACCTTTTGGTTGAGGTAACTTTCTTCCCTTCTTGTTTTACAAACTGGGGAAAAGAGGCCATATACTGTATAACATATTATAACAAAATAATACAATTATCTGTTTACATTATTATATTCACTATAGGGCTAGAGAGTTCAAAGGGCTAAGACAATGACTTGATCATCACCTAGTAAAGTAGGCTCTGAGTGAATACTTATTGAATGAATACACTAATTTTAGACACATAAATAGGGTAAGCAGAAGGTTGAAAAAGTATTCCATCTGAGATGTTATACAGCCTCTCTAGTTTTCAGTAATAGCAAAGAGTATATGTGAAGCACTTGCTATCATGTGGATGAGGCGGCCACCTGCCCACCCTTTGACACAGCAGGTTAAAGGCACCCTGATAGTTACTGTGGTGTCACTGGACGTAAAGATGCATGTTATTATCACCTCAGGGATTACCTGCTTCCACCTTCACCCCATCTCCACATGCTATGGTCTTACTACCATAACCAAAGGGATCTTTTGTAAAACCAAATTTTGATAATATCATAGTTCTGCTAAAAACTATCCCATGGTTTTCTACTGATTTCAGAGTGAAAACCAAAGCGCTTAACAAGGACTTACAAATCCCTGAGTTGGCCCTTCATCTTAACCTTTTTTTTTTGTTTTGACTCAGTTTATTAGTTTCCTTCCTGCTCCTCCTTCTCCACCCATGCTGCCCTCCACTCTGATGCTCTCTATTCACATCAGAGGCCCTCCTGATGAAACAGGACCTTGGCACCTGCTGTTCCCACTGTCAAGAAAGTTGTTACCCAACACTGTCATATGGTCCATTACCTCACCTCTTTCAAGTCATTTCCAAACGTCACACTGTTACTGAAATTCTTAGTATGGTCTTCTGCAACCAACCATTTTAAATTGCAACCGTACCTGCATGAAGCCTGTCTTGTCTTTTTCTCTTTACTGTTCTCTGACACATTAAATGCCCTTATTTAGCTATATTATTATTATTACTATCTTTCACTGTGTTCCAGGGTACAAGTTCTATGAAAGCAGGACACAGTAGGTGCTCATTAAATAATTTTCAAATAAACGAACACTTATTTTAGTTAAAAATTCTAGGAAATGAGGCCGAGAGCTCTGAGTTTTATATCTGACTTTCTTCCCTTCTTGTTTTACAAACTGGGGAAAAGAGGCCATATACTGTATAACATATTATAACAAAATAATACAATTATCTGTTTACATTATTATATTCACTATAGGGCTAGAGAGTTCAAAGGGCTAAGACAATGACTTGATCATCACCTAGTAAAGTAGGCTCTGAGTGAATACTTATTGAATGAATACACTAATTTTAGACACATAAATAGGGTAAGCAGAAGGTTGAAAAAGTATTCCATCTGAGATGTTATACAGCCTCTCTAGTTTTCAGTAATAGCAAAGAGTATATGTGAAGCACTTGCTATCATGTGGATGAGGCGGCCACCTGCCCACCCTTTGACACAGCAGGTTAAAGGCACCCTGATAGTTACTGTGGTGTCACTGGACGTAAAGATGCATGTTATTATCACCTCAGGGATTACCTGCTTCCACCTTCACCCCATCTCCACATGCTATGGTCTTACTACCATAACCAAAGGGATCTTTTGTAAAACCAAATTTTGATAATATCATAGTTCTGCTAAAAACTATCCCATGGTTTTCTACTGATTTCAGAGTGAAAACCAAAGCGCTTAACAAGGACTTACAAATCCCTGAGTTGGCCCTTCATCTTAACCTTTTTTTTTTGTTTTGACTCAGTTTATTAGTTTCCTTCCTGCTCCTCCTTCTCCACCCATGCTGCCCTCCACTCTGATGCTCTCTATTCACATCAGAGGCCCTCCTGATGAAACAGGACCTTGGCACCTGCTGTTCCCACTGTCAAGAAAGTTGTTACCCAACACTGTCATATGGTCCATTACCTCACCTCTTTCAAGTCATTTCCAAACGTCACACTGTTACTGAAATTCTTAGTATGGTCTTCTGCAACCAACCATTTTAAATTGCAACCGTACCTGCATGAAGCCTGTCTTGTCTTTTTCTCTTTACTGTTCTCTGACACATTAAATGCCCTTATTTAGCTATATTATTATTATTACTATCTTTCACTGTGTTCCAGGGTACAAGTTCTATGAAAGCAGGACACAGTAGGTGCTCATTAAATAATTTTCAAATAAACGAACACTTATTTTAGTTAAAAATTCTAGGAAATGAGGCCGAGAGCTCTGAGTTTTATATCTACACAGGCTCAAATGATACAGCACACTTACTCAAATGAAACACACTTTGCTAGAGAATCCTTCTACCAACTGGATGAATGGAGTGACTTAGCACAAAATCCTGACAAGGCAATTTGATACTGGAAATGCACTGATGTATGCACTGTGTAATAATGATTTCTGGTGTCATTGGGAACTGTTTAAATTATTGGCAGGTTCTGAGACATATAAACATAAAGAAAATGCCTCTGACACCAAAGCTATAGTGGCATATTCCAATATACACTGTTGGAAAAATAAAATATATATATTTTCCATTTGCCCCATACTTATCCCAGAGCATGTAGAACTGCATTTTGAATACTTCAGAAGATTGTGTAATTTAGTAGAAAAAAACTAAGAGATCTGGATGTGAATCTACTTTCTTAGCCTTGAGTAACTAGGATTACTAGTGATCAAACATCCTGTGTCTCAATGATCATCTATAAATATCTTTT
The DNA here is from genome assembly GCA_022376925.1 of Tragulus kanchil. Lineage (NCBI taxonomy): Eukaryota > Metazoa > Chordata > Mammalia > Artiodactyla > Tragulidae > Tragulus > Tragulus kanchil. The sequence continues at coordinate 97,445,307 of JAIOJX010000030.1, forward strand.
TTAGAATAAACTGGTACATTTTATAAAATGTGTATAGCAAATTCCTAGTTACTTGGCTAATGAAGAAATGTGAAGCAGCTCAGCTTGGGAGTCAGGAATACTGAGTGCAAACCTTGGGTCTATAGCAGCCTTTGTTTATGAGCTCTACCTCTCTGAGTTTTAGTTTCTGCATTTGTAAGATAAGGATTATCATGTCCAAGATGCAGCTGTGATATACAGGAACAATAAGGCGAGGCACCTCCATCGGGTTCTATAGGCAGTAGATGCACACTTAAAAACAGCCTCATCTCTCAAGTTCCTTCTATGAAGTCTTCTCCCCACAGACTGTCATCATAATGGACACACACACCATAATTAACCAGGTCATCAATTGAAGGGGAAATGCTCCCTTATGAAGGACTTATAAATTAGGCTTTCCATAAACATTTCTGGAATTATAAAATGTCTACCTGATAGCTCTTTTTTACTGTTCTCTGACACATTAAATGCCCTTATTTAGCTATTATTATTATTACTATCTTTCACTGTGTTCCAGGGTACAAGTTCTATGAAAGCAGGACACAGTAGGTGCTCATTAAATAATTTTCAAATAAACGAACACTTATTTTAGTTAAAAATTCTAGGAAATGAGGCCGAGAGCTCTGAGTTTTATATCTACACAGGCTCAAATGATACAGCACACTTACTCAAATGAAACACACTTTGCTAGAGAATCCTTCTACCAACTGGATGAATGGAGTGACTTAGCACAAAATCCTGACAAGGCAATTTGATACTGGAAATGCACTGATGTATGCACTGTGTAATAATGATTTCTGGTGTCATTGGGAACTGTTTAAATTATTGGCAGGTTCTGAGACATATAAACATAAAGAAAATGCCTCTGACACCAAAGCTATAGTGGCATATTCCAATATACACTGTTGGAAAAATAAAATATATATATTTTCCATTTGCCCCATACTTATCCCAGAGCATGTAGAACTGCATTTTGAATACTTCAGAAGATTGTGTAATTTAGTAGAAAAACTAAGAGATCTGGATGTGAATCTACTTTCTTAGCCTTGAGTAACTAGGATTACTAGTGATCAAACATCCTGTGTCTCAATGATCATCTATAAATATCTTTTTTAGAATAAACTGGTACATTTTATAAAATGTGTATAGCAAATTCCTAGTTACTTGGCTAATGAAGAAATGTGAAGCAGCTCAGCTTGGGAGTCAGGAATACTGAGTGCAAACCTTGGGTCTATAGCAGCCTTTGTTTATGAGCTCTACCTCTCTGAGTTTTAGTTTCTGCATTTGTAAGATAAGGATTATCATGTCCAAGATGCAGCTGTGATATACAGGAACAATAAGGCGAGGCACCTCCATCGGGTTCTATAGGCAGTAGATGCACACTTAAAAACAGCCTCATCTCTCAAGTTCCTTCTATGAAGTCTTCTCCCCACAGACTGTCATCATAATGGACACACACACCATAATTAACCAGGTCATCAATTGAAGGGGAAATGCTCCCTTATGAAGGACTTATAAATTAGGCTTTCCATAAACATTTCTGGAATTATAAAATGTATAGTTTACGTTTCATACATGTTATTTTAGGAAGCAGGAAACTATAAAGCACGAATTTGAGAGAAGTATAGTAGTCCAATTTATAAACTAGATAACTGAATGGCTAGATGCTTTCTAGAAATCTGGTTAAGGGGCATTTCCACAGATTCATCTGATCAAAAATCTCATCCACCTGAATATGTAGTTTCTGGACCACTTAGGAGGGTTGAGGTCAGATATATGAGCAAATTTTAGACTGCAAAATTTTATTTCAGTAAGAGGATATGACATTTTTTTTTTTTTTTTTTTTTACAAAGTCTGTGGTCTATCTGTAGCTTGCAGTGTCCAGGATGAGTCTTGCTGGCCAGTGTCAAGGATACTCTAAAAAGTAATTACATGTGAGGTCAGAACTAGACTTGGTGGCCTTAAACATCCCTTACGATGATCAAGATTTGATAATAAAATTATCTTATGTTTTATAGTAACTACAATAAGTGCAAAAATAGTTCAAACTCTAAAAAAAAAAATAGTTCAAACTCTAAACTTTAGAAAACTCTAAAAAGACTAAAAAGTTCTGAAAGAATACATATGTAAAGTTAGGTTTGCTCTGTGTACACAATATGCACATTTAGCTTTTAATGAAGTCAGGAACTATGTGTTTTAGATTATAAATAAATCATATGTATGTATATATATAACTATATATATAACTATAATTCTCTCTCTCTCTCTATATATATATATATAAAAGTTATATCCATAGAAATCAAGCACTGGGCTTCCCTGGTGGTCCAGTGGGTAGAGAGTCTGCCTTGCAGTGCAGGGGGCACTAGTTCGATCCCTGTCCTGGGAAGATTTCACATGCTGCAGAGCCATTGGGTCGGTGTGTCCAATTATGAGCCAGCGCTCTGCAACAAGAGAGGCCAGTGCAATAGGAGGCCCATATATGCCAAAGAATAAAGAGGGATGAAAACAAATGATGACTTAGAGGGGGGAAAAAAGAAGAGAGAAACCAAGCATTATCTGATTATGATACAACTTATAATGAATCTTCAAAGTGGAAGTGTTAGTCACTTAGTTGTGTCTGACTCTTTGTGACTCCATGGACTGCAGCTTGCCAGGCTCCTCTGTCCACACAATTCTCTAAAATATTGGAGGGGGTTTGCCATTTCCTTCCTCAGGGGATCTTCCTCTACCCAAGGATCAGACCCTGGTCTTCTGCATTGTAGGTAGATTCTTTACTGACTGAGCCACCAGGGAAACCCATAATGCATAATGCACAGAGTAAACTCAAAATTTCAAATACCAGTAAATTCATCAGGAAAATCTGAATGTAGTTGAAAATGGGACCAAAATTTTGGGGAAAAGAAGTGTATTATATTAACAATCTGAGAAAGAAACTTAAAAGTGAACACTGCTGGATGCAGCATGTCAAAATGATTGGTAAAGATTTCCAAATGAGACAGATTACAATGAGTTCCAAACCAGAAACAGAATATACTGAGTGAAGAAAACTACTGATGAAAGAATTACTTCTCTGAAGTCATTCAACTGGAGGAACAATAGAATGTTCCCAGGTCCACTCCTGCCAAGTGAGTTATGATGAAATTTAAAAGCCAGTTTTATCGTAGATTTGTGGAATAGAAAATACTTTAGCACTACATTAATAATTTATTGCACTGTAATATAGTGTATCATTTTTGGACACATGTTCATTCTTATGATGTCATGAAAAATTTAGGAGAATTTTCCTCTCTTGATTGCCTGTGTTATTTCTGATAGCTCATTTTATGGAGCCTTCCTCTCTAATAGCTAGCTCAGGAACCTGGGACTTATGAATTTAGTCATCTCCTAGCCTGTTAGTTTTACAACAGGCTAGGAGGGAAAAGGCAAAAAATGTCTTTACGTTCTATACACAGAATCAGTCATTTAGACGTCTAATGACAAATGTTTGGCTTTCACTATCAAAATGAGGTGGAGACTTCCTGGATTCAATATCAGATAAATACCTATCAGCTGTCCTCTGTGTCCTAGGATACTCTCTAGAATTGCTTTCCCTAATTCAATGTGTAATCTATTTACCAAGGGCGATTTTTCAACATTCACCAAGATCTGTTTCCCTTTCCAATAACCAAATTTTCTTCTATATTCTACTTTTAAAGTTCCATATGTTGCAAAAATTGAGTTCAAAGTCCACATCAACATCAACAATGCTTATCTGTCTTCCCTAGGCTTTATATGCTTTACACCCTTGACCTCTTTTCACATACAACCAGCAATCTAGACCTACATTCATGTGTCCAGTGATTGCCTCCAGAAAATTCTGAGTTCTTTAAATGCTCTCTAGTCTTCCATCTATAAAAGTAGCCCGATTCCTTCACCTCTCAATATTCAGATAATTATAGAAATATAATGTCCACCACCGAAACTGCTCAGAAGAAAAAAAGAGCTGAGGGCTTTTTTTGTGCTCCCAGTGGACAACACTGGAACCCTGTAGCCGATATCTCATATATGATATAATAACTTTATCAACTGCTTTAATACCATAGCTGTTGCTTTCATTCTCTTATCCATACGTCTATGATATATGTAATAATGGTGCTTAGCTTTGCTATTTTTCCAAAACACTGCCTTGGGCATTACAATTTGAGACTTCATCTTGACAGAATGACACCAAAATCATGAAGCAATAACTATATTCTAAGTAAAAATCTAATTCTAGGTTCTAAATTTTATATATGCATACACACCAAATTTTTTATATATAGTGCCAGTGATAAAGACTGCCAATGCAGGGAACATAGAAGACACAGGTTCTAACCCTGGGTTGGGAAGATCCCCTGGAGGAGGAAATGGCAACTCATCCTAGTATTCTTGCTTGGAGAATCCCACTGACAGAGGAACCTGGATGGTACAGTCCATAGGGTTGCAAAGAGCTTGACATGACTGAAGTGACTTGGCAGCAGGCAGGCATATACAAAATTTGTTTATATATGTATATAAATACAGATGTATATAAAAATCTATGCATTTTAAAATCTATATATATATGTATACACACACATACACATATATATAGACATCTATATAAATACATGTATATGTTTATATGAATCTAAAGCACACATAATAAAAAAAGGTACAACAGACTCTAATTTTCAAGTACCCAATATATTATCATCTATTTATTAATTATGCACTATATGCAAGTCACTATTGTGTGAATGTGCAGCCATGAATTACCTCCTCTTTTCTTGCATCATGTCGTTTCTGTACAAACCAGATAACCTTTGCTTGTAAAGATCGTGGAGTACATTCCAGCAAAGTACTGTTATTCTCTATGCCATAGGCCAATCGCTCTTCAGTTTTATCCAAAGCATCCCCTGTAACATAAATATTAACATCAGCCTTGAGAATCTGATTTTACTGGTAAATAATAATTTTTAAATGATTCCTTATTCAGATGCTTATAGCAAAGTGAGGAAGTTTTATTGCGAACTGCTAATGTCTATGCAAGGTCATTTACAGGAGTCATTGAGAATGAGTGGCCTACCAAAATCTAGTCATTAAAAAGGAACAGCACGGTATGGAGTGAGAAAGAAGTAACTATGAGTTTGATTATAAAAGACATGACAGTCATAACAGTAAGAAGGCACATCAATGTTAAATTCATAGGAAATCAGAGACAATATCCATTGATAAAGCAGGCAAGAGAAGGTGAACACCAAAGCTCAAACACGACATAGTATTCAAATTCATGGCTGAACACAAAAAGAGAAAGCAGAAATTGAGGAGATATGGCACTATATCAACACAAGTGTGAGTGACATCCTGACAATGACAGTATCCAGATACTGTGCGGGGCTGGAGGGCTGGGATTCAGAAAGAGTATGAAACTGAACCAAAGATCGGGGCTGGCCCAGAAAGGCTCTGGAGAAAGGAAATGGCAACTCCAATCCTAGTATTCTTTTGCTTGGAGAATCCCACTGACAGAGGAACCTGGATGGTACAGTCCATAGGGTTGCAAAGAGCTTGACATGACTGAAGTGACTTGGCAGCAGGCAGGCATATACAAAATTTGTTTATATATGTATATAAATACAGATGTATATAAAAATCTATGCATTTTAAAATCTATATATATATGTATACACACACATACACATATATATAGACATCTATATAAATACATGTATATGTTTATATGAATCTAAAGCACACATAATAAAAAAAGGTACAACAGACTCTAATTTTCAAGTACCCAATATATTATCATCTATTTATTAATTATGCACTATATGCAAGTCACTATTGTGTGAATGTGCAGCCATGAATTACCTCCTCTTTTCTTGCATCATGTCGTTTCTGTACAAACCAGATAACCTTTGCTTGTAAAGATCGTGGAGTACATTCCAGCAAAGTACTGTTATTCTCTATGCCATAGGCCAATCGCTCTTCAGTTTTATCCAAAGCACCCCCTGTAACATAAATATTAACATCAGCCTTGAGAATCTGATTTTACTGGTAAATAATAATTTTTAAATGATTCCTTATTCAGATGCTTATAGCAAAGTGAGGAAGTTTTATTGCGAACTGCTAATGTCTATGCAAGGTCATTTACAGGAGTCATTGAGAATGAGTGGCCTACCAAAATCTAGTCATTAAAAAGGAACAGCACGGTATGGAGTGAGAAAGAAGTAACTATGAGTTTGATTATAAAAGACATGACAGTCATAACAGTAAGAAGGCACATCAATGTTAAATTCATAGGAAATCAGAGACAATATCCATTGATAAAGCAGGCAAGAGAAGGTGAACACCAAAGCTCAAACACGACATAGTATTCAAATTCATGGCTGAACACAAAAAGAGAAAGCAGAAATTGAGGAGATATGGCACTATATCAACACAAGTGTGAGTGACATCCTGACAATGACAGTATCCAGATACTGTGCGGGGCTGGAGGGCTGGGATTCAGAAAGAGTATGAAACTGAACCAAAGATCCTGTGAACTAGAGTTTCCTGATTAAAAACTGTATTTTGGCCCAGAAAGGCTCTCACTGAACTTAATCCCAAATGTACCTACAGTCAAGTATGTAATTAACTTTAGTGGGTATTAAAACAAGGGAATTTATTTTTCGCTACTTTAACCAAGACCACATTCAATACTAAATTCCAGGACTTTTGCCTATTTCTGGGTCCTTCTTGTTTTCAAAACGGAGCCCTGAGTTTACCTAAAAACAGAATCCCACATTTCTGTAGCCAATACATTTTCCGTTAAATCCCTTGTCAGTCTGGGGATTAGCAAACTGATCCTGGACCACAAGGATCTGTGGAGAAGCAGCCCTGGCTTCTCAGTCCTCAGGAGCACAGTCTGTTCACCAACCACCATTATGGTGTGAAGAGAGAGGTCACTGGTTTTCTGTCTTGTCTGACTTCCTTAACATTTGCCTAAAGCCGACATTTTTTGTTTCTTCATATATTGTGTCATCTTTCATCAGAAACACATGTCTGTACCACCAATTCCAACTGTGGGTTAACTCTATTCTAGGGAAAGAGTCAAAGTTTGTCTCTTCCTTCTATCTAAAGCTCAGGGGGTAACTTCATTCACGTTAGATCACTGGATAAAATCAAGCTATAAAAACAGTGAAGATACTCCCATGGTTGAGCTGGTGAGGCAAATCTACAAATTACTGTGGCATCTGCGGCCTAAAGTAGGCAACATTTCTGTTCTAGACGTCCTCTTTTTGAGACCTCACAATAACGCTTGGCTATATAAAATTTTTCCCAAGCCCTATAAAAACAGCTTTGAATTTGATTATAAAAGACATGACAGTCAAAAGTAGAAGGCACATCAATGTTAAATTCATAGGAAATCAGAGACAATATCCATTGATAAAGCAGGCAAGAGAAGGTGAACACCAAAGCTCAAACACGACATAGTATTCAAATTCATGGCTGAACACAAAAAGAGAAAGCAGAAATTGAGGAGATATGGCACTATATCAACACAAGTGTGAGTGACATCCTGACAATGACAGTATCCAGATACTGTGCGGGGCTGGAGGGCTGGGATTCAGAAAGAGTATGAAACTGAACCAAAGATCCTGTGAACTAGAGTTTCCTGATTAAAAACTGTATTTTGGCCCAGAAAGGCTCTCACTGAACTTAATCCCAAATGTACCTACAGTCAAGTATGTAATTAACTTTAGTGGGTATTAAAACAAGGGAATTTATTTTTTGCTACTTTAACCAAGACCACATTCAATACTAAATTCCAGGACTTTTGCCTATTTCTGGGTCCTTCTTGTTTTCAAAACGGAGCCCTGAGTTTACCTAAAAACAGAATCCCACATTTCTGTAGCCAATACATTTTCCGTTAAATCCCTTGTCAGTCTGGGGATTAGCAAACTGATCCTGGACCACAAGGATCTGTGGAGAAGCAGCCCTGGCTTCTCAGTCCTCAGGAGCACAGTCTGTTCACCAACCACCATTATGGTGTGAAGAGAGAGGTCACTGGTTTTCTGTCTTGTCTGACTTCCTTAACATTTGCCTAAAGCCGACATTTTTTGTTTCTTCATATATTGTGTCATCTTTCATCAGAAACACATGTCTGTACCACCAATTCCAACTGTGGGTTAACTCTATTCTAGGGAAAGAGTCAAAGTTTGTCTCTTCCTTCTATCTAAAGCTCAGGGGGTAACTTCATTCACGTTAGATCACTGGATAAAATCAAGCTATAAAAACAGTGAAGATACTCCCATGGTTGAGCTGGTGAGGCAAATCTACAAATTACTGTGGCATCTGCGGCCTAAAGTAGGCAACATTTCTGTTCTAGACGTCCTCTTTTTGAGGCCTAACAATAACGCTTGGTAGCTATATAAAAATTTTTCCCAATTAAGAAAATGTCAAACCACTAAAATTTTAACTATATGGAAAAACACAGAATACTTTCAGGAACACTGTTCTAGTATATACCAATCCACAAAGAAAACAAGGACCCTCTGAAGGAAGTTTACAGTTTATCTTCAATGCCCACTCTAACTACCCCATAACAATCGATTTTCTATGGATTACCAACAAACTGCTGCCCAAAGCACTGCTGTGCTGCATTCCCATGCCGAACATCTTGTCTGCGGAACCGCCTGAAAGAAAGTAAATGTATTTAGGAGATTTTCAGATATCAATTTTCCAGACTTTAAAAGGTAGCCAACCCCACTTAAGTTTCAAGTAGTATTCTGCTACTGAAAAAAAACTGATCAGTCATACAAAACAAGGATAAAATCCAAGTTTCATAGTTTTCCATATTTCCATTGAATGTTATTCAATGGAAAAGATCTACATCAAACTGTTTTTTAAATGGTCACATGAGTTGGGTTATGGATCCTGAAAATAACTTCAAAAGTTCTCTTTACATTTCATCAAGAATTTAGTTCAGGGAAGTCTTCTAGTTTCGAATGAGTATCTTGAGTGGTAAAGCTTGTGTGCAGATAAAGACAGAGATTTGAGGTAGACTACCTATTTGAGTAAAAAATGCATAAAATTCCCATTTATTAAAGTGCACTATGTAAAGCTATTTGGTTCCAAATCTTTTTTTCTACAGCAGTCATGATCAATGTGATTGTTAATAAACTAATAATACACTCAACTTACTTTTATTCAGTTATAATATTTAAAAAGTATATGCCTCTATTGAATGTGATGGTACATTACACATATTTAATAAAATGACTTACATAGTGGACCTCAAGAAATACTGCATTTTTCCTTAATATACCTCTAATAGGTAAATACACTCCCAGTATACTTTCATATTTTCTGGTTGATTGGACATATAGTTGACAAACAACAATCTTTTTTCATCCGTGGAAAAAGAAATTCAGAATATATGTGGTTGTTGTTTTTATTTAGTCACTAAGTTGTGTTTGACTTTGCAACCCCATCAAATGCAGCCTGCAAGGCTCCTCTGTCCATGGAAATCCCCAGGCAAAAATACTAGAGTGGGTTGCCATTTCCTTCTTCAGGGGATCTTTCCAACCTAGGGAAGTTGTCTCCTACAATGGCAGGTGGATTCTGTACCACTGAGCCACCAAGCAAGTACTCCAGAATTATATACCATGTTTCAAACTTGTAAGTATCTTTCTCAGGAATTAAATAATGAAAATTATCCCTGTTAATACTGGAGTGCTAAAACTAAGATCTTCAGCAATATAAACACATATTTGAGATGAAACAGAAATATTACATAAAGGTAGGAAATAGCACTTGCTTCTCTAAATCATGCCATTTCTTCAAGAGTGAGGGAAAACTGGAAGGCAGAATGGAACTTTTACCCCAGAGGGAGATGGTGAGGTCTGCCAAGTGACAAAGAGATGCTTTAAGCATATGTGATGGTCACATGTGGAAAAGGGGACCAGGTTCAAATCCCAGTGCTACCATGCACACACTGCATGATCTTACACATCCCCCGTCTTTCCTGGTTAGCTGTGTCGTCCTTTGTAAAAGGAAGTTGGGCTAACTGACACTTAAACGCCATTCTCATCTTTTTTATTTTTTCATTCTAGCTTTTTCTCATGGCCATCAAATAGTGATGCCAGAATGTTATCAAGAAAGGAAGTACTTTTTCACACTAGTCAGATCTTAGTTAAGAACTCAATACTTACATCTTTTGTGTGTTTACTTATATTGAACACTAGGACAGATGAATATTTCCAGTCAATTTTTAGGGTTATGATCTGTGTACTAAAGCACTTTTTAAAAGTCTATTCTAAAAAATAGACTATTTACAAAGTTAAGATTAAAACTGCCACAGCAATCATTCTATTGAACTAAACTGAAAATAGAAATTGACAAAAAAGGACCAAAATTGAAAGGTTTTATGCTCCTATATTGTTTTACACTGGTGCATATGTCTATTGTGCAACTGTTAACAGATGAGAATGAAATGGCTATTGTTAATTCCTCACTTCACTGAGTGTTGCTTTGGTACTGGGAATTCAAGTCTGCTGAAAAATAATGAGAGGAATAAATTAATGAAATGGGAAATGTTTTCCATGTTGAAGAAATGATTCTGTATCACATTTATTATGCAGAAAATTAAGGAAAAAAGGAATTAGGGATCTTTCCAACCTAGGGAAGTTGTCTCCTACAATGGCAGGTGGATTCTGTACCACTGAGCCACCAAGCAAGTACTCCAGAATTATATACCATGTTTCAAACTTGTAAGTATCTTTCTCAGGAATTAAATAATGAAAATTATCCCTGTTAATACTGGAGTGCTAAAACTAAGATCTTCAGCAATATAAACACATATTTGAGATGAAACAGAAATATTACATAAAGGTAGGAAATAGCACTTGCTTCTCTAAATCATGCCATTTCTTCAAGAGTGAGGGAAAACTGGAAGGCAGAATGGAACTTTTACCCCAGAGGGAGATGGTGAGGTCTGCCAAGTGACAAAGAGATGCTTTAAGCATATGTGATGGTCACATGTGGAAAAGGGGACCAGGTTCAAATCCCAGTGCTACCATGCACACACTGCATGATCTTACACATCCCCCGTCTTTCCTGGTTAGCTGTGTCGTCCTTTGTAAAAGGAAGTTGGGCTAACTGACACTTAAACGCCATTCTCATCTTTTTTATTTTTTCATTCTAGCTTTTTCTCATGGCCATCAAATAGTGATGCCAGAATGTTATCAAGAAAGGAAGTACTTTTTCACACTAGTCAGATCTTAGTTAAGAACTCAATACTTACATCTTTTGTGTGTTTACTTATATTGAACACTAGGACAGATGAATATTTCCAGTCAATTTTTAGGGTTATGATCTGTGTACTAAAGCACTTTTTAAAAGTCTATTCTAAAAAATAGACTATTTACAAAGTTAAGATTAAAACTGCCACAGCAATCATTCTATTGAACTAAACTGAAAATAGAAATTGACAAAAAAGGACCAAAATTGAAAGGTTTTATGCTCCTATATTGTTTTACACTGGTGCATATGTCTATTGTGCAACTGTTAACAGATGAGAATGAAATGGCTATTGTTAATTCCTCACTTCACTGAGTGTTGCTTTGGTACTGGGAATTCAAGTCTGCTGAAAAATAATGAGAGGAATAAATTAATGAAATGGGAAATGTTTTCCATGTTGAAGAAATGATTCTGTATCACATTTATTATGCAGAAAATTAAGGAAAAAAGGAATTATAATCAGCTAATTCTAGGTAAGCACTGTGGGTAAGTGTGCAAAAATTATGTTTAAAATCATTGGAAACATGCATTTAAAAAAAGATATCACATTCTCCAACAAGATTTCAGTTCATTGTATACAATCCTAATACAGCTGTCTTTTATTTCAGCATTTAAAAAAGAATGTATTGGGATCAGGAATATTAGAAAGGTTAAGCACAGTTGTATTTTACTCTCAAAGTCACATATTTTTCTTATATCTCTTACCTCTTAGAAACTTTTCAAAAGAATGCTGGAAACAGACAAAACACAAGAGCAAGGGGGGAAAGACCTAGCTCTACAAATTATAGTGTATTTTGGAAGACTATTTTAAACAAGTGGTTTGGAGTGTGAATTAATGTTTTTCCTCTATTGACTCATTTTCACTCTCTGAACAGAAGAGTATTTATTGTAATGACCAGTTTTCAATTTCTACTGCTAGTCAGGTCTGAAGCAAAAGTGATCCGCTATAAAAGAAAACTATTTTCCTTTTATGTGCTGGAATGTATCCAAAATGGTTTCCTCTGGAGGGGTAGAGGGTGGGGTGATGGTTCAAAAGAATCTGACACGACTGAAAGAGCTGCATTATATGTCACTGAACTGAACTAATCCATTCAAGAGCATGGCTCCTGACTCCACTCATTCCTGTCCATGATTTTGCCCATTCATGTAACTTCCCTAAAGAACTCCCTAAAGAACTCTATATTGTCTTCACTTTTAAACACTATAAATTTGCGAATGTACACTTTTACAAAATGTACCACATACCAGGAAAACTTGGCTATGAAAACTTCTCAGTTAAAATTCATCATAACTGTTGCATGCCTAATAACAAGCTTGGTATTGGTTAAATAGTTGATTCAAGACTTATACATATTTTTATTCTTTCTAAAAAGATTAGGATCATCCATTTTATTACCTTTGGTAAAATTACCTTTCTGCCCTTAGAGTCTACTACTTCAATCCTAACTATGGAACTACATGGTTTTCCCAGAGCATTTTTCAATTCCTCTGTAGAAACAATTAATTCCCTTTAACTGGAAGCTCCATATATTCTTACCTTCGAGACTGTACTACAATGTTGAACTATTCTAAGAATCAGATAATGTGTCATGTGTACTGCACTTAGTGTGGTACCTTATATATAATAAGTGCTCAGTGGTGAGCTATCATCCTTATCTACAATTCCATTCTCCACTTCAGGTCTGATTTCCTATAGACAGGAGACTGGGAATGTTTCTTCATATCCCTCAAACATAGTACAGAAATAGGCTTATTGAGTAAATAAATCGTAAAACCATAGTTTCAGTTATTAACATGGCTGTATTCTTTAAGAATCTGCCAATATCAATAACAACTAATACAATATCAACTAACTCACTCAATTCTTTTTTTTTTTTTTTTTAATTTATTTATTTATTTTGGGCGGGGGTCGGGTTGGGGAGGGAGGGGAGCGGGCGGGCCACTTCTATTGGTCTTTCTCTATTTTCATCCGTCTTTGTTCTTTGGCTCCTGTGGGCCTCCCATCACGGTGGCGTCTGTCGTCACAGAGCACCGGCTCTGGGCGCATGCGCTCCAGAGCTCTGGCTCGGTGATTGGACACATCAGTCCAGCCGCTCCGCGGCACGTGGGATCTTCCCAGGCCAGGGATCCAACCGGTGCCCCCTGCACTGCAAGGTGGTGTCCTTATCCACTGGACCACCAGGGGAAGCCCCACTCAATTCTTTAATAGAGTTGATACATCATTTAGTTCATAAATGTCCTCTCAAAGCATCTTTTTATTATTGGCTTAATATAGCCTATCTTTAAATACCCACTGAAATGTTAATTTAGCTAAAGTCAAATTAATAAAAGTTTTAATCAGTGACTAAATTTTTTAAAAGGCGAGATTCTAGTATTCATGTGAACTTAGAAAAAACAACTATATTAAACTGGAATAGATTTTGAAAAAGATGTAATGAAAGACAGCCCAAAATGAAAGAGCAATAGTAAATAAAATGAATAAAGGTACTTGCAGTGGGGGAACTATATATGATTCTACATCTTTGCTTTATATTATCTCAGGCCACTTAAGAGAAGAAGATAATTGCTTATTCTATAATAAAAATGTTTTCCCTTATTTTTTTCTCCAAAGAATGCATATTTTCTTATGACTTAAGAAGGATTCTTATTCTACAAAACACTTTCTGTACCTTAAGATCTTCTGTTCAAAGAATCCTAGGACTTACCTTCTCTAACTAGAGGCAATGACCCCACTGAATTGTAGATATTAGAGCTTGGAGGTTTTTAAGTGCCTTTCATTTGTGTTGAATTAAATCACACATTTCATTAATTACGCATGTCATATATTTGCCTAGGAGTTAAAATATTCACTTTCAAAATGAAATAAATGAAGACCAGCTGGACGGGAGGACCTGGGGCAAATGCAGGATGTATTTTAGAATTTATTTATTTATTTTCCTTTTAAGTCTTTGAATTCCTCATGTGTGGACTGACTTGCCATTTCCACATTTTATGTTTACCTAAACTGGTTTCATGTCTTGCAGCAAAAGTTTCAGGAAGGAAAAAGAGTTGACTCAAACCTGGAGGAAAAATAAAATCCCAGCAGCATGCTCAACCTTTCTCTACACAATGGATGATGGGAGCTAATTTTTAGGAAAAAGTGAAGTTTTCAAGTTTATACTATGAACAAAGTAAGACTACGACAACTAGCAGTTTAGGATTACTATACATGCTTAGCTGTGTCCCACTCTTTGTGATCCCCATGGACTGTAGTCCACCAGGCTCTTCTGTCCATGGGGATTCTCCAGGCAAGAATGCTGGAGTGGGTAGCCTACTCCAGTTCCCTTCTCCAGATCTTTCCAACCCAGGGACTGAACCCACTGCGGGCAGATTCCCCCACTGTGGGCAGATTCTTTACCATATGAGAACCACCAGGGAAGCCCAAGAATACTGGAGTGGGTAGCCTATCCCTTCTCCAGGGGATCTTCCTGACCCCAGAATCAAATCAGGGTCCCCTGCATTGTAGGAGGATTCTTTACCAGCTGAGCTACTATATGTAAAAGTATATGGCGACTATATATAAGACATATATAAAATGATTAACAAAGCATAGGGAATGGTATTCAGTACTCTGTAATAATCTATATGGAAAAATAATCTGAAAAAGTAGAGATTTCTCTATGGATACCTGAATCAATTTGCTGTCTACCTAAAACAAATATAACATTGTAAATCAACTATACTCCAATATAAAAACAAGCAAAAGAAACCAAGCTACTTTAGAATAAATGGAAATTCAATAATAATAAAAAAAAAGGTATTTTCATGGACTAGGTACAGAAAGACAAAAAAGAATAGTACCAGGTTTTGTCTAAATAAGGGAAAGGTTGCATGGAAGACTGTCTCACCGTTTTGCATGTGTGCCTGTTGGGTAATACCTAGAGCAGGATATGCCATCCCAGGCACAGTAAGGGTCTCGAGCCAGGCAGCAGTCCGCACAAGCACTTCCGTACATGTCACACTGGTGGAATCGGACTTGGGCCACGGCAGATGCAGATCCAACGTAGAGCTGTTGCTACAGACGTCAAGGAAGAGAGGCCACTAGCAGAAACTGACAGAATTCTCACTGAGCTCTTACACCTACATTTTCATAATCACCTCTGTGAATATTCACTTAAATAACTGCAGTTACTCAGGAATGATGATGGAACACTGACACACTGGTTTTCTCCAAGATCTGAAATACTTTTACAGGTAAACTGTATACAATAAAACTAAGTAACAAAAAATAAATTGGATACAGATAAATTGTATCCAATTTATTTTTACAGATTTGTATGCCTGAATGACAAAAGTGCGAGAGTGAAGCTGACAAAAATCTCAATAAATTGACTCTTTCATTATTTATTATCAAAGTAGAAAGACTCATTTGTCATCTAACATTGTAGATCTTTCTGAAAGTTCTACAGGACTGTCCAATAGGAGAGAGAAAAAGTAAATGGCCTTTTTTTGCATTTTTACTTAAGATACAATTGATACATAACATTGCATTAGTCTTAAACGCACAACATAATTATTTGATACTCGTATATATTATGAAATGATCACACTCTAGGTAGCCTCCCTCATTACACCCTTCACATCTACAAATATTTTTTGTGATGAAAATTTTAAAGTCTACTCTCTTAGCAGCTTTCAAATATAATCATCAAGCTGTACATTACATTACCAGGACTTACCTATTTTATAACTAAAAGTTTGCACCTTTTAATAACCTATATCCGTTCCTTCCAGCCCCTGCCTCTGGCAACCACCAGTCTCTTCTCTGTACCTATGAGCCTGTTTTTGTTGTTTTCCAATAGTTCACATCTAAGTGATATTATGTGGTAATTGTCTCTGTTTGAATTATTTCACTTGGCATAAGGCCTTCAAAATCCATTCATGTTGCTGCAAATGGCAGAATTTTCTTCTTTTTATGGTTGAATAACACTCCACTGTGTGTGTATGTATAAGTATATGTATTTCCATGTGTGCGTATATAATTTATTTACCCATTCATTCATAGGTGATGCTTAGTTTTTTAGTTTGTCTCCATGTCTTGGTTATTCTAAATAAATCTTCAATGAACATGGGGTGCACACATCTTTCTAAATTAGTGTTTTTGTTTCCTTAGGATAGATACACAGAAGTAGAACTTCTAAATCATATGGCAGTTCTACTTTTTTTGTGTGTAGAACCTCCATACTGTTTTTCACAGTGGCTGCACCAATTCACATTCCCACCAACAGTGAACACTGACTTATAACACTTAAAAAAGTGATATAGCTATATATAGAATGATGTGGAATAAACTGTAAGATATGTTACTAAGTAAAAAGAATAAGTAGCAGAATAATCAACATCATATGTCCCCATTTACCTTAACATAAAAAGCTTACTTATGAGGCAATATAACAACTATTTCCAAAGAAATTTACACCAGAAACTAGTTTCAGTCAAGTGAAAAGGAAGTTTATGTTTCACTGTACATACTCTTGTATTATCATCATTACCATATTTTTTTTGCAAAAATATTAGCAAAAAATCATGGAATAATGTCCTATTATGGTTGTAGAGGTGAATCTACTCGTGTGCCTTTCTAGAAATAGAAAATGAAGAAATCTGTTACTTGTAAATCACTATGTACTTCTGTCAGAATAAAGCAGTAACTTGTTAACTATAAGCACAGCTATATAAGCTTTCTATCTTTTGACTTTACCTGATATATAGAATACAAACATACACACACAACTTACTCTCTTTGATGAAATCTCCATAGAAATAACAGGAACCGGATCCTGAAATTTTTTTAAAAAAAGAAGTTATATTTTTTAGGAATGAAAATGTAGAAATGTGCCTCAGTATGGCTATAAATTACCTGAAATAATATTAGGTATGTGAGTGGTTCTCTGTCAAATAGTATGCAGCTTTCATTTTAGTAAATCAAAAGGATAATACAATTAAGTAAAATATAGACTTCTTTTAAGAAATAATTTCTAATAGAGAAGGGCAAAATGTAGATGAGAAAAACAATGAATAATCTAAGAATCTTTCAGTTTGTTTCCAGATTATAATCTTTGTGTCTGTGTTTGAGTATTACTCAGGTTTTGGCTCTCAGGTATCTTTTGTTTTTGTTTTTTGTTTTTTTTTGGCGGGGGGAGCGGGTTGGGGAGGGAGGGGGGCGGGCGGGCCACTTCTGTTGGTCTTTCATTTATTTATTTTCATCCATCTTTGTTCTTTGGCCCATGTGGGCCTCCCATCACAATGGCCTCTCTTGTCGCAGAGCACCAGCTCTGGGCACAAATGCTCCAGAGCTCTGGCTCAGTAATTGGACACATGGGTCCAGCTGCTCCACGGCACATAGGATCTTTTCAGGCCAGGGATCCAACTGGCGCCCCTTGCACTGCAAGGCGGTGTCCTTACCCACTGGACCACCAGGGAAGCCTCTCAGGTGTCTTTAAATAGTAAAGTGAGAGTGTTCTTATAAAGAGAGCTGAACCATTAGAAGCAAAACAGTTATGTTTCTGAATAGGATTTATTGTCAATAAACCATGTGATCTTTAACTGTTATGACTCAGGTCTAAACAAAATAACATGATCTTAGTTTTCTGAAGGCTGAGTTTTAAGCCAACTTTTTCACTCCTCTTTCATCCTCATCAAGAGACTTTTCAGGGCTTCCCTGGTGGTCCAGTGGGTAAGGACACCACCTTGCAGTGCAAGGAGTGCCAGTTCGACCCCTGGCCTGGGAAGATCCCACGTGCAGTGGAGAGGCTGGACAGATGTGTCCAACTACCAAGTTGGAGCTCTGGAGCACATGTGCCCAGAGCCGGTGCTCTGAAACAAGAGGCCACTGCAATGGGAGGCCCCCACGGGCCAAAGAACAAAAAAGATAAGTGAATAAAAGATCAATAGAGGTGGCCAAAAAAACAAAAAAGAGATAGAGACTTTTCAGTTACTTTTTGCTTTTGCCATTAGAGTGATATCATCTCAGGTTGTTGCTATTTCTCCTGGTAAACTTTTATTTTTTAAAGGAAGGCATTTTTTAAAATTATTTAATTTATTTATTCATTTTTGGCTTTTCTGGGTTTTCACTGCTGCCAGAGGCTCTTCTCTAGTTGCAGGGAGCGAGGTCTACTCTCTAGTTGAGGTGAGCAGGCTTCTTGTTGCAGTGACTTCTCTTCCTGTGGAACTTGGCTCTAGGGCACAAAGGCTTCAGTAGTTGCGACGCAGCTCTAGAGCACAAGTTCAAGTTGTGGCTCATGGGTTTAGTTGCTCTGCAGCATGTGGGATCTTCCGGAAACAGGGATCGAATCAGTGTCTCCTGCATTGGCAGGCAAACTCTTTACCACTGAGTTACCAGGGAAGCCCCTTTTGACAATCTTGATTCCAGCTGGTGAGTCAGCCAGCTCATCATTTAACATTATGTATTCTGCATAGAAGTTACATAATCAGGGTGACAATATACAGCCTTGAGGTCCTCCTTTCCCAATTTTGAATCAATCCATTGTTCCATGTCCAGTTCTAACTGTTGCTTCTTGAAACACATACAGGTTTCTCAGGAGATAGGTAAGATGTTTTGGTATTTCCATCTCAAGAAATTTTCCACAGTTCTGTCAGGATTCACAGAGTCAAAGGCTAGAAAGTAGTCAGAGAAACAGAAGTAGATGTTTTCCTGGAATTCCCTTGCTTTTTTCTATGATCCAAAGGATGTTGGTAATTTAATCTCTGGTTCTTCTGTCTTTTCTAAATCCAGCTTGTACATTCAGAAGTTCTCAGTTCACCTACTGTTGAAGGCTACATCAAAGGATTTTGAGCATGACCTTCCTAGTATGTGAAATGAGCACAACTGTACGGTAGTTTGAACATTCTTCAGCACTGCCTTTCTTTCATTTTATGGCAAATAGACAGGGAAGAAGTGGAAACAGTGACAGACTTTACTTTCCTGGGCTTCAAAATCACTGTAGACAGTGACTGTGGCCATGAAATTAAAAGATGCTTACTCAGGCGTCCCTGGTGGTCCAGTGGGTAAGGACACCGCCTTGCAGTGCAAGGGGTGCCAGTTCGATCCCTGGCCTGGGAAGATCCCACATGCCGCGGAGCAGCTGGACCCATGTGTCCAATTACCAAGCCGGAGCTCTGAAGCGCATGTGTCCAGAGCCGGCGCTATGCGATGACAGAGGCCACTACGAAGGGAGGCCCACACGGGCCAAAGAAAAAAGATGGATGAAAATAAATAAATGAAAAACCAATAGAAGTGGCCTGTCTGCCCCCTACCCCCAACCCGCCCCCACCCACCCGAAAAGATACTTACTCCTTGAAAGAAAAAGTTATTTCAAACCTAGACAATGTACTAAAAAGCAGAAATTTCACTTTGTAATAAAGGTCCATATAGTCAAAGCTGTGGTTTTTACAGTAGTCAAGTACAGATGTATGAGTGGTACCATACAGAAGCCTGAGTGCTGAAGAACTGATGCCTTCAAACTGTGGTGTTGGAGAAGGCTCTTGGACAAATTTTTAATAAAGATAATTACAAAATATGGATAAAATCAGCTCAGAAAGGCCAATTACTTCTTTAATAAATCAGTTTTTGACATAATAACACATCAATTTAAAATACAATCACGTAAGGTATGGTGGAGAAAAGAAATTTTGCTTCACAATTAGAAAACTCACAACAAAACTGGCCAAGAAAAACAAAAACAAAAGTCATTTTGAAAATAAATATAGTACACACCTAAGTAGTATAAAATGAAGCTAGAAGTCTTCAAAAAGAAAAACCATTTTTATTCCCAATATTTTCTCACTTATTTATGTTATCTGAAAGTGGTGAGACTCTCAAGTTCAAGGGTTGCTGAACCTCTTGTTTCAGCTGTCATATTGTAAAGCATCTTCTTCATGTTCTATTTAGCGCCATATTTTCATATTTTTGTCCTTTTTGTTGATGATTTTGCTATTTAAAATGTTCCTAGTCATAGTTTGTCATGTTCTTAAGCCCCCAAAGGCTGTGACGTGCCTTATAGCAAATACAAGTTTTAAATAAGCCTTGTTCAGGTATAAGTTATTAGTATTATTAGTCGTGAGTTTAGTGTTAATTAATCAACTGCATATACTAAATAGGGGTGCCCTGGTGGCTTAGAGGTAAAGAATCTGCCTGCAGTACAGGAGATACAGGTTGATCCTTGAGTCAGGAAGATTCTTTAGAGAAGGAAATGACAACCTACTCAAGTATTTCTGCCTAGGAAATTCCACAGACAAAGAAGCCTGGTGGGCTACAGTCCATGCGGTAGCAGAAAGATTTGGACACAACTGAGTGACTAAACAATATACACTAAATAAGGTGTCTTTAAGAAGAAACACACATAAAAAAAGGTTATGTATTGATCAGCTGACAAAAATGCTGTGATTACAGACTCTCAGGAATCTAACCCTGTATTTTCCCTTTGTTGTTTAATAGCTCAATCGTGTTCAACTCTTTGCGAACTCATGGACTGCAGCATGCATCTCCCCTAGTAACAATAATTATTAATTAATTTAGAATTCATGGTAACTTCGGTAACTTTAAAGACCGTAACTGCAACAGACGTCAAGACTTACTGTATGTGTGAGAGAGAGAAAGAGAGAGAGGGAGACAGACAGACAGAATACATACCATTATTTTGTCATGTTTTAATCTTTCTATTATCATTTTTCTTTTAGAAAATTCTGTGTAAACTTCATGCTATAAAAAGTCAATCTACTTAATACATGACAATGTCCACAATATGAAGGCTACTGTTATTAGCCTGTACTGTATTGAGAGTACATTTGCTCAAGATGATACACTGCAATAATGATTCTAGAATTCAGTTGTAGGATAAGCATTTCATTACAGTTCATGTAATAAAATTCTTTTCATGCTTGGTAAATATTGGTCTCTTTATTTGAAAATCATTCTTCACCTCAATGCTCTCTGAATTCACAACATACTTATCAGAAAAAAAAAAAAAGAAAAAAACTGGTGTAGGGCTTCCCTGGTAGTCCAGTGGGTGAAGAATCTGTCCTGCAGTGCAAGGGGCACCAGTTCAATTCCTGGCCCAGGAGGATCTCACGTGCCGTGGAGCGACTGGACCAGTGTGTCCAGTTGAGAGCCAGTGCTCTAGAGTGCATGTGCGCAGAGCCAGTGCTCTGCAATGAGAGAGGCCACTGTAATGGGAGGCCCACGCAGGCCAAGGAATTGAGATGGATGAAAATAAATAAATAAAAAACCAAAAAAAGAGGCCAAAATTAAAAACAAAAATTTAAACAAAAAAACTGGTGTAATGTTTTTCCTATTTATAATTCACTTGCAATTGTCTGTAGTACATAAATGTTGGCTATATTCTTTTTTTTTTTTTTTTACTAAAAATACCTTGAATATATGAAGTTCTTCTAGAATTACTTCTTCCATTGATTCTGTTTCTTGGTTGTAAATAGTGATTACTTTCAGCACAATTCCATTATCTTTAAGAGAAAAGAAGAGATAATACAGAAGTTTTGTCACTATCTGGTTTACAAACAATTGAAAACCATGGAAAGACTACAAATTCAAATAAGATTTGAAATCTTATGTCTACAAGACTTAAATCATTTGCCAGTAAAAATAGTATGACTGCTTATGTATTCATATTTTTTCAGTTAACAAAAAAAAAAACCAATTTTACATATCTGGTCAAAAAATAAGACCAAATAATGAACTATTTTTCAACAATCTGATTCAAAAATTCAGTTATAAAGATTTAAAAATCAAGATGTCTTTTGGAATTAATGAAATTGAAGACAGATGGCAAATCATTCTAGCTGCTTCTATGATGTATGATGAAACAATTTTTTTTTTTTTAACCTAAAGTTACCTTCCTAGGCTTCCCTGGTAGCTTAGCTGGTAAAGAATGTGCCTGCAATGCAGGAAATCCTGGTTCAAATCCTAGCTCAGGAAGATTCCCTAGGGAAGGGATAGGCTATCCACTCCAGTATTCTTGCCTGGATAACTCTAGGGACAGAGGAGTCTGGCAGGCTACAGTCCATAGCATCGTAAATAGTCAGACATGACTGAGCAACTTTCACTTACTTACCTCTCTGGGAAGAAATTGTACCTTTAATTTTAGGGAATCTTCCAAGTAACGCACTATGGCAATCTTGATATGCTGATATATAGATAGGGTATATTTATATCTCTATATATTTAAAAAATTTTTCTACCTATTTTAATGAGGTATAATTGACACACAACACTGTATAATTTTAAGGTATACAGCATAATTATTTGACTTACATACATCATGACATGGTATCACAATAAGTTTAGTGAACATACATCATATAAAATAAAAAAGTCTTTTTTTCCTTTGTGATGAGAACTCGTAGCATCTACTCTCTTAAGTTTCATGTATAATATATAGCACTGTTAACTGTATTAATCATGGTCTAAATTAACATCCTTAGTACTTATTTGTAATTGGAAAGAGTATCTTTGACAACCTTCATTCAGTTCTCCAACTTCTCACTTCCAGTAACCACAAATCTCATTATATACACTTTCGGTACACAAATCTGGATATATACACTTTTAATAAAAATTTCAAGTACATTACTGAGAGAATAATGTAATGAGTCCTCTTGTCCTAATCTTTTAGTTTACATAATTATCGATAATTTTATAAATTTATACCCACATTTAAAAATCCTACCCTATTTGTATTATTCTTGATATTCTGAGTTTGTTCTTTCTAATGAAGATTTAATATAATACTAATTTGTCTTTAAGAACAATTTGGTGCAGTGCTAGAAATAACTTAGGGGAAAAAAAAGCACTTTGGAGGTACTGATCCATGAGTTTCTGTGGCATTTATGTAATTTCTTTAAAAATTATGAAATCTTGTGGTTGGGTTAATAAAATGTGATTAAAATAAAACTAACACAAATTACCTGAAAGTAATAAAAATTCTGATATCAAGCATACATTATAAATATTCCACAATTTCTATATCAAGTAAAAAGTAAAGATGAAACTGAAATTATCAATTTGCAATGAGTGATTTTTCAATAAGGACTATTATATATAATATTAAAGAATGTGTCTGGTAAATTTGGGGGAAAATTACCATTTTTTGTGGATTTTTTCAATGTTATACTCATCATACATTCATCAAATATGTCCTTTGGGGCTGAGAGGCTGTGGTTCTACATAATGATATCTTTAAGTTTAAACGTAGGTTACATGAGAGCTTAAGTATACACCTTATATATTTCTGGAATTCTCTCAAATAGCTTTGGTCAATCTAACAAAAAAGCATCTCTGAAAATGTTCTTGGATTTATATATATGACTTCTATTTTCAAAGGCAGTTAAATATAACATACTTTTTCCTGGGATTAATTTTATCAAATATGACTCTTGCATATAGAATTCTTTCTCTCTCTCTCTTTTTTTTTTAACTTGGTTGGATACCAGTATGAGTGAATTCATGCCCAGGTAATTTTAACTTTGTTAAAGAAATTTGATGCTTTCTTAATCTTAAACCTACAGTGCAGAGCATATTACCCCCTTTTTAAATGAATAAAATATTGCCTGCAGCAGAGAACAATTTTTGGAAATCAGATGATTACTTCCTTACATAAATCTTTACTTTTTCAAAAAGCATGAGTGGGAAAGCTCAAGCACCAATATTAATACCATTACTAATTCCTGATCTGGGCGTATGTAATGTCCTTTTAGGATATATCAATGATTAAAGGTATATGTGGTAGAATGTTTATGCTTCTATATAGGATCTGCTGGAGCAATTACTATGATGCATTTGAAAAGAAAGAAATGATCCTTTTAAAGATTCTTTAAATTATTATATAATTTTTAAATATGTGACAGAATTAGACACATATTACCCTGGATGCTAAATGATTTCAAATTCTCTTCCACAAGACAGATCTAATGCATGGCACTAACTGAAATTACAGGTCTATTTTAAATTTGAACTTTTAGCATATTTATTATACCTTGCTTTAATAATGCAGAATACTATAGTTTTAGTCTAAAATGTTATCTCCATTATGTGTAATACCTATCTTGTTTGATTACATACACATGGTTGATTTCTGATGGAGCCTGACCAAAGAATAGTTGAGATTACAAGTTTAGATGAAATAATCTAAACTTGACCTAAAGACAGAAAAGTCTTGAGACCTTACTGAGGAGCCAAAGGTAGCAGTGTACCTGGGGAACTAACAAAATAGGACCATCCTTGTGAAGGCACCCTACTTCTGCTATGAATTCTTTTTAGGAACTAACATTGCTTGCTGTTTATTAACATCAATTACTCATTCCTTTAGGCATTCATGTTGTTCAAATGCATTAAATACTGATGATGTGTCAGGAATTACATGCTGTAACTGTCTTCCATTGCAGTGGACAGGTAAAGTCAGTGAGTCAACAGAGGTTCTGTTGATAGGCGGGGTTTTTTAATGTAATATTATTGATTTTAAGGTTCAATTGAAACATCTCTCTGAGTACTTTCTAATTTCATTACCTGTCCCAATGAACAAGACATCATACTGGCCATCCTCAGCTTCCACTCGATCCACTGCAATTTGTTTCAGGTTATACTTTCCATCTGTTTTCACTAGTATTGGTTTTTTATGGGCAGGTTTTATCGGCTGGTACATAAGTGGATGGCTTCTAGCAAATCGGATGGCATCATCTGGATAGTCTTTCGTGGTTCCATACCTTCCTCCATTTACTTTGCTGGCACACTGAAATACAAATGGATGAGAGAATTTTTTTCCCTGAAATCTAAAGAGAAAATTCATACTCAATTATAAAAAGAATTACAGAAACTGAGTATGATGAAATAGCCAACTATGCATTTAGCAATATTTAGTAACCATATATTCTTCATTACAGAAATAAAATCTGAATTAAAAATTGCATAGAGAGGCGGAATTACTTTCAAAAATGTGACACTAGGAAAAGATACTAGTGAAATCCCCTTCAAAATAAAGTATATTTAATACTGGCATACTTTAAAGACAGTACAAACATATAACATTAAAAACATTGTAATTATTTTTTCTGCTTCTTGGCAAATTAAATTTTAAGAATAAAGAATGTATTGTCCCAGAAAAGGCAAAGCACCTCGTTATTGTGCCAAATTTTCTCCACAAATTAAGAATCATAACTGCACAACAGCTTTCCTATTAAATGAACCAACTGGCTCACTGACTACAGAATTTTAGTGCTGTATCAGAAACGTTTCAAATCCTTCATTATTAAGAAAAAAATAACCGTCTCTGTTCTATTGTAATTTATATTAATTTATTTTCCTATGAATCAGACACAATAAATATATGGGGAACTAACAAAATAGGACCATCCTTGTGAAGGCACCCTACTTCTGCATTTTTAGAATACTTGCTGTTTTTTAACATCAATTACTCATTCCTTTAGGCATTCATGTTGTTCAAATGCATTAAATACTGATGATGTGTCAGGAATTACATGCTGTAACTGTCTTCCATTGCAGTGGACAGGTAAAGTCAGTGAGTCAACAGAGGTTCTGTTGATAGGCGGGGTTTTTTAATGTAATATTATTGATTTTAAGGTTCAATTGAAACATCTCTCTGAGTACTTTCTAATTTCATTACCTGTCCCAATGAACAAGACATCATACTGGCCATCCTCAGCTTCCACTCGATCCACTGCAATTTGTTTCAGGTTATACTTTCCATCTGTTTTCACTAGTATTGGTTTTTTATGGGCAGGTTTTATCGGCTGGTACATAAGTGGATGGCTTCTAGCAAATCGGATGGCATCATCTGGATAGTCTTTCGTGGTTCCATACCTTCCTCCATTTACTTTGCTGGCACACTGAAATACAAATGGATGAGAGAATTTTTTTCCCTGAAATCTAAAGAGAAAATTCATACTCAATTATAAAAAGAATTACAGAAACTGAGTATGATGAAATAGCCAACTATGCATTTAGCAATATTTAGTAACCATATATTCTTCATTACAGAAATAAAATCTGAATTAAAAATTGCATAGAGAGGCGGAATTACTTTCAAAAATGTGACACTAGGAAAAGATACTAGTGAAATCCTTCAAAATAAAGTATATTTAATACTGGCATACTTTAAAGACAGTACAAACATATAACATTAAAAACATTGTAATTATTTTTTCTGCTTCTTGGCAAATTAAATTTTAAGAATAAAGAATGTATTGTCCCAGAAAAGGCAAAGCACCTCGTTATTGTGCTAAATTTTCTCCACAAATTAAGAATCATAACTGCACAACAGCTTTCCTATTAAATGAACCAACTGGCTCACTGACTACAGAATTTTAGTGCTGTATCAGAAACGTTTCAAATCCTTCATTATTAAGAAAAAAATAACCGTCTCTGTTCTATTGTAATTTATATTAATTTATTTTCCTATGAATCAGACACAATAAATTAAAAAAAAAAAACAACAACACAGAAATACCTGCTATAACATGCCTCAATTCTTAAATCACCTACTCTAAAAATAAATGTTCAGTGGTACCAAACTTACTTCTTGGAATACCTATAACTATGCTGATTCATGCTTGTTATTTAGTGCTCCCCCATTTAACATATTTTCCTCTAGAACCAGCAGCAATTGCAATGATGGCCTTAATGAAAATTTTCCATGTTACAAACACAGAGTTTAGTAATCTGATTCTGCAAAGAGGGCATTTTTAATGGTTTGTTTTCAAAAATTCGGGCCATATTTCTTAATTTGGCATGAATTTTTCACTTGAGTATATTTTCATGATCTATAATTGGAAACATTCTAGACCAGCCTGGAAGTAGTTCAGTAACCAGTCACTTCCTCAAAATCTCCTTTAATACCATGTGGTTTCAAGAAGCATGTCCAGCAAAGCCACAGGAGTAGGTTTTCTCCATTTAAATTGTAATTTCAATCAATAGAGTGAAATAAAATATACTCTATGTCTTATTGGAAGTAATAATTTTAACCTAGTGAGAGAGAGTGATTGAAATAGTAAAGTCTTACAGCTGTTAATGGAGGTAGGGTTTGTTTCCACCTGGAACTGTGGCTCTGCAAAAATGGTTGCTACTTGACCTGCAAGTACTTGTGGAATCAGCATAGTGATAGGTTTTCACTAGCGGCTCATAATCGTGCAGACTGTGAATTGCATGACAAGTTCAGTGTTTGTTCTCCATGGAGAGCAGATTTAACAACACTTCCTCTTCCCAACCTAATTGTGTACAGGACACATGATACAAAATCCTTCTTCTCCTCTTCCTCCTCATCATGGGCCCAATTAAAAGCACAGTTTGAATGGCTAGTTAGGGAGTATCTTAGCAGCACCAATTAAGAGGCAAATGGTGGAACTCCTTCTCTAGCAACATGACTATATTGTTACTTCTCTTCCAGAAGTCTGGCATGGATGACGTGGGTTGCTCAGTTTTCTGAAGAGCCAGAGAAAAACCTTTCTCTCAACATGCTTAAGAGAGAAGTTGGGAGAAAGTCTGGCCAAACGTTTCAAATCCTTCATTATTAAGAAAAATAACTCTCTGTTCTATTGTAATTTATATTAATTTATTTTCCTATGAATCAGACACAATAAATTAAAAAAAAAAACAACAACACAGAAATACCTGCTATAACATGCCTCAATTCTTAAATCACCTACTCTAAAATAAATGTTCAGTGGTACCAAACTTACTTCTTGGAATACCTATAACTATGCTGATTCATGCTTGTTATTTAGTGCTCCCCCATTTAACATATTTTCCTCTAGAACCAGCAGCAATTGCAATGATGGCCTTAATGAAAATTTTCCATGTTACAAACACAGAGTTTAGTAATCTGATTCTGCAAAGAGGGCATTTTTAATGGTTTGTTTTCAAAAATTCGGGCCATATTTCTTAATTTGGCATAAATTTTTTCACTTGAGTATATTTTCATGATCTATAATTGGAAACATTCTAGACCAGCCTGGAAGTAGTTCAGTAACCAGTCACTTCCTCAAAATCTCCTTTAATACCATGTGGTTTCAAGAAGCATGTCCAGCAAAGCCACAGGAGTAGGTTTTCTCCATTTAAATTGTAATTTCAATCAATAGAGTGAAATAAAATATACTCTATGTCTTATTGGAAGTAATAATTTTAACCTAGTGAGAGAGAGTGATTGAAATAGTAAAGTCTTACAGTTGTTAATGGAGGTAGGGTTTGTTTCCACCTGGAACTGTGGCTCTGCAAAAATGGTTGCTACTTGACCTGCAAGTACTTGTGGAATCAGCATAGTGATAGGTTTTCACTAGCGGCTCATAATCGTGCAGACTGTGAATTGCATGACAAGTTCAGTGTTTGTTCTCCATGGAGAGCAGATTTAACAACACTTCCTCTTCCCAACCTAATTGTGTACAGGACACATGATACAAAATCCTTCTTCTCCTCTTCCTCCTCATCATGGGCCCAATTAAAAGCACAGTTTGAATGGCTAGTTAGGGAGTATCTTAGCAGCACCAATTAAGAGGCAAATGGTGGAACTCCTTCTCTAGCAACATGACTATATTGTTACTTCTCTTCCAGAAGTCTGGCATGGATGACGTGGGTTGCTCAGTTTTCTGAAGAGCCAGAGAAAAACCTTTCTCTCAACATGCTTAAGAGAGAAGTTGGGAGAAAGTCTGGCCTAGGAAACTAAGAGCCTGACTCAGTTATTCAAATATATAATAAAGATCTGGTCACATTCTCTTCCTTGGAAACCACCTGGGGCACTAATTCTCAAGAGGCTGAGAGGAATATGACATTCATTTTCTGGATATTTCTGTATTAGCCAGTACCCTTAAAAATAAAATTTTAATTAGAGCTACATAGGCAGTCAAAATGTCAACACTAATAGATACTTCTAATACTAAAATGTGTCCATCCTAGAGTATATTCTTTTCATTAACTAACAAGCATACATCTAGATGTAAGAAGTAATACTTCTTTCCCATACAAGTAACCTAGTAGATTTTTAGGTGTAGAATTTCTTAACTGTTTCATGCAAATTTAGTAAACATAATGAAGATAATATTACTTAAAAGGTCTTTAAAAAGTAAGAACATTTTGTTAAAGGCCTAAACTTACAGAACCAGGTCTTGGATATGGCACTTTTCCTTCATAAAGTGACCAATGGTACTCAGGTCCTTCCTTATGTGCATATGGTCCATTAAATGCTGCCCGGATGCTAGACATGTGATAGACACATATAGCATGGCCTCTAAATATATTACTGGAAAAAACAGAAGATAATTACTATTCTGGAGGAGATCAGGAGGTTATCTAGTCAAACTCTACAGACACCCTAAATAAGGATGAAGCCTAGATAAGGATGAAGCTTAAATGCCTAGATAAGCCGAGATAAGGATGAAGTCTAAATGACATTGTTAAATCACAAACGCAGTCATGTCACTTCATTTTTTCCAGTTAAATCTTAAACATTTAATTGAAATATACCTGATTTACAATGCTGTGATAGTTTCAGGTGAACAGCACAATTATTCAGTCATATATGCATATGTGCATGTGTGTGTATTATATTCTTGTTTCACTTCTCTGGTGCCTTACATTTTTTATTAAGGAGGATTTGGTCTTGATATTTTAAAAGATTTATTTCCAAGTTGAGGAAGGTTTTATCTTGTGCATGTTGTCCTCTCTTCCAAGCAGTTTTTCTTCTCGCCATGCTGTTAATAATACTATAAATTTTATTCAAATTTTAAAAAAATTATTCTTCAAATCATATACACTAAGGAAAGTAAAGTCTACAGTGAATTGGGGAGTTTGTTCCACTCTTGAGCTTGGGGGTTCCGCAAACATTGATTAGCTTGTTGTGTATTCTTTCCTCCAGGTCACAGAAAACAGTGCTACAGTCGGAAGACGACTGGGTCGCACCAGATTAATTTTAAGAAAAAGAGTTACATTATGTAAAACTCAGATTCTTTACCTATAGAACCAGTAGTAGTTGAAAATATTTTCTTGATAAAAATTTCTGTTTATCTTGGATAAAGACAGCAGTTGATTACAGCAACTTTGATTGCAGGCATTTAAAATAAGATTCTGCAGAAGGACATTTTAAGAGTATTTGTTCTAAAGATCTGACCACATTTGTTAATTTGGCATAATCTGAATGAAGTCTAACACTTCCCTAGCCTCTGTATTGTGAGGACTAATTAGTTTGTGAAAGCACCTGGCCAAATGCAATGTTTTTTAGAAGTATAACATTTCCTACATTCTGAGACACCTGTCGACAGCAGTTACGTTATTGTCTAAGGACATCAGTTCACACATGTTATAAGACACCTTGAAGCAATTGGAAATGCCTGCAACAACGAGAAAACCAGACACTCTTCCAACTGATGTGGCAGTAAACCTTTGATCACCATGCCACGATATCAACCCTGATGTCAGGTAACACCTGGGAAGCCTTTTTCTCAAAATTACGTATAAACTGAACAGTCAAAATTGAAACTATGGCAGAAAATAATGCCCTGTTTTTGAAATCTCAGACAGATATATTCTGCTATCATTTATGAAAGCAGCATATAAACTGCCCATTAAAAAATATTACACTATCCCATAGCTTACATTTATCATATAATGCCACAGAATTATCACACAATGTGTACATTCTTCATTGGCATAAGGGAGAAGATGAAGTGTAAAAAAAGTTAGGGATTTTCCATGAAGTGTGATGACTCCCAATTTACATTAGCTACTTTGTGCATCAAGGAATAATTGATAGCAAAATTGGTGCCATGTTTATGTGTTGAAGAAAAGGTCTCCTTACAGTAGCAGGATATACTTATCCAAAGAGCTTGATTTTTTTTTTTTTTTTTTCCAAAATGAGCATGAAAAATTACCTGCTGAACAACTAAACAAAAACTGTATAGAACACCAGCGGTGGGGGTGGGGGAGATGAACTAACTGGAAGATTGAGACTGTCTTATATAGTCCATCTAGATACACTCTACAACACATAAAATAGAGATGGGAACAGACCGTACAGCACAGGGAACTCTACTGAGTGCTCTGTGGTGACCTAAATGGGAAGGAAATTCAGCAAGAGGGGATATATGTATGCATGTATCTAATTCACTTTGCTGTATAACTGTTTAGTTCCTAAGCTGTGTCCATCTCATTTGTCACCCCATCGACTGTAGCCCACCAGGCTCCACTGTCTATGGAATTTTTCAGGTAAGAATACTGGAGCAGGTTGCCATTTCCTTCTTCAGGGGATCTTTCCAATCCAGGGATCAAGTCCACATCTCCTGCATTGGCAGGTGGATTTTTTTCCACTGAGCCATCTAGGAAGCCCTTGCTATACAGTAAGAACTAACAAAGCCTTGTAAGGCAATTATATATCAATGAAAATTAATTTAACAAATTTATGGAGAGACCCTAAGCAAACAAAATATATATGACTATGTAACAGTTTAAGGCCAACACAACACAAACAAGAAACTGAGTAATATCATTTTATCTCTGTCAAGAGAATTGAAGTATATTCTTTATTTCTCACTTCAGTCATCTCATCTCTACTCTGACTTATGTGGAAAGATGCTCAGGAAATTATATATATATAACCTTTCAACCCAAACTGATTCTAATATTAAACTACTGTATCATAAGTCTTAAACTTGTGTTGTTTCTTTAAATCCAAAACATGGAGGGTAAGTCATAAATGTGTGTTCTCTAAGAGTACACGTAGGGGCAGGACCACCAGACTTGAGGAAGTGTCAAGTGTTCTGTGGCATAAGGGAGAAGATGAAGTGTAAAAAAAGTTAGGGATTTTCCATGAAGTGTGATGACTCCCAATTTACATTAGCTACTTTGTGCATCAAGGAATAATTGATAGCAAAATTGGTGCCATGTTTATGTGTTGAAGAAAAGGTCTCCTTACAGTAGCAGCATATACTAATCCAAAGAGGTTAAGTTTTTTTTTTTTTCTTTCCAAAATGAGCATGAAAAATTACCTGCTGAACAACTAAACAAAAACTGTATAGAACACCAGCGGTGGGGGTGGGGGAGATGAACTAACTGGAAGATTGAGACTGTCTTATATAGTCCATCTAGATACACTCTACAACACATAAAATAGAGATGGGAACAGACCGTACAGCACAGGGAACTCTACTGAGTGCTCTGTGGTGACCTAAATGGGAAGGAAATTCAGCAAGAGGGGATATATGTATGCATGTATCTAATTCACTTTGCTGTATAACTGTTTAGTTCCTAAGCTGTGTCCATCTCATTTGTCACCCCATCGACTGTAGCCCACCAGGCTCCACTGTCTATGGAATTTTTCAGGTAAGAATACTGGAGCAGGTTGCCATTTCCTTCTTCAGGGGATCTTTCCAATCCAGGGATCAAGTCCACATCTCCTGCATTGGCAGGTGGATTTTTTTCCACTGAGCCATCTAGGAAGCCCTTGCTATACAGTAAGAACTAACAAAGCCTTGTAAGGCAATTATATATCAATGAAAATTAATTTAACAAATTTATGGAGAGACCCTAAGCAAACAAAATATATATGACTATGTAACAGTTTAAGGCCAACACAACACAAACAAGAAACTGAGTAATATCATTTTATCTCTGTCAAGAGAATTGAAGTATATTCTTTATTTCTCACTTCAGTCATCTCATCTCTACTCTGACTTATGTGGAAAGATGCTCAGGAAATTATATATATATAACCTTTCAACCCAAACTGATTCTAATATTAAACTACTGTATCATAAGTCTTAAACTTGTGTTGTTTCTTTAAATCCAAAACATGGAGGGTAAGTCATAAATGTGTGTTCTCTAAGAGTACACGTAGGGGCAGGACCACCAGACTTGAGGAAGTGAGTCAAGTGTTCTGTGATTAAAGAATCAAGGAGTGTCTCATGCAGATGGTAACTGACAAGTATTGGAAAAAAACTGATATAAATCAGTGTTGGAAGAGAAAGTCGGTAAAGAAAACCATAGTGGCAAGGAAAGCAGACACTGGGATTCTGACAGATACTATCTTGTCCAAAGCAGAGTTTGAGGGAACTTAAGAGGAAAAGGAACTTCCAGACCTAAGTGGGGAATAGTTAAAATGAGTCTTGAAAACCTAACCTGGACAACTGTATATGATGACTGAAAAAATGATTCTAGACTTTATAGCATGGAACAAGTATCTTAAGAAGTGTTTAAAGCTTAGGATATTGAGCACAGGAAGATACTTGTATTTTAAACAAAAAGAAATAAGGATTTGGACTGAGATTGTGGTTTTAAAAATCAAAGTACAACTGTAAATACTAGAGAATGAAGAGAAATTCTAAAGACTTCTCAAATACTGAAAGTAAGAATAACAGGCTGGTCAGCAAAATTTTCAATTACATACACAGTGAAGAGTTGAGGCATCTCATGGTATTCTGATTGACTATACACATTTCTCACCTTGTAGTGTTGAAGAGTCCAAATATCACTGGGTTCTTATGATCTCTGGTATGCAGCAGAAACACATCCTCTGAAACATTAAAGATCATTATATGACTTAATTTGTTTAGCCCTCATGGCATGTGAAGAAATTACAGTGACATAAAATAGTTTAGAATCCATAACAGATTTTAAGGTAGAAATCTCCACATATAGCCATGCTACCATGACCAAATCACAGCATAGTGAGACAGATAACTACTGAGGATGACTTTGAGCTCGGCCTTAAGGAAGGAACCAGATCTGCTGACTCTAAACTAGTAAGTGGGTGGTTTTTTTGGTTTGTTTTTATTTTTTTACTTTTACAGAGTTGTTTTTTTTTTTTTTTTTTCCTTTTATTGCCACACAACATCCTGAATAGGTATACATATGTTCCCTCCCTCCTGAACTTCCCAGCCATCTCCCTCCCCATTCCACCCCTGTAGGTTGTTACAGAATCCCTGATTAAGTTCCCCTTAGTCTTACAGCAAATTCACATTGGTTGTTTCTTTCGCACCTGGTAATGTAAGTTTCCATGTTACTCTTGCCATACATCTCACCCCTTCCTCCTTCCCCACAATTTCCATCTGTCTGTTTCTTCATTGATGTTCTGCATACACATTTATCAGCATCATGTTTCTAGTTTCCATATATATATGTGTTAGTATACAATATTTATCTTTCTCTTTCTGACTTACTTCACTCTGTATAACATGTTCTAGGTTCATTCACCTCATTAGGGCTGACTCACACGCATTTCTTTAACGGCTGAGTAATATTCCATTGTATGTATGTACCACAGCTTCTTTATCCATTCATCTGTTGATGGACATCTAGGATGCTTCCATACTCTAGCTATTGTAAATACTGCTGCAGTGAACAATGGGATGCGTGTGTCTTTTTCAATTTCGATTTCTTCAGGGTTTATGCCTAGTAGTGGGATTGCTGGGTCATATGGTGGTTCTATTCCTAGTTTAAGAGTGGGTACTTTTGCTTCTGCAACTCCTTTTCCACAACTTGTGGACCTGCCAATATGGCAAGTATAGAAACTTGCTCTAAGTTAGAAGTTGGTAACTGTGGAAAGCAAGTTTTTCATATATGCTACAATCAGTGAGGGTTATACAAAGAAGCATATATATCAAAGAGGAAAACTGAACTCTCCTAATAATATTTACCTAGTTCATCAAAATATGTATCAATCCCATTCATTCCTGGCACTGAGCAAATCAGTCTAGCTTTCAGGAAAGTGCTCCACTTATTCACCGAGATTCTCTGTCCTCCCATATCATTCTGTAAAAAACAAAAAAGCAGGTAAATGGGGACCCAGAGAACTTTTACCAACAATGGATTTTGTATTACTAAACATGCAGACGACAAGAGTTACACCTTTTTAATGTAAGTAGAAACCTTAGTATAGTCCTCAAATAATATTAAAGATGTAATTCCTTATAGATTTTTTTTTTTAGGTTATCACATTCCACCTTAGGGACTTTCACTCTGACCCATTAAATACAGTTTCCAGGTGTGAAACAATGTTAGTAGAGTAGGCACTGCCAAAGTAGAAACTTTTATGATACTGTAACCTTCATTATTATTTTATTGATAAATAATCTGCTTATCTCAGAAATATAGAAGGATCTATTTTTCTTCTTTTAGGAAAAAAGACTTGAGACACAAACACATAAGCATGCATACATATAACAGACATATATATTTGCACATATACACAAAATACATACATGCATATGTGTGTGTATATACACATGCATTTGCACACATGAACAAACATATAACATCTTAAATATATTTTTGAGCACCTTCCAAATATCAAAGTTACTTAACATTTATATTATTTGTATTCTCTCAGTATATATGGCTATTTCAGTTGGCTTTGAATATTCACCAATCTGAACACCCAACAAACTAGGTGTTTTTTCCTACAGACTCAGCCATTTGAATTGTTGAAACAGTTATGTAAACTACTTAGACTGTGGATTACAGAAACTAGAAAGATTTTGGTGAAATCAACTTTTTAAAATAGAGCTCAAACTTCTGTATGGGAAGAAGTATAGCCTAATTATACACCATTTCTTCCTAGTAAGGCTTTGAAAACTGGGGAAGATCCCATAAAATGCAAAGTTGTTCTCTGATAAAACTTTAACAGATACAAAGTCTAAAGATTAGATACTAGATACCACTTTTAGAGAGCCTAGAATACTAGAAAACATTTTAAAACAGAAACCTACTATAAAATTAACAAAGGCCTGCCATTAAATTGTGAGATAAGCAAGTTTATTGAGCAGGGAGGCAATTCTCACCACACAGAGTCGCCCCACTCTGGTGTAAATTGCATGGGCACTGTTTTCTGCCTCCAGGGCCTTCTCCGTGAAAAAGAAATACATTTTGTTGTCATCTCGGTCTTCGTTGTCAGGGATCATATATGAACCGACAAATTTTGGTTCTAGAGAAGTAAAAAACAGAAGAAAATGTAAAAGTTGTTACAACAAAATAAGCTAACATATACCCTTGAAATTTTTATTAAACTTTAATATCATGTAAATTTGTCCATGTTCTTTGCAAATCAACAGTTTTAAGGAAGTGTTATAGGACTTAAGATTTAACTGAGTCAGGAGGAAATTAACCAATTTCAAACTATAAACACTATAGACTTGAAAAGAATTCAAAGAAAAACAGATGAGGAGAAATATGATCATACTCTCCATAAATTTCCTGTCTCTCTATCCATATAAAGTCAACATAAATAGAAGGATCTTTTTTTTTAGGAAAAAGACTTGAGACACAAACACATAAGCATGCATACATATAACAGACATATATATTTGCACATATACAAAATACATACATGCATATGTGTGTGTATATACACATGCATTTGCACACATGAACAAACATATAACATCTTAAATATATTTTTGAGCACCTTCCAAATATCAAAGTTACTTAACATTTATATTATTTGTATTCTCTCAGTATATATGGCTATTTCAGTTGGCTTTGAATATTCACCAATCTGAACACCCAACAAACTAGGTGTTTTTTCCTACAGACTCAGCCATTTGAATTGTTGAAACAGTTATGTAAACTACTTAGACTGTGGATTACAGAAACTAGAAAGATTTTGGTGAAATCAACTTTTTAAAATAGAGCTCAAACTTCTGTATGGGAAGAAGTATAGCCTAATTATACACCATTTCTTCCTAGTAAGGCTTTGAAAACTGGGGAAGATCCCATAAAATGCAAAGTTGTTCTCTGATAAAACTTTAACAGATACAAAGTCTAAAGATTAGATACTAGATACCACTTTTAGAGAGCCTAGAATACTAGAAAACATTTTAAAACAGAAACCTACTATAAAATTAACAAAGGCCTGCCATTAAATTGTGAGATAAGCAAGTTTATTGAGCAGGGAGGCAATTCTCACCACACAGAGTCGCCCCACTCTGGTGTAAATTGCATGGGCACTGTTTTCTGCCTCCAGGGCCTTCTCCGTGAAAAAGAAATACATTTTGTTGTCATCTCGGTCTTCGTTGTCAGGGATCATATATGAACCGACAAATTTTGGTTCTAGAGAAGTAAAAAACAGAAGAAAATGTAAAAGTTGTTACAACAAAATAAGCTAACATATACCCTTGAAATTTTTATTAAACTTTAATATCATGTAAATTTGTCCATGTTCTTTGCAAATCAACAGTTTTAAGGAAGTGTTATAGGACTTAAGATTTAACTGAGTCAGGGAGGGAAATTAACCAATTTCAAACTATAAACACTATAGACTTGAAAAGAATTCAAAGAAAAACAGATGAGGAGAAATATGATCATACTCTCCATAAATTTCCTGTCTCTCTATCCATATAAAGTCAACATAAATATATGTAAAATATTTTAGTAAAGAAGTTTACCATTTTTTAAATTCACAAATTGTCTACTAGTCCAGCTCGGAGAAGACTGTTTTAATTTTAAAGTGGAAAATTTACTTTAAGTTTTTGTATTTCTAATTGAATGAATCTGAATGAATGACCTTTGATTGATACGCAATGTCAAATATTTTAATGACTAAATGCTGCCAGGAATGACTGTGAACTCTAAAGCTTAATAAAATGGCTGGAAATAATGAAACTACTCCCTGTAAAATGATTTTAGTCCCTAGATATACCAATGTGTCAAAATATAAACATGATTTCTTACAAAGAAGTCTATGTAAATGAATGTTTAGTGAACTTCCTAGAATTTTGTGTCCAAAGTACACTGCGATTCTACTAAAACAAGCAAAGCAAAGCGATCAATTCATATAAAATTATGTCAATTGACAAGAGAAAATTAACGTACTGGATGAAAGGGGCTTACACTCTTCATGTATTTGCTTTGTTCATTTAAATCCTGACTTTTAAGTACTGCTCTGAGGGTAATTTGGTTTCATAATAAAGTCGACCCATTTAGACATAAAGTGATACACATATATCATATGTAATTATTTAATTTGGGAATATTCGAAGGGAAAAAAGCTGAAATTTGTAAAACCTATAAACTACATTTGTATTGTTATCCTTATCAACAATGAAACTTGCTCATGACAAGGATCTCATGAACTCAGGTCTTGTTGTCAGTCCTGCTTCACATACTCTTTTCTCCTCAGCCCCACCTTTCAGCAGGCGCTCAAAAATTCCGTTTTTCAGGGATCATATATGACCAATTTGAAAAAAAAATTTTCAACAAAATAAGCTAACATATACCCTTGAAATTTTTATTAAACTTTAATATCATGTAAATTTGTCCATGTTCTTTGCAAATCAACAGTTTTAAGGAAGTGTTATAGGACTTAAGATTTAACTGAGTCAGGAGGAAATTAACCAATTTCAAACTATAAACACTATAGACTTGAAAAGAATTCAAAGAAAAACAGATGAGGAGAAATATGATCATACTCTCCATAAATTTCCTGTCTCTCTATCCATATAAAGTCAACATAAATATATGTAAAATATTTTAGTAAAGAAGTTTACCATTTTTTAAATTCACAAATTGTCTACTAGTCCAGCTCGGAGAAGACTGTTTTAATTTTAAAGTGGAAAATTTACTTTAAGTTTTTGTATTTCTAATTGAATGAATCTGAATGAATGACCTTTGATTGATACGCAATGTCAAATATTTTAATGACTAAATGCTGCCAGGAATGACTGTGAACTCTAAAGCTTAATAAAATGGCTGGAAATAATGAAACTACTCCCTGTAAAATGATTTTAGTCCCTAGATATACCAATGTGTCAAAATATAAACATGATTTCTTACAAAGAAGTCTATGTAAATGAATGTTTAGTGAACTTCCTAGAATTTTGTGTCCAAAGTACACTGCGATTCTACTAAAACAAGCAAAGCAAAGCGATCAATTCATATAAAATTATGTCAATTGACAAGAGAAAATTAACGTACTGGATGAAAGGGGCTTACACTCTTCATGTATTTGCTTTGTTCATTTAAATCCTGACTTTTAAGTACTGCTCTGAGGGTAATTTGGTTTCATAATAAAGTCGACCCATTTAGACATAAAGTGATACACATATATCATATGTAATTATTTAATTTGGGAATATTCCGAAGGGGAAAAAAAAGCTGAAATTTGTAAAACCTATAAACTACATTTGTATTGTTATCATTATCAACAATGAAACTTGCTCATGACAAGGATCTCATGAACTCAGGTCTTGTTGTCAGTCCTGCTTCACATACTCTTTTCTCCTCAGCCCCACCTTTCAGCAGGCGCTCATCGTCATGCTCCGTGCGGATCTGAGGCAGCCGCCCCAGGCTCCGGAAGATGGCGGCGTCGCGGCCCCAGTAGTCACTGTAGAGGCCAGCAAACAGTTCGCTACCTGCATGAAAAGGTCCATTAAAGAGAAGTGAGTGTTCCCGGTCTGATGACAACGTATAAAACCACAACTGCAATAAACATGCCCAGGTTTACCATGAATGTGGCCTTACAGAATAACACTACAGTAAACAGCGTGGATGGTGCATTCAGACAGCCCAGGTTAGAATCGGTGGTCTACCACTTACTTGATAAGTCACCTTGGGCAAGCTGCCTCCGTTTCCACATTTACAAATAGGAACAGCACCCAAAAACTGTTGTTAAGAATAAAGCATTTAGAAGAATGGGGGCATATTCTAAGACTTATATGAAGAGTTGATAAATAAGCTGACCTGACTTTAATAAACTTTCAATTTTCATATCATCAGCCCAGTGGTATTAGCGTTAGTATTATAAGTGAGTCACTTAACTCAAATACTTCTTGTAGTAAGAATCTGCTTCCACTAACATGACTTTAGTGTAGGAACCACAAAGTCTGAAAACGTAGTGTCTATAATTCAATTAGCTGTCATTTAGCTAATTTGTGGCTTATTTAGATAGAAATGATAGAGTTCATGATTTAATCGGGCAGTCAACAGAATGAATGAAGCTAGCTGCAATATGTGGTAAAAGTCACAGACTTGAATCAGAACAAGGAATACACAGACATATGCAGGATCTTAAGAAATGACAATATGTCCTTGGGGCCAGCCAGAATAGTAACAACAAAAAGACATTAAAACAGCTCATGAGAAGAGAAACAAATTAACAATTAGAAAAATATCTTAAAGATATAACCAGACTCCCAGAAAGACTAAAACCTCTCAAGCACAGGGATGTGGAGCCCTCTTTTATCAAAGTGACAAAACTAGCGTGCCCCTTCTGAGGTCAGAAGGATTGTCCTGGGCGTATGCAGCTCAAATTCTGTCTCGGGCAAAAGTCTCTGGTCAAGAAGCAGATGATAGCAACAGACCACTGGAACCTCAGCTTAGGGTGATAAACTTCCTTCCTTCATGAGCATCATGTAACTCTGGTCAGGTTTTAAAATACAGAGATGATGAGTATACTCAAATACA
This sequence comes from Tragulus kanchil, assembly GCA_022376925.1. NCBI lineage: Eukaryota > Metazoa > Chordata > Mammalia > Artiodactyla > Tragulidae > Tragulus > Tragulus kanchil. Next base: position 97,486,051 of record JAIOJX010000030.1, read on the forward strand.
GAGATGACGTACAGAGTATACTCAAATATTTAAAATACAGAGACGATGAGTATACTCAAAGTATTAATGCTTTCCTGTTTCATTTGGAATGTGTCCACATGGTATTTAAAGTGCTTTTAAATTTAAGAGAGTTCAAATGAAAACAGGGTTTTGTCCAAGTTAATAAAGTTAATTGTATACTTATTTTAGAGTTAAAATGATTAAAGTTACAGGTATAAAAATGTGACCAGTATTTAAACAAAATTTAGGAAAACCCGAGTGTCATATTTATAAATTTTATTGACTATATATAAAAATTGGTTCAATATGTACAAAGGGTTTTCTCTAAAGTGAGGCCTTTAAAACTTGAACAAAATTGAATAGATTAAATATATTTCTATTGATTCAAATTTGGAAAAATGCAAAGAAGTTTAAAAATTAAAATGAAATTAGCCAGGGTTAACACTCTGCTTCCACTAACATGACTTTAGTGTAGGAACCACAAAGTCTGAAAACGTAGTGTCTATAATTCAATTAGCTGTCATTTAGCTAATTTGTGGCTTATTTAGATAGAAATGATAGAGTTCATGATTTAATCGGGCAGTCAACAGAATGAATGAAGCTAGCTGCAATATGTGGTAAAAGTCACAGACTTGAATCAGAACAAGGAATACACAGACATATGCAGGATCTTAAGAAATGACAATATGTCCTTGGGGCCAGCCAGAATAGTAACAACAAAAAGACATTAAAACAGCTCATGAGAAGAGAAACAAATTAACAATTAGAAAAATATCTTAAAGATATAACCAGACTCCCAGAAAGACTAAAACCTCTCAAGCACAGGGATGTGGAGCCCTCTTTTATCAAAGTGACAAAACTAGCGTGCCCCTTCTGAGGTCAGAAGGATTGTCCTGGGCGTATGCAGCTCAAATTCTGTCTCGGGCAAAAGTCTCTGGTCAAGAAGCAGATGATAGCAACAGACCACTGGAACCTCAGCTTAGGGTGATAAACTTCCTTCCTTCATGAGCATCATGTAACTCTGGTCAGGTTTTAAAATACAGAGATGATGAGTATACTCAAATACAGAGATGACGTACAGAGTATACTCAAATATTTAAAATACAGAGACGATGAGTATACTCAAAGTATTAATGCTTTCCTGTTTCATTTGGAATGTGTCCACATGGTATTTAAAGTGCTTTTAAATTTAAGAGAGTTCAAATGAAAACGGTTATGTCCAAGTTAATAAAGTTAATTGTATACTTATTTTAGAGTTAAAATGATTAAAGTTACAGGTATAAAAATGTGACCAGTATTTAAACAAAATTTAGGAAAACCCGAGTGTCATATTTATAAATTTTATTGACTATATATAAAAATTGGTTCAATATGTACAAAGGGTTTTCTCTAAAGTGAGGCCTTTAAAACTTGAACAAAAATTGAATAGATTAAATATATTTCTATTGATTCAAATTTGAGAAAGTAATCAACCAAGTTGCAAAGAAGTTTAAAAATTAAAATGAAGGGATGCCCTTGGCAGTCCAGGGTTAACACTCTGCTTCCAATGTAGGGGGCACAAATTTGATCCTTGTTTGGGTAACTAAAATTCTACATGCCATGGGGCATGGCCAAAAAATTTAAAAGTAAAGATTACTATTTTCATTATACTAGATTTAAAAAAGAAAAATGAAATGTAAATTGAATTCAAAAACTTAAGAAAAATACATTTTTATAAATGCTACTATAGTAAAAATTAGTCTTCATTTACAAAAAGGCCATGAACAGTTTTTGGTTTTTTTTTGGTTCACAAAATCCACTATGGATACTTTAGAACTACATTAAGATATAATCAAATAAAATTCAAGTTTTCCACAAAGGAACTCACTTTTAAACTATGTACACAAAGGAACTCACTTTTAAACTATGTATATATATTATATTATGCTATATTATAGAGAAAGAAACAGACACAAGAGACAGAAGCTAATGTGGTAGAATATTAACAGTTGGCGAGCCAAGGTAAATGGTATAAATTTTTACTCCTCTCTCAGTTTTTCTTTGTATTTGAAAAATTTCAAGAAAGCAAATTTAAAAATGAGCTGTATTTGTTGAGTTCATCCCATATATTTAATGGATGCTAAGTGAAAAGTGTAATAAGAAAAACTAAAAAGTAAAGATGTTTTGTATCTAGATTTAAGACAAAGAAAATTTGGTAGAAGAGAGTTATACCAGAGCTCACACTTAAGCATGTTCTTTGGAACTACAAGGGTGGGGGAGGGGATAACAACATAATTTGTATGAAATTTTCAATCAGCGGTGTCTGCACCAGAAGCGTTACAATGCATATGTAGAAAAAGAGCATTTTGAGATAAAATGCATTCAGTGTTAGACATATGGGATTCCTGCACTGCTGCTTAATCACTCAGTCATGTTTCACTCTTTCCAACCTCATGGACTATAGCCTATCAGGCTCCACTGTCTAGATTCTCCAGGCAAGAATACTGGAGTGGGTTGCCATTCCCTCCTCCAGGGGATCTTCCGGACCCAGGGATCAAATCCAGGTCTCCTATACTCAGGCAGATTTTGTACCATCTGAGACACCAGGGAAGCTATTGAACACAGATAAAAACAAGGGAAGCACTACTTGAACACAGATAAAAGTGAGTCACGTTGAATTCATTAAAAGGCTTTGGGGATCATCAATGCTGTGGCGCAAATGAACAAGGTGACCCATAAAAAAGTTAACTGATTATTGAACCAGAAGAGAAAGGGTTTTTCTGAAAGTTCAATAAAATACTGCACTTGGTTACAGTTTCTGTTTAAAATATAAAGGCTATTTTACATGGATGAACTTAAGAGATTTTCATTCAAAGTGAAGTATGTCAGACAGAGAGATAAATATGTGACATCATCTAAAGAAGGGATTGAAATGAACTTATTTACAAAACAGTAATATACCCACAGACATAGAAAACAAGCTTATAGTTATCAAAAGGGAAAGAGGTATGGGATAAATTGGGAATCTGGGATTAACAGAAACACCCTACTATGTATAAAATAAACAACAAGTATCTATTGTACAGCATAGGTAACTATAATCAGTATCTTGTAATAACCTATGATGGAAAAAAATCTGAAAAAGCACATATATGTATATAAAACAACTATATTCAATAAATGATAACAACAATAAATAATAAAATATAAAGGTCATTTTGTAAAACTATCCTAAACAGAACTTATTTTCCTCATATAGACTAAGCTGAATGTTTAATGTATGACAGGTACCAAAAGAAATTTTTTCTTTAAAATTGTGACAGCTTTAGAATTTCTAAGCTTTTAATGTTTAATGTAATCAATTTCCTAAAATATTTATAGAAGTTTTATGTGTGAAAATATTATTATGGAAAAGGAATCTTTTAGTTCACATAAATTTTATTGCACTTATTCCAATTTGAACACTGTTTCCAAGTTCTATCAATACTTGTTTTAATCAGTTCTACAAATTGAACAAATAAGTTCCGCTTGCAGCCACTAGATGGAGCCATAAGATACCAAATTTTATATATAGATATATAAATACACACACAGACACAGACAGACAGACACACACACACACACACACTCACACTCAGGGCAGGTTGTCTGCAAAGAGGAAAAGATGATATATTACCAATTTTACCCAATTTCCCCTTTTGTATTCACTTAAAAGAAAATGGTTTGTGAACAATTCAAATAATACAGTATGAAACTGTATGATTTAAACTTCAAAGAAGCTAGACAGGTGCTAAAAACTATATGCTATATAAACTGAACCAAATGTGTTTCTGTTAGAAACACTGGATTTTCCTCAGAGTGGAATGTTTCTCTTTTCATATTATATTATCATTGCGAAGGACAAAATAAATTCACAGTAATAGATATTAATGATGTTTGATAAAACACTTTTCTAAGCAAAAATGAACACTTTTTAGTGAAAAAAATAAATTAGAATAAAACTTTTGGCATAAATGTTAACAAATAGTAATTAAATGTGCAAAAATATTCATTATTATAAATATTTATGGTATTTACAGCATATATACAATTTCTGTCTGAAAACTTCAAAATTACATCCTTCTGGTATAGAGAAAATATATGAATTAATATTTTTCTATTTTATAGAACACAAAAATGGTATCTATAAATTCATATTTTCATGGACTAAAAAGAAAAATGCTTCATACAAACAGTAAAATACATTTTAAAGTCTCAATGAGAAGAACAGAACTATTCAAATGCTTAGTTTTCTATACCTATGGAGACATATTTGATAAAAGTATCAACTTTATCATACATTTAACTGATATTTATTTAGATATGCTGAATATAAATAACTAACTTGATTTGTGAGCCATGTGTTATTTTTCATTGTTATGGCATTGACTTCTGATGGTAACTGATGCTATGTTCATCTTAGTTGGTCAAGTGTGGTTATAATTAAAAAATAAAGCACATCTGCAGGGTATTTTGACAGGTGCGTGTAACTTATCATTGTCATGCTTAACAATAGTCTCTGTGTACAGGCGAGACAAAAGTGGAAACAGTTCTGCACTGGAAACCTGGCAAACTAAGCTCCCAGCCCCCATCTTCTGTTTGTGGCCAAACTCTTTGGAATCTTACTGCCATGGTTGTTTGGAGAATCATAGAGATGAACCAGTGATTTCCTGAGGCTGCCATGCTTCTCTGTTCTCTGTACGGTGTGTGTGTGCATGCTAAGTCGCTTCAGTCATGTCTGACTTTGCAACTCTACGGACTGTAGCCTGTCAGACTTCTCCGTCCATGGCATTCTGCAGTCAAGAATATTGGAGTGGGTTGTTTCCTTCTCCTGGGGATCTTCTTGGCCCAGGGATCAAACCCATGCATCCTGCGTTGCACACGGATTCTTCACCCACTGAGTCACTCAGGAAGCCTCCTGTTCTCTCTGCTGCCCTTTCATTTGTCCGTTTTTTGTCTGGAATTCTGCATCCTTCCTGCTTTATCCCCATCTACCTGGCCACCATCCAGGTAAATAAAGGCTTCTCTGACCAAACTTGTGTTAGTTCAGTAGTTTCTAGTATCTCCACAGCTCCCACACTTATTTCTATCGTATTTCTCATTCTACTATACTTTGTCTCCTTCTGTGTTTGACATTATCCCTCACTAGACTGCATACTTCTTGATGCTGTTATATGCTCTTGTCACCAATACCTTGCACAGTGCCTAGAATATAGAAAATGCTCCATAAGCATTTGCTGAATCAAAGACTGGCATAATGAATTAACAAGAGAATATATCTAAAACTTTTAGTGTTAAGAAAACATGATATGCAATTTAAAAGAAAATCTCAGAATAAGATAATGATTTTTCAAAAGTGCTTCAGGAAAATAATATCAAAAGAAAGAAGAAACTACTGGCATTTACATGAAGTCCACTGAATTTTTGTTGCTCAGGCAGCCTGATATTTAATAATTTTAATTGATGAATGTAGAGACTTTATATTATTTTCTAGTATTTGTCCCCAATAGTTTCAGCCCCCAAAGACTGTGTCTACAATCAACTGTTCATAAGAAAGAAAAAGAAAATAAACATTTGGCCTGGACAATACAAAAACAAATTCACTGTGAATAATTCAAAGTTAAAATGCATAATTAAAATACTTTTCTACACAACTTCTTTTTTACAATACAGACTCTAACTGAAATTTTAGTGAAATCTTCTTCATTGCCTTAATATTTTATCAAATTTATAAAGTGCTTAGTTCACACACAGTATTATTAATCAATTAGAGCTTTTACTCACCATGTCTTAAATACAGGTTTTAGGTTTTGTTTAGTGTCTGACTTTGCAACTCTACGGACTGTAGCCTGTCAGACTTCTCCGTCCATGGCATTCTGCAGTCAAGAATATTGGAGTGGGTTGTTTCCTTCTCCTGGGGATCTTCTTGGCCCAGGGATCAAACCCATGCATCCTGCGTTGCACACGGATTCTTCACCCACTGAGTCACTCAGGAAGCCTCCTGTTCTCTCTGCTGCCCTTTCATTTGTCCGTTTTTTGTCTGGAATTCTGCATCCTTCCTGCTTTATCCCCATCTACCTGGCCACCATCCAGGTAAATAAAGGCTTCTCTGACCAAACTTGTGTTAGTTCAGTAGTTTCTAGTATCTCCACAGCTCCCACACTTATTTCTATCGTATTTCTCATTCTACTATACTTTGTCTCCTTCTGTGTTTGACATTATCCCTCACTAGACTGCATACTTCTTGATGCTGTTATATGCTCTTGTCACCAATACCTTGCACAGTGCCTAGAATATAGAAAATGCTCCATAAGCATTTGCTGAATCAAAGACTGGCATAATGAATTAACAAGAGAATATATCTAAAACTTTTAGTGTTAAGAAAACATGATATGCAATTTAAAAGAAAATCTCAGAATAAGATAATGATTTTTCAAAAGTGCTTCAGGAAAATAATATCAAAAGAAAGAAGAAACTACTGGCATTTACATGAAGTCCACTGAATTTTTGTTGCTCAGGCAGCCTGATATTTAATAATTTTAATTGATGAATGTAGAGACTTTATATTATTTTCTAGTATTTGTCCCCAATAGTTTCAGCCCCCAAAGACTGTGTCTACAATCAACTGTTCATAAGAAAGAAAAAGAAAATAAACATTTGGCCTGGACAATACAAAAACAAATTCACTGTGAATAATTCAAAGTTAAAATGCATAATTAAAATACTTTTCTACACAACTTCTTTTTTACAATACAGACTCTAACTGAAATTTTAGTGAAATCTTCTTCATTGCCTTAATATTTTATCAAATTTATAAAGTGCTTAGTTCACACACAGTATTATTAATCAATTAGAGCTTTTACTCACCATGTCTTAAATACAGGTTTTTAGGTTTTTGTTTAGTGAGAAAAATTTACAATAGTTTCTCATGCCCTTATTTTGTTAATTCTTGCTCAAGCATTTCTCCTGTTTTGTTGTAAATGTGTATACATCTGAATTTGTGAAACCTATTTGCCTCATGGAAAAGACATGGCTAAAGATGGATTTAACTGCCTCATTTTATAACTGAACTTTATCGTTCTATTAGAAAAACATTCTACTTTAGAGGCGCTATTTCATATTACTATGACACACATAACTGTGGAAAAAAAAATGCACCTGAGAGGATGAGAATGGGTAAGAATGGCCCAGAAGAGTTCAGCCTCCCAGTTCACATAGTCTGCAGAGAACATTGGAAAAAAATCAGAAAAAAAACAGGACCTTTTACTAGTTACAGAGTTGCTGTTTGGACATTTTCTTTGCTTTTGCTTTAGCAAACAGCATTAGCTACCAGTGTTAAGGAGGTGGTTTCTAAGGTATGAAGGAAAAAAGAAAAATGTGTTGTGAATCTGTTCATTTGCATTTGCTGGTATCTATGACAGCACTGCGAACTGATGATGACACTGATACCAGCATGGTCAAATCAGACTTCTAAGGGTAGAATGTGGGGAACTAACAGGACACTTTTATACTTGTCATTTTTGACTTTTTTGTTTGTGTGTTTTGAGGAAATCATAACCAAGTATTTAAATAGCCCTTCAGCAACTAGCAGTTATGGCCAGGAACAACAGTCAGCATGTCGATACTTGGCATCCAGCCAAATGAGAGACCACAACAGTCTTGGGTAAGAGCTTACAGATACTCCGTAGCGACAGAAACACGGTGAGGAGCAAGTTTCCACACAGTTGGGACGGACTTGAGAAACAGGCCAGCACATTTGCTCTGGCAGGTTAAACAAATTCATGTGAATAATTCAAAGTTAAAATGCATAATTAAAATACTTTTCTACACAACTTCTTTTTTACAATACAGACTCTAACTGAAATTTTAGTGAAATCTTCTTCATTGCCTTAATATTTTATCAAATTTATAAAGTGCTTAGTTCACACACAGTATTATTAATCAATTAGAGCTTTTACTCACCATGTCTTAAATACAGGTTTTTAGGTTTTTGTTTAGTGAGAAAAATTTACAATAGTTTCTCATGCCCTTATTTTGTTAATTCTTGCTCAAGCATTTCTCCTGTTTTGTTGTAAATGTGTATACATCTGAATTTGTGAAACCTATTTGCCTCATGGAAAAGACATGGCTAAAGATGGATTTAACTGCCTCATTTTATAACTGAACTTTATCGTTCTATTAGAAAAACATTCTACTTTAGAGGCGCTATTTCATATTACTATGACACACATAACTGTGGAAAAAAAAATGCACCTGAGAGGATGAGAATGGGTAAGAATGGCCCAGAAGAGTTCAGCCTCCCAGTTCACATAGTCTGCAGAGAACATTGGAAAAAAATCAGAAAAAAAACAGGACCTTTTACTAGTTACAGAGTTGCTGTTTGGACATTTTCTTTGCTTTTGCTTTAGCAAACAGCATTAGCTACCAGTGTTAAGGAGGTGGTTTCTAAGGTATGAAGGAAAAAAGAAAAATGTGTTGTGAATCTGTTCATTTGCATTTGCTGGTATCTATGACAGCACTGCGAACTGATGATGACACTGATACCAGCATGGTCAAATCAGACTTCTAAGGGTAGAATGTGGGGAACTAACAGGACACTTTTATACTTGTCATTTTTGACTTTTTTGTTTGTGTGTTTTGAGGAAATCATAACCAAGTATTTAAATAGCCCTTCAGCAACTAGCAGTTATGGCCAGGAACAACAGTCAGCATGTCGATACTTGGCATCCAGCCAAATGAGAGACCACAACAGTCTTGGGTAAGAGCTTACAGATACTCCGTAGCGACAGAAACACGGTGAGGGAGCAAGTTTCCACACAGTTGGGACGGACTTGAGAAACAGGCCAGCACATTTGCTCATGATGTTGACAGAGGTTGTAATTATAAAGACATATATTTTACCTTCATCTTGATGACTTCATTTATTTTTTCTAATATTCATGAAGTTCTATTTTGTGCCAGAACTGTTCAAATATATAATCAAATAGAAGGATATATTTACAAAATGTTTTAATAATATTAAGAGCTTGAAATAATCCAATTTTCCCTGCATGAATTCTGACTCCCTTTCATTCAATCGACATTGACCTTTGGTCCACAGAATTTGTAATGAGGGCATATATTCACAAAGATCTCGTTATGATGAATGAAAGTACAGGAAGAAAATTTTCAGGTGCTGTAAACTTTTGTAATTTTATTTGCTGAAAAACATAACATGGGACATAAAAAGTGTGGAAAGAAAATTTCAGAGACCATGAAATATCTCATTCATGATTATTTGTTGATATAAAATTCAGTAAGTGTTTAACTTGAAAGTATCCTAAAAAATTCTAACAACAAAGTTAGGGCTTTCAAAGCAAAGTGTGAAAAGATACCTGACAAAACAAAGTGATTCTATCCCAAACACTAGTAACATGCATATTAGCATACCTGAGGCACTTTAGGTTTAGTATGTATTAGATTACACCTAGAATAGGCAGTAAAAATCTGGGTCAAAATGAAAATGAATTTAAAAATAAACAGTAAAAGAACTGAGTGAACAAGAGATCAGAGAAATTCCAAAGTTTCTTAACAAAATATTGCAATATTACATACAATGTAAACTTATCAGCCAGAATATTTTCACTATGACAGCACTGCGAACTGATGATGACACTGATACCAGCATGGTCAAATCAGACTTCTAAGGGTAGAATGTGGGGAACTAACAGGACACTTTTATACTTGTCATTTTTGACTTTTTTGTTTGTGTGTTTTGAGGAAATCATAACCAAGTATTTAAATAGCCCTTCAGCAACTAGCAGTTATGGCCAGGAACAACAGTCAGCATGTCGATACTTGGCATCCAGCCAAATGAGAGACCACAACAGTCTTGGGTAAGAGCTTACAGATACTCCGTAGCGACAGAAACACGGTGAGGAGCAAGTTTCCACACAGTTGGGACGGACTTGAGAAACAGGCCAGCACATTTGCTCATGATGTTGACAGAGGTTGTAATTATAAAGACATATATTTTACCTTCATCTTGATGACTTCATTTATTTTTTCTAATATTCATGAAGTTCTATTTTGTGCCAGAACTGTTCAAATATATAATCAAATAGAAGGATATATTTACAAAATGTTTTAATAATATTAAGAGCTTGAAATAATCCAATTTTCCCTGCATGAATTCTGACTCCCTTTCATTCAATCGACATTGACCTTTGGTCCACAGAATTTGTAATGAGGGCATATATTCACAAAGATCTCGTTATGATGAATGAAAGTACAGGAAGAAAATTTTCAGGTGCTGTAAACTTTTGTAATTTTATTTGCTGAAAAACATAACATGGGACATAAAAAGTGTGGAAAGAAAATTTCAGAGACCATGAAATATCTCATTCATGATTATTTGTTGATATAAAATTCAGTAAGTGTTTAACTTGAAAGTATCCTAAAAAATTCTAACAACAAAGTTAGGGCTTTCAAAGCAAAGTGTGAAAAGATACCTGACAAAACAAAGTGATTCTATCCCAAACACTAGTAACATGCATATTAGCATACCTGAGGCACTTTAGGTTTAGTATGTATTAGATTACACCTAGAATAGGCAGTAAAAATCTGGGTCAAAATGAAAATGAATTTAAAAATAAACAGTAAAAGAACTGAGTGAACAAGAGATCAGAGAAATTCCAAAGTTTCTTAACAAAATATTGCAATATTACATACAATGTAAACTTATGCAAAAAAAAAAAGCCAGCTAATAGTTTTCCTTCAGGATCAAAATGATAAAGAAAATATTTCCTGAATTTTGGTTGGCCAGCCTCAAAACCTAATAATTTTTAGTGGCAAGATAGGTCCTCCATATCTCTAGTTGACTCAAAAGGCACAGACTAGTAAACATAGCAATTCATTCTACTAAGTAACTTATTGTTTCAACAAATTGTTTTTAAAACAAGATTGTAATGTCTTGCCTTCTCTAGACAGTTATTTAACACTCTTTTAAATGTAATATTAATGATCACAGTAAGTGGGAAATATGGCTGAACAGACAGAAATTTTGCACCTGTGATATGAATTTATATGCCACCAAAATAAATTATGTTAATACAAAGTGGTGTTTAAAAAGCAAGTCTAATTAATGTATGATTTCATCTTGACTGACTTCTGAAAATACAGAACGTAGCTCAATAAGGAGCTTGTTGTACTCTTTAAATCTTGTTTCACACCAAACTGTTGTCAGTTACTAACATTTCCATTCTAAATTAGACTATAAACTTAATAAAATGTTCAATAACTTGTTTTTCACCTAGAAAATGTTTACTCCTTATTCAGTTTTGTAGTGAGTTTTCACTCCATGTGATCTTAAGTCAATTGAATTTAAGGCAAATAAAATGAAAATTATATCTAAGTTAACATATTATGAGAAATTCTGTGATTTGTGAGCATGTTTCTTTTTTCAGGACCTTGTTAGTTTTATGAGTATGGTATCAAATAGGTCTTTTTTTTTAATCATGAAAGTACATCCTAATGTGAATAGCTATTAAAAGTGTGACCTATAATTTAAAAAGAAGCAGAAATGGTCTAACCATGGTCGTCTTTTTGCTCAAGTCCTATTTTAACCCATCAGTAGAGAACATATATGGTCATAAAATATCACATTAATTCATTATTTTCCTGACAAGAGTAGGCTGCACTGAGTTTGCCAATTTCCAACTCAGGTAGCTCCATTTTTTCCAATTCAAATTCCTGCTGCTTTTTCAATTGAGTGAATTATTTCTACTTCCTGTCTTTTAAAGAGTTCCTGGCTCACAAAGGTTATCAGATTTCCATCCCACTGGCTAGTGCATATCCACAGTGAGTGAATGATCTCTCAAAGGTACTTTGGGATGAAAGCTAATGGATGAATGAGAAGAATTATATTTTTATTTCTTCTCTTTGGAGGGATTATTCTATAACTTTTGTGTTTAGCTTGGAGGATTCTCATGATGTGATTTCTCTTCCTAAATAAGTGAAATAGCCACCCAGATGGCAAGTACTTCACATTTTAGCATAGTGTAATTCGATTTGGAAGTCCAATGAAACTCATTTGGAAATGTCCCTCCAGTAATATTTTCCCTCTTAAAAAAATCAGTTTTAAATTCCTGGTTTCATGCATAAACAAGCTCCAGGGAATTTGTGTGGTGAGTGGTGGGGTGGATTAAAAAAAAAGAAAAAAAATTACTTTTAACCATTTAAAAGAAATGTCAAAAATCAATGGTGCTTTTTTTCTAATCTTCTTAGGATTTTACTAGAACAGGAGTGCCAACTGTGTAATTTTTGACTTATAAGGTTCTTGTAAATACTATTCCCTCATTTGTTTCTGGTTTGTTTGTTTAGGAACCCTTGCATTTCATTCAGAAATGCTATGGAGAGAGGAGCCACGCAAGCTACAGTTCATACGGTCACAAAAAAGTCAGTGAGTAAACAACAGCAATATTCATAAGAGACTCTTCTGTGCAATATATTGTATGGTAAAAGAAAGATAAGACAGTCTCTTTCCTCCAGACATATTCAAATCTTAAATCTCTAAAGTTAGAAAAATCAACTAAAAACATTAGAAAAAACTGCATGATATGCTGCCAATCTGATAGTAGGAATTTCTAATGCTTACAGATCTGGCATGCTCCAAAACAGAACTCCTAAGGCTTGATTGCCACTAAGTCCTAACTGACTCAGTAGAACATATATGGTCATAAAATATCACATTAATTCATTATTTTCCTGACAAGAGTAGGCTGCACTGAGTTTGCCAATTTCCAACTCAGGTAGCTCCATTTTTTCCAATTCAAATTCCTGCTGCTTTTTCAATTGAGTGAATTATTTCTACTTCCTGTCTTTTAAAGAGTTCCTGGCTCACAAAGGTTATCAGATTTCCATCCCACTGGCTAGTGCATATCCACAGTGAGTGAATGATCTCTCAAAGGTACTTTGGGATGAAAGCTAATGGATGAATGAGAAGAATTATATTTTTATTTCTTCTCTTTGGAGGGATTATTCTATAACTTTTGTGTTTAGCTTGGAGGATTCTCATGATGTGATTTCTCTTCCTAAATAAGTGAAATAGCCACCCAGATGGCAAGTACTTCACATTTTAGCATAGTGTAATTCGATTTGGAAGTCCAATGAAACTCATTTGGAAATGTCCCTCCAGTAATATTTTCCCTCTTAAAAAAATCAGTTTTAAATTCCTGGTTTCATGCATAAACAAGCTCCAGGGAATTTGTGTGGTGAGTGGTGGGGTGGATTAAAAAAAAAGAAAAAAAATTACTTTTAACCATTTAAAAGAAATGTCAAAAATCAATGGTGCTTTTTTTCTAATCTTCTTAGGATTTTACTAGAACAGGAGTGCCAACTGTGTAATTTTTGACTTATAAGGTTCTTGTAAATACTATTCCCTCATTTGTTTCTGGTTTGTTTGTTTAGGAACCCTTGCATTTCATTCAGAAATGCTATGGAGAGAGGAGCCACGCAAGCTACAGTTCATACGGTCACAAAAAAGTCAGTGAGTAAACAACAGCAATATTCATAAGAGACTCTTCTGTGCAATATATTGTATGGTAAAAGAAAGATAAGACAGTCTCTTTCCTCCAGACATATTCAAATCTTAAATCTCTAAAGTTAGAAAAATCAACTAAAAACATTAGAAAAAACTGCATGATATGCTGCCAATCTGATAGTAGGAATTTCTAATGCTTACAGATCTGGCATGCTCCAAAAACAGAACTCCTAAGGCTTGATTGCCACTAAGTCCTAACTGACTTAACTCTATTCCCATATTTAAAATCTCCCTTCTGCATACTGTGTTTACACACACACACACACACACACACTTGGGAGTGAATCAAGGAGCTCAGGATATCTTAATATTTTCTTTAAAATTTTATATTCTTTAAAAATACGTCTTTATTCGAACTCTTGAATTTTACTTTGTGAAAATTTCATCGTGCAGGTCTTTCAAATTATGAAGCTGAAGTAAATTAAATGTTCCTTACTGATAAAGCTCACATAAGATTTTTGTTCTAAGTAAATACTCACATGTATATAAAAGTTCTACCTATTTGGACCTGAGTACCATGATAGGCATGCAGAGTTGGGGGAAATGATACAAAGCCAATCAGAATCAACTGTCTGGAGTAAGTTCAGGGAACATATTGTCTCTAAAATACACAGGAACATTTACATCAGCTCCAAATCAAGCATAAGATATTCTGATTAATCATCAGTGGGGAGTTTTAAGTTTTATGCACATACTCAGGACAGAAGGTCTCTCTCTACATGGTATTTTACATGTTTTCATTTTCTGCAAACACAATGACCTAATATTAGCATACAACTCTAAGTGCTGCAGATGTAATACCAGAAGCTTGTACACCTGCACTCTTTCAGAACCTTTCAACCGTGAGCAAACAACAATTCCTAATAGCACCTACATGAGGTGTCCAGGATTGCTCTCTTCGACTTTATACTTGGCAACTCACCTATCTCTCTGCTCTATAGCAGTGCTGGAGCATTTCAAAGGGGTGTTTCCATTTTCAATCCCAAATTGTATAAAAGAGAAAGAAAAAGTTGTGTTCTGAGATTTTAGTGAGATTTTCATGAATCTCATCTAATTTAAGTGAAAGTCAGTTGAAATCTGATGTGGACAGCTTATTCTATTATTCCAATGTGGATGCAGTTTGAGTGAGTACCTCCATAGGTTACATCTTAAAATAACAGGAATTTAAATAAGTGACTTTGAAGTTCTAATTTGAGATGACTTTATGCTGAATTCTACTGAGAAAGACAGCAAGAAGAGAATAGTACAAGTTCTCTTAAAGAACAATTAAAACATAAAGAATACGAGCTTCCCTGGTGGTCCAGTGGGTAAGGACACTGCCTTGCAGTGCAAGGGGCACCAGTTCAATCCCTGGCCTGGGAAGATCCCATGTGCTGTGGAGCGGCTGGACCAATGTGTCCAATTACCAAGCTGGAGCTCTGGAGTGCATGCACCCAGAGTCGGTGCTCTGCAACGAGAGAGGCCACTGTGATGGGAGGCCCACACAGGCCAGGGAACAAAGATGCATGAAAATGAATAAATGAAAGACCAATAGAAGTGGCCAAAAAAAGAAAACCATAAAGAATAAATGTATGTTAAAATAGTCTAGTTTCTCTATGTTTTTATAAATTATTTGTATAACTGTATTTTGTGAACAATAAATGACACTGCAAAACACCTTCTCTCAGGTTTTAAGTGACAATTTGTATTTTCTGGATGACATATCTCATACTTCACGGCAGCTGTACTTATGAGTAGAGCTGGATCAAGTAAACACAACTTGAAATTAATATCCTTGCTTCCAGCACCAATGAATATATATGACACAGCAACATACATGGAGAAATTCCAAAGAAGCTAACTGAAGTTTCATCGTCAATATCACCTGATGTCTACAGTCACGATAATTACCAACTAAAGTGGAGATGAAGGAGGAGCTGGGATCAAAGGGACATCTGCCCCTTCCTCTCTCAGATCGGTACGATTCCAGGTGAAAAAGGGGAGCCTGTCAAGAAAACCAGAAAAGCCATTATGTATCTTTAAACACTCTCTGCCATTTTCAAAGGGGTGTTTCCATTTTCAATCCCAAATTGTATAAAAGAGAAAGAAAAAGTTGTGTTCTGAGATTTTAGTGAGATTTTCATGAATCTCATCTAATTTAAGTGAAAGTCAGTTGAAATCTGATGTGGACAGCTTATTCTATTATTCCAATGTGGATGCAGTTTGAGTGAGTACCTCCATAGGTTACATCTTAAAATAACAGGAATTTAAATAAGTGACTTTGAAGTTCTAATTTGAGATGACTTTATGCTGAATTCTACTGAGAAAGACAGCAAGAAGAGAATAGTACAAGTTCTCTTACAGAACAATTAAAACATAAAGAATACGAGCTTCCCTGGTGGTCCAGTGGGTAAGGACACTGCCTTGCAGTGCAAGGGGCACCAGTTCAATCCCTGGCCTGGGAAGATCCCATGTGCTGTGGAGCGGCTGGACCAATGTGTCCAATTACCAAGCTGGAGCTCTGGAGTGCATGCACCCAGAGTCGGTGCTCTGCAACGAGAGAGGCCACTGTGATGGGAGGCCCACACAGGCCAGGGAACAAAGATGCATGAAAATGAATAAATGAAAGACCAATAGAAGTGGCCAAAAAAAGAGAAAAACCATAAAGAATAAATGTATGTTAAAATAGTCTAGTTTCTCTATGTTTTTATAAATTATTTGTATAACTGTATTTTGTGAACAATAAATGACACTGCAAAACACCTTCTCTCAGGTTTTAAGTGACAATTTGTATTTTCTGGATGACATATCTCATACTTCACGGCAGCTGTACTTATGAGTAGAGCTGGATCAAGTAAACACAACTTGAAATTAATATCCTTGCTTCCAGCACCAATGAATATATATGACACAGCAACATACATGGAGAAATTCCAAAGAAGCTAACTGAAGTTTCATCGTCAATATCACCTGATGTCTACAGTCACGATAATTACCAACTAAAGTGGAGATGAAGGAGGAGCTGGGATCAAAGGGACATCTGCCCCTTCCTCTCTCAGATCGGTACGATTCCAGGTGAAAAAGGGGAGCCTGTCAAGAAAACCAGAAAAGCCATTATGTATCTGACAAATTTAATAAGAAGCTAATTTCTCAGAAAAAAAGTACATTCAAACTTGGCTATTTACAAACAGGGATTTAGGAACAAACTGGATATTACATATAAACATGTGGATTTTCTCACTCCTCTCAGAAAGGATGCAGGTGCTGAAATGAATGAAATTCACAGCTTTTATTACTTCATCACACAGTATAAGTTATGTTGGGATGTCATGTAAATATTCCAAATAAATGGAGGCCTGCTGGGAAAAAATGGCTTGTAAAGTGGAGACTCATTGATCAATATGGAAATGGGATTTTATTTCACAAAGGCCAATACTGATTTTTTGAATAGTTTCTAAAAAAATGATAACATGTTCTATCAATAACTTGGAATATCTATGTTCAATCACTTTTATTCTTTATCACATACTCTTTGTATAGGCATCTAATATTTAACAATTTAGAGAATGACTACTATAAAAATAATTACTGGGATATATATGTAGAAACTGATGCCATATTTTAACAATACTTCAGGCTGGTGTCACACAAATGATATAGTGAAAACAAATATTTCCTGAAAAAACTACTACTTTAGTGGTTCCTATTGCAATTGAGTAACTACAGAACTGTTCTTTAACATTCTCAGATTTCAAAATTCTCATTAATGTGTATCTTTATAATTAATTTTCATTAAATGTGCTATAAATGGTTTCAGTTAAAAAATATAGTTTAGGGCTTCCCTGGTGGTCCAGTGGGAAAGGACCACAATGCAAAGGCCGCCAGTTTGATCCCTGGCCTGGGAAGATCCCACGTGCCGCAGAGTGGCTGGACTGATGTGTCCAATTACCAAGCAGGAGCTCTGGAGTGCATGCGCCCAGAGCCGGTGCTCTGCAACAACAGAGGCCACCGCGATGGGAGGCCCACACGGGCCAAAGAGCAAAGATGGATGAAAACAGACAAAATGAAAGACCAATAGAAGTGGCCTGCCTGCTCCCCTCCCTGCCCACTCCACCCCCCACCAAAAATATATATATATATAGTTTGGCAAAATGACAATAAAAGTGAACATAGAAAATTTTGTAGGGAAAAAAAAGTACTTTGCAATAGGATATTGCCAATACTGCCTATTATGGCATCTATATATAGTCCTGTTCATCTGTGAATCATGCATCCATATATAATCCAAGGACCCTTTGAAGGTTTCCACACACTTTTCACTTTTCTACAGTTTCATCTTGACTTTCTAATAACCAGCTCGTTTACTTCACATTATCTATTTTGTCCTGTTCTTGCTGTTTCTATTAAACTTTTCTCTTTATCTCTCTGATACTCGCAAATCGCTGATCCTGCCATTCCAAGATTTTTCTGGTAAATGCAGAATTCATTTGACCGCTAAAAACCTCTTGTCTTGTTTTTGGAACTGAATCACAGTCTTTGGAACCAAGAAATGCAAGAAGGCAAAGTGGTTGTCTGAGGAGGCCTTACAAACAGCTGAGAAAAGAAGAGAAGCAAAAAGGCAAAGGAGAAAAGGAAAGATACACTCATCTGAATGCAGAATTCCAAAGAATAACAAGAACAGGTAAGAAAATCTTTCTAAGTGAACAATGCAAAGAAATAAAGGAAAATAGAACAATGGGAAAGACTAGAGGTCTCTTCAAGAAAACTGGAGATACCATTTCTTGCAAGGATGGGCAAATAAAAAACAGATGGCAAGGATATAGTGAAAACAAATATTCTGAAAAACTACTACTTTAGTGGTTCCTATTGCAATTGAGTAACTACAGAACTGTTCTTTAACATTCTCAGATTTCAAAATTCTCATTAATGTGTATCTTTATAATTAATTTTCATTAAATGTGCTATAAATGGTTTCAGTTAAAAAATATAGTTTAGGGCTTCCCTGGTGGTCCAGTGGGAAAGGACCACAATGCAAAGGCCGCCAGTTTGATCCCTGGCCTGGGAAGATCCCACGTGCCGCAGAGTGGCTGGACTGATGTGTCCAATTACCAAGCAGGAGCTCTGGAGTGCATGCGCCCAGAGCCGGTGCTCTGCAACAACAGAGGCCACCGCGATGGGAGGCCCACACGGGCCAAAGAGCAAAGATGGATGAAAACAGACAAAATGAAAGACCAATAGAAGTGGCCTGCCTGCTCCCCTCCCTGCCCACTCCACCCCCCACCAAAAATATATATATATATAGTTTGGCAAAATGACAATAAAAGTGAACATAGAAAATTTTGTAGGGAAAAAAAAGTACTTTGCAATAGGATATTGCCAATACTGCCTATTATGGCATCTATATATAGTCCTGTTCATCTGTGAATCATGCATCCATATATAATCCAAGGACCCTTTGAAGGTTTCCACACACTTTTCACTTTTCTACAGTTTCATCTTGACTTTCTAATAACCAGCTCGTTTACTTCACATTATCTATTTTGTCCTGTTCTTGCTGTTTCTATTAAACTTTTCTCTTTATCTCTCTGATACTCGCAAATCGCTGATCCTGCCATTCCAAGATTTTTCTGGTAAATGCAGAATTCATTTGACCGCTAAAAACCTCTTGTCTTGTTTTTGGAACTGAATCACAGTCTTTGGAACCAAGAAATGCAAGAAGGCAAAGTGGTTGTCTGAGGAGGCCTTACAAACAGCTGAGAAAAGAAGAGAAGCAAAAAGGCAAAGGAGAAAAGGAAAGATACACTCATCTGAATGCAGAATTCCAAAGAATAACAAGAACAGGTAAGAAAATCTTTCTAAGTGAACAATGCAAAGAAATAAAGGAAAATAGAACAATGGGAAAGACTAGAGGTCTCTTCAAGAAAACTGGAGATACCATTTCTTGCAAGGATGGGCAAATAAAAAACAGATGGCAAGGGCTTAACAGAAGCAGAAAAGATTAAGAAGAGGTGGAAAGAATATACAGAAGAACTGTACAAAAATGTCTTAATGACCCAGATAACCATGATGGTATGGTCATTCACCTAAGCCAGACATCCTGGAGTGTGAAGACAAGTGGGCCTTAGGAGCATTATTATGAACAAAGCTAGCGGATGGAATTCCAGCTGAACTATTTAAAATGATAAAAGATGATGCTGTTAAAGTGTTACACTCAATAGGTCAGCAAATCTGGAAAGCTCAACAGTGGCCATAGGACTAAAAAAGGTGAGTTTTCATTCTAATTCCAAGGAAGGGCAATGTCAAAGAATGTTCAAACTACCACACAATTGTGCTCATTTTACATGCTAGCAAGGTAACGCTCAAAATCCTTCCAGTTAGGCTTAAGCAGTATGTGAACTGAGAACTTCCGTATGTATAAGCTGGATTTAGAAAAAGCAGAGGAACCAGAGATCAAATGGCCAACATCTGCTGTACCTCAGAGAAAGAAAGAGAATCCCAGAAAAAAACATCTACTTCTGAATCACTGACTACATAAAACCTTTTAAGTATGTTGAACACAACAAACTGTGGAAAACTCTTAAAGAGATGGGAGTACCAGACTACCCTATTTGCCTCCTGAGAAACCTGTATGCAGGTCAGTAAGCACCAGCTGAAACAACGAACTGGTCCAAATATAGAACAATGAACTGGTTCAAAATTAGGAGAAGAATATGTCAAGGCTGTATACTGCCAACCTGCTTATTTAACTTCTCTGTAGAGTACATCCTGTGAAATGCTGGGCTCGATGGCTCACAAACTGGAATCAAGATTGCCAAGAGAAATATCAACAACCTCACATATGCAGATGACACCACTCTATTGGTAGAAAAGGAAAAGAGAAGCAAAAAGGCAAAGGAGAAAAGGAAAGATACACTCATCTGAATGCAGAATTCCAAAGAATAACAAGAACAGGTAAGAAAATCTTTCTAAGTGAACAATGCAAAGAAATAAAGGAAAATAGAACAATGGGAAAGACTAGAGGTCTCTTCAAGAAAACTGGAGATACCATTTCTTGCAAGGATGGGCAAATAAAAAACAGATGGCAAGGGCTTAACAGAAGCAGAAAAGATTAAGAAGAGGTGGAAAGAATATACAGAAGAACTGTACAAAAATGTCTTAATGACCCAGATAACCATGATGGTATGGTCATTCACCTAAGCCAGACATCCTGGAGTGTGAAGACAAGTGGGCCTTAGGAGCATTATTATGAACAAAGCTAGCGGATGGAATTCCAGCTGAACTATTTAAAATGATAAAAGATGATGCTGTTAAAGTGTTACACTCAATAGGTCAGCAAATCTGGAAAGCTCAACAGTGGCCATAGGACTAAAAAAGGTGAGTTTTCATTCTAATTCCAAGGAAGGGCAATGTCAAAGAATGTTCAAACTACCACACAATTGTGCTCATTTTACATGCTAGCAAGGTAACGCTCAAAATCCTTCCAGTTAGGCTTAAGCAGTATGTGAACTGAGAACTTCCGTATGTATAAGCTGGATTTAGAAAAAGCAGAGGAACCAGAGATCAAATGGCCAACATCTGCTGTACCTCAGAGAAAGAAAGAGAATCCCAGAAAAAAACATCTACTTCTGAATCACTGACTACATAAAACCTTTTAAGTATGTTGAACACAACAAACTGTGGAAAACTCTTAAAGAGATGGGAGTACCAGACTACCCTATTTGCCTCCTGAGAAACCTGTATGCAGGTCAGTAAGCACCAGCTGAAACAACGAACTGGTCCAAATATAGAACAATGAACTGGTTCAAAATTAGGAGAAGAATATGTCAAGGCTGTATACTGCCAACCTGCTTATTTAACTTCTCTGTAGAGTACATCCTGTGAAATGCTGGGCTCGATGGCTCACAAACTGGAATCAAGATTGCCAAGAGAAATATCAACAACCTCACATATGCAGATGACACCACTCTATTGGTAGAAAGCAACTAGGAACTAAAGGGTTTTTTGATGAAGATGGAAGAGGAGAGTGCAAAAACTGTCTTAAAACTCAACATTCAAAGAACTAAGTTCATAGCGTCTGGTCCCATCACTTCATGGCAAAGTATGGGAAAAAGTAGAAACAGTGACAGACTTTATTTCCTTGGGCTCCAAAATCAATGCAGATGGTGACAGTAGCCACAAAATTAAAAGAGGTTTGCTCCTTGGAAGAAAAGCTATCACAAACCTAGACAACGTATTACAAAGCAGAGACAATGCTTTGCCAACAACGGTCTGCATATTCAAAATTATGGTCTTTCCAAGAAGTCATGTATGGATGTGAGAGGTGGACCATAAATAAGGCTGAGCACTGAAGAACTGATCCTTCAAATTATGGTGCTGGAGAAGACTTTTGAGAGTACCTTGAACTGCAAGGAGATCAACCCCAAATATTCACTGGAAGGACCGATGCTGAAGTTCTAATACTTTGGCCACCTGATGCGAAGAGCCAACTCATTGGAAAAGAACCTTATACTGGGAAAGATGGAAGTCAGGAGGAGGAGAGGGTGACAAAGGATGAGATGGTTGGATGGCATCACTGATTCAATGAACATGAATTTGAGCAAACTCCAGTAGATTGTAAAGGACAGGAAAGCCTGGCAGGCTGCAGTCCATGGAGCTGCAAAGAGTCAGACATGACTTGGTGACAGAACAACAACAACAACAACATTTTAAAGCCAGTTCTGTATTTACTTTTATTAATCAGAACATACTTTTCTGTAGAAGTAATATAGGGTACTGTCAATATTACCTATTAAATCATTGTATGCCTTAAAAACAATAATAGCCTATCCCTGCTTTTCACTTTGTTTTTGAATACTAAGTAATGAAGTTGTAACAAAAATGTGTTGCCCAGGTTTTTT
This sequence comes from Tragulus kanchil, assembly GCA_022376925.1. NCBI lineage: Eukaryota > Metazoa > Chordata > Mammalia > Artiodactyla > Tragulidae > Tragulus > Tragulus kanchil. The sequence goes on from JAIOJX010000030.1 coordinate 97,508,524, forward strand.
AGCAAAGGTTATTATGATGTTATGACTAAAATAATATTTGATAATAAAAGCTTATGAAGGATTATATTTTCATGTGAGTGACTTCAGAGTCTAACTATGGCTATGATCACATAAAACCTTACATTTCTATTATTTTGACCTCAGCCTTGTTTGCTGACCTAAGGTATAGCTTCATCACAACTGTTCGTTTCTCTGTGATAAATGACTGGCCTCAATACATTTTTTTTCTGAGAAACTTATGTGCAGTCATAACCTTAAAGCATAATTATATGATACTTTAGAGAAGTTAAATGAATGAAGCAATGCCGGAAAAAGTCAGAAGATAAAGTTATCGCACATGAAATCAATGTTTTATGACACGGTAAAAACAAACAAACAAAAAATCTGTCTATGGTGAAAGTTAATCAAAGCTAAAAATAGCTTGCCTCTTTTATGAATATGCTCATATTTTTATCACATCAATCTTTGTTTACAAAAAGTATGAGATTTCCATTGAACATATCATGAAAGATAAGTTTGGAAAGGTAATTTCTACTGGAGATAAGATGACTACTAAAACCATATTTCACGTCTAATTTTATTACTTCTTGGAAAATTTTTTGCCATGACTTCTGAAATCCTTATTTCATAAGTAAATTGCTAAGGCCCAGCTCAATTTACAGCATACTTTCAAAACTTTTATGCCTTAATTAAGTCATAGCTCCCATACTCGGCATAATTATGGAGCCTCAATATGTTCATGTTCTAATGCTTGAAGCCTATGAATATCTCACTTTACATAATGCTCTGAATTATCCAGGTGAGCCCAATGTGATCATATGAGTCCTAAAACTAAAGAAGATGTGATGATGAAAGCCAAGAATCAACCAGCGTGATGTAGTGTGGGGAACGTTGCTGGCTTTGACAATTAAGGGGACCATGAGCCAAGGAATGTGGCTAGTTCTCCAGAAGCTGAAAAAAAGAATGACATGAATTCTTTTCCTAAATATTCTGGAAGGAGTGCATTTCTGTTGACATCTCAATTTCATTCCAGGGATAATAATTTTAGATTTCTCACCTACAGAATAATTAGATAAAACATTTGTTCTAAGTCACTAAATTTGTGGTAATTTGTTACAGCAGCCTTAAAATAAAGGAATGCAGTTCCTAGGAGGGTATTGTTCCATACAGCTTCTACCTCTTTTATGTGAGTAATTATAACACTGTAAATATTTTTCATCCAGTACAACGTTGAAACCCAGAGTGGAAACCGTTTCATTTTTTATTTTTTTTCAAATACAAAGCTCCATTCTTGCCTTCTCCCCTTAGTCAGCTCTCACTTTGTTTCTATTCTCTCCTCCATGTGTCTACACTCCTTATTTCTAAACCTAGGATAGTGATGCTGCTAAAGCAAATCATTCAAAAATACAAAGCAATCACTAACAATCAGTGATTTTGCTCACTCCTCAAAACTGCAAAGGAATATATTAATGTTTCCCAGGTTATGTTCTTTCATAACTCCTATGAATAGCCACATGCTCAAAAAGCCAAACTCGGGATCTCTTTTGATCCTCAGCAGACAACCTCACCTATGTTTGATGGAGAAAATCAGTTTCCATTATTTATACAATTATTCAAAACAAATCTATTCCTCTGTGCAAGGTCCTGGCCCTGGAACAGGAAACACAATAGTAAACAAACAAACCCCAAGCCTCATCACTCTACTAGTCTCATAAAATTACTCCCAGTAGACTTTATCTATCCACAATAGTCAATGTTATTGCCTATATCATGGCACTTATTTAATTCATGCTTTTACCACTTATCACCTTAATTTTAACACCAGCCCCTGAGAGTCTCCCCAGTCTCAACCATTAATTCTTTACCATGATGCCAAAGACTTCTTTTTGAAATGTGAATTTCCTCTTATCAGCTCCCTACTTAAAATCTTTGACTTTCCATAGTCTCTATAGACAACGAAGTCTCTAGGGTTTTACATACAGGCTTCATCTCTAAAATGCTGGTCTTACAGTTGGAGAACCAACCTCTCTGTCTGCTTGTAGGTTTTTAAATCTTACTTAGATTTGTTAATGTGTTTAGGATAGCAATGCCCACACAATATTAAAAATTCAGCACCTCAAGAATTCTGATACGACTCCTCTCCCTGCCCTAATATTGATTCCTTTCCTTTTTGTGTCTTCCTGAAGCATCCTGTAAATCCCTCTTTCATTCTCTGTATTATAAGTGTCTGCTTGACTCTCTTTCCTACTGGTTTGTGAGGTTCCCGTGGGGTAACTGCCTCACGTGACATTTATTTTTGATCCCCTGTATCAAATAAAATACCAGATGCATAATAAATGCACAACAGTCTGTTTTCTAAATAGTTTTACCTCCTTTGCTGTGCATTCTTTGTCTATTATGGATCTAAAACAATTTATAAAGCATAGCTGTGGATAGGTATGTTGATTTAAAACTAGACAATATGTACAAACTATTATGCTATGCTATAATGTACATGCTTTCTTGGGGCTTCCCACATAGCAAATCATCATTCTATTTTTTCTATATTTTGATTGCCATTGGTTTTAATAAAACTGATTACATTTTTAAAACAACTGAAGGAAAAATATATGTGTTTTTTAAATTTCACCAGCTATTTACTGAATATTATATATTTTCATAAACACTTTGACAATTTGTGATAAAACTCTTGCCAGGGTTAATATATTAATGGTTAGGATATATATAATATAGTCTAATATCAAGTGGCAGTCATGAAAAATAAAATCAAATATTGATGAATTCTAGATATGACTTATTTTATCCTCCAAAGACCTTTAAAATTGAATGTCTATATTGCCAAAATACTCCCAGTAGACTTTATCTATCCACAATAGTCAATGTTATTGCCTATATTTAATTCATGCTTTTACCACTTATCACCTTAATTTTAACACCAGCCCCTGAGAGTCTCCCCAGTCTCAACCATTAATTCTTTACCATGATGCCAAAGACTTCTTTTTGAAATGTGAATTTCCTCTTATCAGCTCCCTACTTAAAATCTTTGACTTTCCATAGTCTCTATAGACAACGAAGTCTCTAGGGTTTTACATACAGGCTTCATCTCTAAAATGCTGGTCTTACAGTTGGAGAACCAACCTCTCTGTCTGCTTGTAGGTTTTTAAATCTTACTTAGATTTGTTAATGTGTTTAGGATAGCAATGCCCACACAATATTAAAAATTCAGCACCTCAAGAATTCTGATACGACTCCTCTCCCTGCCCTAATATTGATTCCTTTCCTTTTTGTGTCTTCCTGAAGCATCCTGTAAATCCCTCTTTCATTCTCTGTATTATAAGTGTCTGCTTGACTCTCTTTCCTACTGGTTTGTGAGGTTCCCGTGGGGTAACTGCCTACGTGACATTTATTTTTGATCCCCTGTATCAAATAAAATACCAGATGCATAATAAATGCACAACAGTCTGTTTTCTAAATAGTTTTACCTCCTTTGCTGTGCATTCTTTGTCTATTATGGATCTAAAACAATTTATAAAGCATAGCTGTGGATAGGTATGTTGATTTAAAACTAGACAATATGTACAAACTATTATGCTATGCTATAATGTACATGCTTTCTTGGGGCTTCCCACATAGCAAATCATCATTCTATTTTTTCTATATTTTGATTGCCATTGGTTTTAATAAAACTGATTACATTTTTAAAACAACTGAAGGAAAAATATATGTGTTTTTTAAATTTCACCAGCTATTTACTGAATATTATATATTTTCATAAACACTTTGACAATTTGTGATAAAACTCTTGCCAGGGTTAATATATTAATGGTTAGGATATATATAATATAGTCTAATATCAAGTGGCAGTCATGAAAAATAAAATCAAATATTGATGAATTCTAGATATGACTTATTTTATCCTCAAAGACCTTATTAATGACAGCATGTAATTTGAAGCAATGTGAAGATATGACACAGAGGTACAATCATTTCTTAGGTAAGGCTTCCCTTTCCCACATGACCTTTTTTTAAATGAGGAAAAGCCATTCACTTGATACTGTGGTGTATTGTCATGAAACTTCACAACTTAATTGGCAAAAAGACTAAGTTCTTAATTTTTATCCAACAAACAGCAACAGTTTTAATGAACTAATTGGTACTTTACTCCATGATTTTAAAGCAGAGGCTTTCTTTGTCTTGTGAAGCTATATGTGACAGAAAATACATTGATCCAAGACATCTTATAGTCCTCAGAATTCTATATATTGTTTTAGCAACTTTACACCACTGGAGGTGGAAATTCTTAAAAGGAAGAAGATTTACCATAGATGGAATAGTATTGATGTTACGATAGAAAATAGGCAAATTCCCAACTTTAATTGCTTTGTTTTATATTGGTCTAGCTAACTTCAAAATTAACTACAGATTCAAAAGTGAAGTTTTTCACATTATTTCAAAAGTTTACTGTGGTCTTAAACACAATGTTTAATTTAGGGCACAATCCAATAAAATACTAAGAAGTAAGTAATATAATTTTCTTCCATGAAGTAGACTCCAGCAACCAAGTCAACCAGAAAACTGGAGTCATGATGACCTTGCTAATGACCCCAAAGCAATCAAGTTTATGGTTCAAGTAATCCGTAGTGTTGGTGTTTAACCCTATTGAGAATGCTGGTCACTACTTACACTGGCTTTCCATTATCTATGTTTTAACAGCTGGAATTTCTGCTTGAGTAATGTGGCTTAAATTTACAAGACATCTCTGGTATTAACAATGTGGGCAGCACTTTTTGTTTCAGTGTGACACAGAGAAGGTTTTCAACAGATCCTCATGTGCTAGAGAAAAAGCAGAACACCCAGCTTACCAATGTATGTAGATCCACGTGTTTCTCAAAAAAAGTGTTCTTAAAAAATAAAGGATACATCTTCCCAATATATTAATGGTTAGGATATATATAATATAGTCTAATATCAAGTGGCAGTCATGAAAAATAAAATCAAATATTGATGAATTCTAGATATGACTTATTTTATCCTCAAAGACCTTATTAATGACAGCATGTAATTTGAAGCAATGTGAAGATATGACACAGAGGTACAATCATTTCTTAGGTAAGGCTTCCCTTTCCCACATGACCTTTTTTTAAATGAGGAAAAGCCATTCACTTGATACTGTGGTGTATTGTCATGAAACTTCACAACTTAATTGGCAAAAAGACTAAGTTCTTAATTTTTATCCAACAAACAGCAACAGTTTTAATGAACTAATTGGTACTTTACTCCATGATTTTAAAGCAGAGGCTTTCTTTGTCTTGTGAAGCTATATGTGACAGAAAATACATTGATCCAAGACATCTTATAGTCCTCAGAATTCTATATATTGTTTTAGCAACTTTACACCACTGGAGGTGGAAATTCTTAAAAAGGAAGAAGATTTACCATAGATGGAATAGTATTGATGTTACGATAGAAAATAGGCAAATTCCCAACTTTAATTGCTTTGTTTTATATTGGTCTAGCTAACTTCAAAATTAACTACAGATTCAAAAGTGAAGTTTTTCACATTATTTCAAAAGTTTACTGTGGTCTTAAACACAATGTTTAATTTAGGGCACAATCCAATAAAATACTAAGAAGTAAGTAATATAATTTTCTTCCATGAAGTAGACTCCAGCAACCAAGTCAACCAGAAAACTGGAGTCATGATGACCTTGCTAATGACCCCAAAGCAATCAAGTTTATGGTTCAAGTAATCCGTAGTGTTGGTGTTTAACCCTATTGAGAATGCTGGTCACTACTTACACTGGCTTTCCATTATCTATGTTTTAACAGCTGGAATTTCTGCTTGAGTAATGTGGCTTAAATTTACAAGACATCTCTGGTATTAACAATGTGGGCAGCACTTTTTGTTTCAGTGTGACACAGAGAAGGTTTTCAACAGATCCTCATGTGCTAGAGAAAAAGCAGAACACCCAGCTTACCAATGTATGTAGATCCACGTGTTTCTCAAAAAAAGTGTTCTTAAAAAATAAAGGATACATCTTCCCAGGAGAATTTTCACATTTAGGTCTTGAGAAGAGCCCTCAAAACCTAGAAAGCCTTCTAAAAGCAACTATCAATAGGTATGAGTTATTATACATCAGGTGTTTATGCCAATTACATGAAATGAGTTTCCCCATGAATAAACCAGTTTTGGGAACTAAAACTATTCTTGCCCTCAGCACTACTGAGAAAGTTTGAAAGATATCAAAAGTAAACTAGTACATTATAAATAAAAGATAAAATAAGCAATCTCTTGTTTTATTAGCTATTTCTAATACAAAAAAAGTGAAATATATAGACTCATAGCCATGTATCCATCAACTAAGGTGACTTGGGTGCAAAAATACCCAGAATAAATAATCATAACATGCATTTTAATTCTTCACAAAAAAGAGCTATTCAATTATCTGTATCACAAATTAATTTTGAATGTGAATCACAATATTGTTTATTTTTTCCCTTTCTTCTGCCAAGCAATAAAATCATTTATTAAAGAATACTTGAAACATTTCCCAAAGGCTAAATAAACAAAGCTGACAAAAAATGTAAAAAGGGAGTGAAGCTGTAAGTAAATGTTTTAACTTTAAGGCTATTAATTTTGCATTTTAATTGCTTTCTGCCTTTTTTTTTTTTACATTTTTTCCCCAAAGTGATACATTATGTTTGTATAATACTTAAAAATTTAAGAAGTATTCTTTCATATATTATCTTGTTTCATCCTCAAAACAAGTCTGTCAAGTAAGAAAGGGTCAATAATATGGTTCACAAATACTACTTTCTCTTTATGGGTGAGGAATCACACACAGGATGAGGGTTTGAGAGTCTCAACAAATGTCTCTTCTGGATCCATATTATTTGGCAGTATTAACCCAACTTGCCATTGTAAAGGGAGAAGATGGATGTGTTTGTGTTGCCAGGCATGGCTGAGAGTTTTTATAAGGTACTTAACATATAAACAAGGTTCAAAATGTATATTAAGATATTTTTAAAAGAAGACAAGTATCTTTTTATTAATTACATGTTCAAATGCTTTACTTCCTTAAATATTACTGGAATAGCATACAGAAAAACTAAAGTTGTTTAAAATCATGTACTACATCCAGGCAAAATTCTAATTCAATTTTTTCTTTTTGGCCATTCTATTGATCTTTCATTCATTTATCTTTGTTCTTTGGCCTGTATGGGCCTCCCATTGCAGTGGCCTCTCTCGCCACAGAGCATGGGCTCTGGGTGCATGCTCTCCAGAGCTCTGGCTGGTAGTTGGACACATTGGTCCAGTCGCTCCACGGCACATGGGATCCTCCCAAGCCAGGGATTGAGCCGGCACCCCCTGCACTGCAAAGCAGTGTCCTTGCCCACTGGACCACCAGGGAAGCCCCTAACTCAATTGTATCATGCTCAGTTTTTAAAAAGATTTCACTGATACTCCCTAAGACTTCTCCAAGCAAAACTTCTCCCATGACCTATGCTATGAATCTCTTGAATCATTATTCTCTGTGCACTGTGATGATGTATATTTGGATAATACAACAAACATTTAAGAAGTCTATGTTCCAGTCATTCAGATAATGTTGAATTTAGGAAGCATGATGCTTGGTACTCCTTTTAAACTCCATAAAATTAAGGAAAGTAGCCTGATTGTCAGAGAAGATTAGAGGGAAGTTCATAGTAATAAATGCCTACCTTGAGAAAATTGAAAAGTCTCAAATACATAACCTAATTTTACACATGAAGAAACTAGAAAAGGCCAAAGTTAATAGAAGGGAGAAAATAACAAAGATCAGAGCAAGAATAAATAACATACGAACTAAAAAGACAATAGAAAAGATCAATGAAGCTAAAAACTGGTTCTGTGAAAAGACAGACCAAATTGACAAACCTGAAATTACTCACCGAAAAACAGATAACAAATAAAAGGCAGGAGAACTCAAATAAATGAAAAAAATGATACTACAGCTGATCGCACAGAAACAGAAAGGATCATAAGAGACTATTACAAACAATTATACACCAACAAACTGGACAAACTAGAAAAAAATGGATAAACTCCCAGGAACATATGACTTATCAAGACTGAATCATCATGAAACAGAACATCTTAATAGACAAATTGCCAGTAAGGCTATTAAGTCCATAATTAAAAACCTTCCAAAAACTAAAAGTTCAGAACCACACAGCTTCAATGATAAATTCCAACAAACATTCAAAGAATTAATACTAACCCTCCTCAAATTATTCCAAGAAACAGAAGTGGTGGTAACTCTTCCACATTCATCTTATAAGGCCAGCATTACCTTGACACTAAAACCCAACAAATGCTACGATAAAAGAAAACTACAGACCAATACGCGTGATAAACTTAGAAGCAAAAGTCCTCAACAAAATATTAGCAAATTAAATCCAACAACACATTAAGAGGATCATAGAATGGCCCAACATCTCCAAATCAATGTGATGCACCACATAAACAAAATGAGGAATAAAAGTCATGTGCTATATGAGTAGATTTGGAAAAAGCATCTGAAATAAAATATACATATATATCCAGAACATATAAAGAATTCATGCAATTCAATAGGAAAAAAACAAACTGAAATAAAAGTCAGTGGAATATTTGAACAGACATCCTTCCAAAGAAGACCTAAGATGGTTGATATATGAAAAGATTCCTACATCATTAATAGTTGGGAAAATGCAACTTAGAACCACAATAAGATAACACCTTACACTGCTAAAATGGCTGTTATCAAATAATCTAGAAATAACAGGTCTTAGCAAGCATATAGAACAAAGGAGACACTTATGCATTATTAGTGGGAATGCAAACTGGTGCATGAACTATGAACAATAGTAAGGAGGCTCCTCAAAACATTTAAAATATAACTATAATTTATCTAGTAATTCTACTTTAGGGTATATATCCAGAGAAAATGAAAATACTAAATCAAAAATATATATGCACTGTCATGCTCACTGCAGCATTATTAACAGTAACGGAAATAATGGCATCAACCTAACTGTTCACAGCTAGATGAATAGAGAATAAAATTATGGTATACACACACACACACATTATTCAGTCATAAAAAGAATGATATGTGAACATCTGTAACAATATGAATGCACCTTGAGGGCATTATATTAAGTAAAATAAGTCAGATAAAGACAAATATCATACAATCTCCTTTATATGTATAATCTAAAAAAGACAATAAAACAAGTTCATAGGTACAAAGAAAAAATAGGTGTTAGTCAGAAATAAGGAGTGGGGGTCAGAAATAGGAAGTCGGGGTAGAAGACATTGATACACTTTTCTTAGTTTAAATAAGTTAAATCTAAGAATTTCAAATGATAATAAACATCATTTTAACAAATGGCTAACAAAAATGAACAGCTGCTTGCAAGTAATAAATAACAGACTAAATTTTTTTCATTAATCAATATAGCAACTGCACTTCAATAATAGATTTTAATTGTTGGACCATATTAGACAAATATATCACTTCACTGGCAGAAATAAATGGGGCCTCTAATATGCTCTTCTCATAATTAATGAAAAGAAACAAATGAAGAGGAAGAAGAAAAATTAGCATAAGAATAAGAACTGGAATAAGAATCAAGATGCTTTACAAAGAGAGTTAATTCAAAAGGTTCTGATTTGATCTTGCTCAAGTTCCATAACCTCTTTCAACCTCAATTTCATTACTTGTAAAAAATTAATAATTCTATGCTGCTATTTCCTATGACCGCTGCAACAATCAGAGGAAGGAATGTGTATAGAAGACCACTGAGGAACTACAGGAACCAGAACATATGAATATATGACAAAACTATATATGAAAATAAAAGTGATCTCTTACAAAACCAAGGGGTTGCAACCAAATATTTTATATCCACCTCAATAGTGCATAATGCTGATTTTATTTAGCAATTTGTTTTTGTTGTTCTACAGTGAACTTTATAAAGCCTTCTTCTATATTATAAGAAGTCAATGTGGTGTAAGAATGCACATTACTATGGATAGTATTTCAAAGTACAGTGGATAAGTGATGGATTATTCAATAAACAGTGTTTGGACAACTGGATTGCCATCTGGAAAAAAATAAAGTTTGATTACTACCTCATGTCCTATATCCCTGTAGCCAAATTCCAGACTGATCAACAATTTAAACATAAGAAATAGGATTATACCAGGAACAGAAAAAAGATAAAAATTTTGTATATAACCCAGGATCTGGGAAAAGGCCTTTTAAAATAAGATACAAAATTCATAAAATTTAAAAGAAAGACTATTAGACTAAAAAGTTTTGAAAAATTCCATATGGAAAACAAACATTTCACTCAAATTAAAAATAAGACCTTTATTTTTGCCTTAATAAACTTACTCAAATCAATAAAAGACCACAAACTTAATCTTTAAAAAAATGCTCTGGGGTCACAGATACACAAAGCAGGAGCAGAATACTGCTTCATTCTAGAAAGCAAGGTAAGTTATCAAGACTATTATATCATAAAGACTTAGATATCAATGAGGTACATATTGGACAAATGTGAGGCAATCCATTGATCAGTAAGAATAACTGCAAAAGACTGAAATAAGCCTAAACAGCCTTAGAATATAAAAAGATAAATATTGGCAACATTTGCTAGAAATATTCCATAAGGCCACATTAGTAAGTATCCTATTATAATTAAATATGTAGTTCTAAGGTTAAGAAAGTTGGTATTTTAATTATTTGAAAGATAAACACAGCTAATTTTCTTATAATTATATCAGGGATTCTGATTTGATTCATTTACCTTATGATCATCTGTGTTTTCATTCTGGAAAAAGTCAAATTTACTGTGACAGAAAATCCATCACATATGTCTAGTCAGTTCTTGCCTGGACTACCCAGTTAATCTCACTCTTAATTTACATATTGAATTCATATTGAATTTACATAATGAACTGACTTTGAACTCATATTGAGACTGACACAGCATTTTGTAACAAATCACTCAAAAGGCTTACTTGAAATCTCTTTACAAAAAAATTATACAATATTTAAAGCAGGCATATCTATATATAAAAACGCTGAAGAAAATAAAGTTTTGGAGTAACTGACACTACAGTCTAGATTATGAAATCCACTGCTTAGTAGAATGCTATGAAATTTAGTGAATGCAATTGTGGCTATTTTTAGAGCTGTTATGGATGTGCTATCCTGTACAGATATTTTAGGGTTAATTTTGTAGGAAAATATAGCTGTAGTAAATATTTGTTCAGTGTCAACAGACGGTTAACTTCTGATAATCTCTATATACTGCATCATAAAATAATCAGCATAGCAAAAACAATAAGCAATTGGTTAAGTAATTGGCTTAACCCATGTCTATTTTTGGATAAAACATATGGTATCTATATGCTGATTTGTATATATGTATGTAGAATAACCTCCACATATAATAAAAATATTATATATTTTAATACATGAAATATAAATAGATTAAACATTTACTATTAATTTATCAATATAAAAGTTATTAAATAGAAGAATGCTAGACATAATCAAGAAAAAACATTTATGTATATTTTCAAAAATGTAAAGGGTGGAGATAATTATCTAGATGTTTACACCTGGCAAGAGAAAACCCATCCCAAGTAAACGTAGCTTAAAAGATCTGGGTTTCTTTTCTCTATTGCTCTTCCTGCCCACCTTCTCTGGGTCTGACTACTCTCACTGTTATTCTGACCACACACAATGAAGCAAGAACCAAAATTCTCTTCTGAAGACAAAGATGCTTTTTATCAAACTATGAATATCTACTTTTCACAAGAAGGAAGTCATAGCCCCTCTTTAGTATGCAGCCGGTCTGCGGAGCCATTCCTTATTTCTGAGTCCCTGTTCTCTTTCACTTGGACACTTCTGAAAACCCCTCAATCCCATGAGTGTTCCTACTGCTGACTGACTCATATACGATCACAAAGGATCACAGTCCTGTGTGGAGAAGAAAGAAAAGAATGCTGGGAAAAGGGAAAAGACATCCACCATCTGCACAGTTAGCCCTAGACAGCTGCAAGGGAAGGGGCGCTTTCTCTAACAGCCAATTTGTCACTCAGCTCTGGCTGGAACCATGCAGTTCTTGGAGTTAAAAAGTATCAACAAAGGAAATTTTGGAAAATAGGGTTAATGGAGAAAGGGTTTGATAGCTATCAGAAGAGTCTCAGTTAGAGGATAACTGGGTTTTTTCTCAAGTAAGGAGGGAACCTATCTACACTGTAGTCTTCTATCAAAGTCAGAGTTTCTTTAAAAGCTGATAATACTTAAACCCTTTCTGATTTTATGATGTCCAGGACACACACTAATCTACTGTATGGCTGAAATGGGAAATCTGCTCCAATGTCCAGTCTTGAGTGTGAGAGCATGCGTTCCCTATTTCTTCTTGCATCTCAGTATTCCCTTATCAACCCCTCAAATCAGCTTATTACATAGAAATAAAAGGCAAGTGTCCATATCCTTTACATGCTTTTTAAATATATTCTGGAGGCTTGTACCCCGTAGATACAGAATAGAACAGAAATACAGTACAATTAAAAAAGACATCCAACATGTTTCACTAAGGCCATATGATCAGTGATAACAGAATGGAGAAAAAACACAGGGCCTAACGTGCACTTCAGAGGACATCATTGCAATATGCACATGAATTCAATGCACATTTCATTCTTCTGTGTAGGGCACTGTGCTAGGTGCTGCAAGTTCATAATAAACCATTTCTGCAGAGCACATTTCTGTGAAGATACAAAACACTTTTACCTACATGTTCTTCTTGATTGCTTATTACAAGTTTTTTAAGATAGATATTTAACCTATTTTAAATAGAGTGAACCTCCAAAGAACACCACAGGAAAGAACTGTGTCTTCTGGGCTCTAGATTTGGAAATACAATTAACCTAACAAGTGCCTCAGTGTCAAAAATTCCTATTAACGGTGTTATGACGACAGGAAATTGGAACCTAATTTTTGCCTGAGGGAAGAGTGGTCTGGCTTGAGGTAGGGAATAATATTCTGGGATGCTTTTCCAAAGGAAACAAACAAAAAAGTAGTTCATTAAAATCTGTATTTGGAACACTCTCTATGTCTCAGATACTGTGCTAAGAACATTGCTTATTTATTTCATTGTTGTTGAGACAAATCATTTTATCCTCATCTTACAAATAAAATTTCTGAGGCTCAGATACATTAAAAAATGTATCCAGATTCACACAGCTCAAAACAGAAAGATCTAATTCCAAAGTCTCTCAATTACTCTCCTAAAGGAAGACATTTCTAGGAGGAGACAAGTAAAACATTTCATGCTGACAGAAAAGGTAGGAAAGAAGCAAGTAGACCTGGTTGACTGATCAAACATGTACAGAGGAGGAAGGAAAGAGGGCTGAGAAAGTACACTGGAACCACTGAAGTACACTAGAACTACTGAAGGATGCTGAGATAAGCCCTTTGTACTTCCTTCCCTTCATGTGCAATGGGAATCATGAATAAATACTTTGAGAAGACTTATTTTCAAGCAAGGTTAATATGACAGCAGATTGAGATATAGCTAGATTGAAGTGTGAGTGAAAACTGAAGGAGAGCTAAGGGAAGCAGTCAGGTATGAAAGTGGTTCTGGAAGAAGGAAGAGAAAGAGGAATGGACTAGAAAAAAGAACTAAAAGGTACAGGTGAAAGGATGCTGCTTGTTTTAACTTGGAGGAAATTTAGGTTAACAATTCAATATAGAAGTCTTCATGCATGAGTGAAAAGAAAAGAATAATATTCTTTAACTGTGATAACAGCCCAGTAAAAAGAAATGAAGGAAAAGACTCTTAGGAAATGATGCATTTCATATAAGGAGAAATATTTGATTTATTGATGTGGATACTTTTTTAGGTTATGTACTATTTTTATTTTGTTTACTATGCTATAAGAGTTGGAGCATAAAGGAGGCTGAGTGCTAAAGAATTGAGGCCTTTGAACTGCAGTGTTGGAGAAGATTCTTGAGAGTTCCTTGGACAGCAATGAAATCTAACTGGTCAATCCTAAAGGAAATCAAAACTGAATATTCACTGGAAGGACTGATGATGAATCTGAAGCTCTAACACTCAGGATCATGTGAAGAGTCAACTCACTGGAAAAGACCCTAATGCTGGGAAAGACTGAAGGCAAGAGGAGAAGGGGTAACAGAGGAGGAGATGGTGGGATGGCAACACCAACTCAATGGACATGGTTTTGTCATTTTCCTATTTCTAGATTTTCCTTGTTATTTTGGTTTCATGTTAGAAGCATACAAGCTCTAGCTTACCCTTTGATCTGGTGACAGGAAACATTAGAAACTTGACATAGGATATCAAAAGACGTGTTAGGACTAGGAATTCAGATTTGAAAACAGTTGATGCCACTGGAGAAGTTAAAGGAATGAGACTGAAGCTGCTGCTACTACTGATGACAGCTGACAATTACATAACATTTATTATCATTTTGAGCACTAGTGGAAGTGCCTTACGTGTATTAATCTAGTCCTCATAACAACCCTACACATGAGGCATTCTCATAATCTCCATTTTATGGAAGAAGACTGGGAAAGATTATGCTGGGAAAGATTGAAGGCAAAAGGAGAAGAGGGTAGCAGAGGGTGAGATATTTGGACAGGATGCCTGACTCAATGGACATGAACTTGCATGAACTCCAGGAGATGGTGAGGGACAAGGAGGCCTGGCATGTTGCTGTCCATAGGGTAACAGAGTCAGATATGACAGCAACTGAACAACAGTGGAAGAGGACACTGAGGCCTGGAGACAAGAGTGACCGGCTTTAAATCACTACACACTCTTGTAAAAGACTGAGATTAAGCCTAGAGACATGAAATTATATATATCGAATTAATATCACCAGTGAACCACTACCATTGGTTTAGTCTGTGGCCTTCCAGAGAGAAAGAGCGATCTGAAAGACACAGCCCAAACTGCCAATGGTGATTTAGGCTGGTGGAGCGACTGAGACTGGGAAAATGCTGAAGGAATACTTTCCGTTTGTCTCTGTGTTTGACTGCCTCATAAAGGAGAAGGCAATGACATTCACGACTATGAATGACTGAAACAATGTCATTATTTCTATATTAAATGAATATATCATTATGGAGAAAAATGTAGAATATAAATCTGTAAAGGCTGAAAATAATTTTTTCACAATTTTACTGTTTAAAGAGAACCACTGTCAAAGCTGTTATATTTCCTGCTAGTCATTAGAACAAGTTTGGTATCTTACTTCATATAGCTCATGTTATATTGAGTTTTAGCTGGATGTTCAACAAGTAATATGGAGTTCTATCTTCATTTCTTTAATGAAAACTTCTCAGTCTTCAGGGCTATGAAGCCTTATGTGCAGAGCCTTTTCTTTGGCCCCCAGCATTCACTGATTTTTATTTCCCTAATACTAGGTAAATAGATGTCTACCAGCCTGGTTTTATCTTGAAACAGGGCTGTATGCAAGTCTCCACATACTGACCTCTGCGTCCCTTTGGGCTCCTGTTATTTGTGTCCTCTCACATATTTCGCTGCAGTAAGCTTTGTATCATCTCAGCAATAATTTAGTCACCCGAAGCAAAGGGGATGGCAGCCCTACAGAAAGTCCTAAAAAGGAAAACATCATCTGTGCAGGGTATGTTTCCTTGTTTTCTTCCTGTGTTTGCTAAAGCTGTTATTCTGGAAGTCAGATTCTTATTTGTGTGCCTTTACCTTGTTTTATAGCCTTTTCAGGTCAGCCTCTATAATATGTAAGTAGTATGTTATCATCTAGCCCCTCTCCAGATCTTCCTGGCAAGGAAGAGAATTTGCCGGAAACTTCTCTGCTTCTCATGGGGGGGGCACTACTCTGTTAAGTCACATTATTTGACCATAAGCATCTTCCTCCAACCTGCTTCTGCATGATGATTAATAAAATGTGCCTGGACTTTCCAGCATATGGTAGCACTCTTGTCCTTAGTAGCACATGCTGATGCAAGTTCCCCACTTTGATGAGATCCTTCTGGTAACTCAATAGAAAAACAACAGAAAAGTCATTCTTAAGATGTAGAAAGAGTAGGTTATTACCTGTTTTTATCAGACCCCAAAACAAAAAACCTCACAAAGTTTAAACAGTGGACATTTATCATAGACAAATATGGTGGGGGAGGAAGGGATAGTAGATTAAGTATAAAGACAAATTTAAGGCTAAGAAAGGACAAACCACATTGGAGGATGTGAGCCAGGTTAACAGCACAGAAACTTGGTGTGTCCAAGTCAGGGTTGGTTCAATGCCTCCAGCAAGTGGAACCACCTTCAGGCACACAGAGAAAACCACTCAACTATAAAGCATTAGAGAACTTGGAGCTGGAAAATCCACGGGGATAGCTCATGTTATATTGAGTTTTAGCTGGATGTTCAACAAGTAATATGGAGTTCTATCTTCATTTCTTTAATGAAAACTTCTCAGTCTTCAGGGCTATGAAGCCTTATGTGCAGAGCCTTTTCTTTGGCCCCCAGCATTCACTGATTTTTATTTCCCTAATACTAGGTAAATAGATGTCTACCAGCCTGGTTTTATCTTGAAACAGGGCTGTATGCAAGTCTCCACATACTGACCTCTGCGTCCCTTTGGGCTCCTGTTATTTGTGTCCTCTCACATATTTCGCTGCAGTAAGCTTTGTATCATCTCAGCAATAATTTAGTCACCCGAAGCAAAGGGGATGGCAGCCCTACAGAAAGTCCTAAAAAGGAAAACATCATCTGTGCAGGGTATGTTTCCTTGTTTTCTTCCTGTGTTTGCTAAAGCTGTTATTCTGGAAGTCAGATTCTTATTTGTGTGCCTTTACCTTGTTTTATAGCCTTTTCAGGTCAGCCTCTATAATATGTAAGTAGTATGTTATCATCTAGCCCCTCTCCAGATCTTCCTGGCAAGGAAGAGAATTTGCCGGAAACTTCTCTGCTTCTCATGGGGGGGGCACTACTCTGTTAAGTCACATTATTTGACCATAAGCATCTTCCTCCAACCTGCTTCTGCATGATGATTAATAAAATGTGCCTGGACTTTCCAGCATATGGTAGCACTCTTGTCCTTAGTAGCACATGCTGATGCAAGTTCCCCACTTTGATGAGATCCTTCTGGTAACTCAATAGAAAAACAACAGAAAAGTCATTCTTAAGATGTAGAAAGAGTAGGTTATTACCTGTTTTTATCAGACCCCAAAACAAAAAACCTCACAAAGTTTAAACAGTGGACATTTATCATAGACAAATATGGTGGGGGAGGAAGGGATAGTAGATTAAGTATAAAGACAAATTTAAGGCTAAGAAAGGACAAACCACATTGGAGGATGTGAGCCAGGTTAACAGCACAGAAACTTGGTGTGTCCAAGTCAGGGTTGGTTCAATGCCTCCAGCAAGTGGAACCACCTTCAGGCACACAGAGAAAACCACTCAACTATAAAGCATTAGAGGGAACTTGGAGCTGGAAAATCCAGTGTGCTGCTGTGGGTGTGGCTCACTGGATGGCCAGCCCCAGGCCACGCCTGCCCCTGCCCCAGGACAGGAAAAGGTGTGAGGAAGCAGTACTTAAGCATGGGCTGGTGGCAGCCCCACCTGTACTTGCTCATGCTGCCACCATCTGAGTTGAGAACAGCAGCTAGATGTTAGAGAAAGTTGTGTCCGGTGGCCACTAGTTTTCACACTGAAGAAACTAAAGAAGTTGAGAAGTGGGGGAAAAATACACTCTCTAGAAGCCTGGTGAAGGAGCCCCAGTCCAAGCTGGACCTAAACCAATGAGGACAGCCTCTTCCTTCAGACACACCTTGCAGAGTCATCTACCGACAAAGTTTAGCAACTGCCAGCTTAAAGGCAACTGAACAGGAACTACTGAAATTATATCCCCAAACTGGAATTTCTCTTTGTCACACAAAATAATCAGGGGAGTGATATCACATCTCTTTTGTCATATTATATTGAGTAGAAGCAAGTTATAGGTCTAGGTCCTGTCTGCTCAAGGGAAAGAGACTATACAGAACATGAATCTGCCCACCACAAACTACGTTATTCATAATTGGCAAAACTGGAAATGATCCACATGCTCCCCAATGTGTGAATGAAAAAGAAAACAGCTACATTCATGCTATCCAATACTCCTCAGTAATGCAAGGAACAAACTATTGAAATACACACCACTTGACGCATCTCAAACGATTTATGCTAAGTGACAGAAAGCAATCTTAAAGTTGCTTTCTGTATAATTCCGTGTAAATGGCATTCTCAAACTCACAAAACTATTGAGAGAGGTAACAGGTCAGCAGTTGCTGAAGTCTGGGAAGGGGATCAGAAAGTCTGACTGCAAATCCTGTTAGTGGTGGTAGTTGCCAGACAGACTCCATACACATGACAAAATTCATAAAAGTACAAATAAATTTAGAATACATTTATAAAATGAAAGTGAACTATACTGGATGAAAAACTAAACAATAATGATGCTTTAAAAGAAATAGGCAGAAAGTCTGTATAGTTTTATGTCCCCACCAGAAAGAAGTAGGAGTTCCTGAGTCTGGACATCCACAATTTACTGAATATATGTAAAACATCAGACTTCACTAATTTGGGTTAAGCCAAGATTTACAGGCACAGCCTCAGATAGGGATAGCCTGCAACTGATTCCAGCTGAGGGTACAGGAAGATGATTAGAGCTGAAATCAAGGCAGTTCACTCTAGGTATTATACAGGAGGCAGAAATCTAAATGAAGATTAAGAACTTAGTAGTACAGAAGAGGAAACATTCAGAAAACAGTCCAGAAAGCTGAAAAGGATCATCTTATATAGGTTTACATTTACATATACATACACATACATATCTGTGATCTTCTGGAATTATCAATAAATATTGGTAAAATATTTTTAAATGCCAGTGTCCAAATGTTTGATCTTACCTCATCTCAACTCTAAGAAGTCAATTCAACACTCAATTCTATTCAGAAACATCTTTCATAGATTCGTATCGATTAAACAAATATGAGGGTCTGTCAAATAGTATTTTGCAAACATGAGGTTAAATACAATGATGAGCCTGATACATATGAGATAGGCTGGGGCCTAGGACCCTTGCACCTGGACAAGCATCTCCTAGAGCAACAGAATACAAACTATAAGGGACTAAAAGGAACTGCACACACGTGTGGCTGAGGCAATTAGTAACTATAAGATACAAAAAGGACACAGACCAACTGCTGCCTCTGGGATGCTGGGGCAAAACAAAAGCAGGGTCCTGTGCACAGTTCCTGCATACTGCACCACCAAGGGGTGGGCATAGCGCCTACACTGCCCTTCCAGCATGACCAGGGATCTGCCTTGACCTCACCCCATTTAAGGAAAGTCTGCACTCCCTGCCCCATCCCTCCAAGCAAGCAGACCTGTTTCTTGTTCTTGCTCCCATGTGCTGCAGCACAAACCCTGACAGAGCCTTGACTGATTCCTTGTATGGCCTCTTGTCAATTTCCAATGACTACAGAGTTTACGGATCCAGGTTAGTAACTTATATACTCATGATATCTTTCTTTTTTTTAAGCCAAGTATGGTTGATTCACAGTGTGTTAGTTTCAGGTGTACATCAAACTGATTCTGAGATATATATATATATATATATATATATATATATACACACACATATATATATCTTATATAAATATATATTTATATAGACAATTTTTATATTATTTCCAGATTTTTTCCAATATAGGTTATTACAAGAAATGATTAGAGCTGAAATCAAGGCAGTTCACTCTAGGTATTATACAGGAGGCAGAAATCTAAATGAAGATTAAGAACTTAGTAGTACAGAAGAGGAAACATTCAGAAAACAGTCCAGAAAGCTGAAAAGGATCATCTTATATAGGTTTACATTTACATATACATACACATACATATCTGTGATCTTCTGGAATTATCAATAAATATTGGTAAAATATTTTTAAATGCCAGTGTCCAAATGTTTGATCTTACCTCATCTCAACTCTAAGAAGTCAATTCAACACTCAATTCTATTCAGAAACATCTTTCATAGATTCGTATCGATTAAACAAATATGAGGGTCTGTCAAATAGTATTTTGCAAACATGAGGTTAAATACAATGATGAGCCTGATACATATGAGATAGGCTGGGGCCTAGGACCCTTGCACCTGGACAAGCATCTCCTAGAGCAACAGAATACAAACTATAAGGGACTAAAAGGAACTGCACACACGTGTGGCTGAGGCAATTAGTAACTATAAGATACAAAAAGGACACAGACCAACTGCTGCCTCTGGGATGCTGGGGGCAAAACAAAAGCAGGGTCCTGTGCACAGTTCCTGCATACTGCACCACCAAGGGGTGGGCATAGCGCCTACACTGCCCTTCCAGCATGACCAGGGATCTGCCTTGACCTCACCCCATTTAAGGAAAGTCTGCACTCCCTGCCCCATCCCTCCAAGCAAGCAGACCTGTTTCTTGTTCTTGCTCCCATGTGCTGCAGCACAAACCCTGACAGAGCCTTGACTGATTCCTTGTATGGCCTCTTGTCAATTTCCAATGACTACAGAGTTTACGGATCCAGGTTAGTAACTTATATACTCATGATATCTTTCTTTTTTTTAAGCCAAGTATGGTTGATTCACAGTGTGTTAGTTTCAGGTGTACATCAAACTGATTCTGAGATATATATATATATATATATATATATATATATATATATACACACACATATATATATCTTATATAAATATATATTTATATAGACAATTTTTATATTATTTCCAGATTTTTTCCAATATAGGTTATTACAAGAAACTGAATATAGTTACCAGTGCTATACACTAAGTCCTTGTAGTTTAAATATTTTATATATAGTAGTATGTGTCTGTTAATCCTATAACTCTTAATTTATCCCAGCCTCTTCCCCCCTGGATAAACTAAATTTGTTTTCTATGTCTGTGAGTTTATGTTTTCTAAATATGTTCATTTCTATACTTTTTTTTTTTAGGTTCTACTTGTAAGTGGTATCATATGATGCTTTTTATCTTTCTCTGACTTACTTCACTTAACAGGATAATCCATAGCTCAATATATCGTTTTAGTGAATGATTTCAATGACTACTGCAGGATTACTCTGGGCCATGAAGTAAATGAGATAGAAATGACAGTGTTTTCCCTAGAGACACTCTGGCATTCTTGTAGAATTAATTCATAACTGAGGTTTGTCTTAAGTACAATAAAAATCCAAAGGAAAAGTAATTAACTTCACCAGTTAGAGGGTGACACAATCATCACAGAGGAGGTGACGTATGAGCTGGATTTTAAAGGATATGTTTGGAGTTTTTAAACAGAATGCAGATGAAGGGTTCCTCAAATAAAGCAATCAGCATGTGCAAAAAAAAACATTAGCAAGTGAGAGAATACAGCATCTCTAAAATGTGGCACAAAAAGTTGGAACTGCCTCACTGGTCCCACAGGATCAGTGGAGTCATGACGAGCAGGTAAGATCTTCCTCCTCCTTCTGCCAAGGAGATCTCCCTCCTTTATCAACCTGGATTCTCAGAAGTTTATTTTTTAAAAACCCTTTCCTTACAATGACTCCAGAAACTTACTTTCCACATTTCTAGTATGTATGGGAATGTGAATGTAGAATACTGGGTAACAGCTTGTTAATACTGCTCAGAACTTCATTCCAGAAATCGAACTGAATCTACACACTGATCAGTTAATCTACACCAAATACCAAAGCCTTACAAATGTTTCAGATATGAGGCTATGGATAATGTATAAGACTGTATTCAACATTCTAACCTTAGAAGAAGAAGGGAGAATGTTATTGGAGAGAAGGGAGTAAAGAGGACACAGAAACTTATTTACTCCAAATGCTAGAATGAAAAAGCTATTTAGGAAGAGAGAAACAAAAACTTGGGTATCTATGCTTTCTCATGGCACTGAAGATATAATTAGTGTAGGAAAACACAGTAACATGAGCAAAAGGAGGTACAATGGCCAAAATGATATTTTACCCAATATCAGAATAATATAAGAGTTCCACTCTTCTTGAGTCTCTTATATTACTTTTTTCTTCATTTTCTTGTAGGGAAATAAAGGTAATAAGCAGTATATCAAGAGTACTGAAGTCCTATCAAATTTCTTCACTTATCTTTCTTACTTTTCTCTGCCCAGCTGTTTCATGTATGCAAATGCTAATAACATTTTCTGAAAAATACATCTACAACAGTGTAGGATTTTAAAAGTTAATTCTACAGTTAAATTGAGTGTACTGACTTTAAAATACAGTTAAATTTTTCCCTTTGGAAAATAAAACCTGAGAAAATTCAATTTGCCAGACTGGAATAAGCAAGTCATCTTAATCGTCAACATTTTAATTAAACTACCAAATTTAACTCTATGAACATCTGCTCTATGGGGTTTCTCAGGTTTCACACTGGTAAAAAATCCACCTGCTAATGGAGGCGACATGGGTTCAATCGATAGGTTGGGAAGATCCCTTAGAAAAGGAAATGGTAACCCACTCTAGTATTCTCGCCTCAAAGAGAATACAGCATCTCTAAAATGTGGCACAAAAGTTGGAACTGCCTCACTGGATCAGTGGAGTCATGACGAGCAGGTAAGATCTTCCTCCTCCTTCTGCCAAGGAGATCTCCTCCTTTATCAACCTGGATTCTCAGAAGTTTATTTTTTAAAAACCCTTTCCTTACAATGACTCCAGAAACTTACTTTCCACATTTCTAGTATGTATGGGAATGTGAATGTAGAATACTGGGTAACAGCTTGTTAATACTGCTCAGAACTTCATTCCAGAAATCGAACTGAATCTACACACTGATCAGTTAATCTACACCAAATACCAAAGCCTTACAAATGTTTCAGATATGAGGCTATGGATAATGTATAAGACTGTATTCAACATTCTAACCTTAGAAGAAGAAGGGAGAATGTTATTGGAGAGAAGGGAGTAAAGAGGAC
Organism: Tragulus kanchil; assembly: GCA_022376925.1. Classification (NCBI taxonomy): domain Eukaryota; kingdom Metazoa; phylum Chordata; class Mammalia; order Artiodactyla; family Tragulidae; genus Tragulus; species Tragulus kanchil. The sequence continues at coordinate 97,531,599 of JAIOJX010000030.1, forward strand.
ACAGAAACTTATTTACTCCAAATGCTAGAATGAAAAAGCTATTTAGGAAGAGAGAAACAAAAACTTGGGTATCTATGCTTTCTCATGGCACTGAAGATATAATTAGTGTAGGAAAACACAGTAACATGAGCAAAAGGAGGTACAATGGCCAAAATGATATTTTACCCAATATCAGAATAATATAAGAGTTCCACTCTTCTTGAGTCTCTTATATTACTTTTTTCTTCATTTTCTTGTAGAGAAATAAAGGTAATAAGCAGTATATCAAGAGTACTGAAGTCCTATCAAATTTCTTCACTTATCTTTCTTACTTTTCTCTGCCCAGCTGTTTCATGTATGCAAATGCTAATAACATTTTCTGAAAAATACATCTACAACAGTGTAGGATTTTAAAAGTTAATTCTACAGTTAAATTGAGTGTACTGACTTTAAAATACAGTTAAATTTTTCCCTTTGGAAAATAAAACCTGAGAAAATTCAATTTGCCAGACTGGAATAAGCAAGTCATCTTAATCGTCAACATTTTAATTAAACTACCAAATTTAACTCTATGAACATCTGCTCTATGGGGTTTCTCAGGTTTCACACTGGTAAAAAATCCACCTGCTAATGGAGGCGACATGGGTTCAATCGATAGGTTGGGAAGATCCCTTAGAAAAGGAAATGGTAACCCACTCTAGTATTCTCGCCTGGAAAGACCTTATGGTTGGAGAGGAGCCTGGCAAAGAATCAGACACAACTTAGCAACTAAAAACATTTGCTCTACATCATGTTCATGAAATGAAATAACAGTATAGCATGTGATTGAATGTGTGTCTAATTTAACTTGTCCCCATTAAGAAGATACAAGTTAGTTTTAAGGAGCCAATATATTACTTAATCATCTAATGTTGTTCAAAAGTCTAAGTGAAAAAATTCTTGACAACAAGAAAGTTCCAAGTTAGCATACTCTGTCCCTACTGTCACTATTGTGATGAATGCAAAATGTATCTTCAGAGAATCGAACATTTTCAGGCGTATTTTTTCAGAAGTTCTCTAGATACTTTCATGAGAACATGTAAACAGTTAATTCATTGACAGCATCTGTAACCTGAAGCACGCTAAAGTAGCTATTACAAAACATCCACCATTACTCACCAGCCATTGGATAAGGAAAAGAAATCATCTGACTGCCACAGAATTATAAATGCGAAAAGTGATACACTATGATAACATTAAGATTTTGACATGAGGTACAAAAGTCCACGTACAGAAAGCCTCTGTTCTTTTTTCTAAATAATGAATTGATGGACACTGTCCATTTTATTTTTAGTATCTCTTATATAAAGAATTATGTCATAATCATACCTAAAAGTTCAAATATGGAAAAGTTAACAAAAAAAGCTAATTTTTATTAAGGTACTACTTCATTACTGAGCTAAATTCTATATACATGTATATGTGTGTACATATATCCGATTTTAGCATATTTTTATTTAAAACATATTATGTTCAATTATTTATATATATATATATACACACACATACATGTAACACATATGCGTATATATACATGAGTAATGAAAACTCTGATACTCCTATACCCATAGCTTTTGTCATTAATCTCTACATCCTTCCTTCCTGATGAGACTATAATGCTTGCTTCCGAGATTTACCTTGATTGCCAAGAAGTCAATTATCATAATCAGGAGATAATGGTTTTATTCTCCTTCCCTGTTCCTCTTTTCTCTCCACTTCTATGGGGTTTCTCAGGTTTCACACTGGTAAAAAATCCACCTGCTAATGGAGGCGACATGGGTTCAATCGATAGGTTGGGAAGATCCCTTAGAAAAGGAAATGGTAACCCACTCTAGTATTCTCGCCTGGAAAGACCTTATGGTTGGAGAGGAGCCTGGCAAAGAATCAGACACAACTTAGCAACTAAAAACATTTGCTCTACATCATGTTCATGAAATGAAATAACAGTATAGCATGTGATTGAATGTGTGTCTAATTTAACTTGTCCCCATTAAGAAGATACAAGTTAGTTTTAAGGAGCCAATATATTACTTAATCATCTAATGTTGTTCAAAAGTCTAAGTGAAAAAATTCTTGACAACAAGAAAGTTCCAAGTTAGCATACTCTGTCCCTACTGTCACTATTGTGATGAATGCAAAATGTATCTTCAGAGAATCGAACATTTTCAGGCGTATTTTTTCAGAAGTTCTCTAGATACTTTCATGAGAACATGTAAACAGTTAATTCATTGACAGCATCTGTAACCTGAAGCACGCTAAAGTAGCTATTACAAAACATCCACCATTACTCACCAGCCATTGGATAAGGAAAAGAAATCATCTGACTGCCACAGAATTATAAATGCGAAAAGTGATACACTATGATAACATTAAGATTTTGACATGAGGTACAAAAGTCCACGTACAGAAAGCCTCTGTTCTTTTTTCTAAATAATGAATTGATGGACACTGTCCATTTTATTTTTAGTATCTCTTATATAAAGAATTATGTCATAATCATACCTAAAAGTTCAAATATGGAAAAGTTAACAAAAACAGCTAATTTTTATTAAGGTACTACTTCATTACTGAGCTAAATTCTATATACATGTATATGTGTGTACATATATCCGATTTTAGCATATTTTTATTTAAAACATATTATGTTCAATTATTTATATATATATATATACACACACATACATGTAACACATATGCGTATATATACATGAGTAATGAAAACTCTGATACTCCTATACCCATAGCTTTTGTCATTAATCTCTACATCCTTCCTTCCTGATGAGACTATAATGCTTGCTTCCGAGATTTACCTTGATTGCCAAGAAGTCAATTATCATAATCAGGAGATAATGGTTTTATTCTCCTTCCCTGTTCCTCTTTTCTCTCCACTTCTATGTATTGAATGCAACTGTTCTCCTCTACCATTTTCATCCGGTTATATTTTTGACCTTGTTTTAAATTTTCTATCAGTTTCAAAAAGCAAAGGAAAATGGTCACAGTAAGAATTAACTTTTCCTGACTATTTTCTCTATGTTCAACACTGCACTGGATATTTCACATTTGCTCCCTCATAAAATTCCCCAGCAAACCTATTTGGCAAATGTTACGCAGCTCGTTAGCAGCAAACTGAGGACTTAACTCAAAAGTGACTCAAAAACCCTAAGCCTCAATAAATATGTGAAAGTGCTCGAGTTTATTAGTCATCAACAAAAAGTGAAAACCACAATGTGATACCACTACACATTCATCAAAACAGGAAAAAAAGAAAACAAAACAGACAACACTAAGCACTGTCTGTGGAGTGTGGAGTAACTGGCACATGCGTACACTGCCAGAGGGCATGGAATTGGTACAATGACTGGAAAACAATTTGGCAGGATTTACTAAAGCTGGACATACACATCCTCTATGACCCAATAATTCCACTCCCAGAATAGACTAAGCAAAAGCACGTGCCCCTTTGCCAACAGACATGCACAAGAATGTTCATGGCAGCATGAAAACAGCACTGTAACTGTAAATAAGCCAAAGGCTCAGGAAAGACAGAATGGGGTCAATAAATTGTGTATCCACACAAAGAAACACTCCACAGCAACGAGAACACATGAACTATGACTGTACACAACCCAGATTAATGTCACCATATACAACCCAGATTAATTAAGCAGAAGAAATCTGTCACACACAAAATAATGTGCTCTATGATTTCACTTACTTAAAATTCTAAAAGAAGCACAACTGATCTATGGTGACAGAAATCAGGTTAACACGGATGTTGGGGGAGGTGGTGCATGCTGACGGGAAAGGATCACAGCAGGAGATTCTGGACTATCAGTGGTGTTTTCTTTCTTGATGTGGATGGTGGCTACATGGATGTGTTCAATCTGTGAAACTGAACATGGGTATTTCTTTTTCATCTGTACACTTTTCATTGTAAGTTAACAACAAAAAAAAAGTATATTTAAAGAATGTCTCTGCTCTCTGTAATGCTTCTGACTTTATATTCTAAAGGCAAGGAAAGCAAAAACAAATATTTATTACATTATCATCAAACCTTTTCAAGAGTTGGCAGAATCCACATATTAAAAGAAACAACTATGTATAGAGGGAAGTTGCTTATTATTGCATTTATAAGGTAAATTGCAGCTTATAAACACTTTCACCAACTGAATCAAATAAAATTAATTTAAAGGTCAAAAACTATGAAGACACAAAAAGGAAAGATTCACCAAATCTAACTAAAACTTTCAAGTATCGAAATATATTGATTCATTAATTCATTTGCTCAGTCATAACAGTTTATCAAAAAAAACACTGTGATACCACTACACATTCATCAAAACAGGAAAAAAAGAAAACAAAACAGACAACACTAAGCACTGTCTGTGGAGTGTGGAGTAACTGGCACATGCGTACACTGCCAGAGGGCATGGAATTGGTACAATGACTGGAAAACAATTTGGCAGGATTTACTAAAGCTGGACATACACATCCTCTATGACCCAATAATTCCACTCCCAGAATAGACTAAGCAAAAGCACGTGCCCCTTTGCCAACAGACATGCACAAGAATGTTCATGGCAGCATGAAAACAGCACTGTAACTGTAAATAAGCCAAAGGCTCAGGAAAGACAGAATGGGGTCAATAAATTGTGTATCCACACAAAGAAACACTCCACAGCAACGAGAACACATGAACTATGACTGTACACAACCCAGATTAATGTCACCATATACAACCCAGATTAATTAAGCAGAAGAAATCTGTCACACACAAAATAATGTGCTCTATGATTTCACTTACTTAAAATTCTAAAAGAAGCACAACTGATCTATGGTGACAGAAATCAGGTTAACACGGATGTTGGGGGAGGTGGTGCATGCTGACGGGAAAGGATCACAGCAGGAGATTCTGGACTATCAGTGGTGTTTTCTTTCTTGATGTGGATGGTGGCTACATGGATGTGTTCAATCTGTGAAACTGAACATGGGTATTTCTTTTTCATCTGTACACTTTTCATTGTAAGTTAACAACAAAAAAAAAGTATATTTAAAGAATGTCTCTGCTCTCTGTAATGCTTCTGACTTTATATTCTAAAGGCAAGGAAAGCAAAAACAAATATTTATTACATTATCATCAAACCTTTTCAAGAGTTGGCAGAATCCACATATTAAAAGAAACAACTATGTATAGAGGGAAGTTGCTTATTATTGCATTTATAAGGTAAATTGCAGCTTATAAACACTTTCACCAACTGAATCAAATAAAATTAATTTAAAGGTCAAAAACTATGAAGACACAAAAAGGAAAGATTCACCAAATCTAACTAAAACTTTCAAGTATCGAAATATATTGATTCATTAATTCATTTGCTCAGTCATTCATGGTTACTGGTCATTAGAGTCTAAGCACTAAAGGGCTCTGAAGAAGTTCACAATCTGTCTAGTGCATGGGTAACAAATGCAAATGCCCATCAGGACCAGGTGCCGATGGCCAACTAGCAGAGCTGGGTGTAAGCACTCATTGTGTGAGAGGTGGGGACTGTGGACTATCATTAAGCAATGCACCCTTATACGAGGAATGGGGCAGCGACAACTAAGCACCCTCTGATTCTTTTCATGTCTGTCCAGTGAAAATCACAATTTACTATGCGAAACCAACCGTTTTTCAAATGTAGGCTCTTTAAAAGAAAACAAACAAGTAACACTGTGACAAACAAAGCAAATCTGTGAGCTGAATTGGGCATATGGCTGCCAGTTTAAAATGTCTGATCAGACTAAAGAGACATGAATGCTTACTGGGCTATAGCCACGAACAACTCATTTGCCCATAGGTTCCCAGTCACATTCATTCTCTGCTTCACTGTAACCTGAGAACTAATTACTCAAAAATCACTTAATCATGTTGAGTGTAATTTATGCTATGAGACACTAGGCACCATTTAAATGAATGAGACAGAATTATTAGGTCCAAATATATAAACAGTAATGTCTGGGAAATATTTCTGAGCCAAAATTAACAAAATCATAACTTCAAGTGATGTACATGCTTTGCCATCATTCATATGCACACACGTTTGGTGGAAAAATAAACATCAAACTATTGACAGAGGGGCACCACAAAAGAGGTGGGCAAAAGTTGGCACTGGAGCACTTTCACTTTTTATTTTATTAACTTTTTCCATGTATTCTACGTATTAAGTGGGAAAAAGCAGCACTTATGGCAGAGCTCACTGTCCCCTGAGGATCTGGCCAGCCACCTCTTTAATTAATTAGAATTCGGACCCAGCATAAGCCTCTCCTGGTCCCTCAACTCCAGGGCTTTTCTCTTCACCTTCTCTTTGCTCCCAGGCATGTGGGGTTAGACAGTGGGGCTTCGTACAACTGCACATTCAGAGCAAGCACAAGAGTGAGCTGTAAGGGAAGTTGGTCAAGCAATCTGCCTTGCCAAAAGTAGTCATATCAACATTCTCTGACAAAAACTAGCTCAAGGAATCCTGTTTCCCTCCCCAGCAGAAGATCATGTAACCAGCTTTCACTATTAAGACTGACAGGAGAGAAAGGCCCTGAGAAAATAATCCGTATCTCCTGAGACATTTTTAAATAACCTTAGGGATGTTAAAAATCACAAAAATCATAGACTCCTAGAGAAACTGTCATGCTCACTTTTTTTTTTACTTTTTTTTTGCTTATACGAGGAATGGGGCAGCGACAACTAAGCACCCTCTGATTCTTTTCATGTCTGTCCAGTGAAAATCACAATTTACTATGCGAAACCAACCGTTTTTCAAATGTAGGCTCTTTAAAAGAAAACAAACAAGTAACACTGTGACAAACAAAGCAAATCTGTGAGCTGAATTGGGCATATGGCTGCCAGTTTAAAATGTCTGATCAGACTAAAGAGACATGAATGCTTACTGGGCTATAGCCACGAACAACTCATTTGCCCATAGGTTCCCAGTCACATTCATTCTCTGCTTCACTGTAACCTGAGAACTAATTACTCAAAAATCACTTAATCATGTTGAGTGTAATTTATGCTATGAGACACTAGGCACCATTTAAATGAATGAGACAGAATTATTAGGTCCAAATATATAAACAGTAATGTCTGGGAAATATTTCTGAGCCAAAATTAACAAAATCATAACTTCAAGTGATGTACATGCTTTGCCATCATTCATATGCACACACGTGTGGTGGAAAAATAAACATCAAACTGTTGACAGAGGGGCAGCACAAAGAGGTGGGCAAAAGTTGGCACTGGAGCACTTTCACTTTTTATTTTATTAACTTTTTCCATGTATTCTACGTATTAAGTGGGAAAAAGCAGCACTTATGGCAGAGCTCACTGCCCCCTGAGGATCTGGCCAGCCACCTCTTTAATTAATTAGAATTCGGACCCAGCATAAGCCTCTCCTGGTCCCTCAACTCCAGGGCTTTTCTCTTCACCTTCTCTTTGCTCCCAGGCATGTGGGGTTAGACAGTGGGGCTTCGTACAACTGCACATTCAGAGCAAGCACAAGAGTGAGCTGTAAGGGAAGTTGGTCAAGCAATCTGCCTTGCCAAAAGTAGTCATATCAACATTCTCTGACAAAAACTAGCTCAAGGAATCCTGTTTCCCTCCCCAGCAGAAGATCATGTAACCAGCTTTCACTATTAAGACTGACAGGAGAGAAAGGCCCTGAGAAAATAATCCGTATCTCCTGAGACATTTTTAAATAACCTTAGGGATGTTAAAAATCACAAAAATCATAGACTCCTAGAAAAACTGTCATGCTCACTATTTTATGTCCCAGGGATTACAACAATGCCTTTTCTAACAGTTGCACTGAGAAACATCTTTTGTTTTGCTGTAAAGAAAGCAGTAAAACACTGTAGAAAATGACTGAATGCTTGATGGACAAGATATACAATTTCTTTTATGATATCAGTCATTAAATGCAATGTGACATGCAATTTGAATTAAACTTTATTAACTCAAAAATGTGTCTTTAAGATAAAAAAATAAAAATATTTTTCCTTGTGGAAAAAACTCAATGTATCTTCTTTTTAAAAAGAACTATTGATATATTATCTTTATTTGATAACTATGATGATAGTGTAAATAATATCCTAATTACATTTAAATTTTAGCATCTATTCCAATGGATAAAATGTTCCCATTCTTCCTACTTAAAAAATAAAAAGTATTATTGTTAGGTAATAACTGTGTTTACTGCTTATAATTTCTATTACCCTTGCAGTCAAAAATATCTATACAGCATATAGTCTACAGAATGAAACCCTCACAGACTGAGGTCAGAACAAAACGTAAAACCTGATTTTATAGGGTCATACGTATGACGTTTTAATCACCTATTTGAAATGGTTTATAAAATAAATTACCACAATTTTTAAATCAATAAAATATTTCTATATATTATTTTCACATAAATATATCAAGAAATTGCAGATAAGATTTGCCCGTGAAAACATGTGATCAGTAAGGTTTATAAAAATATCGTGGTGCAGATTCTAATCTGGACATTTTTGTTAACCAACAGTGAAATGAATAGATAAAAATTATCTGAAAATATAAAAGTTGCTACATACTGTAAATTTTCATGCATTTATTCCATTCAAATGGCTAGTATCCACCCTAGATTTTTACAAAATTATTTTCAAATTATTTCCTTTGACATTTTTTCACCAATTGTTAAAATAACTGCAGGTAAACACATAGAAATAAATAGGGACATAACATAAACCCTTTAAGAGAACAAATTTGAAAATATTTGAAATTGTGTGTTTGAAAGTTGGGTATAGGAAGACCTGACTTTTATGTAAATGAAATAATTTGTTAAATTACAATGTGCATATTTCTTTGTGAAGAACACAAAGAATATTAAATGCATGGCTATACTGATCGCAGTTGTATAAAACCAACTATTAATATCAGTCATGCAACCCTAATGGGTAACTTTTTCAACTTCTAGGAACTGTTATTAGTTTTGATGGCTCTCCCAGTAGAATTTGGACTCTACTACAAGCAAACTAAAATTTAATCTGTTAAGAAACAACTGTTATAAAGAAATAAATTTAATTAAAAAAAAGGAAACAGGGCTTCCCTTGGTGGTCCAGTGAGTAAGGACACCGCCTTGCAGTGCAAGGGGTGCCTGTTCGATCCCTGGCCTGGGAAGATCCCCCATGCTGCGGAGCGGCTGGACTGATGTGTCCAATCACCGAGCCAGAGATCTGGAGCGCATGCGCCCCGAGCCAGCACTCTGCAATGACAGACACCACCGCGATGGGAGGCCCACAGGAGCCAAAGAACAAAGACAGATGAAAATAGAGAAATGAAAGACCAATAGAAGTGGCCCGCCCACTCTCCTCCCTCCCCAACCCGACCCCCGCCCAAAATTAAATAAATACATAAATCTTTAAAAAAAAAAAAAAAAAAGGGAAACAACTGTTAAGTACCTGTGAGGAAAATATATCTGATAAAAAATCCATGTGCTCATAATATGTACATTTCAATCTTTTTTTGATACTTGAGCATTGTTGCCTTAAGTATTATTTTAAATAATTACTGAAAATAAAGCACTCAAGTTCTAAAGGACCTGTGAGATTATATCACAAAATATATGACTCTATAAAGGCAAGAACATGTTATGTCTGGATAGTAATCTTTTATCGACTCATCACAAAATACTTAACTAGGGAAGACAAGTAACTACAAAAATACATAATTTCTAGTCTATGAAGTATAAATGTGGACTAACTTGATAAAAAAATTACAGTTTCTAACATATTTTCAAAGGAACATATATTGGATTTAGGTATATGGATAATTCTTGACTTTGAAGCTGACCATATCTCAATTTCAATAGCTGAGCTGCTATTTTGTGCACCAGAAACAGTATATGTGCCAAAACAATATACTGAAAATCAAAAGTACATTATCATCTCAGTGTCAAATCCATTTGCATAACTAATTTAGTCTGCAAATTTAAAAACTGATATAAATACACTTTAAATAAAAGTACCCAGAGAGTTCCACTATTCTAGTAGGTGGGTCAGAGAAGATCTTGCTTTGATTTATGTCCTTGAGTGTTTTGCCTATATTCTCCTCTAAGAGTTTTATGGTTTCTGGTCTTACATTTAGGTCTTTACTCAATTTTGAGTTGATCTTAGTGTATGGTGTCAGGGAATGTTCCAACTTTATTTTTTTGCATGTAGCTGTCCAATTTTCCCAGCACCATTTGTTGAAGAGGCTGTCTTTGTCCCATTTTATAGTTTCGCCTCCTTTGTCAAAAATAAGGTACCCATAGGTGTGTGGGTTTATCTCTGGGTTCTCGATCTTGTTCCATTGGTCTATAGTTCTGTTTTTGTGCCAGTACCATACTGTCTTGATGACTGTTGCTTTGTAGTAGAGTCTGAAGTTGGGGAGGCTGATCCCTCCAGCTCCATTCTTCTTCCTCAGGATTGCTTTGGTTATTTGAGGTCTTTTGTGTTTCCATATGAACTGTGTTATTCTTTGGTCTAGTTCTGTGAAGAATGCCACTGGAAGTTTGATAGAGATCGCATTGAATCTATAGATGACATTTTGTAGTACGGTCATTTTCACAAAAGCTCTGGTACATATATACAATGGAATACTACACAGCTTTAAAGAGAAATGCAGAAGAATCAGCCCTAATGATGTGGCTGGATCTAGAATGTATCATAAAAAGTGAAGTCAGTCAGAAAGAGAAAGACAAATACAGTATATTAGCACATATATATGGAATCTAGCAGGATGGTGATGATGGTGTACGCAGTGAAGCAACAGAAAGACAGACATTGACAGTGGACATATGGACATTGTGGGGAAGGAACAGAGGGTGGGAGGCATAAAGGAAGTAGCATGAAGGCCTCTACTATCATAACTGAAGAAAACAGCTCTAGTCATTGCTCTGTGAGAAAAGGGGATCCTTCAGGGGTGCTGTGTGATGGTTGGGAGGGGTGGGAAGGGGGGGATATACATGTGACTGATCTTGGAACATGCGTGTCTGTAAACAACAAAACTCTGTAAAAGTTAAAAGTAAAATAAAGGTTTAAAAAAGAAAAAAGTACCTGGAGAAAATTTATGCTATGCTAATGAAATACTGCTGATGTTAACTGCAGTCATGAAATTAAACGACATTTGCTCCTTGGAAGAAAAGCTATGACAAACCTAGATCACATATTAAAAAGCAAAGACATCACTTTGCCAACAAAAGTCTGTACAGTCAAAGCTAAGTTGATTTTCCCTATATTCTCCTCTAAGAGTTTTATGGTTTCTGGTCTTACATTTAGGTCTTTACTCAATTTTGAGTTGATCTTAGTGTATGGTGTCAGGGAATGTTCCAACTTTATTTTTTTGCATGTAGCTGTCCAATTTTCCCAGCACCATTTGTTGAAGAGGCTGTCGTTGTCCCATTTTATAGTTTCGCCTCCTTTGTCAAAAATAAGGTACCCATAGGTGTGTGGGTTTATCTCTGGGTTCTCGATCTTGTTCCATTGGTCTATAGTTCTGTTTTTGTGCCAGTACCATACTGTCTTGATGACTGTTGCTTTGTAGTAGAGTCTGAAGTTGGGGAGGCTGATCCCTCCAGCTCCATTCTTCTTCCTCAGGATTGCTTTGGTTATTTGAGGTCTTTTGTGTTTCCATATGAACTGTGTTATTCTTTGGTCTAGTTCTGTGAAGAATGCCACTGGAAGTTTGATAGAGATCGCATTGAATCTATAGATGACATTTTGTAGTACGGTCATTTTCACAAAAGCTCTGGTACATATATACAATGGAATACTACACAGCTTTAAAGAGAAATGCAGAAGAATCAGCCCTAATGATGTGGCTGGATCTAGAATGTATCATAAAAAGTGAAGTCACAGAAGAGAAAGACAAATACAGTATATTAGCACATATATATGGAATCTAGCAGGATGGTGATGATGGTGTACGCAGTGAAGCAACAGAAAGACAGACATTGACAGTGGACATATGGACATTGTGGGGAAGGAACAGAGGGTGGGAGGCATAAAGGAAGTAGCATGAAGGCCTCTACTATCATAACTGAAGAAAACAGCTCTAGTCATTGCTCTGTGAGAAAAGGGGATCCTTCAGGGGTGCTGTGTGATGGTTGGGAGGGGTGGGAAGGGGGGGATATACATGTGACTGATCTTGGAACATGCGTGTCTGTAAACAACAAAACTCTGTAAAAGTTAAAAGTAAAATAAAGGTTTAAAAAAGAAAAAAGTACCTGGAGAAAATTTATGCTATGCTAATGAAATACTGCTGATGTTAACTGCAGTCATGAAATTAAACGACATTTGCTCCTTGGAAGAAAAGCTATGACAAACCTAGATCACATATTAAAAAGCAAAGACATCACTTTGCCAACAAAAGTCTGTACAGTCAAAGCTAAGGTTTTCCCATGTATGGATATGAGAGTTGGAACATAAAGAAGGCTAAGTGCCAAAGAATTGATGCCTTTGAATTGTGGTGTTGGAGAAAACTCTTGAGAGTTCCTTGTACTGCAAGGAAATCAAAACAGTCAGTTCTAAAGGAAATCAACCCTGAATATTCATTGGAAGGACTGGTGCTGAAAGTGAAGCTCCAATACTTTGACCACCTGATGCAAAGAGATGACTCACTGAAAAAGACCTGATTTGGGGGAAAAAAATAGAAGGCAGAAGGAGAAGGGGATGGCAGAGGACAAGTTGGATGGGTGGCATCATTGAGTCAATGAACATGAGTTTGAGCAAACTCTGGGAGATGGTGAAAGACAGGGAAGTCTGGCATGCCACAGTCCACGGGGTTGCAAAGAGTCAGACACAACTCAGTGAATGTACTGAATGAAATACATGGATCACAGCCTTGTCATGGCAACAGGGTCTGCATAACTCAATGAAACTATAAGCCATGCCATGCAGGGCCACCCAAGAGGGATGGTTCATTGTGGAGAGCTCTGACAAAACATACTCCACTGGAGGAGGAAATGGCAAACCACTCTAGTATTCTTGCCACGAGAACCCCGTGAACAGTTATGAAAAAAGATAAGATAAGGTAAGATTTCTAAGACAGAAAGATAAGACACGGGAAGATGAGCATCCCCAATCAGGATTCAAAATTTTTGGGGGGGGAAAGCCCCTGAACAGAAAACAGCTCTAGTCATTGCTCTGTGAGAAAAGGGGATCCTTCAGGGGTGCTGTGTGATGGTTGGGAGGGGTGGGAAGGGGGGGATATACATGTGACTGATCTTGGAACATGCGTGTCTGTAAACAACAAAACTCTGTAAAAGTTAAAAGTAAAATAAAGGTTTAAAAAAGAAAAAAGTACCTGGAGAAAATTTATGCTATGCTAATGAAATACTGCTGATGTTAACTGCAGTCATGAAATTAAACGACATTTGCTCCTTGGAAGAAAAGCTATGACAAACCTAGATCACATATTAAAAAGCAAAGACATCACTTTGCCAACAAAAGTCTGTACAGTCAAAGCTAAGGTTTTCCCATGTATGGATATGAGAGTTGGAACATAAAGAAGGCTAAGTGCCAAAGAATTGATGCCTTTGAATTGTGGTGTTGGAGAAAACTCTTGAGAGTTCCTTGTACTGCAAGGAAATCAAAACAGTCAGTTCTAAAGGAAATCAACCCTGAATATTCATTGGAAGGACTGGTGCTGAAAGTGAAGCTCCAATACTTTGACCACCTGATGCAAAGAGATGACTCACTGAAAAAGACCTGATTTGGGGGAAAAAAATAGAAGGCAGAAGGAGAAGGGGATGGCAGAGGACAAGTTGGATGGGTGGCATCATTGAGTCAATGAACATGAGTTTGAGCAAACTCTGGGAGATGGTGAAAGACAGGGAAGTCTGGCATGCCACAGTCCACGGGGTTGCAAAGAGTCAGACACAACTCAGTGAATGTACTGAATGAAATACATGGATCACAGCCTTGTCATGGCAACAGGGTCTGCATAACTCAATGAAACTATAAGCCATGCCATGCAGGGCCACCCAAGAGGGATGGTTCATTGTGGAGAGCTCTGACAAAACATACTCCACTGGAGGAGGAAATGGCAAACCACTCTAGTATTCTTGCCACGAGAACCCCGTGAACAGTTATGAAAAAAGATAAGATAAGGTAAGATTTCTAAGACAGAAAGATAAGACACGGGAAGATGAGCATCCCCAAGTCAGAACGTATTCAATATGCTTCTGGGGAAGAGCTGAGGGCAATTACTAATTGCTCCTGACAGAATGAAGTGGCTGGGTCAAAGTGGAAACAATTCTCAGTTGTGGATGTGTCTGGTGGTGAAAGGAAAGTCTGATGCTTTTCAGAAGATAGTGAAGGACAGGGAAGCCTAGCATGCTGCACTCCATTGGGTCGCAAAGAGTCAGAGACAACTTAGCAACTCAATAACAATGAAATATTACAATCAATCTATATTCAAATACTAAGGCCCTTGAGGACAATCAATTTTTCCCATGTCTGGGCAGGCAAAACTCTGGAAGTGGCCCACACATTCATTCCTTAGTCTTTAGAGTTCTTACAAGGAGGAAAGCAAGTTTCTTTAAAGAGGAGAGACACGGACAAACTTCAGAAAAGACTGACTTTATTTCTCACTCTTTGCTTTGTGATTTTGCTTTGCTTATCCCAGAAAGATCCTCTTAAAACAGTTGTATTAATACGATCTTCTTTTGTGTATGAAGATATTTAAGGCAAAGAATGGTAGGCAGAGTATTGAAGGCACCTAATATTCCCACTCTCTCTTACAGCTGGATGTTCACTATAACTTCCACGCCCTGTGTATGGGCAAGACCTGAAAATATGGTGGGAAAGCCCTCTCTAGAGTATAGTACTTTATAAGGTGATGTTATAGTCATTCGCATGATTAGGTTGCATGATATGATTTCTTTTCAGTAAACTGGACAGTAACAGTCTCTTGTTGGCTTCAAAGATGTATGCTGCCATGCTGTGATAGGGCCATATGATAAAGAACATCTGGTGACCTTCAGAAGCAGAGCGCAGTCCCTGAGTGATAGCGATCAAGAAAATGGAGACATGAGTCCTACAGTTGCAAGGAACTGAATTCTGTCAACACCACAAGTACCTGGAATATAACCCTGAGTGCCATAAGGCAACACCCTGATGTCAGTCTTCAGAGACATTGAGTGGGGAGCTAGCTAAGCAAGGCCTGGTCTCCTCCTGCCCCACAGAATCTGAGAGATAAAAATGGTGTGCTATCTGAAACTGCCAAACTTTTGGTAATTTGTTTTGAAACACAGAAAACTAACACAAATGGTAGCATGCTAATATCACTGTGCTAAAGTCCTTGTGTTCTAAAAGAAGCTGAAGACTGTTAAGTAACAAAACAATTTCCATTTTTCCAGCAGTTCAAGGCCCTTGCCAATTCTCTAGAAAGCTAGTACAGCTGAATCTCTGGGATTTTTCTCTGAACCTCTATGTTTAACACACAATTTCTCTTTTCTTTGAAAGGTGAATAAACCTAGAGATAGACAAAACTTACAGTATTTTATGCAATATTTTGTATTTGCATAGCATTTTACTGTTTGAATGGTGATCTTAGTTTTAACAGAGAAGAACTCTACTAATTTAATGGGTTTTCTGGGCAGGCAAAACTCTGGAAGTGGCCCACACATTCATTCCTTAGTCTTTAGAGTTCTTACAAGGAGGAAAGCAAGTTTCTTTAAAGAGGAGAGACACGGACAAACTTCAGAAAAGACTGACTTTATTTCTCACTCTTTGCTTTGTGATTTTGCTTTGCTTATCCCAGAAAGATCCTCTTAAAACAGTTGTATTAATACGATCTTCTTTTGTGTATGAAGATATTTAAGGCAAAGAATGGTAGGCAGAGTATTGAAGGCACCTAATATTCCCACTCTCTTTTACAGCTGGATGTTCACTATAACTTCCACGCCCTGTGTATGGGCAAGACCTGAAAATATGGTGGGAAAGCCCTCTCTAGAGTATAGTACTTTATAAGGTGATGTTATAGTCATTCGCATGATTAGGTTGCATGATATGATTTCTTTTCAGTAAACTGGACAGTAACAGTCTCTTGTTGGCTTCAAAGATGTATGCTGCCATGCTGTGATAGGGCCATATGATAAAGAACATCTGGTGACCTTCAGAAGCAGAGCGCAGTCCCTGAGTGATAGCGATCAAGAAAATGGAGACATGAGTCCTACAGTTGCAAGGAACTGAATTCTGTCAACACCACAAGTACCTGGAATATAACCCTGAGTGCCATAAGGCAACACCCTGATGTCAGTCTTCAGAGACATTGAGTGGGGAGCTAGCTAAGCAAGGCCTGGTCTCCTCCTGCCCCACAGAATCTGAGAGATAAAAATGGTGTGCTATCTGAAACTGCCAAACTTTTGGTAATTTGTTTTGAAACACAGAAAACTAACACAAATGGTAGCATGCTAATATCACTGTGCTAAAGTCCTTGTGTTCTAAAAGAAGCTGAAGACTGTTAAGTAACAAAACAATTTCCATTTTTCCAGCAGTTCAAGGCCCTTGCCAATTCTCTAGAAAGCTAGTACAGCTGAATCTCTGGGATTTTTCTCTCTGAACCTCTATGTTTAACACACAATTTCTCTTTTCTTTGAAAGGTGAATAAACCTAGAGATAGACAAAAACTTACAGTATTTTATGCAATATTTTGTATTTGCATAGCATTTTACTGTTTGAATGGTGATCTTAGTTTTAACAGAGAAGAACATACTTAACTCCATACTGGATCTATTCGTTTAATTCTAACCTTTGTGTTCTATTTCTTCTGCATATTCATGCCAGCTCTGCATCTTTTGTAAAAAAAAAAAAAAGTTACCTGTAGCCTGAAATATATGGGGCAGCTTACACTCTACTCTCAGAGCTCTGACCTTCAAGAGTGTATTCACACAGAGAGTACAAGTTGCAGAATGGAGAATAGCATTTGCTTTATTAGAAGTTTATAGGAACATTGGGGCCAGACCTACAAGCACAGCTATAGTAATAAACAATTCCAGCACCAAGAAGTTTCCAACAACCAGCTACAGCCCCTACTCTTTTTAAGCATAAAAGAAGCCCAAATCTTAACTCAGGTAGATGATTCTTTGGGACACTAGTCTAGTATCTTCTTGGTTGGCTGGTTTTCTAAATACAGTCACTATCCCTTGCCTTAACAACTTTTCTCTTGATTTACTGGCCTGTTGTGCAGCAAGCAGTAGCAGACTGGACTTGGTATCATTCGATTTCTGAGAGCATACACTTTATTCTCTGTAAATTCTCCCAGAAGAACAGACAGATTAAGTAGAAGTGCCAAAATAACATCTACAGCAAAGTGACTATGAAGACATCTTCATGAGCCCCGAAGTACCAGGAGGTGTGGATGAACTACTGTAAGCTATAACACACACAGGATGTTAATATCTTGCAAGAGGAAGCAGAGACAAACAATCAAGCGTTGTCAAATGTGATAAAGACTTCTCATGTCTCCAATAAGTAATGTACCAGAGCATCACTTTAGAGTGGCACCTGCACTTGGGAGGAATTCTTGCTGATTAAATCTGTGGGTGATTTCAAGGTGACTGTGGGAAGAAGTTAGCCCCTGAATTCCTAAAATTAACTAGCTTGCCCCCCTTCCAAGAAGTAACTGCTGAGAGTATGATAGTAATTTGTCCGATAAAGGGATAAAGAAGGTCAAGTGAAAGCAATATCCAGACAGAAGAGGAAAAGAGCATTGACAGGAGAATATCTATATCTATATCCATATTCATATCTACATGTATCTGTATCCATATCTACCCATTTATATCTCTGGATTTTTGAACACTTGACAAAACAGAATGATGAGTTCTAAAACATGAAGCTAGACATACATCTGTTAAGAGTTTATACTTTCTTTTTAAAAGTTCAAGAAAATTAATTGTATATAAAAATGAGCGTGAGAAAAAGATCCCACCCAAACCCAGTACCACATCACTATAGGATGAAAGAGTAAGAAACAGAAAAACATTATCACAGAAAACTTGCTAAAAAGGCACACCACAAACAGAAGACTCAAACATAACAGTGCTTCAATACAAGCTGAAATAAATTAAGAAAAGATAGAAGCAATAAAAGTAAATCAAAATTAGAAAAACCCAAAAATGAAGCAAAAGAATTCAGGAAGGACTCTTAAATTAAAAAAAAAAAAAAACAAAAAACAGAAATTCTTTTGAAAATAAAAGACTAAACTAGAATGGCCATATGAGGAAAAAACAACAGCAACAAGAGTTTATGCCCCATGAGGGGAAAATAAAGTGAAAATAAAACTAAAAAATAAAAAGAAATGATTTGATTTGGGTGTCCATTACACGAGGGGTATTCAGTTTGTGGAGATGATCTAGCACTACATTCACATGTTCTGTACTTCTTACATTTATATTATACCTCAGTCAAAAACATTTTAAATAGTGAAATGAAAAAACATAAAAGTAATTCAAGAGAAAGTTGGCTTCAACTTTTTATGCCAGAAAATCATGATTTGCATCTTAATTTTACTGAAATTCCTCTTACAAATGTCTCCTAAGACTTTCCAGATGCAATGACACTTTGGCCTTCTAACACTGGTGATTGCTTCATTTCTGGGTTATCTCATTCTCCTATTTCCCACCTAACCTTTCTAGTTGCTTTGTTTTTCTTCCTCCACTAGCCTTTCAAAATTGGTGTTTCTGGGCACTATACTCAGCTATTTTCCCTTTTCACTCAAAGTCTCTCCCTAAGCAATGATACTCTACCTAAAGAGCTCAGCTTTCACAAATATACAGGCTGTTAATTCGCAAATCTGCATTCCTAATTTGGGTTACTCTCTTAAAAATAGCTCTTTATATTCAACTGTTAATGAGATCTCTCAATGACTAGCCAACAGTCCCTCTCTTTTCAAACTTGCTCCTTACCCAGCCCTCCATAATTCCAAGTAGAAAGTAATCATATCCTCTTGTTCAATAAATAAGCTTCCCTGTCTATTCTAAGAAAACCCTTCTTTCAACACTCCATTTTTTGGTTGTTGTTTTTAATTTTATTAGTTGATTTACAATGCTGTGAGAATTTCTACTGTACAGCAAAGTGATTCAGTTATACACACATGTGCACACATACATTTTCTTTTTCCTATCCTTTTCCATTATGGTTTATCACAGGACATTCAGTATAGTCCCCTATGCTATACAGTAGGATGCTGTTTTTCATCCATTCTATATATAAGAGTCTGCATCTCCTAATTATAACTGCCAGTCCTTCCCTTTGCATCCATCTCCCTATCAAATCCAGCAACCGTAAGTCTGTTCTCTATGTCTGATGAGCACTCCACTTTTTATATCCTTCTCCTTAACAATTCTATTTCTGGATTGAATAGGATATATTACTACCTCCATTTTATCATCATTCAGTTACTTCTTCATCTCCTACATTCTAATTATCCATCCCTTTACCAAAACTGACCTCTCTGTAGCACTGATGATGTTGCCAATTATTATTATTTTTTTCCTTTTGTTTTACAAGCGTGACTGTAATTGCATTAACCTGGTTTGCCTTATACTACTCTGTCTGCTCATTAATATTTCCTAAACATTCTACTGTCACCTAAACAATGGCATTTTTCAAGTTAAACACTTGGATAAAACAAACAGCTGAGCAGAAAACAGAGAAGAAAATAAGAGAGAAAATGGGAAAAAAAGAAAAAGAAGACAATCCTTTAAGAACCATTAACTTCCTTGGGTTCAACAACTCAGTTTATTCTGTAACAGCCTATCCTAGCTCCAGGATCAACATTTTAAATAACCAAACATGGAAATAAAATAGTTTTAATAACCCTGAGTTATATACTCAGTTAAAAACACTGAGGATTTTTTATGTTCTCACAGAAACATACTCTACCTTCTTAGTTCTCTCTTGCTATTAGACTTGGCTTTTCTTCCCAATCATCAAGAAACAAAATTGGAATTGTTTTTTGATTTCTCTTTGTCAGCAACTTCTGATAAGAGGTTATATCAACTCCTGCTAAGTGTCTTCTCACATCAGCCCCACACTTCTTTTCCTTTGCTATTGTGACAATACTGAAATATCCGTGCTATATCTCAAAAAGACTCACCACAATTCCCTTTAATTTAACTCTGCCTTTCATCTCTCTCTGCTTGAATCAATCCTAAATATTACTAATGACATATCAATCAAACACTGTGTTCAAACTCCATCATCTTCATGTTGTTTCCAGAAATAACTACAGAATGCCACTGTCTAGCATTAAAATCCTCCACCAATTTGCCCCAGCTTTATCTTCTGCTGTTTCCCAACAAACTGAACTTCCCTATATGCCTGTCTCTGTGTATTTAAACATTTTTCTTGCCTATGACAACTTATAATTTTTCACTCCCTCATACGAAATTTTATCAAGCCCCTTTGGTTTTCTGTGTATTTATTACCCTTTTATACCCTTTCCAAATTTTGGATTGAATAGGATATATTACTACCTCCATTTTATCATCATTCAGTTACTTCTTCATCTCCTACATTCTAATTATCCATCCCTTTACCAAAACTGACCTCTCTGTAGCACTGATGATGTTGCCAATTATTATTATTTTTTTCCTTTTGTTTTACAAGCGTGACTGTAATTGCATTAACCTGGTTTGCCTTATACTACTCTGTCTGCTCATTAATATTTCCTAAACATTCTACTGTCACCTAAACAATGGCATTTTTCAAGTTAAACACTTGGATAAAACAAACAGCTGAGCAGAAAACAGAGAAGAAAATAAGAGAGAAAATGGGAAAAAAAGAAAAAGAAGACAATCCTTTAAGAACCATTAACTTCCTTGGGTTCAACAACTCAGTTTATTCTGTAACAGCCTATCCTAGCTCCAGGATCAACATTTTAAATAACCAAACATGGAAATAAAATAGTTTTAATAACCCTGAGTTATATACTCAGTTAAAAACACTGAGGATTTTTTATGTTCTCACAGAAACATACTCTACCTTCTTAGTTCTCTCTTGCTATTAGACTTGGCTTTTCTTCCCAATCATCAAGAAACAAAATTGGAATTGTTTTTTGATTTCTTTTTGTCAGCAACTTCTGATAAGAGGTTATATCAACTCCTGCTAAGTGTCTTCTCACATCAGCCCCACACTTCTTTTCCTTTGCTATTGTGACAATACTGAAATATCCGTGCTATATCTCAAAAAGACTCACCACAATTCCCTTTAATTTAACTCTGCCTTTCATCTCTCTCTGCTTGAATCAATCCTAAATATTACTAATGACATATCAATCAAACACTGTGTTCAAACTCCATCATCTTCATGTTGTTTCCAGAAATAACTACAGAATGCCACTGTCTAGCATTAAAATCCTCCACCAATTTGCCCCAGCTTTATCTTCTGCTGTTTCCCAACAAACTGAACTTCCCTATATGCCTGTCTCTGTGTATTTAAACATTTTTCTTGCCTATGACAACTTATAATTTTTCACTCCCTCATACGAAATTTTATCAAGCCTCCAAATGAACTTTTGGGGATAAATCTCTCACTGTCCTTATTATCATCTGACCACACATTAATTTTATGACAGACACATTTTTTTTCAAAATATGTTTTTAATATTCATTTACCTAATATTTAGATAATTACATGAGAAAAATATTCAAAATTATATATATGAAGGTGAATTACATGGAGTTTCACTTCTACTAATGAGAGTTTGTGCTGAACTAATTTCCACAGATGATGATTAAATAAGTAAATAAAATAAAATAAAGAAATAATTATTTGAAGGCAGTGGAAATCAGTTGAGAGCAAAGACAAGATTTTTTCACTAAAGAAAACCTCCTAATTTATGTAGGGAGGAATGGCTAGAAATTCAGCAGAAAGTTAGAAACCTTCTAACTTGGAAAGGCGTAGGATAGAGATTTAATACACTATATAAGCTTTAAAGTAAGAATGTATATCCAGACACTGAAAGAGACACCCTGGAATCTGTGTATATACTCTCTCCCAAGCTCTTAACTGACTCCTGAAGTGCACATGCAAGCAGACCATGCAAGCAGAGGCTAGAAAGTTGAAAGAGATGTGTGATTGCTGCCAGTGCAAAGTAGTTCTGAATGTGAATCCAGCCAAGTAAACTGAATGCTAGGATAAAAATCTTCAAAAGTGAAAGAATTAAGAATCAAGAATTAAAGTCTATAATCCATTATATAATGTCTGATAAAATAAAAATTAATAGACGTGGAAAGAAACAAGAACATCTGATTCATATTCAAGAAAAAAACCAGTCAATGCAAACTCATCTTATAGTAATCCAGATGCTAAAATTAGTACACAGGGATTTTAAAACTACCATTAAAATATGTTCGAAGGTTTAAAATAAAATAGCCATAATAAATAAAAGTATGGGGAATGGGCACTCAGGATAGAAATGAAAAATATACAAAATAAAAGTTATAGAATTGAAAAGGACAATATTTACATGGACTATTAGTGGGATGGGCTTAACAGCATATCGAAGATGTCAGAAGAAAGGTTTGATGAACTTGAAAATAAATCAAAGTATTTATTCAATTTGAAATACAGAGGGGAAGACAGATTAAATAAGAATGAATAGAATCGCAGCAATATGTGGGACAAAGTCCCAGCAACTGTCTATCTATCTATCTCTATTTATCTATGGGTCCCTGAAGGAGAAAAGTGAAAGAATGAGTGAGAGGTAGTATTTGGAAAAAATGATGGCCAAGAATTTGGTGTAAAACACACCCATACCTGTATCCAAAAATCTTACTATCCCAATAAATATAAACACCAACGTCTCTACTATGACCACCACATGCAACTAGCCACAGTATAGGAAAAACTACTGAAAACCAAAATAGAGAGACAATTTTGAAAGACAAAGCAATTATAAACAAGATAATATCAACATAAATGAAACCTCAATTTACATTAGAAAAATATTAAGTGACCATGAGGTATTTTCGAGATGCTTAAAGAAACAAAAGAAAAACTGTTAACCCAGAATTCTATATTTAGGGAAAATGTCTTCCAAAAAATAAAGATGAAATAAAGTCATTTTCAGATAAACTGAGAGGATTTCTTGGCAACAGATTTGCACTACAAATTGTATTCTGAATTATATATGTGTATACTTATGTGTGCAAACATATGTACATATGTATATGTATATGCATGTGTATACTTGGCATATTTGTATATATGAAAATATTCTAACTTCACACTAGACTCACTTACCTTCTTTAATCTCTAAAGTTCTTCCATTTTATCACTTGCATTATTTCTCTAAAATAATTTAGTAAATACAATGTGATGTGTTTGTGCATGCTGTTTAACTTTAATATATAACTAGGGGTGGTTGGTTAACATTTAAAATATACTAATCAAAACTCCTACCCATAAGGACGGTTAACAGCTGAATGCCTCAATCAGGGGTGCTCTCCAGAGGCCCTCAGAATCAGCACTTCACATACTGCTGATTATGTGTACATCTGAGTGATAACTAGTATCAGGAATATCAGAAATAATTTTTCACTAGTGAAATGACTGTCATTCTTCATATATACTGCCTGAAAATACTTTACAGTCACTCTTGTCTTTTCATAAATCGGGTCCAAGAGTCAAAGGATTACCAGATGTAAATTATTATATACAGAATGGATAATCAACAACATCCTACTGTATAGCACAAGGAACTATGTTCAATATCCTGTGATAAACCATATGAAAAATATTTTAAAAGAAGAATATCTATATGTGTATAACTGAATTGCTTTGCTATACCGAGGAGATTAGCATAACATTGTAAATCAACTAGACTTAAAAAGAGTCTAGCTGCTTAACTACATATCATCAGAGTTCTGTATTATCTGTGTCCCATCTTGATGTAGGATTCTATCTCTGACCACAAGAAAAGGTAACACCAACGTCTCTACTATGACCACCACATGCAACTAGCCACAGTATAGGAAAAACTACTGAAAACCAAAATAGAGAGACAATTTTGAAAGACAAAGCAATTATAAACAAGATAATATCAACATAAATGAAACCTCAATTTACATTAGAAAAATATTAAGTGACCATGAGGTATTTTCGAGATGCTTAAAGAAACAAAAAAAAAACTGTTAACCCAGAATTCTATATTTAGGGAAAATGTCTTCCAAAAAATAAAGATGAAATAAAGTCATTTTCAGATAAACTGAGAGGATTTCTTGGCAACAGATTTGCACTACAAATTGTATTCTGAATTATATATGTGTATACTTATGTGTGCAAACATATGTACATATGTATATGTATATGCATGTGTATACTTGGCATATTTGTATATATGAAAATATTCTAACTTCACACTAGACTCACTTACCTTCTTTAATCTCTAAAGTTCTTCCATTTTATCACTTGCATTATTTCTCTAAAATAATTTAGTAAATACAATGTGATGTGTTTGTGCATGCTGTTTAACTTTAATATATAACTAGGGGTGGTTGGTTAACATTTAAAAATATACTAATCAAAACTCCTACCCATAAGGACGGTTAACAGCTGAATGCCTCAATCAGGGGTGCTCTCCAGAGGCCCTCAGAATCAGCACTTCACATACTGCTGATTATGTGTACATCTGAGTGATAACTAGTATCAGGAATATCAGAAATAATTTTTCACTAGTGAAATGACTGTCATTCTTCATATATACTGCCTGAAAATACTTTACAGTCACTCTTGTCTTTTCATAAATCGGGTCCAAGAGTCAAAGGATTACCAGATGTAAATTATTATATACAGAATGGATAATCAACAACATCCTACTGTATAGCACAAGGAACTATGTTCAATATCCTGTGATAAACCATATGAAAAATATTTTAAAAGAAGAATATCTATATGTGTATAACTGAATTGCTTTGCTATACCGAGGGAGATTAGCATAACATTGTAAATCAACTAGACTTAAAAAAAAGAGTCTAGCTGCTTAACTACATATCATCAGAGTTCTGTATTATCTGTGTCCCATCTTGATGTAGGATTCTATCTCTGACCACAAGAAAAGGTAACGGATTCCTAATATCAGAATATTGTTTAATATGCTTCACAGTGAAACTGTGATGTAAGGTGGTTGAAAAATGTGGCTAAATAAACAAGAGCTGGGAGTTTACTGAGTTTATTGAAACTAGTTATATGACAAATGATCAAGCCTGCTTGCTGGTAAATATAGTATGTGTGTATGTTGCAGAATTTAGCTGGAATTTGCTTTCATAATACCCTATCACCTAGTGGTGAGGTCTTGGAAGAAGACATGTATACATCTCAGCAAGTAATATTTTCTTAAGTCAGTTTGCAATCTGTGCCCGATCTCAGTTCCACCCATTACCTCAATCAGCCAAGAAAAGAAGCCACTGCAGGATGAACAAGTCTTTGCATGTCTTTTTAAGGTGGTATATGCAGTAATTTTGTTTATATAAATTTATTTATATAAACCTATGATAAATATGTATTCATATATGTATTCATTCCAGTCTGTTGCTTATACCAATAAAAATTATATAAGAACAAAAGAGGGAACACAGTTTGATATAAAGAAATATTTTTAAGTGGACACATTAAGTAAATGAAATTCTTCAGTTTACTTAAGAACTGGTTCACAGACTCTCGAACTGACCAGAATTTTAAAGGCCCTCCAACTCAAGCAAGCTAATTCAGAAGATCATGAATGTTTTTCTCTTTTATCCAAAGAAATGCTGCAGCCTTTTTTTTTTTTTTTTTTGACCACATCCATTGGTCTTTCATTTATTTGCTTTCATCCATCTTTGTTCTTTGGCCTGTGTGGGCCTCCCATCGCTGTGGCCTCTCCCATTGCAGAGCTCCAGCTCCATAGTTGGACACATCAGTCCAGCTGCTCCGTGGCATGTGGGATCTTCCCAGGCCAGGGATCGAACTGGCACCCCTTGCACTGCAAGGCGGTGTCCTTACACACTAGACCACCAGGAGAAGCCCTACAGCCTTTCTTTTAAAGCAAAATTTTTGTAAATCAACTAGACTTAAAAAAAAGAGTCTAGCTGCTTAACTACATATCATCAGAGTTCTGTATTATCTGTGTCCCATCTTGATGTAGGATTCTATCTCTGACCACAAGAAAAGGTAACGGATTCCTAATATCAGAATATTGTTTAATATGCTTCACAGTGAAACTGTGATGTAAGGTGGTTGAAAAATGTGGCTAAATAAACAAGAGCTGGGAGTTTACTGAGTTTATTGAAACTAGTTATATGACAAATGATCAAGCCTGCTTGCTGGTAAATATAGTATGTGTGTATGTTGCAGAATTTAGCTGGAATTTGCTTTCATAATACCCTATCACCTAGTGGTGAGGTCTTGGAAGAAGACATGTATACATCTCAGCAAGTAATATTTTCTTAAGTCAGTTTGCAATCTGTGCCCGATCTCAGTTCCACCCATTACCTCAATCAGCCAAGAAAAGAAGCCACTGCAGGATGAACAAGTCTTTGCATGTCTTTTTAAGGTGGTATATGCAGTAATTTTGTTTATATAAATTTATTTATATAAACCTATGATAAATATGTATTCATATATGTATTCATTCCAGTCTGTTGCTTATACCAATAAAAATTATATAAGAACAAAAGAGGGAACACAGTTTGATATAAAGAAATATTTTTAAGTGGACACATTAAGTAAATGAAATTCTTCAGTTTACTTAAGAACTGGTTCACAGACTCTCGAACTGACCAGAATTTTAAAGGCCCTCCAACTCAAGCAAGCTAATTCAGAAGATCATGAATGTTTTTCTCTTTTATCCAAAGAAATGCTGCAGCCTTTTTTTTTTTTTTTTTTGACCACATCCATTGGTCTTTCATTTATTTGCTTTCATCCATCTTTGTTCTTTGGCCTGTGTGGGCCTCCCATCGCTGTGGCCTCTCCCATTGCAGAGCTCCAGCTCCATAGTTGGACACATCAGTCCAGCTGCTCCGTGGCATGTGGGATCTTCCCAGGCCAGGGATCGAACTGGCACCCCTTGCACTGCAAGGCGGTGTCCTTACACACTAGACCACCAGGAGAAGCCCTACAGCCTTTCTTTTAAAGCAAAATTTTTTGAAGCACTATTTTTTTTTCTTTTCCCCATCATGCCACTTTTATTTATTCTTATTTTCATTCACTTTTTAAAATGTTTTGGCATGTGTGGGCCTCCCATTGCAGTGACCTCTCTTGTCGCAGAGCACCAGCTCCGGGCACATGTGCTCCAGAGCACTGGCTTGTAATTGGACACACTGGTCCAACTACTCCGTGGCATGTGGGATTTTCCCCGGTCAGGGATCAAACCAGTGCCCCTTGCACTGCAAGGTGGACTCTTCAACCACTGAACCATTAGGGAAGCCCTGAAACACTATTTTTGATAATTTACTAAGAGCAATGAATGAGATCATACCTCCAAATGGTATCCAACTCTGATGAAGGCACAGAGTGGGTCAAAAGCTCCAGTTCCACAGGAGAGTAGGTGGGTCCTGTTATAGTGATGTAAAACCCGAACGTAATTTGCACATTCACTCTAAAATCAGGAGAAAAAGAAGGAACTGGTCAGTGTAATACAAACATTTATCTTTTCTTTTTTGACTCTTGTTTTTCCTAACCCTATAAATCACACATATAAGCCCCCACTGGTCAGAGAAGGCAAAGGGGCACAGGCAAAGAGGACAATGACCAGCAGGAGAGGAGACGGGGTGATCAATGCAGCAAGGTATCACCTACAAGCAATAATGGGAGGACATCATTTTCATGTAATTCTAGTACACAATTGAGGAATTTAAAAAAGCACTTTTCAGTAATGTATTCAGGTGTAAAAAATTTCCAAAGCAGTATGTTTCACTAGGTCATTAAATTATTCTCAATGCTGTTATGCTTTTAAAGTAATATAAACATAAATCCGCAAAAAGTCAGAAAACCAATCATGAGAAACAGTTTCAGTACCCTCGAGGAAGCATATGCAGACTTTAGGGCACTACAGAGTCTTGATATTTGTGAAAGTAAGTTTTACATTTTCAAATTCATAAGCTTACATAAAGTACAATCACAGAGAATTTTCAAGTAAACAGATGGAAATCTAACTGCTAAAAGTAACATTTTTTTCTATAAGATTACAATTGGGATCAGCAAACTTTTTCTGTGAAGGACCAGAGAGTAAATATATTTAGTTTGATGGGCCATCTGCTCTTTATTGCAACTACTTAACTTCTGCAGCTATTGCATAAAAAAGCAGCCATTGTCAACAGAAAAATAAATGTATATGGATATATTCCAAGAAAACATTTACGGCAGGTCACTTTTGGATTTCTAGTTGGTCTAAAATGAGATTCAATTGTAAGCTTATCAGAGAATAGAATCTCAGTTTTATACATCCTTGTATTCCACAGTTAATCAAACTCAGTGGCTAATACACAGCCCATGCTCAACAAAGGTTTAATAGATCAATCATTAGGGGAGTATGCTGAATGAAAAAAAAAAAAAAAAAAAAACCTTTAAAACTACTTCAAACAAACTTGACTAAATTTTAGCAAACACCTTTTTGGCAAATTAGGTACTGCTACCTCATTTAAACTATCAGAGAAATACTAAACCCTGTTTTATCTAAGTATCACTTTGACATTAGTAGATGCAACAGTCAATAAATACTATGCTTTATAAGGATAGAGTCTGATTTTTAAAGTCTCTTATATACCAGTTTGGGGATGAAAAAGCCAGCAGAACTATTACACGAATAAGTCATTGAGATGATGCATTACCTTAGCAAAAGCAAGTAATACACCACGGAACATATGACCTGGGACACTAAGATTTATTTCTTTAATTTCCCATTCAGACAGCATCCTAGTCTGTGGATAACCCATATAGTAGGGGAAATCTAACATTCTCTTTTCATTTTGCTATAAGCACCTGCTTCTCATCTCCTGAAAATGCCACGTCTGGAGGGGGCCAATGAGTCCACATTCTGGCTCTGCTGCACTTAGACCAGCCCAGCCTCTGCACATGTTCAGTCAGTGACCATCATGTTCCAGACTGAGGAAGCAAGAAGGTCTTCACTCATGCCTTGGCTGTTACCAGATGTTGCAAGAATGAGGAGCTGGCAAATGCGTGTTAGTTTTTCACATGTTTTTGATTTTTCTTACAGAAAAAAATGATGAGTTAACTTTCCGAATGAGATGTGTATATTTTCTTCCAAAGCTGTGAACTGAGTCATCAGCTGGCTACGCCTAGCATGTGAAAAGTCCTTTCACCCATGTGTTAGGGCGGCTGCTGCTTGACCACCTCTTCCCTCTCACACACTAAAGGTAAGTTAAACCGAAATCTAATTCCTTCAGTAGGAGACCCTCTCAAAATACGTGGAATACATACGGCATCTTTGCTGCCTTTCCTATCTTCTTTCAAGTTTGTTTTTTTCTCCTTTAACTTATTCATTTGCGATGATCTTAGTTTTCTGAATGTTGAGTTTTAAGCCAGCATTTTTACTTTCCCCTTTCACCTTCTGTATGTATGCATATATAATATATATGTACATGTCTACAAATATTTATCTCTTCCCGAAATGAACTGCATACATGCTTTTTAGGAATAAATAACAGGTTAGATACTCAGCCCTTTAAAACTACTTCAAACAAACTTGACTAAATTTTAGCAAACACCTTTTTGGCAAATTAGGTACTGCTACCTCATTTAAACTATCAGAGAAATACTAAACCCTGTTTTATCTAAGTATCACTTTGACATTAGTAGATGCAACAGTCAATAAATACTATGCTTTATAAGGATAGAGTCTGATTTTTAAAGTCTCTTATATACCAGTTTGGGGATGAAAAAGCCAGCAGAACTATTACACGAATAAGTCATTGAGATGATGCATTACCTTAGCAAAAGCAAGTAATACACCACGGAACATATGACCTGGGACACTAAGATTTATTTCTTTAATTTCCCATTCAGACAGCATCCTAGTCTGTGGATAACCCATATAGTAGGGGAAATCTAACATTCTCTTTTCATTTTGCTATAAGCACCTGCTTCTCATCTCCTGAAAATGCCACATCTGGAGGGGCCAATGAGTCCACATTCTGGCTCTGCTGCACTTAGACCAGCCCAGCCTCTGCACATGTTCAGTCAGTGACCATCATGTTCCAGACTGAGGAAGCAAGAAGGTCTTCACTCATGCCTTGGCTGTTACCAGATGTTGCAAGAATGAGGAGCTGGCAAATGCGTGTTAGTTTTTCACATGTTTTGATTTTTCTTACAGAAAAAAATGATGAGTTAACTTTCCGAATGAGATGTGTATATTTTCTTCCAAAGCTGTGAACTGAGTCATCAGCTGGCTACGCCTAGCATGTGAAAAGTCCTTTCACCCATGTGTTAGGGCGGCTGCTGCTTGACCACCTCTTCCCTCTCACACACTAAAGGTAAGTTAAACCGAAATCTAATTCCTTCAGTAGGAGACCCTCTCAAAATACGTGGAATACATACGGCATCTTTGCTGCCTTTCCTATCTTCTTTCAAGTTTGTTTTTTTCTCCTTTAACTTATTCATTTGCGATGATCTTAGTTTTCTGAATGTTGAGTTTTAAGCCAGCATTTTTACTTTCCCCTTTCACCTTCTGTATGTATGCATATATAATATATATGTACATGTCTACAAATATTTATCTCTTCCCGAAATGAACTGCATACATGCTTTTTAGGAATAAATAACAGGTTAGATACTCAGTCCTTTGTCACTGACCAAGATTATAATTAATGATTTAATTTACAATGAATAATACATACGGCATCATTTCCTTTCATTATGCATTCTTCTGTTTTTAGTGCTGTACTTGGCCAGTGTATCTGAAATAAAAGATAACACCTTATTACACAAATGCATATAAAAATAAACCACACTGAAAACCTATTTCATTTTCTACAAGTCAATAGTTTTTATTTTGTTTTATTTTGTTGGTTCTATTTCTTTCTTTGAGAGGATCAAGAGGTTTATCACTTAACTCATATATTATATAGCCAAATCCAGGCCCTAATACATACTGGAGATTTATAAAAGTGGTGACAATATCATTTGATTATGATGATCCTTTTATAATTAAACTTATTATCATAGAAGTGAGCACTATAAGGCTTCAACTATAGGTATAAGACATTACTTTGATGCTACTATTAGTGTGGCATGTCCCCTAAGTTTCTTGCTAATAATATTCATCATCATGTGTTCATTTGCTTTCATAGTGCAGTTTCAAGGAGCTGATTCAATGGAAAAGGCCCTGATGCCGGGAAAAGTTGAGAGCAGGAGGAAAAGCAGGGCACAGAGGATGAGATGGTTGGATGGCATCACCAACCAAATGAACATGAATTTGAGCAAACTCCAAGAGATACTGAAGGACAGGGAAGCCTGGTTTGCTGCAGTCCATAGGGTCCCAAAGAGTCAGACACGACTTACTGACTGAACAATAACAAGTAAAAACACATGAGCACTTTTTGTTATGTTGCAACATTAAGGAAAGATAAAGCCAGAATAACTAGGGATATAAAAAGAAAAAACAATGGATCCTGGAAATGAAGCTGCTGCATTTATAAAGTTTTCTGATCATTTATTTTGAAAAAAATTCAGGCACTGAGTAACAGGTTTTCTCAGAAGATTTCTAAAATATATTCTAATTTGAGATTCAATTTGATTTTGGAATTATAATTTTACTATTGATGCAGAAATCATTCAAAAGGATATGCTAGAATGTATGTATGTATGTATATAAACACAAACTCAAAGTACAAATTCATTTTAGGATTATTCATCACTGGAAAGATATTCATGACTAATTTGCTGATTGATATGAGTAAATCAGAGAATACTTCAGCTGTCAGTCAGAATGATTTGTATTCTTAACATTTTTAGTTCATGAGAAGCAGGGACTTTTCTTATAATATTAGCATCCTTTTTACTCACTTTTCATCATTATGTAAAATGATGACTTCTTTAAACTGTATTTCTACAATTTCAAAGTACCACACAACTTAACCAATTCTTTGGAACAAAAAATACCAAAGTTCAGCTTTTCAATGTTGAAACAGTATCCAGACAATAGAACAGCCTCAACTTATTACCTCATTCTCCTCAACCAATACTTCACATGGATTATTTCTGGGACTATTTGAACATACTGCTATGGGGGAGCACTTCTCTATAGAGAACTCCTATGCTTTAGTGATAGCTTTTGTTCCCAGTTATCTTTTCAAAGAGGATTGGAAAACAGAATCTCCCTACAGGGCAAATAAAGATTTTTTCTTGACCAGGATGATGTCTCTTTCTAGGTAAAGGTTGGACAGGTTTGCTAGAAAGCCCCTTGTAAGAGTGGGAATTTTCTGAGCTGGAAGTTGTTCAAGTGGGTACACACATATTCACTGTCTGTATAGCATCTCCTTAGGCTGTTTTGCCCACTCACTATGGGATCTGAGGAGGAAAACACAAGTGACGGAAACACAAGGCTCACGCTGCCTGGCATACTGGGAGTGACAGAGTGCTCTTGTTTCCTGCCCAGGTACCTCCTGTCTTCTGCAAGCATCAATGAAAGTATCGCAGGTTAACTTGCCTTAAAAGCAAGGCAAAATTTCAGATCCTTCACAGGTCTTGACACAAACAAAAGAAAATATATTCTGTGGTGGTGAAGACAATACATAGCTCTTTTAGGATTGCCAGAACATGTCTTATTGCTAGCAGCAATCCTAATGGTGATCACTCTAGGAATAATGAAATTATTACTTCAGGCACATCTTACATGATGTTTCCTGATAACTTGCAACAGATGGTATCTGTCCTACTTTAATCCTCTGAACTGCTTTTCTTACTTTTTCTTCCTACAATTTTCACAGTATTATTCATCACTGGAAAGATATTCATGACTAATTTGCTGATTGATATGAGTAAATCAGAGAATACTTCAGCTGTCAGTCAGAATGATTTGTATTCTTAACATTTTTAGTTCATGAGAAGCAGGGACTTTTCTTATAATATTAGCACCCTTTTTTACTCACTTTTCATCATTATGTAAAATGATGACTTCTTTAAACTGTATTTCTACAATTTCAAAGTACCACACAACTTAACCAATTCTTTGGAACAAAAAATACCAAAGTTCAGCTTTTCAATGTTGAAACAGTATCCAGACAATAGAACAGCCTCAACTTATTACCTCATTCTCCTCAACCAATACTTCACATGGATTATTTCTGGGACTATTTGAACATACTGCTATGGGGGAGCACTTCTCTATAGAGAACTCCTATGCTTTAGTGATAGCTTTTGTTCCCAGTTATCTTTTCAAAGAGGATTGGAAAACAGAATCTCCCTACAGGGCAAATAAAAGATTTTTTTCTTGACCAGGATGATGTCTCTTTCTAGGTAAAGGTTGGACAGGTTTGCTAGAAAGCCCCTTGTAAGAGTGGGAATTTTCTGAGCTGGAAGTTGTTCAAGTGGGTACACACATATTCACTGTCTGTATAGCATCTCCTTAGGCTGTTTTGCCCACTCACTATGGGATCTGAGGAGGAAAACACAAGTGACGGAAACACAAGGCTCACGCTGCCTGGCATACTGGGAGTGACAGAGTGCTCTTGTTTCCTGCCCAGGTACCTCCTGTCTTCTGCAAGCATCAATGAAAGTATCGCAGGTTAACTTGCCTTAAAAGCAAGGCAAAATTTCAGATCCTTCACAGGTCTTGACACAAACAAAAGAAAATATATTCTGTGGTGGTGAAGACAATACATAGCTCTTTTAGGATTGCCAGAACATGTCTTATTGCTAGCAGCAATCCTAATGGTGATCACTCTAGGAATAATGAAATTATTACTTCAGGCACATCTTACATGATGTTTCCTGATAACTTGCAACAGATGGTATCTGTCCTACTTTAATCCTCTGAACTGCTTTTCTTACTTTTTCTTCCTACAATATCACAGTATGTGTATTCAACTTCAGCTCTCTTATTAAGCTGTCAGTGACAGAGGGTAAGGCAATGACTTATTTCTGTAGCCCTAAAATGCCTACCTGGCACAAGGTCTTTAATGCCTTCACTGCTTATTCGTTGTCGACTGACAGACTTGTAACAATAACATTCTCCGGAAACTTAGTTCACTAAAGGATCTTCAAGTTTGAGAGAGAGATTCACTGACAAGAAAATGCTGCAATCACTGTCAAGTAAATGAGACAAGTAGCACTTTCCAGTTTCGTCATGGAGGAAATCCTATAGAATTTAGCAAGTATGCAGGAATGGTAGGTTTCTGAGGGCAGAGAAAAGGGTCTTAACCAGATCACTCTGGGTCCACAGAATGGAGAGAGGTAGACGATGGATTAAGTTATGAACACTTTGCCACTAAAGTCCAACACATCACAACTCCCCAAAGGACCAACGTACTTAACAGGTACTCTCAAGTTTTGTTTTTACTGTTGTTTATACTTCAGTTTGTTTGCTTAGGTTTTTTTTCTGAAACAAAATTTAACAGGCTCAGGTCTGCATTCAAATGTCCGCTCAGGTGAGAAAAGAGAATGATCTACTGGAAATCAGAAATTATTTTAAAGCCATCATGTCCAAACTTTCTGCCAAGACAGTAAGGGAAATGATTTTCCTCATTTGTTTTGGCAGTCAGGATACCTTTTGGTTCTGCTCCAGAGTATAGCATCAACAAAAAACCCATAAAATTAAGCTATTTGTTCTGCATAAAGCATTTTTAAAGGCAGTTAAACAACCGGGTGTAATGACATTTTCAAATACTCTGCACCGAGAAAGGTACAAAAAGCAAAAGGTTAAATACACATGACTTCATCACAATATTGCTACCATATAATTTAATTGTTCCAGTGCACTTTAACAGGCCACTTACTATTCTTGCATATCTCAAAGGAGAAAAATAAAATAAAAATTAAATTGCTCCCTATTGAGCCTCCTAATTATACCAGGATTAAGGATTTAAAATTCTATTGTTACAAGATGTTGGGACACTCAGATTTTGGAGAGCAAAAACAAATGAACAAATAAGTAATAATTTAACTGTCTAAGAAACATTATTTCCTTTTTTACTGAAGAAGATTAAATAAAATTACCCAGGTAATATAAGTATTTTTTGGAATATATTTAAATGTGTAAGACACTATTATAGCTTCATCTAATATTCTCTTTCTAATTCTCTTATTCTAATGAAAAATGTTGTTTATATTTTAGTTTTTCTATGTTTTACATTTACATATAGTACCAGTGTCCATCAATGAATATTTTAATGAAAGGTCCTGCAAGCATCATTAAAATCAAGAAAATATATTTTGAATATAACACATTTAAAGAGGCTTACTGGTGTATACATGGGAGTTTTAACCTGTCACACATCCTTCTTACTGTTTATGCTTTTATACTTAATTATAATGGTTGGCATTATTCAAACAGTTTATACACCAGAATTATAATCTTCTGGATTATAGATAAGATTTGTTCTTGAAATGTTTATAATACAAAGCTTTTGAATTAGAACACTATTATTATGACACAAACATTTTTGGCCTGGTAAGACCCTGATGCTGGGAGAGACTGAAGACAAAGAGGGGGGGATGAGATGGTTAGATAGCATCATTGACTCAATAGCCATGAATCTGAGCAAACTCCAGGATAGAGTGGAGGAGAGGGGGGCCTAGTGTGCTGCAGTCCAGGGGGTCGGAAAGAGTGGGACATGACTTAGTGACTGAATAACAGCAAATGTCCTTTTTAAAGGATGTGAAATTCACTAAATTACTATCATTAATGTGAAATACCATTTGCCATCTTACATGCAAATTATGTTTTAATGGCTTTCTCCTTCTTAAAAAATGAAACTCTAAAATGGGAGATTTTTTTTCACCTATGATTCAATAAAGTTGAGTGAGAAAAGTCTATTTTTACAACTAGAAATGACTGAACCCTGTTTGTAGATATCCAAATTAAGCAGTGTAACTTTTGTTTTAAGTAACAGTGGTGAGACTAATTTTAGAAGAAAAAGGTGAAATTTACAAACTTAGAGAAAAGCCACGGGTAAAAGTTAACATGAAAATTTGTTACTCAATATGGAATATCCAATGAAGTCCTATAAAATACAATTTAAATAAACAAACATTTCTATTTTGATTTCTTTATGAAATGAAAAAAGGAAAGATTTTTTATGTCAAAGTATATTGTATTGCTATGTCCCTGAGAATAATTTTGATTTGTTTTTCAGGAGGTCTTCGTAGTCCTCAGATGTACACAGATGTCAAGAGGCTATATCAACAGAACACAGACAAGCTAGCCCGTAAGCTGTGGTTGAATACCAGAGCCTCCTTGGACTCGACTCTGCCATAACTTAGCAAAGGGAAAACAGTTCCTTTTCGTATTTTTCATTGGTTTTCCTCCACTTGTCACTAACAGCTATTTCATTTGTCTATTTACCATCACTAAGAGAAATACTAGTCATGCACAGGGAGTAACAATCAGGAGGAAAAGAAACATCTCATAAGAAAAGGCAGAACTGGTGGTAAGCTAAAGACCAATTTGGGAGACATGAAGTTCACACCATGAACTTCATGGCATGCTGCCTGGTTCTCAATGCTATGATGCAGTAGAAAGATCTTAGGCTTCTAAGACAGATGAACTTAGTTTTAAGTTGTAACTGCTCCTTACTGGCCTCATGGCCCTATTCTCCTCTTTCCTCCATTTACCCAAGACTCAAGTGCTAAAGCAACCACCCTAAACTACCATTCTCATTATGTCACACACGTACTCAGACTCTCCCACCTGCACTGCTTAGATTAAGTTTCAACAGCACAGCAGTCGATGTTCTTCAGGATCTGGTCTAAACCACATTCCCGTGCTTAATTATCACTCTACCCTGTTCCCACCCACATGCTTCCACTTCAACTGTCTACTTCAGCCAAAGCATTATTTCCAACTGCTCTAAACTTTCTCAACCTCCCAGTCCTTACTGTGTACTCACCACCAATCTGTGTGAATCAAAGTTCCAATCACTATTCAAAGTCCAGTTTTAAATTCTGTCTCCTCCAGGAAACCCCAACTCTCAGTTTCTGCATATTTTCTTAGGGTCTTTATAATAGTTCTCTTCAAACTGTGCTACCTATGACAGACATTTATGTACGTATCTTCTCCACTGCATTAGAAATATTTTCGGGTAGGGACTGTTTTATTCATTCTTGCATACTTCATATTTCCATGACTATTTCTAAAACTTAGTTGAATAGTCTCTAGTATGTCTCATACCTCACTTAGAATGGCAGCACATAGGAATCATGTGCTAATTCTGTGTCTTGTTTAGGTAATAACCATGAGAGCAAATATTTGGTTAACACTACATATTTCAGGCACATTCTAGGCAATTAATGACCCAACTAATTGTCTTATAAAAGCTATGAGATAAGTACTATGATTATTTCTCTTTTACAGATGAGAAAATTGAGAAATAAAGCTATGAAATAAGCTGACAAAGACCATTCATCTCCACAGTGGTGAACAAGGAGTCTAGGCAACCTGGCTACAAAACATGTTCTTTTCTCTTACACTCTGCTACTTGTTAATTCTGCAAATTAAAAGAAGTTAAAATAAAACAAAACAAAAAAATTATATTTTGTCACATTTCAAAAAAGCTGAAACTGTTCATCAGTTACACTTCATTGTAAAAATGCAATACTGATCAGAAAGAATGAGGGCACACTAACAACCAATAAATATTAAACATGAAGGTACCCTGTCTAATGCTTCTTTATAGTGATACAAATAAATCTGATAAACATGAATAAGGAAACACATTTTTCTCATGTAATACTGGCCTCATGGCCCTATTCTCCTCTTTCCTCCATTTACCCAAGACTCAAGTGCTAAAGCAACCACCCTAAACTACCATTCTCATTATGTCACACACGTACTCAGACTCTCCCACCTGCACTGCTTAGATTAAGTTTCAACAGCACAGCAGTCGATGTTCTTCAGGATCTGGTCTAAACCACATTCCCGTGCTTAATTATCACTCTACCCTGTTCCCACCCACATGCTTCCACTTCAACTGTCTACTTCAGCCAAAGCATTATTTCCAACTGCTCTAAACTTTCTCAACCTCCCAGTCCTTACTGTGTACTCACCACCAATCTGTGTGAATCAAAGTTCCAATCACTATTCAAAGTCCAGTTTTAAATTCTGTCTCCTCCAGGAAACCCCAACTCTCAGTTTCTGCATATTTTCTTAGGGTCTTTATAATAGTTCTCTTCAAACTGTGCTACCTATGACAGACATTTATGTACGTATCTTCTCCACTGCATTAGAAATATTTTCGGGTAGGGACTGTTTTATTCATTCTTGCATACTTCATATTTCCATGACTATTTCTAAAACTTAGTTGAATAGTCTCTAGTATGTCTCATACCTCACTTAGAATGGCAGCACATAGGAATCATGTGCTAATTCTGTGTCTTGTTTAGGTAATAACCATGAGAGCAAATATTTGGTTAACACTACATATTTCAGGCACATTCTAGGCAATTAATGACCCAACTAATTGTCTTATAAAAGCTATGAGATAAGTACTATGATTATTTCTCTTTTACAGATGAGAAAATTGAGAAATAAAGCTATGAAATAAGCTGACAAAGACCATTCATCTCCACAGTGGTGAACAAGGAGTCTAGGCAACCTGGCTACAAAACATGTTCTTTTCTCTTACACTCTGCTACTTGTTAATTCTGCAAATTAAAAGAAGTTAAAATAAAACAAAACAAAAAAATTATATTTTGTCACATTTCAAAAAAGCTGAAACTGTTCATCAGTTACACTTCATTGTAAAAATGCAATACTGATCAGAAAGAATGAGGGCACACTAACAACCAATAAATATTAAACATGAAGGTACCCTGTCTAATGCTTCTTAATAGTGATACAAATAAATCTGATAAACATGAATAAGGAAACACATTTTTCTCATGTAATATGGAAAATAGTACAAAATATTTCAATAAGTCTTAGGTGCTATATGGACTAACTTTACATAATACCAGAGGGATTTTAAAATTATTACTAGTTTTGGCTTAATAGCTAATATTATTATCATTATTTACCATTTTGAAAGGTCATCATACATTATCAAAATATTTTAAACTCATAGGAGTTTAAATCCTCTTTTTAAGAATTGTTTGAATTACTCAATAATTGTTTAAAAACTACTTTTAAATGTCCCTTAAATGTTAACAATATACCAGCATGCTTTGTAGTTATTCCATTGTTCCCTATCTTGATTGTATTTTTAACACACAGAACATATTTAGTTTTTTCTATGAGTTACATGTTAAACTTTAAAAAATTAGCTCATTAATTTTGCATGCATATACTTAAATATCCTCCAATTAAATATTACCAGACTGAAGTTCAAGCTATGCATCATGTAAAAAAAAATAATTTTGCTGAGTGTATCTCTGCTAACCAGATGTTTTTAATAATAATATGATTAACTTTCATTATCTCTTTTGGTCACATCTTGATATTACAATAAATATGAATAAATTGGACACAGAGGATGTAAGAAGAAACATACACATTCATTTTCAAATGATCTAGATTGGAAACTCTTCCTCAAACAAAATGATAATTTTGAAATTTAGTCAGTGAAAGGAAATTTAATAAGGAATATTGTGACTCTCATGGTGGACCAGTGGTTAAGACTCTGCTTCCAATGCAGGGGGCACAGGTTCGAACTCTAATCTGGGAAGTTCTGCAGGGCCAAATAAAAAACCAACTTAAATATGGATATCTTTGAACTCTTGTGAATATACTCCTATCCTATTTTAGAGACTTTGAGGCTTCATCATAAATAAGTGCTTTTTTCAAGAGACAGATACAGATGCAGGCTGTAATGATAGGAAGGTGAAAAGTATCCACTAGGACAGGTTTGTTTTCTCTTTCCAAGTCTCTACCTATACTAATATCTTGCTATTGTCACATTATGATCAGAGACTCAAGATACTTTAATTTTTCACCTAAATAATGACGTTCTCAAGCTCAGTCCAAACCTTTTTGCATCAAAAGGGTCTAGAGAAAAGTGAAAAGAAAAAAAAAGAGAAAAATTTTTAAAAATTTCTTGGGAAGTTCCTTATGAAATCAGGGTTTAATCTAAGTATCATATTATCTGTGGATTTTAGAGACTTTTCAAGAGCATAATCTGCAGAAGAAACCTTTTTTGACAGGTAGGAGGTTCTCATGAGGTGAAACATGTGGAATGATAAGGGCAGAACTTCTACAGTGAAGAGTATAGTTTACCACTAGGATTGACTTTTCCACCTCTGAGTGAAGGTCAAGGGCTTTTTATGAATAGACACAAGAAAGCAGAATTTCAGTGTGAAAGTATTATTACATAGTTTGGAAAATGCTATTAATTAAATAATTTATAAAGCAAAGTCAGTATCTAAAAATACTAATACAGTAAATCTATTAAATGGTGGTGAAAGTGAAAATGTTAATCACTCAGCTGTGTCAGATTCTTTGTGATCCACTGGACTGAAGCCCACCAGGCTCTTCTCTTCATGGAATTCTCCAGGCAGGAATGCTGGAGTGGGTTGCCATTACCTTCTCCCTCTGGGATCTTCCCGACCCAGAGATCAAATGTGGGTCTACCTACATTGTAGTCAGACTCAACCTTCTGACCAACCACAGAAGCCCATTAAATGGTAAGTTCTTACCTATCTCAAAATTGCACAGGTAAAAGCAATTTTATGTGTGTGTAATAATACAAGTTCTGATTATTAAAGTTGATCCTTGAACAACATGGGTTTGAACTGTGAGGGTGCACTGACTTAGTGCTACAAATGTAGAGCCAGGATTTGAACTAGAAATCTACCTTGCATTCCTAATTCTCTCTTCATACCACTACAACAAAGGAAGCACAGTCACAAGTGACAGAATTGAATCTAACAACTTGTACTGAACAAAAAAAAACCAAAAAACCAACCCCAGAAGACTGTAATATACTATTGTGCATCATTTTTACATAGCTTAAAACAAGTAACATTAAACAGCATACTGTATAAGGAAGCACTCATTATAATAAAATAATTTTAAAAAATTAAAGAAAGAAACCTAAAGGACTTTCCTGGTGGTCCAGTGGGTAAGAACACCGCCTTGCAGTGCAAGGGGCGCTGGTTCGATCCCTGGCCTGGGAAGATCCCACATGCCGCGGAGCAGCTGGACGATGTGTCCAACTACCGAGCCAGAGCTCTGGAGCACATGCGCCTGGAGTCAGTGCCCTGCAATGAGAAAGGCCACTGTGATGGGAGGCCCACACAGGCCAAAGAACAAGGATGGAAATAAATGAAAGACCAATAGAAGTGGCCAAAAAAAAGAAAAGAAAAAAAAAACCCTAAAATCCAGCAGAGCGATGGCTTCTAGGCAGCAGGGGACACAGGAAGGAAAAAGATAGGAGACAAAAGGCAACTTCAGGTACAGTGGGAATGGTGATATTGACATTCTTGAGCTGGGCAGTGAGTTCTAGGTATTTATTTTACTCTTATGCCTTCTAAAATATTTACATTATGTATTCTTGCATAGATCAAATACTGGCCTTCCCTGATGGCTCAGTGGTAAGGAATCTGCCTGCCAATGCATGAGACCTGAGCTTGATCCCTGCATCAGGAAGATCCTCTGGAGAAGGAAATGGCAACCAACTCCAATATTCTTGCCTGGGAAATCCCACAGACAGTGGAGCCTAGAGGGTTGCAATCCATGGGCTGCAAATGAGACAGACATGATTTAGCAATTAACCAATAACAAGTATCAAATGTTACCTTTTAAAAGGTATGAAAAACTAAGAAATAAACATAAATTGAGAAAATAGAGAAAATGGGATATGGCTACTCATTCAAGGTGCCTGACTCCAGAGAAGAAGTAGGCATGTGGTATCACCAA
The DNA here is from genome assembly GCA_022376925.1 of Tragulus kanchil. Taxonomy (NCBI): domain Eukaryota; kingdom Metazoa; phylum Chordata; class Mammalia; order Artiodactyla; family Tragulidae; genus Tragulus; species Tragulus kanchil. The sequence continues at coordinate 97,573,669 of JAIOJX010000030.1, forward strand.
GTAGATACATGTTTATGGGACGATTTCTTAATGGGGGGACTGTATCCTGCTTGGAAAATGATGTGCTAGACACAGTGGTCTGACCAGAGGTAATTCTGCCTCCCTAGGCGTACCTAATAGTGTCTGGGGACTCTGTGATTGTCATGACTCAGTGGGTGTGTTCTACAGGAGTCTACTGAACAGAAGCCAGGGACACAGCTAAACATTCTACAATGTACAGGACAGCCTCTGCTCCAACCTAGACTTATTCCACATGTCAACAGCATCAAGATTAAGAAACCCAGCGGAAAGGCAGGAGGAATTTAAAAGGATAACAGGCTAATAACGGAAGGGGTAAGGTTCAGGAAAGACAGGAGGAGCACTTGGCCTAGATGGTGTTGATGCACCAACTCATTCTGAAATCTTTCTTTTCTTTTTAAACAGACTGTCTGTGAAGCAGACCTTGTCTAACTCTGCTGCTACTGAACACAAATGCAGAAGGACTGTGTGGGGTTTTATTGTTAATCATCCTTTGTAAATGGGCACAAAAAAATTGATGTCACCTCAGATCTGATAAAACTAAAGCTTCAGGATTCCTTGTGGGTAACTGTCACTTTTGTGACCTTGAGAGGGGCATGAGCAATTTTAAGTTTGAATTATACTTCCTGAAAGGGCCTAGAAAACTGTATGCACTTCAGGCCCCACAAAACAAGGATCTGCCTTTGAATGTAGCTAAGTCATTCAACGTAATAATCTATATAGCTCCTTCCCTTAATATCCTTGCTGGATGGCACCCAGAAGCTTCAATGGCCAGATACTGTTTTATCTAGCTCCCTAAAATGCACTTCATAAAAACTCATCACTCTACAGGTTTCTTATCTTTATATAGCCTTTACAGGTCATTTCCTCCATTAAAGCAGTCTTTCTAACATTAAGGACCTCAGGGTACAGTTAACCAGAAACATTAAAGATAAGTAGGTTATTCAATTTCCCCTACTCTAATGTGGAATTACATTAAAGTGAGAAGCCGCTATCTTCTTGCCTTAGTTCCACATAGGAAATAGGGATTCAGGAAAATAGCTCTGAGATTCTGTGTGCAAAAGAAGTCATCTAGAAAGCCTGTCATAAATGTAGATTCCAGGGACCCACTCCAAGACAGCTGTAGGATCCAGATCCCATGACAAAAACTTAAGATCTTAATACAAAGATTCTTAATCTTCCAGGGGTCAGATCCCTTGAAGGATAGTTATAATTTTAATATGGAGATTTTATTAGTTTGCTATGGCTGCTACAGACTGGGTGGCTTAACTAACAGAAGTTTCTTTTCTCATAGTTCTGGAGGCTAGAAGTCTAAGTTCAAGGTGTGAGCAGGTCTGGTTTCTCCTGAGGCCCCCTCTTGATCTGCCAATGGCTGGGTTCTTACTGTATCCTCACCTGCCTTTTCCTCTGTGGTCGCAGGTACCACTCCATGAGTTCAAATTTCCTATTGTTATAAGAACACCCATCAGACTGGATTATGGCCCACACTAATTGCCTCATTTAACTGTTAAACATGATGGAAGTTTCTCTGACTTGATTTTCATTGCTTTTATTATTATAATCATACAGAATGGTTCACTTCTGAGAATCCTGTCCCTCTGCCTGACTGTAAACTAAAGTGCTTTTGTTCTGAACCCTGTCACCTGCAGATGGCAGGAAGGGAGAAATTAACACATCCACTGCCTGAGGCTTGCCATTCTAGGAGATGTTTGCAAGATTAATGGCCTTTTTAATGTGCTTCCTAACCTAGCCCCATCTCTCATCTATAAAAGATCCTGGCATCCAGACCCCGATAATACGGTTATTTTGAGGTGTTAGCCTGTCATCTTCTCAGTTACCTGCTCTCTGAATAGAGTTGTTTTCCTTGCCTCAACCCCCCATCTCTTGGATTCACTGGCCTGTCTTGCAACGAGCAGTCCAAGCGCGGTCTTGGAAACAATATGAATGGAGGTGGGGGGAAGAATTCATCCCATAAGAGAGATTATTATATGGCCCCCATACTAATGACCTCTAGCATAGCTATTCCTTTATATAACTGGAGTGTGTAAATGATCTGAGACTGAAAGAAGGGGCCATCTGGTGAGCACCACAACAAGGAGGAATGTAACCATTAAGGGAGAGGAAAACCCATAGAATTTATCAGGGAAAGTGAAGTCATCCATGGCTTAAAAATGTATACAGGGGCTTCCCTGGTGGTCCAGTGGGTAAGAACACCACCTTGCAGTGCAAGGGGCGCTGGTTAGACCCCTGGCCTGGGAGGATCCCACGTGCCGCAGAGCGGCTGGACCAATGTGTCCAATTACTGAGCCGGAGCTCTGGAGCGCAAGTGCCCAGAGCCGGTGCTCTGTGATGAGAGAGGCCATCGTGGCCCAGAGGCAATGAGTGGCTTAACTAACAGAAGTTTCTTTTCTCATAGTTCTGGAGGCTAGAAGTCTAAGTTCAAGGTGTGAGCAGGTCTGGTTTCTCCTGAGGCCCCCTCTTGATCTGCCAATGGCTGGGTTCTTACTGTATCCTCACCTGCCTTTTCCTCTGTGGTCGCAGGTACCACTCCATGAGTTCAAATTTCCTATTGTTATAAGAACACCCATCAGACTGGATTATGGCCCACACTAATTGCCTCATTTAACTGTTAAACATGATGGAAGTTTCTCTGACTTGATTTTCATTGCTTTTATTATTATAATCATACAGAATGGTTCACTTCTGAGAATCCTGTCCCTCTGCCTGACTGTAAACTAAAGTGCTTTTGTTCTGAACCCTGTCACCTGCAGATGGCAGGAAGAAATTAACACATCCTCTGCCTGAGGCTTGCCATTCTAGGAGATGTTTGCAAGATTAATGGCCTTTTTAATGTGCTTCCTAACCTAGCCCCATCTCTCATCTATAAAAGATCCTGGCATCCAGACCCCGATAATACGGTTATTTTGAGGTGTTAGCCTGTCATCTTCTCAGTTACCTGCTCTCTGAATAGAGTTGTTTTCCTTGCCTCAACCCCCCATCTCTTGGATTCACTGGCCTGTCTTGCAACGAGCAGTCCAAGCGCGGTCTTGGAAACAATATGAATGGAGGTGGGGGGAAGAATTCATCCCATAAGAGAGATTATTATATGGCCCCCATACTAATGACCTCTAGCATAGCTATTCCTTTATATAACTGGAGTGTGTAAATGATCTGAGACTGAAAGAAGGGGCCATCTGGTGAGCACCACAACAAGGAGGAATGTAACCATTAAGGGAGAGGAAAACCCATAGAATTTATCAGGGAAAGTGAAGTCATCCATGGCTTAAAAATGTATACAGGGGCTTCCCTGGTGGTCCAGTGGGTAAGAACACCACCTTGCAGTGCAAGGGGCGCTGGTTAGACCCCTGGCCTGGGAGGATCCCACGTGCCGCAGAGCGGCTGGACCAATGTGTCCAATTACTGAGCCGGAGCTCTGGAGCGCAAGTGCCCAGAGCCGGTGCTCTGTGATGAGAGAGGCCACTGCAGTGGGAGACTCACAGAGGCCAAAGAACAAAGATGGAAATAAATGAAAGACCAATAGAAGTGGCCAAAAAAAAAGTCAAAAAAAATGTATATACATAAATCTGGAAAAGGCAAAAACCCAAATTCAAAAAGGTACTTGCACCTCAATACTCGCAGAACCTCTATTCATAATAGCCAAGACACAGAATCGGCCTAAATGTCCACTGACAGATGAATGAATAAAGAATATGCAGTGTACACACAAACACACACACAGAGAATACTACTTAGCCATAAAAAAGAATAAAATCACACCATTTGCAGCAACATGGATGGATCTAGATATTATTATACTATGTGAAGTAAGTCAGAGAAAGACAAACAACATATGGTATCACTTACATGTGGATTCTAAAACATGACACAAATGAACTTATTTACAAAACAGAAATAGACTCACAGACATAGAATGCAAATTTATGGTTACCAGAGGGAAAAGGCAGTGGAGAGAAGGATAAATTAGGAATTTGGGATTAGTAGACATAAACTACTATATATTATATACATAGAAAACAAGGTCCTAATGTATGCCACAGGAAATTATACTCAATATCTTGTAATGCAATTTATAGTGGAAAAGAATCTGAAAAAAAAATACATATGTGTGTGTTTTATATATAATATACATATATATACACACACATACACACACATTTAATTGAATCATGTTGCTATATATCTGAAATTTTATAAATTATAGTTCAATAAGAAAACCCAAAGTATGTATTTGTGTGTATAATATGAATATCATATATTTACATTAACAATTGGGCTTTGCCAGTGGTTCAATAGTAAAGAATCCACCTGCAATGCAGGAAACACAGGAATGTGGATCTGATCCCAAGGTGAGGAAGATCCTCTGGGGGAGGAAATAGCAACCCACTCTAGTACTCCTGCCTGGAGAATCCCATGGACAGAGGAGTTCAGTGGACTACAGTCTATAGGGATGCAAAGAGTCGGACATGACTGAAGCAACTGAACATGCACATATCACATATAAATATATATGTGTGTGTGTGTGTGTGTGTGTATACATTGGATATACATTGAAAGTGAGAGATAAATCCTATCTTTTGAGAACACTAGAGAAAATAAAATCAAAGAAGATAAGAAAAAAGAGTAAAACACATTATGTGTCTCTACTCCATCCTTCAAGAAAAATAATAGCCAAAGGATATAACCAAAGAGGACAAATATTAACAGAGCATGAGGGGAGATGCCAAAGAAATATCAGCAACATTTTTAAAGTTCTATAACATATGGACAAGTGTTGACTAGCTTTCCACACAAGGAAAGCTGAAATCGAAATGCCTGCAAGGGGAAAGGAGACAATAAACAAGCTGATTCAAGAAAAAGAAGTTGAAAAATTCTCAGGAATTAGATGTCTAGGGCTCCTTTGAAAACGAGAAAAGGTGTGGGTGTGGATGTGGGTAAAATCAAGAGAAATGGTTCAAGGTCTGTATAGTAAACAGCAAGGCCAGACAAGTGAGAATACGTCTTTCTCGCAGGAGCCCTAGAAAAGTCAGGATCAAAATGAAAAAAGAGAAAACATAAAAAAAAAATAATGAAAACTTTCCTGAACTGAAGGCCACACGTTTTCCCTATAGAAGGTCCACTGTGTCTCAACACAGTGAGTGAAAAAAAAAAAAAAAAAAAAGATGAAGCCTTTTAAAAAAATCTAAGAAAATATTAAAACAAAGAATGACATGAGGACAGGATTAGGGAAACAGGGTGGCAGCAAACAGTTTATATATAAAATTTTGAAATTAGAATGGCATCACACTTCTCAGAACCTATACTGGAAGTCTGAAAGCATAGTATGCTATCCTCAAAATTCTGGAGCAAATGATTTTCATTCTAAAAATTTATATCCATCTACCAATTCTATGTGGAGTCTGAATATTATTATTTTCAAATATGAAAGGACTCAAAATTTTTCTTTACACCTTTCTTCAACAAGCTAACTGAACGTGTGATTCAGTGAAACATCAGACTAAACTCCAAAAGAAGATGACACGAGTGAGAGGGTGACTCACTCACTTCTAATGACTTTAAAAAATAAAGACATTGTTCATTTTGACAAACATAAAAATAAATAAGGGGGGGATGCAGCTGGATGCTGAAGTTCAACTTTGGGCTGACAAGAGAATCAGGAAGGACACATCACATTTAAAAACCAAAAAACTGATGTGGAAACCCATATGCTTTACAATACTGAGAAGCATTGAGGGTTTGGTGAAAAATGACTGAAAGCGACCTAATCAAGGGCTTTCCTGATGGTTCAGTGGTAAAGAATCCACCTGCCAATGCAGGAGATGCAGGTTTGATCCCTGGGATGGGAAGATTCCCTGGAGAAGGAAATGGCAACCCAGTCCAGTATTCTTGCCTGGAAAATCCCATGGACAGAGGCACCTGGTGGGCTACAGTCCATGGAGTCACAAAAGAGTTGGAAACAATTTAGTGATTAAACAACAACAATCTAAGCAAATGAAACAAAGAGAAAAGATATAATCTGGGAGAAGGGGAAGAAATGTTCTCAATTTTCCTAATTATAATAAAGTATATAATTATTACTTAGCTAAAAATGGTGGTACAGTTCTATTAGAAAGATGACAGAGTGGATGAGTGAGGGTCACTAAACAGCGTAGACATTTTAGCTATGTCACTATAAGAAGAGGAAGTGGAATTTTCATCTGCCTTTACAGAAAGACAACAGATACTGTCTAAAATTAAAGACACTGAGAAAGAACAGTACACAAGTGTCATTTGGACATATGGAGGTAAGAGCCAGAAAAAATAATGATTTCCTCTAGAGATTAGGAATTTGGCTGGGATAAAGGTGTTCTGCTTTTTATGATAAGTTTTTTTAAGGACTTTAAAAAATAAAGACACTGTTCATTTTGACAAACATAAAAGTAAACAGATAAATTATAAGGAAAATATGTTATGCCATACACTTATGCCAAAAAATGCTATGGTCTACATATTTCTGCATGTTTTATGTAAGGCTGAGATAGCTCTAGAAACATTAATTCAACTCTACAAGCATAGATGATAAGAATTATTTTTCTTCTTATAGTTAACCTTTCTCAAAAAAGTTGGGTACTTGACTATTTTAATATACTTCAGTCCTTTAGGTTTAAAGAGCATCCATCTGAATTAGAGATCTTACCATCTGAAACATATGAGTTAGCCACACTGAGTTCACACATCTGTATTTCTTCAGGCTGGGGTTTTTGGAGTAATAAAGCTTAAAGGGAAGTGGGTGTGATGGCAAGGGCCATAAAGCAAGAGAAACGTTCACCATATCAATCAGAAGGTTTCTGGGGATACAGGGATCAGTGGTGTGCTAGAAAAGTTCATTCTCCAACATTCAAAATTTTTTCTCAAAATGACTTTCTGTTAATGACTATTTCATTTCTTTCAATATTATCACTCAGAATGTTCATATGACCAAGAAAATGAAAAATCTAATCCAAGTAACACTCATGCAGGAAGATCTCTCCCTTATTCCTTTTCTTTCCTTCTTGGAATACAGTCTGTTCTTTCCATACCTCTCTATAGCCACTGTTGATGTGTTCTAAGCTGAGGGAATACACAAGCTCCTTGCCTCCCACGAAGAGTCTCTCCTGATATTCATCCAGCAGCACTGTCTGGAGATCAAGAAATCCAAATGGACTATGAAAGACTGATGTTCTGTTTAGATCCAAGAGCTCTGAAATGCAAAACAGAATGTATGTTGAACACAAGAAAAAATGCAAATACCTTCGTAACACTTTTTTTACACGCCTCTATTTGCATATGTATTAATCCTGTGCAATTTAGTCATGTTATCATAAAGTCTTTAAAAGTTATTGCTCATAAAGATTAAAAACATATAAGGCATTAACAATACTTAGTTGTGTGTTTAAAAGATGCTAAAATAGTAGATCGTAAAAAGTTCTAATGAAAAGAAAAATATTCTAACTATGTAAGGGGATGGGCACCAGCTAAACTTACTGTGATAGTCATTTCTTGATATGTACATATATCAAATCAGTATGTTGTAAACAAACTAATACAACATACATATCAACAACATACATATATAATGCATATAATATCAACTGTAATTTTAAAAAAACTGGAAAAAATTAAATATTTGTTCAGCATGTAAAAACAGAGCATAGTGGAAATAAGTTGCAATGTGAACGAATTAAAATCTTTTTTAAGTTTATGAATGGAAAGACTTTTTTCTCCCCACAATTACTAAGTAATTTATTTATTTAATACTTTTTATTACAAGTTTTATTTATCATTATCATTAATTGTTTTACAGGTTTCTGTTGTTCACACACTGACTTTGACTGAACTTAATCTGTAAGATAAGTAGCCTATGTTTTTAAATATAGAAAGAATCATTTTTCACAGACTTTAATGTAAAGTGCTACACAGAAAGGAGATTCTATTATGACTTCTATTTACTTGTATTTATTTCTCTATGTAAAAATTCCAGTTCCACAATAAATATTCCCAAAGCAAGTCTGTTTAATTCCATATTAACACCAATTCAGAAGAAATGTTTCAACTTGGAATTGGTTTTGAAAATCACCTCCAAATCAAATTGTCCAAGTCTGGTAACTATCAGGGCTGTTAATTCAGTGAGGTAAAACACAGTATTCAGCACAGTAGGGATGACTGTTAAAACTGATGCGGATCTACTTTCTACCACTGTAATTTGGGCTGTGCTAATGCCCCCCTGAATAACAACTATTGTTTCAGTTAATATACACTTAATTTCAGAAAGACTGATGTTCTGTTTAGATCCAAGAGCTCTGAAATGCAAAACAGAATGTATGTTGAACACAAGAAAAAATGCAAATACCTTCGTAACACTTTTTTTACACGCCTCTATTTGCATATGTATTAATCCTGTGCAATTTAGTCATGTTATCATAAAGTCTTTAAAAGTTATTGCTCATAAAGATTAAAAACATATAAGGCATTAACAATACTTAGTTGTGTGTTTAAAAGATGCTAAAATAGTAGATCGTAAAAAGTTCTAATGAAAAGAAAAATATTCTAACTATGTAAGGGGATGGGCACCAGCTAAACTTACTGTGATAGTCATTTCTTGATATGTACATATATCAAATCAGTATGTTGTAAACAAACTAATACAACATACATATCAACAACATACATATATAATGCATATAATATCAACTGTAATTTTAAAAAAACTGGAAAAAATTAAATATTTGTTCAGCATGTAAAAACAGAGCATAGTGGAAATAAGTTGCAATGTGAACGAATTAAAATCTTTTTTAAGTTTATGAATGGAAAGACTTTTTTCTCCCCACAATTACTAAGTAATTTATTTATTTAATACTTTTTATTACAAGTTTTATTTATCATTATCATTAATTGTTTTACAGGTTTCTGTTGTTCACACACTGACTTTGACTGAACTTAATCTGTAAGATAAGTAGCCTATGTTTTTAAATATAGAAAGAATCATTTTTCACAGACTTTAATGTAAAGTGCTACACAGAAAGGAGATTCTATTATGACTTCTATTTACTTGTATTTATTTCTCTATGTAAAAATTCCAGTTCCACAATAAATATTCCCAAAGCAAGTCTGTTTAATTCCATATTAACACCAATTCAGAAGAAATGTTTCAACTTGGAATTGGTTTTGAAAATCACCTCCAAATCAAATTGTCCAAGTCTGGTAACTATCAGGGCTGTTAATTCAGTGAGGTAAAACACAGTATTCAGCACAGTAGGGATGACTGTTAAAACTGATGCGGATCTACTTTCTACCACTGTAATTTGGGCTGTGCTAATGCATTCACCCCTACTTCAGAAATAACAACTATTGTTTCAGTTAATATACACTTAATTTCAGAAATTCATAATCTGGTAAAACTCTCATATTATTTGCCTCTTGAAGTTATTTCATTGCATATGGCAGTTCAGTACTTAAGGTTGTTGGTAAATGACATATGAGAGTCTCTGAAGATGAGACAGAATATGAGCCTAGCAGAAAATCCTGAAGGCTGAAGATTGCCTAAGGAGGTTCCTTAGAAACAGTAACAAATTAGAAGATAATTTAATTTCCCAAAGGTCACTTTTCTAATGCATCTCATAAAGAAGTGGTAACCAGAACACTCCAATCTAGATAGCAATATGAAATATGACAGATCTATAGCATTTTGTCCACTCTTACACTATTTCTGAGAAAAGAGAATTGAAATATATTTTTCCCTGTATTAAGAATGTATTAACTTCTATCTCTTAGTCTGAAACTGTTGATGCCCAAAATTTCATGGAATAGGGATAACTTTAAATTTTTAACTTAAAACAAGCAATACTGCTAGCATCAAAGTATCATTTATAAAGATAAAACTTGTGATATTGAATCATTTGACTATTCACCTAAAGAAGTTAAAATTTTTAGGAAGAGATGGAAATAAGGCGCTTTATTTAGCGAGGATAAAAATAGGAATTTGAGAGATTAGGGGTTTTCGAATCCTGGAAGACAAAATTTTCCCACTTAGTAATTTTGTCAAGGTAGAATCACATTACTTTCCTTTCTTACTAGGCATCCACAAGAAGAGATGACAAAATTTTATATGACTTCTATTTACTTGTATTTATTTCTCTATGTAAAAATTCCAGTTCCACAATAAATATTCCCAAAGCAAGTCTGTTTAATTCCATATTAACACCAATTCAGAAGAAATGTTTCAACTTGGAATTGGTTTTGAAAATCACCTCCAAATCAAATTGTCCAAGTCTGGTAACTATCAGGGCTGTTAATTCAGTGAGGTAAAACACAGTATTCAGCACAGTAGGGATGACTGTTAAAACTGATGCGGATCTACTTTCTACCACTGTAATTTGGGCTGTGCTAATGCATTCACCCCTACTTCAGAAATAACAACTATTGTTTCAGTTAATATACACTTAATTTCAGAAATTCATAATCTGGTAAAACTCTCATATTATTTGCCTCTTGAAGTTATTTCATTGCATATGGCAGTTCGGTACTGACGGTTGTTGTTAAATCACATATGAGAGTCTCTGAAGATGAGACAGAATATGAGCCTAGCAGAAAATCCTGAAGGCTGAAGATTGCCTAAGGAGGTTCCTTAGAAACAGTAACAAATTAGAAGATAATTTAATTTCCCAAAGGTCACTTTTCTAATGCATCTCATAAAGAAGTGGTAACCAGAACACTCCAATCTAGATAGCAATATGAAATATGACAGATCTATAGCATTTTGTCCACTCTTACACTATTTCTGAGAAAAGAGAATTGAAATATATTTTTCCCTGTATTAAGAATGTATTAACTTCTATCTCTTAGTCTGAAACTGTTGATGCCCAAAATTTCATGGAATAGGGATAACTTTAAATTTTTAACTTAAAACAAGCAATACTGCTAGCATCAAAGTATCATTTATAAAGATAAAACTTGTGATATTGAATCATTTGACTATTCACCTAAAGAAGTTAAAATTTTTAGGAAGAGATGGAAATAAGGCGCTTTATTTAGCGAGGATAAAAATAGGAATTTGAGAGATTAGGGGTTTTCGAATCCTGGAAGACAAAATTTTCCCACTTAGTAATTTTGTCAAGGTAGAATCACATTACTTTCCTTTCTTACTAGGCATCCACAAGAAAGAGATGCACATTTTTTATGGATTCAATACCATGACTAAATATAAATCAAGTTCTCCACTGCTGTTATATCTTATCTTTATATATAATTACTTATGGCTTTATATCAGGACTACTAAGTAACCTATATTGCAAAAAAAGCTCCCCAGTTACTCTGATATATTGTTAAAATTTTCCAAGTATTATGCATGGTGAAATCGTTATGTGAAAATATTCAACTGATTCTAGGCCATTCTTTAATCTAGAATTAACTAGAATTAACAGATCTCTAAACTACAGACTTACTTACTAAACATAGTAGTAAGGTACAGGGTTTAAGAGATTAAGTTGGCTGGAAAATAAGAGAAAGTCATGAAAAAAACCAAATATGAGGAACCTAACATGTCGCTACAGTTGAATATTCAGTGCCAATTTTTAAAACTATGAATTGGAAAGACAGGCAGCTCAACCATTAAGGAAGCATCCCATATATGAATTCCAGTAGGAATGGAATGACCTTGCTTTATCCCAATGAGGTCCTTAGAACTTCATTACCTCCAAATACACATAGAGATACAGACATCAAAACTTCAACTTGTTTTTATGACTTGCCAATTTCTGCAAAGCTTATTATGTCTACTCTAATTTTACAGTGTAAAGGTCCCTATTTCTTTGTCAATAATAATAGAGGCTACTGACCCATCATTCTTATTTTCTTCTAATGTATCAGATTTTATTCTGACCTATCCTCTATCTCTATGATGCAGTCTATCCCATGAGATCAGAAAGATGAACTCAGTTTCTGCAGAAGTGTCATTCATGAAATGCAAAGGAAAAATTCCAACAACCACAAATTTTTTAGACATTCATTTCTAATGCCCTTTACATTATCAATCTTTCCTACTACAGTAAAGAACCACAGTGTAACAGTTGGAATTACCATTGCTCTCTATTTCACTTACAAGGAAATTCAGGTGTCCAGAGAATAAATGACTACTATCCTACACATATACACTATTACAATGAAAGCATCAGTAAAATTAGCCCCCCTAAAAAAGAGAGAAAGACAATTAAAGTACAACAGATGTATATGCCACAATGAAAGTTCTGTAGGCTGAGAAGCTGAGGAGCCAGGCTCCAGTCTTGGCTTTCTCATTAATTATAGTAACTTTGAACAACCACTTCACCTCTTCAAACTGGCTTCCTCACACGTTAATCACCCTTCTGTACCCCAAGTTATTAATTTTTTGCCTAAGTTGCATTTCACAAATGGAGGTGATTAAACACTGCTAAAAATATACAAACCCAATCACAGTTATGTTTAGTTGTTTGAAATCTGTGTTTTTGGCATATTAACCAACGGAGGGAGTGATCAACAAACAAGTCTAAATATCCAATGATTCATATTTAAACTTGCCTAAAGGGAAGTGGCTAAAATATTAATTTATGGGTTTTTTCATGTGTTTAAATAATTATAGGATCAGAGAATATTTTTAGGCCATCAGGAGTTTTCGGAACTAATTTATTTTGATTCACTCATATTGCCTCAGAATAAACTATTGCCAAGCTATGCCTGAGTACATAAAACTGAGTATCATGAACATGCCTTAGGCAGTAAGAAACCTCATTTCACTTATAAAGACACTTTCTAGGAAAATTTCTAAGTTTTTTTTTTTTTTTTTTTTTTAAATGTAAGCTCCAATAAATAGACTGTAGCTTCTTTAAACATGTTCCCAGCATGAGGGATGCGCATTCAATGCTTCTGCAGCTCTCTACTTTCACCCAATAGAATAGTGTCAATGACTGATTACTAACAAATTGAGAATTATTAGTAGAACTTTCAGAAGCAAGATACTAACCAAAATGTATCAATGCACTGGTTTCTATTTTTTCGTCCACTTTCATAGAGGTAAATCCTAATGGTGATCCTTAATTTACTCTAAAACCCAATCCCTCCTTCTTGTCTGTGTTTCTCCAACATCTTCAACTTTAAGGAAAGGCCAAAAGTGTCTGCTATGTGTACATGTTTGTGCTTTAGATGTATATTTGGAATAATGGACACAGATGAATTTTACAATATATTCATTTTTAAAGGTTGTGCATATTTATGCTTTAATACTAACTCTAATTTTCTACTTTTATTTATTTGATTAGTATACTTGCCTCTTCCCCCAAAGGGTATGAGATGACTCAAACAAATCCTCAGCTGAAAAAACAAATATATTTGTAAGGGGTATTAAAATGAAGGGAAATAAAAACCAAAGAAAGATGAGAGCTGGAATAAATTTTATTAAATAAAGCCATTGTCTAATACCCTACACAATGTTAAAGTGAATATTAAAACTGACCCCACACTTTAAAAAAAAAAAAAACTCCAGTCAGTAAAATAGAAGAGAAAAACTATATCCATTGCTTAAGAGCATTTCCTGATGTGATGATTAATTTTATGTCTAGACTGGATCAAGGTTGCCTAGATATTTGGCTAAACATCTCATTTAATCATGGGGCATTTACTTGAGGTAGGAGCTACACCATTTTCCAAAATGGAAAAAGAGAGGTTTTAAGAGATTTAATACACAGCTAAGGCTATTTGGTCATTGTTGTTGCCAAAATTATGTAAAGTTGACTGGAGAGCTTTGTTACTATTTGTTAAGTTCCATGTTAAGTTGGGAAGTCTATCAACACTGTGTACCACACAGCTTCATCTTCCCCAGATCTTTCTCCTTACTCAGGAGCAAGACTGTTTGACTTGTTAAAAGTTTGTTCCTTATAACCAATGACTCTATAACCTGTTAAATCGAAAACTCTCTATAGAAGGAACTAAGAACAACATGTGGGAAATTCTTGCAGCTCTCTACTTTCACCCAATAGAATAGTGTCAATGACTGATTACTAACAAATTGAGAATTATTAGTAGAACTTTCAGAAGCAAGATACTAACCAAAATGTATCAATGCACTGGTTTCTATTTTTTCGTCCACTTTCATAGAGGTAAATCCTAATGGTGATCCTTAATTTACTCTAAAACCCAATCCCTCCTTCTTGTCTGTGTTTCTCCAACATCTTCAACTTTAAGGAAAGGCCAAAAGTGTCTGCTATGTGTACATGTTTGTGCTTTAGATGTATATTTGGAATAATGGACACAGATGAATTTTACAATATATTCATTTTTAAAGGTTGTGCATATTTATGCTTTAATACTAACTCTAATTTTCTACTTTTATTTATTTGATTAGTATACTTGCCTCTTCCCCCAAAGGGTATGAGATGACTCAAACAAATCCTCAGCTGAAAAAACAAATATATTTGTAAGGGGTATTAAAATGAAGGGAAATAAAAACCAAAGAAAGATGAGAGCTGGAATAAATTTTATTAAATAAAGCCATTGTCTAATACCCTACACAATGTTAAAGTGAATATTAAAACTGACCCCACACTTTAAAAAAAAAAAAAACTCCAGTCAGTAAAATAGAAGAGAAAAACTATATCCATTGCTTAAGAGCATTTCCTGATGTGATGATTAATTTTATGTCTAGACTGGATCAAGGTTGCCTAGATATTTGGCTAAACATCTCATTTAATCATGGGGCATTTACTTGAGGTAGGAGCTACACCATTTTCCAAAATGGAAAAAGAGAGGTTTTAAGAGATTTAATACACAGCTAAGGCTATTTGGTCATTGTTGTTGCCAAAATTATGTAAAGTTGACTGGAGAGCTTTGTTACTATTTGTTAAGTTCCATGTTAAGTTGGGAAGTCTATCAACACTGTGTACCACACAGCTTCATCTTCCCCAGATCTTTCTCCCTTACTCAGGAGCAAGACTGTTTGACTTGTTAAAAGTTTGTTCCTTATAACCAATGACTCTATAACCTGTTAAATCGAAAACTCTCTATAGAAGGAACTAAGAACAACATGTGGGAAATTCTTAAAGAGATGGGAATATCAGACCACCTGTCTCTAAGAGACTTGTATGTAGGACAAGAAGCAACAGTAGGAACTGGACATGGAATGATGGAATAGTTCAAAATTGGGAAAGAAATATGGCAGGCTGTATACTGTCACCCTACTTACTTAAGACCTATGTAGAGTACATTATGTGAAATCCTGGGTTGGATGACTCACAAACTGGAATCAAGATTGCCATTACAAGTATCAACAACCTCAGATATGCAGATGATACCACTCTAATGGCAGAAAGTGAAGAGGAACTAAAGAGCCTCTTGATGAGGGTGAAAAAGGAAAGTGAAAAGGCTTGTTTAAGATGCAACAATGAAAAAACTAAGACCACGGCATCCAGTCATGCCATCCATCATTTCATGGGAAATAGATGGGAAAAAGTTGAGACAGGGACATATTTTGTTTTCTTGGGCTCCAAAATCACTGCAGATGGTGACTGAAGCCATGAAATTAAAAGACACTTGCTCTTTAGAATGAAAGCTATGTCAAACCTAGACAGCGTATTAAAAAGCAGAGACATGACTATGCTGACAAAGATCCATATAATCAAAGGTATGGTTTTTCCATTAGTCATGTATGGATGAGAGAGTAGGACCATAAAGAAGGCTGAGTGCAGAAAAATCAATGTTTTTGAATTGTGGTGCTGGAGAACACTCTTAGAGTTCCTTGGACACTCAAGAAGATCAAATCGGTCAGTCCTAAAGGAAATCAACCCTGAATATTCATTGAAAGGACTCATGCTGAAGCTGAAGCTGAAGCTCCTTTGGCCACCTGATGTGAAGAGCTGACTCACTGGAAAAGAACCTGATGCTGGGAAAGAATGAGAAGGGAATGACTGAGGCTGAGATGGCTGGATGGCATCACTGACTCAATGGACATGAGTTTCAGCAAACTCAAGGAGATAATAAAGGACAGTGAAGCCTCCTGGCTTGCTGCAGTTCATGGAGTTGCAAAGAGTAAGACACAACTTCAAACTGAACAATAACAACAAAGAAAAGTATAGTCTATTAAGGGATTATAATATTTCTGAACTTGAATACATTTTTTGCAGAGCTTGCTATTAATAATAAAATAACATGCAAAGTTTTCCCAATATTCAATGGTTAGGATTGACATAAGACAAATGATTCAACAGCAGTAACAACACAAAAAGTCAGGTTAATATCTAGTTTAATTTTAATTATTTTCATGTGTATTTAAAAATTTGAAATAACTACATCTAATGGCAGAAATCGTAAGAAGTTGCCATTACAAGTAGCCACAACCTCAGATATGCAGATGATACCACTCTAATGGCAGAAAGTGAAGAGGAACTAAAGAGCCTCTTGATGAGGGTGAAAAAGGAAAGTGAAAAGGCTTGTTTAAGATGCAACAATGAAAAAACTAAGACCATGGCATCCAGTCATGCCATCCATCATTTCATGGGAAATAGATGGGAAAAAGTTGAGACAGGGACATATTTTGTTTTCTTGGGCTCCAAAATCACTGCAGATGGTGACTGAAGCCATGAAATTAAAAGACACTTGCTCTTTAGAATGAAAGCTATGTCAAACCTAGACAGCGTATTAAAAAGCAGAGACATGACTATGCTGACAAAGATCCATATAATCAAAGGTATGGTTTTTCCATTAGTCATGTATGGATGAGAGAGTAGGACCATAAAGAAGGCTGAGTGCAGAAAAATCAATGTTTTTGAATTGTGGTGCTGGAGAACACTCTTAGAGTTCCTTGGACACTCAAGAAGATCAAATCGGTCAGTCCTAAAGGAAATCAACCCTGAATATTCATTGAAAGGACTCATGCTGAAGCTGAAGCTGAAGCTCCTTTGGCCACCTGATGTGAAGAGCTGACTCACTGGAAAAGAACCTGATGCTGGGAAAGAATGAGAAGGGAATGACTGAGGCTGAGATGGCTGGATGGCATCACTGACTCAATGGACATGAGTTTCAGCAAACTCAAGGAGATAATAAAGGACAGTGAAGCCTCCTGGCTTGCTGCAGTTCATGGAGTTGCAAAGAGTAAGACACAACTTCAAACTGAACAATAACAACAAAGAAAAGTATAGTCTATTAAGGGATTATAATATTTCTGAACTTGAATACATTTTTTGCAGAGCTTGCTATTAATAATAAAATAACATGCAAAGTTTTCCCAATATTCAATGGTTAGGATTGACATAAGACAAATGATTCAACAGCAGTAACAACACAAAAAGTCAGGTTAATATCTAGTTTAATTTTAATTATTTTCATGTGTATTTAAAAATTTGAAATAACTACAAACTTTTTCATGTTCCTTTTTAACTGGTGATGTCTTGAATGTTATATATCTTACTTTAAGAAAACTGAAATGCTTGTTCTTAACTTGTGATAGTTCCAAAATGAATTAAAAATTTCTTTGGTATATACTTAGGCAAACAAACAAAAGCAGGAAGCTTTCCTCCTTCTTTAAGAATATTTCCTCCTTTTAGTTTTAGAGCCAGCATTTTAAGTCATAATAGTGGTCTTAGCACCAAATTATAGTCCACAAACGTGGTGTGTTTACCAAGCAGTGGCTAACTTCTTTACCCCTCTGCACTGCTGTAAACCTCTTAGATGAAAGAATCAGAAAACATACAGGAAGAGGAGGACAAAAGAAACTCTAATCTCAGGTAATCTCCAGAAAACACAGTGCAAATAATGGACAGTGCTGACTTGGGTAAAAGGAGGAAGCTCATCTTGAGTCCTTCCTACTCTAAAAATAACATGAATTACTTGGGGGAGGCAGTGGACAAAGAAAGAAGACTGAACTGAGATGCACCAACTCAGGGTTCATCCGGAAATTTTCTCAAGAGGGAACTAATTATTATTGCTAGGCTGACTGCTAATTATCAGCTGTCAATGAAGATACACACAGAGGATTTAGTCATTTCCTCTCATGGTCTTTCTTTTAAAATTGCAAGAGAAACAGTATTAAAATTCACTGACATCAATGCATTATATAGCTAGTTCTCTTCACTTTGTCAAAATATATTTAAATTCCACACGTCCCTGTGTAAGATGGAGGAGGAAAGAGGATATATTTTTCAGTTTTAAAATGAAAAGTAGGTTTCTAAGAGACAGAGATGGGTGTTTGCTTATTCAATGCACAATTTCTACCATGGTCACCTGCAAAGTAGTGACTTCCTGAGACCCAGGACTTTAAAACTTTTCATTATTTTCCAAATCACTTATTTTATGCCATGTCTTAAAGTTAATTCAACAATAAAATACTGAGTCATAAAGTAAATGGAGAAATAATGGTTAGAAATCTCTTCAACTTTTTAACAAGTCCAAACGAAAAAGTCTTATAACATGCTTTGATGATTTTTGACAAATCTGATCAATGCTCACTAATGGCTTATTATAATGTTGAAACAGAAATAAGCAATTAACTTTTTAAAAGTGTCAACAGAGCTTACTAATTGGCCTTTTCAGCAATGGACTCTGGTCAGCCTTTCCGGCACCCTCTGAACTTTCAGATTTCTATCTTTCTAACAAGTCAAAGGTCCATAACAGGCATTATGGTGTTCTAACGTTTAATCATACACTGCTTCCAAAAAAAGCAAAAGGAGTTGACATGAATGGCCTAGTCATTAAATAGTCTTTTATTTCCTCAGTCAAGAAAAATAAAGTGGTGTCAGAATTTTAAGATTCCTTATGGTCCTACCTTATATAAATTATCATTGTTTAGTATTACACAATATTCTGACTTACATATCTCTGACCTTTTCCACAAACACAGGATCACCAGAGGACTAGGCTACACAGAATCACTATCCATGCGTATACTATACATGTGTGTGAGTGCACATACTTAAGTCACCAAACTGAACAAAACTATACAATATAATGTCCTACTCTCTAAAAGTCAATGATTTTATAATTTGTGATTGCCTCCTAAATGTTGAATTATATTTTATTTCATTGGAGGCCAAAGGAGCAAGTCCTATGTGAACAGTTTTTGAAACTGAGCCTGCAGGCAAGAGGGACCCTTAACTGGGAACACAGTGTGTCCTTCATTCAACATTCCTTTGGGGCCTTGTAAACTAGGATACGTTATTCTAAATGTAATGGAAATGCCTTAAAAGATTTTAAGATTAATTATATGACTGGATTTATTTCTAAATACCAGTTGGTACTGATGTGCATAATTGTCAAAAGGGGGCAAAACTTGAATGAAAGGAGGTTTGAGGAATTTTTTATTTCTTTTTAATAAGCAGATGAGAATGACAGAAGCAAGGCAAAGTGTACTCTGGAGGTATTCAGTATATACCGAGATGCTCTGCATGAGGTACTATATCTGGGGTTTAAAATCAGTGTAATTATGTCAATAATGAACTGAGTCATAAAGTAAATGGAGAAATAATGGTTAGAAATCTCTTCAACTTTTTAACAAGTCCAAACGAAAAAGTCTTATAACATGCTTTGATGATTTTTGACAAATCTGATCAATGCTCACTAATGGCTTATTATAATGTTGAAACAGAAATAAGCAATTAACTTTTTAAAAGTGTCAACAGAGCTTACTAATTGGCCTTTTCAGCAATGGACTCTGGTCAGCCTTTCCGGCACCCTCTGAACTTTCAGATTTCTATCTTTCTAACAAGTCAAAGGTCCATAACAGGCATTATGGTGTTCTAACGTTTAATCATACACTGCTTCCAAAAAAAAAAGCAAAAGGAGTTGACATGAATGGCCTAGTCATTAAATAGTCTTTTATTTCCTCAGTCAAGAAAAATAAAGTGGTGTCAGAATTTTAAGATTCCTTATGGTCCTACCTTATATAAATTATCATTGTTTAGTATTACACAATATTCTGACTTACATATCTCTGACCTTTTCCACAAACACAGGATCACCAGAGGACTAGGCTACACAGAATCACTATCCATGCGTATACTATACATGTGTGTGAGTGCACATACTTAAGTCACCAAACTGAACAAAACTATACAATATAATGTCCTACTCTCTAAAAGTCAATGATTTTATAATTTGTGATTGCCTCCTAAATGTTGAATTATATTTTATTTCATTGGAGGCCAAAGGAGCAAGTCCTATGTGAACAGTTTTTGAAACTGAGCCTGCAGGCAAGAGGGACCCTTAACTGGGAACACAGTGTGTCCTTCATTCAACATTCCTTTGGGGCCTTGTAAACTAGGATACGTTATTCTAAATGTAATGGAAATGCCTTAAAAGATTTTAAGATTAATTATATGACTGGATTTATTTCTAAATACCAGTTGGTACTGATGTGCATAATTGTCAAAAGGGGGCAAAACTTGAATGAAAGGAGGTTTGAGGAATTTTTTATTTCTTTTTAATAAGCAGATGAGAATGACAGAAGCAAGGCAAAGTGTACTCTGGAGGTATTCAGTATATACCGAGATGCTCTGCATGAGGTACTATATCTGGGGTAACAGAAGGATATTAAAAATCAGTGTAATTATGTCAAAATAACACAAATCAGATTTTGGCATTCTTCACTGTGTTTCTATAAGTTAATTTTGGAGGTAAGTTTTTTCAGGCTAACATACTAGATAAAGTCAGGTCCACTCACTTTTTAAGAAAATATTTTTTATGGTTCACAACCAGAAAGACTATGAAGGTTTTAAATGAGACTTCCTCCATCTAGTCTCACTTCTCCTGTAGAGTTCTCACTCCTTCACCCAAACAGTCAAACCTGGCCTACTTTCTTGGGTATTCTTCCAGAGTTTCTTGCACCTATACAACAACTCAGGTGCATATAGGTCTTTATACCTTTCTAACTATTTTGTGTAAAAAAGAATCATAATATAAGCTCTCTTGTTTACTTTACTTTGTTTTTCTTCACTTTATATGCTTTAAGAGTCCTTCTGTATCAAACCTCTGAGATGGTATAGCTCCACGATACCCCATTTTATGAATCAGTTATTGGCAGGCATTTGAATCTTTACCATTTTTTTTCTATTAAGAATATATTGCACTACATATGTTATCACTTAATTGTGTAATCTAAAAAAATGATATCAATGAACTTCTGTACAAAACAGAAGTAGAAACAAACTTACCTTACCAAAGGGGGAAAGGGATGGAGAGGGGATAAATTAGGAATTTGGGATTAACAGATAAAATAAACAACAGGGACCTACTATAGAGCACAGGCAACTATATTCAGTATAATAACCTATAATAACCTATAATGGAAAGAACATGAAAAAGAAAATATATATGTGTGTGTGTATATATATATATATTCACACACATACATACATACACACATGTATATGTGCACATGTGTTTGTGCTAAGTTGCTTCAGTTGGATCCAACTCTTTGCGACCCCAGGCCCCTCTGCCCATGGGACTCTCCAGGCAAGAATATTGGAGTGGGTTGCCATTTCCTTCTCCTGGGAACCTTCCCAGGGATAAAACCCACATCTCTTATGTCTGGTAGGTGGGTTCTTTACCACGAGTGCTACCTGGGAAGCCCTGAATCACTCTATTGTACACCTGAAACTAATACAACACTGTAAATTAGTATACTTCAATCTTTAAAAATGGTTTAAAAATAGCACTACAATGTATATACATGAATATGTGCCAATTGACACACATGAAAATATATTTGTAAGAAATATTTTTAGAAGCTTTTCTTTTTTTTTTTTTCAAAACAGATACTGCCAATGTGCCTCCATGGGAATTACAGCTGCTTAATATTCTACCACTGTAAGTGAGAATGACTACTCCCCTTTGCCCAGAGAATAGTATGCCATTAAATTCTTAAGATTTTTGCAGATCTGATTGTGGAAATAAAAATTAAAATTACATTTTTCTTACTGGTGAACTTAAAGACATCTTTCATATGTTTTAGAATACTTTTTCACTTTTTGTCATTTTTATATTCATTGCCTATTTTTCCACAGGCTTAAAGTTGCTTAGTCAACATCTAAATATAAGAAATGTTAAAACTGGGCTTCCCTGGTGGTCCAGTGGGTAAGGACACCGCCTTGCAGTGCAAGGGGCAGCGGTTCAATCCCTGGCCTGGGAAGATCCCATGTGCCATGGAGCGACTAAACCAATGTGTCCAACTACCCAGCTGGAGCTCTGGAGCACATGCACCCAGCGCCAGTGCTCTGCAATAAGGGAGGCCAGTGCAATAGGAGGCCCACAAAGGCCAAAGAACAAAGATAAATAAATGAAAGAGCAATAGAAGCAGTCAAAAAAAAGAAGGAAAAAAAAATGTTAAAACTGTAAGGTACTGTATTTTGTGACATCACAATTGAGACATGAAGGAGGCTAGGGTCTCAAATGCAGAAATCTGTGCTTCAACAATGCTAGATATTTTTAATGTGTTAAATTTTCCCTTTAGTAAACAGACCTAATTCTTGTTTATCTAGGGGTTTTAACCAGTTTGGAAGCCCATGGACTGCAGCCTGCCAGGTTCCTCTGTCTGTGGGATTCTCCAGGCAAAAATACTAGAGTGGGTTGCCATGCCCTTCTCCAGGGGATCCTCCCGATTCAGGCTTTGAACCCAGGTTTCCCACATTGCAGGGAGATTCTTTATCATCAGAGCCACCAGGAAAGCCTTAATAGTAAAAGGCATCATACACTACTTTCTTGATAATTTACTAACTACTATAAAATATAAGAAATGTTGTACTTAACATGTAGTTTCCCAAGGCCACTGCTGCAGAGGTAAATTTACTTATGGTCAGGTTTTTATCGAACACTAGCCAACGAGAAAGTTTCTTTCACATAGAGGGAAAAATGACTCACTCAAAACCGACCTATGGACCCTCCTCTTAACTTGACACTCATTTATGATAATTCCAAAATTCTAAGTGACAAATACATTACAAGATTCTTTAAATATTCAATCAAAGCACAAGTTAACAAAGCCAAGAATACATGTGAAATAGCATCGTGTTTTCTATACTGTTAGTCATTTAAAACTTTATCAAGAGGACAGGAGTGAAAGGAAACACATTTTAGAAGTCTAACAATGTGCTCATAGTATTATAATAGTGTGGAATAAGTTTGATGATCATCTGAACATCTTCCTTTCAAATTATTTTCATACAATCTATGAAATTATCTGTGGTAACAAAGCTTTGTTGTCATTAACTTTTTTTTTGTTACTTTTATTTCTTAAGCCTTTTTTTACGGGGAACAGCTGGAGCTCTGGAGCACATGCACCCAGTGCCAGTGCTCTGCAATAAGGGAGGCCAGTGCAATAGGAGGCCCACAAAGGCCAAAGAACAAAGATAAATAAATGAAAGAGCAATAGAAGCAGTCAAAAAAAAGAAGGAAAAAAAAATGTTAAAACTGTAAGGTACTGTATTTTGTGACATCACAATTGAGACATGAAGGAGGCTAGGGTCTCAAATGCAGAAATCTGTGCTTCAACAATGCTAGATATTTTTAATGTGTTAAATTTTCCCTTTAGTAAACAGACCTAATTCTTGTTTATCTAGGGGTTTTAACCAGTTTGGAAGCCCATGGACTGCAGCCTGCCAGGTTCCTCTGTCTGTGGGATTCTCCAGGCAAAAATACTAGAGTGGGTTGCCATGCCCTTCTCCAGGGGATCCTCCCGATTCAGGCTTTGAACCCAGGTTTCCCACATTGCAGGGAGATTCTTTATCATCAGAGCCACCAGGAAAGCCTTAATAGTAAAAGGCATCATACACTACTTTCTTGATAATTTACTAACTACTATAAAATATAAGAAATGTTGTACTTAACATGTAGTTTCCCAAGGCCACTGCTGCAGAGGTAAATTTACTTATGGTCAGGTTTTTATCGAACACTAGCCAACGAGAAAGTTTCTTTCACATAGAGGGAAAAATGACTCACTCAAAACCGACCTATGGACCCTCCTCTTAACTTGACACTCATTTATGATAATTCCAAAATTCTAAGTGACAAATACATTACAAGATTCTTTAAATATTCAATCAAAGCACAAGTTAACAAAGCCAAGAATACATGTGAAATAGCATCGTGTTTTCTATACTGTTAGTCATTTAAAACTTTATCAAGAGGACAGGAGTGAAAGGAAACACATTTTAGAAGTCTAACAATGTGCTCATAGTATTATAATAGTGTGGAATAAGTTTGATGATCATCTGAACATCTTCCTTTCAAATTATTTTCATACAATCTATGAAATTATCTGTGGTAACAAAGCTTTGTTGTCATTAACTTGTTTGTTACTTATTTCTTAAAGTCAGACATGTATGAATACTATTAATTTTACATTAATATCTTAAAAGCCACTTTTTCTGTATTATTTCATATCAGCATGGATTGATTATGATTTAATATTTTAAGGTTGAATTATAAAGCACAATTATTCTATTAACATCATATTCTCATAATTAGGTTTAAAATAAATGAGCAATATTACTTCATAATTCATTTCCTCTAACACACTCAGCAATCTTGACTTCTTTTGCTCAATCTACACCTTACTAAAAAAAATGCATTTTGTAAAAGAGTTGATTTTCAAACAAAATTGGCTAAGGTATACACAATTGTAAATTGCTATTAAACTATAAATATATTTTAATATTATCTTTACTCAGACATACTCTTTGCTATAAAGCTAATATACTGTCTACCATATATAAGTTTAACTGAACTTAAGTGATGATAAGAAGCTGAATATGCCTATCACCCATTTTTTTGCATTTTGCATCTGATCATTTAGAGTCAGAGTAATATAACATAGTAATACATAGCATAAACTTCAGGGTTTTTTTCCCCAGTATTATTGAGATGCAAATGAGATGTAACACTGTTAAAGTATGCAGCATAATGATTTGATATATATATATGTACAGTGAAATGATTACTATAATAAGTCTAGTCAATATTAATCATTTTACATATAATTTTTCTTGTGATGAGAATTTTAAGATCTACTCTCTAAGCAACTTGCAAAAATACAATACAGTATACCATGTGGCAATCCTCAAATTGAAATATTTTAAGTGACAAATACATTACAAGATTCTTTAAATATTCAATCAAAGCACAAGTTAACAAAGCCAAGAATACATGTGAAATAGCATCGTGTTTTCTATACTGTTAGTCATTTAAAACTTTATCAAGAGGACAGGAGTGAAAGGAAACACATTTTAGAAGTCTAACAATGTGCTCATAGTATTATAATAGTGTGGAATAAGTTTGATGATCATCTGAACATCTTCCTTTCAAATTATTTTCATACAATCTATGAAATTATCTGTGGTAACAAAGCTTTGTTGTCATTAACTTGTTTGTTACTTATTTCTTAAAGTCAGACATGTATGAATACTATTAATTTTACATTAATATCTTAAAAGCCACTTTTTCTGTATTATTTCATATCAGCATGGATTGATTATGATTTAATATTTTAAGGTTGAATTATAAAGCACAATTATTCTATTAACATCATATTCTCATAATTAGGTTTAAAATAAATGAGCAATATTACTTCATAATTCATTTCCTCTAACACACTCAGCAATCTTGACTTCTTTTGCTCAATCTACACCTTACTAAAAAAAATGCATTTTGTAAAAGAGTTGATTTTCAAACAAAATTGGCTAAGGTATACACAATTGTAAATTGCTATTAAACTATAAATATATTTTAATATTATCTTTACTCAGACATACTCTTTGCTATAAAGCTAATATACTGTCTACCATATATAAGTTTAACTGAACTTAAGTGATGATAAGAAGCTGAATATGCCTATCACCCATTTTTTTGCATTTTGCATCTGATCATTTAGAGTCAGAGTAATATAACATAGTAATACATAGCATAAACTTCAGGGTTTTTTTCCCCAGTATTATTGAGATGCAAATGAGATGTAACACTGTTAAAGTATGCAGCATAATGATTTGATATATATATATGTACAGTGAAATGATTACTATACTAAGTCTAGTAAATATTCATCATTTTACATATAATTTTTTCTTGTGATGAGAATTTTTAAGATCTACTCTCTAAGCAACTTGCAAAAATACAATACAGTATACCATGTGGCACATTATATCCTCATGAGTTATTTATAATTGGAATTTTATACCTTTTGAACACATTCAAACATTTCCCTCAGCTCTAAATTTTTATCTTATGTTTTTGTTGAAATTGTGTATCTTTCTATAACAACAACTTTGTTGATGTTTGATCTATAATATTTTCTTTCATAAATAGTCCATCATATAACAATTAACTAAAATGTTATGAATCGTATTTTTATTTCATTATATATTAGTTCAAATATTTGATGACTGAAATTCTGCAAAGTAATATGATGCTCCTTATCCTCTATATTGACCCCCAAATCCATACTTGTTTAGTCAAGTGCCTACCTAACAAACAAGCTTCTCCAATTTAGTAAATGAAGAATAAACTCTTGATTTCCACCTATAAACCAACTCCTTTCTCAGACTTCCTCTTTCAGCAAACCCTTCTTTGAATCTTGCCAAAATTGTAGGATTTTCCCTGATTCTCCTTTCCCTGAATGCCCCACTGTCCACACCTTTACTCCAACTATCCAGTGGGACCAGTGAAGGGGCTTCTGATTTAACTACCTCTACTCTCTCTACCCTCCCTACCACCCAACTGGTTTACCTCACGGTAGTCAGAGTGACTTTCTTTAAAAATATCGTGTCATGATGTTCCTCCCCCTGCATAAAACCTTCAAACTATTTCTTAATGCCTTTAGATTAAAATCCAGACTCTAAGTCTTTCATGATGCACAGTTGCTCTAAGATGTTGCTGTACTGTCTCCCTTATAAAGCTAATATACTGTCTACCATATATAAGTTTAACTGAACTTAAGTGATGATAAGAAGCTGAATATGCCTATCACCCATTTTTGCATTTTGCATCTGATCATTTAGAGTCAGAGTAATATAACATAGTAATACATAGCATAAACTTCAGGGTTTTTCCCCAGTATTATTGAGATGCAAATGAGATGTAACACTGTTAAAGTATGCAGCATAATGATTTGATATATATATATGTACAGTGAAATGATTACTATACTAAGTCTAGTAAATATTCATCATTTTACATATAATTTTTCTTGTGATGAGAATTTTTAAGATCTACTCTCTAAGCAACTTGCAAAAATACAATACAGTATACCATGTGGCACATTATATCCTCATGAGTTATTTATAATTGGAATTTTATACCTTTTGAACACATTCAAACATTTCCCTCAGCTCTAAATTTTTATCTTATGTTTTTGTTGAAATTGTGTATCTTTCTATAACAACAACTTTGTTGATGTTTGATCTATAATATTTTCTTTCATAAATAGTCCATCATATAACAATTAACTAAAATGTTATGAATCGTATTTTTATTTCATTATATATTAGTTCAAATATTTGATGACTGAAATTCTGCAAAGTAATATGATGCTCCTTATCCTCTATATTGACCCCCAAATCCATACTTGTTTAGTCAAGTGCCTACCTAACAAACAAGCTTCTCCAATTTAGTAAATGAAGAATAAACTCTTGATTTCCACCTATAAACCAACTCCTTTCTCAGACTTCCTCTTTCAGCAAACCCTTCTTTGAATCTTGCCAAAATTGTAGGATTTTCCCTGATTCTCCTTTCCCTGAATGCCCCACTGTCCACACCTTTACTCCAACTATCCAGTGGGACCAGTGAAGGGGCTTCTGATTTAACTACCTCTACTCTCTCTACCCTCCCTACCACCCAACTGGTTTACCTCACGGTAGTCAGAGTGACTTTCTTTAAAAATATCGTGTCATGATGTTCCTCCCCCTGCATAAAACCTTCAAACTATTTCTTAATGCCTTTAGATTAAAATCCAGACTCTAAGTCTTTCATGATGCACAGTTGTCTATCTCACCCCAGATGTTGCTGTACTGTCTCCCTTACTCACCATACTTCAGGGCCCAGGCTTTGGAGCTTTGTCCTGACTCTTCTTTCTACCTGTTCCATGCCTCTCTCTGACCTCCACACTGTTGGCTGCTCCCCACATTTGGACATTATCTCTGTAAAGTCTTCCCAGGCTAAGGAATCCAGAGTCCCTACCTAGACACTCCCAGGTGCATCACTCTCTTTTACTGTTCTAATATTGCATGCATGCTATTTGGTTTGGGCTTGTTTGTATTTTTCTTAACTTGTGTATTTCCTTCCTCCTCTGACAGGATGTTCCATGGGATGAGTGACATTTTCCATCTTGGTCACGTGATAGCCCCAGAGCCAAGGCCAGTATTTGTTTACTAGGCACTCAAGAAAAGTATGTGAAATGAATGAATGAACTCAGAATTTGAACCTCCTCAAGCATGAAATGGGAATAATACAAATTAGGAGCATTACTATAAGAATTAAAAAACTCCTAGAACCTAATGGACAGTTTACATGTAGGGTTTCTTTCTCCTTTCTTTAATGTTTATAACTTATTGGCAAAGGGTATGAATGGCAATTTCTGTTATAGAAATGGGCTTTTCTAAATTACATTCTTTCAGGTGGACATATATACTCTCTAAGTTTTTTTATATAGGCTTGAAGTGAAATAGGAAACTTTCCACATACACAATTACTATGATCAATGTAAACAGCTAGCCTGTATTTTCAGTTAAAATCTTGTTTTCCTACCAACAGTTGTTTGGAATAGGTTCCTATTCCTTTTTTTCAATCCACATCCATCTCCACTTGCAAGAAAATATTTCCTTAGAAAATCTGCTTTATTTTTTATCATCTATTTATTTATAAACTCAATCTAAAATATGTTATAAGAAACCATCTCCACTTCACTCCTGAAATTTAAATTCTAAGTAGCAGGCAAACATTCTCTCAACATTTTTGCTACTGCTATTAAACTCTGGATGCTTATGAGCTTTTCAGTATTTGATCTGGTCATTGTTTTTACAAGAACAGAGTTGTCAAGTTTTAGACAGGTGTGTGATTTGACATGCTGTTAAAAGCTTCACAGGCAAACACCCTCTGCATTCTCCTCTTCTGACCTCTCATAAAAGACCTCTAGTCTCATCTTTATAAAAATACAGCCTTCTCTCAACCCATATAGTTTAATCCTATAAAACATTCCTTCTAAGAAAAAATGACTTCCAGATGTCCTAGGAACTTGCAATCTAATAACCTGACACGTTGAACATTTGCACCTTTAAAAATATGTCATTTCCAGACTGACTTATTACTATAAGTAGTGACTACTCTATAATTTGGATACTTTCTCTATTAACATCTCATTCCCCTCACAGTTTCAATACTGATAGAATAATAACTGAATTTCAAACTCAGGCAGAATGAATGACAACTTTATAGTTTTTTGATATCACATGAATTAAATGGAAACAATCTACTCATCCACATTATAATGACAAAGAAAATAATACCATTGGTAGATGTATTTCTGATACAGAAACGAGGCTGTGTGTTATTTGCCATCATTTGATAGGTTTGGAAATGCAAGACAACCACTAAAAGCTCATTTGCTCTTAAATCACATGCTTCAATTACAGTGGCTGCTGTCATGTGAACCGGAAGCCGCTTAATAGGTAATAGGCCCCCTGGGTTGGTGAGTTCTCTTCAGATGTGGCTAACTCAGAGAAAAGTGAACACAGAAGACAAACCCATGCTATGTGTACAATTACTATGATCAATGTAAACAGCTAGCCTGTATTTTCAGTTAAAATCTTGTTTTCCTACCAACAGTTGTTTGGAATAGGTTCCTATTCCTTTTTTTCAATCCACATCCATCTCCACTTGCAAGAAAATATTTCCTTAGAAAATCTGCTTTATTTTTTATCATCTATTTATTTATAAACTCAATCTAAAATATGTTATAAGAAACCATCTCCACTTCACTCCTGAAATTTAAATTCTAAGTAGCAGGCAAACATTCTCTCAACATTTTTGCTACTGCTATTAAACTCTGGATGCTTATGAGCTTTTCAGTATTTGATCTGGTCATTGTTTTTACAAGAACAGAGTTGTCAAGTTTTAGACAGGTGTGTGATTTGACATGCTGTTAAAAGCTTCACAGGCAAACACCCTCTGCATTCTCCTCTTCTGACCTCTCATAAAAGACCTCTAGTCTCATCTTTATAAAAATACAGCCTTCTCTCAACCCATATAGTTTAATCCTATAAAACATTCCTTCTAAGAAAAAATGACTTCCAGATGTCCTAGGAACTTGCAATCTAATAACCTGACACGTTGAACATTTGCACCTTTAAAAATATGTCATTTCCAGACTGACTTATTACTATAAGTAGTGACTACTCTATAATTTGGATACTTTCTCTATTAACATCTCATTCCCCTCACAGTTTCAATACTGATAGAATAATAACTGAATTTCAAACTCAGGCAGAATGAATGACAACTTTATAGTTTTTTGATATCACATGAATTAAATGGAAACAATCTACTCATCCACATTATAATGACAAAGAAAATAATACCATTGGTAGATGTATTTCTGATACAGAAACGAGGCTGTGTGTTATTTGCCATCATTTGATAGGTTTGGAAATGCAAGACAACCACTAAAAGCTCATTTGCTCTTAAATCACATGCTTCAATTACAGTGGCTGCTGTCATGTGAACCGGAAGCCGCTTAATAGGTAATAGGCCCCCTGGGTTGGTGAGTTCTCTTCAGATGTGGCTAACTCAGAGAAAAGTGAACACAGAAGACAAACCCATGCTATGTGTACAATTCACTGATGACTTTCTTTGACAAAATGTCACCTTAGTGACTAAGCTGGTAACAAATTCTTCTGTTTTCCTTTCCTGGCAACAGTCAATAAGCACTGATTCACTTCACAGAAAACACTGCTGTTTATAACCTGTCACATGGCAAATACTACCTAAAAAGACCACCTGTGTTTCCTCTGGAAATTTTAAAGGAGGGGAAACGCATATTTGCAGAAAGGCTCTCGTGTTGTAGGTACTGTGGGAAATTGCCACTTTGCATAACTTCATTTGCCCTTCATGTCACTCCAACAATGGGTGGATCAACAGATGGATAACCCTTTCCATTTTACATATGAGGAAACAGAAGCTCACAGAGAAACTGAAAACCTTCCTAAGGTCACACATTGAGTGCCTGTAACTCTGGATCTAGTACATTATTTTGTCTATTTGACCATAACAGAAGAGTCTGTATAATAATACAGTTTCTTCACAGACTCAGATTCGTCGCGGGTTGTCAGTGAGGTAAGTCTCTGAGGAGTATGTTATAGGCATTCCCTATGCTTTAGGCATTTATCAAGTAACATTTATCCAAAATAAATGGTCATAGATAACTTGGGAGGTCCACAATGTTAAACCTGTGCCTCAGTCTTTCAGCCTTTTCTCATAATTTGTCTCACTTATCCTAAAAGCTTTCTCATGCATGGCAGCCACGTTTTCATCACATAATCTGATCCCAACCAACAGAAAACAACATGACCCAGAGGGTCAGACAATGCAGAGATTAGAAGCAAATAAAAAAAATATATATATATACCTTTTAACTTCAAATCAGTTAGAGGAAATAATATTCTGAAAAAGAAAAAGCTTTAAAAATAAGTTAAGACATCTATATTTCATTCCCAACTTTATCACTGAATAGACCACTTACAGGGTATTAATTTCCCTATTTACAGTACCGAGAAGAGTGAATGGGATCATCTCTAAAGTTTTTCTAGTTTCACAAACTATATCACATCACAAATTATATCACATCACAAGCTACACTGCATCCAGCTGAGGAAAACATAAGCTAGAAATGTCTCTAGAATTTTTAAATTTTTAGCTTTTATAAACCATGAGAAGTATAGAATTAATTATAGCTGTGCAGAAAGATAATTAATGCTGAAAATACAATTTCATATCAGTTGAGTTTTTGTGTCAAAAAAGGCCTATTACTAAGGGTAAAAAGAAAAAAAAGGCAAGAAATTTATTACTATTGATCTGTTTTCTATAATTTCTAATATATTTCAAATATAATGGGGAAGCAATAAATCACATACATTCCAGTGTCATACTGACATATCATACTTACTAAGAAAATGAGAAAACATGAATTAGGTCATGTTAAAATCAGAAAATCTAAAAAATTTAACAAAACCTATATAAATTATAATGCAATCACTTAAGCCCAAACCTTATTACTCAGGAAACAAGCGACTTGGCAAATGTGAACACTGTTTCACATGCCGAGTGCAAGAGTATGGATGATAAATAAGAAAAAGCGTGGAAAACTTGGAAGACATTTTTATGGGCTAAATTAAAATATCTTTCATAGAACTCACTGGAGAAATGTCAAAGTATAAAATTAGCTTTAGACAAGCAATTTATTAGTAGACCAAGCTGAAAGAAAGAAACCTAAGTTCTGCCATGAAATTCAAGATTAGGTCCTTATTCTATATTTCATGTTAGGACTACTAATCAATTCCTTTGAATCAACTGAATTTCTGAAAATATCACTCCTGCCAGCTGGAGGAACAGTGAAGTGCATTAACATGTAGCTGCCCTATCCCCAGGTCCCCAACTTTATCAAAACAGAGGCTTGTATCCAGGTAACTGACCATTCATCTTCAAGTCAAATATGATTTTATATGTACTTGGATCCTTCTGGCAAGGTCATTGCACCTATCTGGGAAAAAAAAAAAAAAATCCACATACAATTGGGAACAGGAGGTCAATTTTCTTTTCCAACCATGACGAGGCAGAGAGCACCTCTCCCACTGGAAAGGAGCAAACGTATTAACCTCCCTTATTGGCAGAAACCCTTTAAAGTGATGATGCAATTTTTCAGAACACATATGGGTAATGACAGCTAGGATTTATCACCACAAAACAGAGCTCTGTGTATGTGCACAAAAGAGAAAAGGGACAATTAAAGGATGTGAATGTAGTTGTGGGGAGGTGGCAAGCAGGAGGTGTAAAAGCTTTCCCTTCAAAATTTCAGCTTTGCAACAATGGAAAGAGGAAAAAAAAAAAGATGGTAGTGAAGTGATGTAAATAACATCAAGAGGTGATCATTTTGGTCACAGTTCATCCTGCTAAAATTAACAGATATGATAAGAAGGTGTTTAAAGCTAGTGAGTCCCAGACTGCCTTTGTAGACCTTATCAACTTCAACCCTTAAGAGAGCCTCCACATTTACCACATAAGAAATAAAAACATCTATACTCTACCTAAATGACCAATGCTTTCTGATTGTTAAAATGGTTACAGTGAAAACATTAAAGAGCATAAAAAATTAAGTGATTAATTGGTAACAATTTTCTTTAGCAAAGAGAAGATAATTAACAGAGGCTATAACTCCTGTCATGTCAATTGCAACATTTAAAATTCTGTAATTACCTCATTCTTGTCTTTAATATTCATTGATACAGCACAGCACATATGATATTTCGCAGGTGTTTTGTGATAATAAATTATCTGGAGTAAAACTGAATTTTTGAAGGCAATCAATTATCACACCAGGACCTAGGAGAAAGGAGCAGTGGCCCTACAAGAGACTGAGCCAAACCTGCCTGTGTGTTTTTGGGAGTCTCTGGAGGAGGCATGGGTGACAGTGGCCTGCCTGGAGGTCAGAGACACTGACTACGACAGTCCTGGAGACAAGCTGCCGTAAGTCCTTATAAAGGAGGTCACTTCAGGCCAAACTACAGGGAGGGACAGAGCCCCAGCTATCAATGGAAATTGGATTAAAGACTTACTGATCAGGGTCTTGCCCACCAGAGTAACACCCAGTTTTCCCTGCAGCCAGTCCCTCCCATCAGGAAGCCTGCACAAGCCTCTAATCCTCATCCATCAGCGGGCAGACAGAAACCACTATCACAGAAAAGTAACCAAACTGATCACATGGATCACAACTTTGCCTAACTCAAGGAGACTATGAGCCATGCCATGTACAGCCACCCGTGACGGACGGGTCATGGTGGAGAGTTCTGACAAAACGTGGTCCACTGGAGGAGGGAATAACAAAGCACTTCAGAATTTTTCCCTGGAGAACTCCATGAATAGGATGAAAAGACAAAAAAATATGACACTGGAAGATAAATCCCCCAGTGCAGGGGTAAACGAGAACACTGTTCTCTTGAGACCCTGAAACCCAGAGACCATAAATATGTCATGGTCCTCAAGTGCTTCCTATCTTGTACTTAAAAAACTTGTTTTTTAAGGGCTTCCTTGGTGGTCCAGTGAGTAAAGATACCACCTTGTAGTACAAGGGGCACCAGTTCAATCCCTGGCCTGGGAAGATCCTATGTACCACAGAGTGGCTGGAACGATGTGTCCAGCTACCAATCCGGCACTCTGGAGCGCATGTGCCCAGAGCTGGTGCTCTGCAACAAGAGAATTGACAAAATTGAACAATTTTCTTTAGCAAAGAGAAGATAATTAACAGAGGCTATAACTCCTGGCATGTCAATTGCAACATTTAAAATTCTGTAATTACCTCATTCTTGTCTTTAATATTCATTGATACAGCACAGCACATATGATATTTCGCAGGTGTTTTGTGATAATAAATTATCTGGAGTAAAACTGAATTTTTGAAGGCAATCAATTATCACACCAGGACCTAGGAGAAAGGAGCAGTGGCCCTACAAGAGACTGAGCCAAACCTGCCTGTGTGTTTTTGGGAGTCTCTGGAGGAGGCATGGGTGACAGTGGCCTGCCTGGAGGTCAGAGACACTGACTACGACAGTCCTGGAGACAAGCTGCCGTAAGTCCTTATAAAGGAGGTCACTTCAGGCCAAACTACAGGGAGGGACAGAGCCCCAGCTATCAATGGAAATTGGATTAAAGACTTACTGATCAGGGTCTTGCCCACCAGAGTAACACCCAGTTTTCCCTGCAGCCAGTCCCTCCCATCAGGAAGCCTGCACAAGCCTCTAATCCTCATCCATCAGCGGGCAGACAGAAACCACTATCACAGAAAAGTAACCAAACTGATCACATGGATCACAACTTTGCCTAACTCAAGGAGACTATGAGCCATGCCATGTACAGCCACCCGTGACGGACGGGTCATGGTGGAGAGTTCTGACAAAACGTGGTCCACTGGAGGAGGGAATAACAAAGCACTTCAGAATTTTTCCCTGGAGAACTCCATGAATAGGATGAAAAGACAAAAAAATATGACACTGGAAGATAAATCCCCCAGTGCAGGGGTAAACGAGAACACTGTTCTCTTGAGACCCTGAAACCCAGAGACCATAAATATGTCATGGTCCTCAAGTGCTTCCTATCTTGTACTTAAAAAACTTGTTTTTTAAGGGCTTCCTTGGTGGTCCAGTGAGTAAAGATACCACCTTGTAGTACAAGGGGCACCAGTTCAATCCCTGGCCTGGGAAGATCCTATGTACCACAGAGTGGCTGGAACGATGTGTCCAGCTACCAATCCGGCACTCTGGAGCGCATGTGCCCAGAGCTGGTGCTCTGCAACAAGAGAGGCTGCTTCAATAGGAGGCCCACACAGGCCGAAGAACAAAGATGGATGAAAATAAATAAATGAAAGACCAATAGAAGTGGCAAAAAAAAAAAAACTTGTTATGCTTCTTAGAAACAATCCTTATTGTTATGCTTCTTAGAAACAATCCTTATTGATTGGTTTGCCTTTTAATCCTAGAAAGTCTTGTAATCCACAAGAATATGGGAGCAGATGGGAGGACTCTATGTGAACATTCCCAGATGCATGAACATAGGCAGACCGGGTGCGGAACAGAATCAGAAGGCTGACTCCCATCAGTGTGGATATTCACATAACCTCCTTGAAGTCAACATGTTCCTTGATTCTGAGATTTGCCTGCTTTAAAAAATACGTTAGAGATTACACTAATCTTGAAGTGTACATGCTTACTGAACTCCTATTCTTTGATGAGAACTTATTTCCCAGATTCTCATTTGTATAATCTCAAACAATAAATACACTCTGGACCCAGATTCTGGGCCTTCAGTCCAAGGGACTGCTGGCCCCCTGACTCAGACTGAAACTTAATCGCTGATCTTTGTGCCTTCATTTCGTGTGCCTCTCTGGTTGCTGCAGCACCCCAGAGGTTGGTGGGTGCCCAATATGCTACTGGAAAAGAGAAGAGAAATACAGTTCAACAAGGAATGAAGAAGCTGAACGAAAGCAGAAACAGCCAGTTATGGATGTGTCTGGTGGTGAAAGCAGTTGAATGCTGTAATGAAGAGTACTGCAAAGAAGCCTGGAATGTTAGGTTCATGAATCGAAGAAGCTAGAATAAAATTTTCCTGGAGAACTCCATGAATAGGATGAAAAGACAAAAAAATATGACACTGGAAGATAAATCCCCCAGTGCAGGGGTAAACGAGAACACTGTTCTCTTGAGACCCTGAAACCCAGAGACCATAAATATGTCATGGTCCTCAAGTGCTTCCTATCTTGTACTTAAAAAACTTGTTTTTTAAGGGCTTCCTTGGTGGTCCAGTGAGTAAAGATACCACCTTGTAGTACAAGGGGCACCAGTTCAATCCCTGGCCTGGGAAGATCCTATGTACCACAGAGTGGCTGGAACGATGTGTCCAGCTACCAATCCGGCACTCTGGAGCGCATGTGCCCAGAGCTGGTGCTCTGCAACGAGAGAGGCTGCTTCAATAGGAGGCCCACACAGGCCGAAGAACAAAGATGGATGAAAATAAATAAATGAAAGACCAATAGAAGTGGCAAAAAAAAAAAAACTTGTTATGCTTCTTAGAAACAATCCTTATTGTTATGCTTCTTAGAAACAATCCTTATTGATTGGTTTGCCTTTTAATCCTAGAAAGTCTTGTAATCCACAAGAATATGGGAGCAGATGGGAGGACTCTATGTGAACATTCCCAGATGCATGAACGTAGGCAGACCGGGTGCGGAACAGAATCAGAAGGCTGACTCCCATCAGTGTGGATATTCACATAACCTCCTTGAAGTCAACATGTTCCTTGATTCTGAGATTTGCCTGCTTTAAAAAATACGTTAGAGATTACACTAATCTTGAAGTGTACATGCTTACTGAACTCCTATTCTTTGATGAGAACTTATTTCCCAGATTCTCATTTGTATAATCTCAAACAATAAATACACTCTGGACCCAGATTCTGGGCCTTCAGTCCAAGGGACTGCTGGCCCCCTGACTCAGACTGAAACTTAATCGCTGATCTTTGTGCCTTCATTTCGTGTGCCTCTCTGGTTGCTGCAGCACCCCAGAGGTTGGTGGGTGCCCAATATGCTACTGGAAAAGAGAAGAGAAATACAGTTCAACAAGGAATGAAGAAGCTGAACGAAAGCAGAAACAGCCAGTTATGGATGTGTCTGGTGGTGAAAGCAGTTGAATGCTGTAATGAAGAGTACTGCAAAGAAGCCTGGAATGTTAGGTTCATGAATCAAGTTAAATTGAAAGTGGTCAAACAGTAGATGGCAAAAGTGAGCATCAGCATTTAGGCATCAGTGAACTAAAATGGACGGGAATGGGTAAATTTATTCAGATGACCATTATACGTACTACTGTGGGCAAGAATCCCATAAAGGAAATGCAGTACCCCTCAGAGTCCACAGAAGAGTCCAAGATGCAGTACTTGGGTGCAATCTCAAAAATGACAGAATGATCTCAATTCATTTCCAATGTAAACCACTCAATATCACAGTAATCCAAGTCTAGGCCCCAACCACTAATGCCAAAGAAGTTGAAGCTGAATGGTTCTGTAAAAACCTCTAAGATCTTCTAGAACTAACACCAAAGAAAAACATATCCTTTTCATCAGAGTACTAGAACCCAAAAGTAGGAAGTCAAGAGATATCTGGAGTAACAGGCAAGTTTGGCCTGGAGTACAAAAAGAAGCAGGGCAGAGGCTAACAGAATTTTGTCAAGAGAACACACCGGTCATAGCAAACACCTTTTTCAAACAACACGAGATGACTCTACAGATGGACATCACCAGATGATCAATACCAAAGTCAGACTGATTATATTTTTTGGACCCAAAGATGGAGAAGCTCTATACAGTCAGAAAAACAAGACCGGGAGCTGACTGTGGCTCAGATCATGAACTCCTTATTCCAAAATTCAGACTTATATTGAAGAAAGTAGGGAGAACCACTAGACTATTCAGGTATGACCTAAATCAAATCCTTATTGAAACACTATATGGGACAAACAGACTCAAGGGATTAGATCTGATGACAGGTAAGGGACACTTCCTTGGACCCAGATTCTGGGCCTTCAGTCCAAGGGACTGCTGGCCCCTGACTCAGACTGAAACTTAATCGCTGATCTTTGTGCCTTCATTTCGTGTGCCTCTCTGGTTGCTGCAGCACCCCAGAGGTTGGTGGGTGCCCAATATGCTACTGGAAAAGAGAAGAGAAATACAGTTCAACAAGGAATGAAGAAGCTGAACGAAAGCAGAAACAGCCAGTTATGGATGTGTCTGGTGGTGAAAGCAGTTGAATGCTGTAATGAAGAGTACTGCAAAGAAGCCTGGAATGTTAGGTTCATGAATCAAGTTAAATTGAAAGTGGTCAAA
The DNA here is from genome assembly GCA_022376925.1 of Tragulus kanchil. Taxonomy (NCBI): domain Eukaryota; kingdom Metazoa; phylum Chordata; class Mammalia; order Artiodactyla; family Tragulidae; genus Tragulus; species Tragulus kanchil. The sequence continues at coordinate 97,612,354 of JAIOJX010000030.1, forward strand.
CAGTAGATGGCAAAAGTGAGCATCAGCATTTAGGCATCAGTGAACTAAAATGGATGGGAATGGGTAAATTTATTCAGATGACCATTATACGTACTACTGTGGGCAAGAATCCCATAAAGGAAATGCAGTACCCCTCAGAGTCCACAGAAGAGTCCAAGATGCAGTACTTGGGTGCAATCTCAAAAATGACAGAATGATCTCAATTCATTTCCAATGTAAACCACTCAATATCACAGTAATCCAAGTCTAGGCCCCAACCACTAATGCCAAAGAAGTTGAAGCTGAATGGTTCTGTAAAAACCTCTAAGATCTTCTAGAACTAACACCAAAGAAAAACATATCCTTTTCATCAGAGTACTAGAACCCAAAAGTAGGAAGTCAAGAGATATCTGGAGTAACAGGCAAGTTTGGCCTGGAGTACAAAAAGAAGCAGGGCAGAGGCTAACAGAATTTTGTCAAGAGAACACACCGGTCATAGCAAACACCTTTTTCAAACAACACGAGATGACTCTACAGATGGACATCACCAGATGATCAATACCAAAGTCAGACTGATTATATTTTTTGGACCCAAAGATGGAGAAGCTCTATACAGTCAGAAAAACAAGACCGGGAGCTGACTGTGGCTCAGATCATGAACTCCTTATTCCAAAATTCAGACTTATATTGAAGAAAGTAGGGAGAACCACTAGACTATTCAGGTATGACCTAAATCAAATCCCTTATTGAAACACTATATGGGACAAACAGACTCAAGGGATTAGATCTGATAGACAGAGTGCCTGAAGAACTATGGACAGAGGTTCATAACATAAAACAGGAGGTGGTGATCAAAAATAATCCACAAGAAAAAGAAATTCAAAAAGGCAAAATGGCTATCTGAGGAGGGCTTAAAAACAGCTGATAAGAGAGCAAGAAGTTAAAAGAAAAAACGAAAGAGATACCCTTCTGAATGCAAAGTTCCAAGGAATAGCAGAGAGAGACAAGAAAGCCTTTTTAAGTGAGCAATGCAAAGAAATAGAGGAAAACAACAGAATAGGAAAGACTAGAGATTTCAAGAAAATCAGAGATAACAAGGGAACATTTCATGCAGAGATGGGTACAATGAAGGACAAGAACAGTATGGACCTGACAGAAGCAGAAGATATTAAGAAGAGGTGGCAAGAGTGCACAGAATTATACAAAAAATTTCTTGATGACACAGATAACCACATGGTGTGACCACTCACCTAGAACCAGACATCCTAGAATGTGAAGTCAAGTGAACCTTACAAAACAATGCTACAAACAAAGCTTGCAGGTGATGGCATTCCAGCTGAGCTACTTAAAACCCAAAAAATGATGCTGGTAAAATGCTGCACTCAATATATTAGCAAATTTAGAACACTCAGCAGTGGCCACAGGACTAGAAAACATGAGTTTTCATTCCAATGCCAAAGAATGTTTAAACCATGGCATAATTGCACTTACTTCACATGCTACCAAGGGTATGCTCAAAATCTTTAAAGCTAGGCTTCAACAGTATGTGAACTGAAAATGTCCTGACGTACAAGCTGGACTTAGAAAAGGCAAAGAAGCCAGAGATCAAATTGCCAATATCCGCTGGATCATAGAAAGAACAAGGAAATTCCAGAAAAACATACACTCGTGCTTCACTGACCACACTAAAGCCTTTGACAGTATGAATCACAACAAACTGTGGAAAATTCTGAAAGAGATGGAAATACCAGACCACCTTACCTGCCTCCCACAAAACCTGTATGCAGGGGGCTTCCCTGGTGGCCTAGTGGGTAAGGACACCGCCTTGTAGTGCAAGGGGCGCCGGTTCGATCTCTGGCCTGGGAAGATCCCATGTGCCGCGGAGCGGCTGGACCGATGTGTCCAATTACCGAGCCGGAGCTCTGGAGAGCATACGCCCAGAGCCGGTGCTCTGCGACAACAGAGGCCACCGCGATGGGAGGCCCATACGGGCCAAAGAACAAAGATGGATGAAAATAGACAAATGAAAGACCAATAGAAGTAGCCCACCTGCTCCCCTCCCCCCCCGACCCCGCCAAAATAAATAAATAAATAAATCTTAAAAAAAAAAAAAAAAAAACCTGTATGCAGGATAAGATGCAACAATTAGAACTGGACATGGAACAACAGACTGGTTCCAAACTTGGAAAAGAGTACGTCAAGCCTGTATACTGTCACCCTGCTTATTTAATTTATATGCAGAGTAAATCATGGGACATGCCAGGCCTGGAATCAAGACTGCTGGGAGAAATATCAATAACCAGAGATATGCAGATGACAACAACCTTATGGCAGAAAGTGAAGAGGAACTAAAGAGCCTCTGATGAAGGTGAAAGAGGACAGTGAAAAAGTCAGTTTAAAACACAACATTCAAAAAACAAAGATCATGACATCCAGTTCAATCACTTCAAGGCAAACAGATGAGCAAACAATGGAAACAGTGACAGACTTTATTTTCTTGGTCTCCAAAATCACTGTAGATGGTGACTGCAGTCATGAAATTAAAAGACTCTTGCTCCTTGGAAGAAAAGTTATGACAAGTCTAGACCACATATTAAAAAACAGAGACATCATTTTGCTGATCAATGTCTGTATAGTCAAAATTATGGTTTTTCCAATAGTCATGTATGGATGTGAGAGCTGGACAAAAAAAAAAAAAAAAGGATGAGTATCAAAGAATTGATGCCTTTGAATCATAGTGCTGGATCAAACCAGTCAACCCTAAAGGAAATCAATCCTGAATATTCACTGGCAGGACTGATGCTGAAGGTAAAGCTCCAATATTCTGGCCACTTGATGCAAAAAAGGCAACTCACTGAAAAAGACTCTGATGCTGGGAAAGACTTTAGGCAGAAGGAGAAGTGAATGACAGAGAACGAGGCAGCTGGATGGCATCAAGAGTTTGACTGAACTCCAGGAAAGAGTGAAGGGCAAGGAAGCCTCATGTGCTGCAGTCCATGGGGTCGCAAAGAGTTAGACTTGACTGAGCAACTGACCAACAAAAACAAGTCATCACAGAGTGCTTCAGTGGCAAATTACCTTGGGTAAAATAATAATATATTTCTAACATAAGTTACCACTCTTTATGACAAAGGAGACATCATATTTGGAACCAAATGGGCCAAAATTGTATTCTGAATGGGTAATTGTGTACTCTCTGAACTTCTTAGGAACAGAAGCTTCATGTTTTCCAGAGGGGCTAATCTAATGAGCAAAATTGCCTACGTGGTATAATTTGAAAAGGGGTACTGAAGAGGGCCCTCTGAGTCCAATTATTTAATCTTCTTCCAGTTACTACTGTCATTAAAGTTTTACAACTTTGACATTTCTGGCTTTCAGGAGACCTTATTAAAGTTGTAGAACTTCTGGGAGGGATTATACCTTAAACCTTTATCAACTAGTAACTTAGCTTTGTCTGAAAACCAGAACTGAGTTCAGCATAAAGACACCATTCAATCAACCTAGAGAAGAGCTGTCTTTCATGTGGAAAAAGGGATAATATAATGTTAGGTTGTATGGGAGGAGTGGAGGTGTGGTGTTTGACACCAATACAAAGTTCCTAGTGTCACCCTAATGGGCCAGGTTTCCAGTTTAGGCACATACTTTTGCTATGTTGCCAATATATGGAAAGCAGAACTAACTAAATTGTTCACTTCGCCCTCGCTTGGAGGCAATCAAAACACTCCATGACACATGAGGGTGTGTCTGAACAGTGACATAAACTAAATTTGTTCAAAAATTCACTTGGCGCCCTCGCTTTTGGAGGCAATCAAAACACTATCAAAGAATTGATGCCTTTGAATCAAGTGCTGGAGCAAACCAGTCAACCCTAAAGGAAATCAATCCTGAATATTCACTGGCAGGACTGATGCTGAAGGTAAAGCTCCAATATTCTGGCCACTTGATGCAAAAAAGGCAACTCACTGAAAAAGACTCTGATGCTGGGAAAAACTTTAGGCAGAAGGAGAAGTGAATGACAGAGAACGAGGCAGCTGGATGGCATCAAGAGTTTGACTGAACTCCAGGAAAGAGTGAAGGGCAAGGAAGCCTCATGTGCTGCAGTCCATGGGGTCGCAAAGAGTTAGACTTGACTGAGCAACTGACCAACAAAAACAAGTCATCACAGAGTGCTTCAGTGGCAAATTACCTTGGGTAAAATAATAATATATTTCTAACATAAGTTACCACTCTTTATGACAAAGGAGACATCATATTTGGAACCAAATGGGCCAAAAATTGTATTCTGAATGGGTAATTGTGTACTCTCTGAACTTCTTAGGAACAGAAGCTTCATGTTTTCCAGAGGGGCTAATCTAATGAGCAAAATTGCCTACGTGGTATAATTTGAAAAGGGGTACTGAAGAGGGCCCTCTGAGTCCAATTATTTAATCTTCTTCCAGTTACTACTGTCATTAAAGTTTTACAACTTTGACATTTCTGGCTTTCAGGAGACCTTATTAAAGTTGTAGAACTTCTGGGAGGGATTATACCTTAAACCTTTATCAACTAGTAACTTAGCTTTGTCTGAAAACCAGAACTGAGTTCAGCATAAAGACACCATTCAATCAACCTAGAGAAGAGCTGTCTTTCATGTGGAAAAAGGGATAATATAATGTTAGGTTGTATGGGAGGAGTGGAGGTGTGGTGTTTGACACCAATACAAAGTTCCTAGTGTCACCCTAATGGGCCAGGTTTCCAGTTTAGGCACATACTTTTGCTATGTTGCCAATATATGGAAAGCAGAACTAACTAAATTGTTCACTTCGGCCCTCGCTTTCTGGAGGCAATCAAAAACACTCCATGACACATGAGGGTGTGTCTGAACAGTGACATCAAAATCTAAGTAATTTGTTCAAAAATTCACTTTGGCGACCCATCAAACTGACAGAAAAACACTATTTTTATGGTAAATTCAGGGCTCAGTGGAGAAAGTGGGTTTTTTTTCATGCTTATTTTGATTCTTTTTATTCTAGGACAGTGTTTCTCCACCTTGGTTGCACCCTTAAATCCCCTGGAAGCTCTAAAAAAGTCCAGTGCCTGGGTCCCTTGCCAAGAAAGATGCGTGTATTAGGCCTGCCACTGGTATATTTTAAAAATCTCCCCAGACAATTCTACCATAAAAAAAGACTGAGAACTGCTGCTGTAGAATGATTCTGCTGAAGTTCAGCTATCAGACAAGATACAAATATTGGATGCACATAACCACAGGTTTTACATTCTAGGGGGTTAATTACAAAGAAATGCCAGGATGCCAAACTTGCCAAACTCTGCTGGTCATTATCCAATTCTCAGTCAATAGTCACTGCTTGACATTATAGACAAGACCAAGAAGAGGGTGAGAAAAACACTTTACTTGAATATTATATCAATGTATTAATATTAGAAGTAAATATGGCTATTCCTAGGTATGTCTGCATGTATTTCATGATGTGATTAGTTGACATGCAGTAGTGTTCACTTTATCTGCTCCATAAGATACCTCTCAAGCAATGAATCTATTTTGTACAATGTTCAAATAATTATATTTAAGATACTATACATTTAGAATAATGACTATCCTTGATGCTTGAGTTGGAAGAAAATGTTAAAAGATGGTGCTTTGGGCTTCCCCTGGTGGTCCAGTGGATAAGGACACCGCCTTGCAGTGCAAGGGGCGCCGGTCCGGTTCCTGGCCTGGGAAGATCCCATGTGCCGCGGAGTGGCTGGACTGATGTGTCCAATCACTGAGCCGGAGCTCTGGAGCGCATCTGCCCAGAGCCAGTGCTCTGCGACAACAGAGGCCACCGCGATGGGAGGCCCACAGGAGCCAAAGAACGTAGACGAATGAAAATAGAGAAATGGAAGACCAATAGAAGGGGCTCGCCTGCTCCCCTCCCTCCCCAACCCGACCCCCGCCCAAAGTAAATAAATAAAAAAAATCTTTAAAAAAAAAAAAAAAAGATGGTGCTTCATCACTCAGATTTATAACAATTAAAAGAGGAATAAACTCAAAAATAAAGGTCTGTATTGAGTTTGGCAAGTTTGATCTTGAGCAATTTTCAACTCAGATTTCTTAATAAACTCTATGTGTCTCTTGTCATCTGTAAGGTTTGTAAGAGAATGGAGTAAGAAACTGAGCTAATATAAAAGACTTCCGGTCTTGCCTAACTAAGGTCCTGCAAAAATATAGGGGAATATTTTACAAAGTGTTTATCAATATTAGAGGTAAACTCTTTCTTTGGGTTAGGCTTAAATATGTTTATTTTACAGTGAAAGACAAAGCATACAATTTAGGACACCAAGATACAGAGACCTGTCAAAGAGTTCTAACGTCATATTCGCTACTGAAAAGGGCGTGAAACAACACTCAGTGTTACTCATGTCTGCAGTTCTCTACTCAGCAGACGTACATTTTTAAAAAGTTTGAGATAATCAAGTCCCTGACCACCAGCAGATGGATGCTTCTAAGGGGTATGATAGAGACCCAAGAGATCTCCATTCATCAAGGGAAAGGTCCCTCTCTCTTTTCTAATGCTTATAGCAACATTAAAACAGGAGAAGATCACACATTCTAGTTGTTACAATAAATGAAAGGTGTTTTCTGAGGAAGAAGCATACTATGCCATGATGTATTACCTCAGTATAGGAGATAATGGTTACGATTTGCCAATTTCATTTGTTTATCTCAAAGAAATGAATACATATAAGTGTATATTCATATGTAGTATATGAATATATACATTATATATGTATGTATATATATACATATATATATATAAAACTAGAAAGTGAATGGTAGAAAATATCTAGGCCAATAACAGTAAATCTGTCCAAAAATTTCCTAGGACTAACATTTTCACTCACTTGATTCCCACAACTAATTTAACGGTGAAAAGACTGATTTATTTTGCCCTCTCAAATCTTGCGACAACAGAGGCCACGCGATGGGAGGCCCACAGGAGCCAAAGAACGTAGACGAATGAAAATAGAGAAATGGAAGACCAATAGAAGGGGCTCGCCTGCTCCCCTCCCTCCCCAACCCGACCCCCGCCCAAAGTAAATAAATAAAAAAAATCTTTAAAAAAAAAAAAAAAAGATGGTGCTTCATCACTCAGATTTATAACAATTAAAAGAGGAATAAACTCAAAAATAAAGGTCTGTATTGAGTTTGGCAAGTTTGATCTTGAGCAATTTTCAACTCAGATTTCTTAATAAACTCTATGTGTCTCTTGTCATCTGTAAGGTTTGTAAGAGAATGGAGTAAGAAACTGAGCTAATATAAAAGACTTCCGGTCTTGCCTAACTAAGGTCCTGCAAAAATATAGGGGAATATTTTACAAAGTGTTTATCAATATTAGAGGTAAACTCTTTCTTTGGGTTAGGCTTAAATATGTTTATTTTACAGTGAAAGACAAAGCATACAATTTAGGACACCAAGATACAGAGACCTGTCAAAGAGTTCTAACGTCATATTCGCTACTGAAAAGGGCGTGAAACAACACTCAGTGTTACTCATGTCTGCAGTTCTCTACTCAGCAGACGTACATTTTTAAAAAGTTTGAGATAATCAAGTCCCTGACCACCAGCAGATGGATGCTTCTCAGGGGTATGATAGAGACCCAAGAGATCTCCATTCATCAAGGGAAAGGTCCCTCTCTTTTCTAATGCTTATAGCAACATTAAAACAGGAGAAGATCACACATTCTAGTTGTTACAATAAATGAAAGGTGTTTTCTGAGGAAGAAGCATACTATGCCATGATGTATTACCTCAGTATAGGAGATAATGGTTACGATTTGCCAATTTCATTTGTTTATCTCAAAGAAATGAATACATATAAGTGTATATTCATATGTAGTATATGAATATATACATTATATATGTATGTATATATATACATATATATATATAAAACTAGAAAGTGAATGGTAGAAAATATCTAGGCCAATAACAGTAAATCTGTCCAAAAATTTCCTAGGACTAACATTTTCACTCACTTGATTCCCACAACTAATTTAACTGAGGTGCTCATCTAAATGACTGATTTATTTTGCCCTCTCAAACCCTAACTTATACTGCTATCTCCAAATACTGTGCTTGGAGGAAGCAAATACACTTCCTGGACCAAAAAAGGAAGAGTCTCTGGAAAGCGATGTACAACTGGTAAATCTCTCAGGCTGGCAACCCCAAAGCTGTATGGATACTGTTTAATTACTTATGGCTGAACCTGTTAATCTGCATCTCCATTTATAAGGACTCACAAACTAAAGACGTCTTGAAATACAGGCTATGGATTAACTACATTCATTTTACTGGGTACCTAAACACTAAATAAGGTGAGACAATAAGGGATAAGCCTTACATGCAAAATGGCATTACATTTTGTTCTTATACTCTGTAAGTTCTCAAGAAAAAGGGCAGAAAAAAAAAAAACCCAGATTATTCTTAGAGATATTTGTATTTAATATTAATTTAAGCTTAATAAGAATGACAAACTATATGTCAAAGTGCTTTACAACTGTTAGTTATTTTTCTATTACATAACAGGCTTATTAAATAGTGTTTGAAATTAGTAATTTACCATTTGATGTTTGAATATTCACTGAAATGTCCTGAAAAGGAATTAGAGCCATATAAAGGCAACTGTATTAAGATGGGTAAATAAGGTAATTTAAATATCCTAACACAAGTTATTTCTGCAATTTGAATGTGATAATATGATGTAAATTATATCTTCTTTTTAATTTTGGTGTAATACAGAAACAAATATAGTGTGATGCATTAATATTATCAGTATAATTTTTTAAACTTCACTGAATACATAAAAACAAAAGTAATCTGAATTCAAAGCATTGCCACTAACGGAAAGCATTTTGCTCAGTTTCTTACAAAGACTAAAACTAGACGAGAGGCTAAACTATTCATATGCTTTGAAATAGAAATAGTGAAGAATTTATGTTTTTTAAATATCAAAGGGAGGGTAGACATCAATTATAACATGAAAGTCTCTATTTATCAGAGTATTTGTTGTAATGAACAGCTATTCATATTTGATTGTTCTTGTTCTTTGTTTTTGGAGTTAAGCCCCATGCTCACTCATTTCCAATTAGTTAGCTGTGTCCTGCCTGGTAAAAGGTAGCTACCACATCACAGCTTTCTAGTTTTCAGACTCAATTAAAAAAGTGATAGTGAGTCTTGGCTCAAAATCAAGGCTGTGACCCCTGCAACCATCACATCTCCTTTAATCTCCCACAGCTCTGTTCCCTGACAAATTCCCTGGACAGCATAATTACCCCTTCCCACAGCACTTCCAAACGCTCTGCACAGGGTTCCCAGAAGAATCAGCACAAAGATGCCATAAATGTTTTAAGTTAGAAAAAAAGATATGTACACATCTTTCTCAAACCAGCCATTAGTTCATACAATGATAGTTCAATGCTAAATGCACAGATTCTAAAATCCTATAAACTTAACTATACAATTTATAGTGAAGGTGAACTTGCCACAGGATTAAAAGCCTATGGGACCACATTTAGGTAATCTTTTCTTGCTAATAGCAAAGCTTTCACAAGGGTCTTCTTTTAAAAATACACACATTCATACACTTCATGTTACAAGAGAAATTATTTAGTTGGGTGACTTTGGTATACACTTTTTGGAAACCAATACACATTGTGTTTTTAGAACTTACAAAATTAGGTTTTCAAATACCATTAACTAATTACATACGTTTCAAAAGGGTGCCATACGATTATGACTGAATTGTTCAAAAGGGTGCCATACGATTATGATAATATGATGTAAATTATATCTTCTTTTTAATTTTGGTGTAATACAGAAACAAATATAGTGTGATGCATTAATATTATCAGTATAATTTTTTAAACTTCACTGAATACATAAAAACAAAAGTAATCTGAATTCAAAGCATTGCCACTAACGGAAAGCATTTTGCTCAGTTTCTTACAAAGACTAAAACTAGACGAGAGGCTAAACTATTCATATGCTTTGAAATAGAAATAGTGAAGAATTTATGTTTTTTAAATATCAAAGGGAGGGTAGACATCAATTATAACATGAAAGTCTCTATTTATCAGAGTATTTGTTGTAATGAACAGCTATTCATATTTGATTGTTCTTGTTCTTTGTTTTTGGAGTTAAGCCCCATGCTCACTCATTTCCAATTAGTTAGCTGTGTCCTGCCTGGTAAAAGGTAGCTACCACATCACAGCTTTCTAGTTTTCAGACTCAATTAAAAAAGTGATAGTGAGTCTTGGCTCAAAATCAAGGCTGTGACCCCTGCAACCATCACATCTCCTTTAATCTCCCACAGCTCTGTTCCCTGACAAATTCCCTGGACAGCATAATTACCCCTTCCCACAGCACTTCCAAACGCTCTGCACAGGGTTCCCAGAAGAATCAGCACAAAGATGCCATAAATGTTTTAAGTTAGAAAAAAAGATATGTACACATCTTTCTCAAACCAGCCATTAGTTCATACAATGATAGTTCAATGCTAAATGCACAGATTCTAAAATCCTATAAACTTAACTATACAATTTATAGTGAAGGTGAACTTGCCACAGGATTAAAAGCCTATGGGACCACATTTAGGTAATCTTTTCTTGCTAATAGCAAAGCTTTCACAAGGGTCTTCTTTTAAAAATTCACACATTCATACACTTCATGTTACAAGAGAAATTATTTAGTTGGGTGACTTTGGTATACACTTTTTTGGGAAAACCCAAAACACATTGTGTTTTTAGAACTTACAAAATTAGGTTTTCAAATACCATTAACTAATTACATACGTTTCAAAAGGGTGCCATACGATTATGACTGAATTGTCAAAATCTTTAGAAAATTTCTGGTATAAATGTGCCAAGGGTTCAAATTCAAGATTTAAAACTTCTATAATACCATCTATTACTATAACGTTTTTCTCGAACACTATGTTTTCTTAAAAACAAAAACTTTATTGTCCAATGTAACTGCACACCAAAGGTGACTTTAAATATAAAATATTCATTTTAATGGTGAATATAATATCATGAGTAATTCACAATCTAGGTTATGTTTCCATCTTTAATTGTAAACTATCTAGCTGTGACAGGAGAAAATCATTCCCCTTCCTATTCTAAGGAGGAAAAAAGATTAATGAAGTAAAGTTAGATTTGCACGGTCATCATTTCCCAGACATTCTGTAACAAATTGTGAATAATTACATGGAAATATGCTGCTTTCACCGGCATTTATCAAGATTTTTTAAGGCATCAGGAAAGTCAGAAAGAGGAACAGGGGGAAAAAATGAATCTTATTTTGCTTAATGATTGAATATTTTATTTACTTAGATGCTTCACGTGCCCACAGCCATGCACTTTTCTCATATAGTTGCATATACACAGTTAATAACAACTGAAGAAAAATTCTTTTTCTCACATAATATTTTCTCCTCCCCCTTGAAACAGCAACAGAAGCCTGACTAATTGAAATGGGCTTTGTCCTAGCCAGGACAAGGAAGAGATTAAATTAAACTAAGCAACGGCCTTGGTCAGATGGGAGACCAGGAAACAATGAGTTTGTACCAGCCTCCCTACCCAAGGCCTCCTCCCCCTCTTCCTGCCTCATCTTCTTTTCCTTCTCACTACTCCAGGCAGGGGGTAGGGGCCCCTCAGGCAACCTTCTGATATGTAACACTTTTAAACCACCATTGCGATTTTTAGCAAGCAAATTAACAAAACTTTAGGTCTTTCTAGGGACCACATTTAGGTAATCTTTTCTTGCTAATAGCAAAGCTTTCACAAGGGTCTTCTTTTAAAAATTCACACATTCATACACTTCATGTTACAAGAGAAATTATTTAGTTGGGCGACTTTGGTATACACTTTTTGGAAACCAATACACATTGTGTTTTTAGAACTTACAAAATTAGGTTTTCAAATACCATTAACTAATTACATACGTTTCAAAAGGGTGCCATACGATTATGACTGAATTGTCAAAATCTTTAGAAAATTTCTGGTATAAATGTGCCAAGGGTTCAAATTCAAGATTTAAAACTTCTATAATACCATCTATTACTATAACGTTTTTCTCGAACACTATGTTTTCTTAAAAACAAAAACTTTATTGTCCAATGTAACTGCACACCAAAGGTGACTTTAAATATAAAATATTCATTTTAATGGTGAATATAATATCATGAGTAATTCACAATCTAGGTTATGTTTCCATCTTTAATTGTAAACTATCTAGCTGTGACAGGAGAAAATCATTCCCCTTCCTATTCTAAGGAGGAAAAAAGATTAATGAAGTAAAGTTAGATTTGCACGGTCATCATTTCCCAGACATTCTGTAACAAATTGTGAATAATTACATGGAAATATGCTGCTTTCACCGGCATTTATCAAGATTTTTTAAGGCATCAGGAAAGTCAGAAAGAGGAACAGGGGGAAAAAATGAATCTTATTTTGCTTAATGATTGAATATTTTATTTACTTAGATGCTTCACGTGCCCACAGCCATGCACTTTTCTCATATAGTTGCATATACACAGTTAATAACAACTGAAGAAAAATTCTTTTTCTCACATAATATTTTCTCCTCCCCCTTGAAACAGCAACAGAAGCCTGACTAATTGAAATGGGCTTTGTCCTAGCCAGGACAAGGAAGAGATTAAATTAAACTAAGCAACGGCCTTGGTCAGATGGGAGACCAGGAAACAATGAGTTTGTACCAGCCTCCCTACCCAAGGCCTCCTCCCCCTCTTCCTGCCTCATCTTCTTTTCCTTCTCACTACTCCAGGCAGGGGGTAGGGGCCCCTCAGGCAACCTTCTGCCCTGCAGGTGTTCTACTTTCTGTGGTACTTTTTAAATTCAATAAAGGGCTTTGCTTATGAAAAGAAGAACTGTCCTGAATTCCAAGCAAATCCTGTTACAAAGTATGTGGGGCATTAAGAACTAGCTGTTCTTCTATATTAAAGATGATCTGAGATATTAGAATAAACTACCAAGAAAACTAGCAGAAACTTTTATGGATTTCTATAACCTACTGCCTCCTTAGCCATCCTTCCTCCACTGCGTGGAAGAGGGGAGCGTTTGAGATATTCCCATTGTACCTCCTTCTCCAATCACGGGGCGTTTCTGGAAGCCCAGTCTTTGCTTGCACCATGACTGTCAGTCCATCTGCTTCATCCTTAGAGCTCACTACAGAAACACTTTTTACCAGAAACAGTTATTATCTCTAGGAAAGTCATGTCATCTCAGCAATGAATGGCAAGGCTCTCAGATTATTAAAAAAATTGGTTCTGATATATTTTTCTCAATATACTTGTCAGTGATTCACTCTGTGGTATGTTAAACTTTAATATATCACAATCAACTATAAATTAATTTTCCCCCATGTTAATATAATTTTACTCATTAAGTATTGTTATGCATAGCACTAATTTCTGGGTATACAAATGTATGAAACTATCATAGGCCCACGATTCACAGAATTTCCCTCCTAATGAAATACATTTTTTTCCTTTAAAGAAAAAAATTCTTTCTAAACAGGCATTAAGACAATCATAGTAATTTTTAAGCATTATTTGACAGAAGCACAAGAATGTAAAGATATTTTGTTCTACTTTTTCAACACTCACTTTACTTGAGAAAAATTCATAGTAAGGTTAAATTATTTAGAGAAAAATATCTTTATATAATAAAGATAATACAAATTTGAAATCTTTCAGATTATAAAAATTACTCAGTAAATCTAACATGAAGAGGATTTTCTTGCTTCTGACACTGCTGAAACAGTATTTGCTTAAGTAGGCTCAATTTATTAATTACATAAATTCATAGAACAGACAGAATATATTATAGCCATTAAATTCAATGGATCCACATTTCATCACCAAATTGTAATATTCAACATTAGTGAATACAAAATGGTGTCTAAGCAATAGCAGAAAACTGAGTTTCTTCACCTGCTACATTGTTTTTACCTTCATCACACAAGTCAGACATTCTTGAGAGAGTTTAATGCTTAACAGTATCTTCCGGCTAAACTACAACAAGAAATTTATCAATTAAAGTAAGGATGTGGAATCACAGGTATCCTGGGTACATGCCTTGGAGGTATACAGCATACTGCACATAGTATATATAAAGATGATCTGAGATATTAGAATAAACTACCAAGAAAACTAGCAGAAACTTTTATGGATTTCTATAACCTACTGCCTCCTTAGCATCCTTCCTCCACTGCGTGGAAGAGGGGAGCGTTTGAGATATTCCCATTGTACCTCCTTCTCCAATCACGGGGCGTTTCTGGAAGCCCAGTCTTTGCTTGCACCATGACTGTCAGTCCATCTGCTTCATCCTTAGAGCTCACTACAGAAACACTTTTTACCAGAAACAGTTATTATCTCTAGGAAAGTCATGTCATCTCAGCAATGAATGGCAAGGCTCTCAGATTATTAAAAAAATTGGTTCTGATATATTTTTCTCAATATACTTGTCAGTGATTCACTCTGTGGTATGTTAAACTTTAATATATCACAATCAACTATAAATTAATTTTCCCCCATGTTAATATAATTTTACTCATTAAGTATTGTTATGCATAGCACTAATTTCTGGGTATACAAATGTATGAAACTATCATAGGCCCACGATTCACAGAATTTCCCTCCTAATGAAATACATTTTTTTCCTTTAAAGAAAAAAAAATTCTTTCTAAACAGGCATTAAGACAATCATAGTAATTTTTAAGCATTATTTGACAGAAGCACAAGAATGTAAAGATATTTTGTTCTACTTTTTCAACACTCACTTTACTTGAGAAAAATTCATAGTAAGGTTAAATTATTTAGAGAAAAATATCTTTATATAATAAAGATAATACAAATTTGAAATCTTTCAGATTATAAAAATTACTCAGTAAATCTAACATGAAGAGGATTTTCTTGCTTCTGACACTGCTGAAACAGTATTTGCTTAAGTAGGCTCAATTTATTAATTACATAAATTCATAGAACAGACAGAATATATTATAGCCATTAAATTCAATGGATCCACATTTCATCACCAAATTGTAATATTCAACATTAGTGAATACAAAATGGTGTCTAAGCAATAGCAGAAAACTGAGTTTCTTCACCTGCTACATTGTTTTTACCTTCATCACACAAGTCAGACATTCTTGAGAGAGTTTAATGCTTAACAGTATCTTCCGGCTAAACTACAACAAGAAATTTATCAATTAAAGTAAGGATGTGGAATCACAGGTATCCTGGGTACATGCCTTGGAGGTATACAGCATACTGCACATAGTATATATAAAGGGAATTTGTGACTGTCACAATACTGCATCCACTCTCTACAAAGCTTTACTTCCTAGGACTTCAAACTCAATGTACTCTTGTCAGCATCAGAATCAAAGAAGCACCACACATCTTTGGTATTACTACAGCAGAGCAACCCTATTCCTTTCAGGGTCTACAAGCACATACATTTAAGCTGAATATCTGCATTGACAAGGAAAGACTTCAGCCATGGCCTTGATGCTCCAAATCATGTGTTTTTGCAGCTGCCTTATGCTAGACAGAGCATGAAAGACTGTGCTCCGAGGCCTTTATGCATTATGTTCTCCGAATAACAAGTTGGCTTTGTAGTAGATGGAGGAAGAGCAGGGCAATGAAGCACTGTTGCTTCCAGGACTAATTCCAAATACATCAATTTAGTTACCCAAAAGTTTAGAAGAAAAGCTTCAAATTTTGTGATTTAACTGTAATTATACTTCAGGAAATTCTGCTTCTGCTATCCTCCATCCAACCAGGAATAAATAAAAATACTAATTCAGCATTCTCTGTGAAAAACACTAACTTCACCATCCATTGTCACCCCACTCACTTCTAAAGCAACAGAATATTTTTCTTGACTAGCTATTCCCTTGCCTTACCATGAAGAATGGAGTGAGAATTAGGGAGAAGGAGAGTAGAAGCTTAGAATAGCAAAGTATATAAATGGAGGGAGGAAATGGAAAGTAGAGGATGAGAAAAAGAGAATCAACATATAAACAAAAATGCCTTTAGACATCCAACTTTAGGTGCTGCCCAGGTGCCCCATACACCTGTAATACAACGGAAAATGAGATGTTTCCAGTTCTTAACCACGACTGAGGGCAGAAGCAAAAGCAATCTCAAAGAGAATGGACACACATATATATTTAGGGTAAAGGAGAATATATTTATATGGAAGTCATAAATAGGGACCATGGTGACAGAAAATGATTTAGGCATTCCGGACAAAGGAAATTACTACAACTAATTCCACTGGGAGCTCTGAAACTCCAAAAGCTACTGTTTCCATTAGAGGCACATAAAAGTATGGTGATAGGGGAATACAGAAGGAATAAAAATTTGAGCAGTACACATGTTAGTCCTGGTTTTCTTCATGAAAGGAAAAAAAGTATGACATTTAGGAGTTGGGGATGAACTAATAGTACATGGGGACCATAGTCCCTATTTGAGAGGTATTTCATGGGTAATAGGTCACTGAATGGACAAGATGCATACAGAAAACTGGCTATGAGGATTCAGTTAAAGTTGGAGAATATGAATAAACAATTGTGAGTTTTCCCAAATATGTTCATTAGTTCAGAAATACAAGACAACAGGTGGGCGAGCACTTTAATTCACAGGTAAGGAAAGGAAAAGATAGAAGGAAACAGACAGTGATAGCAATACCAGTGGTTGAAACTGGGGACTAGAAAGATAGGAGGACATATAAATAGAAAAGAGGCTCAGAGTTTGGAAAAGCTGTATATAAATAGTCTTTGGTATCAGTCTGACCTAAGTTCAAATCTAAGCTTACCTTCTTACTAGGTATTTGATCTTAACTAAATAACTTATCATCATTTTGTATCAGTTATCTATACAATGAAGATACATCACTTATCTGATAGAATTATCCTAAGGATAAAATTAGATCTGCCAGACAAAATAGCAGAATACTATGATGATCAATAAAAAGGGAGGATAACAGTGCAGCAGGAGACCTCAGTGAATGCCAGTGCTCATGCTTTCCTGTCCTTCTCCATCTCTTCCTTTCTTGGTGATGACCTGAGATCCTAGCACAGCCTCCGCTCACCACTTCTGTTACGTCACAAGCCTTGAATTTAGACATTATCCACTGGGGTCTATTTTCTTGCTTTACAGCGTAACAAAATCCCCCACTATGGTTCTATTTTCTCATAAATTTCTATCTTGCCTTCACTTTAGGAATTATCAGTTCAAACACATCTTTCTCATGCAGACCTAAACAGAGTGAACTTTCCAGAATATGACTAATCACCTGCAACAACAACAACAACAACAAATAACATTTTTAAGTATGGCCTGGCCCTTTCTATTATGCCAACTTCATTCTCTAGCACGACCCCAATGACTCCTCTAGCAGCAGATATGCTAAATCACATAAGATTCCTAGAAGGCCCAGCATTTTCTCATGCCTCTGTGTCTTTTCTGTAGCCCTCATTCTCTTGCTCCCTTGGTAATAACGTCCTTAAAATGATACCCCTCTCCTCAGAAGGGGGAACCTCTCTATGAGTGCCACAGATCTGGAACATATCTTCTGTTACACCACTTATGACACCGAGTTTTCATCGTGAACTTCCTTAAGATCTCACCAAACTATGGGGGATCTTGGAAGCTTGATCTTAGTGATTTCTGCATGGACAGAACTTGAATAAACATGAAAACCACAGCTATTACATCAAAGGCCTACGACCAGGTGCTAGACACTATCAGTCTACACAGCTACCCTATGGGATGTGTATCTTTCTTGTCACTGCCGTTTTACAGAAGAGGAAACCAAGGCGTAAAAAGGTGAACTAATTTGCCCAAAGTCACAGACTTTCAAGGTTTAGAACTGGGCCATGAACCAGGCTGTCTGAGCTGTCCATGTCTGCTTAGATTACTCTAGTTAATCAACCCCAAATCTTGTTAAATAGTAGGTGCTCAATGTAAAAGATGAACAAACATGTACGCTTTCATTGAAGAAGGATTACAATAAAATCAACCCTGGTATTCTTGTGGCATTGGCACTGCTATTTTTTCCCTAAAATTAGATCTGCCAGACAAAATAGCAGAATACTATGATGATCAATAAAAAGGGAGGATAACAGTGCAGCAGGAGACCTCAGTGAATGCCAGTGCTCATGCTTTCCTGTCCTTCTCCATCTCTTCCTTTCTTGGTGATGACCTGAGATCCTAGCACAGCCTCCGCTCACCACTTCTGTTACGTCACAAGCCTTGAATTTAGACATTATCCACTGGGGTCTATTTTCTTGCTTTACAGCGTAACAAAATCCCCCACTATGGTTCTATTTTCTCATAAATTTCTATCTTGCCTTCACTTTAGGAATTATCAGTTCAAACACATCTTTCTCATGCAGACCTAAACAGAGTGAACTTTCCAGAATATGACTAATCACCTGCAACAACAACAACAACAACAAATAACATTTTTAAGTATGGCCTGGCCCTTTCTATTATGCCAACTTCATTCTCTAGCACGACCCCAATGACTCCTCTAGCAGCAGATATGCTAAATCACATAAGATTCCTAGAAGGCCCAGCATTTTCTCATGCCTCTGTGTCTTTTCTGTAGCCCTCATTCTCTTGCTCCCTTGGTAATAACGTCCTTAAAATGATACCCCTCTCCTCAGAAGGGGGAACCTCTCTATGAGTGCCACAGATCTGGAACATATCTTCTGTTACACCACTTATGACACCGAAGTTTTCATCGTGAACTTCCTTAAGATCTCACCAAACTATGGGGGATCTTGGAAGCTTGATCTTAGTGATTTCTGCATGGACAGAACTTGAATAAACATGAAAACCACAGCTATTACATCAAAGGCCTACGACCAGGTGCTAGACACTATCAGTCTACACAGCTACCCTATGGGATGTGTATCTTTCTTGTCACTGCCGTTTTACAGAAGAGGAAACCAAGGCGTAAAAAGGTGAACTAATTTGCCCAAAGTCACAGACTTTCAAGGTTTAGAACTGGGCCATGAACCAGGCTGTCTGAGCTGTCCATGTCTGCTTAGATTACTCTAGTTAATCAACCCCAAATCTTGTTAAATAGTAGGTGCTCAATGTAAAAGATGAACAAACATGTACGCTTTCATTGAAGAAGGATTACAATAAAATCAACCCTGGTATTCTTGTGGCATTGGCACTGCTATGCTGTTACCTTCTTTTCAGGCAATTTCTTGATCTCTTTATGTAGAAAAAGCTTCAAAACCATTTTGTACCAGAAAGCCTGCATGCATTTGAATATTTACTGAGTACCACTGACAACTCTTCTTTCAAGTTATGCCCGAGAGAGTACAGTTAGAAAATTACATTCATTAGGATTCAGGGGAATCTCAGGAAGGGGCCTGGCCAGACAGCTGTTCCCGGCTCAGTTACCAAGTTCCTTCACCAATGAGAGGACCTTGGAGAGAATGTAGAATCAATGCTAGCTTTTTTCCCCCCTCATTTATACTTTCTTCTCTCTTTATCAGTCAGCACAAAAGTTCATCTGATTTCTCTGACACCTCCCATCACTGCCACTCCACCAGTCGTAAATGAGATGAAAAGTGTGGGCTCAGAGGGAGGCTGAGCAAAGTGCAAGGAACATGAAGAAAGTTCCAGGCTGGCACTACAGCAGAAAGCAGTAGCAAGTTCTCTGCGAAATAAAATCTACCTCTCTACTGGATTGCTAACCTCTATTTTATTTAAGAGAAAGACCGAAATTTAGCATTTCCAATTCAAATACTGCTTATGGGACACACAGGATAGGTGTTAACTGTTGAGTCCATTTAAACACACAGCCACTCAAAGATGATTTAAAACCAAACTTAGCCTTGTCAATCACAGCAAATTGGCAAGTTCAAATTCTTTGTGACTGGCCAGTAGCAGACACCTGCCCTAGAAAGGAAGTTGGAGTGTCGCCAGGTCTTACTGGCTGGCTCCCAACATCAACCTCCCTTGCTCTGCCGTGGCTGGCTCTGGGGGGATGGAGACTTAGGTTGTGGGGTGAAGGTAACGTCAGCCACATGGTTCTGCTGCAGGCCTATAAACAGAAGGTTTTCACTGAAGTAAAGAAAAACTTTGCAAGGTTTAGAACTGGGCATTGTCTGAGCTGTCCATGTCTGCTTAGATTACTCTAGTTAATCAACCCCAAATCTTGTTAAATAGTAGGTGCTCAATGTAAAAGATGAACAAACATGTACGCTTTCATTGAAGAAGGATTACAATAAAATCAACCCTGGTATTCTTGTGGCATTGGCACTGCTATGCTGTTACCTTCTTTTCAGGCAATTTCTTGATCTCTTTATGTAGAAAAAGCTTCAAAACCATTTTGTACCAGAAAGCCTGCATGCATTTGAATATTTACTGAGTACCACTGACAACTCTTCTTTCAAGTTATGCCCGAGAGAGTACAGTTAGAAAATTACATTCATTAGGATTCAGGGGAATCTCAGGAAGGGGCCTGGCCAGACAGCTGTTCCCGGCTCAGTTACCAAGTTCCTTCACCAATGAGAGGACCTTGGAGAGAATGTTTGGCAACAGAATCAATGCTAGCTTTTTTCCCCCCTCATTTATACTTTCTTCTCTCTTTATCAGTCAGCACAAAAGTTCATCTGATTTCTCTGACACCTCCCATCACTGCCACTCCACCAGTCGTAAATGAGATGAAAAGTGTGGGCTCAGAGGGAGGCTGAGCAAAGTGCAAGGAACATGAAGAAAGCTCCAGGCTGGCACTACAGCAGAAAGCAGTAGCAAGTTCTCTGCGAAATAAAATCTACCTCTCTACTGGATTGCTAACCTCTATTTTATTTAAGAGAAAGACCGAAATTTAGCATTTCCAATTCAAATACTGCTTATGGGACACACAGGATAGGTGTTAACTGTTGAGTCCATTTAAACACACAGCCACTCAAAGATGATTTAAAACCAAACTTAGCCTTGTCAATCACAGCAAATTGGCAAGTTCAAATTCTTTGTGACTGGCCAGTAGCAGACACCTGCCCTAGAAAGGAAGTTGGAGTGTCGCCAGGTCTTACTGGCTGGCTCCCAACATCAACCTCCCTTGCTCTGCCGTGGCTGGCTCTGGGGGGATGGAGACTTAGGTTGTGGGGTGAAGGTAACGTCAGCCACATGGTTCTGCTGCAGGCCTATAAACAGAAGGTTTTCACTGAAGTTAAAAGATACTTTGGTCCTGTTCTGGGAAACATTTGTGTAGAGATGCACAAAATGGCAGAGGAAGCTTTATAGAGACCTATGTAGCCATTCTTGCCAAGGAACACTTTCTTTTCGAATTATAGTCATTCCTGTAGTGTCTTAGAAGCTCTTCTCTGCCAGGTGCAGATTCTGATTTTCTCAACATGGAAAAAAGACTTTTACCAGTACAAACAGACAACAGATAGGTTTAGCCTGGAAGAATCCAAGAGCAAATTTAGGAACAATTTTATCTTAAAGAGGAATGATTTTTAACAATGAACATATGAAAATTACCTATACCTGACTAAGAAATTGCACTGTTGTTCATAGGCTAAGGAGAAGATAGTGTTAAGATGGAAAACATTCTTTCTGGAATTCTGTTAGTTTTATTTTTCTCTGAAGAAAATAAAACATGTTTAAAAATGAGTACAGATGTGTGGCACTGTATTAGTCTGCTCTAGCTTTTACAACAAAACACCAAAAACTTGGTGGCTTAAACAACTGTGAGACATTTCTTTCTCACAGTTATAGAGGGTAGGAAATACAAGATCAAGGATAAGATTTATTTCCTGCTTAGGGCCATCTTCTTGGCTTTCAGACAGCTACTTTCTTGATGTGTGTGTCCTCACATGCCAGGGGGTAAGTGAGCTCTCCAGCGCCTCTCTTGTTTTTTTTTTTTTTAATTTTGGCCTCTTTTATTGCTTTTTTTATTTATTTATTTTTATCCATCTTTATTTTTTGGCCTGTGTGGGCCTCCCATCGCAGTGACCTCTCTCGTTGCAGAGCACCAGCTCTGGGAGCATGCGCTCCAGAGTGCTGGCTCATAATTGGACACACCGGTCTAGCTGCTCTGCAGCACCTGGGATCTTCCCGGGCTGGGTATTGAACCAGTGACCCTTGCATGGCAAGGCAGACTCTTTACCCACTGGACCACTAGGGAAGCCCCAGTGCCTCTTTTTTTAAGGATGCTAATCCTATCATGACCCCACCTTTATGATCTAATTTAACTTTAATGCCTTCTTTAGTCCAAATGTATTCACATGGTAGCCCTAAAGGCTTCCCTGTATAAATCTGGTGCCTAGTGTAAACAATTCAATCTATAGCAGGTATTTTTACAAAAAACCAAGACACATGTTACCTAATACAGTAATGTCATGAGGATACTCAGGAAACAGATAAGAATTAGATGTGTTCTATGAAAGTATTGCAAAGATATTTGTATAAAGAAGCAATATAAAGATGCACTACTCCGAGGTGTCCTAGAAATGCAGCATGCTTGATTCTTGAGAAATTATAAATCAAGTTTCTCCTAAATGCCAATGCTGTCCTTAGCAATAATTTTAGACAAAGACACTTATTAGTGTTCCATCTAGATACCTTCAAATAACCTTCTCCATGTTTTATTTTTCTGTCCTCTAACTCAGTTGGCTTTTATTTCTAGGATTTTTTGCTGTCCTCAGATCACTGCCTTCAGCTCCTGGAGCTGGTTTACCAACACAGCAGAAAACCGAAGTGCCTGGGAGCTTATTTCTTCCGTTGGCCATTGACCCTATGTGAGACATGCAAAGATATGAAAGCCCAGGTTCCTTGCTTTGGTCAGGGTACCCCTAGGGGTTCATTTGTAACTTCAAGTTTCCCTGAGGGATTAGGATGGAGCTACCCTTATTTGTCTCCCCAACCTTCCTTGTCCAGATTCTCTCAACACTACCAGTCTCCCCTGGGAGCACCTCCTTAACAAATCCCCTGCACACAAATACTCATCATCTGGGGAACGTAAACTGAGACAGCACTTGAGACAACGTCTATTACATTATCAAAAGGATAAAAAAGGATAATCAGTAGAATGTGACCATCTTTTATATTGATATACTTCTAGCTGACTTTCTTTTAGCAGTTCAAGCTCAGTCCCTCATGCTTTGGTCACTGTCTCATTCAGAACTTTTTTCTTTTTTTCTGGCCTTACACTTTGCTTAACCTATCTGAGACAGGCAGTTTCACCCAATTTCCAAACATCCCTGTTATCCTTAATGAACTCCAAAGCACAGTTGTCAGGACTGATGGAAATATAATTGGGAAGGTGGGAAGCATCAGGCTGTAGTGTCTGACTGACTGGTAACAGAGACTTGAAGAGCACAAGTGAACTGCAACACCAACTTAAAGAGGATTCCATGAATCCAAGGAAACGACCAGAGGTTGGCAGCCGGCGGTGGCAAAAAGAGCTAGAGGGAGCATGAGGGAGGAAACAAGCATCCTCACTCCCTGTCCAGTGGGCACACTATGATCTCTGGGATGGCTCCCCCTCTTCTTTATCAGCAGTTGTATTAAGAACTCAGAGGCCTGACTGCCATTTTCCTCAGCTTTTGGTGAGCTGGAAACTGAATAGTATGTGCCTGTGTTTTTCTCAAAGAAGAATGTTCTCAAGAGAGAACTGGTTTATAGCTGAGAAGGAGAGACGATGCAACCAAGCGGTCGGTGACTGGGGCTAGGGAGAATCATAGGGGTAGTACTTCAAAAAATTTAACAAAATCCTTATGAATAGGGATTTCCCTGGTGGCCTAGTGGTTAAAAATCCCCCTTGCAATGCATGGGATGCAGGTTTAGTCCCTGGTCAGGGCAATAAGATCCACAGGCTGTGGGGCAACTAAGCTTGTATGTGGCCACTACTGAAACTGCACGCCAGAACAAAACAGCCCACATGCCATAACTAAGACTCAATCCAGCTAAATATGTACATATATCAAAATTTCTATGAATATACAAGCTCACCACACTGTGTTTCATCCTGACCAATCCATGGATGTGCCATTCATGAAATTAATCAAACAACTCTGTCCCGTGACATTCACTGTCAGCGCTCCTGTCATGACCTTCTTTCCCTCTCAGTGGAAATTCTCCCAGGGGGCCATCCTGCATCTTGAACTCTGTCTACCCTTGGTCTTCCTGGTACCTTCTTAGATGTTCCTCACCCTCTCTGGCCAATCACTTGTCTCCCTGGATTTTTCTTCTTCGGTGTTCCCATCGACACTGATATTGTTAAGGCCTTCCATTCTATGTATTTTCTTTTGCTGTTCCTATATATTACAACCAATTTCCAAACATCCCTGTTATCCTTAATCCAAGTTGTCAGGACTGATGGAAATATAATTGGGAAGGTGGGAAGCATCAGGCTGTAGTGTCTGACTGACTGGTAACAGAGACTTGAAGAGCACAAGTGAACTGCAACACCAACTTAAAGAGGATTCCATGAATCCAAGGAAACGACCAGAGGTTGGCAGCCGGCGGTGGCAAAAAGAGCTAGAGGGAGCATGAGGGAGGAAACAAGCATCCTCACTCCCTGTCCAGTGGGCACACTATGATCTCTGGGATGGCTCCCCCTCTTCTTTATCAGCAGTTGTATTAAGAACTCAGAGGCCTGACTGCCATTTTCCTCAGCTTTTGGTGAGCTGGAAACTGAATAGTATGTGCCTGTGTTTTTCTCAAAGAAGAATGTTCTCAAGAGAGAACTGGTTTATAGCTGAGAAGGAGAGACGATGCAACCAAGCGGTCGGTGACTGGGGCTAGGGAGAATCATAGGGGTAGTACTTCAAAAAATTTAACAAAATCCTTATGAATAGGGATTTCCCTGGTGGCCTAGTGGTTAAAATCCCCTTGCAATGCATGGGATGCAGGTTTAGTCCCTGGTCAGGGCAATAAGATCCACAGGCTGTGGGGCAACTAAGCTTGTATGTGGCCACTACTGAAACTGCACGCCAGAACAAAACAGCCCACATGCCATAACTAAGACTCAATCCAGCTAAATATGTACATATATCAAAATTTCTATGAATATACAAGCTCACCACACTGTGTTTCATCCTGACCAATCCATGGATGTGCCATTCATGAAATTAATCAAACAACTCTGTCCCGTGACATTCACTGTCAGCGCTCCTGTCATGACCTTCTTTCCCTCTCAGTGGAAATTCTCCCAGGGGGCCATCCTGCATCTTGAACTCTGTCTACCCTTGGTCTTCCTGGTACCTTCTTAGATGTTCCTCACCCTCTCTGGCCAATCACTTGTCTCCCTGGATTTTTCTTCTTCGGTGTTCCCATCGACACTGATATTGTTAAGGCCTTCCATTCTATGTATTTTCTTTTGCTGTTCCTATATATTACAACCAAGATTTCAAAAGTATTTTATCAAATTACAAGGAATAATATGGAAGTATTTTTCTTTTTTAAATCTAAAAATTCCATTATGAGTGCAAATTGATGGATTATCTTGCCATTGCCATTGCCTGAGACCTGAGTGAATATGACATACAATCAAGAAATAATAATTCAGACATTATTCCATTGACAAAATGCTTTAAAATCTCATTTAAAATTCCATAAATGGGAACATCATATCTGCCTCATCATGGAGAGAACTATGAAAACATTTTATTTGTGTGTGTTAATTGAAAGAATATTACTTATTATTTCATAAACTATATAAACCATCCAAATTGCCTTTGCACAAGGAGAACACAGCTTTGAGAAAAAATTACATTTCTGATTCAGTCCCGACTACTTAGCCAGATATGACTTATGTAACTTGCAAGGATAGCTTTCCTTCCCCCTTAACAGAGAAGTCATTTCAGTACAGAAATTTATAAAATCTCTAATACATTTATTTTCTGTGAATCTCTCTGAGGTACATTAAAGAAAAGGGCATTCTCAAATCTTCCACCTTAGAATGAAATACAAGTGCCAAAACTATCTCTAGGAAATCTGGACTTAAAAGTTCTGAAAGCTGAGAAATGTCTGTTATTTCTGAGCACTTAGTCAAAGGGAAAAAAAACATTCTAAATTATTTCATTACTCACCAAGTTAGCACTTCCAGGAATGCAGGAAACCCAGTCTGTGCAGTGGCCATGCCACATTCCTAGAAGCAGGTGGTGTGTTTTCTGAATTTATCCAGTTATAGTATATAACCCAGAAATGTGACTTTTTAAAGCCTGTCTTAGAACAGAGTTATTCATAATAGGAATGTATTTTCTTTCTTTCTGGTCTTTAATTAATCATTGGATTTAATATACTATCTCTGATTTTTAAAATTTGCTTTATTTTCTTCATGCATATCACAAATCCAACCAACCCTCAACCAGCTGTTTCAATTCTCTTCTGGTACTTTCAGCTGTATCTGGTAGACCATCAGATTCACTGGCCCAAGTAAGACTCTCTTGGAACTTCTGCCCACAGGCCTCTTGGAATAGCTGTCCTCCTTTGCGTTAGTCTCACTGTGAGATAGCTCATCTCTCATACACCAGAGATTTCTTTTACTTCTTCCTGCTTTGAAGTGCTTCTTTCTAGATTTAACCCTCTGATCGCTTACTTTCCTGTTTTGGTGAGCATAGTTTCAGTTTCTTAAGAAATGGTGCATCAAGGTTAACTGAGAACTTGCATGCCTAAAATGTATTCAGTCTTTGAAGTTAACTGATATTTTTGACTATATATAGAATCCTACATTGGAAAACATTTCCCTCTGAAATTTGAAAGCATTTTGCTGTTGTCTCCTGGATTTTCAGGGTTAAAGCTATGAAGAACAAAGCATTTTCAGTCTCTGAAGAGCATATAATTTGTTTATTTTCTCTAGAATCTTACAGAGTCTTCAATGCTTTTTACTCAATGGTCTAAAATGTTATGACCTGCTTTGGTATGAGTTTGTTTGGGCCCTCTCAATCTAGAAATAATTTAAGTACTAAGAATTGTTCTTCAATGATTTTACTGATAACATCTCTTGTACATTCCTTATTTTCTCTTTCTTCAGTTCTTATTTTTCCATTCATCTTTTTTTTTCTCTACATCTAGGATATTTCTGCAACTTTAACTTTTAAAACTTCTTTTAAGACTTTTATTCATCTCAGATTTTAAATTTAAGGAACTCTTTTATTTTCTGGCCCTTTTAAAAACATTACTTGAGGGGCAGGATGGGGAGGGAGGTGGACGGATATTTAAGTGGGAGGAGACATGGGTGACCTTTGGCTGATTCATGTTTATGTTTGGTAGAAACCAACACAATACTGTAGAGGAGTTATCCTTCAATTAAAAATGAATAATTTTTTTTAAAAAGTAGTTGATCCTACACTATGGATTCAACATCTCTGATTTTCATCAAGATCTTTTCTTTGTTTCAGCATAGTTCTGTTCCCTTCCAGTTTCTTTATTTGTTATTGGTCCCTTTCTTCTTTTTTATCTTTACTTTCTTTTGGATATTTTTCCTTCATTAAAAATAATTTAAAGAGGTCTCTTCGTTTAATTCTCTTCTGGTACTTTCAGCTGTATCTGGTAGACCATCAGATTCACTGGCCCAAGTAAGACTCTCTTGGAACTTCTGCCCACAGGCCTCTTGGAATAGCTGTCCTCCTTTGCGTTAGTCTCACTGTGAGATAGCTCATCTCTCATACACCAGAGATTTCTTTTACTTCTTCCTGCTTTGAAGTGCTTCTTTCTAGATTTAACCCTCTGATCGCTTACTTTCCTGTTTTGGTGAGCATAGTTTCAGTTTCTTAAGAAATGGTGCATCAAGGTTAACTGAGAACTTGCATGCCTAAAATGTATTCAGTCTTTGAAGTTAACTGATATTTTTGACTATATATAGAATCCTACATTGGAAAACATTTCCCTCTGAAATTTGAAAGCATTTTGCTGTTGTCTCCTGGATTTTCAGGGTTAAAGCTATGAAGAACAAAGCATTTTCAGTCTCTGAAGAGCATATAATTTGTTTATTTTCTCTAGAATCTTACAGAGTCTTCAATGCTTTTTACTCAATGGTCTAAAATGTTATGACCTGCTTTGGTATGAGTTTGTTTGGGCCCTCTCAATCTAGAAATAATTTAAGTACTAAGAATTGTTCTTCAATGATTTTACTGATAACATCTCTTGTACATTCCTTATTTTCTCTTTCTTCAGTTCTTATTTTTCCATTCATCTTTTTTTTTCTCTACATCTAGGATATTTCTGCAACTTTAACTTTTAAAACTTCTTTTAAGACTTTTATTCATCTCAGATTTTAAATTTAAGGAACTCTTTTATTTTCTGGCCCTTTTAAAAACATTACTTGAGGGGCAGGATGGGGAGGGAGGTGGACGGGATATTTAAGTGGGAGGAGACATGGGTGACCTTTGGCTGATTCATGTTTATGTTTGGTAGAAACCAACACAATACTGTAGAGGAGTTATCCTTCAATTAAAAATGAATAATTTTTTTTAAAAAGTAGTTGATCCTACACTATGGATTCAACATCTCTGATTTTCATCAAGATCTTTTCTTTGTTTCAGCATAGTTCTGTTCCCTTCCAGTTTCTTTATTTGTTATTGGTCCCTTTCTTCTTTTTTATCTTTACTTTTTCTTTTGGATACTTTTCTTCTAAATTCTGTATTTATATTTAAGAGGAGGCTTAAGAATAGGGGCTTTAAGACATGAAGATATGAAAAGGCTTGCAAATTGAGACCTTTGCTACAGACAGGCTCGGGTAGATCATTTTTATTTTTTATTTTTTTAGGAAGCTAAATGTTAGTATGTTTCTTTAGACTGGTCATAGTCCTCTAAGAAGAATATTCCAATTGTGTCCCTGGAGGGCTGCCAGCAATCTAAAGCCTTAGAAGAAAGGCAGTTTTCAATCAGCAGTGGGCTGGAGCTGCTAAGAGCTCAATCAGGACTGACTATATGCATATCTTCCGCAACTTTACAATGAGGAATACCATGCTGATAGCTTGAAACTGAGCATGGTGGTGACATTTATATGACAGAAATCAGCAGATGCAACAAATCAAGTAGAGAGCTGATCGTTGAACATACACCGGCACACTGCTGGTCTTAGTATTTAATATTTAGTATTTCGGCTGGTTCCACTGTTTTCAGTCCAGTCCACCAGTGTAGAGATGCTCTATTCAACTACTCAAAAGAACAAATTTCAGTTTTACAGAGATATGGGAGAGAAAGAGGCAGGATTATGCTGAATGAAACAAGAGATCTTGGGACACAATGCTTATTAAACAGACTTCCAAAGTTCTAAATCCAGTCTTCACCTTCACTTTCATAGGTACTTGATGCTTCTAATTTCTGATGTTTCAGAGGATTCCCTGAAATGAATCAGGATTTTTTCTTGACTGCTGCTTCTGTGGGTTTAATTTTTTTGGTTTCTTGATGCTTTTCTATTTTTTTGATGTTTCCAGGTGGACGGGATATTTAAGTGGGAGGAGACATGGGTGACCTATGGCTGATTCATGTTTATGTTTGGTAGACACCAACACAATACTGTAGAGGAGTTATCCTTCAATTAAAAATGAATAATTTTTTTTAAAAAGTAGTTGATCCTACACTATGGATTCAACATCTCTGATTTTCATCAAGATCTTTTCTTTGTTTCAGCATAGTTCTGTTCCCTTCCAGTTTCTTTATTTGTTATTGGTCCCTTTCTTCTTTTTTATCTTTACTTTTTCTTTTGGATACTTTTCTTCTAAATTCTGTATTTATATTTAAGAGGAGGCTTAAGAATAGGGGCTTTAAGACATGAAGATATGAAATGGCTTGCAAATTGAGACCTTTGCTACAGACAGGCTCGGGTAGATCATTTTTATTTTTTATTTTTTTAGGAAGCTAAATGTTAGTATGTTTCTTTAGACTGGTCATAGTCCTCTAAGAAGAATATTCCAATTGTGTCCCTGGAGGGCTGCCAGCAATCTAAAGCCTTAGAAGAAAGGCAGTTTTCAATCAGCAGTGGGCTGGAGCTGCTAAGAGCTCAATCAGGACTGACTATATGCATATCTTCCGCAACTTTACAATGAGGAATACCATGCTGATAGCTTGAAACTGAGCATGGTGGTGACATTTATATGACAGAAATCAGCAGATGCAACAAATCAAGTAGAGAGCTGATCGTTGAACATACACCGGCACACTGCTGGTCTTAGTATTTAATATTTAGTATTTCGGCTGGTTCCACTGTTTTCAGTCCAGTCCACCAGTGTAGAGATGCTCTATTCAACTACTCAAAAGAACAAATTTCAGTTTTACAGAGATATGGGAGAGAAAGAGGCAGGATTATGCTGAATGAAACAAGAGATCTTGGGACACAATGCTTATTAAACAGACTTCCAAAGTTCTAAATCCAGTCTTCACCTTCACTTTCATAGGTACTTGATGCTTCTAATTTCTGATGTTTCAGAGGATTCCCTGAAATGAATCAGGATTTTTTCTTGACTGCTGCTTCTGTGGGTTTAGGATTTGCTTCTCTTGGTTACGCCATCACTTACTTACACGCATCTATGTGCTATTTATTTTCCAAAATTAAGTTGCTATTATTTCTGTCCCCTTCTTTTTGTGTAGTAGTTTTTGCCTTTAAAATATTTTTAGGGTGATTTTAGGACTGGGAAGCATATGAAAATATAGCCACATATGTTGCTATCGACATTTGAGTATTTTTTAATTAAACAACCAGAGTTAAAGTACGACAGCTTCCAACGTGACCTTATTTGGCAAACTGGGGTTTTGCAGATGCAGTCAAGACAAGATTAGGTCATACTGGATTAGAGTGGGCTCTTATTCAGTGACTAGTATTCTTACAAGAGGAGAAGAACTGGGAGATAAAGATGCAAGGAAAACACTCAAGTAACAATGAAGAAGAATGGAAACCAAGGAATATAAGCCAAGGAATGCCAAGGATTGCCAGCAACCACCAGATGCTACGAAAAGGAAAGGAAGAATGCTTCCTTGGATCCTTCAGAGGGAGCATGGCTCTGCCAACATCTTTATTTTTCACTTCTGGCCTCAAAAATTATGAGAGAATAAATTTCTATCGTTTACAGTCGCTCAGTTCCTGGTACTTTGTTAAGACCAGTTTAGTAAATTAACATAACCTCCAATGGTCGGCCCCCAGGGTTTGTGCTTTGTTCTTTCCTTGGAGTGAGTTAGGCAAAGAGGGAAAAGGAAGACAAGGCAATCCACACTCACATAACCCTGCCATCTTTAAGACTTGATCCAATATAAGGACCAGGAGGATATGATGTTTAGTTCCCTTCTTCTGCCTACACTGCCCAGTTATCTCAGGTATTCAAGAATCAGTGTTATAACTACATTTTAGTGCAAGGCCTCAGAAATATATGTTCACATCTACTTGTGTTTAAACACTGAAAAACTACAGGTGGCAGAGATATAATACCAGCATTTTGGTTTAAATATTTCACCCTTGAAATTTAGAGAGTTCAAACTTAGGTGGCAGAAAAGACCAATAATCTGAATGATTTCTTGAGCTAAGACAGTATTTGTATTATACTTTTTTTCTCAGAATCAGGTATATTATGAATATTTACATAGCCCTATTGATGAGTTTATTTGTTTACTTTTGGTAACAGTGATGGGAGGGTACAAGCTGTATCATCTGTGGTAAGTATAATAAGAACATTTACACAGTGATTACATCTAGAACCTAAGTTTCTGCTAAAGGAATTAAGTAAATATAGAGGTAGGTAGTTAAAAAAAAAAGAAAAGGAAAGAAAACAAGTTAGGATGAGACACGGACCTTTAAAACAAAAACAAGTTATAACCCCTTCCTATGCATATAATGAAAATGACTCCCTAATTTATATTTAATTAGTTAACTTAATTATATGCTTAGATCTAGTTTTTATCATATTCCCATGATAATACTCTTCTTGATAAAACAAAATAATTGTCATTTAAGTTAACATAATGAAAACATGTTATATAAATAAAGCATAAGCAGTCTCTATATAGTATTCACTATAAAAACTAGCAAAGCAGCTCTTAAGATTTCTAACTAGGAATACTTAAAAATTAAAAAAAGCACTGGGACTTCCTTGGTGGTCTGGTGGTTAAGAATCTGCTTTCCAATGCAAGGGACATGGGCTCAGTCCCTGAGAGGAGAAGTAAGATCCCACACACCACTCTGGAGCCTGCATGCCTCAACTAGAGAGAAGTCCCAACTGCACAGAGCCACGTACCAAAATTCAAGGAGCTTTCCTTGAGTGAGTTAGGCAAAGAGGGAAAAGGAAGACAAGGCAATCCACACTCACATAACCCTGCCATCTTTAAGACTTGATCCAATATAAGGACCAGGAGGATATGATGTTTAGTTCCCTTCTTCTGCCTACACTGCCCAGTTATCTCAGGTATTCAAGAATCAGTGTTATAACTACATTTTAGTGCAAGGCCTCAGAAATATATGTTCACATCTACTTGTGTTTAAACACTGAAAACTACAGGTGGCAGAGATATAATACCAGCATTTTGGTTTAAATATTTCACCCTTGAAATTTAGAGAGTTCAAACTTAGGTGGCAGAAAAGACCAATAATCTGAATGATTTCTTGAGCTAAGACAGTATTTGTATTATACTTTTTTTCTCAGAATCAGGTATATTATGAATATTTACATAGCCCTATTGATGAGTTTATTTGTTTACTTTTGGTAACAGTGATGGGAGGGTACAAGCTGTATCATCTGTGGTAAGTATAATAAGAACATTTACACAGTGATTACATCTAGAACCTAAGTTTCTGCTAAAGGAATTAAGTAAATATAGAGGTAGGTAGTTAAAAAAAAAAGAAAAGGAAAGAAAACAAGTTAGGATGAGACACGGACCTTTAAAACAAAAACAAGTTATAACCCCTTCCTATGCATATAATGAAAATGACTCCCTAATTTATATTTAATTAGTTAACTTAATTATATGCTTAGATCTAGTTTTTATCATATTCCCATGATAATACTCTTCTTGATAAAACAAAGTAATTGTCATTTAAGTTAACATAATGAAAACATGTTATATAAATAAAGCATAAGCAGTCTCTATATAGTATTCACTATAAAAACTAGCAAAGCAGCTCTTAAGATTTCTAACTAGGAATACTTAAAAATTAAAAAAAGCACTGGGACTTCCTTGGTGGTCTGGTGGTTAAGAATCTGCTTTCCAATGCAAGGGACATGGGCTCAGTCCCTGAGAGGAGAAGTAAGATCCCACACACCACTCTGGAGCCTGCATGCCTCAACTAGAGAGAAGTCCCCAAGCTGCAACAGAGCCACAGTACACGCCGCAAAGATTTCAAGGCCACAGCAAAACCTGGCAGACACTCCCCCAAATTTTAAAATACCTCAAAAGCATGAAAAGGCTAAATATCACAAATCACAAATTATATAATGTCCAATATTTTCATCTCTTCCACTCAAGTTAGAACTGCGTTACAATATTATCAAGGATCGAATAGGAGCTTTGTGGAAACTGAGAACATGGTTTAGCTGGAGTGAACCACTGACTGGGCCTTGAAAATGGGTGAATAAACTGCTAACTATAAACTATAAGATATTATTACAAAATACTACATTTGGCATAAATATTATACTCAAAGCTCCTTCATAATCATGCCAATTAACTATTCATTTTGTATTAACTACTCAGAAATCTATAAGGCAAAAATGGCTGAATAAATACAATCCAAAACCTCATTATAAAAGCTACTACTATCCATATGTTTAACTGTTTTAACATTTTTGCTCACTAGTTCCATTTGCAACATATGACCCATAAAGTAAATATCCATTTAACATGATTAAGACATTATTAAGCTCTAAGTTTCTTTTAAAAAATCTTTAAATACATTTTCAGAAAGTATTATAAGGATAAGAAGATACAATAAAATTCAAATAAAATTACAGTGATTTATTAGTCTTCTCTAGCTTCAGATACTCTTTCAAATTTTGTTTAATGAACCATACTGTAAAGGGTTTAAAAATGTGAAAAATACATTCAAGTGGAGAGGTAAATATATTTCAGATAACGTGAGTGCTGTGTCCTCACAAAAATCTTCCAGACATGTCTGGAAATGCTTAGATCTAGTTTTATCATATTCCCATGATAATACTCTTCTTGATAAAACAAAATAATTGTCATTTAAGTTAACATAATGAAAACATGTTATATAAATAAAGCATAAGCAGTCTCTATATAGTATTCACTATAAAAACTAGCAAAGCAGCTCTTAAGATTTCTAACTAGGAATACTTAAAAATTAAAAAAAGCACTGGGACTTCCTTGGTGGTCTGGTGGTTAAGAATCTGCTTTCCAATGCAAGGGACATGGGCTCAGTCCCTGAGAGGAGAAGTAAGATCCCACACACCACTCTGGAGCCTGCATGCCTCAACTAGAGAGAAGTCCCCAAGCTGCAACAGAGCCACAGTACACGCCGCAAAGATTTCAAGGCCACAGCAAAAACCTGGCAGACACTCCCCCAAATTTTAAAATACCTCAAAAGCATGAAAAGGCTAAATATCACAAATCACAAATTATATAATGTCCAATATTTTCATCTCTTCCACTCAAGTTAGAACTGCGTTACAATATTATCAAGGATCGAATAGGAGCTTTGTGGAAACTGAGAACATGGTTTAGCTGGAGTGAACCACTGACTGGGCCTTGAAAATGGGTGAATAAACTGCTAACTATAAACTATAAGATATTATTACAAAATACTACATTTGGCATAAATATTATACTTAAAGCTCCTTCATAATCATGCCAATTAACTATTCATTTTGTATTAACTACTCAGAAATCTATAAGGCAAAAATGGCTGAATAAATACAATCCAAAACCTCATTATAAAAGCTACTACTATCCATATGTTTAACTGTTTTAACATTTTTGCTCACTAGTTCCATTTGCAACATATGACCCATAAAGTAAATATCCATTTAACATGATTAAGACATTATTAAGCTCTAAGTTTCTTTTAAAAAATCTTTAAATACATTTTCAGAAAGTATTATAAGGATAAGAAGATACAATAAAATTCAAATAAAATTACAGTGATTTATTAGTCTTCTCTAGCTTCAGATACTCTTTCAAATTTTGTTTAATGAACCATACTGTAAAGGGTTTAAAAATGTGAAAAATACATTCAAGTGGAGAGGTAAATATATTTCAGATAACGTGAGTGCTGTGTCCTTACAAAAATCTTCCAGACATGTCTGAGAACAGAAAAGCACTCAAGTTGCCTAGTCTACCTTCACTAAGGGCTATCTTTTTGGCAGAGTATTTCAACTATTTCACATGGTGGTCACTGGAATGTAACATAAGTGGTTTAAGTAGTAACTAAAGAATATTATACCTGCCTGTAGAAGCAGGTCTTCAAACAACTAGAAACGTATATTCTTGATCAAAGGGAATTTATTTCCACCAGTGGTAAGTGTGCTGTCAAGAGGGCTCAGCTATCAGCCCATCCAGGGAATGTCTCAGTTGAAGACAGAAAGAGAGCCACCTTGCCCAAGGTCTAGCCCCTCAGCCATACCCTATGTCTGATCCACACAGAGGTGAAAGGTAGGTCTGCTCTGAAGGATCGTCCCAGTCTCAGAGCTCCCCCACATCAGGCTGAGGCTACTGGTGAGACTGTGCCTCCATCCAACCTCTGTCACAGTCCGTTCTTGGTCTCCCTCTCCTTCTGTCACTGAGTTCAAGCTTGCTCTTCTGGCCACACAACAGGCCAGTGAATCCGAGAGATGAGGTGCTGAGGCAAAGAAAACAAATTTATTTGGGAAAACAGATGACCTAAAAGAGGGCAGGCGAGTGCCTGAGAAATCACCATCTTATTGAGGTCTGGATGCCAGGGTTTTTTTTAAAGATCAGAGATGGGGGAAAGTGTGCAAGCAAAGTAAAAAGGCCATTAATCTTGCAAACATCTCCTACAATGGCAAGCCTCGGGCAGAGAATGTATTAATTCCTCCCTTCATGTCATCCACAGGTGTGCAGAGTTCTGAACAAAGGCACTCTAACAGTCTGGCAGAGGGGCAGGGTCGAGGCAAGCCATTAAGTATGATCAGAATGCAAAAAGTAAAAGACATTTAACATGATTAAAAAATTATTAAGCTCTAAGTTTCTTTTAAAAAATCTTTAAATACATTTTCAGAAAGTATTATAAGGATAAGAAGATACAATAAAATTCAAATAAAATTACAGTGATTTATTAGTCTTCTCTAGCTTCAGATACTCTTTCAAATTTTGTTTAATGAACCATACTGTAAAGGGTTTAAAAATGTGAAAAATACATTCAAGTGGAGAGGTAAATATATTTCAGATAACGTGAGTGCTGTGTCCTTACAAAAATCTTCCAGACATGTCTGAGAACAGAAAAGCACTCAAGTTGCCTAGTCTACCTTCACTAAGGGCTATCTTTTTGGCAGAGTATTTCAACTATTTCACATGGTGGTCACTGGAATGTAACATAAGTGGTTTAAGTAGTAACTAAAGAATATTATACCTGCCTGTAGAAGCAGGTCTTCAAACAACTAGAAACGTATATTCTTGATCAAAGGGAATTTATTTCCACCAGTGGTAAGTGTGCTGTCAAGAGGGCTCAGCTATCAGCCCATCCAGGGAATGTCTCAGTTGAAGACAGAAAGAGAGCCACCTTGCCCAAGGTCTAGCCCCTCAGCCATATCCTATGTCTGATCCACACAGAGGTGAAAGGTAGGTCTGCTCTGAAGGATCGTCCCAGTCTCAGAGCTCCCCCACATCAGGCTGAGGCTACTGGTGAGACTGTGCCTCCATCCAACCTCTGTCACAGTCCGTTCTTGGTCTCCCCCTCTCCTTCTGTCACTGAGTTCAAGCTTGCTCTTCTGGCCACACAACAGGCCAGTGAATCCGAGAGATGAGGTGCTGAGGCAAAGAAAACAAATTTATTTGGAAAGCAGATGACCTAAAAGATGGCAGGCGAGTGCCTCAGAAATCACCATCTTATTGAGGTCTGGATGCCAGGGTTTTTTTTAAAGATCAGAGATGGGGGAAAGTGTGCAAGCAAAGTAAAAAGGCCATTAATCTTGCAAACATCTCCTACAATGGCAAGCCTCGGGCAGAGAATGTATTAATTCCTCCCTTCATGTCATCCACAGGTGGGCAGAGTTCTGAACAAAGGCACTCTAACAGTCTGGCAGAGGGGCAGGGTCCTCGAGGCAAGCCATTAAGTATGATCAGAATAATAAAAGCAGCAGAAAGCAAGTAAAAGAAACAGTTTGCAACATGGAGTCAGAATTGGTTTCCTCCCTGCAACACTTCCATATGTGTCCCTCAAAAAAATACTCTTCTGAGTCTTCTGTGTTTTAGTTTCATTGCCTCAACAATTTTGCACATGACACCAATTCTGGAAATCATTCATTTTTTCTATGTCAGCATATTTTGTCATTTCACTGATGCAGTGCACTCAGTGGTGCATTAATTCTCATTTCTTTCCTGAGTTCTAAAGTAGATATTATACCTTTCAACTGGTGCTGGTTAAATAACTCATGAAAGAACCATAAGATGGAACTCTATATAGCCATTAAAAAGTACGAAGAAGTTTTATTTGTCATATGTAGAACAATTTCCAAGACATATATGTATGTCTTAAATGTATGTATTCAAGATTCTAGTCAGTATACAATTAATCCAATGTGTCTGTGGAAATATGTATCCAATTAAATATATATTAAGTTAGGCATATTATTATAAATTACGTATTTCACATTTATACTATACACTGGATTCATACACACGTCTATAAATACACACATACATTTTTCCCTGACATTACAATGGATTTTCTTAAAGAAAAGAAATTTGGTATTTTCAGTTATATGAAAAGTTTTATTTTGGCATATGCTACATCAATGAAAATGTAAGAATTAGCTTCTAATATGTGCCTAATACTATATCTCATATTATTAAGACTCTAATGTTATAATTTTCTTTATTTTAGCATAAATATTTATTTTACTTTAACGGAAAATCAAACAAGAAACAAAGAAGTGAAGAACACTTTTATATCTCACTTTGTCTTAAGCAAGTAATTGTCTGTGTATGCTTCTTGACTGGAATATTCTTTTTTTTCTTATTTTTTATTTATTTATCTTTTTGGGGCGTGGAGTGGAGGGAGGGGGATGGGCGGGGCACTTCCATTGGTCTTTCATTTCTCTATTTTCATCTGTCTTTGTTCTTTGGCTCCTGTGGGCCTCCCATAGCGGTGGCCTCTGTCGTCGCAGAGCGCCGGCTCTGGGAGCATGCGCACCAGAGCTCCGGCTTGGTAATTGGACACATTGGTCCAGCCGCTCTGCGGCACGCGGGATCCTCCCAGGCCAGGGATCGAACCAGCGTCCCCTGCACTGCAAGGTGGTGTCCTCACCCACTGGACCACCAGGGGAAGCCCTGGAATATTCTTGATATAAATGTCTTCAAAAATCTACATTTTTACTCATGCTTAGAACAGATACTGAGTATGAAAATGCATATATTTAAAGACGCCAAAATACTTTGCTTGTCAAATATTTTTATTTTTTTATTGTAAAAATTATGGGGGAAAGAACTGTTTATTTTCTCCTGGATTAATCTGAACCACCTTAAGACATAAGGTTGGCACCTATAAAAATAGCTTCAAGACAAATATTTGCATTCCACTATTCCATATGGGCATCCTCAGGAGATGTGACATTTGGCTTTTGGCTCTCGAACCAACATGAGATAAACATGACTTTTAAAAATTAGCCTGTGTTGCTGACTGTTATTTCTTCTGGATAAAAGCACAGACAAATTAAGGAGATCTCCAAGGAGATATTTCAATTGCAAACTAAGACAACATATAAGAAAATAAATTATGGGTCTTTTTAGAATGTAAAGTTTCTTCATTTTATCACATCTTTATTTTTCCTGTTATAGCCTTTGACTTTTTAAATTTCATTTTAAGGACATAAAATGGAGCTAGAAAGCTATTCTCACATTCTAGAGAAGAGGACATTTAATGAACACTGAGAGGTATAAAAATAGAAACCTGTGTTCAACTGCCTTTCCTCTCCAGAACTGAATATTTTCAAAGTGATTTAATGTCTCTCTCCCCAGCTAGAGCATGGACTTTATAAGGACAGACACCAAGTCCATCTCATTCTACTTTTATAGAGAAGCACTCAGTAGAGTGACTGGCACCTAACAAGAATTCAATAAACAGTTTCTGAAAGGACGAATGAATCAATGCACGGATGGACTACATAATGACATATAGCACGGTGCAACCTTTTCTTTATGAGGAACCAGAAGTTTGCTTTGATGAAAACAATCTAACCAGAAATCCTAAAACCTGTGATCAGTTTCTGACTCTATCTACTCTCAATATTTCAAAATTTTCATAATATTTCCTATGTTTCATAAGAAAATAAATAATCTAAAAGGGGACTGTCCTTTCAATTTTTAGATTAAATCTATGTGTAATTATGATCTGTTTGAAAAATAAAATAAATGTGAGGCTACGGTCCTATTTTACCTATTTTTGTTCATTTGTTGAACTACCATGTGAACAGCAATGTAGGAACTCTCACTAGAATGTCCATCTTATAACTTTGGTGAAAGTGAAAACTAAATCTCAAGCATAAATGG
Source organism: Tragulus kanchil (assembly GCA_022376925.1). Classification (NCBI taxonomy): domain Eukaryota; kingdom Metazoa; phylum Chordata; class Mammalia; order Artiodactyla; family Tragulidae; genus Tragulus; species Tragulus kanchil. Next base: position 97,652,045 of record JAIOJX010000030.1, read on the forward strand.
ATTTATTTTACACAGTTTTCTTATTCACCCCCAGAAACAGCTTCACTATGCTAATAAGCTAACCCAAAAGCTAATCTACCACCAATTCCTTTCACGTTTCCCTCAACTTCATGCCTGTGCACCTAACTGCCTCTACCTGAATTTCCTCCATGCATCACATACAGACCTAAGATTTACAGATCTAAAAAGGGAACCTTCCCTTTCTCACTTCAATTTATGTTTGAATCACAAATAAAAAGAAAACACGCAAGGTCATGAGACAGGAGAACAGAAACAATTAAATGCCACATGTGTCTTTCATCTGAGACAACACAGGGTTTCTGCTCCTGACTGTGCCCACATGTAAGGTACCTCTAGCTGAAACTTCCTTCCCTTTTTTTACGTTCCCCATCTCTTAACTGAGATTTTAGTAATTAAAGAGCAGGAGGAGGGGCTTCCCTGGTGGTCAAGTGGGTGAAGAGTCTGCCTTGCACTGCAAGGGGTACCAGTTCAATTCCTGGCCAGGGAAGATCCCACGTGCAGCGGAGCAACTCGACTGGTGTGTCCAATTACGAGCCAGTGCTCTGGAGCGCATGTACCCAGAGCCAATGTTCTGCAACAAGAGAGGGCACTGCAATGGGAGGCCCACACAAGCCAAAGAATAAAGATGGATGAAAAATAAACGATGACTTAAGAGACAAAAAAACAAACAAACAAAAACTATGATTTCTAGAAAACAGACTTTGGAAAAAAAAAAGAGGAAGAGGAGGAAAAGTAGCGAGTTAAAGCTACTGCTGTCACATGGTGGAGGCACTGGGGCTGGGGAAGGTCCTGCTGCCACTGTCCTAAAGAGGAGCTTACTCTCTAATTTTTATGACATTTCTGGAGGGCTTTCTTGCCTCTGGAGTTCTCTTTACCTCAAGTGTTACTGACAACTCAACATTGTTCTATTTAACATATTCCAAGGAAAGACAATGCAACTCCAATTTCAAACCTATATCAAGCAATTCAGGGCAATTTTCAAACTTTTTAGAACACACCCGCAAATAACAAACAGGTTTCACTTCGTAGCCATTAGACATATCCGTGTCAAATACATATTCTGAAACAAGGCTTCACAAAACAATATTTCCTATAGACAATAAAAAGATATGTTGATTTTATCTAGTATTAAAGCAAAACAGTGGCTGCATCAATTAAATCACAATCACTCAAGGTAAGACTCAGGAATCAAGCTGTCCTGTGGGGTTTTTTTTGGTATTTCCTCCCAGGTGATACCCATCTGAGAAATCAAAGGTAACTTTGGGAATTTTCACTCCAAAGGGTTTTCAGGTGATCCCCTCCAACTTTTGAGAAATGTGGTCTTATCATTCCATGAGTTTGAGCAAACTCAGGGAGATAGTGAACAACTGGTAAGACTGGCATGTGCAGTCCGTGGGGTCGCAGAGTTAGACATGACTCAGCGAATAAACAACAACAAAATTTGTAAATAACGACAGTTATCTTTTCATTGTAAAATCACTGTATGCCTTAACTTTGTTTCTTGTTCTATTGTATTACCCAGAATTTTTAAAACAATGCTAAATGGTAATAGAAACAAACATCTAATTAAACAACAAAACTGGCCTTTACTGGTTGTGGAGCCGCGCAGAGAAGAACTCTAGTCTATACCTGAACGCCAAAGGCCCTCTGCAGTCTGTGCAGGTCCTGGGAACAAAAAAAACCACCACAGCAGCTCTGGCTCACTGCAGACCTGACCCCCTAGAGGCGAAACGAGAGACCTCAGATGAAGCCGCAAACGCTGCAATGCAGTGACCGTAACTGGAACTTGATCTACTCCTGAGGCTCGGAGCGACGCAGGGCGTGGTCTTGCGTGCCCTGCGTAAAGCTTGGCTGTCTGCTGGCCCAGATTTGCACAATCTGCCGGTGCATCTCCAAAGCCCTGATGGCCTAACACTAACAATTGATGGATGAGGCTTCAAAGAAAGAAATCAAGGACATCTTCATCCAGTGTCACCAGCGCTGATCCCTGTCACTGCTAATCCACAAACCTGGGAGACTATTTGCTACCAGAAATCCTACGGATAGCCCTTCACAAGGATCAATCCTCACCGTATTTAAAAAAAAAATGGTTATGGGATTTAAGGTTTAAAATATCATGTGACCTATACAATGGAGTATGTACTGCATTAAATTCACAATTTATAAACCAGATGATGTAAAGCAGGAATTGGCAAATTCTAGCCCATGGACCAAATCAGGTTCGCCACCTGTTTTGGGAAATAAAGTTGTATGGAGGTACAACCGCTCCCACTTTTTAACGGATTGTCTCTTGCTGATTTCCTTCTACAGTGACAGAGTTGAGCCATCTTGGCAGAGACGTTATGAACCACAAAGTTTTAGCTATACCTTACCTGACTTACAGAAAGTTTGCCTATCCACCTTGTGTAAAATAAGTATTTTAGTTTACGTAGGGTGGAATTGAGGTAAGACACAAAGAGGTTAGAAAAGAATCAGGCTGTAAATCTTAAATGGTTTTGAGTGTTAAGGGCTGGATTTTATCTGGGGGCAATAATGAACCATTTCCATGTAGGAGGGATGCTGTTTTTCTGATCAAATCTTCAGCTGGGTTCTGAAACTCTGAAAATAGAGCACATTAGGCAGGGATGAAATCAGGTCTTGTTCCTTGTGCATTTCGAGGCTTCAGTCGTTGATGTTGCCTGTGAATCCACTAAATGCACACGTAGCCTTTGCTTCTCTTTGACTATGAAACTGCTGGAATTTATAACCACCTTCCTATTTTTAGATTAAAGATGCCTGCCTGAGTCTCATCAGAGGATGTGGTAACTCTGGACTATATTCTGTGGATATTCTGGCTCCACCTAAAGGTGGCTTTCTTCTGTTCTCTAAGGAGAAGCCCTGTTGGGATCAACCATGCTTCCTGCCTGAATCTGCTGTGGTTTTAACAGTTCATAAAATAAGCAGCAAGCCCATTAAATTAAAGGTGATCAAGAAAACATTGGGGGGTGATGGTGGTGGGGAAGCTACTTTTATTTTTCAGTAGATAATGCTTAATTCATTCATTAAACTGACACAGTAAACATTTATGCTATTCATCTATCAAATATGTTTTGGTTTAAGTAAACATAGCAACCACAGAGTTCTTAAAGGCAACTTAGATTCCACACACTTGCTTCAAAGACAGCACTGAAACCCTGTTGTTGACCTTGAGAATGATTACTAAAGCCTTACTGTTCTGATGTTATAATTTAAAGCTGCTTTTCTTTATGTTTCTAAAAGGTATGATAAGAAAAATATGTTTGAGGCACAAGGTCTCAATTAATTATTTTAATGTTTTATTTTATTCACCAGGTGGGTTTTATTAACCAAGGTTAGAAAAAACAGATTTTCACAACATGTAGTATAGTAGGTAAATGTATAGAGCTTATAAATACAGGTCCGTATAAGGTTTATGAGAGTTTTATGAAAAGACTTCTAAAAGAAAAAAAAAAAATCCAAGCCTAAATTATGGTTAAATCTGCATTACAAAGTAAATAAAGGTGGTTCCTAAAAATAATGGTTATGTGTCAAAGTGAGATGTGAAGAATGCAGAAAGATTAATAAAACCAAGCAGGGCTCATTAATCAAACATCCCCAAGTGGAAGAAATGATTTTACTTGAATTTGCCTCTATATCACCAGTGATGGAATCTGCTTTTTTGTGAAGCAGCCAAAATGTCAATTTGATAAATAGGGCAATGCTTTCAAAAGTACCTACTCCATTTTTTCTAATATGTTGAATATACACAGTCAGATTTGAATTTTAAAAATCTAAATGCACACGTAGCCTTTGCTTCTCTTTGACTATGAAACTGCTGGAATTTATAACCACCTTCCTATTTTTAGATTAAAGATGCCTGCCTGAGTCTCATCAGAGGATGTGGTAACTCTGGACTATATTCTGTGGATATTCTGGCTCCACCTAAAGGTGGCTTTCTTCTGTTCTCTAAGGAGAAGCCCTGTTGGGATCAACCATGCTTCCTGCCTGAATCTGCTGTGATTTTAACAGTTCATAAAATAAGCAGCAAGCCCATTAAATTAAAGGTGATCAAGAAAACATTGGGGGGTGATGGTGGTGGGGAAGCTACTTTTATTTTTCAGTAGATAATGCTTAATTCATTCATTAAACTGACACAGTAAACATTTATGCTATTCATCTATCAAATATGTTTTGGTTTAAGTAAACATAGCAACCACAGAGTTCTTAAAGGCAACTTAGATTCCACACACTTGCTTCAAAGACAGCACTGAAACCCTGTTGTTGACCTTGAGAATGATTACTAAAGCCTTACTGTTCTGATGTTATAATTTAAAGCTGCTTTTCTTTATGTTTCTAAAAGGTATGATAAGAAAAATATGTTTGAGGCACAAGGTCTCAATTAATTATTTTAATGTTTTATTTTATTCACCAGGTGGGTTTTATTAACCAAGGTTAGAAAAAACAGATTTTCACAACATGTAGTATAGTAGGTAAATGTATAGAGCTTATAAATACAGGTCCGTATAAGGTTTATGAGAGTTTTATGAAAAGACTTCTAAAAGAAAAAAAAAAAATCCAAGCCTAAATTATGGTTAAATCTGCATTACAAAGTAAATAAAGGTGGTTCCTAAAAATAATGGTTATGTGTCAAAGTGAGATGTGAAGAATGCAGAAAGATTAATAAAACCAAGCAGGGCTCATTAATCAAACATCCCCAAGTGGAAGAAATGATTTTACTTGAATTTGCCTCTATATCACCAGTGATGGAATCTGCTTTTTTGTGAAGCAGCCAAAATGTCAATTTGATAAATAGGGCAATGCTTTCAAAAGTACCTACTCCATTTTTTCTAATATGTTGAATATACACAGTAGAACCAAGATTAATGATTATTTTAAAAAATCTAAATAAAGCTTTGATCACTTTGACTAATAAGATTTGATTCCCTATAATGAATTGACAAAATAAAATCTTTAAACTGATTCTCTGTGCAAAGTATTGAACATACAGGGAAATAAATACAACGTTGAATAATTTTAGTTTACCAAGATAACATCTCAGGTGAATTAAAACTACTATCTGTGACTATCATGTTTAGGGCTTGGAATAACAATTTACAAAAGATAATGTAATTACCTATATACTTTAGTTCTGATATGGAAATGCTTTAAGAATGATTAATCTTTCATTTATATGTCACATTTTCTCTTGAATCATTTGAAAAATATGATAAATATTTATGCCCAAGACCACAGGCAAACAAGTAAATCAAAAGAAATCTTACTTATAAAACAACTACTGAATAACTAGGTCTATTAAAGAGTATAAAAAACTACCACAAAGATAATTTGGGAATTTACTGCCAAATGAATGTGCATGCAGATGTCCGTGCTAAGTCACTTCAGTCACGTCTGACTCTTTGCGACCCTATGTTCTTATGAGCCACTGGGCTCCTCTGTCCATGCAATTCTCCAGACAAAGATACTGGAGTGGGTGGTCATGCCCTCCTCCAAGGGATCTTCCCAACCCAAAGACCAAACCTCTGTCTCCTGCATTGTAGGCAGCTTCTTTACCCACTGAGCCAAGTTATTTTGCTGTGCACGTGAAACATTATAAATCAACTGTATTCCAGGTTTTTTTTTTTTTTTTTTAAGTAGAGTGAAAAAAAGAGGAAGAAACAGTGAGAGATCTCCCTCTTACCTTTCACCATGTAAGGGGACACAAAGAAAAGGAAACAACTAAAAGCCAGGCTGAGAGTGCTAATCAGAAACCAAATCGTGATTACCTCCGGAACTATGAGAAGTGAATAAATTTCTGTTGCTTAATCTATCCTATCTGTGATTTCCTGTTGTAGCAGTCCAAATTAACTAAGACATACATGTTCATGTTTAAATAACTAAACAGTTCTTCAGTCTATGTCATGAAAAACAGCCATGCCTCCACATTGCTGCTCTCCCTTATCCCAATTCCCAGTTTCCAGAGCAGTGGTCCTTATCTAAGGAAAAGCAAGCCCCCACTCTCACCGCCCACTGGCTATCTGGTCATGTCTAGAGACATTTTTGGTTATCCCAAATGAGGGGAGAGAGGGTTGCTATTGACATCTAGTGGGCAGAGGCCAGTGATGTTTTCAAACATTTCACAACGCAAAGGACAGCACTGCATATAAAATAATGATCTGGTCCCAAATGTCAACCATGCCCAGGTTGAAGAACTCTCTGCCTTAGAGAAAATCACTTTTACTCTACAACTTTTTTCTTTTTTAATTTTGGCCTCTTTCATTTTTTAATTATTATTTATTTATTTATCCTTTCGCCTGTGTGGGCCTCCCACTGCAGTGGCCTCTCATTGCAGAGCACTGGCTCTGGAAGCATGAGCTCCAGAGCACTGACTCGTAAATGGACACACCGGTCCAGCTGCTTCGCGGCACATGGGATCTTCCCTGGCCAGGGATTGAACTAGTGCCCCTTGCACTGCAAGGTAGACTCTTCACCCACTGGACCACCAGGGAAGCCCTACTCTGCAACTTTTTAATGTGTATCTCCAAACCTCCAAATAATACAGTCATTTCTCTGCTTCTTGATTTTCTTTGAATAGTTTTATTGATGCATAATTTATATACAATCCACCTATTTAAAGTATAATTAAACGGGTTTTAGCATATTCTCAGATGACTACAACCATCACCACAAAGATACCCATACCCTATCCCCGCTACCCCTGCATCCTCTCCTCCTCCTCCGCCCACCCCAGCAGCCCTAAGAAACCACTAACCCATTTTCTATTTCTGTAAATTTCCCTCTTAAGGACTTTCTTATGAATGCAGTCATACAACATGTGGACATTTTGTGATTGGTTTTCTTCACTAAGCATGTTTGTGAGCGTCATCCAAGTGGTAGCATGTACCAATACTTTGCTCCATTGTACTGACCACATTCAGTTTATCCATTCTTTTGATGGCTATTTGGGGATGTTTCCACCTTTCTATGAATAATCTACAAAACATTTATGTACAATTGCTTTGCTCATCCTAAACTTCTATCGCAAAAAACAGCCATGCCTCCACATTGCTGCCTCTTATCCCAATTCCCAGTTTCCAGAGCAGTGGTCCTTATCTAAGGAAAAGCAAGCCCCCACTCTCACCGCCCACTGGCTATCTGGTCATGTCTAGAGACATTTTTGGTTATCCCAAATGAGGGGAGAGAGGGTTGCTATTGACATCTAGTGGGCAGAGGCCAGTGATGTTTTCAAACATTTCACAATGCAAAGGACAGCACTGCATATAAAATAATGATCTGGTCCCAAATGTCAACCATGCCCAGGTTGAAGAACTCTCTGCCTTAGAGAAAATCACTTTTACTCTACAACTTTTTTCTTTTTTAATTTTGGCCTCTTTCATTTTTTAATTATTATTTATTTATTTATCCTTTCGCCTGTGTGGGCCTCCCACTGCAGTGGCCTCTCATTGCAGAGCACTGGCTCTGGAAGCATGAGCTCCAGAGCACTGACTCGTAAATGGACACACCGGTCCAGCTGCTTCGCGGCACATGGGATCTTCCCTGGCCAGGGATTGAACTAGTGCCCCTTGCACTGCAAGGCAGACTCTTCACCCACTGGACCACCAGGGAAGCCCTACTCTGCAACTTTTTAATGTTTATCTCCAAACCTCCAAATAATACAGTCATTTCTCTGCTTCTTGATTTTCTTTGAATAGTTTTATTGATGCATAATTTATATACAATCCACCTATTTAAAGTATAATTAAACGGGTTTTAGCATATTCTCAGATGACTACAACCATCACCACAAAGATACCCATACCCTATCCCCGCTACCCCTGCATCCTCCCCTCCTCCTCCGCCCACCCCAGCAGCCCTAAGAAACCACTAACCCATTTTCTATTTCTGTAAATTTCCCTCTTAAGGACTTTCTTATGAATGCAGTCATACAACATGTGGACATTTTGTGATTGGTTTTCTTCACTAAGCATGTTTGTGAGCGTCATCCAAGTGGTAGCATGTACCAATACTTTGCTCCATTGTACTGACCACATTTAGTTTATCCATTCTTTTGATGGCTATTTGGGGATGTTTCCACCCTTTGGCTCCTATGAATAATGCTACTATAAACATTTATGTACAAGTTTCTGTGTGGACATACATCTTCATTTCTATGTGGATATATACTTTCATTTCTTCTGGGCATATACTAATACCTAGTAGAACTGCTGGGTCATATGGTTAACTATCTGTTGAACCATTTGCGGTGGTGGCAGCTGCACCATTTTACATTCTCACTAGTAGTGTGAGAGTTCTGATTTCTCCACATCCTTGCCAGTATTTGTTTTCTGACTTTTTGTTTCTTGTCATTCTCGTGACTATGAAGTATTATCTCATTGTGGGTTTAATTTGCATTTCCCTGATGACTAATGATGTCAAACATCTTTTCATATGTTTAATGGACATCTGTATATTGTCTTGGAGAAACGTCTATTATTATCTTTCATCCTCCGTTAGGAACCCACATCATGCACATATATATCTCATGTTCTTTCCTCCAATATATTGAAATCGTACTTTTGTTAAATCATTATTTGGTTGTTATATTATTATATTATTATAATTGTATATTTTTGGTTGCTGAACCATATAGTAGATTATGATTTCATAAACTCACCTCTGGAATAATTATCTTCCCGTTGTTGTTTCTTCTGTGGACTTCTCACTCCCATATCTCAGAATTCTTTCTCAGTTATCAGTCTCCCCTCAATATTTAAAGTCAACTTTGCCTTCTTGAATAAATCTCACTATTTGACCTGCCCTAAGTCAGCTACACAGATATATTATTTTGGGATCTTTCTTCACAATCACATAAGAATTCTCTTCCTTCTCTCTTATGTTGAAGACTAGTTCCTTCTCTTTTATAGTGAAGACTGGTTTCCTAGATCCCAAGACTTTCACTTTCTTGGTTTATTTTTTTGTCTTGGTAGCAGAACCCATTCTCAGAATCTTCCTGAGAAAGTGTACAAGTGAAACAAAATTTGTAAGCTATTATTTTTGTTTAACAGATAATCTGGCTAGGCATAGAATTCAGAGTTAATGATTTCGCCTCAGACCTTGGAAGAAATTGGTTTACTGTCTTGTAGTTTAGAACAAAATATATTTTAGTGTGAGTCTTTTCATCTTTTATATTACATTTCAATTTGGAGAAATATTAATTATCTTATTAATTATTTCCTCTTCTCTGTTTTCTGTTTGTTTCCATTTGCCTCTGTTTTCTTTTCACTGAGATTTCCTTAATCACATGTCCAACTCATCAACTGATTTTTCTCAACTATCACATGTTCAACATTAAAGTTCTTTTTTCTCTAATTAAAAAAAGAATAGTATTCCTTTGTTATTTCATGATTGCCACAAGTCCTCTTATCTCTGAGGATATCAATGAATTTCTTTTCTTTTTGGCTGCTTAGTTGTATTGCTTCTGCAAACCTGTTTTCTCTAACTTGCTGGGTTTATATATATATATAACAATTTGGCTTCTTTATTAAAGTGTCTCCTCAACCACCTGGTGAGACTCAAGGCTGTGTGCTCACATATTGAACTGGAACATTAAAAAGTTGATTAGAAGTTCTAATTTGGTAGGTGGCATTTTTTCATATATAGGCCCACAGGGTGGTTTTGTTTGGCAACTTTCTAAGGAAGTATAGGATCTGCCAGCCTCATTCATCACAAAAGATTCTTTCAATCTTTTTATGTTAGGAATACCTTACTGCCAGGCTCTGAGAGACCAGGAGAAAGGAGAGCTAGAATTTCAACAGGCTCTAGTAAAATTTCTCTTTATCATTATATTTTTTCTTTTTAGAAAGATGTATTCTCCCTCTCAACTGTGCCTGGTATCTCCCAGTCAGAAAGTCTCTGCTTTATACTTTATAGGTAATAAACCTTAACTCTTCTGATGATATACAAAGTGGCAGACATCTGGTTGTAGAGAAGGGAGGAGAGTCTGATGTTCTAATTCCTTTTTTTTTATTTTACTGAAGCAGAATTGACTTACAATGTTGTGTTAGTTTCTGGTGTGCAGCAAAGTGACTCAGTTATACATACATTCTTTTTCAGATTCTTTTCCATCATAGGCTATATTACAAGGTATAGGGTACAATTTCCTGTACCACACAGTAGGACCGTGCTGTTTATCTATTTAGTTACTTCTTAAACAGAATTCCAAGCGATCTTCCTATGTCAGCCCCCTCTTAGCTTAATTTCAGAGAATCTGGTGCTGCCCATTCCCAAATCTTTGGGGTGTTCCCTGTAGATTAAATTTACTCTCAGTCTTCCCTACTCCTATTAAAGGTCCAACTTTCTAACTTTGCTAAATCAGTAACCTCTGCGGTTTTCAGCTCGCAAATGTTACTGCTGCTCAGTCCTCTTTCACCCTCTTAAAGTCAGTGCTTCCACACTCCCTGCCCCATTCTCCTTTCCCCCCGCCATGGCCACAAAATTTTCCATTGACTTTATCCACACTTGATGAATTGTAGGAGAGAAGTTGAATGCTAATGTGTATATTCAGTCTGTCATCTAACAACAACACATATTTCCATTTTTAAAGGTAATTTTAGTCCTAAAAGTGACGAAGAACAAATTTAATTATTCTATTAACACTTTTTGGCATAAAGGGACATGGATATCATTTTAGATCTGAAATTATCCACTTAGTATAACTTATATCTAAACATAAATCTAGTAGATCATATTAATGTTGAGTATTATATCAGCAAGGGTATCAACTAGTACTGCTGGTCTTGGAACGGAGAATAACCAAATACATATTATAAAGATGCTCTTCTAAGAATATATATGGCCATACTGTATTTAATAATATTTCTGCCTTGGACTCTGCCTTACTTTATGTCCCTAGAATGCATATATCCGTTCTAAATATATCATTTAGAAATATGTAATACTTTAATAAGTACATATCAATATTAATGTCCTACCACTTATTCTACTGCCACAATTATGGGATATATGACATAAAATAATATTTATCAAGGGTTGAGCCATAGACTATTTACAGTAAAAATGCAAAATATTTAAATAAAGACATCAGTTCCTTAGCCTCAGCCAAGAACTATTGTGCATGGATCTCTGAGGGTAGAGTCTTCATTTTTATATACCTTTCTAGATAAATCTGAACCGCAATTAAATTTTAGAATCAAACTGAAACAAAAAGAATGTGTTTCCTGAGGTTATGAAATTTATTTTATCTCTGGGCTTTAATGAATTTTTATATACCACAAATGGCATATAAAAGGGGGTTAAACTGTTTTCTGTAAAAAAAAAAAGATTTAACAAATGTGTATCCAAATGACTCAGAGTTCATGTTCATGCTTTGTCTAGAGAAGAGAGTTCAAGGAAGGACCCTCAGTGAAGGGATGACTGACTACTTTCAGAGGCTCAGGTCATTAGGAAGGGTTTTAACGATGACTCCAACCAATTTATTCGGAGAAAGGAGGTTGCTGGCATTTTTTCCACCTCATTACTTTAGGGAGGACAAATACTAGAGTTTAAGAACATGGATTTGTACATATCACACTGACTTCCTTGAGAGGAGAACTTGGCAGGACTCGTCAAAAAATCTTTAAAGTTATATAAAGGTTGTAATGAAAGTGCCGATATACCATGAAGGCAGGGATCATTTCTATCAAATTCCTTATTTTACCTTCTGTATCCATCCCACCACACACACAGCTGGGGTTAGCAAACAGTGGTTGAATTAATGAACAGATACTGACACTTGACCATGAGAGGCTAAAAAATGCATATGCTGCATGTCATAAACGCTACTGAATTCAACCAGACTCAGCACTGAGTCTGATCCTTCCCATCAATCACTCTCCTCTGCTTAACAGAGGCAAAGAAGAGGTTACTGTTAGTTCATCTGAGAGGCCACTCTTCTAATATTAGGCCATATGTTTTTCTGCCTTGGACTCTGCCTTACTTTATGTCCCTAGAATGCATATATCCGTTCTAAATATATCATTTAGAAATATGTAATACTTTAATAAGTACATATCAATATTAATGTCCTACCACTTATTCTACTGCCACAATTATGGGATATATGACATAAAATAATATTTATCAAGGGTTGAGCCATAGACTATTTACAGTAAAAATGCAAAATATTTAAATAAAGACATCAGTTCCTTAGCCTCAGCCAAGAACTATTGTGCATGGATCTCTGAGGGTAGAGTCTTCATTTTTATATACCTTTCTAGATAAATCTGAACCGCAATTAAATTTTAGAATCAAACTGAAACAAAAAGAATGTGTTTCCTGAGGTTATGAAATTTATTTTATCTCTGGGCTTTAATGAATTTTTATATACCACAAATGGCATATAAAAGGGGGTTAAACTGTTTTCTGTAAAAAAAAAAAAAAAGATTTAACAAATGTGTATCCAAATGACTCAGAGTTCATGTTCATGCTTTGTCTAGAGAAGAGAGTTCAAGGAAGGACCCTCAGTGAAGGGATGACTGACTACTTTCAGAGGCTCAGGTCATTAGGAAGGGTTTTAACGATGACTCCAACCAATTTATTCGGAGAAAGGAGGTTGCTGGCATTTTTTCCACCTCATTACTTTAGGGAGGACAAATACTAGAGTTTAAGAACATGGATTTGTACATATCACACTGACTTCCTTGAGAGGAGAACTTGGCAGGACTCGTCAAAAAATCTTTAAAGTTATATAAAGGTTGTAATGAAAGTGCCGATATACCATGAAGGCAGGGATCATTTCTATCAAATTCCTTATTTTACCTTCTGTATCCATCCCACCACACACACAGCTGGGGTTAGCAAACAGTGGTTGAATTAATGAACAGATACTGACACTTGACCATGAGAGGCTAAAAAATGTATATGCTGCATGTCATAAACGCTACTGAATTCAACCAGACTCAGCACTGAGTCTGATCCTTCCCATCAATCACTCTCCTCTGCTTAACAGAGGCAAAAGAAGAGGTTACTGTTAGTTCATCTGAGAGGCCACTCTCAGAGGCCAGTGAAATATCAACAGTATAGTCATGGGAGATCACTGAAGGGAGTGATTTTAGCCTAACTTTGACCTCTTCTAAGCAGATAGGGGGACCTTGGACAATCAATTCAGTACTGCCAGCAGATTCAGGAAAACTCAGAGCAGTCATGAAGCCTACCCTTCAGAAAAGCTAAAAGACTGACCCTGGTGTAAGCCCACAAAGTGAGGTCTCTAGCAGTGGTGGCAAAAATACACACAATGAATGACAGGTGGCTTTCTGTAAGTCAGAAGGAACATATAACCTCTCCTGTTGCAAGGAGTGCTCTTCAAAGGAAAATGCATGGAAAAACATCCTCTAAAAGAGGCCCCAGAAGGACCAGGTTAAAGGAAATAGAATCTGTTGAGAGTGGGATGGGAGAGACTGGCATAGTCACCCTGCTATAGACAGTGGTATCCTGCAGGATGTAGCTTTGGACAAGGACTACTGAGCAGTCACTCAGTGACAGCCAAGAGAGAGGTCTCACTCGTAATGACTAGAATTAAATAAATCATAAGAGAATGCTGAGGATTAAGTCTGAAAACTTATATTTAACACAGAAAACAGGGCTTCTCTGGTGGTCCAGTGGGTAAGGACACCGCCTTGCAGTGCAAGGGGCGCCGGTTCGATCTCTGGCCTGGGAGGATCCCACGTGCCGTGGTGTGGCTGGACCGATGTGTCCAATCACCGAGAAGGGGCTCTGGAACGCATGCGCCCAGAGCCAGTGCTCTGCGACAACAGATGCCACCGCGATGGGAGGCCCATACGGGCCAAGGAACAAAGATGGATGAAACTGGACAAGTGGAGGACCAGTGGAGGTGGCCCACCCGCCCCCCTCCCTCCCCACCCCGGCCAAAATAAATAAATGTTTAAAACAATAAAAATAACAAACATTTGAAAAAAAAAAAACACAGAAAACAATTTTCTTTTGCTGATATATATGTATATAAATTAGTTATATGATTTTATTTTGAATATAAGATTTTATAATGCACTCAAATACATATGTATTTGGTATAATATGCATATATTTAATACATTATATGTATATTTATTAAATACCTATGTTTTATTTTGCATATAATAAAACTATTCATGTATATTATATCTGTAATAGAATAGTTGATAGACCTTTGTAGTGTGTGAATAGTTAGACAAGCAAAATAAAATCCACAGGGGAATATTTGACAATTTTGAAAGCTTAACTTGATATATCATGTAATAATTCACCCTAGAAGACAGAATGAAGTACAGACCTTTTGTTCCTGACACAAATTTTGTCCTTACCTTTTCATTACAATTACCTGGTCTCATAAACAACTGAAGTATCGGTCCCCTTTACTAGACTGTCAATTCCGGAAGGGCAGGGTTTAGGTGGAAATTTATTTGTTTCGAAGCCACTATAACTGGTATATAGTAGATGTTCAAAAATATTTAACAAGTTTTTAAATTATAGGTTCATATTATGATTGGATACATAATGGATAATTTTACACAACAACCTTTTGTGGCTTGTAATTCCGTAAAAGAGAGAGACATGTACAGATAATATAAAAGTGTAACTAGTCCTGAGCCTTTCAGAAGGCTACTTCCTATATTAATACAGACCTTAGTTTTTCCCAGTCACACTACTTGTAGGACTGCTGTAAGAGACAGTGCATAAGTTTCCTGTACATAGTCTGGGATCACTAAATGATAGTTGCTATTATTGATAGTTCCGCACTGACAAAACACATAGGTGGACTAATTTTAGAGTAACTGAGACAAGTACATGTAAAGTGATTTGGAGAAGCCAGACAAAACAGACACACAAACAAAACAAAAACCTTTATGAACATCAGTCTTAAATATAGCTATTAATTTCCATGGATCCTCTGAAACACTAAGAGTGTAATTCCAAGAGCAGTGACAACATAGAACTACACAGGTTTCCCACCCCCTCCAGGCCAAAATAAATAAATGTTTAAAACAATAAAAATAACAAACATTTGAAAAACACAGAAAACAATTTTCTTTTGCTGATATATATGTATATAAATTAGTTATATGATTTTATTTTGAATATAAGATTTTATAATGCACTCAAATACATATGTATTTGGTATAATATGCATATATTTAATACATTATATGTATATTTATTAAATACCTATGTTTTATTTTGCATATAATAAAACTATTCATGTATATTATATCTGTAACAGAATAGTTGATAGACCTTTGTAGTGTGTGAATAGTTAGACAAGCAAAACAAAATCCACAGGGGAATATTTGACAATTTTGAAAGCTTAACTTGATATATCATGTAATAATTCACCCTAGAAGACAGAATGAAGTACAGACCTTTTGTTCCTGACACAAATTTTGTCCTTACCTTTTCATTACAATTACCTGGTCTCATAAACAACTGAAGTATCGGTCCCCTTTACTAGACTGTCAATTCCGGAAGGGCAGGGTTTAGGTGGAAATTTATTTGTTTCGAAGCCACTATAACTGGTATATAGTAGATGTTCAAAAATATTTAACAAGTTTTTAAATTATAGGTTCATATTATGATTGGATACATAATGGATAATTTTACACAACAACCTTTTGTGGCTTGTAATTCCGTAAAAGAGAGAGACATGTACAGATAATATAAAAGTGTAACTAGTCCTGAGCCTTTCAGAAGGCTACTTCCTATATTAATACAGACCTAAGTTTTTCCCAGTCACACTACTTGTAGGACTGCTGTAAGAGACAGTGCATAAGTTTCCTGTACATAGTCTGGGATCACTAAATGATAGTTGCTATTATTGATAGTTCCGCACTGACAAAACACATAGGTGGACTAATTTTAGAGTAACTGAGACAAGTACATGTAAAGTGATTTGGAGAAGCCAGACAAAACAGACACACAAACAAAACAAAAACCTTTATGAACATCAGTCTTAAATATAGCTATTAATTTCCATGGATCCTCTGAAACACTAAGAGTGTAATTCCAAGAGCAGTGACAACATAGAACTACACAGGTTTTTCTTTGTTTCTTTGACAAGATAAAAAGCCAAATCTGTTAGGTGTTACAAGCACTAAAATACCTCTCTGTGATTCCAGGGAGCTTGCATATGTGTCTAGACTCATACAAACTCAAGTTTGTGTTTTTGGTTACTCAATATGGTAATGTTCCAACTCATATCCTCCTCTTAACAAGCTCCTTTGTAATGGGAAGTCTGTGATTTAATGGCTCTAGAAATTTAAGGTGATATATGTATGTAAAAATGCTCGTGGGGAATTAACAAGCTAAGACAGTTCTATTGTAACTAAACTGAAACAGTAAAATGAATCCCTCTTGGCACAAGGAAATGACATCAATGCATAGAGGTGGGGAAATTGGTTAAATATGGCTCTTTTCTTAACAGATGAATCATGTATTTCCCTGTACTTGCCCTGCATGTCTATAAAATGATACACTAGACAGTCTTGACTTGAGAATTATAAACATGCTCCCCTTTTGCTAAACTAGAGGGCAAATACAAAACAAGTTAAATCCTCAAAGTCAGGATGATGCTTATACTACTCTAGTTTCAAGTTTCTTGATCAATTTACTTTCACCTCTACATTTTCATTAGGCCAAATTTCTTTAATCATTATGTTTTCTGTTTAATCTTTCCTCCTAAAAAAAGTCATCTTTAAATTGCTGTTCCCTCTTTCCTCTTTCAGAGGGAAGGTTCCTTTGAAAGTAAAGACATTAACAAAAAATTTTATAAAGTTCTGATAAAATTATGTCTAACATTTTAGAAGTCATATTGGAAATAGGAAGTTACATAATTGCCATAAAGAAAGTATGGGCCCAATGGACTTCCTATATAATAAGCCTTATTTTTCCGTAAGGACTGCTGTAAGAGACAGTGACAAAACACAATAGGTTTTTGGACAAAAAATTTTTTAGAGTAACTGAGACAAGTACATGTAAAGTGATTTGGAGAAGCCAGACAAAACAGACACACAAACAAAACAAAAACCTTTATGAACATCAGTCTTAAATATAGCTATTAATTTCCATGGATCCTCTGAAACACTAAGAGTGTAATTCCAAGAGCAGTGACAACATAGAACTACACAGGTTTTTCTTTGTTTCTTTGACAAGATAAAAAGCCAAATCTGTTAGGTGTTACAAGCACTAAAATACCTCTCTGTGATTCCAGGGAGCTTGCATATGTGTCTAGACTCATACAAACTCAAGTTTGTGTTTTTGGTTACTCAATATGGTAATGTTCCAACTCATATCCTCCTCTTAACAAGCTCCTTTGTAATGGGAAGTCTGTGATTTAATGGCTCTAGAAATTTAAGGTGATATATGTATGTAAAAATGCTCGTGGGGAATTAACAAGCTAAGACAGTTCTATTGTAACTAAACTGAAACAGTAAAATGAATCCCTCTTGGCACAAGGAAATGACATCAATGCATAGAGGTGGGGAAATTGGTTAAATATGGCTCTTTTTCTTAACAGATGAATCATGTATTTCCCTGTACTTGCCCTGCATGTCTATAAAATGATACACTAGACAGTCTTGACTTGAGAATTATAAACATGCTCCCCTTTTGCTAAACTAGAGGGCAAATACAAAACAAGTTAAATCCTCAAAGTCAGGATGATGCTTATACTACTCTAGTTTCAAGTTTCTTGATCAATTTACTTTCACCTCTACATTTTCATTAGGCCAAATTTCTTTAATCATTATGTTTTCTGTTTAATCTTTCCTCCTAAAAAAAGTCATCTTTAAATTGCTGTTCCCTCTTTCCTCTTTCAGAGGGAAGGTTCCTTTGAAAGTAAAGACATTAACAAAAAATTTTATAAAGTTTTGATAAAATTATGTCTAACATTTTAGAAGTCATATTGGAAATAGGAAGTTACATAATTGCCTAGTAGAAGGTATTAACACTGTATGGGCCCAATGGCAGGCAGGTTAAAACCTGTAAGTGAACTCTAAATTCTTCATACAGTTTCTTTTCTTATTCAACTTTTATTTAAAACCCTAATTACAGATCATTAAGAACTATAGTGCTTGAACAAATCCAGTGTATACCATGCCAATGATAATGTTATATAGAAAACAGTGTTAGTTCTTCATGTGAGCCACCTCACATATAAGTAATCTTTTCTAACCCCCAAGCTGATGACGACTTACTGGTATGATTTGAAGGAGACCACAGAGCTCCACTTGATGAGAGAGAAAGCTTTCCGCTATACTGTACTCAGTAGTTCCAGTTAACATGAGTGCCAGATACAGAAAATCTATGTGTATAATGTGTCCTCAGTACTTTACATGTGTATTTTTTAAAACTATCACAAGAACTCAGTATGGTAGGTACTTTTTTTGTTGTTTATTTTCATTTATTCATGGGAAAATGGAGGCTTAGGGTTTAATTAGTTTCACCAAAGACAAATTGCCTCTACACAAGTAGAGCTGGTATTAGACAAGTATCTCTGCATCTCAGCCTTGAAGGTTGACGTTTCAAACCCTAAGTCAATAAGGGTCTCATGATGCAGTTTTGTAACGTTTACATCTCATCTCTATGGGACCCTTCATCTCACACATTTAAAGATCCTTGGATTAGTTATATGCTTTCAAATCCATAGTGGTTTCTTTGAAGAAAAACTGTTTACTAAAAAAAAATCACAGGCTTCATTTCTTTTTCTAATTCACAGGAAAAATTAGACCACTGGATAAAAGCACTCTCAAACTTAAATCGTTGGTGCCAGTTAATAAAGGCTACCAGTTGAAAAAATTAATGAAATAGCATCATGAATACATGAATAGGAAACTCAGGATCTGCTGATCTTGCTAAATCTAACAACTTAGTTATTATTTGTTCCCCAGAGGAAGGTTCCTTTGAAAGTAAAGACATTAACAAAAAATTTTATAAAGTTCTGATAAAATTATGTCTAACATTTTAGAAGTCATATTGGAAATAGGAAGTTACATAATTGCCTAGTAGAAGGTATTAACACTGTATGGGCCCAATGGCAGGCAGGTTAAAACCTGTAAGTGAACTCTAAATTCTTCATACAGTTTCTTTTCTTATTCAACTTTTATTTAAAACCCTAATTACAGATCATTAAGAACTATAGTGCTTGAACAAATCCAGTGTATACCATGCCAATGATAATGTTATATAGAAAACAGTGTTAGTTCTTCATGTGAGCCACCTCACATATAAGTAATCTTTTCTAACCCCCAAGCTGATGACGACTTACTGGTATGATTTGAAGGAGACCACAGAGCTCCACTTGATGAGAGAGAAAGCTTTCCGCTATACTGTACTCAGTAGTTCCAGTTAACATGAGTGCCAGATACAGAAAATCTATGTGTATAATGTGTCCTCAGTACTTTACATGTGTATTTTTTAAAACTATCACAAGAACTCAGTATGGTAGGTACTTTTTTTGTTGTTTATTTTCATTTATTCATGGGAAAATGGAGGCTTAGGGTTTAATTAGTTTCACCAAAGACAAATTGCCTCTACACAAGTAGAGCTGGTATTAGACAAGTATCTCTGCATCTCAGCCTTGAAGGTTGACGTTTCAAACCCTAAGTCAATAAGGGTCTCATGATGCAGTTTTGTAACGTTTACATCTCATCTCTATGGGACCCTTCATCTCACACATTTAAAGATCCTTGGATTAGTTATATGCTTTCAAATCCATAGTGGTTTCTTTGAAGAAAAACTGTTTACTAAAAAAAAATCACAGGCTTCATTTCTTTTTCTAATTCACAGGAAAAATTAGACCACTGGATAAAAGCACTCTCAAACTTAAATCGTTGGTGCCAGTTAATAAAGGCTACCAGTTGAAAAAATTAATGAAATAGCATCATGAATACATGAATAGGAAACTCAGGATCTGCTGATCTTGCTAAATCTAACAACTTAGTTATTATTTGTTGCTCCTAAAATGAACGTTTGGAGATGTGATTTTACTGTATACTACATACCATATTTAGTGCTAGGAATGTTCACAAATAGGAACCATAACTGAACAAGCTCTAGAAGATGCAGAATCCATTTGGAACTATATCCGTTTGCTGAGATGGCAAACATTCTTCCTTTTTCTTCTAAACATCTCAAGCCAAGATAAATTCCTGGGGCCATGGCTTACCAGTTCCTAGTCCTATTCATTTTGGGTTAGTCCTCTCAGGCTGCAGTGATGTCTGCTATGCCCTTCATAATGACAAATGTTTTCTCCCAATTTCAAATGCCTACTGATTTTTCTTGAAGCTTTTTTAGGTTTTATTAAATTTTTAGTATTATACCCAGTGTGATACTTTTCTTTGGCAACTTTTTTTCATTTACCCCGAATCAGTCCAAGAGAAATGAATATAAAAGGTGAAAAGAGTGACTGTAGCAGAAAAATAAACAGATGGACCAGCAAGAGTCAAACTGAGGCAGGTGCTAGACAACGTGAACTTCCAGCTATTAAGGACAGGGCTCTCTTCCCTTTGTTGTGAATACTATAGAAGAAAATTATATGTTAACAACATTTTCCAGTAATATAGTGAATATATTTCTAAGATTGCCAATAGTATAACAAATCAACATTGAATACTGGATAAGGCAGAACTGCACGCTTATATTTTACAGTTTTATTTCTTTGTTTTGGAAAAAGTTTCATGTTTGGTTGACCAGAATTACAATGTATAAACAAATCCCACAACTAAAAGTTTACTGGGACCCTTCATCTCACACATTTAAAGATCCTTGGATTAGTTATATGCTTTCAAATCCATAGTGGTTTCTTTGAAGAAAAACTGTTTACTAAAAAAAAATCACAGGCTTCATTTCTTTTTCTAATTCACAGGAAAAATTAGACCACTGGATAAAAGCACTCTCAAACTTAAATCGTTGGTGCCAGTTAATAAAGGCTACCAGTTGAAAAAATTAATGAAATAGCATCATGAATACATGAATAGGAAACTCAGGATCTGCTGATCTTGCTAAATCTAACAACTTAGTTATTATTTGTTGCTCCTAAAATGAACGTTTGGAGATGTGATTTTACTGTATACTACATACCATATTTAGTGCTAGGAATGTTCACAAATAGGAACCATAACTGAACAAGCTCTAGAAGATGCAGAATCCATTTGGAACTATATCCGTTTGCTGAGATGGCAAACATTCTTCCTTTTTCTTCCAAACATCTCAAGCCAAGATAAATTCCTGGGGCCATGGCTTACCAGTTCCTAGTCCTATTCATTTTGGGTTAGT
The DNA here is from genome assembly GCA_022376925.1 of Tragulus kanchil. Lineage (NCBI taxonomy): Eukaryota > Metazoa > Chordata > Mammalia > Artiodactyla > Tragulidae > Tragulus > Tragulus kanchil. The sequence continues at coordinate 97,673,381 of JAIOJX010000030.1, forward strand.
CCTCTCAGGCTGCAGTGATGTCTGCTATGCCCTTCATAATGACAAATGTTTTCTCCCAATTTCAAATGCCTACTGATTTTTCTTGAAGCTTTTTTAGGTTTTATTAAATTTTTAGTATTATACCCAGTGTGATACTTTTCTTTGGCAACTTTTTTTCATTTACCCCGAATCAGTCCAAGAGAAATGAATATAAAAGGTGAAAAGAGTGACTGTAGCAGAAAAATAAACAGATGGACCAGCAAGAGTCAAACTGAGGCAGGTGCTAGACAACGTGAACTTCCAGCTATTAAGGACAGGGCTCTCTTCCCTTTGTTGTGAATACTATAGAAGAAAATTATATGTTAACAACATTTTCCAGTAATATAGTGAATATATTTCTAAGATTGCCAATAGTATAACAAATCAACATTGAATACTGGATAAGGCAGAACTGCACGCTTATATTTTACAGTTTTATTTCTTTGTTTTTGGAAAAAAGTTTCATGTTTGGTTGACAGAATTAAAGTATATCAGTAATTTACGATGCTCCACTAAAGCAACAAGATTTAGAAGGGCCTATAACCCAACAACTAAAAGTTTACTGGATAATTTAGCTAGTTGAATGCTGAATGTTTGCTGGGCTGTGTAAAAGATGCAGTGTTGGGGGGTCGGGCAGAGGGCAATGTAGTGTGTGCAGGACAAGTATATGGTTAGTGGTGGTGGACAGTGGAAGAGGGTGCCTTCCAAAGGGTTTCCTGGTAGAAGAGTGAGATCTGGAGAGAACTACAGAGACCAAGACAAAAAAGACCAACACTTCCCATGTTACAATTTACTTAGAGAAAGTTTTATATCCATTTTTTTCTCTATTAGCTCATTTAGACTTCACTTTAGCATCAAGATTATATTTGTATCAGTATCTTACTATGTACTTAAAACAACTTTCTATCCCTCTCTCTCAAACAGTTCAGTGCTTCTTGCTGTAGCCAAGAAAAGATCTCATGTTCAGTATCCCACCAAATCTCATAGTCCAATGTGTGAAGAATAAGTCAGTGATAAATAATACAGTGAACATTTGAATGTGTATACATATCCCCCCCCCACACACACATATCCTTGCCAATAAAGATATGAAAGTTTGTGATCAAAATGCTGAGCAAACAATTAAAATAATTGTTACCAAATCTCAGGTCAAAATTCTATTGATGGAGATACATATCTTCAAGATTGTTTAAAGAAAAGTGCATGACAAAGTAAATTGGAAATGAAATTAAGCAAGCGTAATGTCTTAATATGAAACAAGGATAACAAAAACTGAAACCTATAAGCAACTCAGAACAAGGCTGAGGATGAATTAATAAATTGTCCCTCCTAAAATTTCAGCCACCTGCCTAGATGAGTATACTTTAAGAGTTTTGAAGAACTAACGAACATTAACTGGAACCAAATTTTCTTTTTAGAACACTGAAACAGAGTCCTAAGTACACTTTAATAAATAATGCAGCTGTATTTATGGATAAATTTCTAAGATTGCCAATAGTATAACAAATCAACATTGAATACTGGATAAGGCAGAACTGCACGCTTATATTTTACAGTTTTATTTCTTTGTTTTTGGAAAAAAGTTTCATGTTTGGTTGACAGAATTAAAGTATATCAGTAATTTACGATGCTCCACTAAAGCAACAAGATTTAGAAGGGCCTATAACCCAACAACTAAAAGTTTACTGGATAATTTAGCTAGTTGAATGCTGAATGTTTGCTGGGCTGTGTAAAAGATGCAGTGTTGGGGGGTCGGGCAGAGGGCAATGTAGTGTGTGCAGGACAAGTATATGGTTAGTGGTGGTGGACAGTGGAAGAGGGTGCCTTCCAAAGGGTTTCCTGGTAGAAGAGTGAGATCTGGAGAGAACTACAGAGACCAAGACAAAAAAGACCAACACTTCCCATGTTACAATTTACTTAGAGAAAGTTTTATATCCATTTTTTTCTCTATTAGCTCATTTAGACTTCACTTTAGCATCAAGATTATATTTGTATCAGTATCTTACTATGTACTTAAAACAACTTTCTATCCCTCTCTCTCAAACAGTTCAGTGCTTCTTGCTGTAGCCAAGAAAAGATCTCATGTTCAGTATCCCACCAAATCTCATAGTCCAATGTGTGAAGAATAAGTCAGTGATAAATAATACAGTGAACATTTGAATGTGTATACATATCCCCCCCACACACACACATATCCTTGCCAATAAAGATATGAAAGTTTGTGATCAAAATGCTGAGCAAACAATTAAAATAATTGTTACCAAATCTCAGGTCAAAATTCTATTGATGGAGATACATATCTTTCGCAAGATTGTTTAAAGAAAAGTGCATGACAAAGTAAATTGGAAATGAAATTAAGCAAGCGTAATGTCTTAATATGAAACAAGGATAACAAAAACTGAAACCTATAAGCAACTCAGAACAAGGCTGAGGATGAATTAATAAATTGTCCCTCCTAAAATTTCAGCCACCTGCCTAGATGAGTATACTTTAAGAGTTTTGAAGAACTAACGAACATTAACTGGAACCAAATTTTCTTTTTAGAACACTGAAACAGAGTCCTAAGTACACTTTAATAAATAATGCAGCTGTATTTATGGATAAATTAGTTATAAAAAATGTAATATACTATAATTATGAATAAATTCATATTTGTGGATTTTGTTATGAATTTTAGTCATGAATGTTATCTATAAATAATTTATAAAATATACTTTTAAAACACAGTGCTCACCTATCAGCACCACAGAATCTCTAATATTCTGAGACCATTTCGTCAAAATGCCAGGGATCACTGGTCTATAACCTTCTATATTTTCCCCTTTAATTTGCAAAATTGTTGGTAAACTTTTAGCACAAAGTACAGACGTTCTGCAAAAGTACCATGAACTATCATACACTTTTCTTTTTAGGTGTGCTTTCTCTTCACAATGAGTCACTCATTCTGCCACTTCCACAGCCTAAATAAGGAAAGTAACGCCTGGTAGTTTGGTTTGACTGGTTTGCTGTGGTCAGACACCCTTTGTTAAAAACACTGCCCCCAAAAATGAATGTACACTATTATTATATTCTTATCAAATCATATTTAAAGATTTATGTTTAACCTTAGGAAATTGGCTGCTTGCCAAAAACTCTCGGTTGCTGCAAGAAGTGGTGGTTACTAGGTTTGTCTAAGGCTAACACAGGCCAAATCACATTTTTTTCCACCCACAGCATTTCAGAGGGGTATATCCTGCCTGTTTGCTGCCAGGTAAGGCAACCTGCCAGACTCCAGTAGACTGACTGAGACAGACACGTGAAAAAGTTCACCCACTCTAATGCTGGAGTAATCATCAATCTTTGAACAGACAATGAAATACACAAGAATGAGGAATTGGTAGCATTCCCCAGTCTGAATAAGGTGGCCAGGTCCAGGGTAATGAACTTTGCTGCCCTCAGTAGAATATCTTCTTCCATATCTGGCTCCAGTGAGTTCAAGGTAGGCTCACAACCAGAACTTTCATCTCCTTTATTTCCTGTCTTTGTTCCCGGATTAATCTTGCCTACTTTTCTGTTAATGCTGTGTGCCTATCCCCAGGCCTTTCCTTTCTCCATTTCCGTACCTATGTTTAAGAGCTTTCTGAGAAACAGAGAACTTGATCACTTCTCACACTCACACTGATGCTGTAATTATGATGCAGGTAATTACAAATACTTAATGACATAAGTTTGTTCCACCTCAGAGCCCTACTGCATAGTTTTCACTGCTTGCTAAAGTCAAAGAGTAAAAGTCTATGATATTCCCTTCCCAGAATTTATCTTTTTTATAAAAGTTATGAATATTATAGTACTCTAGGTACACCCTGAATCTCTTCTATACAGGAAGGAAAAGTTTCAATGTAATGAGACTTCTTCCCTCCCTAGGGAGTCTTGAGATGACCCAAAGGCTCCTTCATATCCAGAAGAACGCCTGGTGGAGAGATTCTCTAGTTTTGATGCACACTCTTCATCTCAAAATAGTCTGTGGTCCCAGGCTGCACAGTCCCTTGATAAGATTGTCCTACCTCTGGTGTTTCCCAAATTTGGGCATAAAGCTTCTCACTGAGGCTGAGAATTCTAGTGTCGCAAGCACTAAGTACATTCTCCTTAAATAGCCACATGATGATCTTCTCTTAGATATGATCCCCTTCCTGGAGTAGGGAAATCGAGGAGAGTGAGAGTCCACACTCCTTCTAACTCTCTGGCCCCTTCGAAACTAAAGGACGCTTTCCATCTGCAAGTTCAACTCTTACCTCTCCTTTCGAAGCAGAAACCCTCTGCATTTTAGGTTTCAGAAAACAAAAGTCAAGAAGAGGGCTTATGTTTGTCTGATAATTTCTTCCTTCAGCCTAATACCACATATGCCTCCAAGACAAAGGAACTGAAAACCTTCTGGGAATTTGAAAGTGAGAAAATAGACCAAACACTTATCTCATTTTACACTATTTTTCCCACCAAACATTTTTTTTTAATTGAAACTTGCACCCTACCACACACTGAAGACTCAATTGTTGGGTCATTTGAAACATTCCTATCAACATTTCTACTGGTGAATTTCTACTGGTGAATTTCTATAATTTATTGTAATACAAAGAATTACAATGTTATCTCATTTAAATCTTTAACAATCTGGTACTAGTCTTATCTCTAAATATTCAAGCACTGGATTACATATTCTAAAGAATACAGCTAAGCATAAACAGAATAGCTTTCCAGATGAACCTGAGTAGAATCCTGATTTCTGCCACTTATTAATGGATAATCAAAACCAATGATTCTTTTCCTGCTCTTAATATCTGTCACACTATCTTTGGCACACTATCTAACATGGCTTCTTTAAAGATACATTTTTATCTGTTTCATTTTATCTCATCTCTATTTTTAAAACTTAATGAAAGTTTTGCCCTTATTTAACTATTTCATTAATTCCTATTGAATCATTATAGTCTATATATCTAATGTCTAACTCATCTTTCTTTGATCATATAACCTTAGGACATTGCCACCAAATTGACCATTGAGGATAAAGCAATATTTTAAAAGGAATTTATTAACCTCCCACTTTCTGCGAGATCTCAGACAAATGTCTTATAAGTTCTAAATTTTCACTTTAGTGTCATCAACATAAATATTTTCTAATTTCCTCCGAGTATGATCCTTGTGAGGTAAAATTCAATTATCTTAGCCCCTCTGTGCATTCCTTGCCTTACCAATTTCTCCACAGCAACGGATGGCAAATCATCATATTTTAGAGCTGTCATATTCAAAATCAAGAATTTTTTTTCTATTCAGTCAAACAAGCTAGGTTATTTACACTATTAAAACAATGGAATGGCAGAATGCCCTCCCTTTAATCTGCAGAAAATTTACTCTAGTCTATCATTTTTTTTGCAAAGTTAAGGACCACAGTTTTTACAAAGTTTGAGGTTACACAAGTCAATCCATAGAAAATATGTTTAAAAATATCCAGAGCTGAGAAAGTCAACAGTCTTCAATTTATCTAATCCCCCTTAAATATTAAACACAAATGGTATTGAATATATAAGTCACCTATCATTTGGAGAATTGGTAGCGCCTATATTCACAATTGTACAAGACATATGATACTTTGTGTTGATCTGAAATCCCTGCTTTGAAGGAGTTATCACAATTTTATTATCTTAAAATGGTTATCCTATTCAATTTCCATAGGCCAGCTTCTGAATTCTTGTGCATATGTGTGGTACCCAATAATATCAGTGCAATGCTTGTATCAATATATACACATATAGGCATTATTGGGCACTACTTCATTTCACCATTATATATTTATCTGTTCCAAATGAAGGGAAATGGAGTTGTCATTCTTTCTTCTTTATTTTTTGGTGATTCTTTAAAAGTGAAGCCATATCTTTTCAAAAGGTAAACATGGTAATACACACTAAAATGAACAAGAAGTTACTGTCTGATATTCCATTCATTTATCAAGAAAACATGACCTTTTAAGGAAATATTTTTTCCTTTCTTTATATTATTGCATAGCCACTAGTTTCAGCATCTCATCTTTATTTGATCATATAACCTTAGGACATTGCCACCAAATTGACCATTGAGGATAAAGCAATATTTTAAAAGGAATTTATTAACCTCCCACTTTCTGCGAGATCTCAGACAAATGTCTTATAAGTTCTAAATTTTCACTTTAGTGTCATCAACATAAATATTTTCTAATTTCCTCAGAGTATGATCCTTGTGAGGTAAAATTCAATTATCTTAGCCCCTCTGTGCATTCCTTGCCTTACCAATTTCTCCACAGCAACGGATGGCAAATCATCATATTTTAGAGCTGTCATATTCAAAATCAAGAATTTTTTTTCTATTCAGTCAAACAAGCTAGGTTATTTACACTATTAAAACAATGGAATGGCAGAATGCCCTCCCTTTAATCTGCAGAAAATTTACTCTAGTCTATCATTTTTTTTGCAAAGTTAAGGACCACAGTTTTTACAAAGTTTGAGGTTACACAAGTCAATCCATAGAAAATATGTTTAAAAATATCCAGAGCTGAGAAAGTCAACAGTCTTCAATTTATCTAATCCCCCTTAAATATTAAACACAAATGGTATTGAATATATAAGTCACCTATCATTTGGAGAATTGGTAGCGCCTATATTCACAATTGTACAAGACATATGATACTTTGTGTTGATCTGAAATCCCTGCTTTGAAGGAGTTATCACAATTTTATTATCTTAAAATGGTTATCCTATTCAATTTCCATAGGCCAGCTTCTGAATTCTTGTGCATATGTGTGGTACCCAATAATATCAGTGCAATGCTTGTATCAATATATACACATATAGGCATTATTGGGCACTACTTCATTTCACCATTATATATTTATCTGTTCCAAATGAAGGGAAATGGAGTTGTCATTCTTTCTTCTTTATTTTTTGGTGATTCTTTAAAAGTGAAGCCATATCTTTTTCAAAAGGTAAACATGGTAATACACACTAAAAATGAACAAGAAGTTACTGTCTGATATTCCATTCATTTATCAAGAAAACATGACCTTTTAAGGAAATATTTTTTTCCTTTCTTTATATTATTGCATAGCCACTAGTTTCAGCATCTCATCTTTATTACTGTTAATATAATGTGACAGATTAAAGATAGGATATTTAAAATGAAAGAAATAAAATATCTCAAAATGAGATTTCTTTTCTTAACATCTTTATCATCTACCCATCAGGGGATTCATTTGTTTTATCAAGTAGTTCTGATGAGCTGACTAGAAAAAACTCCAACTATTTTATGGGATCATTACTTCTTGAAATTGCACAAAAGAATCAGAAAACACATTCACGAAAAATGAAAACATTCCACCAAGAAAAATGGAAACATTCCAACAGAAAAATAGACATGAAATATGATTATCTTTGGAAAAACAGGAAATATAAATGTTAAAACATATATATAATCATTAGTAATAAAATAATTATTTTATTAAGAATCAGAACCTCAATGAGATGTTACTTTTGACCCATATGACTGAAAACATAAAGAAATCAAGTAATACTAAGTGCTGATTATTAATATATGAATTAAAAAGAACAGTGATACATTTAATGCTAAGGCAATCCTGAGAGTCCCTTGGATGGCAAGGAGATTCAACTAGTCAATCCTAAAGGAAATCAACCCCTGAATATTCATTGGAAGAACTGACACTGAAGCTGAAACTCCAATATTTTGGCCACCTGATGCAAAAGGATGACTCATGGGAAAAGACTCTGATGTCAGGAAAAATAGAAGGCAAAAAAAGAGAAGGTGACAAAAGAGGATGAGGTGGTTAAATGGCATCACTGAGTCAATGGATGTGAGTTTCAGCAAGCTCCGGGAGATGATGGACAGGGAAGCCTAACATACTGCAGTCCACGGGGTCCCAAAGAGTTGGACATGACCGAGCAACTGAATGTAACTAAACCAAACATTTATGCTAGTAGAACAATAAATTGGTAGAATTCTTTGGAAAGTGTGTCATTATCTACACATCCACAGGCCCTATAACTTGGGGATTCCATTTCTAAGTACCCTAAAATAATTGCCATATATATCCATCAGAATACAGAAAACAATGCTTATAAATCCTGTTTATAACATGAAAACCCACTGAAAATGGCCACAAAATCCACTAAAAGAATACTGGCTATAAAAATTTAGCATACACCCACCATGCGTTAATCAGCTACGGTGAAACATGAATAAAATATGGCTACTCCCAGCAAAGTCAAAAATTCTTAAAAAGATAATATTGGGGGAAATAAACACATGGAGAACACATAGGTCATAGGTTGCTTTTATGAAGTGTGAACCCAAGCAAAATTAAAACTATAATTTAAGGACAATATTTTTTAAAGAATAAAAATAAAATATAAAATTCAGAATGATAATCACCTCTTGGAAGAAACTAAGTGAATGAATTATGGAAACAGCACAGAGGCAAACAACACAGAACAATGAAGGTTCCAGATCTTAAGCTGAGTGACAGAATCACAGGTACACATGTTTTATAATTTATAATATAACTTACTCATACTAAAACATTTATACGCATGAATGGATATCAGAGTACTCAATGCTTTATTTTCCTTGTACCTTTTATAAAGTATGATCCATAGTAATCTCAGAGAAGGGTTTCTCAAGCTTGACAGTACTGACATTTTGGGTCAGAAGGTTGTTTTGTGGGGTTGGGATGTCTTTGTATTGTAGAATGTTCAGCAGTATCCCTGGTCTCTGCTCCCTAGATGCAAGTAGCAAGCTCCCAATTCTAACAACCCAACATGTATTCAGAAGTTGCCAAAGATATCTGTGGGGACAAAATCACCCCCCACCCCCTGCTTGAGACCTTCTGTCTTACAGGAATAATTTATGTGAGATTCACATGAAATAAAATAAAAGCATCCTTGTTTTTAAAGATGGAGAAACACAGAAGAACTCAAACAGACTTTGCTAAGTTTTCCCCAGTTTCCTATACTTAACTTGTATCCTTTTCCCCACCATATTTTTCCAGGACTTTCCATTTTTCATCAAACCTAGCCTAAAAAGGCTCAGGTTTAACCACATCTTTGGGTCTTCATTTCCTTATGAAAGTTCCTGTGTTATATGAAACTTATGTAACATAAATTTGTAAGCTTGTCCTTTTTGAATGTGCTTTTTGTTATAGAGCCCCAGCCAAGAATCTTGAATTTTTTCCTCTTGCAAGTAATCCTAATCCATAAACTAACTATAAAATCTCTTGCTGAGTCATTTTTGATGATCTATGGAATGTCTCTTTTAGGTAAGGATTTTTATATTTGTACCATGCAAATTTTCAAGCATACATAAAAGAGAATAACACTGTGAATTCTCACACACTTATCATTTAAATCCAATGACTATTAAAATTCTGCTCTAACTGCTTTCTCTATTCACTTTTATTTTATTATTTTCTTTGTTGAATTATTATTTCAAATTTCATACATGAGAAGTATTTCACTCCTGCAGGCTTAAGCATGTTACTCTAAAACATGAAAGTGTCAAGACTTTTGTCTCGTAATCATGTTTTCAACAAAACTTGAGAATTAAATATAACAAATCTCTGTCATACTATGATTTTAATTCAGTTATGCATGTCATATGTTAAAGAAAATTTATAACTTACTCATACTAAAACATTTATACGCATGAATGGATATCAGAGTACTCAATGCTTTATTTTCCTTGTACCTTTTATAAAGTATGATCCATAGTAATCTCAGAGAAGGGTTTCTCAAGCTTGACAGTACTGACATTTTGGGTCAGAAGGTTGTTTTGTGGGGTTGGGATGTCTTTGTATTGTAGAATGTTCAGCAGTATCCCTGGTCTCTGCTCCCTAGATGCAAGTAGCAAGCTCCCAATTCTAACAACCCAACATGTATTCAGAAGTTGCCAAAGATATCTGTGGGGACAAAATCACCCCCCACCCCCTGCTTGAGACCTTCTGTCTTACAGGAATAATTTATGTGAGATTCACATGAAATAAAATAAAAGCATCCTTGTTTTTAAAGATGGAGAAACACAGAAGAACTCAAACAGACTTTGCTAAGTTTTCCCCAGTTTCCTATACTTAACTTGTATCCTTTTCCCCACCATATTTTTCCAGGACTTTCCATTTTTCATCAAACCTAGCCTAAGAAGGCTCAGGTTTAACCACATCTTTGGGTCTTCATTTCCTTATGAAAGTTCCTGTGTTATATGAAACTTATGTAACATAAATTTGTAAGCTTGTCCTTTTTGAATGTGCTTTTTGTTATAGAGCCCCAGCCAAGAATCTTGAATTTTTTCCTCTTGCAAGTAATCCTAATCCATAAACTAACTATAAAATCTCTTGCTGAGTCATTTTTGATGATCTATGGAATGTCTCTTTTAGGTAAGGATTTTTATATTTGTACCATGCAAATTTTCAAGCATACATAAAAGAGAATAACACTGTGAATTCTCACACACTTATCATTTAAATCCAATGACTATTAAAATTCTGCTCTAACTGCTTTCTCTATTCACTTTTATTTTATTATTTTCTTTGTTGAATTATTATTTCAAATTTCATACATGAGAAGTATTTCACTCCTGCAGGCTTAAGCATGTTACTCTAAAACATGAAAGTGTCAAGACTTTTGTCTCGTAATCATGTTTTCAACAAAACTTGAGAATTAAATATAACAAATCTCTGTCATACTATGATTTTAATTCAGTTATGCATGTCATATGTATGAACATGCATAACAACATGTGTATGGCATATATTACACGTCATTTTTTTTTTCACATTTTATGACCAAACTAACAATACTAACTTTCTATGTGAACACAGATCTGAATGTTTATAATTTCTTCTAAGATTTCAATGTCGTCTTAAATCAAGGTTGTCAAATTAACAAGATAGGAAAAGATGAGTCAACAGAGAAAAGCTGAAACTAAATTGCTTGATATATGACCATGCCAACCAAGGTGGTTGTTCTCCTGCACTTTGTACAACTCCTGCTGAATCAGTGCCTGCTTCACCTATACCCTACTCACAGGAATGACCTTCTTACCTACTCACATGACTGACCTTCTTACCTACTGGTGCTGCCCTTGCTAGTAACTGTTCGAATCCTTAGATAAGGACATCTCCAACAAAGTGGTTTATCGAAGGAACCCTGAGAGGCAAGCCCTTCTGCTAGTTTCCTTGGTAGCCAACCTGGAGTCAAAATCCCCTAAAACCGGTAACCTTCTCTTAACCCTGAATGAAATCTGCAGCCATGTCCTGCCACTTATCTGCCTCCCTAGGTGGGGTGTCACTCCAGGACTTTGCTTCAGATACTGTAAACTCTGCATCCATTAAAGCACTGATGACTGTCATTGACTCCAGGCTCTCTGTTCCATCTTGAAGATGGGCAAGCACCGGGCTTGCAGGCCTACAAGGGTGCAGCCCTACGCAGGACACAAGGCAGCACCCATACCTTGAGGAGAGATACATGCACTCACTAGGGCTCCTAAACTCTGTGTACCACTGAGATAATTTTTCAACCATTCTACAAATGTAGTTAAATTTGAGAAAATTTTAAAGAGGAAAGAAAAGTATAGGGGCCTTTTAAAGAAATTCAGTTTACAAGCCTTAGTATGTCAGCATTTTCCTAATCCAGTACATGGAGCAATTACCTTGCCACTTAAGATAAAAGAAGAGGAAGTTTCTCATATATTATTCTTAATGCATAATTTCAGAATATTCACTTTGGAAAAACCATAAGAACCTTTAAAGGCATGGATTTCTCATAGCAACAATCCAAGTCGATAGAGGAAACCTAAATGTAAGTGAAATAATCATGTTTCTACAGAATAAATGCAGCCTTGAATTCTGTAAAGCAAATACTGCTTTTCCTATTGTTACTTATTTATTTTTTACTGTCAAATTTACTTTGGTTTTTGTTAAGTGTTGTTTATTGCCTTTCACATGAATGACTAGGAGAATAAGAACCTGGGAGTAAGAATCTTTTTTTTTTTTTTTTTTTAAATTTTGGCCTCTTTTATTGTTTTCTTATTTATTTTCACCCATCTTTATTCTTTGGCCTGTGCCAGTCTCCCATCTCAGTGGCCTCTCTCTTTTCAGAGTACTGGCTCTGGGTGCATGAGCTCCAGAGCACTAGCTCTTAATTGGACACACCCGCCCAGTGGCTCTATGGCACGTGAATCTTCTGGGGCCAGGGATTGAACCTGTGCCCCTTGCACTGCAAGGAGGACTTTTTGCCCACTGGATCACCAGGGAAGTCCCTGTTATTTATTGTTAACCAAGAATTCATTTAACCAAAAATAAATATTTTTTGCCCTGACATAAGGTATATGAATAAATTGATTAAATAATAGTTTGCTTTTTATAAAAAAAAGTTTGTGGATGAATGTGTTAATTATTCTGTTTCTTCTTCTCACTTAAATGGGTTGGAAAGAACAAAGTACATGGTAGAAGTTGTGGTATTTTTTTTCCACTACAGATATAAAAGTATGCATTTCATTAGCTAAAATTATCTATATCCTGAACCACTTTGCTTTTTACCTACTGCTTTTTCCCTCCAGAGGCATATATGTTTCCCATGTATAAAATGTGACCTAGGAAAGTGAGGTGCAGTACGATCATGAGTTCTTTCACATCTCAGTACAAATCGGTGAACAAATCAACCCATGTACTTTTTACAGATGTAAAATAGATATTAGAGAAACCCCATCTAACCCATTTTACACATGAGAAAAGTGGATCTCCATTTTTACATCATTGTACCTTATCATTTTTTTCCATAAATATACTAATTTCTCTGGTCATGCTTTGGCAAACCTGATTTGGCTTTGTTTCACATTCATATTTGGTACCATGGATCACTTATTATACATTGGTCAGCAATGGACATACTAAAATCACAAGTTGGAGACTCTGCAATGAATACTTGCCAAACAGGGGTCATGCTATGTATCCCAATATTTTCTTTTCTTTCTTTTTTTTTTTAAAGATTTATTTATTTATTTATTTGGGGCGGGGTGTCGGGTTGGGGAGGGAGGGGAGCAGGCGGGCCACTTCTATTGGTTTTTCATTTCTCTATTTTCATCCGTCTTTGTTCTTTGGCTCCTGTGGGCCTCCCATCGCTGTGGCCTCTGTTGTCGCAGAGCACCAGCTCTAGACACATGCACTCCTGAGCTCCGGCTCGGTAATTGGACACATCAGTCCAGCCGCTCCGCGGCACGTGGGATCTTCCCAGGCCAGGGCTCGAACTGGCGCCCCTTGCACAGCAAGGTGGTGTCCTTACCCACTGGACCACCAGGGGAAGCCCCCAATATTTTCTGACATCAATTTTTTAAACTACAGATTTTAAATTTCTATTCTGCAACGTGTAATTGTTCTCAGTCTAACTTATAAAAAGTGAGAATGGCAGCTCCAAATGTACTTCAGTCTGTTCTCCTCCTCCCCTTACTGTCTCTACATATTCCCTTCTCTTCTTGAAGTCACTGTTGATGATAATTTGTTATGTATTTATGGAGATATAAGCCTTTCAGATTGCCAAAGACTTTTCAAGGATATTCTCATTCAATCTATCTCATCCAGGCCAAGTAACTGGTTTAAGCACTATTCATTTATTCAGCAGCTGTTTATTGACCTCCTTATTAAATGCCAGGCACAATGAAGAAAATAAGCAATTATTTCCACTCTGATGGATCTCATATTTTACAAAAAAACTGTTTAGAAAAGACCTAGACATTCACAGAATAGGGAGCAAACTAAATTTTAATGTCTATTTTGTTTAATAGAGCTTTAAAATGGAGGCCTTTCTAGGTACAGACGGCAAGCACATCATAATGATATAGAATATTATCTGAGAATCCCATCTAACCCATTTTACACATGAGAAAAGTGGATCTCCATTTTTACATCATTGTACCTTATCATTTTTTTCCATAAATATACTAATTTCTCTGGTCATGCTTTGGCAAACCTGATTTGGCTTTGTTTCACATTCATATTTGGTACCATGGATCACTTATTATACATTGGTCAGCAATGGACATACTAAAATCACAAGTTGGAGACTCTGCAATGAATACTTGCCAAACAGGGGTCATGCTATGTATCCCAATATTTTCTTTTCTTTCTTTTTTTTTTTAAAGATTTATTTATTTATTTATTTGGGGCGGGGTGTCGGGTTGGGGAGGGAGGGGAGCAGGCGGGCCACTTCTATTGGTTTTTCATTTCTCTATTTTCATCCGTCTTTGTTCTTTGGCCCCTGTGGGCCTCCCATCGCGGTGGCCTCTGTTGTCGCAGAGCACCAGCTCTAGACACATGCACTCCTGAGCTCCGGCTCGGTAATTGGACACATCAGTCCAGCCGCTCCGCGGCACGTGGGATCTTCCCAGGCCAGGGCTCGAACTGGCGCCCCTTGCACAGCAAGGTGGTGTCCTTACCCACTGGACCACCAGGGGAAGCCCCCAATATTTTCTGACATCAATTTTTTAAACTACAGATTTTAAATTTCTATTCTGCAACGTGTAATTGTTCTCAGTCTAACTTATAAAAAGTGAGAATGGCAGCTCCAAATGTACTTCAGTCTGTTCTCCTCCTCCCCTTACTGTCTCTACATATTCCCTTCTCTTCTTGAAGTCACTGTTGATGATAATTTGTTATGTATTTATGGAGATATAAGCCTTTCAGATTGCCAAAGACTTTTCAAGGATATTCTCATTCAATCTATCTCATCCAGGCCAAGTAACTGGTTTAAGCACTATTCATTTATTCAGCAGCTGTTTATTGACCTCCTTATTAAATGCCAGGCACAATGAAGAAAATAAGCAATTATTTCCACTCTGATGGATCTCATATTTTACAAAAAAACTGTTTAGAAAAGACCTAGACATTCACAGAATAGGGAGCAAACTAAATTTTAATGTCTATTTTGTTTAATAGAGCTTTAAAATGGAGGCCTTTCTAGGTACAGACGGCAAGCACATCATAATGATATAGAATATTATCTGAGAATCCCAAAATATGTTTGACTTATGAATTAATGTACTAAGTTTGAAAACTTCTGAATAAATGTAAGGATTCCAATATATTAAGTGTTAAAAAAAATTCTGTCAATATATTTCACTTGAAAGTAAATTTGTTTATTATTAAATTCATTAACAATTAGCTTTATAATGTTTTTTGTTAGATACATTTAAATTAGAATGAACCTTACCTAATTATTCATTGAGCAGGTAAAAGATAAGTAATATATTAATCTATAACTAGGACATTAAATCAAAACAATCACTAGATATATTTTAAAATATAGGAATGAATAATTTATATAATATAGTATAATTAGTTAATGAACGAAATGCTATTTTACTGAAATGAATGCTTTATGAGAAAATAATTTAAAATTAATTCTATATAATTTACATTATAAACATTTCAGTGCTCATTATTTCCAGTTTAAAAATATTAATGTGTTCATCAATGATCATGCATGCCAGTTATTAATGAACTCTCAAAGAATACAAGCAGTTATTTTAAACACCAGTTGATATTTGACAGATTAGTCAAGAAAATCTTTTTACAAGGTTCTATAAATTATGAGTAAAATTCTCACTTCATAAGTGTAAAGATCCCAATAGGTTCACAAAGAAAAGCTATATATGTGGGCAGCTCCAAATGTACTTCAGTCTGTTCTCCTCCTCCCCTTACTGTCTCTACATATTCCCTTCTCTTCTTGAAGTCACTGTTGATGATAATTTGTTATGTATTTATGGAGATATAAGCCTTTCAGATTGCCAAAGACTTTTCAAGGATATTCTCATTCAATCTATCTCATCCAGGCCAAGTAACTGGTTTAAGCACTATTCATTTATTCAGCAGCTGTTTATTGACCTCCTTATTAAATGCCAGGCACAATGAAGAAAATAAGCAATTATTTCCACTCTGATGGATCTCATATTTTACAAAAAAACTGTTTAGAAAAGACCTAGACATTCACAGAATAGGGAGCAAACTAAATTTTAATGTCTATTTTGTTTAATAGAGCTTTAAAATGGAGGCCTTTCTAGGTACAGACGGCAAGCACATCATAATGATATAGAATATTATCTGAGAATCCCAAAATATGTTTGACTTATGAATTAATGCACTAAGTTTGAAAACTTCTGAATAAATGTAAGGATTCCAATATATTAAGTGTTAAAAAAAATTCTGTCAATATATTTCACTTGAAAGTAAATTTGTTTATTATTAAATTCATTAACAATTAGCTTTATAATGTTTTTTGTTAGATACATTTAAATTAGAATGAACCTTACCTAATTATTCATTGAGCAGGTAAAAGATAAGTAATATATTAATCTATAACTAGGACATTAAATCAAAACAATCACTAGATATATTTTAAAATATAGGAATGAATAATTTATATAATATAGTATAATTAGTTAATGAACGAAATGCTATTTTACTGAAATGAATGCTTTATGAGAAAATAATTTAAAATTAATTCTATATAATTTACATTATAAACATTTCAGTGCTCATTATTTCCAGTTTAAAAATATTAATGTGTTCATCAATGATCATGCATGCCAGTTATTAATGAACTCTCAAAGAATACAAGCAGTTATTTTAAACACCAGTTGATATTTGACAGATTAGTCAAGAAAATCTTTTTACAAGGTTCTATAAATTATGAGTAAAATTCTCACTTCATAAGTGTAAAGATCCCAATAGGTGCACAAAGAAAAGCTATATATGCTTATTTCCTCCTATTATTATGGCTGGTAGTTTATATTTATTTAGCATAAAGTTTACTTGATTAAATGAATTCCCTGTCTTCCTCAACAAAGAATTATTCAGAGTCTAGAAAAGTAGATGCAATATATAGCAAACAATTTCAATCTATGGCGGGGAAAATCCTGAAATAAATAGCACCTTAAAAAAATAAGACAAAGATTTGAGGACATTTCTATTGATGATTCATTTATGCATTAACTGGCCATGAGATGCCCAGACATTTGGTCAAACATTATTCTGGTATGAGGGTGAGTATACTTCTGGATGAGATTAACATTTGAATCTGCAGACTGTGTAAAGCAGAGTGGGCCTCACCTATTCAAAGACCAGAACAGAATAAAAATCCTAAGTTAAAAGGGAACTCCACCTGCCTGACTGATGAGCTGGGAGATTGATCTTTTCCTGCCTTTGAGTTTAAACCGAAAAATTGTATCTCTTGGGTCATAAGCCTGCTGAGTTTCAGATGGGAACAGCATCATTGGTCTCCTGAATCTCCAGCTTGACAACACACATCTTGAGATTTCTCAGTCTCTGCTGTTGCATTAAACAATTCTTTATAACAGATCTCTACGTAAACATCCTATTGGGTCTGTTTGTCTGGAGACCCTTGACAAATGTATCTCTAAAGGTGTCCCATTCTACCAAAAGGAATCATTCAGGTAATACAGTTGACTCTTTAATGAAATGAGGGTCAGGGAAGTTGATCATCTGTGTAATAGAAAAATGTACATATACTTTACAGTCAGCCCACCATGTCCTCAAATTCAGTCAACTGTGGTACACAATATTGGAAAAAGACTGTGTATAAGCGGACCTGTGCAGTTCAAACCTGTTGATTCAAGGATCAGCCATAATATATGTAAAAAAATACCAGATTTGATTTTTCAAAACAACAAATTTTCCATATTGTTTTAATTTATAGGGACTGGTACAAAGATTTTACTGAACAATTTTTTGTGGTCTTCTATGCTACTGGTATTTGGTTTCAAAAGACACATATAGGATTGTTTAAATAGCATTTCTTTAGTAATTTCCCTTTCAAATGTAAAATGTGGCATTTGGGGAGGAGAATAAAGCTATAAAAATATACATTTATCTGCTTTTCAAAAAGTGGAGTTGTCAAATTTGAAGCAGGAAAAATAATAGAGCCACAAATATTAGAAGAGATGTATTCCAGATGGTTTTCTTAAATTATGGCTATATTTCAGAACTAAAACTAAGTATTCTAACAAATTTTAATAAAAAATATGGTTGAGAATGCAACATAACAAACCATAAAAATATGATGCCTTCTATTTTAGCATCCTAAAGATGGAAGGTTAAAATTCTTATCTATAGTATATTAGGAATAACTAACAATGTGTCATGTCATTACAAAACTCAAATTTTCAACAAACATACAATATTTTAATGAACAAAGGAAACAGAAATTAAATATAAACTTCCACATTTTACTGTCTGGTTTGCTTTCCTTGAGCTGTTAACTCTAGTTACATCACTCGTTGAAAGTGATGTTTCTTCTTAATAATATTGTACCTCACAGGCTATAAATAAATTAAAAATTTAACCATTTACATGTTTATTTGATAAATGAAGTTCATTTTGATGTTGAATCATCCTAAACTAGCACCAATAATTATTGTCTTTCTCTGACTGCATCAATTTTGATGTAACAAAAACAGTTTTGGACTTGGAGTAGAAAAAAATCCAAATCATCACTTTGACAGTTGCTAGCTGAGATACTTGAAAAGATTATCTTCTTGAGCCCTAATTTCCTAGGATCATTCAGTCAGCCTAAAACAGGAAGTTGATCATCTGTGTAATAGAAAAATGTACATATACTTTACAGTCAGCCCACCATGTCCTCAAATTCAGTCAACTGTGGTACACAATACTGGACAACGACTGTGTACAAGCGCACATGTGCAGTTCAAACATGTTGATTCACGGATCAGACATAATATATGTAAAAAAATACCAGATTTGATTTTTCAAAACAACAAATTTTCCATATTGTTTTAATTTATAGGGACTGGTACAAAGATTTTACTGAACAATTTTTTGTGGTCTTCTATGCTACTGGTATTTGGTTTCAAAAGACACATATAGGATTGTTTAAATAGCATTTCTTTAGTAATTTCCCTTTCAAATGTAAAATGTGGCATTTGGGGAGGAGAATAAAGCTATAAAAATATACATTTATCTGCTTTTAAAAAAGTGGAGTTGCCAAATTTGAAGCAGGAAAAATAATAGAGCCACAAATATTAGAAGAGATGTATTCCAGATGGTTTTCTTAAATTATGGCTATATTTCAGAACTAAAACTAAGTATTCTAACAAATTTTAATAAAAAATATGGTTGAGAATGCAACATAACAAACCATAAAAATATGATGCCTTCTATTTTAGCATCCTAAAGATGGAAGGTTAAAATTCTTATCTATAGTATATTAGGAATAACTAACAATGTGTCATGTCATTACAAAACTCAAATTTTCAACAAACATACAATATTTTAATGAACAAAGGAAACAGAAATTAAATATAAACTTCCACATTTTACTGTCTGGTTTGCTTTCCTTGAGCTGTTAACTCTAGTTACATCACTCGTTGAAAGTGATGTTTCTTCTTAATAATATTGTACCTCACAGGCTATAAATAAATTAAAAATTTAACCATTTACATGTTTATTTGATAAATGAAGTTCATTTTGATGTTGAATCATCCTAAACTAGCACCAATAATTATTGTCTTTCTCTGACTGCATCAATTTTGATGTAACAAAAACAGTTTTGGACTTGGAGTAGAAAAAAATCCAAATCATCACTTTGACAGTTGCTAGCTGAGATACTTCGAAAAGATTATCTTCTTGAGCCCTAATTTCCTATTCTGTAAAATGGTACCTTTCTCTAATGATATTTGACAGAATTGGAATAATATATATATATATATATATATATATATATATATATATGTGAAAATAAAATAAGATTTTATTTTCCATGTACATATATATGTGTGTATGTGAGTGTGTGTGCGTGCACAAGCTAAATTGTTTTAGTGTGTTGAACTCTTTGTGACCCTATGGACCGTAGCCCGCCATGCTCCTCGGACCACGGGACTTTCTAGCCAAAAATACTGGAGTGGGTTGTCATTTCCTTTTTCAGGGGAACTTCCTGGTCCAGGAATCAAACCTGTGTCTCTTACATCTTCTGCACTGGCAGACAAGTTCTTTACCACTAGAGCCACCTGGGAAGCCCCATACATCCACTGCATTGGCAGGTGGATTCTTTACACTTGAGCCACTCAAGAAACCTGTGTGCACATACATACACACAGGCTTTCCAGGTGGCTCAGTGGTAAAGAATCCACCTGCCAATGCAGGATACACAGGTTGGATCCTGGTCCAGGAAGATCCCACAAACTGTGGAGCAATCCAGGCCACACCCCACAACTACTGACCCTGTGCTCTACAGCCTGGGAGCCACAACTACCGAAATCCATGTACCTAGGGCCTGTGCTCTGCAACAAGAGAAGCCACTGCAAAAAGAGGCCTGCATGCACTGCAATGAAGAGTACTCCCGCTTGCTGCAACTAGAGAAAAGCCTGTGGGCCCAGCCAAAAAAGGAGAACCCAAGAAATTAAATATAAACTTCCACATTTTACTGTCTGGTTTGCTTTCCTTGAGCTGTTAACTCTAGTTACATCACTCGTTGAAAGTGATGTTTCTTCTTAATAATATTGTACCTCACAGGCTATAAATAAATTAAAAATTTAACCATTTACATGTTTATTTGATAAATGAAGTTCATTTTGATGTTGAATCATCCTAAACTAGCACCAATAATTATTGTCTTTCTCTGACTGCATCAATTTTGATGTAACAAAAACAGTTTTGGACTTGGAGTAGAAAAAAATCCAAATCATCACTTTGACAGTTGCTAGCTGAGATACTTCGAAAAGATTATCTTCTTGAGCCCTAATTTCCTATTCTGTAAAATGGTACCTTTCTCTAATGATATTTGACAGAATTGGAATAATATATATATATATATATATATATATATATATATATATGTGAAAATAAAATAAGATTTTATTTTCCATGTACATATATATGTGTGTATGTGAGTGTGTGTGCGTGCACAAGCTAAATTGTTTTAGTGTGTTGAACTCTTTGTGACCCTATGGACCGTAGCCCGCCATGCTCCTCGGACCACGGGACTTTCTAGCCAAAAATACTGGAGTGGGTTGTCATTTCCTTTTTCAGGGGAACTTCCTGGTCCAGGAATCAAACCTGTGTCTCTTACATCTTCTGCACTGGCAGACAAGTTCTTTACCACTAGAGCCACCTGGGAAGCCCCATACATCCACTGCATTGGCAGGTGGATTCTTTACACTTGAGCCACTCAAGAAACCTGTGTGCACATACATACACACAGGCTTTCCAGGTGGCTCAGTGGTAAAGAATCCACCTGCCAATGCAGGATACACAGGTTGGATCCTGGTCCAGGAAGATCCCACAAACTGTGGAGCAATCCAGGCCACACCCCACAACTACTGACCCTGTGCTCTACAGCCTGGGAGCCACAACTACCGAAATCCATGTACCTAGGGCCTGTGCTCTGCAACAAGAGAAGCCACTGCAAAAAGAGGCCTGCATGCACTGCAATGAAGAGTACTCCCGCTTGCTGCAACTAGAGAAAAGCCTGTGCAAGCAAAGGAGACCCAGCATGTCCAAAAATAATAAAAAAAAAACTTTATAAAAAAGTGGAGGGGGGGGGAATCATGGGGGTCCCATCTAGTTCACCTAATTGCCTTACATGTGAAAAACTGGTAGTAATCCAAATGATTCTTGTTCAGAGAAATGCAAATTGTGTGTGATAGAATGGAACTGATTACTGCCTTGTGAATAAATGTTTTCTGCGTATTTATAAATCAATTTCAAAAATTCTCTCTACATGTGAGTTTCTCAGAGTCTCCTCTGAAAAGAAGATAACATATTATCAGTTCCTTCTTTAATAACAATTTAAATTAACCATTGACACATGTTCATTTAATATTTATATGAGCTGGGATTTTAATTTTTAAAAGTTATCCTAAAAATGCTCTACATTTTACATAAATTGTATGATCTATATACTAATGCAATCTGCATATTAGAAAATAATTTTTCAGACTACTTTGAGCATATTATTTTTGTTCCTTTATATCTTTTTAATTTTCACACTAGATAATTTTTTGAAGAGTGCAATGGAGTTTTAACCATATGGATTGGTGCAAACCAATCTTGTCAGTTACATAATACTACTTCCCAAAACATAGTTTTTAAAAAATGGAATAAAAATACATGATAAACCAAGATAAAATTTATTAGAATTTTCTAATCTAGAAATCCTAAAGATATTATAAAACACAATGTGGGAATTTTAGTGTCCGTTTACTGCTCTATTAATTGTGCTAGGAAAGTATAACTATTTTCAAAGAATTAACAAAACCAAAAAGAAATCTTCGAAAATCTTAGGTATTTACTACACTATGAATAATGTTGCCAATGTGAAGATACAGAATAAATTGAGAGTTTGACCTCCTTTTTCAACATGATGATGTAAAAACTTACCTTGATCTTAAAAATAACAATCCATTTTAAATGAACTTTATTATTCCCCAAAATAAACTGGGGGTTTATTCAATGGAAAAGTAATCTTCATTTCTCTACAGTTCACTTTTGATAAAATATTTCCTAAGGGGTTCTTCTCTGGTTTCCTTAAATTTTTGACTACCTATATTCCTGTTGAGCTTCTGAAATAATTTCATGTAAGCATGTTCAGGTTTTTGCAAATGCTTCAATTTTCTCTTTCCTGCTTTTCAATTTTGCCTGCCTCTTATTCCCTGATGATACTCTTATCTCTGGCAGGCAACTTTGTTCTCAATGCCTTGTCTCTGAAGGAATCAACTGATGCTTTAAAGAAAGTTACTTTTTTGAATAATTTTGAGTTCTCACAACAACTAGCTGATAGCATTTTCAATTCACTCTAGAAATTGAGTGTCAATCTTACCTGTAGCTGAATCATAATAAACTGATTTATAAAGTTAAGCTATTCATTTGGGATAAGCATTTCATCAATATGAAAATAAAAATGGTATTTTGAGATACTCCATTGCTTATGTATATAGCATCACTGATTTATAGTTAATAAAATTGAAAATAGTTTAGCTTATATAAGTGATGAAGCATATTAATTAACATCTAAATATTGAATTTTCTAATCTAGAAATCCTAAAGATATTATAAAACACAATGTGGGAATTTTAGTGTCCGTTTACTGCTCTATTAATTGTGCTAGGAAAGTATAACTATTTTCAAAGAATTAACAAAACCAAAAGAAATCTTCGAAAATCTTAGGTATTTACTACACTATGAATAATGTTGCCAATGTGAAGATACAGAATAAATTGAGAGTTTGACCTCCTTTTTCAACATGATGATGTAAAAACTTACCTTGATCTTAAAAATAACAATCCATTTTAAATGAACTTTATTATTCCCCAAAATAAACTGGGGGTTTATTCAATGGAAAAGTAATCTTCATTTCTCTACAGTTCACTTTTGATAAAATATTTCCTAAGGGGTTCTTCTCTGGTTTCCTTAAATTTTTGACTACCTATATTCCTGTTGAGCTTCTGAAATAATTTCATGTAAGCATGTTCAGGTTTTTGCAAATGCTTCAATTTTCTCTTTCCTGCTTTTCAATTTTGCCTGCCTCTTATTCCCTGATGATACTCTTATCTCTGGCAGGCAACTTTGTTCTCAATGCCTTGTCTCTGAAGGAATCAACTGATGCTTTAAAGAAAGTTACTTTTTTGAATAATTTTGAGTTCTCACAACAACTAGCTGATAGCATTTTCAATTCACTCTAGAAATTGAGTGTCAATCTTACCTGTAGCTGAATCATAATAAACTGATTTATAAAGTTAAGCTATTCATTTGGGATAAGCATTTCATCAATATGAAAATAAAAATGGTATTTTGAGATACTCCATTGCTTATGTATATAGCATCACTGATTTATAGTTAATAAAATTGAAAATAGTTTAGCTTATATAAGTGATGAAGCATATTAATTAACATCTAAATATTGAATTTTCAAATAGTCTTAAATCATAGAACTCCTCTTGAAAGAAAAGTACATGAAATCACCACTAGGCGAGGCATTTTTTCCATGGCTTATATCAGACTCCTACATACATAGTACAAAAATTGTGACACTAAAGGATATCAAGCATTGTATTCCTAATTCATCAGCCTGACATTCAGCATTTAATTACTGAATGTGCATACTTGAAATGAAAACATTTAAAAAGAAATTAATTAAAAAGTACATTAAAATTTTTTTTCTTAGCCTTAACCTTGAGAATTTTATCCTGGATGCTGATTTCTGGTTACATTTACTTGCATTGGGGCAGGAGTGAGGGGCAGCAGGTGAGACTTTTAAATTGAAAAAGAACTGATTTTTTCCAAATGCTGACCATACATTCCTTTTTTTTCAATGCAATTTAGGGTGGGGGTGTCAGCATATTTTCCCATCTGACTTTGGCTTCTGCCAAGAAGCATTTAGAATCTTAGGTACACATCCAGAATTCTTGCTACAGGCAGTGACACCTAGAATTTCCTTTTTCTGTTCAATCTATAAAATGACTGTGGCAGCAAGTACAATCTTAGAAAGGCATATTCTACCCCAGTTATCCATCGAGCTTGGCAGATACAGACAGTTAAACAGGATCTGTAGAAAACCCCATTTGTCTGTAGCAAAGGGAGTTAAGTTTCAGCTGACAACACTGTCTTCTGCAGCCTTTAAAAGTAGCTATTATTTGCAACTAATGCCAGGGAAATAAGCCCTTAGGTTCCAGTCTGAGCTTTTTTGGTGGCATGGAGCAAAGACATATCCAATCTATCTTTGAAAAAGGAGAGAGAGCAAAGTTAGTCCGTAGACATTGGAAAATCTTCTAAGACTCTAAGAGGAAACCAACTAGGAGAAATTTCAGTAGCACAGGAAAGCCACCTGTAGAAGACCAGCGGCTCTCAAGGATGGGGCTACATCTTCTCAAGCTCTCTCCCTCTACCTGCTGGCTCCTCTGTTTACTCTTAGTTTCCACTTTTTCATGCCTTTGGTGGAATCAGTTCACTTCTTAGTTCCAGTGTCCACTGTGAACAGGCATCCTCTGTGTGTCTCAGTTCAGATTCCGGAGAGTGAGAATCTGGTATTTTGAGATACTCCATTGCTTATGTATATAGCATCACTGATTTATAGTTAATAAAATTGAAAATAGTTTAGCTTATATAAGTGATGAAGCATATTAATTAACATCTAAATATTGAATTTTCAAATAGTCTTAAATCATAGAACTCCTCTTGAAAGAAAAGTACATGAAATCACCACTAGGCGAGGCATTTTTCCATGGCTTATATCAGACTCCTACATACATAGTACAAAAATTGTGACACTAAAGGATATCAAGCATTGTATTCCTAATTCATCAGCCTGACATTCAGCATTTAATTACTGAATGTGCATACTTGAAATGAAAACATTTAAAAAGAAATTAATTAAAAAGTACATTAAAATTTTTTTTCTTAGCCTTAACCTTGAGAATTTTATCCTGGATGCTGATTTCTGGTTACATTTACTTGCATTGGGGCAGGAGTGAGGGGCAGCAGGTGAGACTTTTAAATTGAAAAGAACTGATTTTTTCCAAATGCTGACCATACATTCCTTTTTTTTCAATGCAATTTAGGGTGGGGGTGTCAGCATATTTTCCCATCTGACTTTGGCTTCTGCCAAGAAGCATTTAGAATCTTAGGTACACATCCAGAATTCTTGCTACAGGCAGTGACACCTAGAATTTCCTTTTTCTGTTCAATCTATAAAATGACTGTGGCAGCAAGTACAATCTTAGAAAGGCATATTCTACCCCAGTTATCCATCGAGCTTGGCAGATACAGACAGTTAAACAGGATCTGTAGAAAACCCCATTTGTCTGTAGCAAAGGGAGTTAAGTTTCAGCTGACAACACTGTCTTCTGCAGCCTTTAAAAGTAGCTATTATTTGCAACTAATGCCAGGGAAATAAGCCCTTAGGTTCCAGTCTGAGCTTTTTTGGTGGCATGGAGCAAAGACATATCCAATCTATCTTTGAAAAAGGAGAGAGAGCAAAGTTAGTCCGTAGACATTGGAAAATCTTCTAAGACTCTAAGAGGAAACCAACTAGGAGAAATTTCAGTAGCACAGGAAAGCCACCTGTAGAAGACCAGCGGCTCTCAAGGATGGGGCTACATCTTCTCAAGCTCTCTCCCCTCTACCTGCTGGCTCCTCTGTTTACTCTTAGTTTCCACTTTTTCATGCCTTTGGTGGAATCAGTTCACTTCTTAGTTCCAGTGTCCACTGTGAACAGGCATCCTCTGTGTGTCTCAGTTCAGATTCCGGAGAGTGAGAATCTGGTCTTGGGATGGCTCATGGGATAAATAAACTGTGCAGCCAAGGATGGTGTAACACAGAGAGCGATGGACAGGACAGGTAGGTCCCTGGCTTCGTGGAGCTTACAGCCTTATGATTATCACTGGATAATCACATGGTAATGTCAAGGCAGCGGGACTGTGGGAATGACAACTTTTCTATAAATGAGCTGTAACAAAGCACACAATGAAACAAATCCTTAGGACACTTTGCCCACAGCTTTTTCTTTTTCCAAGCTTTGCCCTGCCACTACTGTTACTACTTTGGTTTTTACTGTTGATGAGTTTTTTGCTCAGAGGCTATGACTCTTAACAAGACATACTCTTAAGCCAGTAGGTTCCCAGATTACAGGTAGTAGAAGTACCTAGTAATTTATTAGAAATGCCAGTGTTAGGGTCTTAACCCAGATCGACTTAATCAGAAACTGATGAACCACTGCTCTATACCTTCTATTCAAAGATATCACTCTACCTGTATTCTGCCTACTTTCTAATTAATGGATTCTCTGAGTTGCTCACTTCTTGAATTGTATGAAAATATACATACATTACTGTCGAAAATGATTCTCCCACCTCCATTTAGCCTTTCTCTGTCTAAACTAAACAAAATTTTTTACATTAATCTTATTATCCATGGGAGTCAAAGCTGTTAATCAAGCCTATTTGTTAACTGTCTGTAATCCTGCCTAAAATTCAACTCACCAAAAAAGAGATACAATCCATCAATTTTAAATTTAAGATGAAATAATTCAACTAGATTGACCATTTAGCCCACTGGTTTTCAACCAGTCCAACCCACCATGTATGAAAATAATGCCAAATAAGAGCAGGAAAACTTCCTAGGATTCTAGATAGAGGACAGTTTTGAAAATATAATAAAACACTGAACTAAATTCTCTCAGGGGGCAATGAACTTAGTTTCTCTAAAATGTCATTGCTTTATACAACTTCTAAAAATATATTTTGCAAATAAAGTTACTTTTTAAGATAAGCCTGTTTTCTGGGGGAAAATTATATTGCAAGGAGTTAAAAAAAGGCCTCAAATTCTACAGAAAAAATTATACTCACAAATTGCATTCCTGAAATGCCATGTCTAGGTCTTTCTGGGTCACTATTCTCTGCATTACACTTTTGTTAGCATATTTTAAAAAGGTTTTCACCAATGTATCACTACCATTTTTATAAAAATATGCTTCCTAATAATTTATTTAGTAAATATTTTTGTCCCTTAGGCATTGCTGTTATGTAACAATTAAGTTAATTGCTGATGCAATCTTTTTCTTCAATTAACCATGAGCTCCATGAAGGTGGGAAACTGTCTTTTAATTTCTGTAATTTAGCATCTGACTCAGTATCTGCAGTTATTGTTTGTTTTACAGCTGCACCATGCAGCATGCAGTATCTTAGTTTCCTTACTAGGAATCAAACCTGTGCCCCTGCAGTGGAAGCATGGAGTCTTAACCACTGGACTGACAGGAAAGTACCCCTGGCTTGTATTTGTTGTTCAATAAATGTCTGTAGAAACGATGTACTAAAAGAATGAAATTTTTGTGGTTGGTGAAAAATAATATTCTTTTTTAAAAAGAAAACAATGATAGGCTTAGAAAGTATCACGAACTCAGTAATACCTCCTGGGAATAGACTGCAAACCCATGAAGGTTTAATGTGTTTTATAATCCATTACCAATTTGTGTACTGAAGTCCAGAATATGCACCTGATAGGCAACCTTTAACACTGGTTTTATGGAAGAGGCTTTGGGAGTGTTTCTGTGCCACCTTCTTTGCCTTAAGGCTACAGGATGTTAAAAAGAACAAACAGCTGTCTGTTCCTCTCCCTTTTCAGGGGCAGAAGTTTTATGAGATCTCTGGAATTCTTGTATTTAATCATACTGACAGTAAAGAAGCTATTTCTTTTGCCCCAAACAAATAGCTTTTCCACATTAACTTATTTCTTTTACAAAGTCTTTTTCTGAGAGCCTTAAATCTTACCACTGTTCAGTTTCCCTCTTGAACTAATTCTCTCAGGGGCAATGAACTTTTGGGGTTTTTCTCTAAAATGTCATTGCTTTATACAACTTCTAAAAATATATTTTGCAAATAAAGTTACTTTTTAAGATAAGCCTGTTTTCTGGGGGAAAATTATATTGCAAGGAGTTAAAAAAAGGCCTCAAATTCTACAGAAAAAATTATACTCACAAATTGCATTCCTGAAATGCCATGTCTAGGTCTTTCTGGGTCACTATTCTCTGCATTACACTTTTGTTAGCATATTTTAAAAAGGTTTTCACCAATGTATCACTACCATTTTTATAAAAATATGCTTCCTAATAATTTATTTAGTAAATATTTTTGTCCCTTAGGCATTGCTGTTATGTAACAATTAAGTTAATTGCTGATGCAATCTTTTTTCTTCCAATTAACCATGAGCTCCATGAAGGTGGGAAACTGTCTTTTAATTTCTGTAATTTAGCATCTGACTCAGTATCTGCAGTTATTGTTTGTTTTACAGCTGCACCATGCAGCATGCAGTATCTTAGTTTCCTTACTAGGAATCAAACCTGTGCCCCTGCAGTGGAAGCATGGAGTCTTAACCACTGGACTGACAGGAAAGTACCCCTGGCTTGTATTTGTTGTTCAATAAATGTCTGTAGAAACGATGTACTAAAAGAATGAAATTTTTGTGGTTGGTGAAAAATAATATTCTTTTTTAAAAAGAAAACAATGATAGGCTTAGAAAGTATCACGAACTCAGTAATACCTCCTGGGAATAGACTGCAAACCCATGAAGGTTTAATGTGTTTTATAATCCATTACCAATTTGTGTACTGAAGTCCAGAATATGCACCTGATAGGCAACCTTTAACACTGGTTTTATGGAAGAGGCTTTGGGAGTGTTTCTGTGCCACCTTCTTTGCCTTAAGGCTACAGGATGTTAAAAAGAACAAACAGCTGTCTGTTCCTCTCCCTTTTCAGGGGCAGAAGTTTTATGAGATCTCTGGAATTCTTGTATTTAATCATACTGACAGTAAAGAAGCTATTTCTTTTGCCCCAAACAAATAGCTTTTCCACATTAACTTATTTCTTTTACAAAGTCTTTTTCTGAGAGCCTTAAATCTTACCACTGTTCAGTTTTTTGAACCCATCTTCAAGCTGTATTTGATTTATATACTTCCTTCCTTCCTTACTCAATGCTTTCACTCTTTTGTTCTAAAAACACCTAACATATCTAACCTTATCTCTTAGGCTATGTTTGCAACCTTATAATCAATGATTGATTCTTCTTTGGACTGCCTCATTTCAAAGTTCTATTTCATACGTGGGAGTACTCTTTCAGTGTAGCTCACAGATGTTAACAATTGGCTCTATCATCTTACATAAGTTCTCACGTGACTTACTGTGGTACTGGCTGCTTCTCCCTTCGACAAAACAGAGTTTGATTTTAGCGTGCAGGTTCAAGACACTCTCATGGTACTATACCCTAAGAACCATCCCCTGGTCTATGTTGTTAGTGTTGATTATTTGCACCAACATAGGTAGCTTCTTTAAACTTTAGCATGTTTTGAAGAACAACTTTTTCCCTCCTTCATTCTGTCACTGTCTATTTATATGTTATTTTAGTTTTCCAACATAGTGACAACTTCATATTGACTATTTTCTGCCAAAAATTTTCTGGCAAAAAGTTTCCTCCTCCATTCTCAGCACTCTTCAAATGAAGGGGCAAAATCTATTTGGTTGCTATCACTGACAAAGTTATATAACCAGTTATAAAATAAGAGGAAGATAAAGACACTTTGACTTAAGCATTAATAATAAGCATGTATTTATAATTTTCTTTAATCTTTGTAATTAAATATAATCTTCAAAATTAGGGAGTTCAACTTATTTAACATATATTGTTTTGGCTTTCTTATCCTTCCTCTTTGAATAACTCATTTATCATAAATAAATAAATGTATACATAAATACTATCTTTATAAGTTTTGGAGGTAATAATAAAAACAGCTGCTTTATTATATATCAGCTACTCCATTCTTTTGGGGTTCTTATTTTTATCAGAAAAACATTTTAGTCTTTTGTAATAGTTTCCCCATTACCATTTTATAAAATAAAATAATTAAAAAACTAGCTTTAATTAGCTTCATTACTGAATCCTGGAAGCCACCAAAAAAAAAAAAAAATAGAAAAAAGAAAAACAATTTTAAAGAATTAAATAGGTCTTTAAAAATGGGCTAAGACTGTAAATTTCAAAGCTATCAGCGCTCCTGCCCCTGATCACTCCTCATGTTTTTATATGTAAATACTAGGACCGCATCATAATCTTCAAATATTAACCTTGATTTCTACTCCCAATTCTTCATTAAATAGAAATGCAAACTGAATCCTCAGGAACTTGCATGACTCAATGCAGAATTTTCATCATTCAGGCCTCATTCTGCCTGAAGGACATCTCAAGTTTGTTCTCAGCACTATTTAGGATTTAAGAACAAAGCTAGAGAAAGGGATATAATTCTGTTTTTCTAATTTGATATTATGCAAAATCTTTACTTAATTAAAGTGGGAAAATAAAATTGAATGTAATTTAACTTTTTACCCTTAGGAAAAGAAAGAATAAAAGAAAATGAAAAAGATAAAGATGTGGGAGAGAAATCTCTCCCATGGCAAAGAACTGAAAAAGAATCTCTGAAGATCATAATACCACCAATAAGAAGGAGATTCATACTCTGAAAAAATAAAAATGAGACCAAAAAAAACCACACAGAAGTTAAAAGTAGGAGTTGGAGGAAGCAGATTACTAGCAAAATGTCAGTAATCACTCCCTCCACTGCATCTGTATCACCAGGTAATCCTCACCCAGATAAATCTATGCTGAGACATATGATTCTCTTTGGCCAATGGAATAGGTGCAAACATTATATAAGTGGAGACTTCATCAGCATCCGCACAGAGACTTCCTCTCTCTTACTTCGCTTGGAAACCTTAGACCACTAAGTGAACAAGTTCGTGCTAACCTGATGGAGCGTAAGGGGTCACATGGAGAAGTGAGGAACCTCAGCCAACAGCCCACTAGCCAGCCATCTGTGTGTGAAGCCACTCTAGATCATCCAGTGGCCGGC
This sequence comes from Tragulus kanchil, assembly GCA_022376925.1. Lineage (NCBI taxonomy): Eukaryota > Metazoa > Chordata > Mammalia > Artiodactyla > Tragulidae > Tragulus > Tragulus kanchil. The sequence continues at coordinate 97,704,880 of JAIOJX010000030.1, forward strand.
CAACCCGGCAGCTGTCCAGAGAACCATGAGAGAGCACAGCAGGCATCAGCAAAGTGACTACAAATCAGAAGTCCCATCCATTCCAACCACAGAACTGTGAACAAAAGAAACTGGAATGCTTTTAAATCAATACGTTTTGGAGTGGTTTGATCCACAGAAAAAGTTAACCGGTGCAGAAACAATAAACAGAAATGGGGAAACAGTAGCTTTTGCTGAGAGTAAGACAAAGCAAACTTACTTCTCCACTTAGTAGTTCACTTTCGTTGCTGACTTCAGAATAGTTTACTATTTCAATTCTCTTTGAAATGTGTATATAAGTTTGATTCACTGCAGGTTTGTTTTTGCCCAAAAAAGACAGCCTTACTGAAAAAGCTACAAGTAACAATATACCCTTTCCTTCCTATTCCTAGATGTAGGATTATGCCCGGAGGGATACAATATCTTGAACTTTCCTTTGGATAGAGATAGGCAACAGTGTTATCATCCTGCTTACAAGAAAATATGAAACTGAAGACCAGTCTAGCATTGTATTCCATGGACTATGATATCTTAAACATGATGTACCATTCAGAGACAAAGTGAAAATAGCATTTTATTACTTTTTAATTATATGAATATCATAGATTAACTTTGCTTGCATAGGCTGCTGGATACAAGTTTTACTTGTAAATTCAACAAGTATTTATCAAAAGTGATTTTCAATGTGCCTGATGTCCTACTCATATTTCTGTGCTCTACTCTCTCTGAGTTTTATAATAAAAAATTCTTATGCAAAACTATTTGGTCTCTTTTATTTTTATGCCAGCCATTGATCTCATAGTTACCTGAAAGAGTTGTAAGAGTCTGCTTTTAGTCATAACTAAATATTATAAGCTGTGGGTCACTTTCTTTCTAAACACCAAAGATATATACCATACCCTTCCTTTGATTTTTCTACCCCCTGAATAACTGAAAAGGAGGAATATCCAGTTACTTGTAAGGGAAAATATCAATTTAAAAATCCTTAATGGAAGGACAAGGATACATGCTCTTATGTGCAGAGCATAATTTCAATAAATCTATATAAACACATCTATCAACAGCACTATGAAGAAAGCTTTATTCATGTAGTTACAAAAAGAACCGGTGCAGAAACATAAACAGAAAGTGGGCCCATCCATTCCAACCACAGAACTGTGAACAAAAGAAACTGGAATGCTTTTAAATCAATACGTTTTGGAGTGGTTTGATCCACAGAAAAAGTTAACCGGTGCAGAAACAATAAACAGAAATGGGGAAACAGTAGCTTTTGCTGAGAGAAGACAAAGCAAACTTACTTCTCCACTTAGTAGTTCACTTTCGTTGCTGACTTCAGAATAGTTTACTATTTCAATTCTCTTTGAAATGTGTATATAAGTTTGATTCACTGCAGGTTTGTTTTTGCCCAAAAAAGACAGCCTTACTGAAAAAGCTACAAGTAACAATATACCCTTTCCTTCCTATTCCTAGATGTAGGATTATGCCCGGAGGGATACAATATCTTGAACTTTCCTTTGGATAGAGATAGGCAACAGTGTTATCATCCTGCTTACAAGAAAATATGAAACTGAAGACCAGTCTAGCATTGTATTCCATGGACTATGATATCTTAAACATGATGTACCATTCAGAGACAAAGTGAAAATAGCATTTTATTACTTTTTAATTATATGAATATCATAGATTAACTTTGCTTGCATAGGCTGCTGGATACAAGTTTTACTTGTAAATTCAACAAGTATTTATCAAAAGTGATTTTCAATGTGCCTGATGTCCTACTCATATTTCTGTGCTCTACTCTCTCTGAGTTTTATAATAAAAAATTCTTATGCAAAACTATTTGGTCTCTTTTATTTTTATGCCAGCCATTGATCTCATAGTTACCTGAAAGAGTTGTAAGAGTCTGCTTTTAGTCATAACTAAATATTATAAGCTGTGGGTCACTTTCTTTCTAAACACCAAAGATATATACCATACCCTTCCTTTGATTTTTCTACCCCCTGAATAACTAAAAAAGGAGGAATATCCAGTTACTTGTAAGGGAAAATATCAATTTAAAAATCCTTAATGGAAGGACAAGGATACATGCTCTTATGTGCAGAGCATAATTTCAATAAATCTATATAAACTCATCTATCAACAGCACTATGAAGAAAGCTTTATTCATGTAGTTAGGCACTTGGGTGGGTAAGTATTGGCTTGGGCAAAAGTTTTATTCAGGTTTTTCTATAACATCTTATGGAAAACCCAAACATTTTGACTACTTCAATATTCACCCAACTGCAAAGCTTCAAGTCTTCACACAATATATTCTTATATTCACTTACAAAGAAAAGATAACTTCAAGTGAATGGTATGACATTATCATCTAAGACTATGAAATGGAATATATAGCAGGATATAAATCTACTGGAAAGATAAAAATAAATTTCATTGTAAGAATTATTATACAAATGGTAATTAACTAAATGTGTGTCTCCCATGGCCACCATCTTAATAAATAATTTTTAAAATATTCATATATGGGCTTCCCTGGTGCTCCAGTGGGTAAAGATACTGCCTTGCAGTGCAAGGGATGCGGGTTAGATCCCTGGCACGGGAAAATCTCATGTGCTGAGGAGCAGCTTGACTGATGTGTCCAATTACCAAGTCAGCTCTCTGGAGCACATGCGCCCAGAGCTGGTGCTCTGTAGCCACAGAGGCCACTGCGATGGGAGGCCCACACAGGCCAAAGAACAAAGATGGAAATGAAAGACCAATAGAAGTGGCTAAAAAAAATTTTTTAAAAATATTTATATTTGGTAGATGCCTTGATTATTTATTCTTTAATTTACCTAAGCACCCCTTAGGAGCTTATCTGTTAAGTGTCAACAGTTAATATTTTTAAAACTTTATTGGAAATTGTCAGCCATATACAAATGTTGAGTAAATAGTATATATTATAAGGGGGGAGGAAATGTGGCTTTAAATTAAGCCCAGTACTATTTTCACTGAGTTAGAATCTGAACAATGCAAGGTCTAATTCATAGCCTACCAGTCATGAAGTCACATGTGTCATGCAATTAGCCACTTGATCAGCATGCATTTGTTTATAGAGAGAGGAAAGCACCGCTGTCTGTTACATAGATTTAGAAGGCTTTGCCTAAATAAGTTAAACCCTAATACTATTCTAATATATATAAACTAGAGGAAATTGAAACAAAGTGCTGGCAGATATCTGTACATTTTAATTCTAGATGAGGCATGTGACACAGGGGGGTTTAAAATAAGAATAGAGGAAAATTTGCTCTAGGAGATAAAAAGTATAAAAAGGTTATTTTTAAATTGAAAGAGAGTAAAAAAGAATATACCTCAATTCAGAGGCTGGAAAATAATGCAATACTTCATTTTTCTTCTGTTTTTATCATAAATAATAATAAATAATAATTTTTCAGTATTTCTACCTTAATGAGCCACAAAGAAAGAGCAAAAGTGTCACCATATAAAGTTTTAATCTCAATTTTTATATTATTCTTTTTTTATTTTTACATAAATAAATCTAAAATATATTGATTCAGAGAAAAATGTGTAATCTAAATAGCTGCCAGAATTTGAAAAATATCTAAGAATTAACTCATAATGTTGGCACATGTAAGACAAAGGATATTATCTCATACTTTGTACCTTTCTAAGTTTTTGTGAAAGAATATTGTTTGTATCCAGTTATGACTACAACAGCTTTCTCATAAGAAAATACTGTAATAAAATAATAAAACTGTTTCACACATCCTCCCCAAGTTTTTCTTAAGCTTCTAATATTAAATTTGGTTTAATGGTTATGTTGTATGATATTGCTATGTCAATTACTTTTCTAAGTGCTATGGTTATTAAAAGATAGAATCCATAGTTGGGATTATTAAAAAATTACATTCAGTACAGAACAATGTTTTAAACCTCATTATAATTTATAAAACAAATGAAAAACTAATTATTAAAATGAAATTGAGAATATTTTCTTCCATGACTATACCAAAACAAACTTCCTCTAAAGTAGAATCGGTTATAACTAAGAAGACAAGGCTCAGAAATGAAGGACTCACTATAATAAAAAGCAGATGACTTCAGAATAAAAATATATCAAGCCTAAATTTGATTAAATGTAGACATAACAAAGGACATCTTATTCAAATATTGGCCCTTTTGACTTGTGAACTTTGTTAAGTTCTTGAATAATAAATCACAGAAGTTATGGAATCAGTACTACTATCCGAACTCATCAGAAGTGTAAAGAAATTCAGTTAGTAACTACTTATACTGAACTATTTAATACATGAAGATCTAAGTTTGGCCATGTTTTACTAAGACAAACAGATTCTAAAAGTTCTAATACAATTTATCAAAATTATGTAATTTAACTGTGTTCAAATATGTGTTAAATTGGATAGAAGTTTCGTTAGATTCTTACTTTTTGTAGTTGACATTAATTATATTTAAATCTAATAGGACAGAGATTTAAAAAAAAAATGTATGGGTGAGATGTATGGAAAGAGTAACATGGAAACTTACTTTACCATATGTAAAATAGATAAGCAATGGAAATTTGCTCTAAGACTAGGGAATTCAAACAGAGGCTCTATAAACAACCTAGAGGGGTGGGATGGGGGATGGGGAGAGAGATGGGAGGGAAGTTCAAGAGGGAGGGCACATATGTACACCTGTGGTGCTGAATCCACAGGATGCTTGGCAGTAAATCATACAGCTCTGTAAAGCTATTATCCTTCAATTAAAAAAAAAAAAAAAAACACCTAAAAGCTATTGCTTCTTTTTTATGCATAAATTGTGTATTATCAGCTATGCAAATGCAAAGTGGTCAAAGGTGAATTCACCCCCACCACTGCCTTCATGTTAGATAACAGTCAAGTCAAATCACTCCAGTGTCTTCCTTTCTGTCAGCTCCCGCATTTTCATTTTCTCATTAAATCCTGTATATTCTATCCATTTACTATCTACCATGTGCATGCCTTCCTCTTTACCTTCACTAGGCCTTCCTTCAGTTTAGACTATGATCATTTTGTGATTGGATCTTACTAACTGAATGATTTGCCACCTGTTTCTCAGGCATTCTCAAGTCTCATTCATATAATTCAAACTCTTAAATACAGTCCACGAATTATCTCAGCAAGGCCTTCTTTAACATTTCAATTTGATGCTTCTTTTCTATACTTCCTCAACCCTCTCTATTTTAGTATTTATGTCCATTGAAGAATAACTGTCAATTTATAGAACTGTCTCCTCTTTCCCTTGAAGGCAAAGTTTATATTATTTTAATTTTTAAACTCCTCTTCCAAGTAATTATGAGGCACTAAATGCTGTCAATGTTTATTCAATGTTACCAGTAATTTTTAAATCTTGATTCTTGTACTTAAGAATATGTTGAATTTCATGTCAAACATAATACCAGATATTTATAAAAGCATAGTTGATTACATTCCCTAAATGAATTTGGATCATAAGAACACAGTTAAATTAATATGAAGTACTTTAAAGTTTCACAAATTAAGTCTTGTGCAGGTCTGAAATGGATTTATTATCCTAGCCCTGCAAAAGTACTATCAGAATGCTAAAGTCATTCTATATGGTAACCAGAATTAAGACTTAGAACTTCACAAGATTCAATATCTTTCAAGGATCTATGTCACGGCTGAGGTCCTTGACTTTTCCAATGTCTCTAAAAATAAAAATCAACACATATTTTCCAAGTCCCTACCACTGTGCACTTTTTTACCATTAAAGATTTCAAACTTTCTTTTGTAATATTCCACACAGTCTATTGTAGCAAAATGCTAGACTGCTCATAGTAATCTCTGTAAAACCTAGACTTGAGCTATTTTTCTTATAACTTAAACTTCTGTATTTCAAAAAGAGGGAAGCAAATTCTATTAATTTTCACATCTGAAGAACTTTTTTTAGTGAATAATAATACCATTGTGTTTTAAAATACAAACACTGTTTTGTTTTAGTTTTTAGATATATTTATGTGTTTAACCTTCATGTTTTTAAAACTAAAATCTTTCAACCACTATTTTTGATGTTTTCTATTTAATACATTGAATTTTGCACCATGGAAAAGAAACTTTGCAAACATGAGTAAATTAACTGTAAAAACAAATTTGACATAAAATGAGACAGAATTCAAACCACTGTAAGTGATCATTAAAATGTGGAATTTGATGAAATGTCTTAGCTGATGAATTGCTCATTAAACTGCTACTTAAGTCAGAGTATCAGCAATTAAACTAAATCCCCATGTAAAACAGTCTGTCAGAGTGTATAGGTAGAAATGAATTAGGAATGTTTTTATTTTATCACAAGAAGTTTTCTCTACAATGCCAATCAAGGGCAACAGTTGGAGGTCTTAGTAGTAGGAAAACCTGTCACTATTTTCACTAGTAGAAAGTAAATGAATTAACTACAAAATACCAACATTATTTCTCTTCATGTGATGTGAGAAGAAATAGTATTACACATCTTAAGAATACTAGAGTGTTTAAGGCAGGTTTAATGAGGTGTCATAGCTACACCAACTCTTAATTTCCAAATAAAATTCTGGTCCAGTCAGAAAAACAAGTATTTTTCTCATATATATAAGGAAGAAAGAATTGTATTATCCCAGTTCAAAAAAAAAAAAATCACAATTAGAAGTCTGGACTTAAGAAAAATGGAATTGGAAAATAACTGCTTTAGAGTCTTCCTAACACACAAATAATAATTCTATTTTCTGACGGTTCATGTCCAAATACATGAAAACTTAGACAATAAGATAATATACCTTCCATCCCATTGGCTGGATGAAGGTCTGACCATTAATCACTGTGCTCTGTAGGCTGTCACTCCTCTATCAAGTGTTCAGGCCACAGCAGCACAAATAGGTAAATAATGATCAATATTTATCAATGATAAATTTCTATTTGGATAGTCAGATGTTAGAGAGAAAGGACTGCTATCTATCCATCCTTGAAAGAAATTATTTTTAGATAAATTTTCTCTTTTACACAACAAAACTAAATTTGCCTACCATCTGTACATATTCAGCATTTATGGAGTACAAGATCACTGGCATCAGACAATGGATTCTCCATGTGTATGTGTATGTGTGCGTGCGTGTATATATATATATATACACACAGTACTATTGACTATATAATATATAAAACCCTTTTAAAGAAGTAAACGTACTCTTCATAATATCAGAGACAGGCCATCATTCAAGGGAACCATTAATACTTAAAAATAATTTTTAATTTGTCAAAGTCTCTTCACTGGTCCTTCCTCTTTGATTCCTGCCACCATCCAACTCATGCTCCATAGAAGAACAGAAGCAATCTTTTCAAAAGCAACTCAGTTACATAATTTGCCTCCTAATCTCTGCAGTGTTTTCCCAAAACACCCATGAAAAATCCTTTTACCTTGCACAGGAGTCTGCATCACCTGTCCCCTGCCTATGTCAAAGCATGCTACACTCTCATACCAATCATTGTTTTCAGTTCTTTGAAGACGCTATGCATTCTCTGGCCACAGGTGATTTGTATATGCTAGTCCCTCAGTCTGCAATGCTCTTTCTTTGCTCTTCTTAGAGGTAAGTCCTTCTCTATGCTAAAGGCTCCACCACAAGGTCTCATTCACAGAGAGGTTTTTCCCTCTCCATCCCACTTGAACTAGGATCCCCCTACTATGCTGTAACAGAGACTTCCATTGCTTTTCTTGCACTCAACTTTTAAGTTAGAAGTCTGGACTTAAGAAAATGGAATTGGAAAATAACTGCTTTAGAGTCTTCCTAACACACAAATAATAATTCTATTTTCTGACGGTTCATGTCCAAATACATGAAAACTTAGACAATAAGATAATATACCTTCCATCCCATTGGCTGGATGAAGGTCTGACCATTAATCACTGTGCTCTGTAGGCTGTCACTCCTCTATCAAGTGTTCAGGCCACAGCAGCACAAACAGGTAAATAATGATCAATATTTATCAATGATAAATTTCTATTTGGATAGTCAGATGTTAGAGAGAAAGGACTGCTATCTATCCATCCTTGAAAGAAATTATTTTTAGATAAATTTTCTCTTTTACACAACAAAACTAAATTTGCCTACCATCTGTACATATTCAGCATTTATGGAGTACAAGATCACTGGCATCAGACAATGGATTCTCCATGTGTATGTGTATGTGTGCGTGCGTGTATATATATATATATACACACAGTACTATTGACTATATAATATATAAAACCCTTTTAAAGAAGTAAACGTACTCTTCATAATATCAGAGACAGGCCATCATTCAAGGGAACCATTAATACTTAAAAATAATTTTTAATTTGTCAAAGTCTCTTCACTGGTCCTTCCTCTTTGATTCCTGCCACCATCCAACTCATGCTCCATAGAAGAACAGAAGCAATCTTTTCAAAAGCAACTCAGTTACATAATTTGCCTCCTAATCTCTGCAGTGTTTTCCCAAAACACCCATGAAAAATCCTTTTACCTTGCACAGGAGTCTGCATCACCTGTCCCCTGCCTATGTCAAAGCATGCTACACTCTCATACCAATCATTGTTTTCAGTTCTTTGAAGACGCTATGCATTCTCTGGCCACAGGTGATTTGTATATGCTAGTCCCTCAGTCTGCAATGCTCTTTCTTTGCTCTTCTTAGAGGTAAGTCCTTCTCTATGCTAAAGGCTCCACCACAAGGTCTCATTCACAGAGAGGTTTTTCCCTCTCCATCCCACTTGAACTAGGATCCCCCTACTATGCTGTAACAGAGACTTCCATTGCTTTTCTTGCACTCACTAAAGTTAGCAAGTGGTTTATGTATTATTTGCCTTCCCATTGTTATCTGTCTTTCCCGCTTGCATGTATACTGTGGCAGGGACAATATTTGTCTTTTTTTTTTAACCATTACATCGTAAGTGTATAACACAATTTTCTGGTATTCCATAAATGCTGACTAAATGAATTATGGAATGTTCATTAAGGAAGAAAGTACAGATTTGCATATGTGAGTATTAAAATAATGAGATAGAATGTCACATGAGACATTTATACTCAGCCTCATTAATATTAGGGTATTAAGACAGCACAAATTGATAAATGAATGGGTAATCTACTCCCTCTGAATACTCTTAAGAATGTATACATGTTTCTCTTCACTCTATGTACCTTCTATTTTGTGTCTCAGCTATCTGTGTTCATATATTTTTTCTAGTTTATAAAACCACAAAGTCCAAAAGGACTTTAAGAACTTTTGTTTGTTCTGATTTACTCTGGGTAACTGAGTCCTTCTTACTAAGCCTTAAGCAGTGAGAATACAGGCCACGCAGGAGCTAAGCTGTATGAAGTCCAGAATATTCTGTGGGTCTCCAGTTCCTTAAGTACTCTTCTATCTACTTAACAGAGTTCTGGTAAAATCAAAAGAAATAGTGAGTTAACTACAGTGAGTTAAATGGTGTTCTCCAAAACACACAAGATCATTTTGATGGACCTTAAATGCAGTAACAAGTATTTTCTTGTAAGTGATACATGGAGAGAGGAGGAGAAGGCCATGAGAAAATGAAGGCAGAGATGCACCATCCAACTCATGCTCCATAGAAGAACAGAAGCAATCTTTTCAAAAGCAACTCAGTTACATAATTTGCCTCCTAATCTCTGCAGTGTTTTCCCAAAACACCCATGAAAAATCCTTTTACCTTGCACAGGAGTCTGCATCACCTGTCCCCTGCCTATGTCAAAGCATGCTACACTCTCATACCAATCATTGTTTTCAGTTCTTTGAAGACGCTATGCATTCTCTGGCCACAGGTGATTTGTATATGCTAGTCCCTCAGTCTGCAATGCTCTTTCTTTGCTCTTCTTAGAGGTAAGTCCTTCTCTATGCTAAAGGCTCCACCACAAGGTCTCATTCACAGAGAGGTTTTTCCCTCTCCATCCCACTTGAACTAGGATCCCCCTACTATGCTGTAACAGAGACTTCCATTGCTTTTCTTGCACTCACTAAAGTTAGCAAGTGGTTTATGTATTATTTGCCTTCCCATTGTTATCTGTCTTTCCCGCTTGCATGTATACTGTGGCAGGGACAATATTTGTCTTTTTTTTTTAACCATTACATCGTAAGTGTATAACACAATTTTCTGGTATTCCATAAATGCTGACTAAATGAATTATGGAATGTTCATTAAGGAAGAAAGTACAGATTTGCATATGTGAGTATTAAAATAATGAGATAGAATGTCACATGAGACATTTATACTCAGCCTCATTAATATTAGGGTATTAAGACAGCACAAATTGATAAATGAATGGGTAATCTACTCCCTCTGAATACTCTTAAGAATGTATACATGTTTCTCTTCACTCTATGTACCTTCTATTTTGTGTCTCAGCTATCTGTGTTCATATATTTTTTCTAGTTTATAAAACCACAAAGTCCAAAAGGACTTTAAGAACTTTTGTTTGTTCTGATTTACTCTGGGTAACTGAGTCCTTCTTACTAAGCCTTAAGCAGTGAGAATACAGGCCACGCAGGAAGCTAAGCTGTATGAAGTCCAGAATATTCTGTGGGTCTCCAGTTCCTTAAGTACTCTTCTATCTACTTAACAGAGTTCTGGTAAAATCAAAAGAAATAGTGAGTTAACTACAGTGAGTTAAATGGTGTTCTCCAAAACACACAAGATCATTTTGATGGACCTTAAATGCAGTGACAAGTATTTTCTTGTAAGTGATACATGGAGAGAGGAGGAGAAGGCCATGAGAAAATGAAGGCAGAGACTGAATTTCTTAAACTCAACATATATTATAGAAAGAAAATATACCACTGCACACGCATGTACAAATAGGGAGAGAAATGGACTCAGCTGAACACATTCTTTTATCATTTTCTTCATTTTGTCAAATCATTTTTATCTATAAAACGAACAATGGCATCATACCAGATTAGCAGCTGTGACTCTGATATTAGTGAGCCTCGTGGGGTGCCTGCAGAACCTTGAATCTCTGCCAACCATGCAAATGTTACAGTACAGTCAAGGACCCCTTTCTCAAAGGAAAACATGCACTGGTTTCATCAGATCTCAAAAGGGTTTGGGAGAGCCAAAAAAGAAACAATCTCAAATTTGGAGAATCTTGAAGGTCTTTTCTAGTTGTTATACTGATGCCATGTTTCAAGTTTATATGACATTAAAGCAGCCAAAGAGATTCGGCATGCTATTTTAATCAGTGAGATCCTATCTTTGAAGACCAAGAGCAAGTCAAAGAAGAGACTGTAATAGAAGTTGTTTTAAGTAAACTTATCTTCCTCCAAACATCATAATAGAAACCTACAGATTTCTGTTTTCTTATATGCAGTCTGTCATTACCCACCATCATCTGGCCAAGGAAATAATCTCTACAGTCAACAATATAAATACAGACTCCAGGTTTCCTAAATTAGGAAGCATGAAGACCAATGGAAATTATTTCTTTCAGCAAAGTCTTCACTCTATGTACCTTCTATTTTGTGTCTCATTTTTATTTTCTAGTTTATAAAACCACAAAGTCCAAAAGGACTTTAAGAACTTTTGTTTGTTCTGATTTACTCTGGGTAACTGAGTCCTTCTTACTAAGCCTTAAGCAGTGAGAATACAGGCCACGCAGGAGCTAAGCTGTATGAAGTCCAGAATATTCTGTGGGTCTCCAGTTCCTTAAGTACTCTTCTATCTACTTAACAGAGTTCTGGTAAAATCAAAAGAAATAGTGAGTTAACTACAGTGAGTTAAATGGTGTTCTCCAAAACACACAAGATCATTTTGATGGACCTTAAATGCAGTGACAAGTATTTTCTTGTAAGTGATACATGGAGAGAGGAGGAGAAGGCCATGAGAAAATGAAGGCAGAGACTGAATTTCTTAAACTCAACATATATTATAGAAAGAAAATATACCACTGCACACGCATGTACAAATAGGGAGAGAAATGGACTCAGCTGAACACATTCTTTTATCATTTTCTTCATTTTGTCAAATCATTTTTATCTATAAAACGAACAATGGCATCATACCAGATTAGCAGCTGTGACTCTGATATTAGTGAGCCTCGTGGGGTGCCTGCAGAACCTTGAATCTCTGCCAACCATGCAAATGTTACAGTACAGTCAAGGACCCCTTTCTCAAAGGAAAACATGCACTGGTTTCATCAGATCTCAAAAGGGTTTGGGAGAGCCAAAAAAGAAACAATCTCAAATTTGGAGAATCTTGAAGGTCTTTTCTAGTTGTTATACTGATGCCATGTTTCAAGTTTATATGACATTAAAGCAGCCAAAGAGATTCGGCATGCTATTTTAATCAGTGAGATCCTATCTTTGAAGACCAAGAGCAAGTCAAAGAAGAGACTGTAATAGAAGTTGTTTTAAGTAAACTTATCTTCCTCCAAACATCATAATAGAAACCTACAGATTTCTGTTTTCTTATATGCAGTCTGTCATTACCCACCATCATCTGGCCAAGGAAATAATCTCTACAGTCAACAATATAAATACAGACTCCAGGTTTCCTTGAGCTCCAAAATTGCTATATTCAAGTTAAAAGGTCATAGGAAGCATGAAGACAGAAGGAAAAAAGTAAATGCAAAATGCACGGTTTACTTATTTCTTTCAGCAAAGGAAACTTCAAGGTCATTCTTATCAGAACAGCCGTATTTCTGCACTTTGTACATTAAAAGCTATCAATGAAAGGTTAGAATAGATGTGCATCTTTGAAGAAAAAGATACTAAAGTTCTTAAAATTGAGTGCTTCTCTTCAAATCTTTTCTACAGTTTACCAAAAAGAAACTGAAGAACTTTCTGCAGCATATCGTCTCATGAAGCAAATGCCAAGAGTGTAAACATACAATAAATTGCATGTCAAGTGATTTCTTATAAAGAAATTATATGTTTCTCATCACTTTCAGAGTAACAGAACTTTAACTTGGAGGTTTGAAGTAACTTGAGGCTTATAAGAAATATATTATGGATATGCTACAGAAGGTCGGAGAAAAAGGAGCCTTCCCTATTACACTATAAGTGGGAATGTATATTGGTACAGACATTATGGAGAACAGTATGGAGGCTCCTTAAAAAACTTAAACTAGGGCTTCCCCCGGTGGTCCAGCGGGTAAGGACACCGCCTTGCAGTGCAAGGGGCACCGGTTCGATCCCTGGCCTGGGAAGATCCCACATGTCATGGAGCGGCTGGACTGATGTGTCCAATTACTAGTCAGTGCTCTGGAGCGCATGTGCCCAGAGCCTGCGCTCTGCGACAACAGAGGCCACTGCGATGGGAGGCCCACAGGAGCCGAAGAACAAAGAGGGATGAAAATAGAGAAATGAAAAGACCAATGGAAGTGGCCCACCCATCCCCCCCCCCCCCCCAACCCAACCCCCCCAAAAAGATCAATAAATAAAATAATAATAAAAAAAAAAACCTTAAACTAGAGCTGCCATATGATCCTGCAAGCCCATTCACAGGCATATACCTAGAAGAAAACTCTAATTGAGAAAGATACATGAACCCCAATAACCATAACAGCACTATTTATAATAGCCAACACATGAAAGTAACCTAAGCCTAGATACTTATCAACAGATAAATGGATAAAGAAGATGTAGTATGTGTGTATATGTGTATGCATACATATATCATATCTGATTCAAAAGTATATTGGATATACTAGTAATCCCATTTTACATATAATATTTTGAATTTCAACTTATATATGCATACGCACACACACACACACACACACACACACACACATATATATAGGCATCCCTTGTGGCTCAGTTGTAAATATTCCACCTGTCAATGCAGGAGACATAGGTTTGATTCCTGAGTTGGAAAGATCCCCTGGAGAAGGAAATGGCAACCCGTTCTAGTTTTTTTGCCTGGGAAATCCCATGGACAGAGGAGCCCGGCGGGATACAATCTACGGGCTCACAGAAGAGCTAGATATGATTTAGCAACTAAACAACACACACACACACATATACACACACACAGAGGAATATTATTACTCGGTCACATAAAAAGGATGAAATAATGCCATTTGCAGCAACACATATGGACCTAGAGACTATCATATTAAGTTTAATAAGTCAGCCAGAGAAAGATAAACATGATACCACTTATACGTGGAATCTAAAAGAAAATCAATACAAATGAATCTATATGCAAACAGAAACAGACTCACATAGAAAACAGAAGGTCGGAGAAAAAGGAGCCTTCCCTATTACACTATAAGTGGGAATGTATATTGGTACAGACATTATGGAGAACAGTATGGAGGCTCCTTAAAAAACTTAAACTAGGGCTTCCCCCGGTGGTCCAGCGGGTAAGGACACCGCCTTGCAGTGCAAGGGGCGCCGGTTCGATCCCTGGCCTGGGAAGATCCCACATGTCATGGAGCGGCTGGACTGATGTGTCCAATTACTAGTCAGTGCTCTGGAGCGCATGTGCCCAGAGCCTGCGCTCTGCGACAACAGAGGCCACTGCGATGGGAGGCCCACAGGAGCCGAAGAACAAAGAGGGATGAAAATAGAGAAATGAAAAGACCAATGGAAGTGGCCCACCCATCCCCCTCCCTCCCCAACCCAACCCCCCCAAAAAGATCAATAAATAAAATAATAATAAAAAAAAAAACCTTAAACTAGAGCTGCCATATGATCCTGCAAGCCCATTCACAGGCATATACCTAGAAGAAAACTCTAATTGAGAAAGATACATGAACCCCAATAACCATAACAGCACTATTTATAATAGCCAACACATGAAAGTAACCTAAGCCTAGATACTTATCAACAGATAAATGGATAAAGAAGATGTAGTATGTGTGTATATGTGTATGCATACATATATCATATCTGATTCAAAAGTATATTGGATATACTAGTAATCCCATTTTACATATAATATTTTGAATTTCAACTTATATATGCATACGCACACACACACACACACACACACACACACATATATATAGGCATCCCTTGTGGCTCAGTTGTAAATATTCCACCTGTCAATGCAGGAGACATAGGTTTGATTCCTGAGTTGGAAAGATCCCCTGGAGAAGGAAATGGCAACCCGTTCTAGTTTTTTTGCCTGGGAAATCCCATGGACAGAGGAGCCCGGCGGGATACAATCTACGGGCTCACAGAAGAGCTAGATATGATTTAGCAACTAAACAACACACACACACACATATACACACACACAGAGGAATATTATTACTCGGTCACATAAAAAGGATGAAATAATGCCATTTGCAGCAACACATATGGACCTAGAGACTATCATATTAAGTTTAATAAGTCAGCCAGAGAAAGATAAACATGATACCACTTATACGTGGAATCTAAAAGAAAATCAATACAAATGAATCTATATGCAAACAGAAACAGACTCACATAGAAAACAAACTTATGGTTACCAGAGGGGATAGTAGGCTGGTGGAGGGAGAGATAAATTAGGAGTTGGGGATTAACATATACACAATACTGTGTATAAAAGAGATAATAACAAGGACCTATTGTACAGCATAGGGAGATATACTCAATATCTTATAATAACTTATGATGCAAGAGAATCTAAAAAGAATACATGTATATACTCTGAATACATCCACACACACACACACACACATATATATACATTGAATCACTTTGCTATACACTTGAAACTAACATGTAAATTAGCTATACTTTGATTTGAAAATACATTATGGATTATCAGGGTCTTCTGAAAATTAAAGCAAGCTTAATTTTTCAGTTTATTCACTATGTGTGTGAGTGTGTATATATATATATATTTATGAAGAATATAGGGAATACAAACAAATCACCCATTTTACATATAATATTTTGATTTTCACCTTACACTGAGCATTCTCACAGAAATAAATCTAAGTTAGGGCAGAAATTAAGTTATGTGTCTATTATTTTAAAGGGTTAATATTTAATAAAGCCTATAAAAATGTTAATCCTTTATTAATTAATCATACCCATTCCATGACAGTACATTCTACTATGGTTGTCATTTCCCTTCAGTTACATCTATCATGTACTTGCTCAAAGATTCACTCTCTTATAATTCAGTTTTCATCCTTCGCCCTCTTTTTCTCCTGTTGAAGTACGTAAGAAACCATGACTACCAACTGACACTCCTCAGCCTGGTATTTATTTTAAAGCTTCTCGATCAACCATGTAATGCATTAGCATTTCTCTTTACAATACTTTCCATATCTTTGTGTCATTTTTGCTTATTTAAGTTCTTTTCTTCAACTTTGTATGCCCTTATGCACCATGTTGGGCTCCCCAGGTGACCCTCCTGGTAAAGAACCTGCCTGCCAGTGCAGGGGACAGGGGACAGGGTGGGCAAGATCCCCTGGAAGAGGGCATGGTCATCCATTTCAGTATTCTTGCCTGGAGAATCTCCCAGGCAGAGGAGTCTAGTGGGCTACAGTCCAAGAGCTGGACACGACTGAAGTGACTGAACAGCAGCCCAGCAGCGGCAGCACGCTAAATACTTTTGGTCAGATTCAGCCACCAGGGAATCTCCTCTATTAGATATTAGTTTGTATATTTTTTTCTTAATCAGAAATATTGCTTCAACACAACTATACATTCAGTTCAAAACCATATTCTTTTATGCCATCCTTACTTCAGGCAAATTTTACTTACACATCACTGACTTAAAAATGGGAGGCTGCCAACTACAGGACACTGGCACAAAACTTACTCACTACTTGACCTGGAGTAAGTTTCTTTGCTCTCTGAATATGGTTTCCTTATATGTAAACAGACCAGATAATCCAGGGTAATCTCTCACACATGAAATCCTTAGGAGCTCACATAGCTAAAAATATATAGTTTATTCTCTCAAAAATACTAGTTTATTCTCTCATAAATAAAGCAAATTGTTTTCTTCAACTTTATTGAAAGTCATTTTACTTAATTCATTATGTTTTATCCATACTATAAACGTCCAAGCAGTCCTTTAAAAGAATAACATAGATCTTGATGTGCTGGCATGGGAAGGATCTCAGATATATTGCTGATTAAAAATCAAGTCCCCAAATATACTATTATTTCATGGTATGAGCCCATTTATGTAGAAAACAGCTAAAACCAACACACACACATATAAAAACCTATGCGTATGGGGTCATGTGAATAAATATCCATGTGTCCATAATTATAAATAGCTTAGTGAGATTATGTAGAAAATGTGTGAAGGTATACTACACAATTTTTTAGGATGACTATATAAAAGGAGTGGAGATAAAAGTATATTGCAAAATATGCATCTGTGTTACATGATTGCTGAACACAAACATATATTTGAGAATTGTTTATGAAATTAAAAAATATTTAAGCCCTTTTTTTTATGCCACCATGTTGGGCTCCCAGGTGACCCTCCTGGTAAAGAACCTGCCTGCCAGTGCAGGGGACAGGGGACAGGGTGGGCAAGATCCCTGGAAGAGGGCATGGTCATCCATTTCAGTATTCTTGCCTGGAGAATCTCCCAGGCAGAGGAGTCTAGTGGGCTACAGTCCAAGAGCTGGACACGACTGAAGTGACTGAACAGCAGCCCAGCAGCGGCAGCACGCTAAATACTTTTGGTCAGATTCAGCCACCAGGGAATCTCCTCTATTAGATATTAGTTTGTATATTTTTTTCTTAATCAGAAATATTGCTTCAACACAACTATACATTCAGTTCAAAACCATATTCTTTTATGCCATCCTTACTTCAGGCAAATTTTACTTACACATCACTGACTTAAAAATGGGAGGCTGCCAACTACAGGACACTGGCACAAAACTTACTCACTACTTGACCTGGAGTAAGTTTCTTTGCTCTCTGAATATGGTTTCCTTATATGTAAACAGACCAGATAATCCAGGGTAATCTCTCACACATGAAATCCTTAGGAGCTCACATAGCTAAAAATATATAGTTTATTCTCTCAAAAATACTAGTTTATTCTCTCATAAATAAAGCAAATTGTTTTCTTCAACTTTATTGAAAGTCATTTTACTTAATTCATTATGTTTTATCCATACTATAAACGTCCAAGCAGTCCTTTAAAAGAATAACATAGATCTTGATGTGCTGGCATGGGAAGGATCTCAGATATATTGCTGATTAAAAATCAAGTCCCCAAATATACTATTATTTCATGGTATGAGCCCATTTATGTAGAAAACAGCTAAAACCAACACACACACATATAAAAACCTATGCGTATGGGGTCATGTGAATAAATATCCATGTGTCCATAATTATAAATAGCTTAGTGAGATTATGTAGAAAATGTGTGAAGGTATACTACACAATTTTTTAGGATGACTATATAAAAGGAGTGGAGATAAAAGTATATTGCAAAATATGCATCTGTGTTACATGATTGCTGAACACAAACATATATTTGAGAATTGTTTATGAAATTAAAATATTTAAATATATCTCTAAGCAACAATTTATATAATGTTTTATATTTCAGTTATCACTAGACTAATTTAATTTATATATATACATGTTAATTATGTTTGACTGGTGTGAACCTGACAATGTTTATACTAGTAGCTCTTTACTAGGTTATTTTTAATGTTAAACATCACTCAGTTCTTATGCTGGATATAATAACTGGTTCTCATATGCTTAAAGAGGTTCAAAAGCTGTTTACTAAAAACATAAGCATCATGAAAACCTCTGTATTAAATGCCTGGGCAGATGAACATTAAGAAACTGCCATTTAAAAGCAGTCAGGTATTTATCTGGGTGGAGACACTGAGAGCAAAGCAGGCTGCTCAGCTAATGTGAAGAATCTCTGGTAATTAATCTAAAGATTAATTCAATGTCACTTATTAGTATTTCAAGATAGTGAAGGGGATGACGAAAGTCACACATTATAGATGCATTTGCTAACAGCTTAAAGTTTAAAGGTGTTAGACCCTTTTTCTTCTATCTTAATGGTCCTAAATGACTTAAACTCATTTCTGAGTGTTCTAAATAGAAGTCTCATTTGCATTAGATAACATTGGCATGAAAAGTGAACAAAGGCTTATTAAAAAAAGTAACAGGCAACTTTAGTCACAGCCCAGTAGTGTAATCTCTGGAAATCGCATCCTCAAATACCTGGCCAATTCCTAAAGTTGGGACTTAACTATTATTCAATGGTATTTGAATAACAGATCTTGATGTGCTGGCATGGGAAGGATCTCAGATATATTGCTGATTAAAATCAAGTCCCCAAATATACTATTATTTCATGGTATGAGCCCATTTATGTAGAAAACAGCTAAAACCAACACACACACATATAAAAACCTATGCGTATGGGGTCATGTGAATAAATATCCATGTGTCCATAATTATAAATAGCTTAGTGAGATTATGTAGAAAATGTGTGAAGGTATACTACACAATTTTTTAGGATGACTATATAAAAGGAGTGGAGATAAAAGTATATTGCAAAATATGCATCTGTGTTACATGATTGCTGAACACAAACATATATTTGAGAATTGTTTATGAAATTAAAATATTTAAATATATCTCTAAGCAACAATTTATATAATGTTTTATATTTCAGTTATCACTAGACTAATTTAATTTATATATATACATGTTAATTATGTTTGACTGGTGTGAACCTGACAATGTTTATACTAGTAGCTCTTTACTAGGTTATTTTTAATGTTAAACATCACTCAGTTCTTATGCTGGATATAATAACTGGTTCTCATATGCTTAAAGAGGTTCAAAAGCTGTTTACTAAAAACATAAGCATCATGAAAACCTCTGTATTAAATGCCTGGGCAGATGAACATTAAGAAACTGCCATTTAAAAGCAGTCAGGTATTTATCTGGGTGGAGACACTGAGAGCAAAGCAGGCTGCTCAGCTAATGTGAAGAATCTCTGGTAATTAATCTAAAGATTAATTCAATGTCACTTATTAGTATTTCAAGATAGTAAAGGGGGATGACGAAAGTCACACATTATAGATGCATTTGCTAACAGCTTAAAGTTTAAAGGTGTTAGACCCTTTTTCTTCTATCTTAATGGTCCTAAATGACTTAAACTCATTTCTGAGTGTTCTAAATAGTAGTCTCATTTGCCTTAGATCACATTGGCATGAAAAGTGAACAAAGGCTTATTTAAAAAAAAAAAAAAAGTAACAGGCAACTTTAGTCACAGCCCAGTAGTGTAATCTCTGGAAATCGCATCCTCAAATACCCCTGGCCAATTCCTAAAGGTCCTGGGGGAATCTTACAACTCTAGCATGCTGCTCCTCAGATGCTCCCAGTAGAGGCTGACAAGCTCCTGTCTCTGTGGTGACACCGTGGAACCTTCCAAGGATGCTTCCTCCCTCACTGACCTTCTGCAGCTCAGTAAACTGAGGTGTGTGACTTGAAAAGGCGTAGAAATCCTCTCCACTCCTGTGCTCAATTCCACCATCAAGTCAGAATCAAGTGCATCCTCAGCCCTCAGGGTACTTCATTGGCTCCATCAATGGTCATTTTCTTAAATTATTTACATTTTTATTCCATCATTTGAGTTAGGGTTGAAGGTAATTTGATTGACAGGATATTCTGTTAACTCAACAGTATTCCTTTCCTCAGACTTTGAACAAATAAACATTCTTATTTGTTTTACACGTTTGCTCTTGTTTCTTCATAGTCAATGTCTTTCCCACCTAAAATTATTATTTTATCATCTGCCTATATTATATATAAATTCTGTCTATATTATATATATGTATAAATATATATGTTATAATTATCTATGAGATTAAACATTCCTGAGAAACTTAAAGATGTGAGTTTGGTAAACTTCACTTCATTCCTAGCATGTTCAAGTACTGGTTTTACATGAAACTGCCGCGCTTTCAGACAACCTAACTGTGCCTCCTCATGGGACCACTGGAACTCTGCTGTACAACAGAAAGACAATGTAACTCACAGATCTGAACCACAAATGTAACTTGATGTCTTTTACAAGCTACATTTTAAAATGTGAAGAATCTCTGGTAATTAATCTAAAGATTAATTCAATGTCACTTATTAGTATTCCAAGATAGTGAAGGGGATGACGAAAGTCACACATTATAGATGCATTTGCTAACAGCTTAAAGTTTAAAGGTGTTAGACCCTTTTTCTTCTATCTTAATGGTCCTAAATGACTTAAACTCATTTCTGAGTGTTCTAAATAGTAGTCTCATTTGCCTTAGATCACATTGGCATGAAAAGTGAACAAAGGCTTATTTAAAAAAAAAAAAAAAGTAACAGGCAACTTTAGTCACAGCCCAGTAGTGTAATCTCTGGAAATCGCATCCTCAAATACCCCTGGCCAATTCCTAAAGGTCCTGGGGGAATCTTACAACTCTAGCATGCTGCTCCTCAGATGCTCCCAGTAGAGGCTGACAAGCTCCTGTCTCTGTGGTGACACCCGTGGAACCTTCCAAGGATGCTTCCTCCCTCACTGACCTTCTGCAGCTCAGTAAACTGAGGTGTGTGACTTGAAAAGGCGTAGAAATCCTCTCCACTCCTGTGCTCAATTCCACCATCAAGTCAGAATCAAGTGCATCCTCAGCCCTCAGGGTACTTCATTGGCTCCATCAATGGTCATTTTCTTAAATTATTTACATTTTTATTCCATCATTTGAGTTAGGGTTGAAGGTAATTTGATTGACAGGATATTCTGTTAACTCAACAGTATTCCTTTCCTCAGACTTTGAACAAATAAACATTCTTATTTGTTTTACACGTTTGCTCTTGTTTCTTCATAGTCAATGTCTTTCCCACCTAAAATTATTATTTTATCATCTGCCTATATTATATATAAATTCTGTCTATATTATATATATGTATAAATATATATGTTATAATTATCTATGAGATTAAACATTCCTGAGAAACTTAAAGATGTGAGTTTGGTAAACTTCACTTCATTCCTAGCATGTTCAAGTACTGGTTTTACATGAAACTGCCGAGCTTTCAGACAACCTAACTGTGCCTCCTCATGGGACCACTGGAACTCTGCTGTACAACAGAAAGACAATGTAACTCACAGATCTGAACCACAAATGTAACTTGATGTCTTTTACAAGCTACATTTTAAAACAGTAAATCAGAAATGGATGAATCAATACACAATAGTTTGCTCTCTGATACAACATGCTTTAATCTGTTTGCTTAAAAAAATTACAGAAAGAGTATTTTTTTTAATATTCAGATTCGAATTTTAGTCACCATCTATAACTTTTTAACTGGCCTTTCAATTATTATTATTTTTAGAGATTCCATTATTTTTTTAAATTTTGGCCTCTTTTTATTGATTTTTATTTATTTATTTGTTTTTCATTCATTCTTATTCTTCACCCTGTGTGATCCTCCCATTGCACTGGCCTCTTGTTGCAGAGCACCAGCTCTGGGTGCACTCCAGAGTGCTAGCTTGTAACTGGACACACCTGTCCAGCAGCTCCGCAGCATGTGGGATCTTCCCGGGCCATGGGTGGAACTGGTACTCCTTGCACTGCAAGGTGGACTCTTTCCCCACTGGACCACCAGGGAAGTCCAACAGTATTTCTTTTTAATGCAATAAATTTCCAATTTACTATAGGGTTTGGAAAAACTATTTTCTTTGTTTTTAAATTACAAGGTTAATAATAAATCCTCACTGTAAGACAATAAACACTAAGAAGCATACAAATTGAAAACTGAAAGTACTTGCTCCTCATATTCCTTATTCTGCTTTCTAGAGTTACTCAAGTCTGCTGTGTATCGTTCCACACATTTTTCTATATTAAATAGATGTTTAATGGGAATGAGTAGATTCACTGGCAAGGTCTAGTGCATAAATGTATTTGGTGACTACCAGAAACATGAAGTTGCCTAACAAAAAGCACTGTATGTATGCTTTCTTGTTGTCAGAGCTCCTATTCTGAGTCTTCACAATTACTGTTGTCATGTATGTAAAGAATAGCTAACATGCGGGATAATGATCGGTCAAAGTCATCAGCACATGCAATGATGGACAGGATCTCTGATATCCCTGGGATTTTCCAGGCATGAATACTGGAGTGGGCTGCCATTTCCCTTTTCAGTGGGTCTTCCCAACTGAGGGATCAAACCCGCTTCTGCTTACCAGGCAAAGTCTTTCCCAATGAGCTACCTGGGAAGACCTTTCTTACTGTTAACCCATCATTGGTTGTATTTTCTGTTATTGAAAATTAAAGCATCTTAACTGAGGCAAACATCAAGAAAGTATGCTTTACAGACATTAGTCAAAATGAAGTAGGAATAATTTTCATTACTGAAATTGATTTAAGCCACCAGTTCTTGATGACAAAGTTATTCATTTTTTGTCTACTTATTTCCATACATGATCCACACATTATAACTGTATTTCAGTTATTTGAAAAGAAAGAATAATACTCAAAAGAACAAATAAACAAATGTTTAGTGTTACTGCAAGTAGAAACAACACTGGTACAATTTAGGTAAGAAAAGGTTAGCATACCACCAGAATTGTTTATTTTAAATTGTTTTTGTATATATGCAAATCTTCACTGGATTATAAGCTTTCACGAGACTTGTTGTCATTGGCAAACTATAATTATTTATTTTTGTAATGTGGTGATTTTTCTTCCTGTTCAGTTACTATAGTCTACACATTGCTCATAGAATTCTACATCCTGAGCTTGAACAAAAAGTAACATATAAAAATATGTATTACATTTATCACATATCATGTAACATTAACAAATAGTTTTAGCTACCTTTAGGTCACGTTTAATTCAAATATCCTTTCAACATTTCTATTTAATGTATAGTTTTTAAAAATAGAAATTAAAAACTTTGAATAGATTGAACTGATTGGGGTCAAACCATATAAATTAATCATATATGACTGCCATTTTTATCAGCAAAATGAAACATTAGCAATTTCACATGATATGAACTAAAATAAACATTTAAAACTTTTCCAAGAAAGGTTTTTTCTTTTCATAATGAGCACTGATGTTTAGAATGCTTATGTCACTTACCTAGGAAGCCAGAACTAGAGCTCTACTTTATAAGGCAAGGGTAACACAGCAGCTGAGGGCATCAGTTTATTATACGTTACTCTAAGTCAAATATCTTTCATCAGTTATAACATTAAATCTGCTTGCAGATACAGCCATACAGAAAATACAACCATAACACTGCTTTATAATGATAATGAATAGTCTAACTGTAGAAATGAAAAAATATATTTATAGGCATATATTCAGAGCATGGTGTTAATATGCAAATGCATATTTTTAACAGAGTTTATAGAGAGCATGGTAAAAATAATATTTTCAATAACCTTTAGAAATACTATATATGGTCATACTTTTATTTTTAGAATATCATTTACATGGAAAAGGATGAAACTGAGACTTCTAAATTATTCAGCTGTTCTAAATGAGGATTACTATTCAATACCAAACGTATGCTTTGTGCTAAGTGTGACAGAAGGAAGCTAGATAAAATGAATAAATATATAATTAGGGTTAGTCTAATGGATATGTTAGGGATAATATTTTGCTTGCTGTATTTACAAAGCATTAATTGTTTCTAGGTCTTAAAGTACTCTTGAGTGTATCGTATATCTTTAGCATCTTCTCTGGTTCATATCATTTTAAGATTTACATGTTTTCCCCTATCTCATCCCAACCAATGGCCATTATCCAGAGTAAGCCAAAAGGCTTAAAACTTTTCTAACATCACTTTTGGTATTTAGGTGGTGGGTATATCAATACATAATGATTGAATAGACAGGGACATAATAAATGGGAAGAGGAAAGTGATAAGTTCAACTGGGTATCCAGGAGGATATATCAGTTACTAGGCAATTGATATACAAGTTTGGGGTTCAGGAAAGTATGTGAGCTGAAGATACTAAACTTGGGAGTAATTAGTATAAAGGTGCTAGCTAAAATAGGGGCCTTCAGAAGTGGCTCCAAGGTAAAGAATATGACTGCCAAGCAGGAAACATGGGTTTGATCCCTGGTTGGGGAAAAGCCCCTGCAGAAGGAAAAGGCTACTCACTCCAGTATTCTTGTCTGGGAAATCCCACGCACAGAGGATCCTGGCAGGCTACAGTCCATGGGGTCACAACTTAGGAACAAAATAACAACAAAAAGCTAAAATAAAGGAAGCAGATGAAAGAGCTAAAGAAAATCTAGTCAGAGAGGATAATGGGCTGAATGTGTCCCTTCCAAATTCACACTCTGAAATCCAAACACCCAATGTAATTATTAGGAGGTATTCAGAGGTGAAACTTGGGGGAGGTAATTAAGTCACGAGGGTGGAACCCTCTTGAATGTCCACCTCTGATGCCCAGCTTAAGCCATGTTTATAGGCATATATTCAGAGCATGGTGTTAATATGCAAATGCATATTTTAACAGAGTTTATAGAGCATGGTAAAAATAATATTTTCAATAACCTTTAGAAATACTATATATGGTCATACTTTTATTTTTAGAATATCATTTACATGGAAAAGGATGAAACTGAGACTTCTAAATTATTCAGCTGTTCTAAATGAGGATTACTATTCAATACCAAACGTATGCTTTGTGCTAAGTGTGACAGAAGGAAGCTAGATAAAATGAATAAATATATAATTAGGGTTAGTCTAATGGATATGTTAGGGATAATATTTTGCTTGCTGTATTTACAAAGCATTAATTGTTTCTAGGTCTTAAAGTACTCTTGAGTGTATCGTATATCTTTAGCATCTTCTCTGGTTCATATCATTTTAAGATTTACATGTTTTCCCCTATCTCATCCCAACCAATGGCCATTATCCAGAGTAAGCCAAAAGGCTTAAAACTTTTCTAACATCATTGTGGTATTTAGGTGGTGGGTTTATCAATACATAATGATTGAATAGACAGGGACATAATAAATGGGAAGAGGAAAGTGATAAGTTCAACTGGGTATCCAGGAGGATATATCAGTTACTAGGCAATTGATATACAAGTTTGGGGTTCAGGAAAGTATGTGAGCTGAAGATACTAAACTTGGGAGTAATTAGTATAAAGGTGCTAGCTAAAATAGGGGCCTTCAGAAGTGGCTCCAAGGTAAAGAATATGACTGCCAAGCAGGAAACATGGGTTTGATCCCTGGTTGGGGAAAAGCCCCTGCAGAAGGAAAAGGCTACTCACTCCAGTATTCTTGTCTGGGAAATCCCACGCACAGAGGATCCTGGCAGGCTACAGTCCATGGGGTCACAACTTAGGAACAAAATAACAACAAAAAGCTAAAATAAAGGAAGCAGATGAAAGAGCTAAAGAAAATCTAGTCAGAGAGGATAATGGGCTGAATGTGTCCCTTCCAAATTCACACTCTGAAATCCAAACACCCAATGTAATTATTAGGAGGTATTCAGAGGTGAAACTTGGGGGAGGTAATTAAGTCACGAGGGTGGAACCCTCTTGAATGTCCACCTCTGATGCCCAGCTTAAGCCATGTGAGGACACAAGAGAATCCCACAGTGCACAACACTGCAGAGGACCATCATAAGAACCCGACCATGCTAGCACCCTGGTCTCAGATGTCCAGTCTTCAGAACAGAGGGAAATAAATTTCTGTTGTTTATAAGCCACCCAATTTATGGTACTGTGATACAGTAGTCCTAACTAAGACAGGGAGGGGAGAAAAACAGGAAAGAAAGGTGCCTCAGAGAAAGAGAGACATATGTGTTTTTTAAAAGGATATGAAATAAAGCCAATAAAGCTGAGACCTAAAAAGTATTTACCAAAGTAGGCTACTCAAGTAGTTAGTCGTTTTGAAGCAAGGAGTAACAAGATCATAAAATCAAATCTGCAAGGTAGTAATTATCTCTGAATGTGTTTTAGGGGAGAGGGTGGCTGGGACAAAGAATTTTGGATCAGCTAGAAAAAATGTAGTTTGTTTTAACAAGATGATCATCATGGGAATGGAAAGGGAAAAGATTAAAAGAATGCTTAGCTACAAAAATTAAGAGCATTTAGCAACAGCATGTAGAGTCTGCAAAGCAGCTAGGGGGAATTGGAGATGACAATGGGAGTCAGAGACTGAGGTCAACAGCAGGACAGTGGTGCCCTCAACTGAAAGTAGAGACGTTGGAGAACGGATTCCAGTTGTACTATAATGAATCCCATTTTGAACAGACTGAGCAGCCAAGGTGTATTCACACTGAGAAAGTCAGCAAGTAGTAAGATACCTGTTGACAAAGATTTTAGAGCTATAGGTATGTATCCAATTCATCCTCAGTGCAAGAGCAATTTATCCACATATTTTAAAACATACCACAGAAATACCCAACAAAATATGTAGTGCATAAATGGAACTTGCTTTCCATTGATGGCATTTGCAAAATTATACTTTAATTGCTTGTAGCCAATAATTTTTATTGAAGCATAGTTGATTTACAATGCTGTGAGAGTTTCAGGTGTACAGCAAAGTGATTCAGCTGCACATATAATTTTTCAGATTCTTTTCCCCTTTTAGGTTGTTACAAAATATTTAGTACAGTGCCAATAATAATTGGTAAAACTATACTAAATGCAGCAAAGTAAGTGAAAGCTATTTTATTTCACATTTGTTGAAAGTTATGTTTCCTTTAGGAGGGACACCAATCAGTTTTGCCTTTCCTTCCAACACATTCACTATTGTCATTAGCAGCTAAGATTTTTCCATATAGTGAATGGTGCCAATACAGAGAACTTGGCCAACTTATTTCAATTAAAGATTGTTTCTCTCTAGAGAGCATGTAATATTTTTACCCTCTCTGTCAAAAGACACTCTCTTGTTTTGCATTTCATGTAACAGTTTGCATGTAAGAAGGTGAGGAGATTATGTGAGGCAATTTAAAATTGTTTAGCCAGCAGGAAGCCAATGTTATGCTTTGTTCCTTAATGAGGACACCTGAATCTTCAAATGAAATTACCATTTTTTCCAAGTGCAGGTGATCAAATTAGGGGTGGGAGATGTGCCAAATGTATGTAGACAACGGAACCATTTCCAAGGATGCTGACTGAAACAAGTGGAAACGGATCAGACATCGGGATTTAAGGACTAATATGTTAACCTACTGGGTCTCACCAGATTGCCAAAATAATTATAATACTGCAATAGAGAGGATGAGGGCAACTTCCCAGTCTTCTAAAATGAATCAGGGAATGAGCATTTAGGCAAAAAGCATGTAGAGTCTGCAAAGCAGCTAGGGGGAATTGGAGATGACAATGGGAGTCAGAGACTGAGGTCAACAGCAGGACAGTGGTGCCCTCAACTGAAAGTAGAGACGTTGGAGAACGGATTCCAGTTGTACTATAATGAATCCCATTTTGAACAGACTGAGCAGCCAAGGTGTATTCACACTGAGAAAGTCAGCAAGTAGTAAGATACCTGTTGACAAAGATTTTAGAGCTATAGGTATGTATCCAATTCATCCTCAGTGCAAGAGCAATTTATCCACATATTTTAAAACATACCACAGAAATACCCAACAAAATATGTAGTGCATAAATGGAACTTGCTTTCCATTGATGGCATTTGCAAAATTATACTTTAATTGCTTGTAGCCAATAATTTTTATTGAAGCATAGTTGATTTACAATGCTGTGAGAGTTTCAGGTGTACAGCAAAGTGATTCAGCTGCACATATAATTTTTCAGATTCTTTTCCCTTATAGGTTGTTACAAAATATTGAGTATAGTTCCAATAATAATTTGTAAAACTATACTAAATGCAGAAAAGTAAGTGAAAGCTATTTTATTTCACATTTGTTGAAAGTTATGTTTCCTTTAGGAGGGACACCAATCAGTTTTGCCCTTTCCTTCCAACACATTCACTATTGTCATTAGCAGCTAAGATTTTTCCATATAGTGAATGGTGCCAATACAGAGAACTTGGCCAACTTATTTCAATTAAAGATTGTTTCTCTCTAGAGAGCATGTAATATTTTTACCCTCTCTGTCAAAAGACACTCTCTTGTTTTGCATTTCATGTAACAGTTTGCATGTAAGAAGGTGAGGAGATTATGTGAGGCAATTTAAAATTGTTTAGCCAGCAGGAAGCCAATGTTATGCTTTGTTCCTTAATGAGGACACCTGAATCTTCAAATGAAATTACCATTTTTTCCAAGTGCAGGTGATCAAATTAGGGGTGGGAGATGTGCCAAATGTATGTAGACAACGGAACCATTTCCAAGGATGCTGACTGAAACAAGTGGAAACGGATCAGACTCATCAGTGATGGAATTTCAAGGACTAATATGTTAACCTACTGGGTCTCACCAGATTGCCAAAATAATTATAATACTGCAATAGAGAGGATGAGGGCAAGCCTTCCCAGTTCTTCTAGAAGGGTGTAAATTCCATATATTCTTTCCCTTGTTTCCGGACTGCCATATTTACTAGTACCAGATTATGTGTACAATTTCTATTTTGAAACATGTTACACTGACTATTTTGTTCCTTCCTAATAATAAATTCCCCTTCCCAAGACCTTGATTTTAGTCCATCTACTTAAACCAGCTCCACTCCACTCAGCATTCCATTCTCAGCTCCAGAGTGGGCACAGTACTTGAAATCCCCCAGCCAGCAATTGCTAATAGAAACCAGGCCTATGACAGTCAACCCCTCTCACCTCCAGTTGGCTTAGTAAAGGGCATTCTACCTAATTCATTCCAGTTGGATCTTTAGGGGATGAAGTTTTCCTAGGAGCATCTGGGCTTTCCCAGGCCCTTAGCTTTTAAAGACAGTCACTGCAATTAACCAGCCTCTCATTCTGGCCGCTAGTGATTAGCCTAGAACTCTTGTAGCTACCTCATTACCAGGATGAGGATAAAATGATTTGTGAAGGAAAGCTATGTTAAAAGAAATCAGTGTCTTCATAGAACAACATTTGGACTGAGCATTACCTTGCTTTAAATAGTTCTTCAATTAAATACACAGTCACGTAAAACAATTAGGTTGGTTTCTCCCTTACTTGTAATGAAAAGCAGCCTAATACTAGTTGCTTAAAACCATTTCAATTAAAGATTGTTTCTCTAGAGAGCATGTAATATTTTACCCTCTCTGTCAAAAGACACTCTCTTGTTTTGCATTTCATGTAACAGTTTGCATGTAAGAAGGTGAGGAGATTATGTGAGGCAATTTAAAATTGTTTAGCCAGCAGGAAGCCAATGTTATGCTTTGTTCCTTAATGAGGACACCTGAATCTTCAAATGAAATTACCATTTTTTCCAAGTGCAGGTGATCAAATTAGGGGTGGGAGATGTGCCAAATGTATGTAGACAACGGAACCATTTCCAAGGATGCTGACTGAAACAAGTGGAAACGGATCAGACTCATCAGTGATGGAATTTCAAGGACTAATATGTTAACCTACTGGGTCTCACCAGATTGCCAAAATAATTATAATACTGCAATAGAGAGGATGAGGGCAAGCCTTCCCAGTTCTTCTAGAAGGGTGTAAATTCCATATATTCTTTCCCTTGTTTCCGGACTGCCATATTTACTAGTACCAGATTATGTGTACAATTTCTATTTTGAAACATGTTACACTGACTATTTTGTTCCTTCCTAATAATAAATTCCCCTTCCCAAGACCTTGATTTTAGTCCATCTACTTAAACCAGCTCCACTCCACTCAGCATTCCATTCTCAGCTCCAGAGTGGGCACAGTACTTGAAATCCCCCAGCCAGCAATTGCTAATAGAAACCAGGCCTATGACAGTCAACCCCTCTCACCTCCAGTTGGCTTAGTAAAGGGCATTCTACCTAATTCATTCCAGTTGGATCTTTAGGGGATGAAGTTTTCCTAGGAGCATCTGGGCTTTCCCAGGCCCTTAGCTTTTTAAAGACAGTCACTGCAATTAACCAGCCTCTCATTCTGGCCGCTAGTGATTAGCCTAGAACTCTTGTAGCTACCTCATTACCAGGATGAGGATAAAATGATTTGTGAAGGAAAGCTATGTTAAAAGAAATCAGTGTCTTCATAGAACAACATTTGGACTGAGCATTACCTTGCTTTAAATAGTTCTTCAATTAAATACACAGTCACGTAAAACAATTAGGTTGGTTTCTCCCTTACTTGTAATGAAAAGCAGCCTAATACTAGTTGCTTAAACCATCATTTTCCACATTTCCATGACATACAAAACAATCCCTGTTTCCCTGAAGTCTCATGTTACTTTATTTTGGTATTTTGGATCTACAAAAGAGTTGCAAAAACAGAGAATTTCCATATGCCTTTCACTTGGTTTTCCCTAATGCCAAATCTGACTGCAGCACAGTGATCAAAACTAAGAAATTAACAGGGTACAATGTTATTAACCACAGAATTTATTCAGATGCCACCTGTTTTTCCACTAATGTCATTATTTTGTCTCAAGGTCCATTCCATGGTCCCAAATTGCATTCAGCTATCATGTCTTCCTAATATATTTTGTAATAGTTGTTCATTCTTTCCTTGTCTTTTATGACCTTGACACACTAAAGAGTACTAATCACTTATTTTCTATACTATCACTCAATTTGTTTTTGTCTGGTGTATCTCAAAATTAGACTGAGGTTATGCATTATTAGAAAGGATACCACAGACATGAATTATGTCTCAGTGCCTCACAATAGAAGCTTATGATTTGGATAGTGTACGGATGTTTACATTGACCATTCTCTAAGGAGGCATCTGCCAGGTTTCTCCACTGTAAAGTTACTGTTTTTCTCTGTAATTGGTAGGTTTGAGGAAGGGATAGATTGTGAGTATGCAAACAGCCTCCCTCTCCTTAAAGTTGTGTCTACTAATTTTACCATCCATCACTGGATCTTTAGGGATGAAGTTTTCCTAGGAGCATCTGGGCTTTCCCAGGCCCTTAGCTTTTAAAGACAGTCACTGCAATTAACCAGCCTCTCATTCTGGCCGCTAGTGATTAGCCTAGAACTCTTGTAGCTACCTCATTACCAGGATGAGGATAAAATGATTTGTGAAGGAAAGCTATGTTAAAAGAAATCAGTGTCTTCATAGAACAACATTTGGACTGAGCATTACCTTGCTTTAAATAGTTCTTCAATTAAATACACAGTCACGTAAAACAATTAGGTTGGTTTCTCCCTTACTTGTAATGAAAAGCAGCCTAATACTAGTTGCTTAAACCATCATTTTCCACATTTCCATGACATACAAAACAATCCCTGTTTCCCTGAAGTCTCATGTTACTTTATTTTGGTATTTTGGATCTACAAAAGAGTTGCAAAAACAGAGAATTTCCATATGCCTTTCACTTGGTTTTCCCTAATGCCAAATCTGACTGCAGCACAGTGATCAAAACTAAGAAATTAACAGGGTACAATGTTATTAACCACAGAATTTATTCAGATGCCACCTGTTTTTCCACTAATGTCATTATTTTGTCTCAAGGTCCATTCCATGGTCCCAAATTGCATTCAGCTATCATGTCTTCCTAATATATTTTGTAATAGTTGTTCATTCTTTCCTTGTCTTTTATGACCTTGACACACTAAAGAGTACTAATCACTTATTTTCTATACTATCACTCAATTTGTTTTTGTCTGGTGTATCTCAAAATTAGACTGAGGTTATGCATTATTAGAAAGGATACCACAGACATGAATTATGTCTCAGTGCCTCACAATAGAAGCTTATGATTTGGATAGTGTACGGATGTTTACATTGACCATTCTCTAAGGAGGCATCTGCCAGGTTTCTCCACTGTAAAGTTACTGTTTTTCTCTGTAATTGGTAGGTTTGAGGAAGGGATAGATTGTGAGTATGCAAACAGCCTCCCTCTCCTTAAAGTTGTGTCTACTAATTTTACCATCCATCACTGGATCTTGCTTGCAGTAATTATTACTATGGGATTCTGTGATTTTCTATTTCCTTAATTTCTTCTATATTTTTTAAATTTGGGAAATTTCCCGTAGAAGAAAGACTTGTCCCTTCTCCTGTTTGCATTTTTTAAAAATTTTTGGCCACTTTTATTGGTCTTCCATCTATTTTTTTCTCTCTCTTTGTTCTTTGGCCTATGTGGGCCTCCCATAACAGTGGCCTCTCCTGTAGCAGAGCACTGGCTCTGAGCACATTCACTCCAGAGCACTAGCTCGTAATTGGACACACTGGTCCAGCTTGAGCCAGGGATCGAACTGGTGCCCCTTGCACTGCAAGGCAGACTCTTTACCCACTGGACCACCAGGGAAGCCCTCCCATTTGCATTTTTATTTATTTATTTATTTATAACAGCATAGACTCAGATATTTATATGATTCTCTAGGTAATAATCAAATACTGTCATGATTTATTTGTTGTTCAAATTGCTCCAGCTTTGGCCATAATGAGCTCACCCAGGTTGGCTCCTATGTCCTTCTGACACTTTACCCTTCCTTCCTTTCTCTTCCCTTTTCTTCTTTCTTTTCTTTTTCTTCTTTCCTTCCTTCTGTCCCTTCCTTTCCTTCCTCCCTCCTCCTTTTGTTCCATTTTTCCCTCTTATCCTCTCTCTCTCTCTCTTTTCTCTCTTTTCTGCCTCCTGACTCACTAATTCATTCTTATGACCTTGACACACTAAAGAGTACTAATCACTTTTTTCTATACTATCACTCAATTTGTTTTTGTCTGGTGTATCTCAAAATTAGACTGAGGTTATGCATTATTAGAAAGGATACCACAGACATGAATTATGTCTCAGTGCCTCACAATAGAAGCTTATGATTTGGATAGTGTACGGATGTTTACATTGACCATTCTCTAAGGAGGCATCTGCCAGGTTTCTCCACTGTAAAGTTACTGTTTTTCTCTGTAATTGGTAGGTTTGAGGAAGGGATAGATTGTGAGTATGCAAACAGCCTCCCTCTCCTTAAAGTTGTGTCTACTAATTTTACCATCCATCACTGGATCTTGCTTGCAGTAATTATTACTATGGGATTCTGTGATTTTCTATTTCCTTAATTTCTTCTATATTTTTAATTGGAATTCCTGTAGAAGAAAGACTTGTCCCTTCTCCTGTTTGCATTTTTTAAAAATTTTTGGCCACTTTTATTGGTCTTCCATCTATTTTTTTCTCTCTCTTTGTTCTTTGGCCTATGTGGGCCTCCCATAACAGTGGCCTCTCCTGTAGCAGAGCACTGACTCTGAGCACATTCACTCCAGAGCACTAGCTCGTAATTGGACACACTGGTCCAGCTTGAGCCAGGGATCGAACTGGTGCCCCTTGCACTGCAAGGCAGACTCTTTACCCACTGGACCACCAGGGAAGCCCTCCCATTTGCATTTTTATTTATTTATTTATTTATAACAGCATAGACTCAGATATTTATATGATTCTCTAGGTAATAATCAAATACTGTCATGATTTATTTGTTGTTCAAATTGCTCCAGCTTTGGCCATAATGAGCTCACCCAGGTTGGCTCCTATGTCCTTCTGACACTTTACCCTTCCTTCCTTTCTCTTCCCTTTTCTTCTTTCTTTTCTTTTTCTTCTTTCCTTCCTTCTGTCCCTTCCTTTCCTTCCTCCCTCCTCCTTTTGTTCCATTTTTCCCTCTTTCCTCTCTTTCCCTCTCTCTCTTGCTCTCTTTTTCTTGGCTCTTTTGATACTGCACTCCTGACTCATCTCATATTTTCTCTACTCCAGTCAAACCACTTCAACCACTTCTCCAAATAACTTCAGCTCCTTGAAATGGAGAATGCTACATACTAGAAATCCTTATTGCTCCTAGAGTGTCACTGTTTCAAGGTTCTCTCAGTGACTAAAGATAGGGGATATATGTATGTGTAATAACAGTTTCATACACACTGCCGTATGCCCCAGTCTCTTTTTGAGTCCCTGTTCTTGCCCTCTTGAACCTTGGACCTTCCTACATTTATGTGAACTAATGTGAATCTTTTGGTTATTCTCTAAAATTTTCTTAGGCACAGAGAAACATTATCAGTGGTGTCAAATAATCAAATGATAACTTCCTAAGGTAAGACTGTAGGGATCACCCTTACTTAACAGTTATATCAGAATTTATCCCAATTACAGATTTCCCATTTAATACTCAAAACCACAAACACACTATTCTCAATCAATGAACGGAAGGCTGTATCAGTTGGAGAGGTGAAAGCCTGATGTCTTCAGAAAGAACACTAAACTCAGCTTACAGAAGCAGACACATCTATGTAAGTATCTCTTTTGATATTAACACTGTTTTGTGTCGCAGTGTGCCACACTAGACAAGAACCAGAACGAACACATGAAATCATGCTCGAAGCCTAGTCAAAGCTTTGATCATGAAGGTCTCTGGTTATTGCAGGACTCAGCTCTCACATCAAAAAACTTGATACTTCTTTAGGGTAGCTATTTTTGCTATTTCTCTGTCACTACCAAAAAGAGATCCCAGTGATATTCACTCTGTAGTCTTCCATCTATCTCTATGGACTCTGGTAAGAAAGCATTAGATCAATACATCGTCTTAGCACTGTTCTTCATGTCCATCCATTTTACTGTCTTTTTTTTTTTTTTTTAATTTTGCCCTCTTTTATTTTTATTTATTTCTTTAAATTTTCATCTTTAGTCTTTGGCCTGTGTGGGCCTCCCATTGCAGTGGCTTCTCTCATTGCTGAGCACTGGCTCTGGGTGCATGCGCTCCAAAGCGCTGGCTTGTAATTGGACACATGGGTCCAGCTGCTCTGCAGCACATGGGATCTTCCTGGGCCAGGGATTGAACCTGTGCCCCTTGCACTGCAAGGCAGACTTTTTACCCACTGGACCACCAGAGAAACCCCCTTTACTGTCTTGACTGTGTTTTGCTTAATGCAAGTTCTTTTGTTACCAGCTTTCACTCACTTGTGGGTTCCATAATGGTACTACCCATTAGTATTAGAAAGTGTCCTATGAATATGTTCATGCACATTGTTTCAGTGCTTTCTATGTCTTTTGCCCATTTACAAACAGTGATCAATGCTACATTATTGGACTACATTCAACTTTGTCCAAAATTAGGTTAAACGTAACAAGACAATATAGCACAACTATACTCTTCTCGGCTATTATGTGGTAGCATAATATGAATTCATGGAAAATTCACTCTGTAGATAGTTTAGGGTCAAGTTGCTATAATCTAATATCAAACTCAATTCAAATACCTCACCACTATCCCTTACTGTTCCTCTATAACAAATACTTCATATTTTGATATGAAGAAAAAATTACAAAAGGAATTAGAAATAACTTGGATTAGAAGAATGGCCAGGTTCTTCTGACAGTACATTTCTGGAAACTGAGATGAAGAAAATATGTGGAAGGCATTACAGAAGCAGACACATCTATGTAAGTATCTCTTTTGATATTAACACTGTTTTGTGTCGCAGTGTGCCACACTAGACAAGAACCAGAACGAACACATGAAATCATGCTCGAAGCCTAGTCAAAGCTTTGATCATGAAGGTCTCTGGTTATTGCAGGACTCAGCTCTCACATCAAAAAACTTGATACTTCTTTAGGGTAGCTATTTTTGCTATTTCTCTGTCACTACCAAAAAGAGATCCCAGTGATATTCACTCTGTAGTCTTCCATCTATCTCTATGGACTCTGGTAAGAAAGCATTAGATCAATACATCGTCTTAGCACTGTTCTTCATGTCCATCCATTTTACTGTCTTCTTTTTTTTTTTTTAATTTTGCCCTCTTTTATTTTTATTTATTTCTTTAAATTTTCATCTTTAGTCTTTGGCCTGTGTGGGCCTCCCATTGCAGTGGCTTCTCTCATTGCTGAGCACTGGCTCTGGGTGCATGCGCTCCAAAGCGCTGGCTTGTAATTGGACACATGGGTCCAGCTGCTCTGCAGCACATGGGATCTTCCTGGGCCAGGGATTGAACCTGTGCCCCTTGCACTGCAAGGCAGACTTTTTACCCACTGGACCACCAGAGAAACCCCCTTTACTGTCTTGACTGTGTTTTGCTTAATGCAAGTTCTTTTGTTACCAGCTTTCACTCACTTGTGGGTTCCATAATGGTACTACCCATTAGTATTAGAAAGTGTCCTATGAATATGTTCATGCACATTGTTTCAGTGCTTTCTATGTCTTTTGCCCATTTACAAACAGTGATCAATGCTACATTATTGGACTACATTCAACTTTGTCCAAAATTAGGTTAAACGTAACAAGACAATATAGCACAACTATACTCTTCTCGGCTATTATGTGGTAGCATAATATGAATTCATGGAAAATTCACTCTGTAGATAGTTTAGGGTCAAGTTGCTATAATCTAATATCAAACTCAATTCAAATACCTCACCACTATCCCTTACTGTTCCTCTATAACAAATACTTCATATTTTGATATGAAGAAAAAATTACAAAAGGAATTAGAAATAACTTGGATTAGAAGAATGGCCAGGTTCTTCTGACAGTACATTTCTGGAAACTGAGATGAAGAAAATATGTGGAAGGCATTAAAACTAACTTTGTACTATTAATATAAACCCTAATATAAATACATTAATTGTGGTTTCCAAAGGAGTCTCACATGCACTATAGCCTCTTATGAAAATAGAGATTTAAGGTAGTTCTCTCAGGTGAAGCTGAGAATGCTAGGGCAGAGGTGAGCTAAATTCACCTGCAGTGGCAGGTGTAGAACTGATCATCCAGATGGCACAAGGATTGTGCCAAAACATAAATACAGTGAGATCCTGGATCTAGAATTCCTCTAAAAGCTCTCTATACACTTCAAGTTTTCACAGAATCAAAATGTCACTGTTTAAGAGATCCTTTAAAAGACTATAAGAATGGCACCGTGACAAAGGATGTCATTTAATTCTATTGGTCAACTTAAATAAATGAGTTAGTGAGGGAAAGCAGTGAAATAGTTAAATCATAGAAAGTACTGAAAACTGGTGGCTTTTATCAAGTAATCTTTGGTTTTATTCATCCAGTCTTTGCTTGCTCATATAGACAACTAAGTCAGTATTTATACACAAAAGTCAAAGCATCAATGCTATTATGCAGGCTAGAGTCCTCTCACTGGAAATATGCTGCATTCATAATGCCTGCAGTTTGCTGCCCTGAGCATTTGCAGAACTTAAGTTGGGAGAATTCTAATCTTCTCTTAATGAATCACACACTCGGAATCAAGACTCCTAAGGCTTAGTGACAACAAAATTTACCTCCAGAAACCCTGTTCTGCGCTTCTGCAGTACCTCTCCAAGTCTTTATCAGCACTTATCCCATGAAATATTATATATTTAACTGTATGTCAATTTTCCCCATAGAACAAAATCCATGTTTATACCATGATATCTGTCAGATTTCATATTCCTGTAAGACGGCATCTCTAAATATATAGCACTTAGTAAAGATCAGCCAGATATATTTATAAGCAGTAAATATTATAGAAAATTTTCTTTATAAACACAGTATCTAGGAAAATTTTTATAGGAAAAAGAGTTCTAAATTAAATTTGCTTAAATGTTTGAATTTTTCTTTAAATAAACACTTCAGAAAATAATGTTAAACATGAAAATTGTAAGGACTCCAGTTTTTGAGAAAAATGAAACTAGATAAAGCTCTATGGCTTTAAAAATCTTACTGAAATATTAAGGACACACTTTAATTAAATACAGAATGATGTCATTGTAAGTCACTAGCGTCTAATACTTTCCACTTCTAGGCCTTTCTAAAATAGTAAATCTAGAGGAAACATTAAGTTACACATAACACAATGTTCTATTCACTAAAAAACTATGAAATTATTCTTTTCCTTCTAGAGGCTAAAGTATTTTGTGGTTAAGCAAAAGTACAAAACTTCCTATGTTAATATGAGGCACAAGAGAGAAGCAATTTAATCATTTTAATCTAATGAGTGCCAAAATAGTTCATTCATACTGTGAGCTGAAATTCAATAACCCACTTTTGCTCCAAGGTTGATTTATAGCTGTTAAATATTTTTATAGTTGTTCCTTAATGACTGTGAAATTAAGTTGGTTTTTATTACATAAATATGAATGGTTACACCCAAGATGAATACAATAGGTATATACAGACAGCCTATCGGGCACCTACTACATAAGAGTTTACATACAAACTTATTTCCATTTCCAGACATTCAGAAAACCACTCAATATTATTAAAAGTCATTAGAGCTACATAATTAAATAAGTAGAATAAATAAACCCTTGTTCAAAGGTATATGTCTATAGTGTTTCAGTCCTGTTTTACAACCAGCATTGCATGAGGTACTGCTAGTGCATTGGTGGCTCTGTGTATATGTGTGTGTGTGTGAATCTGTTTCTGAATAATAAATGTACAACTTTTTTGAAAGACCTTTTTGGAATTTTAAAGGTTAGTGTATGTGAAGAACAGCAAGCTTTTCAAAAACGGGCATTTTCCCACACAATAAACACATTTTATAAATAATGAATTTGTAGAAAACCTAACTTTCAGATAAAATCATTTTCCATCTATCATATTATATAAGACAGTAAATATTATAGAAAATTTTCTTTATAAACACAGTATCTAGGAAAATTTTTATAGGAAAAAGAGTTCTAAATTAAATTTGCTTAAATGTTTGAATTTTTCTTTAAATAAACACTTCAGAAAATAATGTTAAACATGAAAATTGTAAGGACTCCAGTTTTTGAGAAAAATGAAACTAGATAAAGCTCTATGGCTTTAAAAATCTTACTGAAATATTAAGGACACACTTTAATTAAATACAGAATGATGTCATTGTAAGTCACTAGCGTCTAATACTTTCCACTTCTAGGCCTTTCTAAAATAGTAAATCTAGAGGAAACATTAAGTTACACATAACACAATGTTCTATTCACTAAAAAGCTATGAAATTATTTTTTTTTTCCTTCTAGAGGCTAAAGTATTTTGTGGTTAAGCAAAAGTACAAAACTTCCTATGTTAATATGAGGCACAAGAGAGAAGCAATTTAATCATTTTAATCTAATGAGTGCCAAAATAGTTCATTCATACTGTGAGCTGAAATTCAATAACCCACTTTTGCTCCAAGGTTGATTTATAGCTGTTAAATATTTTTATAGTTGTTCCTTAATGACTGTGAAATTAAGTTGGTTTTTATTACATAAATATGAATGGTTACACCCAAGATGAATACAATAGGTATATACAGACAGCCTATCGGGCACCTACTACATAAGAGTTTACATACAAACTTATTTCCATTTCCAGACATTCAGAAAACCCACTCAATATTATTAAAAGTCATTAGAGCTACATAATTAAATAAGTAGAATAAATAAACCCTTGTTCAAAGGTATATGTCTATAGTGTTTCAGTCCTGTTTTACAACCAGCATTGCATGAGGTACTGCTAGTGCATTGGTGGCTCTGTGTATATGTGTGTGTGTGTGAATCTGTTTCTGAATAATAAATGTACAACTTTTTTGAAAGACCTTTTTGGAATTTTAAAGGTTAGTGTATGTGAAGAACAGCAAGCTTTTCAAAAACGGGCATTTTCCCACACAATAAACACATTTTATAAATAATGAATTTGTAGAAAACCTAACTTTCAGATAAAAATCATTTTTTCCATCTATCATATTATATAAGCACACTACTGATTAATGTGAAGACTTTTGAAATGTAGCTCCCGTATTTTACATTTCCTCTCTCTTATCCTTCTATTGAATGTTCCCTACAGACTAAGCAACATTATTTTATTTGGTTCTACCTTGTATGTCTTGATCTGGGCCTTTGTTCATTTAAATCATTCAAAATAAAATACTCTTGCTTTACTTCTATCTCTATCTGCCAAAATGTAAACCTTCTTCAACGTCTTTCTCAAGAAATAGATTACATCAGAAATTAAGGATCTAAGAATTGCCAAGACCAAGAAATATTCATTATTAGCACTGTGGCAGAATCTCAAACAATATGAAGGAAACAAACAGATAAAAAATGTTTTTCTGTTTATGATTTTTTTTTTCTGAACAAGGCCATATCTTAGAGAAATACAGATAACTAGAAATACGTGGAAAGTGAGGTTACAGAAAGAAATAAAAGGATAAATTCCAATGGCAAAGTTAAGTAGGGACAGACTCAGGTCTACAGACTTGTGGTAGGCTGAATGATGGCCTCCCTAAAGATATGGACATCCTAATCCCTGAATTTGTGAAGATGTTATCTTATATAGCAAAAAGGACTTCAGGGTTGTAAAGTGTTTGAGATGGCATATAATCCTGGATTATCCCCGATGAACCCAAAAGAATCACAAGAGTTCTTGTAAGAAGGGAGAGGAGGATCAGAGTGAGAGAAAGAGATGTGATGAAGAAAGCAGAGGCTGGAAATGATTCAAGAAGAGGCCACAGGGCAAGGCACGTAAGTGGCCTCTAAATGTTATTAAAAGGCAAGAAAAAGGATTCTTCTAGAGACTCTAGAAGTAACATCCAGCCCTACCAACCTCCAGATCTGCAAGATAATAACTTTGTGCTATTTACAGACACTAAAGTTGATAATCATTTGTAATAGTAGGAATAAATGTAGGAACAGTAGGAAAGAAAACAAAACAGTACAATTCAAAGAATGCCACCTGAACTTTAATTGAGGCAAAATTTGTGTTCTGAAGTTTCATGTTGCCATTTAGTTACTGTATGAACTTAAATTAACTACTTATCCTTTTTAATCCAACTCATCCACTGTAAATGCATATAAGATCTCTTTCCAAACACTTTCCCTATATACACGCTACACAAAACAGACTCTCCAAACTATAAAGTTCTCTGGATCCATCCCGATACCTGACTCAAGCTCTCATTAGTCAAAGTTTCCTTCCTGAGAATTTGGGGTTGGACTTGAAAAAGAGCTATTAATGTTGGCTAATCTCCTCAAGCTGAACAGTAACCACTTTCTCTCATAATGGGTACACAGATAAACCAAGACAAAGATATAGAGATAAAAGCGAATATGGACTGAGATACCCTGCTTCCTGAATTCCTAACATTGTCAGGTCCAGATTCTTCTCCTTCCTTAAGTCCTGGTTATATCGTGGCCATTGTTTCATGAATCACCACTTATAATACATTTCCTCTCTTTGTTTAATCTAGTACAGCTTACTTTCTTTGACTTGAAAAATCTGACATAAAATACATCTTGAAGTGGATGGGAAAAGATAAAAATGTAATTAATGTTTTAGCAAAAGCCTTGACATATAGTAAGAGTTCAATAAAGGGTAGCTATGCTTATTTGTATATTTCCAGTATTACTTTAGCATGTACATGAAAACAAGGAGAAGGAGGAAGAGGAGGGAGGAGAAAGGCAGGAGGAGAACATTTTCATTAGCTCTGAATAGTGGAGATGATTTCATATGCTCCAGGTTATTGTGGGAATGGAGTGGATGGGAATTCTGTCTCTCTAGCTCTGTTTCAGGATAGGAGCAATGCCATTTGTGTTTCTATCTCTGCCCCACCATGAGGAGACACAATAAAGTTGATAATACCAATAGGATATAGTAGAATATGTGAGAAAAACAAGTCATATTCTCTATAGTCTTGAGGTGACCACCAATCACAAAGTTATCATTACATATGAACAACCACTGCCCTCATAAAACCAGTATCCTGTGAATAGGAATATCTCCAAGTCATACTACCAGGGGGAAGAAGAGAGAAAAGGTTTCATAGTTGGGGTGCATAGAAGTCAATACTATTTAAATAATTTATAACTACACATTGAAAATGTCACATTTTGGGCTTCCCTGGTGGTCCAGTGGGTAAAGAGTCTGCCTTGCAGCGCAAGGGGCACCAGTTCCATCCCTGGCATGGGAAGATCCCATAGGCCGTGGAGTGGCTGGATGGGTGTGTCCAATTACGAGCCAGCACTCTGGAGCGCTTGTGCCCAGAGCTGGTGCCACTGCAATGGGAGGCCCACACAGGCCAAGGAATTAAGATGGATGAAAATAAATAAATGAAGGACCAATAAAAGAGGCCAAAACTAAAGAAAAAAAAGTCACATCTTTTCAGAACAAAACTGGATGCTGCTATAGTTACCTTATTAATGACAGCAGAAGGTACTCTGTCCCTCATGGAAGCTTTAATTATTTAACAAATTAATCCCAATACCATCAGTGAGATGGGCAGAGTTTCATTTTAAGGTATAAATAAAAGACCAAAGTTCAGTGATTTTCCCACAAAAGCAAATCCTTTAATCCACATGGATATATTGTTTGTAGTCTAAAGTTACACTCACCTGAAATATTCTATAAAAACCTAGCTCTTAATTTTTGGAGCTGTATAATGCAACTAAACTGTATTTCTAATATGTATTTATACAAGCACTTGCATTCT
This sequence comes from Tragulus kanchil, assembly GCA_022376925.1. Classification (NCBI taxonomy): domain Eukaryota; kingdom Metazoa; phylum Chordata; class Mammalia; order Artiodactyla; family Tragulidae; genus Tragulus; species Tragulus kanchil. Next base: position 97,748,276 of record JAIOJX010000030.1, read on the forward strand.
TGGGATTTGGCTAATCCTCTTGCACATGTGTTCTTTAAAAGCTGTAAGAAAACTAAGGTGCTAAGAAACTGAATCGGAAGTTAAATTTGTGTCGAGCTTATCTCACGAAATCATCCACTGTCAGAAGTTTCTTCAGGTACGGAGAAGGAAGACTCATATCCCTAACTGCATGGTTCACGTAACGAACTGGAATATAACCACATTTCTCAAAAGTAAAACTGTCCTAACTACTGATAAAGTGCTTCCTTTTTAACTGTTAGAATAAAGTGCATTACTGCATTTGAGAAGGAAATAGGTTTAAGGAGGAGGACTGAGGTATTTCCTCCGCCACTCCTGAAAGTGAAGCAAAATTTGTTTAAGAAATAATAAGTGTATAGAGGGCTTCCCTGGTGGTCCAGTGGGTAAGGACATCACCTTGCAGTGCAAGGGGAGCCAGTTCGATCCCAGGCCTGAGGAGATCCCACGTGCCGCGGAGCGGCTGGACCGATATGTCCAATTACCAAGCCGGAGCTCTGGAGCGCATGCGCCCAGAGTCGGTGCTCTGCGACAACAGAGGCCACCACGATGGGAGGCCCACACGGGCCAAAGAACAAAGACGGATGAAAATAGACAAATGAAAGACCAATAGAAGTGCCCCCCTCAAAAAAATTTGAAAGAAAAAGGAAATAAATGTATATAGAGAAAGAGAATGCCTCTCTTTATATTATTCTATGTATATCTTATATGTATAGTCTGAATCAATCTCTCTATAGTTTATGAAAAACAATACTTGGCTGTTAGGGCTCTTAGATGGAATTCAGGTAGAAATGATCTAATATTTTGGTTGTAAGTCTAAGTGGTTTCTTCTTACTAATTAGATATGCATAGAAACCTTTTATTTTATGAACTCTTAAATAGGGACAAAGATACAATTTTAAAATTGAGAACCTCTGAAATACTTAATAAACATTTTAGCATCTCAAATATGAAATTGCCCTAAGTGCCTTTTGGTGTAGAGCAGTCATACCTTCTATACAATTAAACAGTATATGTACAGAAAAATAGTTTTACATTTAATTGACATGAACAGAATTATTAAAACTTTCAGCTTCAGTTATCCCTTGATTTTCTTAAATCTTATATATATTACACATGACATGACTAACTGAATGGATTTTATAGCATTACTGAAACACTGCCATACTATCCTCAATGTCCCCTGTCTGTTCTCCAAAATTTTATCATATTTTCCTCAAACTTCAAACACTGTCGGAAGTTTCTTCAGGTACGGAGAAGGAAGACTCATATCCCTAACTGCATGGTTCACGTAACGAACTGGAATATAACCACATTTCTCAAAAGTAAAACTGTCCTAACTACTGATAAAGTGCTTCCTTTTTAACTGTTAGAATAAAGTGCATTACTGCATTTGAGAAGGAAATAGGTTTAAGGAGGAGGACTGAGGTATTTCCTCCGCCACTCCTGAAAGTGAAGCAAAATTTGTTTAAGAAATAATAAGTGTATAGAGGGCTTCCCTGGTGGTCCAGTGGGTAAGGACATCACCTTGCAGTGCAAGGGGAGCCAGTTCGATCCCAGGCCTGAGGAGATCCCACGTGCCGCGGAGCGGCTGGACCGATATGTCCAATTACCAAGCCGGAGCTCTGGAGCGCATGCGCCCAGAGTCGGTGCTCTGCGACAACAGAGGCCACCACGATGGGAGGCCCACACGGGCCAAAGAACAAAGACGGATGAAAATAGACAAATGAAAGACCAATAGAAGTGCCCCCCTCAAAAAAATTTGAAAGAAAAAGGAAATAAATGTATATAGAGAAAGAGAATGCCTCTCTTTATATTATTCTATGTATATCTTATGTGTATAGTCTGAATCAATCTCTCTATAGTTTATGAAAAACAATACTTGGCTGTTAGGGCTCTTAGATGGAATTCAGGTAGAAATGATCTAATATTTTGGTTGTAAGTCTAAGTGGTTTCTTCTTACTAATTAGATATGCATAGAAACCTTTTATTTTATGAACTCTTAAATAGGGACAAAGATACAATTTTAAAATTGAGAACCTCTGAAATACTTAATAAACATTTTAGCATCTCAAATATGAAATTGCCCTAAGTGCCTTTTGGTGTAGAGCAGTCATACCTTCTATACAATTAAACAGTATATGTACAGAAAAATAGTTTTACATTTAATTGACATGAACAGAATTATTAAAACTTTCAGCTTCAGTTATCCCTTGATTTTCTTAAATCTTATATATATTACACATGACATGACTAACTGAATGGATTTTATAGCATTACTGAAACACTGCCATACTATCCTCAATGTCCCCTGTCTGTTCTCCAAAATTTTATCATATTTTCCTCAAACTTCAAACACCTGTTTAGAGGTTGAACTGAGTTATAAATCTATGAAATTTATGTTAAAATTCAAATCCCCCGTGCCTCAGAATGTGACTATATTTAGAGATAGGTTCTTTCAAGAGGTAACTAATTTAAAATGAAGTGTTTAGGATGTGGCCTAAATAAATGTGACTGATATCCTTACAGGAAGAGGAGGTCAGGACAGAGATTGGCACAGAAGGGAGATCAGGTAAAGACATGGGGTAAAAATGACCAAGTTAAGGAGTGAGACCTCAGAAGAAACCAACCCTGCTTATACCTTGATCCTGAAATTCTAGTCTCCAAAATTGTGAGAGAAAAATCTCAGTTGTTTAGGCAACTTGGTATTCATTATGGCAGTCCTAGCAAAATACCACCCATCTTTCCTTCTTGGTCTCCTACAGTGGAGGGCCCTCCTTCGCATATAAATGAGAAACTAGAAGTTGTAAGAAGAGGAATTCCAAGCTCCCCCACCACCATCAATTCTACCTAACTCCCTGCATCAAGACTCCTAATACTCTGCTGTCCTGTGTTTCTCTCACAGTCCATCTTCTGCCCTGCTTTAAAAACCGCATCTCTAACCTACACAAGGACTTTATTCCTTCTTTTGCATCATCGGTTGCTCCCTCTCACTGGTTCATTCCATCACGAGGCAAGCATGCAGTACCTTATGCACCTTCTGCCACCACTTCCCTTGACCTCAGTTACCACACAATCTCTCTGCACACTTTCTCCTCCAGCAACATTCATATGAGGAAGTAGCAACTCCACAATTGCCGTTGTTCAGGACAAAACTCTTGAAGCCATTTTTTGGCTTCTCTCTTCCTCTTCCACAAGAATCTACTGTCTAATTTCATTGGATCTACTTTTAACATTATCTTTTCTGTCACCATCAGTAACAGTCCCCTTCAAATCAGCAGATTCCCTTACCCTGACTATTAAAATAGCCTCCAGTCGGGTTTCCCTGTTTCAAACCTTATTACTGAAGTCTATAATGCATTATACTTATCTAGCAGTCAGTGACCTCTTCAATCTGCAAATCAGACCAAGTTATCTGTAACTCAAAACTCGAATGGTTTCCTACTCATGCAGCTGAAGTCCACTCTTCAGCAGCAGGTAAGACCCACAGATCAGCACCCATCTGCCTCACTCATGTCACCTCTCACCATTGCTGGTTCTTTCAAGAGGTAACTAATTTAAAATGAAGTGTTTAGGATGTGGCCTAAATAAATGTGACTGATATCCTTACAGGAAGAGGAGGTCAGGACAGAGATTGGCACAGAAGGGAGATCAGGTAAAGACATGGGGTAAAAATGACCAAGTTAAGGAGTGAGACCTCAGAAGAAACCAACCCTGCTTATACCTTGATCCTGAAATTCTAGTCTCCAAAATTGTGAGAGAAAAATCTCAGTTGTTTAGGCAACTTGGTATTCATTATGGCAGTCCTAGCAAAATACCACCCATCTTTCCTTCTTGGTCTCCTACAGTGGAGGGCCCTCCTTCGCATATAAATGAGAAACTAGAAGTTGTAAGAAGAGGAATTCCAAGCTCCCCCACCACCATCAATTCTACCTAACTCCCTGCATCAAGACTCCTAATACTCTGCTGTCCTGTGTTTCTCTCACAGTCCATCTTCTGCCCTGCTTTAAAAACCGCATCTCTAACCTACACAAGGACTTTATTCCTTCTTTTGCATCATCGGTTGCTCCCTCTCACTGGTTCATTCCATCACGAGGCAAGCATGCAGTACCTTATGCACCTTCTGCCACCACTTCCCTTGACCTCAGTTACCACACAATCTCTCTGCACACTTTCTCCTCCAGCAACATTCATATGAGGAAGTAGCAACTCCACAATTGCCGTTGTTCAGGACAAAACTCTTGAAGCCATTTTTTGGCTTCTCTCTTCCTCTTCCACAAGAATCTACTGTCTAATTTCATTGGATCTACTTTTAACATTATCTTTTCTGTCACCATCAGTAACAGTCCCCTTCAAATCAGCAGATTCCCTTACCCTGACTATTAAAATAGCCTCCAGTCGGGTTTCCCTGTTTCAAACCTTATTACTGAAGTCTATAATGCATTATACTTATCTAGCAGTCAGTGACCTCTTCAATCTGCAAATCAGACCAAGTTATCTGTAACTCAAAACTCGAATGGTTTCCTACTCATGCAGCTGAAGTCCACTCTTCAGCAGCAGGTAAGACCCACAGATCAGCACCCATCTGCCTCACTCATGTCACCTCTCACCATTGCTGCCTGCTTGGTGCACTGTTAGAAAGGACAAATGACCCTTTAGTTTCGGAACCTTTGCACTTGGCAGTCTACCTGTCCATAACGTTTTCCTCCCAGGTTTCCATACTTATTTTAGTTCTCTACTGAAGTATCACCTCATCAGAGACAGTCTTTCAGATCACCCTATATAAAAGAGAACCCCTGACACAGTCTGTATTACTTAACCTGCTTTACTGACTTTTTATTCAGAGTGTTACTCAACAACTAGTATGTGTGTGTGTGTATGTATGTATGTATGTGGATAGATAGATAGATAGATAGATAGATATAGATATATACAGAGATATCCCATGATATAGCCTTTGAAGGAGATGGGTACATTTTATATGTGATTCCAGAGACTTAGGCAGTAAAACAAGTAAGGTCAATACAACCAGAATTTGACTTTTCAATTGATGAGAAAAATAAGCAAGCAAAAACCTGCTCACCCTCCACGGTCTTCCTGATTCTGAGTATATTTTGATAATTGCATGTTTTTCCAGTTTAAACTTTCTTTGCCTAATTTTAACCCTGGGCTTTAAGGAACAGAGTGTTCCAGTGTCATTAAGGATGAGGTAAAACACATGACTATCTATTTCTGGGATAGGTCTACTCTTATACTTTGGAACAAATTCTTTCTGAACTCCCAAATAAGATCTCTCTGTCCTTAAAATGTAAGTATTACAAAACCTAGTATTTCACGTAGAAAAATATAATGAAGACTTATCTGTATACTGTTAGGAAAGATAATTTGATAAACAGCCCTTATTCTTATTATTTTAATTATCTTTTCTGTCACCATCAGTAACAGTCCCCTTCAAATCAGCAGATTCCCTTACCCTGACTATTAAAATAGCCTCCAGTCGGGTTTCCCTGTTTCAAACCTTATTACTGAAGTCTATAATGCATTATACTTATCTAGCAGTCAGTGACCTCTTCAATCTGCAAATCAGACCAAGTTATCTGTAACTCAAAACTCGAATGGTTTCCTACTCATGCAGCTGAAGTCCACTCTTCAGCAGCAGGTAAGACCCACAGATCAGCACCCATCTGCCTCACTCATGTCACCTCTCACCATTGCTGCCTGCTTGGTGCACTGTTAGAAAGGACAAATGACCCTTTAGTTTCGGAACCTTTGCACTTGGCAGTCTACCTGTCCATAACGTTTTCCTCCCAGGTTTCCATACTTATTTTAGTTCTCTACTGAAGTATCACCTCATCAGAGACAGTCTTTCAGATCACCCTATATAAAAGAGAACCCCTGACACAGTCTGTATTACTTAACCTGCTTTACTGACTTTTTATTCAGAGTGTTACTCAACAACTAGTATGTGTGTGTTTTATGTATGTATGCATGTGGATAGATAGATAGATAGATATAGATATATACAGAGATATCCCATGATATAGCCTTTGAAGGAGATGGGTACATTTTATATGTGATTCCAGAGACTTAGGCAGTAAAACAAGTAAGGTCAATACAACCAGAATTTGACTTTTCAATTGATGAGAAAAATAAGCAAGCAAAAACCTGCTCACCCTCCACGGTCTTCCTGATTCTGAGTATATTTTGATAATTGCATGTTTTTCCAGTTTAAACTTTCTTTGCCTAATTTTAACCCTGGGCTTTAAGGAACAGAGTGTTCCAGTGTCATTAAGGATGAGGTAAAACACATGACTATCTATTTCTGGGATAGGTCTACTCTTATACTTTGGAACAAATTCTTTCTGAACTCCCAAATAAGATCTCTCTGTCCTTAAAATGTAAGTATTACAAAACCTAGTATTTCACGTAGAAAAATATAATGAAGACTTATCTGTATACTGTTAGGAAAGATAATTTGATAAACAGCAGAAATAACTTTTCAAAATCCATACCCGTAATTCAGTCTATTGTATTCAAACAGTATAGACACTGGGTTTGAATCCAGTTTTGTTGTTTGCATTTAAAAACTGAGCCTCTTTCAGGTTATTCATAAAGTATGAATGTAATACAAGGATATTTGGAAGATTTGCTATGATGTACCTATGATGCTGAATGCATAGTAGGCACTTTAAATGAGTAATTTTGATTCATACTGGAAGGAGCACCTTAACTTCATGAGTGTTCTAAAATCTGAAACCAACAGAAACTGTGTTCTTCAGTATCTGCCAATGAATCCATTTAACTCATTTTCCCTTTTCAAGATCCTCCTATGAGCAAGAAAGCAGCATACAGAATTTAAGACTTATGGAAGTAAAACACAGGAAGGAATTGTCAAATTTGCTTTCTGAATCAGACTGCACAACTGCTTAATCTAAGACTAATAGTATAATGCTACAGTTAATGGAGCAGTGAAAACCATAAAACAATATGAAATAACTACTGTTTTCATAAAGTATTCTTTCATACACATTTCATCTAAAATTGAAGTAACGAGGGGCTCTGTTTACTGTCTACACACAGAAACAGACTCACTCTAATTTGAGAACAATAATTCTAAAATAAAAATAAAAATAATCCATATTGATACAATCAACAAACCTTTTTTAAAATTTTTGGCCTCTTTTATGGTTTTTATTTATTTGTTTTCATCCATCTTTATTCTTTGGCCTGTGTGGGCCTCCCATTGCAGCAGCCTCTCTCCTTGCAGAGCACCGGCTCTGCGAGCATGCACTCCAGAATGCTGGCTCATAATTGGACACATCTGTCTAGTCGCTCTGTGGCACGTGGGATCTTCCTATGCCAGGGATCAAACCGGTGCCCCTTGCACTGAAAGGTGGACTCTTCACCCACTGGACAACCAAGGAAGCCCTCAACAAAGCTCTTGAAGGAAACTTGTATTTTCTGCATTTAATAGTCTTTTCTATTCTGCAATCTGTATGTCAACCTTTAAGATCTCTCTGTCCTTAAAATGTAAGTATTACAAAACCTAGTATTTCACGTAGAAAATATAATGAAGACTTATCTGTATACTGTTAGGAAAGATAATTTGATAAACAGCAGAAATAACTTTTCAAAATCCATACCCGTAATTCAGTCTATTGTATTCAAACAGTATAGACACTGGGTTTGAATCCAGTTTTGTTGTTTGCATTTAAAAACTGAGCCTCTTTCAGGTTATTCATAAAGTATGAATGTAATACAAGGATATTTGGAAGATTTGCTATGATGTACCTATGATGCTGAATGCATAGTAGGCACTTTAAATGAGTAATTTTGATTCATACTGGAAGGAGCACCTTAACTTCATGAGTGTTCTAAAATCTGAAACCAACAGAAACTGTGTTCTTCAGTATCTGCCAATGAATCCATTTAACTCATTTTCCCTTTTCAAGATCCTCCTATGAGCAAGAAAGCAGCATACAGAATTTAAGACTTATGGAAGTAAAACACAGGAAGGAATTGTCAAATTTGCTTTCTGAATCAGACTGCACAATTGCTTAATCTAAGACTAATAGTATAATGCTACAGTTAATGGAGCAGTGAAAACCATAAAACAATATGAAATAACTACTGTTTTCATAAAGTATTCTTTCATACACATTTCATCTAAAATTGAAGTAACGAGGGGCTCTGTTTACTGTCTACACACAGAAACAGACTCACTCTAATTTGAGAACAATAATTCTAAAATAAAAATAAAAATAATCCATATTGATACAATCAACAAACCTTTTTTAAAATTTTTGGCCTCTTTTATGGTTTTTATTTATTTGTTTTCATCCATCTTTATTCTTTGGCCTGTGTGGGCCTCCCATTGCAGCAGCCTCTCTCCTTGCAGAGCACCGGCTCTGCGAGCATGCACTCCAGAATGCTGGCTCATAATTGGACACATCTGTCTAGTCGCTCTGTGGCACGTGGGATCTTCCTATGCCAGGGATCAAACCGGTGCCCCTTGCACTGAAAGGTGGACTCTTCACCCACTGGACAACCAAGGAAGCCCTCAACAAAGCTCTTGAAGGAAACTTGTATTTTTCTGCATTTAATAGTCTTTTCTATTCTGCAATCTGTATGTCAACCTTTGACCATAATTTTTTATTCTTAATGCCAAGATAGTAAAACTAATGTGAAACATTAACAACAAACTCAAGACCAATACTACAGAGGATAATGTAAGCAAATTAAAAATAGTATTCTTTCATATACTTCTCTTGTCATTAAAACTACATATTTCACCCCAGTTTCCTATTCCTTCCCATTAGAGAATGTGAAATGTAATTTTCATCAGAATCATTTATTGAAAAATTGTAACAAAAATGACTTTAAAGCATTTAAAATGACTTTAAAGCACTTAAAATATGAAACAATATTCATATGAAAAGGCAGAAAAGAAGAATTCCAGAAATATGGTTTTAGTCTCTCAGAGAATTACCAAATCTGTAGAAGAGAAGATTATTTCCTCCATCCTCAGTCTTTCTTGCTGTTACTAAATCAGAGGAATTACTGGGTTTGCCCAAGTGATCATTTAATAATTACACCTGTCACAAGCTGTCACTTCACTCTGTACTTTCTAATGCATAAGTCAGGGGAAAAAAACAGGATAAGATACAATTACATACGTAAGTCTAGCTCCTTGCATTCCTACCAAGTCCTACAATCCAGGAGATGACATAACAGCCAGCCAGATTTTATTCCCGATTCAGCACTGTGGACAGCCAGCCAGAAGCTATTTTCCTGTTCAAATACAACAGATGCTGTGTTTCTTCCTTGTAAGGAAAGAATTTCACCACACGTAGTGTACAGAAAGTTGGCATGGCACAATCAGTTATGTGGAGTGACACCTGAACATAATTTATTTGTGTGCAGAGAAAATAGTTTGCTTAGTCATGTCTGGGAGCAAAAATGTTTTCTTCCCAAATAAATGTGCTGCCAATTGTCAGTCAAGAGAGGACAGGTTAGGCTGCAATAAAAAAACAATCCCGGAAATCTCATTGGCTTGAAACAACAGACATTTATTTCTAGCTCAGTTTAGATATACAATGCCAGCCTTCAAAGTGGGATCCAACTTAGCAGGTAACTCTGCGACCCAGCAGACCAGAGCCTCCATCTTGGCAAGTGCATTTGTGATTGCTGGGGCCAGGAAAGGAAACATTATAGATCACATGCTTGGTCTTAGTTTCTGACAGTTTTTCGACAGAAGTGGCATTTGTCAATTCTGACCTAGTCTAAGTGGCCACAGCAAGTCACAAAGCCATGTTAACTTCAAAGGTGAAGTGGGAATGTGTAACCCTATCTTACATCCAATGAAAAATTAAAATTAAGATACTGTTAAGGGCTTTCCTGGTGATCTGGTGGGTAAAGAGTCCACCTTGTAGTGCAAGGGACACCAGTGCCATCCCTGGCCTGGGAAGATCCTACGTGCCACAGAGTGGATGGGCTGGTGTGTCCACTTAAGAGCCAGCACTCTGGAATGCAAGTGCTCAGAGTTGGTGTTCTGCCATGCGAGAGGCCACTGCAAAGGGAGGCCCACATGGGCCGAAGAATAAAGATGGATGAAAAATAAATAAATAAAAAATCAATAAAAAGAGGCCAAAATTCAAAAAAAAAAAAAAAAGAAACTGTTCAAATGATTCTGCACAACAATGTAAATGTTTAAGTAGCTTCCTATTATTTATTCTTAAGTAGGGGATTTTATTTGGTTGAATCAAATATATATTTACTCAACACTTATATAAATATATGTATGAATGTATCTATGACTAGAATAAAACATTATATTCCCTGCAGACGATACAAATGAATACAATACAGCTCATCCTCTGACATATTTATATAAGAACACCACTGTCACCATCTTCACTGCAGCTAATAAGAGCAGGTAATATCAACTGACTACTTGCTCTGTGCCCACCCCTGTTCTAAGGGTTTCTGTGGCACTTATATATCTTATTGCTCTACAAGTAACCTGAAATTACTAATTTTGTTACCCTTAATTTGAGATCTGATGCTTCCAAACAGTTCTATAAAAGTCAATATATTTTTTATAAAGTTTACATTATGTATGGATAACATTTAATTTGCATAAGGTTGTTTTTAAACACCTTACTTAGCAGGTAGTGTGGCACTGAGGGATCAAGAAACAGAATAAAATAATGATAATAACAAAAATGTAGGGAAAATATAAGAACTTAGACTACAGCTCAGAGAAAACAGTCTCAGATGGGCTCTACCATCATGTGGTCAGCCACACGTGAGCATGGGAGTTGCTAAGAAGTTGGTGGGGAGGAAGTCTGTTTCTGTTTTTAAGGAAGGTGATTTACAGGTGAAAATGACATGAAACTTCTAAGGTTATAAAAAGAATAACAATGCCACAACTTTATATATCTCTATCATTGTTTTTAACATTTGGGGAGAGAGGTTTGCCCCCCCTCCCCCCACACACACACCTTCCCATCTAAAGGCAGACTAACTATAAAACAAGACTGTTGTAAGTGAACCAATCACACAACACAGAGAAAATGGTCTTAAATGGAAGAAGCATGGGGGAGTTACATTAGACATAATAAAGAGCTTGTTTTCAGTAAGCTTTCTAAACATGAAGCCTGCCTCAGTATCAAGAGCTTGTTGTGGAAGCTCTCTCTCCCCCAAGGGTTTTATTTATTAAGTGGAATTTTTCCATCAGGAAAGGTTTTAAACAATCCTGCCTGAAGTTAGTAAAATGGATTAGCTTGATTAAGAAATGGGGGAACAAAGTCCTCAATAAGTACCTGTGTTGTTGTAGATTAAATGTATGCCCTTTGAGAAAGTAGGCCATGGCCTAGAGAATCTGTTAGGGTCCTTTCCAAAGCTACGCATTTGTAATTTCTATCATTAGGTTCATTTGGGGGGAAATGGCTGCAGCTAATTATGTGTGAGTCTTTTCTTAAGCTTTTGGCAAACAGGAGTATCAAGCAAAACTCATCTGTGGCACTTATATAATCTTATACTGACTTTTGTGCCCACCCCTGTTCTAAGGGTTTCTGTGGCACTTATATATCTTATTGCTCTACAAGTAACCTGAAATTACTAATTTTGTTACCCTTAATTTGAGATCTGATGCTTCCAAACAGTTCTATAAAAGTCAATATATTTTTTATAAAGTTTACATTATGTATGGATAACATTTAATTTGCATAAGGTTGTTTTTAAACACCTTACTTAGCAGGTAGTGTGGCACTGAGGGATCAAGAAACAGAATAAAATAATGATAATAACAAAAATGTAGGGAAAATATAAGAACTTAGACTACAGCTCAGAGAAAACAGTCTCAGATGGGCTCTACCATCATGTGGTCAGCCACACGTGAGCATGGGAGTTGCTAAGAAGTTGGTGGGGAGGAAGTCTGTTTCTGTTTTTAAGGAAGGTGATTTACAGGTGAAAATGACATGAAACTTCTAAGGTTATAAAAAGAATAACAATGCCACAACTTTATATATCTCTATCATTGTTTTTAACATTTGGGGAGAGAGGTTTGCCCCCCCTCCCCCCACACACACACCTTCCCATCTAAAGGCAGACTAACTATAAAACAAGACTGTTGTAAGTGAACCAATCACACAACACAGAGAAAATGGTCTTAAATGGAAGAAGCATGGGGGAGTTACATTAGACATAATAAAGAGCTTGTTTTCAGTAAGCTTTCTAAACATGAAGCCTGCCTCAGTATCAAGAGCTTGTTGTGGAAGCTCTCTCTCCCCCAAGGGTTTTATTTATTAAGTGGAATTTTTCCATCAGGAAAGGTTTTAAACAATCCTGCCTGAAGTTAGTAAAATGGATTAGCTTGATTAAGAAATGGGGGAACAAAGTCCTCAATAAGTACCTGTGTTGTTGTAGATTAAATGTATGCCCTTTGAGAAAGTAGGCCATGGCCTAGAGAATCTGTTAGGGTCCTTTCCAAAGCTACGCATTTGTAATTTCTATCATTAGGTTCATTTGGGGGGAAATGGCTGCAGCTAATTATGTGTGAGTCTTTTCTTAAGCTTTTGGCAAACAGGAGTATACATACTGCAAAAACATTTCAAACTATGGCAACAATTGTGATGCACAGTATAGAAATATTTGGATTATTACAAAGCTTGATATAAGTAGAAAAGGCAACTATCATTCATGTTATGAAGTCTTTTACATAAGAAAAAAACTGGTCTTTACACTTCCTGATTTTTGTACAAGCACATTCTAGATCAAATAGAAACACCATACATCTTATATTAGACATAACCAGCCCTAAGATGGGACATTTTGCCAGTATAGGAAAAGAAACTATATTTGAATTTTTATTTTATAAAAGTCACAATTTGCTCACATTTCAATATTTTCTAACAGAAAGAAAGTATCCAGCATCACTGACTTCAATGGACATGAATTTTAGCAAGCTCTGAGAGACAGTGAAGGACAAAGAAGCCTGATGTGCTACAGTCCACGGGGTCGCAAAGAGTTAGATATGACTGAGCAGCTGAACAACAATCTGGTAAAATGATGCCTGTCTATTCACTCAATGGTCTGCCTTGCTGTTTTTTTGCTTTTTTGTTTTTTTTTCAAAAGTTCATCTTTCTCCAAAAAAGTCACAACTTCCACATCATTTTTGCCTTTGCATCAGTCTGAAATGCCCTCTTCCTCATCTTTCTTTCTTGAAGTCCTACCTTTCCTTCAAAGACCAGATGAGACCTGAGATCCCACTTCTGTCAGAAACATCCTTCAAAAATTCCAATTGACATGCCTTATATTCTTCATTTTAAACATTAACTTGGTTAAAATTCCACAGTATATGCTAAGAATAATGATTTTAAATAGAAAAATGCAAAGTGTAAGATACCTTAGCATAATTTAAAATACTGTGGTAATCAATTCTTTTCTGTCATTAAAATATTTTTATAGTTTTTTATGTTTTATGATCCTACAATCTTCACTTTACAGTGGTATTTATATATATAATATATATACATGCATATATATATATTATATATATATATATATATATATATATATATAATTCTCCTTTGAGAATGACCAATTTCCATTTTACATATGAGAACCAATAAACGCTCTAAGGAGGTTAATTATAAAGGGATGTCTATAACCTCATCAACTATTTTTCCGTAACTCTGTCACAGAGTATAGAGAGCTTCCATTTACTTTATTGGAATTTATATTTGGCTACATTGGTAACTAAGTGACTTTATGAAACAGGAAACTGTAAATCACTCTTTAATGAGTTTTCTTAAAAGGTGGCATCATGTACTAGATCTTATCAAACAAAGATGCTGATCTGGAATTAATACACAGTAGAGCACCCAATTTTGCCAGTATAGGAAAAGAAACTATATTTGAATTTTTATTTTATAAAAGTCACAATTTGCTCACATTTCAATATTTTCTAACAGAAAGAAAGTATCCAGCATCACTGACTTCAATGGACATGAATTTTAGCAAGCTCTGAGAGACAGTGAAGGACAAAGAAGCCTGATGTGCTACAGTCCACGGGGTCGCAAAGAGTTAGATATGACTGAGCAGCTGAACAACAATCTGGTAAAATGATGCCTGTCTATTCACTCAATGGTCTGCCTTGCTGTTTTTTTGCTTTTTTGTTTTTTTTTCAAAAGTTCATCTTTCTCCAAAAAAGTCACAACTTCCACATCATTTTTGCCTTTGCATCAGTCTGAAATGCCCTCTTCCTCATCTTTCTTTCTTGAAGTCCTACCTTTCCTTCAAAGACCAGATGAGACCTGAGATCCCACTTCTGTCAGAAACATCCTTCAAAAATTCCAATTGACATGCCTTATATTCTTCATTTTAAACATTAACTTGGTTAAAATTCCACAGTATATGCTAAGAATAATGATTTTAAATAGAAAAATGCAAAGTGTAAGATACCTTAGCATAATTTAAAATACTGTGGTAATCAATTCTTTTCTGTCATTAAAATATTTTTATAGTTTTTTATGTTTTATGATCCTACAATCTTCACTTTACAGTGGTATTTATATATATAATATATATACATGCATATATATATATTATATATATATATATATATATATATATATATATATAATTCTCCTTTGAGAATGACCAATTTCCATTTTACATATGAGAACCAATAAACGCTCTAAGGAGGTTAATTATAAAGGGATGTCTATAACCTCATCAACTATTTTTCCGTAACTCTGTCACAGAGTATAGAGAGCTTCCATTTACTTTATTGGAATTTATATTTGGCTACATTGGTAACTAAGTGACTTTATGAAACAGGAAACTGTAAATCACTCTTTAATGAGTTTTCTTAAAAGGTGGCATCATGTACTAGATCTTATCAAACAAAGATGCTGATCTGGAATTAATACACAGTAGAGCAGCCCCTATAAAGTTTCCTTCCAAAACAGAAACAAAATAATATTATACCAACCCTGAATTGATTAAGTTTATGGATACCGCATTTGTGAATAAATTTAGAATTATCTGTGAACAGGCTATTTATGGCTCTCCTGGGGGAGAGAAGGATTCTTTTGTGCCACTGAGGTATTGCTTTTCTCATGTTCCTTGATGGCTTTTCTCATGTTTCTTGTGTAGAATGACAGCCAGAAAAGACAAGGTGACCCGTAACACAACACATTCACCCACATATTTAATAAGTTTTTACTATTTGATAGATATTGTGAAATGTGTTTGTGATATAGTATGAATAAAATACTGTCTCTTACTTAATGAGCTCATCGTAGTGAACTAAATAGAGAAATAGACAATTGGAATACAGTAAAAAAAAATTGTTATGAAGTACACAGGGAGTGCTAGGGAGGTTAAAAAATGATGGGCAAAGTGTACCATTTCTAAATTCCTAAAAATGACCACACATTAACTGTAAGCAGAACAAGAAGGGAGGATGAAGACGAAAGGAAAAGGCATTCTAGGAAGCAGGGACAATATTCGAAAGTCCTGAGCAAGGGATAGTTTGACAGGTGTCCAGAACGTCATGGAGCTCAGTATCACTGGAGATTGACTCAAAAAAGGTGCAAAGCAGAAAAAGGGGAAAAGTAACCAGGGTTTAGATCACAAATAGCCTAGTGTACCATGCCAAACGGAGTGCATTTTGTCTAAAAAGCCATGTACATTGTTCCATTAAAGATTTATTAGGGGGAGGTGAAATGAGTAAGATTTGCATTTTTACTGATCATTCTACTTACAGTATGAAGAGTAGATTCGATTGACAATAAGATACCAGTCAAGAAGCTACAATAGTAAAGCAGATGGACCATAAAAACATTAGTAGGACCAGACAAATATAGATTGATTGAATATCTAGTGTTCTTTGGACTCAATAACCACCTGACTTAACACTATTCTTAGAGTCATTCTTTCTCTACATTCAGAATTACAAAAAAGTATAAGCATATCATAAACTAATGAGTTTTCTTAAAAGGCGGCATCATGTACTAGATCTTATCAAACAAAGATGCTGATCTGGAATTAATACACAGTAGAGCAGCCCCTATAAAGTTTCCTTCCAAAACAGAAACAAAATAATATTATACCAACCCTGAATTGATTAAGTTTATGGATACCGCATTTGTGAATAAATTTAGAATTATCTGTGAACAGGCTATTTATGGCTCTCCTGGGGGAGAGAAGGATTCTTTTGTGCCACTGAGGTATTGCTTTTCTCATGTTCCTTGATGGCTTTTCTCATGTTTCTTGTGTAGAATGACAGCCAGAAAAGACAAGGTGACCCGTAACACAACACATTCACCCACATATTTAATAAGTTTTTACTATTTGATAGATATTGTGAAATGTGTTTGTGATATAGTATGAATAAAATACTGTCTCTTACTTAATGAGCTCATCGTAGTGAACTAAATAGAGAAATAGACAATTGGAATACAGTAAAAAAAAATTGTTATGAAGTACACAGGGAGTGCTAGGGAGGTTAAAAAATGATGGGCAAAGTGTACCATTTCTAAATTCCTAAAAATGACCACACATTAACTGTAAGCAGAACAAGAAGGGAGGATGAAGACGAAAGGAAAAGGCATTCTAGGAAGCAGGGACAATATTCGAAAGTCCTGAGCAAGGGATAGTTTGACAGGTGTCCAGAACGTCATGGAGCTCAGTATCACTGGAGATTGACTCAAAAAAGGTGCAAAGCAGAAAAAGGGGAAAAGTAACCAGGGTTTAGATCACAAATAGCCTAGTGTACCATGCCAAACGGAGTGCATTTTGTCTAAAAAGCCATGTACATTGTTCCATTAAAGATTTATTAGGGGGAGGTGAAATGAGTAAGATTTGCATTTTTACTGATCATTCTACTTACAGTATGAAGAGTAGATTCGATTGACAATAAGATACCAGTCAAGAAGCTACAATAGTAAAGCAGATGGACCATAAAAACATTAGTAGGACCAGACAAATATAGATTGATTGAATATCTAGTGTTCTTTGGACTCAATAACCACCTGACTTAACACTATTCTTAGAGTCATTCTTTCTCTACATTCAGAATTACAAAAAAGTATAAGCATATCATAAACTAATACATACAGGAAAAGAGTACTTTACAAACTTAATCCTTGAATGAGTAAGTTTATTAACATAGAACAGAACAGGTAAGTTTGGTTAAAAAATACATAGGTTTTGAAAAATTTTAATGATACTAATTTTCAAAACATATTTTTCTAGAACTTACTATTTGATATACATGGAGTTATTGAAAAAAATCATTCTGAAAAATCATATGCCTTATTTCTCAAATCACAGGATTTTCTACAAATACCCAGAGAGACTGGCAAACTACAAAATGACAGCAAATTAAAGCCACAAAATCAAGCTATCAGAAATATGATGGTATTTTAATTCTGTCATTCTGTTGTGGTGACCATTCCAGATTCTTTTTAAATAAAACATTTTAGGACATTTAAAAATCTCCTATTTATTTCAGCAGTGTAGAAATATTATATTTTTTATATTAAAGAATTTTAAATGAATCTTTCATTTACTATAATTATATTTTTATAATTAAAATTTTTAATACTTACAAGGAAAATCAGCAATGACATTGTCTATACATCCCTGAAAGCCAAAAGCACACAATCTTATATAATTTAAAAATGATCTTTTATATACAATTACATTTCCTTCAAATACTGATATTTTAGAATGAGCCCATAAAATGTGTATTTTAAAACTTGTAATTTCTTTTATTAAAGAATTCTACAATGAATGCAAGTTTCCTCATTCCTAACTAGCTAATACTTTCCTAAAGACAGTAAACGTGGACACTGGTGTTAAGAAAATTATCTGAAAATACATAACCGTAGAAACAGCTTGAATTTAGGAATGTTTCACTTCAGAGCTTTGTACACAGGCTGTTACTCTGATTCTGATTTACATTCTTCACAGGAGAGAGTAGGAGAGGGGTTTCCTTAACTTCAACAAATAAACCACAAGTGTAAAATAAAGGAAAGAGCAGGCTTAGAGTCCATGTGAAAAACCCTCAGAAGATCTGACAGTCATCTCAACATAAACCAATAGCCTGGCGTATTTGCCAAATAAGTTGCTATCATCTCAGGTGGCTTTAATAAATAAAAGGCACCAGTTAGCAGTGCCGCTATTTTGTGAAAGTGGCTGGCATTTCTCCAGTATTGACTGTGGTGCTCAATTTTAAAGGGAAAACAAACGGAGATAAGCCTGATCAGAACGCCACTATCAGTCAGGACAACCGTGGCACAAGGGATAGTCACCCCAACAAAGGGTACGAGAACTATTTTTAAATATTTGGAGGTCCATTGTGACTTAAGACTTTATTAGAAGAAAGAACCAAAGCTAAACAGTAGAAGATACAGTAAGGCATATTTGGAAATAGTATGTAAACACTTTCTCCTTATCAGAAGATTCAAAACTTGGAATGGACCTCCTTATCAGGCAGTGATTTTCCTTTTCATGCGTGAGTGTTACGGCATGTCCAATTCTTTGTGACCCCATGGACTATAGTCCTCCAGGCTCCTCTGTCCAATCCAGGCAAGAATACTGGAGTGGGTTGTGGTGCCCTCCTCCTGGGGATCTTCCCTACCCAGGGATTGAACCTTTCCTTTCAATTCAAAATGAAAAACATGTCTGTCCACCTGTCTGGATGGCATGAATGTGATCAAATCATTAAAATTTCTGCCATCAGTACACTTCTCTAATTGGGGTACAGTTCCACAAGCTTTCCTAAACTCCAGTCTTTTTCTAGTTATTGATTTGGGGGGAGGGAATGGATGTGGAATAAGATATATATAATGCTAAGTGTGAAATACAGGTCTTAATCGCTAAGAGTAGTTCTTAGTTTTTCCACGTTTCAGGCATGAGTCCTCCCTCCCTCTCTCCGTCCCTTCTTCTCTCCCCTCCCAGCCTCCCATTTACTCCCTCCTCCTTTCCTTCTCTCACTTTTTCTCTTCCCTCCCTCTTGCTCCACTCTGATTTCATGTGCTCTTTTTCCCTCTCTCTTTGACCTTCCACCAAGCACTTAGCATTTCCTATGTGCCAGCCACTGTTCTACCTGCATTCAAATGTTCATCCATTTAATCCTTATCAAAGACAATCAATGGCTTAGGTGCTGTTTATCATCTGTCTCTTGGAGTCAGAAAAGGTTCACTTGCCCAAGATGAGATGAATAAATTTGTTTCTGCTGTATTTCTTTTCTAAATGGTACTTCAAAGTGGAAAAAACAGCCATGTGCAAAATGAACCATTATGAGCAGCCAGGTATGAAAGAGTCACATCCAGATGAGGAAAACATTTTAGGAAAAAAAACATCATTTACAATTTGTTTTTCAAGTTCAGCAGAAAGAAAGATGAGGAAATTAAATGAAATAATAAAGTTAGGAATGGACCCACCCAAAATTATTTAGATGCCAAAGTAAGCCAATCCCAGCTGTTATTCTTGACACTGGCTGCTCTCCTCAGCAAGAGCAGTATGGGGGAGTGTGGGCAACAGGCTGCAGAAGCAGCTGGGCCTATTTGTTAAGAGGGAAAAAAATCATCAGTGAAGACAAAGGGAAATTTCAGGCGCTAGGAGTGTGAATGGAAACTCCCAGCCTGGCTAAGAGGGGCTCAGAAGTGAAATGCATGAGTGCTGTCTGTAAAATGCAGCAGTCCTGTCAGTAATCAAACTGTGGTGCTGCACAAACCATCCACGGAAAGAATGTGCCCTGTGGTAGTAGTGCTTTTGCTGGCAGGAGTTTATACCACCAAGAGCAAAATTTACTGATGACAAATTTTGTATATATTTCCTGAAATTTTGTATAGTATTTCTTAATATTCAAAAATTAAGCAATATCAAGGTCTGTCCTAATTACATAATGGGTATAAACTAGCAGACTAAAATCGCCCAATGGCATTTCCAATCTAAAAGAAAAATGTGCTGTTACAGAGTTCGCTAATACAGAAATGTAAATGCGTCGTAAACATAATCACATATTCTGAAGCTTACCTGCATGTAATAAAATCCTAGTATTCTATTTATTTAACATGAGGTCAATATTATAGAAGGCATCTAAATGTGTTTCTGAATAATTACTGCTTGATTTGCATGTAGACTTTCTTATTGGTATCAATTTTCCAATTTTATTTTTCATTTTTATTCTTGCTCAATTTTTTGAAGTCTTAGAGACTTCCATTTGTTTTCTCCAGATATGAAAAATTCTTCTACAATCCTAAAATATATCAGACTGCAGTTTGGGCATGCACATTTTGGAGCAAGTAAAAAACATTTGGCAAAAAAATCTGTCAAAAGCAGTGCCCCAGCACATAACTTTTGTTTTACTTCTGAGAATTATAATGACAAATATACAACTATAATCTTTTAATTATAAGTGTAACTGACTTAACTGTAATATTTTTTCTTTTTTCTATGATTTTCCAAATATTATTGTAATGGAATTTTGCTTTCGGGAATTACTAGGAAGTCAAAATATATTAATGTGAAGTTTAGACATATTGTGCATGCTGTGTACATGCATGTTCAATCTCTTTAGTCATGTCCAACTCTTTGCGACCCTATGGACTGTAGCCCTCCAGACTCCTCTGTCCATGGGATTCTCCAGGAAAGATTACTGAAGTGGGTTGCCATGCTCTCCTCCAGGGGATCTTCCTGACCTGAGGATCGAACCCATATCTCCTGCACTGCAGGCGGATTTTTTACTGCTGAGTCACCAGGGAAGCCCTTAAATATATTACATTCCAATAACTGGAACAATATAATAACAAAACTGGTATTTTTGGAGTGGTTCATAATATCCAATTCAGTATTTCAAAGTCCTATCTTTTATTTTTCTTCACTCTAGATGAACAAAAAAGGAATATATTTTGTTTCTTTATTAATGGGAAGATGCACTTATATGAGGAATTGAACATGGCAACAACTAAAATTCTTAACATTTGACTTTGAAAAATACTTTTTTCTTTCAATTTAAATTTTAAACATGGGGTGGTATGACTATTCTAAGAATTCACCATATGGTTAACTCAAGTTTATGCAGACCCTTAAACTGCCAGTAAGCTCAATATTCTAGTATCTATTTTAAGCAATTATAAAGTATCTTTCAGAGATCATTCATCTGATCAGAAATATGGGTAGCATCTATGCACTGTAATAATGTCAAACTTGAAATTTTTTTCATCTCCTTTCTTTTTCTTTGCTTTTTGATAAGGAAAAATTAGTTATATTAGTTTCATCAATAATAACAGAGCTACTTCAATTTTTATTTTCCTTACTTTTCCCAACATTGTCTTTACAAAACATACTGTTTTTGCATACCTTATAGTAAGGGGCAGTGACAAACTTTTCCTTCTCCTGAATTTACTTATGACATTTCTATTTATGTCCATTAATTTCTTTTATGTGAAATGTACTACATTTGATTAATTCATATGATGCTAAAAAAAACTCAAAGATACAATATCTTAAAATATATTTTCAATTTTTATAAGGCTTATATGTAATGAGGTGATTTTTTCCCTTAGGTGAAGTTTTCATTGGTTCCTTCCCAATTAATTTGGATTAGAAAATATACTATAAAACTATCTATAACTATAAAACTCATAAAATTGTTTATTCTTTACACAGTGTTATTACCTATACCTATGCCTTTAAAATTGATTCAGTTCACAAAACAAAAGGGCACCATAGTTAAATTACTCATAAAATAGTCTTTGTACAGGGATTAACTGATAAAACAAAATCATTTTTGCTTTTAGTCATGTAGGGCATTTCTTAAAAACAAAGCTATAGGTAAGTTAGTACATTTTTCAAAGTCCTGCCTTTGCTTTTGGCTTTGTCACTTGACCTCATGCATTAGTTGTCTCTCTTTTCATCATTCATCACTCTAGACAAGAATGAGATTCTTTACTGGACACGGGAAGATCACAATCGGGGTTAATGGGAAGAAAAGGTGATTAAAATGGGACATTGATCATGTAATGGCCCAGATGAATTCAAACCACTCTCTGCCAAAGTCCTGTACTTTATTTCAACAAAATATGAATATTTTTGAAAAATCTTAAAACTGTTCTGGATTTTTCTCACAGAAAACTTGAAGCCAAACTAGAGCCTCACATTCTGAAATAGGGCAGAAAATAAGTATTCTTATCATTTTTCTTGACTTCTGAATGCTCCCTGAAGCTCCACCATCTCTTTCTCTGCCATCTTTTTTTTAGGAATCTAGTTATATGTGGCATCAGACAAAAGAATGAAGATTGAAAATACTAATGTGAATACACATAATTAAATTCTTTTACATTAAGTGAAATAGGTCTGATAAATTCCTTAAGTACCTCAAATTTGTTAGATTCTAAGGAGTCAAACAATGAAATCCAGTAGCCGTGCCCTTAAAACTTTCAAACTCTACTCATGAACATGCATTAATCTTATATTAGTCATATAAAGAAGACAACAGTTTCTTAAATCGTGGAGAAATGAGGCCAACTTAACATGAGTGGAGAGCACTTGTGATACTATCAGTAGTAAAACTCTGAATACAATGAAATTCAGTTAATGAGATACCTGTATTTCTAGGAGGAGACAGTGCATTGGATTTGGAGGGTTGGGGGGCACCAGGATGACAGCAGGAATGGTGGAAAGACACGAAACACATTATGGCTTTATCACAACTCATCTCTTTTCACAACTAGATCTTAAGCTTCTCTGAGAAAGGCTTTGGGTAGAGGCACTGTATATGTATGTATGCGTGTGTATTTTAATAAACTTCTAATTTTAGAATAGTTTTAGATTTACTGAAAAGTTATGAAGCTAGTATAGTAAGTTTCCATAAACCCACACCCAGTTTATTATTAACAGTTTATATTAGTGTAGTATATTTGTCACAGTTAATGAACTAACACTGATATATTGTTATTAAGAAAAACCCATACCTTTTTCAGATTTCCTTAGTTTTTACCTAATATCCTTGTACTGTTCCTGAATACCACATTCCATTTAGAGAACTGTGGGTTTTTTTATCCTAGAATTCTTAGCATGATGCCCAGTATCTAGTACATTGAAGAAGCTTAACAAATGGCCATGGATTAAGTGAAAGATCGAATGAATAACTATTAAACAGATACAGAAACTTCTGAATCCCTTCAGGGAAAGATCAGAATGTGTAATTGAGGAATGAGGTACACCTAGTTTCATGAGTTAGGATGAAAGTTTCCATTGAGAGATAAAGGACACCAGGAATCTTACAAAATGCTTTCTACAATGTTTTCTTATCTAAACACAATGATAGCACCATGAGTCACAATTTAGACCAGTAACAATTACTAAAAACAGATTTAATTTTTATGTTAAACTATTATCAATAATTCTGTATACTATATATATCTTATCCAATAGGAAAAATAATAGGTAGAGGATAGTATAACAGATATTTATGAATTTAAATATGATCAAGGCTGTAATTTGGAAATTTAAATAAACCATATTTATGATGGAGCTGGGTGATGGATCTGAAAGGGGAAAAATGAAAAAGTTAACATGAGAGCAAGGTTTCTTTGCAGCATCATCCCAAACACTTAACCTAGTATTTCTCATGCTCAGGTGTGCATTAAGAATCCCTTGCAGGGAACAGAGACTCAGACATAGAGAACAGACTTGTGGACACAAAGAGGGAAGAAGAGGGTAGGACGAATTGACAATAGCACTGAAATGTATACATTACCCCATGAAAAATAGATAGCTAATGGGAAGCCACTGTATAGTGAAGGGAGCTCAGTCTGGTGCTCTGTGACAGCCTAGAGGGGTAGGATGAGGTTGGGTGGGGGGGAGAAGTGAGGGGACATGTGTATGTCAATGGCTGATTCATTTTGATGTATGGCAGAAAACAACACGATATTTAAAGCAATTATCCTCCAATTTAAAAAAATTAATTAAAAAAAAATCCCCTGCAGAGTTTGTTAAAACACAGAATCCTGAGCCCTTGAATTACTGACTCTGTGAGCCTAACTCATTGGCTCACAGGGGATGCTGATACTTCAGTCCTGGACACTTCATACAACACTGGATTAATCCCAGGGTCTATTTCCTTCTGGCCCTACTTTGGATGAAGAGTGTAAGAAATCACAAGTGACATCATCTCCCCTGCAGTGAAGCTCAACTAAGCCTCTCAGGTTAATTATTTAGCTGTAGTTCTACCTCTTCCACAATAGCCTACATTTCCATAGTACATTTCTATTTTCTACAACAGTCACATGAGAAAGAAATTAGTTCCTGTGTACTTATGAGGAAATTAAGCCTCCGAAGAAGTTTGATGATTTAGGATGAAAGTTTCCATTGAGAGATAAAGGACACAGGAATCTTACAAAATGCTTTCTACAATGTTTTCTTATCTAAACACAATGATAGCACCATGAGTCACAATTTAGACCAGTAACAATTACTAAAAACAGATTTAATTTTTATGTTAAACTATTATCAATAATTCTGTATACTATATATATCTTATCCAATAGGAAAAATAATAGGTAGAGGATAGTATAACAGATATTTATGAATTTAAATATGATCAAGGCTGTAATTTGGAAATTTAAATAAACCATATTTATGATGGAGCTGGGTGATGGATCTGAAAGGGGAAAAATGAAAAAGTTAACATGAGAGCAAGGTTTCTTTGCAGCATCATCCCAAACACTTAACCTAGTATTTCTCATGCTCAGGTGTGCATTAAGAATCCCTTGCAGGGAACAGAGACTCAGACATAGAGAACAGACTTGTGGACACA
Source organism: Tragulus kanchil (assembly GCA_022376925.1). Taxonomy (NCBI): domain Eukaryota; kingdom Metazoa; phylum Chordata; class Mammalia; order Artiodactyla; family Tragulidae; genus Tragulus; species Tragulus kanchil. The sequence goes on from JAIOJX010000030.1 coordinate 97,773,132, forward strand.
AAGAGGGAAGAAGAGGGTAGGACGAATTGACAATAGCACTGAAATGTATACATTACCCCATGAAAAATAGATAGCTAATGGGAAGCCACTGTATAGTGAAGGGAGCTCAGTCTGGTGCTCTGTGACAGCCTAGAGGGGTAGGATGAGGTTGGGTGGGGGGGAGAAGTGAGGGGACATGTGTATGTCAATGGCTGATTCATTTTGATGTATGGCAGAAAACAACACGATATTTAAAGCAATTATCCTCCAATTTAAAAAAATTAATTAAAAAAAAAATCCCCTGCAGAGTTTGTTAAAACACAGAATCCTGAGCCCTTGAATTACTGACTCTGTGAGCCTAACTCATTGGCTCACAGGGGATGCTGATACTTCAGTCCTGGACACTTCATACAACACTGGATTAATCCCAGGGTCTATTTCCTTCTGGCCCTACTTTGGATGAAGAGTGTAAGAAATCACAAGTGACATCATCTCCCCTGCAGTGAAGCTCAACTAAGCCTCTCAGGTTAATTATTTAGCTGTAGTTCTACCTCTTCCACAATAGCCTACATTTCCATAGTACATTTCTATTTTCTACAACAGTCACATGAGAAAGAAATTAGTTCCTGTGTACTTATGAGGAAATTAAGCCTCCGAAGAAGTTTGATGATTTAGTAAGAATAATACAACATCAAATTGGATTAGCTGTAGATTCAAATCCAGGATTTTTAAACTGTGAACCCATACATATTCTTTCCACTAGAACAGGTTGTCTCCTAATAAAATGTTCAAAGTGTTTTAGAGAAACTAGACACACTGGGAGGTCTAGGAGGAGAAGAAAAGAGCCCCATATTTCCAGAGTTGGAAAGGATCTCTGAACGCACATGGTCAATAACGAATGTTTGACTCAGGGTTAGGAAAAAAGCAATCAGCAGGAGTGAATGGCTATATGCAATGCTGTCAGTACATTTCTGCTTCAGCTTTATTTCCACAGTGTATCCTGAGCTTTGAATTTAAAGTTCTCTTCAGTTTCTATCATTTCCTGGGAGGAAGCTGGACAGGAGGGAAAAGGTTAGTGTCCCCAGCTCACCTCTCCCTTTTTTAATTCCCAATTTCATTGCTGCTCTTTTCTGGTTCTGGAGTTGGTCCAGCCACCTAAAATCACCACTGAGACATATCCTTAGGGATACTACTCTTCTATCCTGTAAATAAAACCCCCTCTGTGTTCTGGTTTCAATGAGTTAAAAATCATAACTCAGAGAAAATGAACCCAAACAACATGAAAGTGGTTAGGTCTACATAAATAATATTCTTACACTAAACTCCAGATTATCCATAGAAGGGTCAGCCTGGCAGGCCCTATTATGCCCTGCTCAGTCCCTACAGTGCCATGGTGCTACTAACATCAGCTTCCCACTGGCTACACAGAACAGGTTGTCTTATTTACTATTTACTAGTAAGCTATTTACTATTTCACTATGTCTTAAGTCATAAATTTCAACAGTTTTTTAAAGCCTAATGAGTAATCGTGTTTTCTATTTATTGATTTAGTCCATAAAAAAAAAAAAATACTCAGGTAAGCTGAGGACCACTAAGTAGATTATCACTTACTTAAAATGCTTTCATTTCACTTTGGGCTTAAAGGAGGGAAGAAATCTTAATATCTATATGGGAAAAAAAGGTGGGGAGAAAAAGAGAGAATTGGGGGGTGGTCAAAGAAAGAAGTGATAAGAGAAGAAAAAGAAGGGGCTGTGGTCATCATTCAAGAATGACAAGAGCATCAAAAAGTAGGTTTTGTTTGCTTTTAAAGGGACTGATCATAGATTAGAAGGTGACTGGAGTCCCCAGCAGCTTCATGCAATGCAGCACTGAGGGGAGGGAAGGGGAATGGGCGGAGAATGCCCCAGCCTTTGTCCTCATGTATGCTTAACCAAAGGAGCCATACACAGTTAGTTTTTCAGGATTCTTTGGTATTCTTCATGCACCCAAGTATCACATATTTCTTTAAGAAAAAAAAAATTGCTCTAAATCATTCTGCTTTATGCATATATCTAGTCAATGAGCATTGACTTAACACCTACTAAGGGTAAGGAACTATGTCCTGCAGAAGATATAGTGCCTCTTCGTCCAGGCAAGGTAAGGAAAGCTTTCTCTCACTTTCAAAGTAAACAATGCATGTTGTTTGCTTACAACAATATGCTGAAGGTTTACAGGACACTGGTTTAACTTCTGACAGTGTAACCTGGTCTTAGTAGTATCTGTTCCATTGCGCCTTACACAGCTGGGCCTAAAACCATTTTTTTAATAACTTCTGTTTATCGTATGGCTTTGGTTTCTTGTCTCCAAAGTACCATCAGATAAAGCTGCAGCTTTCTTTAAATTACCAACAAAATAATCTTTTAAATAATCTTATAATGGTAACTTATAAGCAGATGAAATATCAATCTCCTGTGTTCTTTCCAGTCACCTACTCCATTCAGAGCTAGATTTCGAAGTCTTTGCTTTCGAGTAGAAAAAGACAAAAAACAACAACAAAAACTGGTGATTAAAGATTTTCCCTTATTAGGTGGTTAAGTTAATAATTAACTCATGATTGCCTTTAGAATAAAGAAGGGAACAAGAGTAAGCTAATTCTCCTGAATCTCTTCTGATTCATTGAGTAATTTAAGAAAGGCTAAAAGATTATCACTTACTTAAAATGCTTTCACTTTGGGCTTAAAGGAGGGAAGAAATCTTAATATCTATATGGGAAAAAGGTGGGAGAAAAAGAATTGGGGGTGGTCAAAGAAAGAAGTGATAAGAGAAGAAAAAGAAGGGGCTGTGGTCATCATTCAAGAATGACAAGAGCATCAAAAAGTAGGTTTTGTTTGCTTTTAAAGGGACTGATCATAGATTAGAAGGTGACTGGAGTCCCCAGCAGCTTCATGCAATGCAGCACTGAGGGGAGGGAAGGGGAATGGGCGGAGAATGCCCCAGCCTTTGTCCTCATGTATGCTTAACCAAAGGAGCCATACACAGTTAGTTTTTCAGGATTCTTTGGTATTCTTCATGCACCCAAGTATCACATATTTCTTTAAGAAAAAAAAAATTGCTCTAAATCATTCTGCTTTATGCATATATCTAGTCAATGAGCATTGACTTAACACCTACTAAGGGAAAGGGAAACCCTATGTCCTGCAGAAGATATAGTGCCTCTTCGTCCAGGCAAGGTAAGGAAAGCTTTCTCTCACTTTCAAAGTAAACAATGCATGTTGTTTGCTTACAACAATATGCTGAAGGTTTACAGGACACTGGTTTAACTTCTGACAGTGTAACCTGGTCTTAGTAGTATCTGTTCCATTGCGCCTTACACAGCTGGGCCTAAAACCATTTTTTTAATAACTTCTGTTTATCGTATGGCTTTGGTTTCTTGTCTCCAAAGTACCATCAGATAAAGCTGCAGCTTTCTTTAAATTACCAACAAAATAATCTTTTAAATAATCTTATAATGGTAACTTATAAGCAGATGAAATATCAATCTCCTGTGTTCTTTCCAGTCACCTACTCCATTCAGAGCTAGATTTCGAAGCCTTTGCTTTCGAGTAGAAAAAAACAAAAAACAACAACAACAAAAACTGGTGATTAAAGATTTTCCCTTATTAGGTGGTTAAGTTAATAATTAACTCATGATTGCCTTTAGAATAAAGAAGGGAACAAGAGTAAGCTAATTCTCCCTGAATCTCTTCTGATTCATTGAGTAATTTAAGAAAGGCTTCCTAAAGCTAAAGTATTTACCATACTAATTCGCATTATCTCATGTAATTCTTTCAGGGTGCTGCAAGTTAAATATTACCTCATTTTTAAAATGTGAAAATTCATATCCAGAAAAGATAAGTAACTTTCTCAAGTCATGTAGCCAGAAGCAACATTCAGATTAGGTATGCCTCATCCAATATCTAGAGCTTTTAGGCTATTGACATTAGAATGCGAGTGTTTTGTAATTCTTGGGCCTAAACTACTTTTCTACATGTGCTGTGCCAAGGCTATGAGCTAACTCCTTGAGAAGAAAGCAGTGATGACTAAAGATGGAAGCAGAAATATGTTTCTAAGCCCCAGAAATCAGACAAGTCATGAATTTCTCTTTTCCTTTTCCACACTAGCTATAGAGTCAAGGTTACCAGGGCCATGGGGACTCATGGTGGGAATATCCTGTAGGCATTAGACCCAAGGCAGGCTGAAACTTTCTTACTTTGGCTACCACCAGAGCCAAAGGAAAGCAAGTTATCAATTCCACAAACATATCTGTCCTTGAAATCATCACATTCTCTGACAGAAAATGTTTTCCAATATCAGAGACTGTAACACTTAGTTCGAACAGGGTATTGACATATCCTTTTCATTCACAGCCCAGAAAATCCAGCCAGTAAAATATACAGTCTTGTCGTTATCATCCTTATCATGAGTGAAAAGAATAATGCTTGTTTAAGCCCAATAAATAACTAAAAGACATTGAGAGCTTCTCTTACACTTCAAATGTCATGTAAAACCATAGTGTGAAAAAATCCTTCATTAAAATAATCATCATCCTTTGTACAATGTATACAATATTCCAAAGTGTCTGATGTTATGCTAAAGACTACTAACAGTATTTGGCCCTGTCTATGGAAACCAGGAAAATAGTTGAAAACTTTACTCTGTGCTTTTAGAAAACATTGTTAAGTAGTATAATTTCAGTTTTGTTTTCTTTTAAATTCTCTGACACTGAACTTATTAGACTACTTTACCAGTGCGGTGGCTATGCATGAAGGGGCATGCATGCATGCCAAGAGCCATTTCTGGATTCCTGCAGACTAAATTCCTCTACCAAACTGCAGATGAGTTTTCTATACAAAGATAAAGGAGAATGCTCTCCCACTGAGAACTCCCTAGGATGATTCCAATAGATATCACTGATGAAATAAAACTCACTCAGCAGATTTTTACCAATAATTTTCACCAGTAATGACCAATTTGATGTTTGGTGCTTTATTAAGTGCTCATAGAACTGGGGCCAAATTATCCCAGACAAGAAGAGAGGCCATCTGTAAGAAACACCCTCATTAAATGACAAATCTGACTTGGAAAACAGCAATAAAGATGGAAGCAGAAATATGTTTCTAAGCCCCAGAAATCAGACAAGTCATGAATTTCTCTTTTCCTTTTCCACACTAGCTATAGAGTCAAGGTTACCAGGGCCATGGGGACTCATGGTGGGAATATCCTGTAGGCATTAGACCCAAGGCAGGCTGAAACTTTCTTACTTTGGCTACCACCAGAGCCAAAGGAAAGCAAGTTATCAATTCCACAAACATATCTGTCCTTGAAATCATCACATTCTCTGACAGAAAATGTTTTCCAATATCAGAGACTGTAACACTTAGTTCGAACAGGGTATTGACATATCCTTTTCATTCACAGCCCAGAAAATCCAGCCAGTAAAATATACAGTCTTGTCGTTATCATCCTTATCATGAGTGAAAAGAATAATGCTTGTTTAAGCCCAATAAATAACTAAAAGACATTGAGAGCTTCTCTTACACTTCAAATGTCATGTAAAACCATAGTGTGAAAAAATCCTTCATTAAAATAATCATCATCCTTTGTACAATGTATACAATATTCCAAAGTGTCTGATGTTATGCTAAAGACTACTAACAGTATTTGGCCCTGTCTATGGAAACCAGGAAAATAGTTGAAAACTTTACTCTGTGCTTTTAGAAAACATTGTTAAGTAGTATAATTTCAGTTTTGTTTTCTTTTAAATTCTCTGACACTGAACTTATTAGACTACTTTACCAGTGCGGTGGCTATGCATGAAGGGGCATGCATGCATGCCAAGAGCCATTTCTGGATTCCTGCAGACTAAATTCCTCTACCAAACTGCAGATGAGTTTTCTATACAAAGATAAAGGAGAATGCTCTCCCACTGAGAACTCCCTAGGATGATTCCAATAGATATCACTGATGAAATAAAACTCACTCAGCAGATTTTTACCAATAATTTTCACCAGTAATGACCAATTTGATGTTTGGTGCTTTATTAAGTGCTCATAGAACTGGGGCCGCCAAATTATCCCAGACAAGAAGAGAGGCCATCTGTAAGAAACACCCTCATTAAATGACAAATCTGACTTGGACAGCAAAATAATACAGCAACATAAACTTTTTGAAAGTATATTCCACTGTGACAAGATTATTACTATATGTATTTTTTTAGTCAAGAAAAAGTATTGATTCTTTTTTTTTTTTTTTAAAGGTTTGTATGCTTTACTTTTTTTTTTTTTAAACATTTATTTTATTTATTTATCTTTTTTGGGGAGTGGGCTGGGGAGGGAGTGGCACGGGCGGGCCACTTCTCTTGGTCTTCCATTTCTCTATTTTCATCCGTCTTTGTTCTTTGGCTCCTGCGGGCCTCCCATCGCGGCGGCCTCTGTCGTTGCAGAACGCCGGCTCTGGGCGCATGTGCTCCAGAGCTCCAGCTCGGTAATTGGACACATCAGTCCAGCCGCTCCGCGGCACGTGGGATCTTCCCAGGCCAGGGATCGAACCGGCGCCCCTTGCACTGCAAGGCGGTGTCCTTACCCACTGGACCACCAGGGGAAGCCCCAAAGTACTGATTCTATGTTAAGTTTTCACAACATTCTTAAGACATGATTTTATATGACTAATTTTTTTTTGACTTTTTTTTAAAAAAAATTTATTTTACTTTTTTACTTTCACAGAATTTTGTTGTTTACAGCTATGTATGATCCAAGATTAGTCTTGGTCCAAAACTGGCCCACTTTATTTACTGCTTTCCCTAACTCTGACCTCCCCACACTCTATATCTACACTGAAGAAAACTGTTTTCTTGCTGTCACACTAAACATATAAATATGAACTGAATAATTAACAGAATCATTCTGAAGCTTTTGAGTATCCAGATGCATTTCTGTTATGCACAAGCAATATTTGTATGTAACAGATAAGAAAATACAAAGAATAGCATTATTTAAAATCATTACATAGACTTCTATGAAAAGTACATTCTGTGTAAATCAAATTCAGCAAAACTTATTGTGATCTTTTCATCTTACCTAGTGGCTTTTTAAAAAATACAAACTGTTTATTAATAAACTTACCATATAGTTACTATCCCCCATGAGATCTGGGCAGTAAGGTTTGTGCCAAATTATCCCAGACAAGAAGAGAGGCCATCTGTAAGAAACACCCTCATTAAATGACAAATCTGACTTGGACAGCAAAATAATACAGCAACATAAACTTTTTGAAAGTATATTCCACTGTGACAAGATTATTACTATATGTATTTTTTTAGTCAAGAAAAAGTATTGATTCTTTTTTTTTTTTTTTAAAGGTTTGTATGCTTTACTTTTTTTTTTTTTTAAACATTTATTTTATTTATTTATCTTTTTTGGGGAGTGGGCTGGGGAGGGAGTGGCACGGGCGGGCCACTTCTCTTGGTCTTCCATTTCTCTATTTTCATCCGTCTTTGTTCTTTGGCTCCTGCGGGCCTCCCATCGCGGCGGCCTCTGTGGTTGCAGAACGCCGGCTCTGGGCGCATGTGCTCCAGAGCTCCAGCTCGGTAATTGGACACATCAGTCCAGCCGCTCCGCGGCACGTGGGATCTTCCCAGGCCAGGGATCGAACCGGCGCCCCTTGCACTGCAAGGCGGTGTCCTTACCCACTGGACCACCAGGGGAAGCCCCAAAGTACTGATTCTATGTTAAGTTTTCACAACATTCTTAAGACATGATTTTATATGACTAATTTTTTTTTGACTTTTTTTTTAAAAAAATTTATTTTACTTTTTTACTTTCACAGAATTTTGTTGTTTACAGCTATGTATGATCCAAGATTAGTCTTGGTCCAAAACTGGCCCACTTTATTTACTGCTTTCCCTAACTCTGACCTCCCCACACTCTATATCTACACTGAAGAAAACTGTTTTCTTGCTGTCACACTAAACATATAAATATGAACTGAATAATTAACAGAATCATTCTGAAGCTTTTGAGTATCCAGATGCATTTCTGTTATGCACAAGCAATATTTGTATGTAACAGATAAGAAAATACAAAGAATAGCATTATTTAAAATCATTACATAGACTTCTATGAAAAGTACATTCTGTGTAAATCAAATTCAGCAAAACTTATTGTGATCTTTTCATCTTACCTAGTGGCTTTTTAAAAAATACAAACTGTTTATTAATAAACTTACCATATAGTTCTCACTTACTCCCCCTCATGGAGATCTGGGCAGTAAGGTTTGTGCTTACCACTGAGTCCTTTCTAACTACTTTATGAATCATGTTTTATAACTAGCTTTATTCATTAACCACACAGGGATGTGTGACTAATGTCATTATTGATAATACCTAGTTACTGGCTGAGAAATCTAAGCTATGAGCTGGTTCAGGAAAAACTGGCTCAGTCACAGCTTTTTAAAATTGGTCCTGGATAGAAAATAAATACCACAGTCTCCAGGACGATCATTCAAACTTACTTCTTATTGCACTCTTCTAGAATCCCATCTCATATTCTTGTTTGTTTAAATGGAAAAACAATTCTAAAATGTGTGGTGTAAGGTAAATATGCATAATAAATGGATATATGTACACTTCTATTGCAAAAATATTGGCTTTGAATCTTGGAAAATCAGAGGTCAACGGTATGGAAACAGGATTTGAAGTGAATGCATTCAGGATAAATTACACATTTTATGCAAATAGCAACCAAATCTTGCTGCCATCTACACTAGCATTGTCCTAGGATTTACTGATACCCAAACTTAAGGCATTTTCAAAAGTTCTTTTTTCTTTCGGGCATGTTTCCTTCTAACCTCATTTTCTGTTAGTCTTCAGGAAACATCAATAATTTTTTGATTATGAAGCACTTTTACAGTATTATTGTTTCATTTTGATCTTCTCAAAAACTCAGTGAAAAATATCAGTACTATCACTATTTTCAAAGTAAGTAAACTGAGACACACATAGCTACCATTAGTATAAATAGAAAGACTACAGCTGGATTAGAGACCTCTCACTTCAAATCTGAGTTCTCTGAACTATAATAAATCTGTATTTAATTGGTTATAATATACAAATACAGGTAGACCAGTTAACACTCACTATCCCATATTCATACATATAGATATATATTCAATGCTCAAATCTATATTTACAATATCAATATATTTTAGTAATGATCCTTTGTCATTTGGGGGCTTCCCTTGTGGTTCAGACAGTAAATAATCCACCTGCAAGTCAGAAGACCTGGGTTCAGTCCCTGGGTTGGGAAGATGCCTTGGAGAAGCAAATGGCTACCCACTCCAGTATTCTTGCCTAGATAATTCCATGGACAGAGGAACCCAGTGGGCTGCAGCCCATGGGGTTGCAAACAGCTGAACATAATTGAGTCAATTTCACTTTTTTTCTGCCATATTTATGTCTTCATCTAGCTGTCTTTTCATCAAAAATCCTGGGAGAACAGCCTCTGCTTATCAGCAGTCATTTTCCTTTGCTTCTGCAGTTGTGAAGTTCCTTAAGGATCTTTGAACACCTATACCAATACTGCCTATACCAGCCTCCCTAGATTCAATTTCTGCACTGGGATTTCTTCTTTGACATGGGCTTTCTTCCATTTATTTTCTTCTTCTTTCAGCTCTGTTATCAAGAAGGATATTTTTGCCTCCCCTGTAGCCTCATTAATGCAGGATGGTGAAAGATAAGGAAAAACCAGACATCAACAGAGGAAAATGGTCTGTCTCCAGTAGGATATGTCTCCCTCTGTTCTCTTTCCTTCACCTCTGTCATGAGGATGATAGTTACTTTTCAAAGAAAACCTTGGTAGAGTACTATACATTTGTATTAACTATACCAAAACTACCCTTTTGAGGGTGCTAGCTGTAAAACTGGCTATAAATTCTTAACTGTTCATAAACCTTTTAAATTCTTGTCTGACATAGCCTATCTCTACCCAAATCTTGACTGAAAATTCTGACAGGGCGGGACAGAATCTTACCATTTTTATCTTTGTACGCTTTGGTTAACCCAATTTATCTTGTACCTATAAAATGCACTAGAAGATATATGTATTGCCTCAACAAGAGTAAATGTTTTGTTTTTTTATCTACAAGGGTTGCCTTAAGTTAGCATATTTGCTTAATATTGGAGTGGAGTGGATACTCTGTATAAAGAGAGAAGAATTCAGTGTTATCCCACTGTGGATGGAGAGCGGCCAGGAATAAGTTTTAAGACGCTCCATATGGATCCCAGCATTCTACCTTGTCTCTCTCCCTCTCTGCCTTCTCTCCATTTCTATCTTAATGGTCCTCTCCTCTCACAGTTTTATTGAAGAACATGTCACTTCCAGGGTTAGAGAAAGATGAAGGAGAGAGTAAAAGGGAAATGCCTGGTTACATTTTTTCTGAACATATTTTTGTACAATTTAACTCAAGCTTTATATTAATATATGATGCTAAAACACCTCCCACCCCTCGCCAATTTTGGAAGAAACATGAAGTTTGTCATCTCCTGCACCATCTTGATAATGAAAGATATAAGAAAGATGTCTGTCCTTCTCCCATAATGCATGGACAACTGCTATGAAGTGAATCCCTGGATGAATCCAGTAGGCCACTTCCAGGGAGCCTTACTGGACTTCTCCACTAGGGTTCAGGCAGCAATATATAAGTGCTAGATTACTTATATCTAATGTATCTTATTTTTAAGGATCATGCACTCATTTATAATAATAATGACCTAATTTCCTCGCTACTAAAATTTTACAATTTAGGATATCCTTTAAGATAACAAGAGAGTATACTCTAAAATATTCTGTTCCTAGTCTTTGGACATTTCTGAAATGTCCACTGATTCCCAAGAGTAGAGAAGTGGATGTGTTATTTAAACTGGATTGATGGGACATAATGACCCTACTCTGACAGATCTGTGCTTCCCTTTCACTGCGACACCTGCAGTGCAGGAGGCATTTGCTGCTTCAGGCTGCATCTCTGTTGTGATCTCTTAACTGACTTTGGCAATTAAACTACACAGGTGGGAACATTCTATTTTCAGGTAACACTATCTTTGCATAAAAGCACAATATTGCACATTTTCAGCTAGTGCCATTAAATCAAAAGGTTAAGACAAGCCCAAAGGAAATCTCATCAGAGTTTTCAGTCTAGTACCCATAGATACTAACAGTGGTCCTCCCGCACCACTTAATACAAACTCATAAAATCAGTTATGATCTCTGATCAATAGAGATGTGGTGAAGATGAGGCTGATCATAACATTATGCATTAGAGTTCTGGTTCGCTCTGACTAAATTAGAAGCTCTCCAATGAAATATTAAAACGAGATACTTTTAGGAAAGATATTGATATTGAGCTATCAAATAAACAAGTATCTTAGTAACATGGTATAATAGGTTGAGCATAATCCATAGCAGAATGGTCGCTTGGCAAAGCTGGCAGCTTATCTACTTGTCTATATTAGAAAAAGACATTTTTTTTTCTAACATTCTATGTGCCCATGTTCTATCACACAAATTTTTCCTTTAAGTATATTTGACCTTAACCTCTTAGGAGCATGTATTTTGATATATACCATAATACATCATTTCAAGTCGAATGGATTGTACTAATTCTAGGCTCTATATTTTAGATACTTTACAAATTCAGGGTCAATGTGTTTCTTAAATTTATGTAATTTACTTGGGAGAGTTATAGGAAATCTATTTAAACTAAGAAAATGTCCATAGATTTTAACTGTTCTAAAAATGATAATTTTCTATAATCAAACTGATGATTATTCAATTTAAAAAGTCATAAAATTGAGACCTCTCTTTTTGTTTTCTTTCTGGTAAAGACTACACTCATATTTTAAAATTACTGATTTCTTACTACAGTGGGGGACAATTTAAAAGCTGTACAATTGAAAAATGTTTCTTATGTAATTCTCACTATTCCATCTATTATATGTCTCAATAATTAAGGATAACAAATACTTCCTTCCTGAAAATTTATTTCAAATAACTTTTAAGTCAGCAAAGTCACTTTCATAGTGTTTGGGCTTTGTTTGTTTAGAGGAAGAGTCATCAAGCCTATTCATGATTGGTTTTTACTGGCCCTGATGCAAAAGCCATCATTTGATCATTTATTTATGACTAAATGCTGCTTTATAAAACAGTTTCAGAATAAAATATTAAAGCACTCTCTGATAGATCTTCAATTAAACAATGCAAATTTACATAAAAAGAATAGATGCTAGTGTGTAGCATCTAACACTTTAAATCAATATAATCCAGTTTATAGTGACTGTTAACAAACTCTGATTTCTTTTTCTTGCGACACATAAAAAAAATTTTCTAATAATCAATTCAGTTAGAAAGCTAATTTATCATAGTTGCTAGTTATTTTAATCACACATGGTGATGACTCTGTTATCATGGGCAAGGAATCATTTTGATTCTCAAGAATTTTCTTTTTTCCTCCTCTCATCCCCATTATGGACAACAAACACACACAAAAACCAACTGCGCCTCTATTTCTACAGCTCTTCCCCAACATCCTTGCTTCCCTTTATGCATGAATTGGTATTTAAATTCCCACCACTAACTTGGTGGATTCAGCCCCTCAAGGCTCTTTACAACCTGCTTCTGACCCTCTTCTGTTGTGTCTGCCAGTGAGTGAACTTATAAGCAAAACCTAATATTTACAAGACAAAAATAACATCTCTAAAGTTAGCCTGTGATTTTACACTATTTTCAGCTGTGGTTAAGCACGACCTATTCATTAGAGGTACTGAGCTTTGGCCAGTGTTGCAATATCAATCAATCAATCAATCAATCTATCTATCTATCTATCTATCTATCTATATCTACACATATTTTTCAGGTGCAGGTTAAGAGTCAGTGAAGACCAAAGATCAATGTTAAATGATTTTAATTTTTTCTCTTTTAAACAAAAGGATCAGAAAAGGGGACCTACCTTTATGTGACAGGCGTAAGCGGGGGTGCGGGGTGTCAGCTGTGTGACCCCCTGTCCAGAGCTCCAGCAAGTAGCCCCACAGGAGCCAGGTGAGGAGGTGCCCAGCAGATGCCATGCTGCCTGCCGCTGCAATCCTCACTCTCCGGCGGGGTGAGTTTTACTTAGGACTCCCCTCCAGGGGCAGCGTGCGAGAGGCTTTGTCACAAATCGAATGCGTTGTCATCAGAAAGCACAGTTCCAAAGTGCCATTTGTCAGGCTGTGTTTGGATATGTAAAACCTGCCTTTCCCCAGGGCAGTTGTTTATAAGCCGGGAGCAAAAGGACATTCCAAGGAGTGAGTCTTCACTGCCATGTCCTGCCTAACGCTCTTTTCAGTCACTAAGCGGGTAGATTCAGGAAGAAACTGTATTTTGTAGTCACTTATGCAAGAGGTTCATTCAGAAAAAAAAAAAAAAAAAAACACCACAACAAGCAACACCCCAGCAACACGCGCTGCCTTCCCCCATGGAGTTCCTCTTCTCCTCTGGCTCCTTGAAGCCTCTCAGAAGTCAGCTTCTTGCACTGACTTGCCAAACAGCCAGTTTTAATTCACCTTTCACCTTGCTAATTAAAAACAAGAAGTGCCATTCCCTCCAGGAGTTGCAGGATCCACCCAGCAGGGATGCCGCTGTCAGCGAGCTCTGTTTACTGGGAAAGTTCAGGCAGGGTTGAGCCGCGTACTTGCTGTTTCTAGGAAGTCTTTCTGGTCCACGTGCCCTCGTCCGTCCCACCGGCCCGCCCAGTATTATTGGCCCCGCGTCACTCAGCGACAGGAGAGAAGTTTGCATTTTGATGGGAAACGGGAATTAAGAGGGAGAATAAATACATAATAAGCTGCTTACTTAAGAATCAGTGTAACAGAAGAGGATGGAGTGTCAGGAGGGGCTTTTGAATTCTCACTCATGAAGATTAACCCTTGAATATAAACAGATTCATTTTAAACAATCTGTCACTATTCAATGTCTAAATTGACTTTTTTTTTCATTTTCATTGAAATCGTATTTTTTTCCCACTTTTTCGGCTGTTTATATTAATTACATCTTAGAAATGTTATTCTCCACTTCTGTAAGGGAAGTGTTTCAAGAACCGGAAAAAATGTCTCATTGATATGTTAAAACTAACCAAGTATTTTGCATAGGTGAATCCTTCATATCAAAAGCAAACTTTTTTTATAAGCAGGTCATAAACTTCATCTCATATTTTGTAATAATTAACTTTTGAGGTGATTTTTCTCCTACATAGGGTAACAATGGTAAATGAGATTCTCTATGGGACAGATCCCAGTAGATATATTAGAAAATTTGGGATGTAAAATACCTTGGGATTCAACTGCTATGCACTTTCAGAGTTTATTTTCCAAGATACTATGTTTGTGTAAATAAGCTTAACACAATAGGTCAACTTTACAATCTACTTTCAATCAATCTCCAAAACTAAACCAAACACTCCATGGCTGTTGGCATGGAAATGAATGGTATTATTTTAAGATACCAATAAACCTGAATGGATATTTGATTTGATAGTTGACAGTTAAATGGTCAACAAATGATTTCAACTCTAGCTTTTCCTCATTCTGTATTTTAAAAGGTAATAATAAAAACACTTCTTGAGAATTATGGTTTTAAAATCATGCACTTATGACAAAAAGATACCACAGTATTTTGCATTATATATAAGGATATGTAGCACCAAGCATTCTTTACCCATTTTCCTAAGCATGATGTGTTCTATTACAAGCAGAGTATATTCAGCAAAATGTAAATGTCATTGGATATTATAAATAATTAGATTTCCAAGGTCTACAAAAGATAACAAACTCTAAACATTATTTTACAGTAAAGTAACATGAAGTATTTAGATACTTTTAAGCTGGGGTGGTCTCTGTAGGCAAATGCATACTTTAAAAACTAGTCTGATGAGCTACAGACCTAAAGGTTGTTCTAATTGTGCTACAATGTGCCTTTGGAATCCTCTTGTACTTTCTTTCAGAATTGAAATAACTAGAAATCAAAGAACAGCTTTTAGATGTGTTCTCTAACAGTAGGATTCCAGAAAAAGTAGATGTGATGGATATAACCCTTATTACAAATACATGACTATACTCAAGCAATTGAAATTCCACTTAAGATTGTACAAAGCCTGTCCTAACCCTATTATGAAACTAAGGCAATGTAACATGTTACAGCCATTTCATTAGGATACAGAATTCACACTATTAAATATCAATACAGGATGCTAGTTACATACTTATGGCTATACACCAAGATTCATCTTCAATGTGTATATGTCATCTTTCAGATAAGGTTAGAGCCTTTTGAAGTCTGTGTCAGAATAATGAGTTTCTTTGGGTTCCTCAAAAGGTGGTTTGGTTTATACCTCAGTCATTAGTGTCACTGCTTCCTCCCTTTAACTGTCCTTCTCGCCTTTTTTCTAGTCTATACAGAGCATAAGGGTGATGTTCCCCGCAAATGTCTATTAAAAATACTAACCATAGCCTTAGATACCTCCATGTGGCTCTAGACACAAGCAATGGAATGGAGTCTTTGGGACTAGGTCAGTCATTCACATCATAAAATAAAATGAGAAGAATCCTCAGGAACAGGGTCACAATATAATTTATCATCCAAACATTTTTTAAAAAGCAAAAGCATTTTCTATTAATCATCATGGAGAAGATATTATCAATAAATCAGGACAGCACAGTCACCCTCCTTGGGAGAGATTTCTAGGCACCCTTAGAAAACACGGTAATAGAGAAAATGAAAATAAATAATAAAGCTGACTTAGTACCAACAGTGAATGAAGAGCTCCCATCAATGGAAAAGCATTTGGAACTGACAATGATATGACAATGATATCTGTCAATATTATATTCAATCTAAGAGGAATGCAACTGCCAGTTTGAACAATCTGAGACAAAAAGGAAAACCAACTAAGAAGGAAAATGGTAGTTCTTCCTGCCAGGTAAAATATTTCTGTCCAATCCTTTTGCTGTTACTGTTGCAACAAGGTAGTGAGAAAAAAAAAAAAAAAAAGTGGGATTGGAGTACTTGTCAGGAGTTCCAGACTCCCCCATGGTGGGTTATACCCCTGGTTCTCTACTTTTAATAACAGAAGAGCAACTGACCCCTGAAACAATACCCCACAGCATGTGGTCCAAGACAGTCTGCTGCTTAATCACACAGGGTATTGACTAAGAGCAAATTCTAATGCCCCACCTCATATTCCCAGTTTATTTAAAGCTCTACCGTAGTAAAATTTGAGTTTTACAGTGGTTCTTTTAGTCAGTGTCATTAAAACATTAGATACCTGTTTGTCATTTATCATTTTATTCATAAGAATATAGCATTTCCAATTAAAGTTTAAATTGATATAAAATGAAGCCATAATTACATAGACACAGTATGCTATTTACATTTTTCAAATACCTGCTGAAAACAAGCAAAAATTGTAAAGAGCTAATTAAAAAAATTATCTCACACATTGTGGGACAGGACACTCTACTTACTAAAGCCTTTGAGAATATTTATTCTTTCTTTTCTTCCTCCCCAAGAAGAAGATAGGCGATTAACATGGGAGCCTACACTTCTGAGCTCCTTGGCAGTTGTGCTAAGCCATGTGACAATTTCTGACCAAATAAATAAGCAGAGCTGACATGTGTCACATCCAGTTTGAGGCAGTGAAATAATATTAAGAAATTCTTCTGACTCTCTAAAGTCCTTTTTGCAACAAAGGTTGCAGAAAAGACAGAGGCCTGACATGGAAACGTAAAGCTATGAGATCGAAGCATCTTAGATTACTAAATCACCACAGTAGAGACAGCTGCTCTGGAAAGTCATCCAGACCCACAACAAAGTTTATATAAGCAAGAACTCAACACATGCTATGTTAAGCCTTTTGGTGTATTTGTTACCACAGCATACATAGTCTTTCCTGACTATATGCACCCACATTACTTACTGTGCTTTGGACAATAAGCACAGGCTCACGGACAAACATACAGCATCAATAAGTCACTGATACTGTATTATTTCCTATCTACCATGTAAGCTTATTTCAGTAGCAGTTATGGTATTAATACAGCCAGAGAGAGTGTGGATAGTAGAGGGCTGAGTGAGAGGTAACATGAATCCCTATGTCACTTTCAGAATGGGACTGGGCTAGTCCCTTAGTTTTTCCAGTTGATCACTGATCACAAAGAATATCATGAATAGTATTTACAGGTGAAGCAACAGAACAGCATCTCAAGAACATCATGATTCAAACCATTAGTAACTGCCATATCATGATAGCAATGATGATGATCCTTTCTGAACTAAAGATAAACTTTCTTATCCATGGTCATGGCCGTCCAGTTTCACTAGTCCTCCCTCCACTCTTGCGAGCCCTACATTCTGGAGCATCTCTGATCTCCAGCAAGTATGGCCAGCTACTGCTGCCACTGCAGTGTCAAGGCTGACAGGTTTTAGAACCAAGACTGCTGGTGTGTTTCTTGGTCAGGATTCCACAAGTCTGCATTCACTTTCTCTCACATTCAGCGATACTAGAGGATGATGGAAAAGAGACAACTAAACTATTCCTGATTTGTATGTTACTGAGAGGAACTCAGTGTCAGTCAAAATCAAATCTAGTCACTTGCCTGCAAGAGTCTGGCTGATGCCATTCTGATGTCATCATTGAGATGGTTAATACTTTTAAAAACTAGACTTTTATTTTTCCATTTTGATCATCTGTTACTTAAAAAAGGCATAACATTTGAGCAAAATTTACATTTTTTAGAATCATGAGCTCTTTGTTTCTGACTTACACTAGATTGTTTTAGAATTTTCTATTATGTCCTTAGGAATAAAGAAGAGCAGAAGCATTTTGAAATAGGTATCAGCTTTAATTGATTTTAATCAAAGATTGATTTTAATTGATTTTTTATGCCCTTTTTATGGCAAAGTGAAATTATTATATGTGCTATTAACCACAGAAGTCTTGAATTTATAAGTCCTGAGAGGTGTCCCTATATACTCTTCCTTACAGGTAATAGAGAATTCCTTATAAAGGCAGAGATCCAATTAGTTACCTTAAAAAGTGTAACAGAATCCTCCATAATAATATTGTGTAATTTATTGGTTTAAATACCTGTTTTAGCATATACTTGTGAGTTACTGGTGGCACTGATGGTGACTTGTTCTTGGTCTGTGATTCATGTCCTCAGCACCTAACACTGAACTTCAAACAGATTTCATTTTTCAACAGTAGAATAAAAATGACTACTATAATAATTAAAAAATGTCCAGTTGCTGTTTTCTATATACTAGGCACTATCCAAGACATGCTCACATATAATCCAGTTTAATCCAGACAACAGCTTTATGCAGTCAAAGCCTCTTTTACTGCCATTTACACAGAAAAAAGAATCTGGAACACAGCTGTTAAGTAACTACTTACCTGAGGTGAAGTACTGATAAGCAAGAGACCTGCCCCCTCACAGCCAAACTACAGGGCTTGGTGCCCCAGCCAGTACACTTGCCTTCTTGGAGAATACCATTTAAAGACTTTATATTGACTTCTAAACTATTGCACTAGCCGGAACTTATCTTTAGTATTAATAAGAAAGTACATATAGTTTTACAATAAAATTTTCCCAAGGCAGTTGGTGCTAAAATCAAAAACCAGCCCTTATGACTGAGGTTCAACACACCACATAGAACTCTCCACCGGAGGTCGTGTCAGACGGCAGTGCACGTTCTATTTATTTCATCCCATAAGCTGTGAGGTTTGACTACTGTCTTCGGAGCCTGGTAATCAGGCACAACACTGGAGCTAAATATGTCAGGCAAAATTATTAAAGATCCAATTTCAAAGGGACCCAAACAAGTAAGTTCTTTTTTTTTTCTATTAATAATCTTTATTCCATATTGCAACATGTAGTAGTTGTGCACCAAATAGGTATTTAAAAAAAAACTGTCAGGTAATAATAGTGACTCTTATTTGTGGATATATATATGCATTCATACATACATAAACCCATCCTTAGTTATGGTTGCAGGGGAAGAAAGAAGTTTTCAATAAAGGATTTAACGATAATAAATCACTTACCAATAGTTAGCGATGTTTATATTACTTTGTGCAAAAGATTCCAACATTTTCAAAAAAGGCTACCACTAATGTACCTAAAGGAAAGAAAACATTTTATAGTCAGTCTGCTTAAGAGAGGAACTCAGTATGAGGCCAATAATAAATGGCATAAACTTCAATAAATAAGTTATCCATTCATAGGCTTTTTTAATCTCATTCTATAATTTAAGACCACCTGTATTGTTTGTCTTTCTGGTAAGAAATGATTTAATTTCTTCAATGTCAGTTTGTGGATTATTTACCTTAAAAAAAAAGGAAGAAAGAAGGGAAGAAAGTAAGTGAAAATTCAATGTAATATTTTTTCAACTTTCTTATATTTCATCTTGAATCCTCTATCATTTTCTCTATGATCCCCATTGCTGTTAACTATCACTGGTCAAGCCAGATGTAAACCAGCTGGCATAGGGCAGTTCATTCAATAAGTATTTGTGTGATAGCTGCAAAGCGCTCATATAGCTTAAGCTATCCAGAAATCAAAGATTAATTTCTTCCTGTTTATTATTTGCATCATTTTTTCAGTTGCTTATTTTGACCATATAGAGGACAAAGGCCCAATGCAAAAGCATAAAATGAAGAAAACAATTGTATCCCATTATGAAAAAAGAAAAGGACTTATATAAAGCCAATGCAATTATCCACTAGTTAGCTGGCAAGAAACTAAATGAAAAGGCCAAATATTTTGTAATATTTTATAGTATCTTCAACTGTCATACAGTTGGCAGATGGAAATAAAATTTTATGTATCACATAAAGCTGCCATCAACTCAATGAATATACCTGTTTCACATTAAAATAAATGGAAACAAACACTAACTTTAGAGTTGTGAAGAATCTGACAGAAAATCAAAATATTCAAAATAAATCACATTTTGGCTATGAAAGTGAATCTTAAACTTCAAAAGGATAGCAAAGACCAAAGAAAAAATCTGGCAGAAGTCCTATGAAGACTCTTTTTCCCCAAGGACTTCCTTTCCTTAACACCATTCCAAGTAACCATCTATGGAAGACAGAAAACAGTCCATAGAAAAAAGAACATGATGTTGAACCTACTGATGAGATCCCGAAGATGAAACAAGAAATCTAAACTCATTGTTGCATTTCACCTTTTGTTTAGCTTTACTAAAACTTCCACAAATGATTTGGCAAAATTAGTATTGTTCATAAGCCAGATTTTAAAGAAGGCAGGATTTCAGGTGTAGTTTCTTTTCATCTGAATCTGTTGTTTCATTATTGAAATTATTTTTGATGGGCAGTATGAGTGGTTGTTTTGTGTTACCAGGTAGTTCTGGCTTGTGATGTCCCAGTACATAACACTAGCACCATATGGAGGCCAGGACTGGTATTACATGTTTTCAATTGTAAATGAAACCACTTGACAAGCCTATTTGTGCTCATAATTTGTTTCCTACTACAAAATAAAGAACATGCTTTATTCAATGATAATGTGAGACTTTATATTCTGAGCATGACCATTTTATGTGATTGATATTATGGGTCTTTCTAGTTAAGGAATAATAATTTAAATGTTCTGTAAACACTTCTGTTCTGTTAACACTTCTGTTCAGAAACTATTTCTCCACAAGAGGCTCAGAATTTTGAAGAAATGACCATAAATGTGTCAGAAACAAAGTATTAGATAGGACTCAAGCTCAACTGAAAATTTAATAGTTTGGAGATCTCTAAATGTAATCATCCCTGATTTTAGGATTATTGTGTCTTGTACTTGAAACATCTCTAATATTACTATTAAACAATGATATAATTGGATGTAAATATGTCTTTATATAATCCCATGTTTGTAGTAGGTAATAAATAAGGAAAAATATGAACAAAATATCAAGTGAATCCCAACCTCAATCTATTTGCTTGCCAGAATCATAACAATATAAAACAATGCTTTCTCCAGAGATCTAAACAGAAAGAATATTTCAAGCTAGAAGTTCACTTTGTATTAGATATGACTAAGAAATTAGCATGTTTTCAAGGATAAATTATGTGCATAGAGCTCTGCCCTAAATTAATTACAGGAGAATTTAAATAAATTGCTTAATGATCTGAAGGTGGATCACTTATCATTGTAAGAAAGGTATAAAAGTTGTATTTCAGTAAAGACTATAGACTTTGAATGAAATTTTAATAGCTAAGCATGATAAGCTAATTGGTACATCATATCCTCACAATAAACTTGATAAGCTTATCCAGAACTAAAATACAAGAAATAATGTATGTTGCTAATAAAGGCAAGAATCAAACATTTCCTGATTGATGTATATTTTAAAATAAAAAGTCTACTTTACCACTTATTTTCAACAAAGTAAGCTTCACAGCATTAAAAATATAGTGTATTTTTTCCTGATAGCCTAGTTGAAAATTATGTAAATTTGCTTGGATTCCAAGAATACTCTTTTTTATAGTTTTCAACTATAACAATATTAACATCTATATAAGAGAATAATTCAAATATAATTTCCCCAATTCTGAATAAGCAACAAATATTTCCCTTAGAAGTCTCTTATTCCTATTTTTCAGTTCACAATTCTTTGCATCAATTTAATTCTTTTCTATAGGATACATAATAACTCTGTATTAGATAACCCCTGTCTTACACAAAAATGTAGCAACATTTTCCATTATATATAAAAAAATCTCTCCCTACCTTTTCCCTACTGTCATTAATCCTTCAAGTAGGGACAAATTTCTGAGCTCCAATTTATAGATAAATTCCTTCAAAGTATTGACTATGATCTGTCTTTATGTGTTGGCCTCTCATTTTCTCTTGAACCCTGTCTATAACATTTTCTCTTGAACCCAGTCTATAATTTTGATTAGGTTTGGCTGCAGGTGGCATAAAACACACATCAGTAGTGGTTTCAGTGTAAGAAATTTTACTTCTCCCTTTTGTTAACACAATTTGGAGATGGAGCCAGTGCTGGTGTCACATAATAAGGAATTAACTAACGCATAATTAACAGGAACATTTTCTGTCTTGTTGCTTGTGCATGCAGGTAAAGTCCCTTTAGTTATATCTGACTCTTTGTGACCTGTGGACTGTAGCCCATCAGACTCCTCTGTCCATGGGATTCTCCAGGCAAGAATGCTGGGTTAGGTTGCCATGTCCTCTTACAGGGGATCTTCCAGGCCCAGGGATCAAACCCACATCTCTTGTCTCCTCCATTGGCAGGCAGGTTCTTTACCATTAGTGCCACCTGGGAAGCCCTGTCATGTTGCTTATCCATCCTTAATGGGTGGCCTCCATCTCACAGTCCAGTCTCCAGTCATCACATCCTTTTTGCAGCCAAAAGATAAGCTATCCAGAATTAATGTATGTCTAATAAAGGCAAGAATCAAACATTTCCTGATTGATGTATATTTTAAAATAAAAAGTCTACTTTACCACTTATTTTCAACAAAGTAAGCTTCACAGCATTAAAAATATAGTGTATTTTTCCTGATAGCCTAGTTGAAAATTATGTAAATTTGCTTGGATTCCAAGAATACTCTTTTTTATAGTTTTCAACTATAACAATATTAACATCTATATAAGAGAATAATTCAAATATAATTTCCCCAATTCTGAATAAGCAACAAATATTTCCCTTAGAAGTCTCTTATTCCTATTTTTCAGTTCACAATTCTTTGCATCAATTTAATTCTTTTCTATAGGATACATAATAACTCTGTATTAGATAACCCCTGTCTTACACAAAAATGTAGCAACATTTTCCATTATATATAAAAAAATCTCTCCCTACCTTTTCCCTACTGTCATTAATCCTTCAAGTAGGGACAAATTTCTGAGCTCCAATTTATAGATAAATTCCTTCAAAGTATTGACTATGATCTGTCTTTATGTGTTGGCCTCTCATTTTCTCTTGAACCCTGTCTATAACATTTTCTCTTGAACCCAGTCTATAATTTTGATTAGGTTTGGCTGCAGGTGGCATAAAACACATATCAGTAGTGGTTTCAGTGTAAGAAATTTTACTTCTCCCTTTTGTTAACACAATTTGGAGATGGAGCCAGTGCTGGTGTCACATAATAAGGAATTAACTAACGCATAATTAAC
The DNA here is from genome assembly GCA_022376925.1 of Tragulus kanchil. NCBI lineage: Eukaryota > Metazoa > Chordata > Mammalia > Artiodactyla > Tragulidae > Tragulus > Tragulus kanchil. The sequence goes on from JAIOJX010000030.1 coordinate 97,796,359, forward strand.
AGGAACATTTTCTGTCTTGTTGCTTGTGCATGCAGGTAAAGTCCCTTTAGTTATATCTGACTCTTTGTGACCTGTGGACTGTAGCCCATCAGACTCCTCTGTCCATGGGATTCTCCAGGCAAGAATGCTGGGTTAGGTTGCCATGTCCTCTTACAGGGGATCTTCCAGGCCCAGGGATCAAACCCACATCTCTTGTCTCCTCCATTGGCAGGCAGGTTCTTTACCATTAGTGCCACCTGGGAAGCCCTGTCATGTTGCTTATCCATCCTTAATGGGTGGCCTCCATCTCACAGTCCAGTCTCCAGTCATCACATCCTTTTTTGCAGCCAAAGATAATTAGGAGCTAATGAAAAAGGATGTTTCCTCTGCAGCTGAGGACATTTGCCTAAAAACATCATATTCCTGACCTCTAGTTTGAGTGTCACATGATTCAAACCTACATCATCATCTCTCCTCTACCTATGGTCATCCTTTCTGAGGGATTTGTAGCAGGTCAGCTTGGCTAAGCTGAGCTCCCTTTCCCAGTACTCCCCTTTTTTCCATGTTTCCATTTAGTTTGAGCCAAATGGGAAACTCCTGGGAGATCTGGAGGGTGGAAGAGAAACAGTAATCATACTTATTTTCTTATATTTGCATCTGCAATGGCTCCACCTTCCCAAGAACCTCATTCAGCTTATCAGTCTCCTGGGTCAGGTGTACGTGTCTAACTCCATGACTAAGGGCCCTGGCTTGTGCTGTACACCCACAACATCAAGGTCAGAGGCAACAACTGCTCTCAGGGATTTCAGCCTTTCTTCACTGGGTTCCAGTTCGTACTTGTGGGTTCCAGCTAGCAATTCCTCTACATTCTTCTTCTCTCCTTACTGTCTGCCCTGTGGACTTCAAAGTCCAGCATCAGACACGAGTACAACAACTTTACAGAGACTTACTAATTAGTTCCACAAATGCATAAACATAAATTTCTGTGACAAATCCATCTATATGCTCTAGAGGTTCTTCTTCCACTGGTACATCCTCTAGTCCTCTCACCCAAGACCATGATTTTTAGAATATCTATATGCTGAATATCTCAAATTTATATCAGTAAGTCCCAACTTCTCATTCTCTCCATGGAACTCAGATTTGTATATCTGATTGTCTTCAGAAATTTCCACTTGTGTATCTAATAGACATTTTTACCTTAACATGTTCAAATAGAACTATTGGTTTCTATCTGCCTTTTACCTCCTCAGTCTGCAAACCTGCTTCCCTCATTCAAGTAAATGAAAATGTCTATGTGCCCTCCCATCAATGATTTTCGGCTCTATGTCAATTAGAATACAAGTCAGATCTTTACTGTGGTCTCTGAGGTCATTTTTGATCTGCCCCTGCTGTGTCATCCACCTTATGCACCGTGTCTCTCTCCCACCTGACTGGCACCACACTGAATTCCTAGATAACATCCAACCTGGCAAATCACACTCCCACTTCAAAGTCCCTGCACTTGCTATTTCCTCTGCCTATACAAACTTCCCTTCAGAAATCCATATCTTACACTGTAATAATGTGAAATTTTTATTACAAATCAAAAGCTAAGAAGATGTACTAAGAAAATAAATGCTGAACATAATTAAATTATAATGTAAAATGCTAAACATCAACTTCTTATATTTCAACTATCTATAAATATCTATCATATTTTTAACTGGAAGAAATTTTTTTTAGACCTGTATTTAGAATAAAAAGGCACACTTTAAATTCCACTTTAATACTATGTAGCTGGGTACCCTTAACCAATATTTTTTTTTTTTCTGAGCATAATTTTCTAGCATTCTAATGAAGATAATTATAATAAGAAAGCTAAAGCATAATAAGCATTTTGAAAGTGATATGATTACATTCAAAGGCTTAATATATAAACATTTCTATATTTCTCTATATTGTTTTATGTTAACATTGTAGAGTAAAATATTTAAGTTCTATTTCTATTTGGAGGTTATGAAAAGATCTCTGTGAAGGTCTATAAATATGTTAGCTTTTTTTTTTCCCCCTACTATTTACATAATGGGTTGATTTTTCTTTTTCCTTTAAAAGACTATCTCTTATCAGGTACTTCTACAAATAACATTACAAATGAATCACTGATTTTTTCAGGATTTAAATAACTTAATTCTTGTGTCATTCCTAATGTTCCAGTCATTCAGAGGCAGTGCTGTAGATATAGAATGTCTCCTGTGTACTCTTGAAGAGATATTGGTACTGGGCAACCTAATACTTCCCTATTCCCACTAATGAAATATGTGTCATTCCTAATGTTCCAGTCATCAGAGGCAGTGCTGTTAATGCTCACTTTCCCCAAGGACTTCCTTTCCTTAACACCATTCCAAGTAACCATCTATGGAAGACAGAAAACAGTCCATAGAAAAAAGAACATGATGTTGAACCTACTGATGAGATCCCGAAGATGAAACAAGAAATCTAAACTCATTGTTGCATTTCACCTTTTGTTTAGCTTTACTAAAACTTCCACAAATGATTTGGCAAAATTAGTATTGTTCATAAGCCAGATTTTAAAGAAGGCAGGATTTCAGGTGTAGTTTCTTTTCATCTGAATCTGTTGTTTCATTATTGAAATTATTTTTGATGGGCAGTATGAGTGGTTGTTTTGTGTTACCAGGTAGTTCTGGCTTGTGATGTCCCAGTACACAACACTAGCACCATATGGAGGCCAGGACTGGTATTACATGTTTTCAATTGTAAATGAAACCACTTGACAAGCCTATTTGTGCTCATAATTTGTTTCCTACTACAAAATAAAGAACATGCTTTATTCAATGATAATGTGAGACTTTATATTCTGAGCATGACCATTTTATGTGGTTGATATTATGGGTCTTTCTAGTTAAGGAATAATAATTTAAATGTTCTGTAAAGAACATTTAACATAATAAACACTTAACACTTCTGTTCAGAAACTATTTCTCCACAAGAGGCTCAGAATTTTGAAGAAATGACCATAAATGTGTCAGAAACAAAGTATTAGATAGGACTCAAGCTCAACTGAAAATTTAATAGTTTGGAGATCTCTAAATGTAATCATCCCTGATTTTAGGATTATTGTGTCTTGTACTTGAAACATCTCTAATATTACTATTAAACAATGATATAATTGGATGTAAATATGTCTTTATATAATCCCATGTTTGTAGTAGGTAATAAATAAGGAAAAATATGAACAAAATATCAAGTGAATCCCAACCTCAATCTATTTGCTTGCCAGAATCATAACAATATAAAACAATGCTTTCTCCAGAGATCTAAACAGAAAGAATATTTCAAGCTAGAAGTTCACTTTGTATTAGATATGACTAAGAAATTAGCATGTTTTCAAGGATAAATTATGTGCATAGAGCTCTGCCCTAAATTAATTACAGGAGAATTTAAATAAATTGCTTAATGATCTGAAGGTGGATCACTTATCATTGTAAGAAAGGTATAAAAGTTGTATTTCAGTAAAGACTATAGACTTTGAATGAAATTTTAATAGCTAAGCATGATAAGCTAATTGGTACATCATATCCTCACAATAAACTTGATAAGCTTATCCAGAACTAAAATACAAGAAATAATGTATGTTGCTAATAAAGGCAAGAATCAAACATTTCCTGATTGATGTATATTTTAAAATAAAAAGTCTACTTTACCACTTATTTTCAACAAAGTAAGCTTCACAGCATTAAAAATATAGTGTATTTTTTCCTGATAGCCTAGTTGAAAATTATGTAAATTTGCTTGGATTCCAAGAATACTCTTTTTTATAGTTTTCAACTATAACAATATTAACATCTATATAAGAGAATAATTCAAATATAATTTCCCCAATTCTGAATAAGCAACAAATATTTCCCTTAGAAGTCTCTTATTCCTATTTTTCAGTTCACAATTCTTTGCATCAATTTAATTCTTTTCTATAGGATACATAATAACTCTGTATTAGATAACCCCTGTCTTACACAAAAATGTAGCAACATTTTCCATTATATATAAAAAAATCTCTCCCTACCTTTTCCCTACTGTCATTAATCCTTCAAGTAGGGACAAATTTCTGAGCTCCAATTTATAGATAAATTCCTTCAAAGTATTGACTATGATCTGTCTTTATGTGTTGGCCTCTCATTTTCTCTTGAACCCTGTCTATAACATTTTCTCTTGAACCCAGTCTATAATTTTGATTAGGTTTGGCTGCAGGTGGCATAAAACACATATCAGTAGTGGTTTCAGTGTAAGAAATTTTACTTCTCCCTTTTGTTAACACAATTTGGAGATGGAGCCAGTGCTGGTGTCACATAATAAGGAATTAACTAACGCATAATTAACAGGAACATTTTCTGTCTTGTTGCTTGTGCATGCAGGTAAAGTCCCTTTAGTTATATCTGACTCTTTGTGACCTGTGGACTGTAGCCCATCAGACTCCTCTGTCCATGGGATTCTCCAGGCAAGAATGCTGGGTTAGGTTGCCATGTCCTCTTACAGGGGATCTTCCAGGCCCAGGGATCAAACCCACATCTCTTGTCTCCTCCATTGGCAGGCAGGTTCTTTACCATTAGTGCCACCTGGGAAGCCCTGTCATGTTGCTTATCCATCCTTAATGGGTGGCCTCCATCTCACAGTCCAGTCTCCAGTCATCACATCCTTTTTTGCAGCCAAAGATAATTAGGAGCTAATGAAAAAGGATGTTTCCTCTGCAGCTGAGGACATTTGCCTAAAAACATCATATTCCTGACCTCTAGTTTGAGTGTCACATGATTCAAACCTACATCATCATCTCTCCTCTACCTATGGTCATCCTTTCTGAGGGATTTGTAGCAGGTCAGCTTGGCTAAGCTGAGCTCCCTTTCCCAGTACTCCCTTTCTTCCATGTTTCCATTTAGTTTGAGCCAAATGGGAAACTCCTGGGAGATCTGGAGGGTGGAAGAGAAACAGTAATCATACTTATTTTCTTATATTTGCATCTGCAATGGCTCCACCTTCCCAAGAACCTCATTCAGCTTATCAGTCTCCTGGGTCAGGTGTACGTGTCTAACTCCATGACTAAGGGCCCTGGCTTGTGCTGTACACCCACAACATCAAGGTCAGAGGCAACAACTGCTCTCAGGGATTTCAGCCTTTCTTCACTGGGTTCCAGTTCGTACTTGTGGGTTCCAGCTAGCAATTCCTCTACATTCTTCTTCTCTCCTTACTGTCTGCCCTGTGGACTTCAAAGTCCAGCATCAGACACGAGTACAACAACTTTACAGAGACTTACTAATTAGTTCCACAAATGCATAAACATAAATTTCTGTGACAAATCCATCTATATGCTCTAGAGGTTCTTCTTCCACTGGTACATCCTCTAGTCCTCTCACCCAAGACCATGATTTTTAGAATATCTATATGCTGAATATCTCAAATTTATATCAGTAAGTCCCAACTTCTCATTCTCTCCATGGAACTCAGATTTGTATATCTGATTGTCTTCAGAAATTTCCACTTGTGTATCTGATAGCTATCTTTACCTTAACCTGTTCAAATAGAACTATTGGTTTCTATCTGCCTTTTACCTCCTCAGTCTGCAAACCTGCTTCCCTCATTCAAGTAAATGAAAATGTCTATGTGCCCTCCCATCAATGATTTTTGGCTCTATGTCAATTAGAATACAAGTCAGATCTTTACTGTGGTCTCTGAGGTCATTTTTGATCTGCCCCTGCTGTGTCATCCACCTTATGCACCGTGTCTCTCTCCCACCTGACTGGCACCACACTGAATTCCTAGATAATATCCAACCTGGCAAATCACACTCCCACTTCAAAGTCCCTGCACTTGCTATTTCCTCTGCCTATACAAACTTCCCTTCAGAAATCCATATCTTACACTGTAATAATGTGAAATTTTTATTACAAATCAAAAGCTAAGAAGATGTACTAAGAAAATAAATGCTGAACATAATTAAATTATAATGTAAAATGCTAAACATCAACTTCTTATATTTCAACTATCTATAAATATCTATCATATTTTTAACTGGAAGAATTTTTTTTCAGACCTGTATTTAGAATAAAAAGGCACACTTTAAATTCCACTTTAATACTATGTAGCTGGGTACCCTTAACCAATATATTTTTTTTCTGAGCATAATTTTCTAGCATTCTAATGAAGATAATTATAATAAGAAAGCTAAAGCATAATAAGCATTTTGAAAGTGATATGATTACATTCAAAGGTTTAATATATAAACATTTCTATATTTCTCTATATTGTTTTATGTTAACATTGTAGAGTAAAATATTTAAGTTCTATTTCTATTTGGAGGTTATGAAAAGATCTCTGTGAAGGTCTATAAATATGTTAGCTTTTTTTTTTCCCCCTACTATTTACATAATGGGTTGATTTTTCTTTTTCCTTTAAAAGACTATCTCTTATCAGGTACTTCTACAAATAACATTACAAATGAATCACTGATTTTTTCAGGATTTAAATAACTTAATTCTTGTGTCATTCCTAATGTTCCAGTCATTCAGAGGCAGTGCTGTAGATATAGAATGTCTCCTGTGTACTCTTGAAGAGATATTGGTACTGGGCAACCTAATACTTCCCTATTCCCACTAATGAAATGGATGACTTTGTAGAAAGACAATCTCTCCTCTCAGAATAAAGAGGGCAAATATCCTACAATCAATATAGGAATAGCTTTTAACACATTTCCACAAGGTCAGAATTTAACAGAGTATAACATGCTTTTAAAAACTATGCTGGATAATTAAATCTGCAGGGCAAAATATTTTATAAAATCTATACCTTAGAGTTATTTATTTTAGGAATGTGTTCCTTTGTAAAAATAAGATAAACCTTTATTTTTGTAAAAATCTCTTATCCAGAACTTTAATAAGAAATATTCATTATTTACATATAAAATTAATGATATTTATTCTAACCAAATTTATACTCCTTGTTTACTTAAGAATGAAATAGCAAATGAATGGAAGAAAATATATCAAATTCTTTAAATTAGATTAAGATTATTTTAGAATATAAGACATTATAGTAATAATTAAAAATAAACCTTTGGGGATCATGCATACATTCAGTCTCTTGATTACACTGATGGCTTCATGAGTGTATACATGTTTCAAAACTTATAGAATCATACATCTTAAATGTTTTCTTATATGTCAGCTATACCTCAATAAACAAGCTTAAACATGAATAATTTAAATGTTAGGTATAAATTTTTAAATATTAAAAATTTTTTAGAATATAGCCATTCAAGATGATTCTAGTATAAGGAAATATTAAAAAGAAAAACATCTTAAATCATGGTCTGTTCTAAATATAAGCAAGACGACAATTTAAAAGTCTCTTTGGCACTAACATAAACTCCTTACATGGTAGGTTTGTCTGAACCAAAATATTCTTTGGTTCCTTCTGGCTATGACCAAGACTTTGATTTGATGAAGATAAAGTCTCAAAGCTCATCTCCTCTCCCAACTGGATGGGTTTCCCACCACTCAGCTCCAGAAGCTGAGACAGCAGCACAGACTAATCATTTCAGTTCTCCTCCTCACCAAAGGCAATTGCTTATTGTCCTTTTAGAAAGCTCCACTATTTTGGAGTTTGTACCTTTTGGACTAATCACTCTCTCCACACAAATACTGCTACAACCTCATAATGCTGCCAATCTTTCATCGGATTACTGCACTAGATCCTAACATCCAATGACTTCATTATTCCAATGAATGACTTACCCAGCAACCTTTTCAATTTCTTGAGCCTCTGATCACCAGGGATTTGTTTTTCCCTAAGCAAAAATCTCATGGTTCCAACCTGAGTATTTTCACCACTAAGCTGCTCTTTTTTCAAAAGTATTAATTCAGTGATCATCTTTTGAATAAAAATTCCTCTACCCCAAGTTTAATGTCTCAATTCTATATCCTTCTGGCCTCACACTTGAGTTTCTTACCGTTTTTGCATGCCTCAAAATATCCACCTTTGATATTTTCTCAATAATTTTGCAAAATAAAAACTTTTTATTAAACCATAGGCTGTTCAAAAACTGCCACAAACTATAGCAAGCCCAATTGAGTTAGCTTTTTTTATCTTTAGAGGACCATCTTTTCTCCATTTACTGACTTTCTGTAGCAGTGCCCAGCAACCTTGAGTTTAGTCATGGAGAAAACTGGTAATCAAGCTAATCCAAGGCTGGGGTTTTGCCAGATGGTTGAAGAATAAGAGAGGGGCTGAGGAGTTAGATTATTGGCATTAATATTAAAGATAACAAAGCTAACTCAGGGCTTACCTGGTGGCTCAGTGGTAAAGAGTTCACCTGTCAATGCAGGAGACACAGGTTCGATCCCTGATCCAGGAAGATCCCACGTGTTGTGGAGCAACTAAGCCCATAAACCACAACTATTGAGCCTGTGCTCTAGAGTGTCAGAGATTCAACTATTGAGCCCATGTGCTGCAAATACTGAAGCCCGTGTGCCCTAGTGCCCGAGTTTCACAACAAGAAAAGTCACTGCAACAAGAAGTCTGCTCACCTCAACTAGAGAGTAGCCCCAACTCCCTGCAACTAGAGAAGAGTCTGTGGGAGCAGTGAAAACTGAGAATAGCCAAAAATAAGTAAATAAATAAAATTTAAAAAAGAAAAAATGAAAGAAAAAGCTAACTCAATTGGGCTGACTATACTCCATGGCAGTTTTAGGAAGTTTTACTATTAAACTCATGGTTCCATTCTTCTCAGTACTTTGTTTCAAAGATTTTCTTCTCAAAGGTGTAGTCAACCCTTTCTTCATGTCTGTCCTTAATTACAGCAGATTATCAGGATGTTTATTTCACAGAAAAAGCTAGAACCTTATTGCGCATACAGTTTGCTTTTTCTGATTGGTTAAATTAGATGTGGTGTCCTTCCTTCATCTGTCTTCAGCATGTACAGCTGTTCATTGGATTCTGTATCTTTCAATTTCTTATGAATTTTACCTTATCAATTGTTCCTTCTCTCATTCTCTTTCAATTTTTTTTTTTTTAAGATTTATTTATTTATTTATTTTTGGGCGGGGGTCGGGTTGGGGAGGGAGGGGAGCAGGCGGGCCACTTCTATTGATCCTTCATTTCTCTATTTTCATCCATCTTTGTTCTTTGGCTCCTGTGGGCCTCCCATCATGGTGGCTGTCGTTGCAGAGCGCCAGCTCTGGGCGCATGTGCTCCAGAGCTCCGGCTCAGTAATTGGACACATCGGTCCAGCCGCTCCGGGCATGTGGGATCTTTACCCAGGCCAGGGATTGAACCGGCACCCCTTGCACTGCAAGGTGGTGTCCTTACCCACTGGACCATTAGGGGAAGCCCTCTTTCAATTGTTCTTAAAGTAAATGTTTAAATGTGTCCAAGTCTCTCCACCTTAAGTATACACAAAGAAAAATCAATCTTCCTTCAAAAACCTCTTTTCCTCTTCTATCCTCTCATCCTCTCTTGTTATAGCAATTATTTTAAGTCCTCTTTGCTCCTTTTTTCTGTTCATCCTTTTTTAAAAAAATTGCTACCTGTAGTCAGGCCACACCCCTCCTATCTTATTACCAAAGCAGAGTGATGTTCTCCATGTCATGAAATCACTGCTCATTTTTAAGCTACCATCAAAAAAAAAAAAGCAAGCAAGTTAAAAAAAAATCCAACAAACAAAACTAAAATGCAATGGTCATATAACTCATATGACAACTTACCACAGTCTGTAACCATTTCCTTCTTGCATTTAGAGACATATTTTCTCAATTACTTACATAAACATTTAATTCTCAATAGAAGAATGGTCTGAGCATGTATTTTTAAAAATCATTATCAATATTCTTTTCACACCATCCTTAGAAATCAGGATGCATACCATGGTATTCTAGGTAAATACATTATCTACTCCTGAGGAACAATATTACCACAAACTCAAGTGCTTATGGTCTCAGGTTTCTGTGGGAAGATTCTGGCATGTGTCCCCCTGCTTATTGTCTCACAAGGCTGCAATCTTAGTTTCTGCCAGAGCTGAGCTCTCATCTCAGACTTGACAAGGGAAGGATCAACTTCCAAACTGTCTCAGACTGTTGGTGGAACTCAGCTTCTTATGACAGCAGGATCACAAGCTTCAGATTCTTACAGTCTGTCCCTGAGGGTTGCTCTCAGTCCTGGAGGTCCCTGCAGGTTCTTGTCGCATGAACCTGGGATTCCCCAACAGTCACTAGCTTCCTCAAAGTGAGCAAGGGAGAAAGAAATCCAACAAGATGGGCAGTGCAGTCTCATACAACATAGTTGCTCAAATGTTTTTCTAAATATGCATTAAGTTTACATTGAAAATACATACCCCGGGACCTTCCTTTCATATATGCAAGTGCCCACACTCTCTTGAGGTGATTCCTCAGTGGAGGCGCTTATTCATCTTCTGAAACCTACAATTAGGTATGCCTGCAGCCCTTTTTATTTTAGGTGTAGGTTGTTAAAATGAGTAATCATTATTCATTCTCCAATGAGTACTCGCATTTGTATCCTTTCTGTGTTTTCCACTGGTCTCTTAATATACCAAAGCCTTACAAAATATGGTAGTCTCATTCTAAAATATTAAGCAACCATTTTAAAAGTATGTTTTTTGGAAGCCCAGTTAATAACACTTAAAGGCTTATGAATTAGTATTAGGTGGGAAAATTGGAATATAAAATTGCACATGCTTGTATGTATACAAACGTATCTTGATAAACTGAGAGTTTAATAGTGTCTGTGCCTGAAGGAAATAGTTTCCATAATTTAAAATTTCTTTTATAATTTTCAATATATTCAATAAGCATATACTACATATATAACAAAGGGCATCTTCTCTTCATGACTGTCTTATGGTCTTTTATTATTACTTTTCATATGATTTGCAGATGTTAGAGACTAGACTCATCCTATCTGCAATTTTTGCTTCTCATATATCCTATTATTTTGGCATGAAAAGTCACCTATGGAAGACTAATGTATTGTAGAATCATGATCGGTGCTCAGTGGCTCAGTTGTGAATGACTGTTTGGGGCTCTATGGACTGCAGCCCACCAGGTTTCTCATGATATTCTCTGGGGAAGAATACTGGAGTGGGTTCCTATTTCCTCCTCCAGGGCATAAGCAGGTGATTTCTTTACCACTGAGCCATGCTGTAGAACAGGGGTAACCAAAGTACAGTGCATAGATGAAGGGAGCCCACAGTGAGCTATGAATGATTTTACAAGTTTAAATATTGGGGAAGGGAAGGAACCAAAATAAGAATAATATTTTCTGCCACATGAAAATTCAGTTAAAATTTTAGTGTTCATAAATACAGTACTATTGGAACACAGTCATCCACATGTTTATGTATTATCTATGACTTTTACAGTGAGCAATTACTACAGAAACTAAATGTCCACAAAGCCTAAAATACATACAAACTGTGCCATTTATAGGAAGCTTGCTAACTCGATAAAGATTTTGGCTTCTCAAATCTTATATGCATCTTAAATTTTAAATCACAAAGAGAATCTTCTTTAAATATAGATTTTGATTCTGGAACTTGAAACTCTGCATTTTTTAATGAGTTCCAGGTGATGCTAATGCTGTTGGTCCATTAACCACACTCTAAGTAGTAAATCTCTGGATTGCCACTCCAATGTAATATGCAAAATGTACTAGTTATATTAAAAATTTTAAAAGACATCATTTCCATGGCATTTTCCATTGTACATGTGAGACCATAGATCATGCTTTTAGAAAACCAGTGGAAATGGATACAGACAGGTGATAATTACAGATAGAAAAAAAAACTGTAATGAAATAAAGAATATTGATATACAGTAAACTTTTAATGAAAAAATTTTAAATTTTCTAGCATATATGGAATATTCATTACAATGACATATACCAGTAGACTGTATTTTCTAATACAATAATTCATGCAATAAAAGAAGAATTAAACATAGTACCTTCCTATAGAGATATCAAAATGTTCAATTCTAATAGATTAGCAATAAATGTGCATATAATGTTTATAATAATTATTAGCTTATAATTTCTCAATTATTTCCCTTTCGTGAGAAAATTATCTCAAAGAATGTACCTCTGGTAAAGTAAGTATTGGCTCTACACCATAGAAATGGCCCTAAAGCCTGTCTTTCTCAGTGGAAACAAAGTAGGCCATTGTGTCAGAAGGACTTTCCCAGGGAGGAACTAAGGTGTTACAAGTTCTGCTGTGTGGAGTGGTACCTACTTGGATTTTCCCTTCTTTCTAAATTGTTTCCTTTCCCCTAGGGTGGCATGGCAAAGATGAGTTTGTGATAATCTCTTCTTGGGAGGTCTCTTTGTCCTTGTAAGTTATAGAAAAACCAGGCAAAGGACACATGGGGTGGTCAATTCTTGGCAGTTCTTCTCTAAACCTTAGGAAGAAATATTCTTTTACTTGGGTTCAGATTCTTTGCCTGTCTGTCAATAGGGAAGGATACTCTAAGGAATGAGATCAGGAGAAAGTCCATTAAGCCTAATTGTAGCCTGAACTTTAAGCTGGAGAAATAGTGATATTCTCAGAGTATTTTAGCATTAAAGCTCTGATAATAAAAACAAGTAAATAAACACATAAATTTGCACATGCATCTACAGTATAGCTGCAAGAGAGAAAAAAGGAAAAGAAATTGGGCTTGCACATTAAAAAAATCATTATATATCATTTGAATACTGTCAATATCATCTTACCTATGCAATTCAATTCAGGCATTTTATAAGCTTATCAATCTTCTTTGCTCATCCCATTCTTAGCTTGGTTAACAGCTAGTTTCCTTCATTTATTTAGCATCTACCAAGCATATGTCTCTACTCAATACAGTGATTAATATATCCTTAATCTGGTTTAGCCTTTAAATCAGAATAGGATCTCTGATTGTGTTATCTATAAGAGCAAAATTGAGCTATTTTTTCCTTAACGAGTATATTCTAATTCTATAAATCTGTCAATATCATTTTATAGTTTACTTCCACTAAATCTATGAAAATTATAAATCTCATGCATCTAGAATTCATCTACACAGGAAATCCCTTTACCTACTGTTGATATTTGGTATTATGCCTTTACATTTTAAGCCAATTTCTCTTGAAGATCTGGTTTAAATTTCTACTAAACACAAGATACCTGAATGAGTAGCATAAGAAACCAATTATAATGCTTTCCTTTATAGAATAGTATATTTTCTGGGAAATAAGCCAGAGTCTGATCTAACTCATTTCTAACAGTTTTAGCTTTGAATAGTTTATCATGCATTGCCTTGCAAAATCTACTACAAATAGTTATAAAATATATTCTTCCAAAATAAATTAACTTCCAGTTAAACATATTTACTAACAACCTTATAAAACTATCCATTAGAATAAGAAGCTGTTTAATTCCTTTTTAAGTAAATTAACCTAAGGCTTTTTAGAAATTAATTTTACTGAGGGTGGCATGGCAAGTTCTTTTTTCCCTAAACCTAAAGGAAGAAATATTCTTTTACTTGGGTTCAGATTCTTTGCCTGTCTGTCAATAGGGAAGGATACTCAAGGAATGAGATCAGGAGAAAGTCCATTAAGCCTAATTGTAGCCTGAACTTTAAGCTGGAGAAATAGTGATATTCTCAGAGTATTTTAGCATTAAAGCTCTGATAATAAAAACAAGTAAATAAACACATAAATTTGCACATGCATCTACAGTATAGCTGCAAGAGAGAAAAAAGGAAAAGAAATTGGGCTTGCACATTAAAAAAATCATTATATATCATTTGAATACTGTCAATATCATCTTACCTATGCAATTCAATTCAGGCATTTTATAACTTATCAATCTTCTTTGCTCATCCCATTCTTAGCTTGGTTAACAGCTAGTTTCCTTCATTTATTTAGCATCTACCAAGCATATGTCTCTACTCAATACAGTGATTAATATATCCTTAATCTGGTTTAGCCTTTAAATCAGAATAGGATCTCTGATTGTGTTATCTATAAGAGCAAAATTGAGCTATTTTTTCCTTAACGAGTATATTCTAATTCTATAAATCTGTCAATATCATTTTATAGTTTACTTCCACTAAATCTATGAAAATTATAAATCTCATGCATCTAGAATTCATCTACACAGGAAATCCTTTACCTACTGTTGATATTTGGTATTATGCCTTTACATTTTAAGCCAATTTCTCTTGAAGATCTGGTTTAAATTTCTACTAAACACAAGATACCTGAATGAGTAGCATAAGAAACCAATTATAATGCTTTCCTTTATAGAATAGTATATTTTCTGGGAAATAAGCCAGAGTCTGATCTAACTCATTTCTAACAGTTTTAGCTTTGAATAGTTTATCATGCATTGCCTTGCAAAATCTACTACAAATAGTTATAAAATATATTCTTCCAAAATAAATTAACTTCCAGTTAAACATATTTACTAACAACCTTATAAAACTATCCATTAGAATAAGAAGCTGTTTAATTCCTTTTTTTCAAGTCCTAAATTGTAACCTAAGGCTTTTTTGAGAAATTACCATTTTTACTGAGTTTAATATTTTTCCTCTTTTCTTTTCACTCCAGGTTAGAATGTGCTATTAAATCAAAAGAGTTCAAGAGTGGTTTCTAAATGGAGAGCTAGAATAATTTCTTTCCTTTTTGTAATGTAGGAATGGGTCTCCAGGTTGATTCATAAGTCTAAAAACAGGGCAGATTTTATTTTTTGCTTCCCTAAGGGAGAAGTCACTTCAAGGATTTCAAAAGCACTGTAAATGACTACCTTTGACAACCTCGGGGCCAAGGAGGTGCTCACTGCTCTGGAAATGGAAACAGCTGGACTGGTTAAGTGGTGATGAATCAGCCTGAGTCACAAGTCCACACCCAAGTGGAAAAGGCAAGCCCTGGGGATTTTAGGGGATCCCTAGAGCCTGGGATCCCCTCTGAGACCTATCATTGTTTCTGAATTGGCCCAGGTTTCAGAAAGTATTTCTAACTCCTTTAATTTTTTTTATGGTTCCCCAGACTATTCATCATAATTTATAGAATTCTTTATTTACATTTCCAGTAAGTACTGGTGAGTATGAGTAACTGCAGAATAAATTAGCATATGCTCTGTACACACATGACATAGCCCCAGATATAACCCGTCCATGCCCTCCTTTAATCTGCAGGAGCCCAGATATTTCTGGAGTTCCAGAGGCATTAGCACTGCACAGCTAATATTTGGGCAAGTAGATATCATGAGATACAGCATACAGAAGCTATAGTACTACTTCCTTGTCCACCTCACTCATTATAATTAAAACAATAGCTAACAATGACCAGTATTTACTCTGGCCAGAAACTCTACAAAACACTCTACACACTTGATCTCCAATAACAGATCACAGCTTCTCTGTGAAGGAGACACTGCTACTGTTGCAGAGAAGAAGCCAATTCTGACTCCATGCTGGAACTGTTTCTTTGACCTGCTTTTCCTTGCTTTTGTTATTATAGAGTGGCCTGCCTCAGAGAATCCTGCCCTTCTGCCTGATTGTTAAACTAAACAGCCTTTGTTCAGAACCTACTGTTGGCAGAAAGGAAGAAATTAAGACATCCCCTGCCTGAGGCTTGCCATTCTGTGTTTCAGCCATGAACTCACAAGCTTCAGATTCTTACAGTCTGTCCCTGAGGGTTGCTCTCAGTCCTGGAGGTCCCTGCAGGTTCTTGTCGCATGAACCTGGGATTCCCCAACAGTCACTAGCTTCCTCAAAGTGAGCAAGGGAGAAAGAAATCCAACAAGATGGGCAGTGCAGTCTCATAAAACATAGTTGCTCAAATGTTTTTCTAAATATGCATTAAGTTTACATTGAAAATACATACCCCGGGACCTTCCTTTCATATATGCAAGTGCCCACACTCTCTTGAGGTGATTCCTCAGTGGAGGCGCTTATTCATCTTCTGAAACCTACAATTAGGTATGCCTGCAGCCCTTTTTATTTTAGGTGTAGGTTGTTAAAATGAGTAATCATTATTCATTCTCCAATGAGTACTCGCATTTGTATCCTTTCTGTGTTTTCCACTTGTCTCTTAATATACCAAAGCCTTACAAAATATGGTAGTCTCATTCTAAAATATTAAGCAACCATTTTAAAAGTATGTTTTTTGGAAGCCCAGTTAATAACACTTAAAGGCTTATGAATTAGTATTAGGTGGGAAAATTGGAATATAAAATTGCACATGCTTGTATGTATACAAACGTATCTTGATAAACTGAGAGTTTAATAGTGTCTGTGCCTGAAGGAAATAGTTTCCATAATTTAAAATTTCTTTTATAATTTTCAATATATTCAATAAGCATATACTACATATATAACAAAGGACATCTTCTCTTCATGACTGTCTTATGGTCTTTTATTATTACTTTTCATATGATTTGCAGATGTTAGAGACTAGACTCATCCTATCTGCAATTTTTGCTTCTCATATATCCTATTATTTTGGCATGAAAAGTCACCTATGGAAGACTAATGTATTGTAGAATCATGATCTGTGCTCAGTGGCTCAGTTGTGAATGACTGTTTGGGGCTCTATGGACTGCAGCCCACCAGGTTTCTCATGATATTCTCTGGGGAAGAATACTGGAGTGGGTTCCTATTTCCTCCTCCAGGGCATAAGCAGGTGAATTCTTTACCACTGAGCCATGCTGTAGAACAGGGGTAACCAAAGTACAGTGCATGGATGAAGGGAGCCCACAGTGAGCTATGAATGATTTTACAAGTTTAAATATTGGGGAAGGGAAGGAACCAAAATAAGAATAATATTTTCTGCCACATGAAAATTCAGTTAAAATTTTAGTGTTCATAAATACAGTACTATTGGAACACAGTCATCCACATGTTTATGTATTATCTATGACTTTTACAGTGAGCAATTACTACAGAAACTAAATGTCCACAAAGCCTAAAATACATACAACTGTGCCATTTATAGGAAGCTTGCTAACTCGATAAAGATTTTGGCTTCTCAAATCTTATATGCATCTTAAATTTTAAATCACAAAGAGAATCTTCTTTAAGTATAGATTTTGATTCTGGAACTTGAAACTCTGCATTTTTTAATGAGTTCCAGGTGATGCTAATGCTGTTGGTCCATTAACCACACTCTAAGTAGTAAATCTCTGGATTGCCACTCCAATGTAATATGCAAAATGTACTAGTTACATTAAAAATTTTAAAAGACATCATTTCCATGGCATTTTCCATTGTACATGTGAGACCTTAGATCATGCTTTTAGAAAACCAGTGGAAATGGATACAGACAGGTGATAATTACAGATAGAAAAAAAAACTGTAATGAAATAAAGAATATTGATATACAGTAAACTTTTAATGAAAAAATTTTAAATTTTCTAGCATATATGGAATATTCATTACAATGACATATACCAGTAGACTGTATTTTCTAATACAATAATTCATGCAATAAAAGAAGAATTAAACATAGTACCTTCCTATAGAGATATCAAAATGTTCAATTCTAATAGATTAGCAATAAATGTGCATATAATGTTTATAATAATTATTAGCTTATAATTTCTCAATTATTTCCCTTTCGTGAGAAAATTATCTCAAAGAATGTACCTCTGGTAAAGTAAGTATTGGCTCTACACCAAAGAAATGGCCCTAAAGCCTGTCTTTCTCAGTGGAAACAAAGTAGGCCATTGTGTCAGAAGGAACTTTCCCAGGAGGAACTAAGGTGTTACAAGTTCTGCTGTGTGGAGTGGTACCTACTTGGATTTTCCCTTCTTTCTAAATTGTTTCCTTTCCCCTAGGGTGGCATGGCAAAGATGAGTTTGTGATAATCTCTTCTTGGGAGGTCTCTTTGTCCTTGTAAGTTATAGAAAAACCAGGCAAAGGACACATGGGGTGGTCAATTCTTGGCAGTTCTTCTCTAAACCTTAGGAAGAAATATTCTTTTACTTGGGTTCAGATTCTTTGCCTGTCTGTCAATAGGGAAGGATACTCCAAGGAATGAGATCAGGAGAAAGTCCATTAAGCCTAATTGTAGCCTGAACTTTAAGCTGGAGAAATAGTGATATTCTCAGAGTATTTTAGCATTAAAGCTCTGATAATAAAAACAAGTAAATAAACACATAAATTTGCACATGCATCTACAGTATAGCTGCAAGAGAGAAAAAAGGAAAAGAAACTGGGCTTGCACATTAAAAAAATCATTATATATCATTTGAATACTGTCAATATCATCTTACCTATGCAATTCAATTCAGGCATTTTATAAGCTTATCAATCTTCTTTGCTCATCCCATTCTTAGCTTGGTTAACAGCTAGTTTCCTTCATTTATTTAGCATCTACCAAGCATATGTCTCTACTCAATACAGTGATTAATATTCTCTTATTTTGGTTTAGCCTTTAAATCAAACAGGATCTCTGATTAAGTTATCTATAATGAAAAAATTTTAAATTTTCTAGCATATATGGAATATTCATTACAATGACATATACCAGTAGACTGTATTTTCTAATACAATAATTCATGCAATAAAAGAAGAATTAAACATAGTACCTTCCTATAGAGATATCAAAATGTTCAATTCTAATAGATTAGCAATAAATGTGCATATAATGTTTATAATAATTATTAGCTTATAATTTCTCAATTATTTCCCTTTCGTGAGAAAATTATCTCAAAGAATGTACCTCTGGTAAAGTAAGTATTGGCTCTACACCATAGAAATGGCCCTAAAGCCTGTCTTTCTCAGTGGAAACAAAGTAGGCCATTGTGTCAGAAGAACTTTCCCAGGAGGAACTAAGGTGTTACAAGTTCTGCTGTGTGGAGTGGTACCTACTTGGATTTTCCCTTCTTTCTAAATTGTTTCCTTTCCCCTAGGGTGGCATGGCAAAGATGAGTTTGTGATAATCTCTTCTTGGGAGGTCTCTTTGTCCTTGTAAGTTATAGAAAAACCAGGCAAAGGACACATGGGGTGGTCAATTCTTGGCAGTTCTTCTCTAAACCTTAGGAAGAAATATTCTTTTACTTGGGTTCAGATTCTTTGCCTGTCTGTCAATAGGGAAGGATACTCCAAGGAATGAGATCAGGAGAAAGTCCATTAAGCCTAATTGTAGCCTGAACTTTAAGCTGGAGAAATAGTGATATTCTCAGAGTATTTTAGCATTAAAGCTCTGATAATAAAAACAAGTAAATAAACACATAAATTTGCACATGCATCTACAGTATAGCTGCAAGAGAGAAAAAAGGAAAAGAAACTGGGCTTGCACATTAAAAAAATCATTATATATCATTTGAATACTGTCAATATCATCTTACCTATGCAATTCAATTCAGGCATTTTATAAGCTTATCAATCTTCTTTGCTCATCCCATTCTTAGCTTGGTTAACAGCTAGTTTCCTTCATTTATTTAGCATCTACCAAGCATATGTCTCTACTCAATACAGTGATTAATATATCCTTAATCTGGTTTAGCCTTTAAATCAGAATAGGATCTCTGATTATGTTATCTATAAGAGCAAAATTGAGCTATTTTTTCCTTAACGAGTATATTCTAATTCTATAAATCTGTCAATATCATTTTATAGTTTACTTCCACTAAATCTATGAAAATTATAAACCTCATGCATCTAGAATTCATCTACACAGGAAATCCCTTTACCTACTGTTGATATTTGGTATTATGCCTTTACATTTTAAGCCAATTTCTCTTGAAGATCTGGTTTAAATTTCTACTAAACACAAGATACCTGAATGAGTAGCATAAGAAACCAATTATAATGCTTTCCTTTATAGAATAGTATATTTTCTGGGAAATAAGCCAGAGTCTGATCTAACTCATTTCTAACAGTTTTAGCTTTGAATAGTTTATCATGCATTGCCTTGCAAAATCTACTACAAATAGTTATAAAATATATTCTTCCAAAATAAATTAACTTCCAGTTAAACATATTTACTAACAACCTTATAAAACTATCCGTTAGAATAAGAAGCTGTTTAATTCCTTTTTCAAGTCCTAAATTGTAACCTAAGGCTTTTTTGAGAAATTACCATTTTTACTGAGTTTAATATTTTTCCTCTTTTCTTTTCACTCCAGGTTAGAATGTGCTATTAAATCAAAAGAGTTCAAGAGTGGTTTCTAAATGGAGAGCTAGAATAATTTCTTTCCTTTTTGTAATATAGGAATGGGTCTCCAGGTTGATTCATAAGTCTAAAAACAGGGCAGATTTTATTTTTTGCTTCCCTAAGGGAGAAGTCACTTCAAGGATTTCAAAAGCACTGTAAATGACTACCTTTGACAACCTCGGGGCCAAGGAGGTGCTCACTGCTCTGGAAATGGAAACAGCTGGACTGGTTAAGTGGTGATGAATCAGCCTGAGTCACAAGTCCACACCCAAGTGGAAAAGGCAAGCCCTGGGGATTTTAGGGGATCCCTAGAGCCTGGGATCCCCTCTGAGACCTATCATTGTTTCTGAATTGGCCCAGGTTTCAGAAAGTATTTCTAACTCCTTTAATTTTTTTTATGGTTCCCCAGACTATTCATCATAATTTATAGAATTCTTTATTTACATTTCCAGTAAGTACTGGTGAGTATGAGTAACTGCAGAATAAATTAGCATATGCTCTGTACACACATGACATAGCCCCAGATATAACCCGTCCATGCCCTCCTTTAATCTGCAGGAGCCCAGATATTTCTGGAGTTCCAGAGGCATTAGCACTGCACAGCTAATATTTGGGCAAGTAGATATCATGAGATACAGCATACAGAAGCTATAGTACTACTTCCTTGTCCACCTCACTCATTATAATTAAAACAATAGCTAACAATGACCAGTATTTACTCTGGCCAGAAACTCTACAAAACACTCTACACACTTGATCTCCAATAACAGATCACAGCTTCTCTGTGAAGGAGACACTGCTACTGTTGCAGAGAAGAAGCCAATTCTGACTCCATGCTGGAACTGTTTCTTTGACCTGCTTTTCCTTGCTTTTGTTATTATAGAGTGGCCTGCCTCAGAGAATCCTGCCCTTCTGCCTGATTGTTAAACTAAACAGCCTTTGTTCAGAACCCTGTCCACCTGTAGATGGCAGAAAGGAAGAAATTAAGACATCCCCTGCCTGAGGCTTGCCATTCTAGGAGATGTTTGCAAGATTAATGACCTTTTTACTTTTCTAATGAGAAAACTGACAATTTCATAAAACTGTTAACTAAAAGGATTATTTACATAAAACTAAGTTAACTGGTAAATATGGTTATAATTTTTACGGTTTCTATCTAAAAGGATTACTGGTCTACATATTTATTTTCCAACTATAAGATAAATCTCCAATTAATTACGGTAGATTATGCCAATAGTTTGGTAGATTATGCCTTTTGGAGCGTAAATCTTTTTCTCTCTACCTGGCTGATCCTGCCAGTCTGGTGTAAAAGATTAGAACATGCATAAATGTGCATGGCCAATGCAATGAAACTGCAGAGAGCTCATTAAAACAAGTATCGCTCCTTTGGTCAACTGAGTATTACAACTGGATTGCAACTAGTTATACTAATCATTGTTTAAATTTGTTCTTTGTTTTCAAATTGTGCTTTGTGTCTCCCTGCTGCACTATGTCATTGTCTGAATTACTTATATCCTATTTAATTTTGATTGTTGTCTCTGAAATGTGTAATCAGGCCTCCAACAAAGCGTCTATGGCTAAACATTTTGAGAAAATCACATTTATAACATAAAATAATTGTAATAGTGTGATTCTAGGTATGGGGAAAAGCAATAAGGGAAAATGTCTCCTGGGTTATAGTTAAACAGAATCCAGAGGATTCTTAATTATTGATGGGGACTGGTCCAAAACTTAACACCTAGCGTGGCACATCAAGAACTTTTGACTGAACTAGGATGAGCCTCCCAGTACCCTGGGATAATCATTAATCATGAAATACTTCCCAGATAATCATCCAATTTACGAACAAGAGGGAACGACCTGAGAAATGGAATCAGTGATCACAGCACTTGAACAGGAGCCAGTGAGCCCCAAGGGAGGGAACGTCGGGCCCCGGGCAGTCTCCAGAGTCACTGAGGTGCATTAGCACAGTGGAGTATAGCCACTCCCACCACTCCCTGCAGTGAGCTCGGAGAATCCAGGACAGGCCTCAGAGGTACATGCCCAAGGAAATCATTTTTTTTCTTTTTAAAAATTTTTATTGGGGTATAGCCAATTAACAGTTTTGTGATAGTTTCATGTGAACAGTGAAGGGGCTCGGCCATACATATGCATGCATCCATTCTCCCTCAAATTCCCCTCCCATCCAGGCTGGTACACAACATGAAGCAGAGTTCCCAAGGAAATGATTTTGATGAGCCCTGACTTTTGCATCTCACCATACATAGAAAAGCACCAGATTCTTAACTTGAGATGCTGTCTCATGGATTTGAAGTTCAGTATTTCTAAATCTACAGGTATAAAATAGACACTTTTCAAAAGAAAAACAAACAAACAAAAAGACAAATCTCAACATCTGAAACAAGAGCAATGATCATGAACACTTCCAGAAAGATCCGTCTGACTAAGAAGAATGCTTATCACATGCTTTTTTTCCCACAAGATTATGATACGGACTTTGGCAGTAGGGAACTGTTGCAGAGTAGCCAATTCTGACTCCATGTTGGAACTGTTTCTTTGAACTGCTTCTCCTTGCTTTGTTATTGTAATTACACGAAATGGCCTGCCTCAGAGAATCCTGCTCTCTGCCTGACTGTTAAACTAAAGCGCCTTTGTGCAGAACCCTATCCATGGGCAAATGGCAGAAAGGAAGAAATTAAGACATCCCCTGCCTGAAGTTTGCCATTCTAGGAGAGATCTGCAAGAGTAATGGCCTTTTTACTTTGCTTCCTCACCTCCTGCCATCTCTGATCTATGAAAGACCTGGGAGTCCAGACCCTGATGAGATGGTTAATTTGGCCTGCCCTCTTCTCAGGGTCAGCTTCCCGAATAAACTCTCTTCCTTGCCTCAACCCCTCATCTCTCAGATTCACTGGCCTGCTGTCTGGCAAACAGAGCAAGCCTGGACGTGGGAACATTATTACACATGCATTGGGTAACTGGTGGAGCCAAAAGTGAACAGAAGATCTTTGATCCTAGAGCATAAGCTCTTACCAATTATGAGTTAAAAAGCAACTGTAGGGGGATTCCCTGGTGGTCCAGTGGGTAAGGACACCGCCTTGCAGTGCAAGGCGTCGGTTCCATCCCTGGCCTGGAAAGATCCCACGTGCTGGAGCAGCTGGACCCATGTGTCCAATTACCGAGCCGGAGCTCT
This sequence comes from Tragulus kanchil, assembly GCA_022376925.1. Classification (NCBI taxonomy): domain Eukaryota; kingdom Metazoa; phylum Chordata; class Mammalia; order Artiodactyla; family Tragulidae; genus Tragulus; species Tragulus kanchil. Next base: position 97,819,709 of record JAIOJX010000030.1, read on the forward strand.
GGAGCGCATGTGCCCGGAGCCGGTTTTCTGCGACAACAGAGGTCACTGCGATGGGAGGCCCACAAGGGCCAAATACCAAAGACAGATGAAAAATAGATAAATGAAAAGCCAATAGAAGTAGCCCGCCCGCCCCTCTCTCTCCGCAACTCGCCCACCTCGCCACCCACCCCCCGCCCCAAAAAGCAATTGTACCTTCATTTCTGGATAACTAATTGAAATTCTAATAAAGAAGCCTGATCACTCTGGGTGAGTCATTCTCTATGTAACAAGCATCTATTAAGAAAAAGCTATACCGAAGCACTGTTCTGGTTACTAAAAATAGAAAAATGAACAGTGAATAAAGGGCAAATAACCTAAATAAATAAGCAGATTGTATTGTGGTAGATAATAAATGTAATGAAGAAAAAAAACAGGAAAGGAGAGTGGATTATGGAGATATGACAATTTAAATCCTGTGCTCAGTGATGATCTCCTGAGAGGGTAGTAAGTAAAGATATTTAAAGACCTGAAGGAGGTGAGGAAAAAAGTTCTTTTCCATCCTCGGGACAAGTTCAAAGATCCTGAAGCAAATATGATGAAGAAAGAAAGGGACAGGGATGTTGAAAGAGTATGCAGAATAATCATAATGACTAACCACAGGATGTAACTTGGATAAGGAAGAATGATAAAATGAAGGCGGGTGGGGAAGGACACTGTAGAGATGGTAGGAACAAGGACTGTAGACCTTAGTGAGGCTGTAGGATTGTTGGGAGTCTGTACTAGACAGGTGATTAATCAGCATAAACAATGGCTCCCTCAAGTAAAAAAATTATTAGAACATGTCTTAACCAGAGTCCCCTAGTGGAAGCCAGTTCATGGGACTCTTTTACTTCATTTCCATATTTAAAAATTTCTTAAAACACTGTAGAGCTGAATAGTTTTCCAATCATCTACAAATCAAAGTCTCCCAACACTCAATATTTGAGCACTTATATGATTCGGCAGTTTAGGACATATTCACAAATTCCTGGACTAAAATGACTGTTCACAGTTTACAGTCAAAACACATCTGGACCATAAGTCATTGTAAGATAAAATGAATGAAATAAAATGTATTAGTATAGAGATTTACAGTTTCATGATGAATCCCACTAATTTAAATGAATTAAACCGATTTTTAGTATTTAAAGTCTTAATCAAATGATTGACAAACTTTTATGCAGCCATTTAACATATACTACTGAGTCCTTAAAAATGCAGATTATTATAACATTATAGTTTCTTAGAGGATTCTTTAAAACTAGAAGGTTACTAGATGCAACCCTGGTCCCACAAATTATTTCATTCATAGATATCTTATAAGTAAATGTACCATTGTCAGTTTAAACAAAAATTCTACATGACAGATTCCCAAGACTGAATGTGCCATTTGTGGAGTCTGGAAAATACACGGTAGTGTCATTCTTCAGGGAGGTGATTTTATTTTCTGTAAACATTTTGCATGCTCCGTTCCTGCACTTTGGAGTAAATATAAGTAGGTTTTCATTGCAAAAAGTGTGAGTATACCCCAAAACATTTTTTACAATGTGAATTAATCTAAAAATAGAATTTGTATGGCCAATATGCACTTCTAGGACAATCACTACATTTATTATTAGCTAACATTTTACTCGTTTATTATTCTCTACTGTCAAAATGATTTCACTTCTTACCATCCTACCAGCTTACCAGTGATGGAGCATGTTTGAACAACAGAGATATTCTCTATGCCAACTATGCCACTTAAACAGCTTCCAAAACTATCTCTCCATAAAGGAATATCTCCATACTCCATAAATATCTCTCAAAGACGAAGTTACTTATAAAATTATAGTGTTTATGCTTTTTCAGTCAACTGTGAAAGAATTTTAATATTTTTCCCTCTATTACTTATGAATGATAACACAACACTTTGTGTTAACAGAATCAATCTCATGTTGGGGAGACTGAGAAATTGATTTGTCTACCTCCATATATATTCAACTTTAAGAGGCCACATAGTTTACCTTTCCAAAATACGACCTTTCCTACCCATTGAAAACAGACTTGCCATTATGTCCATTTCTATTTTGTGCCTGAAGATTCTTACCATAAAATATATACATTACTTTTGAGGTTTAAAGTGCTGACTCAGAAGTTACTTTACACTGTCACCATTCAGTCATCAAAGCAGAAAAGTCACAATGAGAATAAACAATGATCAGGTATGCTTTTCTGGACAACGTGGAAAGGAAACGTCTCAAGGAAGGGAGGTGGGCCTTAGAGAGACAGCTCTAGGGGAGGTGACAAAGGGACGATACACTGACACCTTGTGTCTATCAGCTGAAACACTCATTTATAAGAAGGAAAGCAAGACAATGTTTCCACTTTAACAACCACAAAGCAACAACAACAACAACAAAAAGATCCCCCCCAAAAATTCAGTTAACCAAACACTGATACTGGTAGTACTGCTTTTGATTAAAATACAGCAGACAGTCTTTTCATTATACGATTAAGATCTTTTTTTATGTTATACCTAAACAAAAACTGATTTCCCCCTCCCCCCCCCCCCCCCCGGGGGGGGGGGGGGGGGGGGGGGGGGGAAAAAGCTGGACTGGTTAATTGGTGATGAATCAGCCTGAGTCACAAGTCCACACCCAAGTGGAAAAGGCAAGCCCTGGGGATTTTAGGGGATCCCTAGAGCCTGGGATCCCCTCTGAGACCTATCATTGTTTCTGAATTGGCCCAGGTTTCAGAAAGTATTTCTAACTCCTTTAATTTTTTTTATGGTTCCCCAGACTATTCATCATAATTTATAGAATTCTTTATTTACATTTCCAGTAAGTACTGGTGAGTATGAGTAACTGCAGAATAAATTAGCATATGCTCTGTACACACATGACATAGCCCCAGATATAACCCGTCCATGCCCTCCTTTAATCTGCAGGAGCCCAGATATTTCTGGAGTTCCAGAGGCATTAGCACTGCACAGCTAATATTTGGGCAAGTAGATATCATGAGATACAGCATACAGAAGCTATAGTACTACTTCCTTGTCCACCTCACTCATTATAATTAAAACAATAGCTAACAATGACCAGTATTTACTCTGGCCAGAAACTCTACAAAACACTCTACACACTTGATCTCCAATAACAGATCACAGCTTCTCTGTGAAGGAGACACTGCTACTGTTGCAGAGAAGAAGCCAATTCTGACTCCATGCTGGAACTGTTTCTTTGACCTGCTTTTCCTTGCTTTTGTTATTATAGAGTGGCCTGCCTCAGAGAATCCTGCCCTTCTGCCTGATTGTTAAACTAAACAGCCTTTGTTCAGAACCCTGTCCACCTGTAGATGGCAGAAAGGAAGAAATTAAGACATCCCCTGCCTGAGGCTTGCCATTCTAGGAGATGTTTGCAAGATTAATGACCTTTTACTTTTCTAATGAGAAAACTGACAATTTCATAAAACTGTTAACTAAAAGGATTATTTACATAAAACTAAGTTAACTGGTAAATATGGTTATAATTTTTACGGTTTCTATCTAAAAGGATTACTGGTCTACATATTTATTTTCCAACTATAAGATAAATCTCCAATTAATTACGGTAGATTATGCCAATAGTTTGGTAGATTATGCCTTTTGGAACGTAAATCTTTTTCTCTCTACCTGGCTGATTCTGCCAGTCTGGTGTAAAAGATTAGAACATGCATAAATGTGCATGGCCAATGCAATGAAACTGCAGAGAGCTCATTAAAACAAGTATCGCTCCTTTGGTCAACTGAGTATTACAACTGGATTGCAACTAGTTATACTAATCATTGTTTAAATTTGTTCTTTGTTTTCAAATTGTGCTTTGTGTCTCCCTGCTGCACTATGTCATTGTCTGAATTACTTATATCCTATTTAATTTTGATTGTTGTCTCTGAAATGTGTAATCAGGCCTCCAACAAAGCGTCTATGGCTAAACATTTTGAGAAAATCACATTTATAACATAAAATAATTGTAATAGTGTGATTCTAGGTATGGGGAAAAGCAATAAGGGAAAATGTCTCCTGGGTTATAGTTAAACAGAATCCAGAGGATTCTTAATTATTGATGGGGACTGGTCCAAAACTTAACACCTAGCGTGGCACATCAAGAACTTTTGACTGAACTAGGATGAGCCTCCCAGTACCCTGGGATAATCATTAATCATGAAATGCTTCCCAGATAATCATCCAATTTACGAACAAGAGGGAACGACCTGAGAAATGGAATCAGTGATCACAGCACTTGAACAGGAGCCAGTGAGCCCCAAGGGAGGGAACGTCGGGCCCCGGGCAGTCTCCAGAGTCACTGAGGTGCATTAGCACAGTGGAGTATAGCCACTCCCACCACTCCTGCAGTGAGCTCGGAGAATCCAGGACATGCCTCAGAGGTACATGCCCAAGGAAATCATTTTTTCTTTTTAAAATTTTTATTGGGGTATAGCCAATTAACAGTTTTGTGATAGTTTCATGTGAACAGTGAAGGGGCTCGGCCATACATATGCATGCATCCATTCTCCCTCAAATTCCCCTCCCATCCAGGCTGGTACACAACATGAAGCAGAGTTCCCAAGGAAATGATTTTGATGAGCCCTGACTTTTGCATCTCACCATACATAGAAAAGCACCAGATTCTTAACTTGAGATGCTGTCTCATGGATTTGAAGTTCAGTATTTCTAAATCTACAGGTATAAAATAGACACTTTTCAAAAGAAAAACAAACAAACAAAAAGACAAATCTCAACATCTGAAACAAGAGCAATGATCATGAACACTTCCAGAAAGATCCGTCTGACTAAGAAGAATGCTTATCACATGCTTTTTTTCCCACAAGATTATGATACGGACTTTGGCAGTAGGGAACTGTTGCAGAGTAGCCAATTCTGACTCCATGTTGGAACTGTTTCTTTGAACTGCTTCTCCTTGCTTTGTTATTGTAATTACACGAAATGGCCTGCCTCAGAGAATCCTGCTCTCTGCCTGACTGTTAAACTAAAGCGCCTTTGTGCAGAACCCTATCCATGGGCAAATGGCAGAAAGGAAGAAATTAAGACATCCCCTGCCTGAAGTTTGCCATTCTAGGAGAGATCTGCAAGAGTAATGGCCTTTTTACTTTGCTTCCTCACCTCCTGCCATCTCTGATCTATGAAAGACCTGGGAGTCCAGACCCTGATGAGATGGTTAATTTGGCCTGCCCTCTTCTCAGGGTCAGCTTCCCGAATAAACTCTCTTCCTTGCCTCAACCCCTCATCTCTCAGATTCACTGGCCTGCTGTCTGGCAAACAGAGCAAGCCTGGACGTGGGAACATTATTACACATGCATTGGGTAACTGGTGGAGCCAAAAGTGAACAGAAGATCTTTGATCCTAGAGCATAAGCTCTTACCAATTATGAGTTAAAAAGCAACTGTAGGGGGTTTCCCTGGTGGTCCAGTGGGTAAGGACACCGCCTTGCAGTGCAAGGGGCGTCGGTTCCATCCCTGGCCTGGAAAGATCCCACGTGCCGCGGAGCAGCTGGACCCATGTGTCCAATTACCGAGCCGGAGCTCTGGAGCGCATGTGCCCGGAGCCGGTTTTCTGCGACAACAGAGGTCACTGCGATGGGAGGCCCACAAGGGCCAAATACCAAAGACAGATGAAAAATAGATAAATGAAAAGCCAATAGAAGTAGCCCGCCCGCCCCTCTCTCTCCGCAACTCGCCCTCCTCTCCCCCCACCCCCTGCCCCAAAAAGCAATTGTACCTTCATTTCTGGATAACTAATTGAAATTCTAATAAAGAAGCCTGATCACTCTGGGTGAGTCATTCTCTATGTAACAAGCATCTATTAAGAAAAAGCTATACCGAAGCACTGTTCTGGTTACTAAAAATAGAAAAATGAACAGTGAATAAAGGGCAAATAACCTAAATAAATAAGCAGATTGTATTGTGGTAGATAATAAATGTAATGAAGAAAAAAAACAGGAAAGGAGAGTGGATTATGGAGATATGACAAATTGTTATCTCAGAGTTGTTATTATATTATCTATCTACAAAATGATTTAAGATCAGCAGAAAATACGTATTTTAAATGGGAGAATTTCCTTATGTCTAGAGAAAGAACTATGAACATATATGTTTATCTCTATTATTGCATTATATTTCAAAATTATTATTATATTGTCATCCTTTAGGCATCCTGGCTTAATAAATGACAAATGTATATCTGGCTTTCTATCTCCGTCAGGGCCAGTTCTTCAAGATAGCATGTTTATTCTGAAAAAGTAACTTGTCAACCTATACAGAGATATTTACTATATATATCAACTTTTAATGATAATAATGATGGGCCAGAAACTGCTCTAAACAGTTTCCATGTATCATCATGCTATACAATCTTTCACATGGATTCCATTATTATACTCATTTTATAGATGAGGAATATAAGAGAACTGTCAAATAACTAGCTAAAAATTGTACAATAAGCAAGAAACTCAGCTGGCATTCATATGTGATAGGATTATACTGTGAAGATGCCAACATGGTCAGATGCCTCAGATAGACCATTTTTAACAAGTCTAAAAATTGTCGGTGGGCTTTTCCTACTAGCTTCAGTGGGATGAAGTTCATAAAAGCCAGATTTGGGTGGGTTATGGAATGAAGTAAGAAAAGTGAAGACACTTATTTTAATAAAGCAACAGTAATAACAAAATTTATTGATTGCTAAGGATATCAATCCCTGCTGGGAAAGGAAGTGGGGGATGGATCAGAGGTTTCCAAGAGGAAATAAGACCTTTTTTGAAATTAAAAAGCAAGTATGAGCTTTTCTAAAAGATGAAAGGCTAAAGGCTAGGACGAGTCTAGGCTGAGAGAGTGGGATGAGCAGACAGCTTTAGAGTGGAAGGGGAAGAAGGGAAGGATGAGGGTGGAGATCCAGGAAAGGCTAAGATTAGAGAGGCCTTGGATGGTGTGCCAAAAAGCTTTATCTTTATCCTCTATATAATAGGAGGCTTTTCTTGGTTTGAAGCAGAGGCACAATCCGTTTGGTTTCAAGTTTTATATAAATTATTTTGGCAGCTAAGAGGAGAATATATTTGAGAAGGGGAAAACTGGCATTACAAGGTTGCTACAAAGATTTAGTAAAAAGAAGATATGATTTTAAAGGAAGTGGCAATAGTCACTGCGGGAAAGGGGATGTAAGTACAAACATTTAAAAGGTGAAAACAGAAAGTCTTGCTTATTATTTGGAGAAGAGTAAAGGAGGAATCCTCTGGTTTTCTTGCCTGGATTGTGGGTGCAGGTTGGCAACAAAAATAAGACAGAAAACACAACAGGGAAGTGCAAAATGATGCACTGAATTTTAGGCAAGATGAATCTGGTTCCTGCAGGACACAGAGTGAAGATATGGAGCAGAAAATGGAATGTGTTGGAATAAGCCAGAAAGGATAGACAGAAAAGACTTGTTTGGCTGTAAACAGTCTGTGGATTCGAGGTAGAATGGCAGATCAGAATCTCCGAACTGTGAGAACAGATGTGAATACCCACCAAGAGATGATTCATCCCTGACACCATACACAAAGATAAACTCAAAATGGATTAAAAACCTAAATGTAAGACCAGAAACCCTAAAACTCTTAAAGGAGAATATAAGCCAAACACTCAAGGACATAAATCAAAGCAAGATCTTCCATGACCTGCATACTAGAATAGCATAACCAAAAACAAAAATTAACATGTGGGACCTAATGAAACTTAAAAGCTTTTGTACAGCAAAAGAAACTACAAAAAAGCTGGATAGCCCACAGAATGGGAGAAAATCATAGCAAATGAAACAACAGACAAAGAATTAATCTCCAAAATCTACAAGCAACTCAGACAACTCAGCACAGGAAAAATGAACAACCCAATCAAAAAATGGAAAAAGGACCTAAACAGACACCTCTCCAAAGAGGACATACAGATGGACAAAAAACACATGAAATTATGCTCAACCTTGCTTATTACTAGAGAAATGCAAATTAAAATACAATGAGATATCACCTCACACCTGTCAGAATGGCTATCATCAAAAAATCTACAGACAATAAATGCTGGAGAGGGTGCGGAGAAAAGGGAACACTCCTGCATTGCTGGTGGGAATGTAAATTGATACAGCCACTATGGAAGACAGTATGGAGATTCCTTAAAAAACTAAAAATAGAAGCACCCTACAACCAAGCAATCCCACTCTTAGGCTTATACCCTGATGAAATCAAAACAAAAAGAGGCACCTGTACCCCAATGTTCATTGCAGCTCTCTATACAACAGTTAGAACATGGAAGTGACCTAGATGTCCATCGACGAATGAATGGATCCAGAAGCTCTGGTACATATATACAATGGAATACTACACAGCTGTAAAAAGAAATGCAGAAGAATCAGTCCTAATGAGGTGGCTGGATCTAGAACCTATCATAAAAAGTGAAGTAAGTAAAAAAGAGAAGGACAAGTACAATATACTAACACGTATATATGGAATCTAGTAGGATGGTGATGATGGCACACGCAGTGAAGAGACAGAAAAACAGAAATGGACAGTAGACATATGGACGTTGTGGGGAATGAACAGTGGGTGGGAGGCGTAAAGGAAGTAGCATGAAAACCTATACTATCATATGTGAAAAAAAAATAACTATTGTCATTGCTCAAGGGATCCTGCAGGGGTGCTGTGCTATGGCCTGGAGGGGTGGGATGAAGGAGGGATATACATATGACTAATCTAGGATCATACATATTTGTAAACAACAAAACTCTGTAAAAGTAAAAAGTAAAATTAAAAATTAAAAAAAAAAGATAATTCAAAAACAGAAGCTGGCTGAATAAGTAATTCAGGAGAACAGTAACATTTACCTTCTAGAAAGGGAAAGAAAAGCCCAGGGGGAATAAACTCTAAACCAAAGGTAAAGTGTAGAAGATCCATGGAAAGAATTTTAATAAGGAAGTGGAAACTCACTTGAAATGCAAACTCTAAGTAAATAAGAACTTTTGGCTTCAACAATGGGAGGTTTGAGTCTGGTCAAAGGCTTGCTTCCTGGTGCAGTTACTCTCTAAAGACTTTAAAGTCAGATTAGAGCTGCCTGAAGAGGGCATGGAAAATTTAGGATTTCAAGAATCCCACATTTCAGAATTCTACTTTCCTCAATGATTCTCACCTTGATTGTACCCTGTAGATGACTATCTCTGGTTTCAGTGTTGGAAAGGAGGCTCATGATTCGTATCATTTCATAGTAATTTCACAACCAAAGCTTTTAAACATAAATATGCAAGACAGCTTTATGCTGTAACTGTAATGTGGCAATTTATCAACTGGTAGTAAATTATGATACTCTTAGAGATAGTTATCATTTAACAAGAAATTATGCATAGAATCTTGCCATGTAGTTTCTACTACTAGAAGAGAAAAATGTTAGATCCTATACCCTAATTGTTGGATTGTTTATTAATATACAATATATAAAAATATTACAAAATGACTTTTACTGTTTAAAAAAGGCAGGCTTATAATTTTGTTTTTGTTCTTTCAGTTTAAAGGAGCTGTTTACGTCAAGTTCTACAATTTTTTATTGTCTTAGAAATAACCAAATCTGTGCAATTGTCATTATTTCACTCAATAATTGTCCACTTTTATTTTATAATCTGAGAATGTGATTGTTTTCACACTTTGGGAAGCATTATGAACATCTAAAGGAGAAATAAAAATCTTTCAAGGATGGTTTTGATGGTTCCCATTAGGAAAAGGTCTAGCTCAAAATTCTTGGATCCTTAGTGTAACTTTGGAGAGTGAGTGAAAGCCAAGGGTTACAAAATGATTAGAACGTACTACTTAGTAAGAGCTCTATACTATACAACATCAATGTCCTTTTGAAAGAAGGCCCTCGAGAATGTTTAGCCCCTTGCTATCATTTTTAATAACTAGAAAATTCAATACAAGCACATGCATCTTCAAGGAAAGAGGAAAAATATAAAACCAAGGTGGTTATTTTGGCCAGAATTTCCTATTTGATGAAAAGATTTAGAAACTGTTACTAACTATATCACTGCGTCATCTGCTACAAACATTTTGAGAATCATCATTAAGAACAATGGAGTACCTACTGACATTAAAAGGTTATGTAATATTAGAACAATATGTCACAGAACTAAAGAATTACACTTCAAGAATTTCATATTTTTTTTCAGTCAGTAGAGTATTAGGATGTGCTCATCTGTGCATTTTAAATTGATTCGGTGGGAATAAATGCCTATTGGTATATTTTCTCAAGGAAAAATTAAATTGTTATTTGCCAAGTTCTAACTTTTACAATAGTGTGAGTTAGTGTCTATCTTGATAACAACTCTCAAACTCATCTTTAAGAAATATAGGCAATCAGACCTTTTGCCATCATTCTCACTCAATTACTACTTGATTTCAAATCTGGGGGCATATGACACACATGAAATAAGAAATTGGGTGAGGAATATTTATTTGCTTAAATGAGCATGTGAAACATGGTCACAAAGCGTCTGAGTGTTTAATCTGATTTATAGAAAAAAGGGTTGGCGGAAAAGGAGCAGGTGCAGAGGTGAGGTCCTGCGTGGAATCCTGGGGCAGAGCTCCTAGACTGATAAGGTCTAAGGCTGTGGGAGTCTACTCTGAGCTTTCAGCAGCTGTGCTCTGTCCAGAAAGCCTGACAAGCTTCCTCCTTGGGAGGAATGGATGGAATGTGGATTCTCCACTTTACCTTGGGCTGTGAAACCGCAGGGAGCTCTTTACTATTTTGAAGACCTCAAACTGCAGAAGGCATTCAGGACTCACAGAGAGGGGTTCCAGGAGTCCCCATAAATCAAAAGTGAAGACTGCACTTTCATAACCTCAGTGATCACATAATCCTGGCATTATTTCAACACATATTTTTAAAATGAAAATAAACAAACAACAAACTGAGAAATGGAGAGGAGGTAAAAGAGTATGTTATCTAAAAGTCCATCCCACAGACTTGGCATAGCTAGGTCTTTGACTTAGATTAATAACTAGAAAATTCAATACAAGCACATGCATCTTCAAGGAAAGAGGAAAAATATAAAACCAAGGTGGTTATTTTGGCCAGAATTTCCTATTTGATGAAAAGATTTAGAAACTGTTACTAACTATATCACTCGTCATCTGCTACAAACATTTTGAGAATCATCATTAAGAACAATGGAGTACCTACTGACATTAAAAGGTTATGTAATATTAGAACAATATGTCACAGAACTAAAGAATTACACTTCAAGAATTTCATATTTTTTTTCAGTCAGTAGAGTATTAGGATGTGCTCATCTGTGCATTTTAAATTGATTCGGTGGGAATAAATGCCTATTGGTATATTTTCTCAAGGAAAAATTAAATTGTTATTTGCCAAGTTCTAACTTTTACAATAGTGTGAGTTAGTGTCTATCTTGATAACAACTCTCAAACTCATCTTTAAGAAATATAGGCAATCAGACCTTTTGCCATCATTCTCACTCAATTACTACTTGATTTCAAATCTGGGGGCATATGACACACATGAAATAAGAAATTGGGTGAGGAATATTTATTTGCTTAAATGAGCATGTGAAACATGGTCACAAAGCGTCTGAGTGTTTAATCTGATTTATAGAAAAAAGGGTTGGCGGAAAAGGAGCAGGTGCAGAGGTGAGGTCCTGCGTGGAATCCTGGGGCAGAGCTCCTAGACTGATAAGGTCTAAGGCTGTGGGAGTCTACTCTGAGCTTTCAGCAGCTGTGCTCTGTCCAGAAAGCCTGACAAGCTTCCTCCTTGGGAGGAATGGATGGAATGTGGATTCTCCACTTTACCTTGGGCTGTGAAACCGCAGGGAGCTCTTTACTATTTTGAAGACCTCAAACTGCAGAAGGCATTCAGGACTCACAGAGAGGGGTTCCAGGAGTCCCCATAAATCAAAAGTGAAGACTGCACTTTCATAACCTCAGTGATCACATAATCCTGGCATTATTTCAACACATATTTTTAAAATGAAAATAAACAAACAACAAACTGAGAAATGGAGAGGAGGTAAAAGAGTATGTTATCTAAAAGTCCATCCCACAGACTTGGCATAGCTAGGTCTTTGACTTAGATTATGGCGCTACACAAAAGTGTGGTGCAATCTTTTATCACATAAATAAGCATGTGTAACATCTACCAAATTATTTGGAATGAAGAAACCAATCTTAAAAGCATTATAGAATCACAGGACTGGCATGCACTGAGCATTTAATGAGCTTCATAAAGATGATAATTTTACCTCTCTAGGCTTCAGTTTACCTGAAAAATAAGAACATTTTATGAGATATCTAAAATTCCTATTATCTCAAGTTCTTGATTTTAAAATTGTAAGAACTGGTCTGTTTTAAATATTATAAGCTTTGCTTAATTCATAAACTGTCATTTTAACTTTTATTTTTCCAAGTAGAAAATCATTTATGCTCCACGCAAAATTGAAAAAAAAAAAAAAAAACTCAGAGAGCTATTTAAAAATGACTACAAAGTCATCATAAACTTTTTTGTGTTTCTAAGTACAGACTTCTTATAAATATATATTTATGTAATTATAATAAATTGGGATTATACAGTACAAAATCATGCGGTTTTACTATTCCTTTCTGTCTTAAAACATTGTGTATGTTTTCAATGGCTATATTAGTTCTCTTTACTTTTAATGGTTGCATATTTTATCGTATGTACATTTTATATACATGTACCATCATTCATTTAAGAAATCATCTTAATGTTAATCATTATATACTGATAGTATTCAATAACATCACGTATTGATGAACAATTACTTCTTTCTGCTATTGTTTATAATGTATCAATTGCATATATACACGTTGAATATTTCTGTATGATAAATTCCAAGTAGAATTCTTATAGCAAAAAGAGCATTCATGTGTTATAATTAGATATTTTTTAAAGACCTCATTGAGAAAATTTTGTACAATGTATAAAGATCATGACTAGTCATAATTTTGGTTAACGTTTTGTTGAACTTTCATTATGTAATTTTTCTATGAATGTATCTTTTAACATGGTTGAAATTAAATACCGGGCAAGAATATATTCTGAGAGTAAACAGTATGCTTCCCACTCCACAGAAAGGTTTGGAGAATGGAATAAGTACTAAAACCCTAGCAATAAATTCTCCAGCCCTGGGCTTCTCAGAGGGCAATGGGAAGAGAGACATGCACTAAACAGGCCCCTCTTTCTGGACACTAACTGTACTTGGCTGTGAAGAGCTCTGGGTTGCTGTCCCTATGAGTCCACGTGAATTTGCTTCTCCCTCTTTTTCACACAGCATAAGTGATGCTAGACTATTTCAATAGCCTAAAGTTAAACAATCCATCTAACTGTTTTGAAATTCATATAGATACCAACCTAGAAATGTCTGCTTAGCTAGAAATGAGTCAAAAGTACTATTTTAAATAACCTTTTATGAGACACAATGCTCTGTACCTTAAATATATTTTCATTAATCCATAGGAAGAAGAAAATGAGTGCTGTAATTTAGGTCTGTCATGCCTGTGTAAAGATGTGGAAATCAAAACATAGGATTGTAAAACAACATTCCCAGGTCAAAAAACTATTAAACAGAGGACTGAAACTAGGTTTGAAGCACTGCCATTCTTGAGTCCATTATTTTCCTTAGATTGTATTTTATTTATAGCAGATGTACTGAGTATCATAAATTCATCTCAAACAAGAATCACCAAAGCTCATCAGTTTACCACAGGAGTGAAGGCAGTTACATTCTTGCACTTCAAAGTTTATTTCTGTCTCCTACTTGCTCATCCTAAAAACAAGGTTTGGCATAAATTCTGTTTCTTAGATGGTAAAGAATCTGCTTGCAATGCAAGATACTGCAGTTCAATTCCTGAGTCAAGAAGATCCCCTGGAGAAGGGAATGGCAACCCACTCCAGTACTTTTGCCTGGAGAATCCCATGGACAGAGGAGCCTGGAGGGCTACAGTCCATACAATCTCAAAGAGACACGACTGAAGCAACCTAGCACCACACACACATCCTTGTTCCTACCACACCAAGGACAGATGAGTTGTTCTAACTTGCTACTTTTCCCCCTTTCCAGTCCCTGGTTTCTCAAATAAAGTAACATTACCTATCCAGTTCTTATTTATTCAATTATGTGGAATTTGGGAGTTTTTTGGGGTGAGGGGTTCATTAATGATGTAACCGATAAGCCCTTTTCCCGGAAGTATAGCTCAACATTATTAATGATCAGTAATATCTTTCTTAAAGCTGATGGAATTGGAACTACTAAATAAGATTTTGTTTTGTTTTAAAAAGCAACATATCCCATCCACCTAAAACCCTAGCAATAAATTCTCCAGCCCTGGGCTTCTCAGCTAAAACATGCACTGAACAGGCCTCTTTCTGGACACTAACTGTACTTGGCTGTGAAGAGCTCTGGGTTGCTGTCCCTATGAGTCCACGTGAATTTGCTTCTCCTCTTTTCACACAGCATAAGTGATGCTAGACTATTTCAATAGCCTAAAGTTAAACAATCCATCTAACTGTTTTGAAATTCATATAGATACCAACCTAGAAATGTCTGCTTAGCTAGAAATGAGTCAAAAGTACTATTTTAAATAACCTTTTATGAGACACAATGCTCTGTACCTTAAATATATTTTCATTAATCCATAGGAAGAAGAAAATGAGTGCTGTAATTTAGGTCTGTCATGCCTGTGTAAAGATGTGGAAATCAAAACATAGGATTGTAAAACAACATTCCCAGGTCAAAAAACTATTAAACAGAGGACTGAAACTAGGTTTGAAGCACTGCCATTCTTGAGTCCATTATTTTCCTTAGATTGTATTTTATTTATAGCAGATGTACTGAGTATCATAAATTCATCTCAAACAAGAATCACCAAAGCTCATCAGTTTACCACAGGAGTGAAGGCAGTTACATTCTTGCACTTCAAAGTTTATTTCTGTCTCCTACTTGCTCATCCTAAAAACAAGGTTTGGCATAAATTCTGTTTCTTAGATGGTAAAGAATCTGCTTGCAATGCAAGATACTGCAGTTCAATTCCTGAGTCAAGAAGATCCCCTGGAGAAGGGAATGGCAACCCACTCCAGTACTTTTGCCTGGAGAATCCCATGGACAGAGGAGCCTGGAGGGCTACAGTCCATACAATCTCAAAGAGACACGACTGAAGCAACCTAGCACCACACACACATCCTTGTTCCTACCACACCAAGGACAGATGAGTTGTTCTAACTTGCTACTTTTCCCCCTTTCCAGTCCCTGGTTTCTCAAATAAAGTAACATTACCTATCCAGTTCTTATTTATTCAATTATGTGGAATTTGGGAGTTTTTTGGGGTGAGGGGTTCATTAATGATGTAACCGATAAGCCCTTTTCCCTAAGAGCTCAAAGTATAGCTCAACATTATTAATGATCAGTAATATCTTTCTTAAAGCTGATGCGGAATTTGCGGAACTACTAAATAAGATTTTGTTTTGTTTTATAAAAGATGCACATGTGAAAAGTATCTTCCATCATGTAAATCTTAATAATATTTTATGGAGCCTGCATGTCCTCTCTGTGACATATGGATTAGTTTTCCCTCTTTAAATAGTTGAGAAGAATGGAATCACAGAAGTATATTATATGACTGTACCAAAGTTATTCAGAACACCAGCTGCAAAACTGCAGCGTTTTGTTCAAATCAGTTACAATGAAAATAAGGAAGAGCGAAGCCAAAGAAGTTTTAAAAGAACCAGCAGAACAGATTAAAACTACTTTATATATGCTAAACAACCAATGAGACTGCTTTATTTTCAACTAAGGACAGGCAGATATCTAAAATCATTTTGAGTTTTCAGTCACAAAATACCTCAGGTAAAAAAGATTCACACTCGGAATTCATCTATTTCAGTCCTGCTCAAGGATATGGAGCAAGAATAGTAAAAACAAGTGTAATGAGAAAGACTTTGAGAAATCTACTTGAGTAAGCCATTTCAATCTTTTTATCTTGATTGCTTTTTATCTCCTGATAATTTACTTCTCAGCTTTAGTGTAGGGTTAAAAAATGTTGGTCCTTTACTTTGTGCTTGTCTTCTTATTGTAATAACGATTCTGTGTTTGGAATATTCATTCCACAGTGTACTGTGTACACTCTCTGTTTAAATGATTAGTTCCAGAAATATTTAAGAAGTTTTCCCTGCTTAAAGAAAACATTTTGAAGAACCATTAAGGAGTTAGAGACATGATGAGTAGTGTGTTTTGCATTAAGCATAACTGTGGCTCTGAGTGAAATCTTTGCTACTATTGTAAAATTATTCTCAATTTCTCTTTAAGAAAGCAAATAATTCGGTTGCCTGAAAGTCTAAGACACACATATCATCCAAACAGAAGTTCAAGAGCTGAGCTATGTGTGGCATTTGTTCTTCGAATTCCCATACCTTTCTGTATTAGGGTGCTAACAGGCAGGTAAACTGAAAAATACACTCAAATGTAAAGCTTAGAATCAAATCAGGTCCTAAGTTGAAATATTTACAAGTTAATATAATATTAACAAATTCTTACTGAAATTTCTATGAAATTTATTTAGTATAGAAGAAAAATCAGTCTCATTCTGAATAACTGACACATGTAACTGATTTTTCCATAAACACCTGATCTTTGGGATTTACTTGGCAGTCCACTTCCCCTCTGCTTCCACTGCAGGGAGCACAGGTTCAATTTCTGATCCTTAGTTGGGAAACTAAGATCCCGCATGGCAGGTGACCATATGGCCAAAAAACAAACAAACAAGAAAACCTAATCTTTTAATGTGACACCTTAATATTCAAAAAGGCTTTGAATAAAGACAAAAAAAGGGAAAAGAAATATGTCAAACATTAAGACACTCAAGATTAAGAATCAAATTAATTTAATGCTTTTTAAAAAAAGATCCCTCTATATATGTACATATATATGTGTATATGTATATATACAAAGAAAAATATATATGTGTGTGAGTGTGTGTGTGTGTATATATATCAGTACACAGGTGGATATAATTATCTTAAGCACTAATTCATTTTAGAGCAACCTGTGTTAAAACTCATACTTTTTCAACTCTAATTTCATGGCAGTGATCACTATGAAATTCTGGAAACATAAAAAAGAACATATTAAAAGTTAATTTTATATAAGAGTTTCTCCAGAAATCTGGTAGTTCCATGATTCTAGAGGTATCAAAATTTATATAATATACATTTGCATGTGTGTGTGTGTGCATATCTAGAGAGAATTCAGTTGTACATTAAGTTTACATATGAACACTTCCATGGTTTATAATTAGTACTGGCAACTTTGGTGTCTAATCTAAAGAAGTTTTCCTGCTTAAAGAAAACATTTTGAAGAACCATTAAGGAGTTAGAGACATGATGAGTAGTGTGTTTTGCGTTAAGCATAACTGTGGCTCTGAGTGAAATCTTTGCTACTATTGTAAAATTATTCTCAATTTCTCTTTAAGAAAGCAAGTAATTCTGTTGCCTGAAAGTCTAAGACACACATATCATCCAAACAGAAGTTCAAGAGCTGAGCTATGTGTGGCATTTGTTCTTCAAATTCCCATACCTTTCTGTATTAGGGTGCTAACTGGCAGGTAAACTGAAAAATACACTCAAATGTAAAGCTTAGAATCAAATCAGGTCCTAAGTTGAAATATTTACAAGTTAATATAATATTAACAAATTCTTACTGAAATTTCTATGAAATTTATTTAGTATAGAAGAAAAATCAGTCTCATTCTGAATAACTGACACATGTAACTGATTTTTCCATAAACACCTGATCTTTGGGATTTACTTGGCAGTCCACTTCCCCTCTGCTTCCACTGCAGGGAGCACAGGTTCAATTTCTGATCCTTAGTTGGGAAACTAAGATCCCGCATGGCAGGTGACCATATGGCCAAAAAACAAACAAACAAGAAAACCTAATCTTTTAATGTGACACCTTAATATTCAAAAAGGCTTTGAATAAAGACAAAAAAAAGGGAAAAGAAATATGTCAAACATTAAGACACTCAAGATTAAGAATCAAATTAATTTAATGCTTTTTAAAAAAAGATCCCTCTATATATGTACATATATATGTGTATATGTATATATACAAAGAAAAATATATATGTGTGTGAGTGTGTGTGTATATATATATATCAGTACACAGGTGGATATAATTATCTTAAGCACTAATTCATTTTAGAGCAACCTGTGTTAAAACTCATACTTTCTCAACTCTAATTTCATGGCAGTGATCACTATGAAATTCTGGAAACATAAAAAAGAACATATTAAAAGTTAATTTTATATAAGAGTTTCTCCAGAAATCTGGTAGTTCCATGATTCTAGAGGTATCAAAATTTATATAATATACATTTGCATGTGTGTGTGTGTGCATATCTAGAGAGAATTCAGTTGTACATTAAGTTTACATATGAACACTTCCATGGTTTATAATTAGTACTGGCAACTTTGGTGTCTAACCTAAAGAAAATAGCTGCTTTCAAAGAGTCCATATTATACACAGGATATGGCATTCATATTTTTAAAAAAAATTTAATATGTAACTTTGGATCACAACACATGTAAGTTGGAAATCAGTGTTAAGCTTTATAAATGTCAGGTAAAACTAGATTTTGATTTATATTATTATTATTTACCAAAATAACAACTTCAACCTATTCTTTTTAAAATAAATAGAGACAAATATGTGATAGATTAATAGTAGACAGTATAAAAAATGTCTATTACTTTATAAAAATCCTTAAACTCATTGTAAGTTAAAGTTATAGATAGCAAAATATAACATAGCTGGCAATAACACAATAATTGTCAACTACAACATAAAATTATCGATTCCCATATGGCTGCAAAATTTCACACATGTTCCATATTTGTTTTTTCAAGTGACTATCATAAAATAGATATTTATTGTAATGCTTCTGACACTACTAAGGTAGAAATACACAGGGAATTCTTTTTTTGGGCAGAGGGGATGGGTTGGGGAGGGAGGGGGGCGAGTGGGCCACTTCTATTGATCTTTCATTTATCTATTTTTTCATCCATCTTTGTTCTTTGGCCCACGTGGGCCTCCCATCACGGTGGCCTCTGTTGTCACAGAGCACTGGCTCTGGGCACATGCGCTCCAGAGCTCTGGCTCGGTAGTTGGACGCATCAGTCCAGTAGCTCCACGGCACATGGGATCTTCCCAGGCCAGGGATTGAACCGGCGCCCCTTGCACTGCCAGGTGGTGTCACCCACTGGACCACCAGGGAAGTCCCACAGGGAATTCTTAATGCCCAGACTTTTCACTCAGAAAATACATGTGAATAGAAATTACTCAATTATCTTAATGTTAATCTCAAAGTAATCTCAATGGCGCATTGGACCTAACTTTTACTTCAGAGACTATATCTTAAAAATTTCAATTATCCCTATTTATAAAAGATAATTTAATTCCATTATTAGTTTATCAGGCATTCATCAGATATTTTTAGACATCATCTACTGCTTGAAGTTCTCTCTATGAATGAATGTTACAAAGAGTCAGAGGTATGGATTTCAGTCTCAGTTCTGTCACTAAGTTATTGTGCTACCTCTATCAATCAACTTCTCTGTCTCTACTTCACTGTTCTTATTTGTGTAAAAGATACTTTGGAGTAAGTAATCTCTCAAGTCCCAGCTACCTCCAAAAAAAATCTCAATCTACAAATTAGGTATGATTTCTGCTCTTAAGGAGTTTATAGTATTGATGGAAAAAGCACAGTAGTAGAGAATGTTTCTAGTGTTCTAATCATAGGGAGGAAAAATCTTTTTCCTTTATACTTCTAGGCTCTTGGCTAAGATACCTCATCCCATAATAAAAAAGAAATTAATGGGAGAGAAACAAACAGGAATTTAATAACATATGTAACTCCTGTATACATAAGAGAGATCTGCTGCTGTTTAGTTGCTAAGTCATGTCCAACTCTGTGATTCCATGGACAGCAGCCCATAAGGCTGCTCTGTGCATGGGATTCTTTAGGCAAGCAAACTGGAGTGGGTAGCCATTCCCTTCTCTAGGGGATTTTACTGACACAGGGATTGACCCTGGGCCCCCCGCACTGGCAGGCAGGTTCTTTACTAGTGAGCCACCTGGGAAGACCAGAAGTGACCCAGGAAGACTAAAGTACTCCCTGAATGACCTCAGCTACCACTTTAAATATCATTTCTAGCTAAAGACAAAAGAAGTTGGGTATAGGGAGAGCCAGTTACGTGAATTCAACCAGCAGGGAAGAGTAAACAAGAGTATAATTATCATGATTTATGTCCAGGCCGCCTTCATCAAAAGTTTCTAGAGAGTTAGTCATTCTCCTCTTCCAAATACAAAGAGGTCCTTCAGTGACCCTCATAAATGGAGACTTCCCTTACAAATGTAAATGTCTCTTACAAATAAGTAACCTACTCAGTTTTTAGGGCTTGTCCAGTGTGTAATATTTCTTAAAAATAATCAATCTAAAATAATCTTTATGCCAAAAAGGTACATTTTGGGGTGGAAAATTCTGCTCCCCTTCAGATCAAAATTTCAAAGAATGGAGACAGGGAGATCAGTAGGTGTAAGGGAAATGCAATTGGAAGAGGAACCATATAAAAATTAGTAGGAAGTAATATTTTAAATAAAGATGCAGGAATAAGTTATTTTAGGTGAAATGAAAGCCATGGGAGAAGGAATGAAATTTGGAAATCTGATAGAACTTGGTTCATGACCCTTAGTGTCTCAGTAATTTTTTTCATATTGGAAGAAAAGCTGCAGATCAAAAGAAATACATGACAGATCCACTTACTAGGTAATTTGATGCTGTTCAGTCATTAAGTCGTGTTCCACTCTTTGGAACCCATGGACTGCAGTCCATCAGGCTTCCTTGTCCATCACTATCTCCTGGAATTTGCTCAGATTCATGTCCATTGAGTAGGTGATGCTATATTACCATATCATCCTCTGTTTCCCTCTTCTCCTTTTGCCTTCAGTTTTTCCCAGCATCAGGGTCTTTTCCAATGAGTTAGCTCTTCCCATCAGGTGGTCAAAGTAATGGAGATTCAGTTTCAGCATTAGTCCTAACAAAGAATATTCAGGTTTTGATCTCTTTGCTGTCCAAGGGACTCTCAAGAGTTTTCTCCAGCATCACAGTTTGAAGATACCAGTTCTTCAGCACTCAGCCTTCCTTATGGTCCAACTCACAAATCTGTACATGACTACTGGAAAATGTATAGCTCTTACTATACCGCTATTTGTTGGCAAAGTGATGTCTCTGCTTTTTGATATGTTACCTAGGTTTGTCATAGCTTTCCTTCCAAAGAGCAAGCATCTTTTAATTTCATGGCTGCAGTAACAATCCTCAGTGATTTTGAAGCTCAAGAAAATAAAATATGTCATTGTTTTCACTTTTTTTCTCCATATATTTGCCATGATGCCATTATCTTAGTTTCTTGAATGCTGAGTTTTAAGTCAGCTTTTTCACTCTCCTCTTTCATACTCATCAACAGCCTCTTTAGTTCCTCTTCACTATCTGCTATTAGGGTGGTATCATCTGCATATCTAAGGTTGGTATTTCTCCCAGCAATCTTGATTCCAGCTTATGATTCATCCAGCCTCGCATTTCACATGATGTACTCTGTATATAAGTTAAAGCAGAGGGTAACAATATACAGCCTTCTTGTACTCCTTTCCCAGTGTTGAACCAGTCCATTGTTCCATGTCCAATTCTAACTAATCCTTTTTCATCTGCATACAGGTTGCTCAGGAAACAAGTAGGGTGGCTGGTACTCCCATTGCTTTAAGAATTTTTCAGTTTGTTGTGATCTACACAGTAGAAGCCTTTAAGCATAGTCAATGAAGCAGAAGTAGATGTTTTTCTGGAATTCCCTTGCTTTATCTATGATCTAACAAATGTTGGCAATTTGATCTCTAGTTCCTCTAACTTTTCTAAAACCAGTTTGTACATCTGGAAGTTCTCAGTGCACATACTGCTAAAGCCTAGCTTGAAGGATTTTGAGCAGAACCTTTTCTAGCATGTGAAATGTGTGCAATTGTACCACAGTTTATACATTCTTGGGCACTGTCCTTCTTTCCTGGAATTAAAACTAATCTTTTTCAATTCTAATGAGTTTTCCAAATTTGCTGAACATACTGAGTGCAGCACTTTCAGGATTTGAAATAGTTCAGCTGGAATTTCATCACCTTCACTAGCCTTGTTTGCCATAATGCTTCCTAAGGCCCACCTGACTACAAACTCCAGGATGTTAGACTCTAGGTGAGTGACCACACCATTATGGCTATCTGGGTTACTAAGATATTTTTGTACAGTTATTCTGTGTATTTTTGGCACTTCTTCTTAATCTCTTCTGCTTCTGTTAGTTCCTTACTATTTCTGTCCTTTATTATGCCAATCTTTGCATGGATTGTTCCCTTGGTATTTCCAATTTTCTTAAAGAGTTCTCCAGTCTTTCCCATTCTATTGTTTTCCTCTACATCTTTGCACTGTTTATTTAAGAAGCTTTCTTCTCTCTCCTTGCTATTCTGTGGAACTCTGCATTCAACTCGGCATTTCTTTCCCGTTCTCCCTTGCTTTTTGCTTCTCTTCTTTAGCTATCTATAAAGCCTCCTTAAATAACCACTTTGCTTTCTTACATTTCTTTTTCTTAGGGATGTTTTTGGTCACTGGCTCCTGTACAATGTTATGAACTTCTGTCTATAGTTCTTCAGGCACTCTGTCTACCAGATTTAATAACTTGAATCTATTCATCACCTCCACTTTATAATCACAAGGGATTTGATTTAGGTCATAACTAAATGGTCTAGTGGTTTTCCTTACTTTCTTCAAATTAAGCCTGAATTGAGTCCTATCCTCCATTTGGGACATCCACTGAGGGTCTTGCAATATATTTCCCTCAGATAATGGGGTGTTATTTTATTTAATTCCATCTTCTAAAGAAACAATAAGAGATTCCAATCATTACATATAGCAGTACTTCTCTGAACCTTCTCTCCACCATGCTCCCAGCTTTCTTCCCTTTAAACTTTCATGCTAAATCCGTCCCTACTTTCTCTAACCTCTAGTCTATCTCAACTATTCTCCACATTCTGAACTACAAAAAATCCTGGAATTGGATGACAAAGCCACTGAAGACAGAAGCACAGCAGAATCATGATTACAGAAATTACAATCATGCTAGTGTTGAAGTGAAATACATGTGCATGTTAAATAGATCCTATTTCAATTATACATTCTCCCATCTCATTAACCTCTGTAAGAGGGCTCCAACTTTACTCTCTCTACATACTTTATTTATAGTCTAATCCCATTCTATTTTCTCATGTTTAATATGATGCCTCTGGAAGTTCTTATTTGGTCTAAAGAATTTCCTTCTTACAAATCTAATTGCAGACAAATGTGGGACAAAGATAACAGAATTTACTACCCCCAGATTATATTTATTCAGCACAGGTTTATTTTTAGACTAGTTATTTTTAAGAAATTGAAGACATAGGAGAAGCTCTGAAAATTGTATTAAAACGGTGAAAATTTTTCTTTGTAAGATCTATTCACATTTATAAGAGAAATTTTCATTTGTGGGTGTCTCCCCTCTATTCTAGGAAGAGGAAGACCAAATCTCTAGAAACTTATCAATGAAGAAGGCTTGGACTTAAATCTGCATGACAACTATATACCTGTTTACTATCCTTTTCCTGGTAACCTCCCACAACTGGTCTTTCCTCACCTCCAATATCTTTCTTTTGTTTTTAGCTAGAGATGTTTAAGGTGGTGGTTTGGACCATTCAGAGTTACTCAGGTTTTTTGTTCTCACCATGTATACAAAAGGTATACAAACCATTACATTTGTTTGTTTATTTTTCTTATCAATTTCTCTTTTATTACTGTTTGGTCTCAGTCAAGAATCTAGAAATGTAGAGCTAAAGTTATTTTTATGCCCATACAGGGAGTTCCTGAAAAATAAATACCTCAATGTTAGAGTTCAAATATCATTTTCTTTTTCCTCCAATGTCTGTCTTCTTAGCAGAACGAGAAAAATAATGTACACAATTTTTCCTTTTAAAGTCAAATTACTACAAGATATTCCTTGAGGTCACAAGTAAGGAAATCCTAAGCCCACTCAGAGCTTTCAGCTATCTAGGGATAAAAATTGGATCTGGCCTACACTAATTATTTATAAAGTGCCAGAAGATGAGAACACAATTGCTAAGAGAAGCCCACCTGTTACACTCTTCATCACGTTGGAACTAACTGAGTGGGAAGAACCTCCCATTTTAGCTCTTGACTTTCTTAGGGAGGTGCAGAGTGAGAGAGGAAGAGAGTTCTTTTGAAAGTAATGCAGAATATATTTAACCCTAGTCCCCAGGATTTTGCTTGTAGTACTATTACTGAAGCATTTATTATCACTGCTAAGACTAGTAGAGAAGCAGGTCTCAGCCTCAGCCCTTCTTAGAATTTCCTTCTTACAAATCTAATTGCAGACAAATGTGGGACAAAGATAACAGAATTTACTACCCCAGATTATATTTATTCAGCACAGGTTTATTTTAGACTAGTTATTTTTAAGAAATTGAAGACATAGGAGAAGCTCTGAAAATTGTATTAAAACGGTGAAAATTTTTCTTTGTAAGATCTATTCACATTTATAAGAGAAATTTTCATTTGTGGGTGTCTCCCCTCTATTCTAGGAAGAGGAAGACCAAATCTCTAGAAACTTATCAATGAAGAAGGCTTGGACTTAAATCTGCATGACAACTATATACCTGTTTACTATCCTTTTCCTGGTAACCTCCCACAACTGGTCTTTCCTCACCTCCAATATCTTTCTTTTGTTTTTAGCTAGAGATGATGTTTAAGGTGGTGGTTTGGACCATTCAGAGTTACTCAGGTTTTTTGTTCTCACCATATATACAAAAGGTATACAAACCATTGCATTTGTTTGTTTATTTTTCTTATCAATTTCTCTTTTATTACTGTTTGGTCTCAGTCAAGAATCTAGAAATGTAGAGCTAAAGTTATTTTTATGCCCATACAGGGAGTTCCTGAAAAATAAATACCTCAATGTTAGAGTTCAAATATCATTTTCTTTTTCCTCCAATGTCTGTCTTCTTAGCAGAACGAGAAAAATAATGTACACAATTTTTCCTTTTAAAGTCAAATTACTACAAGATATTCCTTAAGGTCACAAGTAAGGAAATCCTAAGCCCACTCAGAGCTTTCAGCTATCTAGGGATAAAAATTGGATCTGGCCTACACTAATTATTTATAAAGTGCCAGAAGATGAGAACACAATTGCTAAGAGAAGTCCACCTGTTACACTCTTCATCACGTTGGAACTAACTGAGTGGGAAGAACCTCCCATTTTAGCTCTTGACTTTCTTAGGGAGGTGCAGAGTGAGAGAGGAAGAGAGTTCTTTTGAAAGTAATGCAGAATATATTTAACCCTAGTCCCCAGGATTTTGCTTGTAGTACTATTACTGAAGCATTTATTATCACTGCTAAGACTAGTAGAGAAGCAGGTCTCAGCTCCAGTGTTCAGCCCTGATCAGGGAGCAGCAGCATTGTAGTAATTTTTTTCTTAGTCCTTGTTGGGCTGCACATGTCGGCCTGCAATCCTTGCAGTTGCCCAGTTAAGAGACTGAAAAAAGGGCCCGAATACAGTTGCATAGACACCAATGGTTTATAGGATAGGGGACCTTACATGCCTAAAGCAAAAGGTCCTTGAGTGACAATCCCATCAAGGAGAGTAGATAGCAGCAGGCAGGTCATGAAAACCATCTTTGCTACTCTTGGAAGAGGGAGGCTATCATTTATAGGTGGAACTGATGTTAGGTTGGCTCATCAGTTGCCAGGGAAACCAGTGGCTGGGCAGCAGCAAGTAAGCAGACAGTTATGGATTAAGCCCTATAATTTGGAGGACTGAATGGTCATGTGAGTGATTGGCTGAGCATGGCATCTACAGAAAGCAAGAGAACAGCCATCCTGAATGCCCTAGTCATACAGTCATTAATTGCAACAATGACAGGAGTTCACAGTTCATTGGGTTTATATAGAGGACCACACTTCTGGTCAAACCTTTGACATCCTTTATAATTTGAAGTATCTTAAACCTCATTTTTAAATATTTCATGTCCAACTGATTCCTCCCAACTTTCTAGCTCTAAATTAGAATCAAATTAAACAAACCTTCAGCTCTACTCAGACATAGCTTTTATTAATCCAATCATCTTTTTTAATTTCTTCTTCCATTATTTCTTTACTTTGCTCCTGTTGCAGCTTAAATTTCAGAAATTCAATCCTTATCACTCTTTGGTATGCACACTCAATTCTCTTGAACTTCTCCCTTCTAAGTGTTAGCTCAACCAAACTATGATATTAGTTAATTCCACCCTTTGTTTAATCTTAGCCATTATGCCCAAGGTTGAACAAGGTTAGGAGGAAAAACCCCCTTTCTTAGGGAGGTGCAGAGTGAGAGAGGAAGAGAGTTCTTTTGAAAGTAATGCAGAATATATTTAACCCTAGTCCCCAGGATTTTGCTTGTAGTACTATTACTGAAGCATTTATTATCACTGCTAAGACTAGTAGAGAAGCAGGTCTCAGCTCCAGTGTTCAGCCCTGATCAGGGAGCAGCAGCATTGTAGTAATTTTTTTCTTAGTCCTTGTTGGGCTGCACATGTCGGCCTGCAATCCTTGCAGTTGCCCAGTTAAGAGACTGAAAAAAGGCCCGAATACAGTTGCATAGACACCAATGGTTTATAGGATAGGGGACCTTACATGCCTAAAGCAAAAGGTCCTTGAGTGACAATCCCATCAAGGAGAGTAGATAGCAGCAGGCAGGTCATGAAAACCATCTTTGCTACTCTTGGAAGAGGGAGGCTATCATTTATAGGTGGAACTGATGTTAGGTTGGCTCATCAGTTGCCAGGGAAACCAGTGGCTGGGCAGCAGCAAGTAAGCAGACAGTTATGGATTAAGCCCTATAATTTGGAGGACTGAATGGTCATGTGAGTGATTGGCTGAGCATGGCATCTACAGAAAGCAAGAGAACAGCCATCCTGAATGCCCTAGTCATACAGTCATTAATTGCAACAATGACAGGAGTTCACAGTTCATTGGGTTTATATAGAGGACCACACTTCTGGTCAAACCTTTGACATCCTTTATAATTTGAAGTATCTTAAACCTCATTTTTAAATATTTCATGTCCAACTGATTCCTCCCAACTTTCTAGCTCTAAATTAGAATCAAATTAAACAAACCTTCAGCTCTGCTCAGACATAGCTTTTATTAATCCAATCATCTTTTTAAATTTCTTCTTCCATTATTTCTTTACTTTGCTCCTGTTGCAGCTTAAATTTCAGAAATTCAATCCTTATCACTCTTTGGTATGCACACTCAATTCTCTTGAACTTCTCCCTTCTAAGTGTTAGCTCAACCAAACTATGATATTGGTTAATTCCACCCTTTGTTTAATCTTAGCCATTATGCCCAAGGTTGAACAAGGTTAGGGAGGAACACACAACCAGATTTTCAGTTTTCACTTGAAGCTCATGCCAAGAACTTGGATGCTACCTAATGATCCTGTTTCATTTCCTCAGTACTTTCATTCTCCCAGTCTCCTGGACAAGTGGTTTACAAAGTTTGGTCCACAGTTTCCTAGAGACCTCCATGAACTTTGCAGGAGGGTTGAGAGATCAAAACTGTTCTCATAAAAATACTGACATGTTTCATCATATTCTTGGCATTAGCTCCAAAGACACAAAAGCAACAGAGGGTAAAACTGTTGCTGTCTTAGCATAGCTAAGGTACTGGCACCAAACTATGGTAGAAGTCATCAACAAGCACTTTCAGTTAAAACAAAAAAAGTCAGTTTCTTAAATGACATTTAAGAATGTCCTCGAGGAAACAGTAAAAATATCACAATTATATGGAATATAATTAATATTAAATCTCAGTTCTTGAGTGTCTTTTTCTTAATATTCTGTGTGACACAAAGGATTACTACTGATTACTACTTATGATAGTTGTCCTTAAGAGAAACACTTATGCTTTTTTCATAGAATACACTTTTTATTTGAAAGAACAACTGACAGACACATTATTGTGATTCTTAAGTGGGTGTCTGGCAGACATTCTCTCACAAATGAAGAAAGTGAGTCATTTCAAGAGAAACAACTGACAATTTGTTGCCAGTGGTGAATTTTGAGCTTTCAAGTGAAAATTA
The DNA here is from genome assembly GCA_022376925.1 of Tragulus kanchil. Classification (NCBI taxonomy): domain Eukaryota; kingdom Metazoa; phylum Chordata; class Mammalia; order Artiodactyla; family Tragulidae; genus Tragulus; species Tragulus kanchil. Next base: position 97,848,050 of record JAIOJX010000030.1, read on the forward strand.
TGATTATGAACAATTTGTATTTGCCACTTTGTGCTTCCTAACACAATGTTTTTTTGATAAAATGGACATGATACAAATGAAAGTGGCATTTTAAAATACTGCATAATAAAATATGTAAATACTTGGAATATTTGCCTAACACAATGAACTGATATTTTCCAAACAACCAAACACGACATTTATAAAATCATCCATGAAAAACACATCCAATCGAAGTGCAAGATGGATCAATGGATTTCAACGTAACTGAGTTTCAGATTTTACTGCAAATAGTGTTTAAAAGACTAGAGTCTACTGACCTACGATGTAGTGACAAAGAAGCACATATCCACTATTAGCTAGCTTGAAAACTAATTTCTCCCTTTCCAATCACATACCTGTAGGAAGCTAGACAAATTCACTCTTCTCTCTGTCACATATTAAGAGCCCAGCAAATTTTATTCACCATTTTCTTGTGGGGAGTTCTCCTTTTCCCTGATCTAGTTTATGCTTGCACCTTATAAAAAAAAAAAAATTGCACTTGATGGTGCAGGTGCCTCTGCTTCCTTTTGCATGGCCATGTGTCCCTGTTTAAGGCTTTGTCTTCTCAGTCTGAACACAGAGACCAGAGCAATTCTGTAAAATATACAAGTTAGATTATGTCATGCTCTCCTTTAATCCTTCAATGTTTCCAAACTTGGTTACTCTAAAAGTTCAAGTCTTTAGTGTGACCTACATGTTATACCCACAGGATATGGCTTCCTGTTACCTTTCCTACTTCATTTCCTACTGGTCTCCACTTTGCTCTCATACAACAACCACACCGGCATCCCTGCATTTTGAATGCTTAGTCTTTTGCTTCAAAATCTTTGCATTTGCTTTACCCTCTCCCGAAATGCTCCTCCTCCCTATTTCCACACAGCTGTTCTCTTACTCCTTCAGATCTTTACTCAGGTAGTGCCTCAGTGGGAACATATGTGACTGCCCTTTTTGAAACTGTAGCGGTCTCTGTTCCATCATGTACCATTTTTGTTCACAGATCTATTTTTTTCCCATAGCATTTACTAACATCTAGTGTACTGTGTCATCTGTTTTAATTTTTACTGTAAGTTTCACCAATCTAGAATGCAAACCCCATGAGGGTAAGGATTTTTTATTTTTACATTGCTATAACCCATTACCTACAGCAGGGCCAGGCAATGAATGGAACTCAGTGATTGAACGACGTGAATAAACATCCATGAACGTCTGTTCTATATAGGCCCTGTGCCAGACTCTGGAGATCAAATAATAAATGGACATAGAATCTGACTGACGTTCCAGCAGAATGAGGAAATGCTTAGACAATAAAGGATATGTAGTAGGAATATAATTGGATAAAAGTGGCTTGCTCTATATAACAATTTTTTATTCAGCTTTCCACTATATGACATCCAGTTTGACATATTATTTTTATGGTAAAGAACTTCATAACCATATGTATAAGAACATTTACAAACATCTGATATATAGAATAACACTGATATACAAAATATAGAAATCATTTCAATAGAAGCCCTTGTAGAAGAGTGAACTGACATTAGCATTATTTCAGTTAGAATTATAATGATATGAAGCAGTTATCTGAAACAGATAATGAGGCACTAAACCTTTGATATCTACCAGAATAGCCCAAGATAATGAAATGTTCCTATTTGGAAACATAACTTGGTTGACACTTTAATCCTTCTTCTAGCACATTACTCAAAATTATGAGTGAATTATGTATGTGAAGCATAAACAACTTGGCTTAAGAATTTAGAATGCCATCCTCATTTCGTTTACTGTAATATGCTAACTGTGGGAACTACACTAGCTCTAACAGCACTGTATGTGTAGAAGTGAAGCCGCCTTATAGTAAGAATTTGAGGGAAACATATCTGGATGTGACACGGAAAACAAGAATGCCTTTTATTAAATTCTTTTGTCATGATAATAGGAGGAGACTGCAGAGATGTTGGAGAAAGTGTCAGATGAACAAAATAAACTAAGAGATTTTAATGCTTGGCTAGAAGTCTACAGAGAATGGTAAACAACCTGTAAGGAAGTTGATAGTCATTTTCTATTTCATTTACAGAATACAATTCACAACGTGAAAATCTTTATAACTTTTTGATATTTCCATATAAAATATATATTTAACTCTTATTTTAATTCAGTATTTTACTTGGGCTGTTTACCAGATCTCCAGTGTTTTTTTTTTTAATTAAAAATGTTAGTATATGTATATGAGTTAAGTATTTAGTGTGTCCTTTACTCTGAACTTTGGAAAACAAATATCCTGAATCTCAAATTTAAATGTCTTTTCGGTTCACATTTGTAATCCAAAGGTTTAACTTCTGCTATTGATTCTCTTTTACTTCTAATTACTAATGTGTCTCCTGTGTCAAAACTATTACAGAAACTGGGAAGTTATTTAATGAATATGCGTAGACATATGGCTTGCTCTATATAACAATTTTTTATTCAGTTTTCCACTATATGACATCCAGTTTGACATATTATTTTTATGGTAAAGAACTTCATAACCATATGTATAAGAACATTTACAAACATCTGATATATAGAATAACACTGATATACAAAATATAGAAATCATTTCAATAGAAGCCCTTGTAGAAGAGTGAACTGACATTAGCATTATTTCAGTTAGAATTATAATGATATGAAGCAGTTATCTGAAACAGATAATGAGGCACTAAACCTTTGATATCTACCAGAATAGCCCAAGATAATGAAATGTTCCTATTTGGAAACATAACTTGGTTGACACTTTAATCCTTCTTCTAGCACATTACTCAAAATTATGAGTGAATTATGTATGTGAAGCATAAACAACTTGGCTTAAGAATTTAGAATGCCATCCTCATTTCGTTTACTGTAATATGCTAACTGTGGGAACTACACTAGCTCTAACAGCACTGTATGTGTAGAAGTGAAGCCGCCTTATAGTAAGAATTTGAGGGAAACATATCTGGATGTGACACGGAAAACAAGAATGCCTTTTATTAAATTCTTTTGTCATGATAATAGGAGGAGACTGCAGAGATGTTGGAGAAAGTGTCAGATGAACAAAATAAACTAAGAGATTTTAATGCTTGGCTAGAAGTCTACAGAGAATGGTAAACAACCTGTAAGGAAGTTGATAGTCATTTTCTATTTCATTTACAGAATACAATTCACAACGTGAAAATCTTTATAATTTTTTGATATTTCCATATAAAATATATATTTAACTCTTATTTTAATTCAGTATTTTACTTGGGCTGTTTACCAGATCTCCAGTGTTTTTTTTTAATTAAAAATGTTAGTATATGTATATGAGTTAAGTATTTAGTGTGTCCTTTACTCTGAACTTTGGAAAACAAATATCCTGAATCTCAAATTTAAATGTCTTTTCGGTTCACATTTGTAATCCAAAGGTTTAACTTCTGCTATTGATTCTCTTTTACTTCTAATTACTAATGTGTCTCCTGTGTCAAAACTATTACAGAAAAAAACTGGGAAGTATCCATTATTTCATGAAATAGTTTAAATTATTAGAGAAGAGAAAGGAACATGAATTACCAGTGGGATATCTTATTTCTTCCCACTGATTTCTCATTTTACCTACTGATGCTTGCAGGTTGTTATATGATTATTACATATCAAGTGATTTCATCAGATTTCTCTAATGAGAATTTATACTTGATAATTAATGACTGAACATGGCTCCAATACTATAGTAAATAAATCATGTACTACAAAAAGCAGTAATTTATATTCAAATAAATAAAGCACTACCCAAATCACACTCTTGCACATGTCAGCTCCTGACTGGACTATCCATCCCCACCTCTCTTACATCCTTATATCCCTAGTGTTTGTTTTCACTAAAGCCAAAAGGGAAATTTTATTGGAAGGATACTAGAAAACCTTACAAAATGCAAGACTGCCAGGCCTGGTGGTAGGAATGAAAACGCCATCAGTGATCCAGTATCATTTGCCTTTCATTTCTTATCTCTGCTTCTCTTTGGGTATCATTTCTTTTATTCATCTTTCCAGTCTGGCTTTCTCAGTTCATACATAGAGACAACAGAGGATGGCAGATCCATAATTCCTGAATGTATATCCTACAGTTCAAGTTATACCCCTCTAGACTGATTAAGTCCAAATTATCAGTTCCTTGGAGAGAACATCTGGAGCAGTTTGGGTCAGGGGATTATTTACGGTCTAGTCAATTGTGGCCAACAGAGAGGATCTAATAATAACAATATGACTGTCCAGGGCAAATCCTTCATGGAGGGTGCTGGGAACGGAGGGAAAATTCTCAGAATGTATGGTAACTTCTACTTGGCTAACCTCCTACACAATCATCAAGGCCTAATTTTTGTCTTATCTTTTACTGGTTACATCCTTCTACACCCCTCTTACTAGCTCCACATCAAGGGATACATTCATAATGCTTAGAGCTATTAATACTTACACATAGTTCTCAACTTGTGCCTCTCACCCTCTGCACAGACAGTTGTTTTTCAACTTTGTATCTCTAATCCTGCTTTATATTAATAGTTTCATGGTAAGCACCTTGAATTGTTCGTTGAGTAAATTTATCAGTATATTAACAAAGATTCATAATGGATCACAGTTATTTCCTTGCATTTCCAGAACCCACAGCAGTCTCATAAGAAACATAAATGATCTGGAAATACATAGCATCTAAGGTTTTTAAAGTCACTGGATTCTATCCTCCCTCTTGTTTTAAGACAGCTCTATTTATATACAATTTATGTTGAGAAACAATTTACCCTTTTAAAGGGTATGAAAAGGTAAGTGAAAGCATTAGTCATTCAGTTGTGTCTGACTGTCTGTCACCCTCCAGGCTCCTCTGTCTTGTCCATAGGATTTCCCTGACAATAATCCTGGAGTGGGTTGCCATTCCTTTCTCCAGAGTATCTTCCCAAATCAGAGATTGAACCTGGGTCTCCTGCATTGCAGGGAGATTCTCTGCCATCTGAGCCACCAGGGAAGAAGGCCTTTAAAAAGGATATAATTCAATGATTTTTAGTACATTGAGAGTTGTACCACCATCTCCAGAATTTTATAACAGTTTCATCATCTCTCAAAGGAATCCTGTCCTCTTTAGCAATCACTCCTCATTTCCCTTCATTCTCAAAGACCTAGAAAACCACCAATGTTCTTTCAGTCTCTACGAACTTAGCAATTTTGGAACTTTCCTATAAGAGGAATAATAAAATATATGATATTTTGTGATTGGCTGCTTCCACAGGGTATAATATTCCCAAGGTTTATTCATGTTTGTAGCATGTATTAGTGATTCATTCCTTTTTATGGCTGAATCCTTTTCTATTATAGGGATATGCCATATTTTATTTGTTCATTTATCAGTTGAAGGACATTTGGGTTGTTTCCACTTTTGGCTACTATGAATGATTATTCCATGAATATTCATGTGATTTCATGTTTTGGGGAAACATAGAGGTGGATTCCTACTTTCTGTGGTAACTCTATATTTAACTTCTTGAAGAATACTACACCATTGTATGAAAGGGTCTGAAGAGGTATTCAAGGAAGAAATACAAATTGCAAATAAGCCTATGAAAAACACTCAACATCAGTATTCATTAGAGCATTGAAAATTAGAACCAAAATAAAATGCCACTTCACATTAACTAAGATGATCAAAATTAAAAAGACAGAAATTGTAAGGGTTGGCAAGGATGTGAAAGAATTAAAAGCCTCTATTTTTATGAACACTCACTCTTGCATTGTACTCCATGTTTTGTGCTATCCAATGATAGTATTTATGAACTGATGCAATAATGAGTTCTCCATTGTACTAAGTCTTATTTATTATGATTTTTAAACTTTCGGTATCAATTTTCAGAGTAGTACCCATTAATGGTATAGAGTCATAAAATGGTACAGAAAAATATTATAGTATTGTGATTTGAGAAAAATAAAATTGATTTTGCTTAAAAAAAGTATACCGTCTAGAGTCCAAATAATTCTCTTTATATTCCTGACCGCCACCCCCACAAATACTCTTCTTAGAAAAATTCCCTTCCAGTTCCTTGCTTTCCAAAAAATTTCAGTCTCATTAGGCTCCAACGAGTACATGTTAACTCCTTTTAAAATGTTAATACCAGTTGAAGTATACTAATCAGTCTATACTGAATGAGGCTTTTTTTTAAAAAAGACAAATATTTATTTTCATATATGGAAATTACAAGATTTGCTATTTTTAGAAATTGTAAAAGTAATTTCAAATAATATAGCAGACTTGACTATTTTAAAAATTATATATGACAGGAAAAGATGCAGACTTTTTAAAATTAGCAAAACATTTGGCATAAATATGTTTTGCTTTTTCATTAACTTACCTTGAAAAATACTTTTTTATTATTTCTGCTTTATTCTTTATAATGATTGTTAAGATATTCTCATTTAGTGCTATGTCATAAAATAGGTTCACTGGAATTCAAGGAATTCAATACAATGCCGTAAATCATTTGGTTGATCGATATGGTCGACATATATTTTTCAGTGGTTTTTTTTTATATTCATCTTCAATTAAGATCTATTGATATCTATTCCCTTTTATTTTTATCTTGCATTTTTCTTTATTAAACTATTTACTGTCTTATTTTCTAATTTTCTTCTCAATAATATACTGACATATCATTTACAATAAGAGAGGAAGAAAATAATTTTATTTGATTTCCCAAAAATACAGAATATAGGAAATAATTTTTATATCTATATAGATTTATATAAAATCTGAAAATTTCTAAAAATAGTAAGTTCAAATACATAGTTTGAAGGAGCTTTGGACTTTAAAAAGCTTATGTTATACCTACGTAATCCTGCTTGTTGCTATATTATTACATTAATTCAACACATGAGAACCACTGGTCATCTATCAGAAACAGAACACTATGGACATAACTCAAAGCATAAGAAAGTATAAGAGGAAGAACAGGAGAAGGCAGTGAGTAGAATCTTAGGGAACAATGATACTGAATGATTATGTTTTGGGGGAGAGGTCTAAAAGACCGAAAATCCCAAGAAGTCACAGTGGAGAGTTTTATGCAGCTCCACCCTTGCCCAGTTGCCTGTCACTGGACTGGGCCAGTTAAATGGCCACATTGCTTCCAGTATGCCTTTTTCCTCCAGTTAAAACATGTCCCTACACAGATTTTACAGTCTCCTAGCAATGTAAACTCAACCGAATCACACTGCTGGGCGACTGGTTAGTTACTGTTTTCAGAAAAACTGAACTACTGGATTAATGATAAAACAGGTAATACTTTTACTCTAACAACTGCATGCTCACAAAGGAGTGTTAACGTCAGAATTCACACCTCTCTCAGTACTTCCCTTGGCATATCATGAGGGCATATCATGACCTCTCTCAAATTAGGCCAAATAAGTGATGAGATCTCTCACCACATTCTTTATTTTCAATTTTTAAAAATTAAAAAAAAATGTTTCTTCTTTATTTTTAATTGATTTGCAATATTGTATTGCTTTCTGTCACAAAGCAGCACAAATCAGCCACAGGTATACATATATCCCTTCCCTCTCGAACCTCCCTCCCACTTTACCATATTCTGTTCAAATTTCATATAATGTTTTGTTGTTTTCACAATGATGAGATTTCTCAATAAATTCATGTTGAATTAGGTCTCTGCTAACACCAGGATGTTACAACTTGATATTTATAATTTGCAGCCTGATTTTCATATCTCAGTGCAGTGATTCATAGCTGAAAATCCTTTTTTTTTTTTTTAATGAGAACTCAAACATAAGAGAAAATAGATGCCAATAACTGTTTCGGAACTAAAAGGACAATCTCAAAATGTTACAAAGAAGTCAAAATAAATTTCTAAGCATATTGTATAAATTAATCTCTCTCTCCCTTGCTTTCTCCTTTCTAAATCTGGGTTTAGAATGATCATAATGAATATTTCTATGACAAATACAATGCATAGTTCTTGTCTTCCAAGAAATGATATTTAATTACTGAAATGAGAGATTTTTTATTATTTTAAAATTTTCTTACAACTTTAAAGTACAAACATCATAATGTGCTTTGTGACAGTATACAAAGCAAAAATGTACATATACAAGATGATCATCTCCCACACACCCCCCTCCAGTTTCACACCCCAGATGCAACCAAAGTGAGAAGGCTGCTGTGAACCTCTTCAACAACTTTCTCCTTGTTCGCTCAATGTTCATAGGCATATATGCACATACTGAGAAATATTTATATGACTTTTACAATTAATAATTATTCTATATATCTTACTCTGCACTTTTCTTAGTTTTAATGTTTTTCATTTTTAAGTATTTTATCATGAATATTCCTATAATTCCATAGATGATTGTATATTATACAAGAATAAATGCAACTCAGAAAAAGAATAGGCAAGGCTATAAATAGGAAATGCAAGGAGAAACAAATGTAAACCTGAAGGGTTGATAAGCAAGAAAATAATTCACAAGCTCACTGATAATAATGGAACTGTTTGTAAGACTTGCAAGAATTTTAAATGATTTAAGATGCTTTTAAAGAGGAAGATGCAGAAAAAATTAGTAAGTTATATTCATAAAACATGATCTGGAGATATCTAGTAAACAAATATATTGACTCATCTGAAGCATCAAAGCCACTTTTTACATTATGGGGTTGCATATTGTAAGTAATGAATACATTTTCTCTACCCTTCTCCTTTATTTCTAAGGAAACTCTGGTCCCTTAAGACCTCTTCCACCTCTTTCTTAAGCATCCTTATAAGCATTTCATGCACGCACGCACATTTAAAACTAGCCTTCATCAACTGTGACCCTAGCATCCACTCACTGTGGATGAGGACTGATGTTCATCCTTGTGGCTACCACAGCAGTGCCAGTTTCCCAACATTTTAGATGCAGCTGCCCAAGTGCCAGTACTGTGCTACTGCTTCAGACTGGGCGCCATGAAGAGACTGAGATTACCCAGCATAGGCTGGGGAAATATCCTGGAGTGTGTGCTCTAATACAGCTGTGTTGTGATACCCACATTCAGAAGACACACTGCATTATTCATCACACACATCTCCATGTCTTGTGTGAAGCTTCAAGATAACTCACACTGATTTTTGTTTTAAAATAATTCTTGAACCTTTTAATTTATAGTTCATCTGATTCAAAATACAACATGTAAATCTATGGGAGGTTTGGAATAGGATACAAACTATTGTGAATATTAGTGCAGTATATTCAGAATTTTGATTACCTCCTATGATATTGAAATCCATCGATCTAGTCTCCTGGAGCCAGAGGTTCTCTGTCTCTGACAAAAACTGCATTCACTGAGACGACCTGAACAGATAAGCACAACTTGGCCCCAACAAATAGAAAATGGTCGTAACATTTCTTTTATAAGAAGCTGTTGCCTATAAAATACACCAAACTACCTAGGATTTGTAGCTCTAAACAGAGACATTCTTATTACTTTGGGGTAACTGGGATTTATTGCCATTATGACTGCCTAAGAGTTTGTCAAAGGTAGGTCCTGATTAAATTGTTCAAAACTATATGTGCATTTTAATAGATGTTTTCACTGGTGTCATAAATTTTAATATGATTTTCCCTATTTCTAAAGGGTAAGAAAATAATTTTCCACTGGAATGAGTTTTTAAATTGGTTATTACTGATTGTTAAATACTAAGTGTTTTCTATTTTATAATTTATAAATTTTGATATACAAGTAGGAAATGGGTCATTAAGAAACAAATAATATACAGATTAAGTTACACAGTATATTGAGGTAATACATGTTTTTAACTTCTCATTTTTGAATTTTAAAGATTCTGTTTTTCAGGCTTTTGGTTTATGACATTACAGAAATTTTCAATGAAATTAGAGCCTTGTAATTCTACATAGGGTGCAATTTTTCACTGCATAATAAATATAAAATTGTACCTGCAACTTTGATCCTTTTACACTTTGAGAGATGAATAATTGTCCTGACAAAATCTTTAACTGCTTAAAGTAGGGAACTGTTTAGATTATTCTTTGGATGCACGATAAGACTAACTGGGAAACTAAGCCCATGAAACTTACCACATAATCAGTTACAAATGATTTTGTTTAATGCTAATGTAAAGCCAAGTATTTGTTACCATGAAAAGGCTATTTGTTGAATGGCCAATAAAGTTCAAAGAACTTGGGTTCTGCAGCCAGACACTTTCTCTATGGAAAAAGGTGTTTACTGCAAACTGCCTTCTCTTCTGCTAATTAGCACCTGCCAATGATTCAGAGTCACAATCTCCCCTTTGCTAAGCAAAGTGTTTGCTGAGAATTTTTTTCTTGCTGATAAAATGGAAAAGGTTACACAAATTGTGTACCGTGTTTTTATTGAAAATGATCCAATGCGGCATTTTATGTAATAGCATTTAATGTGGAATACATACAGATTAAAGGGAAATGAATTTCTATTAAGTTTTTCATTAATTTTAAAGAACATTGATAAACTAAAATGTAAGCGGATATTTTAGGAACATGAGTTTTTTCCACATAGTATTAGTAAAAATGTGTTGGTAGGACTTAATTATTAATTCAATGTCAAGCAATTAGTATTTCAGGTACTCCAAGTATCTGCAATGAGATCTTTCTTTTCTCCTTTCCTTTCCTTTCTTTCATTATGCTGGGTCTTAATGGCTGCAAGGGCTTTTCTTTAATGCAACAAGCACATGTTTCTCTCTAGCTGCCATGCACAGGCTTCTCATTGCAGTGGTTTCTTTTTGTGGCACACTGGCTCTAGAGTCTTTGGGTTTAAACAGTTGTGGCACGTGGTCTCAGTAGTTTCAGTTCCAAGATTCTAGAACACGGTGTCAGTAGTTGTGGCACAGGAGCTTAGCTGCCCTGAAGCATGTGGGATCTTCCTGGTCCAGGGACTGAACCCTCTTGCATTGGCAGGAGGCTTCTTCACCACTGAGCCACCAAGGAAGCCCTGCAATGAGATCTTCTTTTATCTGAGTCTCAAAAATTTTACATGTGCTCTCTAGCAAAATAAATTTCCCCTTCGTTTTGTTGAGTCTTTTTTCCTTTGGGAGGCATGAGTTCATTTCATTATAATCATAATTACAACAAGCAATATATATAATTCTATAGGTATAGAAAAGTTGTGCTATATAACAGTAAATTATGAATCATAATCATGTAAGAGTAGATTTTAATGTATATAACCATGTTTTTATATTTTAAATGATGGCATAATAAAATCTATTTAACAACCAGTTATGATATAACTGGGTTCCACTGTTTTACAGCCACCTTCCACTAGGTTTCAGTTCCCGTTTCTTGCTTGAGAGATGGCTGGATTTCAAATGGAAGAGAGTGGCATTTAGGTGATTTTTTTAAAAAAGAGATATATAAATCTAACAGATGGAATGAACAAAGTTTGAAATTTCTGAAATTTCACTAGTCCAAAGTAACAATTTCTTCAAAAGAACTAAATTTAAAATTAAATGTATTTTATTTCAAAAGGCTATTAAATTCGTCAATTACAATGGTGTGTTTCAGAAAAACATTATCATGAAGATAATAATAGAACATCAAATATCTCATAACCTATGTGAAAGTGTTAGTCACTCAGTCATGTCCAAATCTTTGTGACTCCATGGACTACCCATCAGGCTCTTCTCCAGGCAAAAAACCTGGAGTGGTTAACCATTCCCTTCTCTATGGGGGCCTTCCTGACACAGGGATCCAACCCAGGTCACATGCATTGCAGGTAGATTCTTTACCATCTGAGGCACCTGGAAAGTCTCTCATACTGTATACTGTACGTTAAACATGTAGGTCATATTATAAAAAAACAGGGAAGTTTTATTTAACTGTTAATCTATGAATACAATATTAGCCAATGTATTGGTTTTATAGCTTCACTAATTCTTTTTCTTTGATTTGGATATTCAGACATATTACTGCCTATCTAGGAAATCTGCCAGACTTTGGGTGGTGATATAGAGAAATTATCAAATATACTATAACGAGTTTCTCATGGTAGGGACCAAAAGTAAGCTGGCAGGGATCCAAATGCAATTTTGATTACTGTAAATTTTTTTTGAACAGGTTTTCATTGGAGTAAGAGCAGCTTTCCAGAAAACTGATCTGGCATATTTTGGAGTAAGTTTGGTGCAGAGAGGATGTTGAAACTTTGAATCATAATAGTGTGGAATGTATATGTTCATATCCATGTAACTTGAAACCTATACATACATTCAACATTTGGCTTCTGTTTTTTCATAATGTATGTAATAACTGTGTATTTTCACTTTCAGTATTATTAAATAGTAAAGCTATTAATAATAGTTAACTTCTGTTATTGCTCAGATGCTCAGTCCTGTCTGACTGTTGTGACCCAATGGGCTGTAGCAATGCCAGGCTTCTCTGTCTATGGGATTCTCTCAGCAAGAATGCTGGAATGGATTTCCACTTCCTCCTCCAGGGAATCTTCTTGATCCAGGGATCAAATCCACATCTCTGGAGTCTCCTGCATTGGCAGGTGGATTCCTTACTACTAGTGCCACTGGAGAATCCCAATTAACTCCTTAATATGAATTAATTCATTTTCAACAAACACTTATTATCATGTGTTATTTACCATGTTAAGCATTAATGACATAAAAAGAAATAAAAAGTTCTACTGTCAAATGATTATATGCACTTTAGTAAAGAAAACAGATATTAAATAATTATAAAAAGTCTATCTAGAAAGATGGTACTGATAAACCTATTTCCAGGGCAACAATGGAGACACAGAATAGAGAACAGTCAAAAAAAAAAGAAAAGGAATAGAGAACAGTCCTGCAGACACAGGGAAGGGAAGGAGGGTAGAACAAATGAAGAGAATACCTTGGAAACATATACATACCATATGTAAAATAGTGGGAATTTGCTGTATGACTCAGGGAACTCAAAATGGGCGCTGTGACAACCTAAAGGGGTGGGATGTGGTGGGATGTGGGAAGGAGGTATGGCTGATTTATGTTGTTGTATGGAAGAAACCAACGCAATATTGTAAATCACTTATCCTTCAATTTGGATATCAGAATTGTTGATAAGTTATCAAATATACTATAACAAGTTTCTCATGGTAGGGACCAAAAGTAAGCTGGCAGGGATCCAAATGCAATTTTGATTACTGTAAATTTTTTTTGAACAGGTTTTCAATGGAGTAAGAGCAGCTTTCCAGAAAACTGATCTGGCATATTTTGGAGTAAGTTTGGTCAGAGTGGATGTTGAAACTTTGAATCATAATAGTGTGGAATGTATATGTTCATATCCATGTAACTTGAAACCTATACATACATTCAACATTTGGCTTCTGTTTTTTCATAATGTATGTAATAACTGTGTATTTTCACTTTCAGTATTATTAAATAGTAAAGCTATTAATAATAGTTAACTTCTTGTTATTGCTCAGATGCTCAGTCCTGTCTGACTGTTGTGACCCAATGGGCTGTAGCAATGCCAGGCTTCTCTGTCTATGGGATTCTCTCAGCAAGAATGCTGGAATGGATTTCCACTTCCTCCTCCAGGGAATCTTCTTGATCCAGGGATCAAATCCACATCTCTGGAGTCTCCTGCATTGGCAGGTGGATTCCTTACTACTAGTGCCACTGGAGAATCCCAATTAACTCCTTAATATGAATTAATTCATTTTCAACAAACACTTATTATCATGTGTTATTTACCATGTTAAGCATTAATAACATAAAAAGAAATAAAAAGTTCTACTGTCAAATGATTATATGCACTTTAGTAAAGAAAACAGATATTAAATAATTATAAAAAGTCTATCTAGAAAGATGGTACTGATAAACCTATTTCCAGGGCAACAATGGAGACACAGAATAGAGAACAGTCAAAAAAAAAAAAGAAAAGGAATAGAGAACAGTCCTGCAGACACAGGGAAGGGAAGGAGGGTAGAACAAATGAAGAGAATACCTTGGAAACATATACATACCATATGTAAAATAGTGGGAATTTGCTGTATGACTCAGGGAACTCAAAATGGGCGCTGTGACAACCTAAAGGGGTGGGATGTGGTGGGATGTGGGAAGGAGGTATGGCTGATTTATGTTGTTGTATGGAAGAAACCAACGCAATATTGTAAATCACTTATCCTTCAATTTTGCCTTGGGACTTCCCTGGTGATCCAGAAGACTCCATACTTCCACTGCAGGGGATACAGATTCAATACCTGCAAATTGCTGAACAGTTTCCCCCTGCATACAAAAACGTGAAATTTTGCCTGTTGACTGGTCACAAAAGGTGGAGAAGGTTGAGTGTGTGGTTACCAGAAGCAGGAGTAGAGGAGGGGAAATTGGATGAAGGCAATCAAAGGTAAAAAATTCTGGTTATAAGATAAAAAGTACTAGGGATGTGATATACAACATGATAAATGTAATTAACACTGTTGTATGTTATATATGCAAGTTGTTAAGACAGCAAATTCTGAATTATCAACACAGGAAAAAATATTCCCTTTATTTCATTAATTTTGTATCCACATGAGGTGATGGATGTTCACTAAACATACTGTGATATTGTTTCATGTTGTACGTAAATCAAATCATTATGCTGTATACCTTAAATCGGTAAAGTGCAGTAGGTCAATACTAAAACTAGAAGAACAAACACAAACGTGTATGCAGGGAGGACGTTTCATGTTCCAAAATCCTTAAAAATTATAAATTTGCTAATATTTTTGTTATAGAATCAATGCTCATTATAAAATTTAAATAATATAGCATAGTATGAAGTAAAAAGTTTAACTCTCCTATATGTTCATGGATCATTTTCAGTCCCATATTTCAAAATAGCTCATTCCTAAGAGGTTCATTAAAGAACCTGCCTGCTAATGCAAGAGATATAGATTTAATCCATGGGGTGGGAAGATCCCTGGAGAAGGGAATGGCAATCCACTTCAGTATTTTTGCTTGTGAAATCCCATGGGCAGAGGAGCCTCATGGGTTACAGTCCATGGAGTTGTAAAAAAGTAGGGCACAACTAAGTGACTAAACAACAACAATTTGATACTAAATATTTATATTAACTATAATGTTAATATTTCTAATATCTAAACATTATGAATATATAATATGTACTAAATACATAAATATTCAAACATTTTATAATAATATACCATATATACTTATAATAACTTTATATAGAAACACATTTTAGAATATAGCACACATGTACACACAAAGACAATTTCAAGAACGTTTGCTGCAGTATTATTTCTACTTTTAGAGAACTGATAAAAATTGATAACTGTTCTTGAAACAGTATTTAATATTTAAGAAGAACTAACTTAATTGCAATATATGCTAATAGGCATATTTCAAAAACATAATTTTGAGTGAAAGAGCAAATGGTACTGATTTTCCTATTTAGATAAAAATTTAAAGCACACTGAATTGTACCATTTATTTATGGACATTTACATGGGTGTTAAAGATATAAAATCATGTATCAAGTGGATGGATCACTGCTCTGTCATGGCAAAGGGGCTTGCATAACTCAATGAAGCTATGAGCCATGCTATGCAGGGCCACCCAAGATGAATGGGTCATATGGAGACTTCTTACAAAGTGTGATCCACTAGAGAAGGAAATGGCAGAGCATTCCAGTATACCTGCAGTGAGAATCCCATGGACTCAAAAAGGAAAAAAAAAAAGAAAAATAACACTGAAAGATGAGCTTCCCAGGTCAGAAAATGTCCAGGGTGCTACTGGGGAAGAGCAGAGGAGAACTACCAATAGCTCCAGAATGGGGAAAACCACTAGAGAAGTCAGATATGACTTAAATCAAACTCCCTATGAATATACAGTGGAGGTGATTAATAGATTCAAGGAATCAGATCTAGTAAACAGAGAGCCTGAAGAACTATGGACAGAGGTTCATAATATTGTACAAGAGTTAGCAAAGAAAAGCATCCTCCCAAAAAAGAAATGCAAGAAAGTCAATGGTTGTCTGAGGAGACTTTATAAATGACTGAGGAAAGAAGAGATGCAAAAAGCAAGGCAGAAAGGGAAAGGTACACCAAACTAAATGCACAGTTCTAGAGAATACTAAGGAGAGACAAGAAGACCTTCTTCAATGAACAGTGCAAAGAAATGAAGGTAAACAACAGAAGGGGAAAGACTAGAGACCTCTTCAGGAAAACTGGAAATATAAAACGAAAATTTCATCCAAAGATGAGCACAATGAAGAACACAAATGGTAAAGACCTAACAGAAGCTGAAGAGATCAAGAAGACATGGCAAGAATACACAGAATTAAAAAAAAAAAATCTTAATGATTTGAATAACCAGGAAGATGTGGTTACTCAGCCAGAGTCAGACATTCTGGAGTGTGAAGTCAAGTGGGCCTTAGGAAGCACTCCTGCCAATAATGCAAGTAGATGTGATGGAATTCCAGCATAACTATTTAAAATTGTAAATGATGATGCTGTCAAAAGTGTTGTACTCAATATGTCAGCAAATTTGGAAAACCCAGCAGGGACCACAGGAATAGAAAAGGTGAATCTTCACCCCAATTTCCAAGAAGGTCAGTATTAAAAGAATGTTCAAACTATCAGACAAATGCACTTATCTCCTATGCTAGTAAGGTTATGTTCAAAATCCTTTGGTTAGGCTTCAGCATTACATGAACCAAGAGCTTCCAGATCTTCAAACGGGGTTTAGAAAAGGAAGAGGAACCAGAGATAAAATTGCCAACATTCACTGGATCACAGAGAAAGCAAAAGAATTTCAGAAAAATATCTACCTCTGTTCACTGACTATATTAAAGTCTTTGTGTGGATCACGACAATCTGTGGAAAGCTCTTAAAAGAGATGGGAATACCAGACCATCTTACCTGTCTCCTGGGAAACCTGTACACAGGTCAAGAAGCAATAGTTACAACCTTATATGGAACAACTGACTGGTTCAAAATTGAGAAAGCATATATATGGAATCTAGTAGGATGGTGATAACACACGCAGTAAAGCGATGAAAAAACAGACATGGACAGTAGACATATGGACATTGTGGGGAATGAACAGTGGGTGGAGGCATAAAGGAAGTAGCATGAAAACCTATACTATCATATGTGAAAAAAACAGGTATTGTCATTGTGCTATGTGAAAAGGGGATCCTGCAGGGGCGCTGTGGGACAGACAGCCTGGAGGGGTGGCATGGGGGGGATATACATATAACTAATCTGGGATCATACATATCTGTAAACAACAAAACTCTGTAAAAGTAAAAAACAAAATAAAAATTTTTTTAAAAATTGAGAAATGAGCATGACAAGGCTGTTTATTTTCACCTTGGTTATTTAATGTATATGCCAAGCACATTATGTGAAATTCAGGGCTCGTTGAGTTATAGGCTTGAATCGAGACTGTTGAGAGAAATATCAATAACCTCAGATATGCAGATGATAACATCTTTATTGCATAAAGAGAGCCTCTTGATGAGGATGAAAGAGGAGAATAAAAATGCTGGCTTAAAACTCAATTTTTAGAAAGCAAGATCATGTCATCTGGTTCCATCACTTTACCGCAAATAGAAGGGAAAAAGGTGGAAGCAGTGACACAGCTCCTCTTCTTGGACTCTGAAAGCACTGCAGATGGTGACTGAAGCCATGATATTAGAACATGATTGCTTCTTGGCAGGAAAACTCTGACAAACCTACAGAGTGTATTAAAAAGCAAAGACATCTCTTTGCCGACAAAGGCCTATATAGTCAAGGCTATGGTCTTTAGGGTAGTCATGTATGGTTCTGAGAGTTGGATCATAAGGAAATCTAAGCACCAAAGAGTTGATGCCTTTGAACTGTGGTGCTGGAGAAGACTCTTGAGAGTCCCTTGGAGAGCAAGGAGATCAAACTAATAAATCTTAAAGGAAATCAACCCTGAATATTCATTGATTGGAAGGAATGATGCTGAAGCTGAAGCTTCAATACTCTGGCCACCATGATGCGAACAGCTGACTCACTGATAAAGACCTTGATGCTTGGAAAGACTGAAGGGAGAAGAAGAGAGTGACTGAGGATGAGATGAATAGATAGCATCGCTGATGCTATGGATACAAGGAAGCCTGGTGTGCTGCAGTCCATGAGGTCACAAAGAGTTGGACAAGACTTACGGACTAAACAACAAAATTGTACTATTTATTTAGGGATAAACATAGGATTCAAAGATATAAGAGCATGTTTGAATTCAATGTACACATTTAGGATAGCAGTTACCTTAAGAAAAAAAAGAAAAGGTTTTAGGTAAAGTATTGGCTTTCAACAGAATTTGAGGCATTTCTTTTCAAGCAATTACTTGAATCAAGTATGGAAAAACTTTTAACATGTGTTAAGCTGTAGGGATGAAGTCATGAGTATTTAGTATCATTCTGCTTTTGAAACAATTCATAATTAAAGTTTTTTAAAGTTTTAAGTTGTCTATTATGACCATTGGTTTTTGACAGTCTGGTTTTCAAACTTCAGTGTCATCAGGGCTGCCCATAGGACAGGCTAAAACATGGACTGCTGGAACCTAGGCTTTCTAATTAAGTGTGAGATGAGCTTGAGAACGAACATTTGCAACAAGTTCTTTGATGGCATACATTCTGCTGGTCTCAGGGCCATACTTTGAGAATTACTTCTGTTAGTTATAGCTGACATTATTAAGACACTTTGCAAGAGCAAGTGGAATATATGAATGGACTATATGAGTGAGATATATGAAAATATATGAGTACTGCTTTCTGAATTAATAAATACATTATTTTTTTACAGTACCACTGTCAAAAACAACTCACTTAAATGAGAGTAGAAAACCATGTGGTTATTGCCTTAAATACTATATATTTCACTATTAGAATCAGAATTCACTTGTGTGTTGAACAGTGTTGATACTAACAAATTATACCAGTTATTTAACCCTTGATATGAAATATCACCAAACAGAATTTTATGAATTTAATGTCATTATAACTTCAAAAAGCAATCTAAAATATAAGATAACAAATATGTATGTACATACATATTTATATATATATACACACCTTTACACTTATACATACAAACATATAATTATAAAAATATATTAATCTTCAAAATTAAAGAGGTATTTGACATTTAGGAAATTAATAGTAAATGGATGTTAGATAAGCAGTTTAAACAAGTACTTTACATTGAGATTCAAATTTCAGTATCAATTTCAATATCACATCATTTCCAATACTAAAAGTATTTTAGAACTGTCTGCATTTAACTTGATAACTTTCTGGGTTATTTGTGTCTTTTGAGAATTAAATATGAATTAGAATTACTCTATGGTTTTTCATCAAAATCCATTAAGGGAAATTAAGCCCAAAAAGATTCCCTTACATCTGACATTGTTTAATGTGCTTACAGTATTAAATCAGTAATCTACAACTAAAGACTCATTTGGTATAAAGAACTTACTTTGTCGATTTTTCTTGATAATATTTTCATACCTAAAGCTTTTCATAACGAAGCTGAAAAAAATTTGTACATCTACTGATTTCTTTTTAATTTGAAGAATTTTAATTGGGATTTTAAAGTAGTTTTTTAGTGCTATTTTAATTTAGTGAATACTTTTTTCCCTCTGAAAATTTAGGATAATAAGCTATTGTTACTTCCTGACTGTCCTTTCAATTTATGTCTTTTGAATGTGCCAGAGAGGCAGTAAACTACTAGCATGAATTTGTAACAATGCTACATTTGTCAAAGCATCAACATTTCCTGGAAGAACTCATTAAAAATATTAATTTCCATATCACACCAGTAATTTTTATCAATTCTAATTCCCTATGTCAAAGGAAGGACCCAGCAATGTGATTTTCATTCCAAAGTTGTATGGTTTACCCTTGGAACTGATCTTTTCCTACAAAGAAAACTTTTAGAATATGAGGAGCCTTTGGGAACATGCAAATGTTTCAAGGGGGCCCTGACTCACACCACAGGCTCACACTACACTTTTCCAACTGCTGAGGCCATGTGAAATCTTCACTTCTGCTGATTCTGGGACCCAACAATCTCCCAGCCACTGCAGAACAAGAACAATTTCTAAGAAGCAAGTCTGGCTTGAAAGTTTGTAACATCAAGGGTAACATTACCACCTGTCTTTTTAACACTAGTCTTGCTTCTCTATGTTGCATATATATGCTTCTCTTTTAGAAACCGGGTTAAATATGCCTTCTTCCTTTGCGTAAGGCAAAATACACCTGCATGAATTTTTGTGTTTCTCCTATTTCTCTTGACAGTTTCATTATTACCACTGGCTCTTGGGGTTTAGTAATGACATAGCTAATACTGTATTCCCCTTAAAAACTCTAGTGGCTTCACCAGTTTTGTCTTTTCAAAGCAAAAAGATGCAGAAATATGTAAGAAGATTATGATTACAAGATCCAACAAATTGATTCTTTACTGACTTCTCTCTTGAAAATTGCCAAAAGCAAGTCACAAGTATGAGCTGACCTGTGTAGGGGTTCCTAATACTCAGTGCACATACCCAGTCCTCAAACTATGCCATTATTTTAAAATGGTCTGGGTATGTGCTTTAGTCTGTGCTGGACAAAGACTCCTTAACAGTATAGGCTGTCATCAATATGAAGAACAAAGCAGTGGCAGCACCATCATGAAAACATTAGGTAATATTTACTGAGGGCTGACTAATGTTTAGTTTTATTTAGAAACAGAATGTCATTTTACAATGTCCTTTACAAACAGGATGCCCTCCAAATCCTTTGTCTTACAGGATAGGTACTATTCTGCTTTATGTAGGCTCAGTTACTTTTCTCAGTAGCTATTTAAAATGTTATTCTCATTTTACACACATGGAAAGGAAACTTCATATTAGTGGCATTTGAATCCCTTCTACTTCTGACCTTCTGACTTTACACAAGTAAAAATGCTGCAGATTACAACATAAATAAGTAGTAGAACTATACCTGTCCTGGCACTGAACTAGCTGCTGGCAATCTGAAGTCAGATATGTATTAGAAAACTATTTATAATGTGTTAGGAGAGAACTGTTGAGCAACAGTTTTACAGGTGTACCCCAGCACTACCCTTTTCTCTGCCTTGAAATAATCTGTTTCCCTTTAACCACAGTGCTGTCCTTTGATCTAGAGAAGGAGCCTGAGGGATAAGAGGCACAAGGGCAGAATTTAGCACCTTTAAGTGTCTGTGTTGGTATAAACATGCAAGAGAAAGATACACTATCAACCAAGAAAAACAGCCCCAGAGAAATATGTATTCTAAGGCACATTTGATCTATTTTGGATTCATTAATATGAACGTTTGTTCTGCCTCCACAGATTTGAGATATGACAAAGCCCAGAGCCCTTCATCTGCAAAGCCTCTCCTCATTCCAATTAGTTTGCCATTGTTCTCTGATGTCGCTGGTATTTCTAAATGAGTTTTAGTTGGATTAATTATCTTCATATTTTGAGAGCTTACTGTTGAATTCTGAGAGCCTTTGTCAAAAAGCTTAAAAATAAATAAACAAAGTTTCTTCGATTAGGAAATAGTATAAGGAAACAGCAAGATAAACTTTGTTCTTGAGCCTTTTCTGTTCTCTCTGTCTTTATATGTTATTCCCAAACTTCCATGGAAATGATTTCCTAATGTTTTTAGAATATATTATTTTTCTAATGCAGAACTATCAAACAATATTATTAGTCTTCTTCAAGTGGCATTTCTCACTCTATTTTCAAAATAAGTGACAGAAGTACATGCATCCATATTCTAATGCAGGATTTTAAAGTTTAGTGAACAGCATAAAAGTAAATAGTTATGATTCCTGTTAATAATGATATTTTCAGCATTTTTTCCATGTGCAGGGCCAGTTTCTTCATAGTGACTACTAACTCTCTCTGCTATCCATATTACCCATGAGCAGAGTACTAAGCCATATACAATATAGGAGTCACCTCTACCCATCTTCAGTTATGTTATTCATAAATTCTTAAGTCACTGTATTAAATTTAGTTTTACAGTTAAGGGAACATGAAAAAAAAAGAGGAAATGAGGTAATCAGTTTGCCTAGGAATATCGAAGGATAAATTTAGCAATGATTTTCAAGCACAGAGAGACTGTGATCTCCATTTCCCCTGAGGTTACAGGAGGAAATAGGAGCCTCAAACCACAGCCTAAAAGGATTAAGTTGGATATATATTCATAGCAGGCCAGAATGAAAAAGACTATCAGATCATCTGGCAAGTACTCTCTCTTTCAGAGAGGAAACTAAAGCCCACAGAGGGAGGCTCAGTGTGTAAAGTTATACTGAAGCAGCAGACTGTCAGTGAAGGAGGATAGGTTTGGGAATGGATTACCAATAGATAAAGGTCTTTCTCAGAGTGACAAGATTTTACAAACAAGCTAATGGAAAAATGATCATTTTCATTGTTGCACTAATCAGCACAGAACATTTCAAATTATTTTCACATGGTCTCAGTAGAGGAAAAGAGATGACATATTCTTTCATACTTTCTCTTTTTTTTCCTCTTTGGGTATGCATTTTTGTTTGAGTGATTCAATCGTTCAGCAAATACATTTTAAGCAGAGATGCCTCACTAATGGCAAGCATATAGTGGGCCTTCCCTAAGAAACACATAGCTCAGTACAGTGATTCCCCAAAAAGGTTATGTGGACAGGTGTATGATTTTTTATGAAAATGTTTTAAGCAACTGAGAAGACAGAGTTGAGAGTATTTTTAGAGCTAAATTCTTTAATATATATATATATATGTGTATTTCTGTATATATACACATATTTATATACGTAATCTTTTTCAACCTATTTGGTGTTAAAATATGCTTTACTTCATCCATGAAATGATCTTTAGGGGTGAATTTGCTGTTAGGATATTTTCACTGCTTGATTTATTAATGAAAAATGTTATTCCATGAAATTAAAACCTGGTATAGTGGAACTAACTGGTAATTTTTAACACTGACAAATGTGCCATGATAAAGGTACAGGCTTTGTGGACAAGCACAGAAACACTGTTATTAGTGCTACATTTTGCCACATCTAACAAGAAACAACACGGTATTACATGAGATAAGAAAAATATAGAGCTAGGAAGTATAAGGTTAAAAGGATGACTCCTATCTCTTTTTCATACTGTTCATGGGGTTCTCAAGGCAAGAATACTGAAGTGGTTTGCCATTCCCTTCTCCAGTGAATCACACTGAGAACTGGACATGGAACAATGAATTGGTTTGAAATTGGAAAAGCAGTATGACAAGGCTGTACATTGTCACCTTGCTTGTTTAACTTATATGCAGAGTACATCAGGTAAAATGTTGGGCTAGATGAATTACAAGCTGGAATCAAGATTGTTGAGAAATATCAACAACCTCTGATATGCAGATACCACCACCCCTATGGCAGAAAGTAAAGAGGAACTAAAGAGGTGAGTGAAAAGACTGGATTAAAACTCAACAATCGACAAATTAAGATCACAGCATAATGTCCCATCACTTCATGGCAAATAGATGGGGAAAGTGTGGAAACAGTGTAAGATTTCATTTTCTTGGGCTTCAAAATCAATGTGGACAGTGACTCCAGCCATGAAATTAAAACATGCTGGCTCCCTGGAAGAACAGCTATGTAAAACTAGATAGTGTTTTAAAAATCCGAGACATTACTTGGCTGAAAATCATCCACATAATCAAAGCTATGGCTTTCTTAGTAGTCATGTATGGATGTGAGAGCTGGACTATAAAGGAGGTTGAGAGTTGAAGCACTGACATTTTCAAATTGTGGTGCTGGAGAAGCCTCCTGAAGTGTCCCTTAGATAGCAAGAAGATCAAACTAGTCAATCCTAATGGAAAGCAACCCCAACTATTCATTGGAAGTACTGATGCTGAAGCTGAAGCTCCAATATTTTGGCCAACTGATGTGAAGGGACAATTCACTGGAAAAGACCCTGATGCTGGAAAAATTGAGGGCAAGATGAGAAGAAGGCGAAAGATGATGCTATGGTTGGATGGCATCACTGACTCAATGGACATGTGCTTGAGCAAACTCAGGGAGATGGTGATGGACAGAAAGGCCAGACATGCTGGAGTTAATGGGGTTGCAAAGAGTCAGACATCATCTAGCTACTAAACAACAACGACCCTATCTCTTTCCAGCTCACTGCTTTATCATCTTAAAATTGGCTTTGAAAGAACTGTTGGACTCTAACCATTTCATTCAGAGAAAAAAGAAAAAAGTTTTTAATATTTTTATCCTAAACTGATACAAGATACTTCTCTCAGAGGTCCAATTTAATGGACTGTTTATATCTCATTGATCAGAACTATGTAGACTGTTAGATACAAGAGTGTCTGGGGAATTGATCATTTCTACCTGGCTATACTTCTGCCACAAACTAGACCAGGGTTCTGTTAGGTTGGGCTAGATTGAAATTTAAACAAGCTGGAATCAAGATTGTTGAGAAATATCAACAACCTCTGATATGCAGATACCACCACCCTTATGGCAGAAAGTAAAGAGGAACTAAAGAGGTGAGTGAAAAGACTGGATTAAAACTCAACAATCGACAAATTAAGATCACAGCATAATGTCCCATCACTTCATGGCAAATAGATGGGGAAAGTGTGGAAACAGTGTAAGATTTCATTTTCTTGGGCTTCAAAATCAATGTGGACAGTGACTCCAGCCATGAAATTAAAACATGCTGGCTCCCTGGAAGAACAGCTATGTAAAACTAGATAGTGTTTTAAAAATCCGAGACATTACTTGGCTGAAAATCATCCACATAATCAAAGCTATGGCTTTCTTAGTAGTCATGTATGGATGTGAGAGCTGGACTATAAAGGAGGTTGAGAGTTGAAGCACTGACATTTTCAAATTGTGGTGCTGGAGAAGCCTCCTGAAGTGTCCCTTAGATAGCAAGAAGATCAAACTAGTCAATCCTAATGGAAAGCAACCCCAACTATTCATTGGAAGTACTGATGCTGAAGCTGAAGCTCCAATATTTTGGCCACCTGATGTGAAGGGACAATTCACTGGAAAAGACCCTGATGCTGGAAAAATTGAGGGCAAGATGAGAAGAAGGCGAAAGATGATGCTATGGTTGGATGGCATCACTGACTCAATGGACATGTGCTTGAGCAAACTCAGGGAGATGGTGATGGACAGAAAGGCCAGACATGCTGGAGTTAATGGGGTTGCAAAGAGTCAGACATCATCTAGCTACTAAACAACAACGACCCTATCTCTTTCCAGCTCACTGCTTTATCATCTTAAAATTGGCTTTGAAAGAACTGTTGGACTCTAACCATTTCATTCAGAGAAAAAAGAAAAAAGTTTTTAATATTTTTATCCTAAACTGATACAAGATACTTCTCTCAGAGGTCCAATTTAATGGACTGTTTATATCTCATTGATCAGAACTATGTAGACTGTTAGATACAAGAGTGTCTGGGGAATTGATCATTTTTACCTGGCTATACTTCTGCCACAAACTAGACCAGGGTTCTGTTAGGTTGAAGCAAAAAACAACTACAAGGATCTCAATTTTTAAGTTCAGTAGTTTGAATAGGGAAAAGAGAAAAAAGCATTGGGGAATGATGGAAGCTAGCAAAAAAAGCTTATACAGTATTATTTTGAAATATGGTTAAGTCACCCTTTGCTTTACAAATGATTTTCTTTTTTTTTTCTATTTTTGCAGGAAAATATCAGTTTTTTCTTTTTTCCAATTTAGGATAACTAGCAGGTATTCGATATCCTGTACATATATGAGGCTTAGAAATCTAGTTGTATATTTTGGAGTCAAATAAATGTTAGCTTTGTTAGAATTAATAGTTTCCCCTTTCTACTGATGCCTCTTAAAAACAAACAAATTGTTCACACAGCATCAGTTAATAGTAATTTGTCTGAGGATCATTCGATTCTTGCATATACTT
Source organism: Tragulus kanchil (assembly GCA_022376925.1). Taxonomy (NCBI): domain Eukaryota; kingdom Metazoa; phylum Chordata; class Mammalia; order Artiodactyla; family Tragulidae; genus Tragulus; species Tragulus kanchil. Next base: position 97,874,060 of record JAIOJX010000030.1, read on the forward strand.
AAGCAAAATTTGACCTTTGTAATTAAAGAGCAAAGTTTTAGTAAATCCTTTTCCTGGTTTTTTTGTTAATAATTAAATTTAGTGTTTTAGTTAAAAATGAGCTCTACATCTTTTGAATGGTATGTAGATACATATTATTTTATTATACAACTTATGTTCTTTTTAGAAGTAACATTTTAAACTTGAAATTTCATTGATTTCAGCCATTTTCTATTGCTGGAATGTCTGCTAAAAAATAGAAAACTTTTTTACTGTAGCAAAGCCATAATCCTTAGCAATATTTTCTGTCTTACAATTCATGCCCAGATTATATAAAAGGTTTCACAATGAAACATTTGTACAAGTAATAAAATATTTAATAATAATTTTATAGTAGAGTGATTCTCAACTTTGAAGAGTTAGATGTAAATAATTAAATTATCATTAACTATTCTCTATTTCTCAAATTTGAAGTACTGAGGCAGATTAAACTTCAAAATTTGATGAACAGTTTAAGTCTCATAAGTTTTAAAATTTTGTAGCTGAAATATAGAATCAGATTAATCCTCAAGTTTTCAATATGGTCCATAATTGTATCTATAACTAAAACTAGATAAAGAAAAATATTAATTGCTTTAATTTTCTAAGCCTCATAACTGACATCTGGAAGTGTTTAAACTCCATTTTTTGTTTTGAAAGTCAGTTTAACTTGATCACAGGTAACCTAAGCTCATTATAGAGGGGTCTCTATATTAAAGTAGTTTGACATAGATGTTTTTGCTCCATTATAGTAATAATTATACATACTTTACTTAATTCTGAAACCAAGTGCAATACCTGTGCAGAGAACCTTTTGTTTCCCATTTCTTGTAGGCAAGACTCCAGCCTTCATGACCTTCTCTGAGTCCCAAAGGAAATAGTCAAACAGTTGCTAGTCAAAGGGGGAACAAACAAGAAACCACCTTAGGCAATATTAAAGGGACTAGAGAAACTCCTGAGGATTAGTAGAGGAGATTAAGGGAGTGCAATCCCAGCACACACCTTAGTCTTGTCAGAGATATCCTTGAAGCATAAAACTCTCATCAGTACCTCTGGGGTTGGGACATAGGTTTTTTTGGCAGGAGACCACCATTTCCTACATTGTCTGGCAAAGCAATAAACTCCAATGCTGTAAAGAAAAATATCGTATATGAACCTAGAATATTATGTCTAGGAATCAAGGTAAATTGGATGTGATACAACAGAAGATGGAAAGAATAAACATCGACATTTTAGAAACAGTGAACTAAAATGTATGGGAATGGACAAACTTAACTCAGATGATTATCTACTATTATGGGCAAGAATTCATTAGAAGAAATGGGGTAGCTCTCATAGTCAACTGGGATAGCCCTCATAGTCAACAAAAGAGTCTGAAAGGCAATACTTGGTTCCAATCTCAAAAAATGACAGAATGATTTGTTTGCTTCCTAGGCAAACAATTCAACATCACAGTGATCTAACTCTGTGTGCTAACCAATGATGCTGAAGAAGCTGAAGTTTAATGGTCCTATGAAGACTACAAGACCTTCTAGAATAAACACCAAAAAAAAAAAAAAATGTCTTTGTCATCATAGGGGACTGGAATGCAGAAGTAGGAAGTCAAGAGACACCAAGAGTAACAGGCAAGTTTGGCCCTGGAGTACAAAATGAAACAGGGCAAAGGCTGACATACTTTTGCCAAGAGAACACAGTGGTCATAGAAAAACACCCTCTTCAACAACAGAAGAGATGACTCTACCATAGACATCACCAGATGGTCAATACCCAATCTGATTATATTCTTTGCAGCCAGAGAAGGAGAAGCTCTATACAATCAGCAAAAAATATGACCAGGAGCTGACTGTGAGTCAAATCACAAACTTCTAATTGCAAAATTCAGACTTAAATTAAAGAAAGTAGAGGAAACCATTAGGCTATTCAGGTATGATGCAAATCAAGACCTTTATGACTATACAGTGAAAGTGACAAATAGATTCAAGGGATTAGATGTGACAGAGTGCCTGAAGAACTGTCGACAGAAGTCTGAAACACTGTACAGGAGGCAGTGACCAAAATCATCCCAAAGAAATGCAAGAAGACAAAATGACTGTCTGAAGAAGCCTTACAAATAGCTGAGAAAAGAAGAGAAATTAAAGGAAAATGAGAAAGGGAAAGATGTACCCAAATGAATTCAGAGTTCCAAAGAACAGCATGGAGAGACAAGAAGACCTTGTTCAACGAACAGTGCAAAGAAATAGAGGAAAACAATAGAATAGGAAAGACCAGCGACCTCTTCAAGAAACCTGGAGATATCAAGGAAATATTTCATTCAATAATGGGCGTAATAAAGGGCAGAAATAGCAAGGATCTAACAGAAGCAAAAGAGGTAGCAAGAACACACAGAAGAACTGTGCAAAAAAGATCTTAATGACCCAATCAACCATGATGGTGTGATCACTCACCTGGAGTCTGGAATGTAAAGTCAGGTGGGCCTTAGGAAGTATTACTATGAACAAAGCTAGTGGAGGTGACTGAATTCCAGATGAGTTATTTTAACTCCTAAAAAATGATGCTGTTAAAGTGCTGCACTCAGTAGTCTAGCAAATTTGGAAAACACAGCAATGGCTACAGGACTGGAAAAGTTCAATTTTCTATGATCACTTTGCTGACAAATATCTATGTAGTCAAAGTTATGGTTTTTCCAGAAATCAAGTACAGATGTGAAAGTTGGACCATAAACAAGGCTGAGCACTGAAGAATTGATGTTTTTGAACTATGGTGCCAGATGAGACTCCTGAAAGTCACTTGGACATAAGAAGATCAAATCAGTCAGTCCTAATGGAAATCAACCCTGAATATTCATTGGAAGGACTGATGCTGAAGCTGAAGCACCAATACTCTGGCCACCTGATGCAAAAAAGTTGACTCAGTGGCAAAGACCCTGACAGTGGGAAAGACTGAGAGCAGGAGGAGAAGCAGGTAATGGAGGATGAGATGGTTGGATGGCATCACTGATTCAATGGAGATGAGTCTGAACAAACTCTGGGAGATAGTAAAGGACAGGGAAGCCTGTGCTGTCTGTGGGATTCCAAAGAGGGAGGGGTCAAGGGTATACCTATGACTGATTTGGACTTATGTATAGCTGTAAACAACAAAAGTCTGTAAGAGTAAAATAAAAATAACTTTATATATACATATATATAAAAGCAAAGAGTCAGACGTGACTGAAGAACTAAACAACAGCAGCAACAACTTCACCCAAATCTCCTTCTTTGAGATATAACCTGGCAACAGTGCAGTGAACCAGAGTTTTGGGGATCAATTTCAAGAAAAATGGTTCATTCTTATGCAATTTCAAGTAAGCATGAACAGGTAGACCTAAGAGATGTTACAGGTTTGTTTCCAGACCACTGTAGCAAAGTTCGTCACACATGAACTTTTACACTTCTTAGTGCTTATAAATTATGATTCCATAAGCTAGAAAGCCCAAAGATAAACCCAAACATCTGTTGGCACCTTATTTTTGACAAAGCAGGCAAGAATATGCAATTGGTAAAAGGTAGTCTCTTCAATAAATTGTGCTGGAAGAACTGGACAACTATGTGTAAAAGAATGAAATTAGAACACTTCCTAACACCATACACAAAGACAAACACAAAATGAATTAAAGACCTAAATATAAGGTTAGAAACTATAAAACTCTTAGGAGAAAATATTGACAGAATACTGCATTACATAAAATCATAGCAAGATTCTTTATGATCCACCTCTTAGAACAATGGAAATAAAAACATAAATAAGTGGGACTTAAGTAAGCTTAAAAACTTTTGCAAAGCAAAAGAAACTATAAACAAGGTGAAAAGACAACCCTCAGAATGGGAAAAATAATAACAAATTAAACAAACAGCAAAGGATTAATTTCCAAAATATACAAGTAGCTCATACAACTCAATATTAGAAAAACAAATAGCCCAATCAAAAAGAGGGTAAAGGACCTAAATAGACACTTCTCCAAAGAAGGCATATGGATAGTTAATAAGCACATGAAGAGATGCTCAACATTATTCATTATTAGCAATGATCCACATCATTCATTATTAGAGAAATGCATACCAAAGCTACAATGAGATATCACCTGATCAGAATGGCCATCATCAAAAAATCCATAAACAACAATTGTTGAACAAGGTGTGGAGAAAAGGGAACCCTCTTGTGCTGCTGGTGGGAATGTAAATCAATATAGCTACTATGGAAATTACTTTAAAAACCTGGAATAAAACCACTATACAACCCAGCAATACTACATCTAGGCATATACACTGAAGAAACAAAGACTGGAAAAGACACATGCACTCCAATGTTAATTGCACACTATTTATAACAGCTAGGATATGGAAGCAACCCAGATGTCCATCGACAGATGAATGAAGAAAGAAGCTGTGGTACATATACACAGTGCAATACTACTCAGCTATAAAAAGGAACACATTTGAGTCAGTTCTAATGAGGTGGATGAACCCTGAGTATATTATACAGAGTGAAGTATGCCAGAAAAATAAATATTGTAAAGTAATACATACATATGGAATCTAGAAAGATAGTACTGATGAACCTATTCACAGGACAGCAAGGCAGATGCAGACATAGAGAACAGACATACGGACAAGGATGGGGGATAAGAAGGGGAGGGAGATAAATAGAGAGAGTAGCACAGAAGCATATGCACTAACATATGTAAATAGACAGTCAATGGGAATGTGCTGTATGACTCAGGGAACTCAAACTGGGGCTCTATAATAATCTAGAGGGGTGGGGAAGGCCAGTGTGGGGAGGGGGGAGGATTCGAGAGAGAGGACATATGTGCACCTATGATTAATTCATGTTGATGTATGAAAAAAAAAATCAAACCAATATTATAAAGCAATCATCAATTTAAAATATATATATATATATAAAATAAACTACAGTTTCATTAAACTGTAGTCTAGTAAGTATGCCATAGCATTATGTCTAAAGAAAAGCATATATCTTTTTTTTTTAAATTTATTTATTTATTTATTTTTGTACATATATGTTCCCAGATCATTCATATGCATATCCCTTGACCCTCCCCCCACCCAGTTCCCTCCCTCCCATCCCTCCAGACCATCGCTCCAAGTGGTTGTAGGTACTCCTATTCCCCTAGCACAATGACAATAGCTATCAAGAAAAGCATATATCTTAAAGTTAAAAGTATTATCTATCATTTGAGACTTTAACAAGTTCTAATCTTTTTGCTATAATAATGTCAAAGATCACACATCACAGGTGACCATAACAAATGTAATAATAATGAAAGAATTTGAGGGCTTCTCTTGTGGCTCAGTGGTCAAGAATCTGCCTGCCAATGCAGGGTATATGGGTTTGATCCTTAGTCTGGAAGATACCACACATCCCAGAGCAACTAAACCTGTGTGCCACAATCCCTGAGCCCATGCTCTAGAGCCCAGAACTGCAACTACTGAGTCCACGTGCCACAACTACTTAAGCCCGTGTGCTCTAGGGTCTGTGCTCCACAGTAAGAGAAGCCACCACATTGAGAAGCCCATGTAGTGCACTGAAGACTGGCCTCTGCTTGCTGCAACTAGAAAAAAGTCCACATAGCAATGAAGATCCAACAGAGCCAAAAATTAAAAAAGACACATTTTCAGAGTTTGAAATATGATGAGAATTATCAAAATGTGATGTAGTAACACAAAATGGTGAAATGCAGTTGGGAAAAAAAAATGGTGCCAATAGATGTGCTCCACACAGGATTGCTCCAAACCTTCAATTTGTAAAAAACTAAGTATTTGGGAAGTGCAATGAAGCAAAGTGCGTTAAAAGGAAGAAAGGCAGGATGGTGTGTTGTGTGTGTGTGTGTGTGTGTGTGTGTGTGTGTGTGTGTGTGTGTGTGTGTGTGTGACAGAGAGGGAGTTCCCCCACTTACTTTTTGATAGCCATATCCCAGTATAGTAACATGACAATACTGTGTGGTAAGCTTACAAAGTTCAACTTTGATCTTGTTTTAGTGAGTCATCCAAAGTACTCAAGAGGGAAGAATGAGTCATTCATTTATAATAAACTCAGTTTTTCTGTTTCTAGAAAACGGCACACCTTGCCTTTCCTGCTTAGAAAATTACTGGGGTTTGTAATTCAGATCTGTGTTTGGGTTTCCTAGTCAACCTAAAAGTTTGTAAGTTAATGTCACATGGAAAACCCATCTTATGGTAAAGATAAAGAAGGCACATTAATCATGAATGAATAAAATGATTTTCTTATTAGGGAAAGTGGGGAAGATGGAATCCTTGAAAGTGTAAGGTTTATGATAAGTTTTTCTATATATTTTCCTATATATATATCATTTTCTTTAAGAATGATCTTTTCACAATTGCAGATCTGGTAAAGATTTTACTTTGAAAATGTGGGCTTTTTGAACAGCTTACAACAAATGAAAGACAATTTTGACTAGGCAATATATTCAGTGTTCAAAAACCATTTACTGTAAAAAAGATGAACAGTGAAACATCTTCCATTCATCTCTCTCCTCCATCCAGACATTATCTACCCAACTGCTTTCATTAACTTCTGTATAATTCATAAGTCTATTTTTAAAGCATAAATATACATATATATTACTTGTTCATTTTTTTAACAAAAAGTTTAGTGTATATATTACTTAAATACTATTTTTCCTCCTTAATACACTGGAGATTTTTTTTTTATCATCAGTCTATTCATGGATTTTTTTTAAATTGGGGCATAACTGAAATATATCACTAAATTAGCTTCAGGTGTATAGCATAATGCTTCAATATCTATATTGAAAAGTGATAACCATAATTTTATGATGATAAAGAATCTGCCTGCCAATACAGGAGACATAGGTTTAATTCCTGAGTCAGGAAGATCCCCTGCAATAGGAAATGGAAACCAACTCCAGCACTCTTGCCTAGAAAATCCCATGAAATATCTTTTTCCAACCTCTCACTTTCAGTCTATGAGTGTCTCTAGGTCTGAACTGAGTTTCCTGGAGGCAGCATATGTATGGGTCGTGTTTTTGAATCCATTTAGCCAGTCTGTATCTTTTGGTTGGGGCATTTAGTCCATTTACATTCAAAGTAATTATTGATACAAATGATCCTATTGTCATCTTCTTAGATGTTATGATGGGTTTGTTTTGTGGATGTTCTCCTTCTTTTATACTTGTTGTCTATATAAGTCCCTTTAACACTTGTTGTAAGGCTGGTTTGGTGTGACTAAATTCTTTTAATTTTTGCTTATCTGTAAAGCTTTTGATTTCTCCATCAATTTTGAAGGAGATCCTTGCAGGGTAGAGAATCCTTGGTTGCACATTATTCTCTTTTAGCCATTCCCTTCTGGCCTGCAGAGTTTCTGTTGAAAGATCAGCTGTTAAACATATGGGCTTTCCCTTGGGTTCATCCCACGCATGCAAGGATTCTTCAATATTCGCAAATCAAACAAAGTGATACACCATATCAACAAATTGAGAGACAAAAATCACATGGTCATCTCAATATATGCAGAAAAAGCCTTCGACAAAGTACAACATCCATTTATGATAAAAACTCTTCAGAAAATGGGCATAGATGGAACCTATCTCAACACAGTGAAAGCCATCTATGAGAAGCCCAAAGTGAACATTATCCTCAATGGTGAAAAACTGAAAGCATTTCCTCTAAGACCAGGAACAAGACAAGGGGGTCCACTTTTACCACTCTTATTCAACATAGTCCTGAAAGTTCTAGCAACAGCAATAAGACAAGAGAAAGAAATAAAAGGAATCCAGACTGGAAAGGAAGAAGTCAAACTCTCTCTATTTGCAGATGACATGATATTATACATAGAAAATCCCAAAGACACTATTACAAAACTACTAGAGTTAATCAGCGAATTCAGCAAAGTCGCAGGATACAAAGTCAATATACAGAAATCACTAGCATTCCTATACACAAACAATGAAAAATCAGAAAACAAAATCAAAGAGGCAATCCCCTTCACCATTGCAACCAAAAGAACCAAGTATCTAGGAATAAACCTACTCAAAGAAACAAAAGAACTGTACACAGAAAATTACAAGACACTCATGAGAGACATTAAAGAAGACTTAAACAGATGGAAAGATATTCCATGTTCCTGGATCAGAAGAATCAATATTGTGAAAATGACCATACTACCAAATGTCATCTATAGATTCAATGCGATCCCTATCAAACTTCCAATGACATTCTTCACAGAACTAGACCAATATATGTTTTCATCTTCTTAGATGTTATGATGGGTTTGTTTTGTGGATGTTCTCCTTCTTTTATACTTGTTGTCTAAAAGCCCTTTAACACTTGTTGTAAGGCTGGTTTGGTGTGACTAAATTCTTTTAATTTTTGCTTATCTGTAAAGCTTTTGATTTCTCCATCAATTTTGAAGGAGATCCTTGCAGGGTAGAGAATCCTTGGTTGCACATTATTCTCTTTTAGCCATTCCCTTCTGGCCTGCAGAGTTTCTGTTGAAAGATCAGCTGTTAAACATATGGGCTTTCCCTTGGGTTCATCCCACGCATGCAAGGATTCTTCAATATTCGCAAATCAAACAAAGTGATACACCATATCAACAAATTGAGAGACAAAAATCACATGGTCATCTCAATATATGCAGAAAAAGCCTTCGACAAAGTACAACATCCATTTATGATAAAAACTCTTCAGAAAATGGGCATAGATGGAACCTATCTCAACACAGTGAAAGCCATCTATGAGAAGCCCAAGGTGAACATTATCCTCAATGGTGAAAAACTGAAAGCATTTCCTCTAAGACCAGGAACAAGACAAGGGGGTCCACTTTTACCACTCTTATTCAACATAGTCCTGAAAGTTCTAGCAACAGCAATAAGACAAGAGAAAGAAATAAAAGGAATCCAGACTGGAAAGGAAGAAGTCAAACTCTCTCTATTTGCAGATGACATGATATTATACATAGAAAATCCCAAAGACACTATTACAAAACTACTAGAGTTAATCAGCGAATTCAGCAAAGTCGCAGGATACAAAGTCAATATACAGAAATCACTAGCATTCCTATACACAAACAATGAAAAATCAGAAAACAAAATCAAAGAGGCAATCCCCTTCACCATTGCAACCAAAAGAACCAAGTATCTAGGAATAAACCTACTCAAAGAAACAAAAGAACTGTACACAGAAAATTACAAGACACTCATGAGAGACATTAAAGAAGACTTAAACAGATGGAAAGATATTCCATGTTCCTGGATCAGAAGAATCAATATTGTGAAAATGACCATACTACCAAATGTCATCTATAGATTCAATGCGATCCCTATCAAACTTCCAATGACATTCTTCACAGAACTAGACCAAGAATAACACAGTTCATATGGAAACACCAAAGGCCTCGAATAGCCAAAGCAATCCTGAGGAAGAAGAATGGAGCTGGAGGGATCAGCCTCCCTAACTTCAGACTCTACTACAAAGCAACAGTTATCAAGACAGTATGGTACTGGCACAAAAACAGAAATATCGACCAATGGAACAAGATTGAGAACCCAGAGATAAACCCACGCACCTATGGGTACCTTATTTTTGACAAAGGAGGCGATACTATCAAATGGGACAAAGACAGCCTCTTCAACAAATGGTGCTGGGAACATTGGACAGCTACATGCAAAAAAATGAAGTTGGAACATACCCTGACACCATGCACAAAGATCAACTCAAAATGGATTAAAAACCTAAATGTAAGACCAGAAACCATCAAACTCTTAGAGGAGAATATAGGCAAAACCTTCAAGGACATAAATCAAAGCAAGATCTTCTCTGATCCTCCTACTAGAATAGCGGAACTAAAAAGACAAATGAACATGTGGGACCTCATGAAATTTAAAAGCTTTTGTACAGCAAAAGAAGTCACAAAAAACTGAACAGACAGCCCACAGAATGGGAGAAAACCATAGCAAATGAAACAACAGACAAAGAATTCATCTCCAAAATCTACAAGCACCTCAGACAATCAAAACATGGGAAAAGGACTTAAACAGACACCTCTCCAAAGAGGACATACAGATGGCCCAAAAGCACATGAAACGATGCTCAACCTCACTAATAATTAGAGAAATGCATATCAAAACTACAATAGAAAAGAAATGCATCATCACAAATAAAAATCAGAAAACAAAATCAAAGAGGCAATCCCCTTCACCATTGCAACCAAAAGAACCAAGTATCTAGGAATAAACCTACTCAAAGAAACAAAAGAACTGTACACAGAAAATTACAAGACACTCATGAGAGACATTAAAGAAGACTTAAACAGATGGAAAGATATTCCATGTTCCTGGATCAGAAGAATCAATATTGTGAAAATGACCATACTACCAAATGTCATCTATAGATTCAATGCGATCCCTATCAAACTTCCAATGACATTCTTCACAGAACTAGACCAAGAATAACACAGTTCATATGGAAACACCAAAGGCCTCGAATAGCCAAAGCAATCCTGAGGAAGAAGAATGGAGCTGGAGGGATCAGCCTCCCTAACTTCAGACTCTACTACAAAGCAACAGTTATCAAGACAGTATGGTACTGGCACAAAAACAGAAATATCGACCAATGGAACAAGATTGAGAACCCAGAGATAAACCCACGCACCTATGGGTACCTTATTTTTGACAAAGGAGGCGATACTATCAAATGGGACAAAGACAGCCTCTTCAACAAATGGTGCTGGGAACATTGGACAGCTACATGCAAAAAAATGAAGTTGGAACATACCCTGACACCATGCACAAAGATCAACTCAAAATGGATTAAAAACCTAAATGTAAGACCAGAAACCATCAAACTCTTAGAGGAGAATATAGGCAAAACCTTCAAGGACATAAATCAAAGCAAGATCTTCTCTGATCCTCCTACTAAAATAGCGGAACTAAAAAGACAAATGAACATGTGGGACCTCATGAAATTTAAAAGCTTTTGTACAGCAAAAGAAGTCACAAAAAACTGAACAGACAGCCCACAGAATGGGAGAAAACCATAGCAAATGAAACAACAGACAAAGAATTCATCTCCAAAATCTACAAGCACCTCAGACAATCAAAACATGGGAAAAGGACTTAAACAGACACCTCTCCAAAGAGGACATACAGATGGCCCAAAAGCACATGAAACGATGCTCAACCTCACTAATAATTAGAGAAATGCATATCAAAACTACAATGAGATATCACCTCACACCTGTCAGAATGGCCATCATCCACAAATCAACAGACAATAAATGCTGGAGAGGGTGCGGAGAAAAGGGAACACTCCTGCATTACTGGTGGGAATGTAGATTGATACAGCCTCTATGGAAGACAGCCTGGAGATTTCTTAAAAAACTAAAAAGAGAAGCACCCTACAACCCAGCAATCCCACTCTTAGGCTTATACCCTGATGAAATCAAATCTGAAAGAAGCACCTGTACCCCAATGTTCATTGCAGCTCTCTATACAATAGCTAGAACATGGAAGCGACCTAGATATCCATCGACGAATGAATGGATACAGAAGCTCTGGTACATATATACAATGGAATACTACACAGCTGTAAAGGGAAATGCAGAAGAATCAGCCCTAATGAGGTGGCTGGATCTAGAACGTATCATCAAAAGTGAAGTCAGTCAGAAAGAGAAGGACAAATACAGTATATTAACACATATATATGGAATCTAGTAGGATGGTGATGATGGCACATGCAGTGAAGCGACGGAAAGACAGACATGGACAGTGGACATATGGACATTGTGGGGAAGGAACAGAGGGTGGGAGACGTAAAGGAAGTAGCATGAAGGCCTGTACTATCATAAGTGAAGAAAATAGCTCTAGCCATTGCTCTGTGAGAAAAGGGGATCCTTCAGGGGTGCTGTGTGATGGTTGGGAGGGGTGGGAAGTGGGGGATATACATATGACTTATCTGGGAACATACAGATCTGCAAACAACAAAACTCTGTAAAAATTAAAAGCAAAATAAAGGTTTAAAAAAAAAAGGAAGAAAACCCCATGAACAGAGGAGCCTGGCAGGCTACAGTCCATGAGGTCACAAAGAGATGGACACAACTGAACACACATAAACACACCGCATACAGAATTTTTTTTCTTGTGATGGTAACTTTTTTCGGGGGGGGGGTACATTTATTGGTTTATTTATTGATTTTCATCCATCTTCATTCTTTGACCCTGTGTGGGTCTCCCACTTCAGTGGTCTCTCGCATTAGAGAGCACCGGCTGTGGGCGCATGCGCTACGGAGCACCGGCTCGCAATTGGAAACACCGGTCCAGCCGCTCCGCAGCATGCGGGAACCTCCCAGGTCAGAGATTGAACTGGTGCCTCTTGCACTCACTGCAAGACGGCTATCTACCCACTGGGCCCCTCGGGAAGCCCGTGATGAAAACTTTTAAGATATATACTCTTTTAGAAAGTTTCAACCACAATATAGTATTACCAACTATGGTCATCATGCCATACTTTACTTGTGGATCTTAATGCAAAGTCATTTAATACATAAAGTACCACTGTGCTTAGAGAGAAATTGGGATAAATTCTGGGCCATACATAGATGTGATGCTTAACTTACAATTCCTAGGGGAACAAAACTGTTTTTTATCTTTAAATTTAACAAAGTGCAATACACACATAGATTATTTTCTCTACTCTGTAGTACTATCATATTTAGCCATAAATCAATATCAATATTAAATAATAATAAAATTATATTTTAAAGTGAATTAATTGCATCATAAACTTAATTTAGAATAGTTAATATTCTCTATTACTTTAAGGTGATTATCATATAAAGTAAGATAATGGGATGGGTTTGCATGGATACATCACAAAGAATAGGAATCTCTGAACAACTAAAACTAAAAATAAAGGGGATCAAATTCTTCCTAATAAAAGTCATTAAAGGATAATTATTATTTAAATCATTATTTTGTACTAATGCTTAATATATATTTTACTTTTACCATGTATATTTTTATAATCTTTATTGAAAAGAAGCAGAATATACCAAAGTAATTATGTATTTATTCTTAAAGAGTATACCACCATAGTTTTTCTCTTTAACCTTAATTAAATCTATTATTTTAAAAACTGCTTTTTAAGCCATTATAAAAGAGTACATTTATCATTAAGTATATAAAGATAAATTTCAGAATATCAAAAGAAGCTAAAAGTAAAAAGTGTACCTCAAATTTTTCAAATTAAAAAACAGAAGCCATTAGTAAAAGCTATTTAGTAAAAATCAAATTAGGATTTAAAATAACTTTTTTTCCCCCACTCCATTTTTAAATATAAAAAAGAAATTTTTGAATAATAGATAAAAGGTTAAGATTATTTGCTCTAAATGATCACATAGTTTCTTAGATGCTCCCTTTTATTACATCTCCATTCCCTCACACATACACATATACACAGTGGTTATAAGGATAGAGTGCTAAAAATTCATCAGTCTCAAAAGTTAAGCATGAAATGTGTCATTTGATTCACAATGTCACTCACAAGTATACAGCCAAATATTTATACAGATATTGACTTGTACAGAACATTATCACAGAAATGCAAGTAAAAAAGGAGAGTGGGAGAGGGGAATGAGGGGGAGAAAAGTCATAAATATAAATAATCAAGTACCCAATTCCCCCATTTTTGTATGCTTTCTTCTCACATTGCAGTGTCAGATTTTCCAGCAGCCATTTCTAACCATAGCACTGAAACCAAGTTCTCTCATGTATAATTATGTTCTATCTTCTTTAAATAAATGCCTCTTGTGTTGTGGGACTTGACCTGGTCTGTAAAGTTAGACTTTCATTACAGAGCAAGTCTATTTTCCAAAACCATCCAGAAGGCTGGCCAAACCACGGAGGCTTCACAGCTTTTTTGAAGAAAACAAAACAAACCCAAACCTGACAAATATGAACAACCCAATATAGCCTGCAGTCCTAAAGCAAGTACTGTGTTGAATTACAGGACTTATTTTCAGGGAAGGAAACCCTAAAAATTATCACTTAATATTGAATATAAAAGTGCAGTGAAGACTATTTAACAAAAAGTCTGTACTCGTGTCAAATTTCTACAAAATAAATTTTTTTGTATAACACTTCCTTTTAGTATAGTAGGCAAAAGGTATATATAATTCATTACGTTTAATTGTTTTTGCTCTTTGCTATACATAAAGAGTAAATTAGAATCACCTATTATGTGCCACTGTGTTCTTTATGTTTGTGTGTGTGTGTGCGTGTGTGTCAATTTTTACTTACTTATACACAACCTTTTTTTGCTAAGAGCAGAGGTGAACCAGCACCGCAGCTCACTGACCACGGTTGTTAGCAATCAGTGCAAGGCTGCTCTGGTTTCATTTTATCTCATTTCATTTTTCTTTCTGACCTCCACTCTTATTCTACTTAGGCATTTTCTTTGATATGTTTACTCTATGTCTCTAAAACTAATAAAATATTAGAAAATAATTTTAATACTTCTGGTTCTTTAAAATTTACATAAATATTTATGTACTTTATTCATTCAACACTTTCTGAGGTATTTTTAAGCTGTTCGTTGTCCAGTGTTCAGTTTTTTACTTTTACTACAGTGTTGTATTCCATTGGGTACATCAATCAATTTACTTTTCAATTTCCCCAGTGGTTTCCTCTAAGTAACGCCAACTGCCACAACCACAAGCAATGCCATGATAAGCTTACTGAACAAGCACGCATGTGACACCATCTGAGAATTTTACTATCATTTTGATAACAGCACATTAGCTTTTAATTTGCTCACCATATATATTTCAGAACTGCAATGGACCAGTAACTTCTATGTCAATATCATTCACCCACCTTTGTGAAAAAGAGCTTTTAGTGTGACTATCTGCTGTACCTGAGCATATTGGCAGTGTGGGAGGCAGATAATATTTTTGTTTCCCAACTGAGAAGAGACACATGTGGGATGGATGTAGAGACTGCCTCACATCACCCAGAAATCCTAGACTTTGAGCTTGATGCCCATGAGTAGATGCAAATTTGGACTGAACTGTGTTGAATTACAGGACTTATTTTCAGGGAAGGAAACCCTAAAAATTATCACTTAATATTGAATATAAAAGTGCAGTGAAGACTATTTAACAAAAAGTCTGTACTCGTGTCAAATTTCTACAAAATAAATTTTTTTGTATAACACTTCCTTTTAGTATAGTAGGCAAAAGGCATATATAATTCATTATGTTTAATTGTTTTTGCTCTTTGCTATACATAAAGAGTAAATTAGAATCACCTATTATGTGCCACTGTGTTCTTTATGTTTGTGTGTGTGTGTGCGTGTGTGTCAATTTTTACTTACTTATACACAACCTTTTTTTGCTAAGAGCAGATGTGAACCAGCACCGCAGCTCACTGACCACGGTTGTTAGCAATCAGTGCAAGGCTGCTCTGGTTTCATTTTATCTCATTTCATTTTTCTTTCTGACCTCCACTCTTATTCTACTTAGGCATTTTCTTTGATATGTTTACTCTATGTCTCTAAAACTAATAAAATATTAGAAAATAATTTTAATACTTCTGGTTCTTTAAAATTTACATAAATATTTATGTACTTTATTCATTCAACACTTTCTGAGGTATTTTTAAGCTGTTCGTTGTCCAGTGTTCAGTTTTTTACTTTTACTACAGTGTTGTATTCCATTGGGTACATCAATCAATTTACTTTTCAATTTCGCCAGTGGTTTCCTCTAAGTAACGCCAACTGCCACAACCACAAGCAATGCCATGATAAGCTTACTGAACAAGCACGCATGTGACACCATCTGAGAATTTTACTATCATTTTGATAACAGCACATTAGCTTTTAATTTGCTCACCATATATATTTCAGAACTGCAATGGACCAGTAACTTCTATGTCAATATCATTCACCCACCTTTGTGAAAAAGAGCTTTTAGTGTGACTATCTGCTGTACCTGAGTATATTGGCAGTGTGGGAGGCAGATAATATTTTTGTTTCCCAACTGAGAAGAGACACATGTGGGATGGATGTAGAGACTGCCTCACATCACCCAGAAATCCTAGACTTTGAGCTTGATGCCCATGAGTAGATGCAAATTTGGACTGAGTGTAGTTTGCCCATTGGAAAAGTGGGCCAAATGACCAGAAGGGCAAACTGTGGTTACCATAATATTGTTTATGAAGTATTTCTGGCTCTCTGCCTTTGGGGCAAATAATAGAGTGAGACAATGTGACAGAGTGACCTTGGCCCAACCACTGAATCTCTCCAAGACCCTCTTTTCACCCGTCACATCAACCAGCCATATTGCAGATGGTATGTTTTGGTCAGTCTGTATCCAGATATGAGAAAATATCTAGAAAACTCTCCACAAAATCCATAATGAACACATAATATAAGGATAAATCAATGTTGGTATGAGATTTTAAAAGTATTTGTACCAGAGTATTACCTAACACGAAACTGATAAAACCATATATACCTAATTAAGATTACAGAATCTTTGGATATCACCCACAATTTTGCTAAAGACTAACAAATGTATTTTATAAATCCTTGCTAACACCTGGTATTAACCTTTTTCTAATTTTTGCCATTCTTTCATGTATAGGGTATAATGATTTTCTGCATCTTTTGTTAGGTCGATTTCTAAATACTTAAAAGTTTCTCAATGCCACTATGAATTTTGCTGTTTTATAATCTCACGTTATGTTGTTGGTAATCTAGAGGAAAGTTATTAACTTCTGTAAGTTGGTCTGAGACTGGTTGTCATTTCTGGATACTTATTATTTACGAGGGGGTGTGTTTGTGTAGGTGACAATGTGAAATAATGGCAGTATCATCTCTCTCTTTCAACTCATAAATCCGTCATTTTCTTATCTCGTAATATTAATGAGAAATTCCAACATCAGACCAAATATTAGCATAGGTATTTAGTTCCTGAATTGAATAAGAATGATACCAATTTTTTTTCATAAAATGGAAGTTTTTTTCATTGTCACAAAAGACAGTGGGTTGGAGGTACGAAAAAAAGAGAAAGTTCATGAGATCTAGGGAATATGAAGGGTCATCATCATCATGCTCAGTCAAGTTCGACTCTTTGCAACTCCATGAATTGTAGCTAATTAGGCTCCTCTGTCCATGGAATTTTCGAGTCTTTATCTGAGAGCAGGGCCATAGGTGGTGACAGGGGCTAGAGCCCAGGAGCTATGCCAGATCAGACGACTGACCTCAGGATTGCTGACAAGTCTCTTACCCAGGTATTCTACCATGGGAGTGCAAATACTGGCCTGTCTGTAGTCTTTCTGTCAGCTAAGTGTCCAGATGTCATGTGAGTGGTTCAGTACCATCTTCACGTAAGTATCAGGTAATTTTGACTATTTCATTTAATTTTTAGAACAGTAGATTAAAATACACTGAAGTTTAAAATTACAGAGTGATGCACATCTCTGAGAAACATTAACTATCAAGTTGTTATGTTTAATGCAAAGAAATGTACTGCATGATTTTTTGTGTATAGCACACTAAAATACATTAATTACTAGATTATGAAAAAATTATCTGCATGTTCAAATTAAAGTCATTAGATATATCTCAGAAACAGATATTAATCTATATTTCCTTTTTAATAATATATTAATCTCAAACTATGGAAAATTTAATTATGTGCAGCTGTCACAGGCAAAATTCTGCTTCTAGTTTAACTAGCTACTATAGTTCAGTTAAACATGTGGACTCATAATGTACTTATTGAATCCCTATGATAAAAATTAATGTTAAACAGATCAGACATAAACTCCAACTCTTGCAGAATTCCTCAGTCTGGATTCATGATTTATTGATGCTATGATATAATTTAGAATGTTTTGGAGTTGTGGGTTTTCACACTGCCTGGAGAATATAATAGTTCTTTCAAAGTTTATATTTCTTTCAAAAAGTCTGTTTCTGTGTGTATAATCACCAGAATTATGTAAGACAACTAAAATCTTATCCACTTATGTATTTATTGATAATACGACCTCTCAGTGGTTTGTACACCTTGTATTAATTGACCTGTGATTTCTAAATGACCTGTTTAAGCAGAACTTTCTACATCGTGGTGGCTCATGCACGTAAACAATTCAATCTAGAATTAGATGATAAGGAGATCACAATTTATTTAAACCATTTTAAATCTTCATTTCCTTTAAAGTTTTGATAGGGTATATTTCATATGCTAAGGTTTATTTGTGACTACTTTTTTAATTAGCAGAAAGCTATTTCTCATGTAGTTCATTTCATGATAATCAACTATATTTTGAACTGATTTGTATATAAGCAAATGTGCCACAATTGTCATGATGATTAACAGTTTTATATTAGTCATTGCTTTCAGTTATTAGTGCTATAATTTGATGTATTTTTCATATTGTTTTGAACAATACTGCAGTCATGCAAGCAATTTGTTGAGTTTTAAAATAAGCAACAAAGTGCAATTGAGCCGATGCAACAGAAGTAAAAACATCAAATGACCTTTAAAATAAATCCAAATCTCTGTTGGTAAGATTAAGCTATCATCAAATGATTTCTGAATTTCCCTAGTCATGCTATAATTGAGATGAAAACTAATAGACATAATTTCAACAAGTTCCAATCCTACAACACTTAATTACCACTAAATGTAATAACCACCCCAAAATCTAGCCAACTGCTTTGAAGCTGATTCTAACACTAATCTCCACCTACTTTATGGCAGGATTTTGAGCTTTTTCTTGCAGCCTTATATAGTATTTAGAATATTATGAGTGTTAAAAATACAGTTTAAAAATACTTGTCAATTCCTCAATCTTTCAGTAGCAAAATATTTAAGTCAATAACTGACTGCTTACTTAGCTTTTGTGGTCCATAGCCTCTTGTAGAGTTTAATTTGTATATTTTTATTATAAGAAATGGGATGCACAGGCCATTCCTGGATGTTGATTTAAATGAAGATCTTTCTACCCTCTAAAAGAACATAAAAACACCTTTGATGTGTCAGTCTTAAATACAACATAATATTGTATATAATCAGTGCATTGATTCATTTCTTTTTTAAAAAAATTTGGCCTCTTTTATTTGTTTTTTTTAATGTATTTATTTTCATCCATCTTTTATTCTTTGGCCTGTGTGGACCTCCCCTTGCAGTGACCTCTCTAGTCGCAGTGCACGGGCTCTGAGTGCATGAGTTCCAGAGAGCTGGCTTGCAATTGGACACACTTTATTTAAACCATTTTAAATCTTCATTTCCTTTAAAGTTTTGATAGGGTATATTTCATATGCTAAGGTTTATTTGTGACTACTTTTTTAATTAGCAGAAAGCTATTTCTCATGTAGTTCATTTCATGATAATCAACTATATTTTGAACTGATTTGTATATAAGCAAATGTGCCACAATTGTCATGATGATTAACAGTTTTATATTAGTCATTGCTTTCAGTTATTAGTGCTATAATTTGATGTATTTTTCATATTGTTTTGAACAATACTGCAGTCATGCAAGCAATTTGTTGAGTTTTAAAATAAGCAACAAAGTGCAATTGAGCCGATGCAACAGAAGTAAAAACATCAAATGACCTTTAAAATAAATCCAAATCTCTGTTGGTAAGATTAAGCTATCATCAAATGATTTCTGAATTTCCCTAGTCATGCTATAATTGAGATGAAAACTAATAGACATAATTTCAACAAGTTCCAATCCTACAACACTTAATTACCACTAAATGTAATAACCACCCCAAAATCTAGCCAACTGCTTTGAAGCTGATTCTAACACTAATCTCCACCTACTTTATGGCAGGATTTTGAGCTTTTCTTGCAGCCTTATATAGTATTTAGAATATTATGAGTGTTAAAAATACAGTTTAAAAATACTTGTCAATTCCTCAATCTTTCAGTAGCAAAATATTTAAGTCAATAACTGACTGCTTACTTAGCTTTTGTGGTCCATAGCCTCTTGTAGAGTTTAATTTGTATATTTTTATTATAAGAAATGGGATGCACAGGCCATTCCTGGATGTTGATTTAAATGAAGATCTTTCTACCCTCTAAAAGAACATAAAAACACCTTTGATGTGTCAGTCTTAAATACAACATAATATTGTATATAATCAGTGCATTGATTCATTTCTTTTTTAAAAAAAATTGGCCTCTTTTATTTGTTTTTTTTAATGTATTTATTTTCATCCATCTTTTATTCTTTGGCCTGTGTGGACCTCCCCTTGCAGTGACCTCTCTAGTCGCAGTGCACGGGCTCTGAGTGCATGAGTTCCAGAGAGCTGGCTTGCAATTGGACACACTGGTCCAGTCGCTCCTCGGCACATGGGATCTTCCCAGGCCAGGGATCGAACCTGTGCCCCTTGCAAGGGGAACTCTCCACCCACTGGACCACCAGGGAAGGCCTGATTCATTTCTTATTTGAGGCTTATCACATATGCTTTGAGGAAATGTCTTATTAAATTGTTTCACTTGTTTCTAATAACATGAAAAAAATCAGTGGGTTTCAGATTAGATTTATTCAAACTATTACAGATAGGCACATTTCCAGATTTAGGAGAGTTAATCTCCTAAATAGAGTACTCATCCTGACTCAATGCATACAGCAGCAATATTTACAATGCTCCACAAATGATAATATGAATATTCTAAGAGATGATTAATGCTTTGAAGGTGCTGCTACACTAGTCTCCAAATCTAACAGGGCTTAGTCCAAGGACAAATCTAACAAGGTTTACTCCAAGGACTTAAACGTGCTTCCCTGGTGGCTCAGTGGTAAAGAATCCACCTGCAATTCAAGAGCCACGGCTCCTGCTGCTTCAACCGTGGGTCAGGAAGATCCCCTAGAGAAGGAAAGTGCAACCCACTGCAGTGTTCTTGCCTGGGAAACCTCAAGGACAGAGGAGCCTGGTGGGCTAAAGATCACGAGGTCACAAAAGAGTCTGAAGTGACAGCAAGCAAACAGCAAGGACATAAAGGTGACCAATGCTTGACTTCTCACAGTGTCTACTTCATACTCTCCATCACTCATTTGGAGAAAACATCCCAGGCCTTTCTCCTAGCTCCTGGAGGTTGTCAGTGAGCCTTAGCATTCCTTGACTTGTAGCCACATCACTCCAATCCCTGTCTCTATGCTAATAACACTTTCTTTGCTCCTGTGTATCCCTTTTGTCTCCTCTAAGAACATTCTCATTGGATTTTGGGCACATCCAAATCCAGCATGACCTCGTCTTGACCATTGTCTTAATTACATTAGTACAAAATCACTTTCCAAATAAGATCATATTCTTTGGCCTGTGTGGACCTCCCCTTGCAGTGACCTCTCTAGTCGCAGTGCACGGGCTCTGAGTGCATGAGTTCCAGAGAGCTGGCTTGCAATTGGACACACTGGTCCAGCCGCTCCTCGGCACATGGGATCTTCCCAGGCCAGGGATCGAACCTGTGCCCCTTGCAAGGGGAACTCTCCACCCACTGGACCACCAGGGAAGGCCTGATTCATTTCTTATTTGAGGCTTATCACATATGCTTTGAGGAAATGTCTTATTAAATTGTTTCACTTGTTTCTAATAACATGAAAAAAATCAGTGGGTTTCAGATTAGATTTATTCAAACTATTACAGATAGGCACATTTCCAGATTTAGGAGAGTTAATCTCCTAAATAGAGTACTCATCCTGACTCAATGCATACAGCAGCAATATTTACAATGCTCCACAAATGATAATATGAACATTCTAAGAGATGATTAATGCTTTGAAGGTGCTGCTACACTAGTCTCCAAATCTAACAGGGCTTAGTCCAAGGACAAATCTAACAAGGTTTACTCCAAGGACTTAAACGTGCTTCCCTGGTGGCTCAGTGGTAAAGAATCCACCTGCAATTCAAGAGCCACGGCTCCTGCTGCTTCAACCGTGGGTCAGGAAGATCCCCTAGAGAAGGAAAGTGCAACCCACTGCAGTGTTCTTGCCTGGGAAACCTCAAGGACAGAGGAGCCTGGTGGGCTAAAGATCACGAGGTCACAAAAGAGTCTGAAGTGACAGCAAGCAAACAGCAAGGACATAAAGGTGACCAATGCTTGACTTCTCAGTGTCTACTTCATACTCTCCATCACTCATTTGGAGAAAACATCCCAGGCCTTTCTCCTAGATCCTGGAGGTTGTCAGTGAGCCTTAGCATTCCTTGACTTGTAGCCACATCACTCCAATCCCTGTCTCTATGTTAATAACACTTTCTTTGCTTCTGTGTATCCCTTTTGTCTCCTCTAAGAACATTCTCATTGGATTTTGGGCACATCCAAATCCAGCATGACCTCGTCTTGACCATTATCTTAATTACATTAGTACAAAATCACTTTCCAAATAAGATCATATTCTGCTGTTCTGATTTGACATGAATTTTTTTGGGAACACACTCTTTGAACCCACTACAGGTATGAAAAAAAAAAATATGGCCAATGGTAAATATTATTGGGGAATTGTATCTTGTTTCTGGGTATTAAGAATATCTATAACTATAGAAACTTTATTATGAACCAGACATTTCTCATTCATGTTTTAACACCTTTAATACTCAGGAAAACCCAATGAATTAATTCCTGATACTGTTATCCCCAACTTACAAATGAGAAAACTGAGGAAAAGAGAATTTGAGTATCTTTTCCAGTTACTAAGCTATTAAACGACAGAGCTACATTTATGTGTAAGTATTCTAAACACGGGTCACATTTTTAAGAACCAATGTATCACCAAGAAAAAAAGAGGAAGGAAAAGAAATGAAAAGCAAATAAGACAATAATTTTTCAGGACTAGTATGCCTCGGTACATGTGTTCATAAGTTTAAACTTAATAACAGCCCATTCTGATATCCTTCATCATTAGAGCCCACTTTCCTGATAAATGACAGTGAAGGGCTAGGAAGTTGTGCCTTTAAAGCTCACTCCATTTGCCATGATTGCTGCCATCCATGTTCTACAGGTAATAGATTTGAACACCTTTCTCAGAACCAGCCTGTATATTCCAAATGAATTAGCTTCCAAATTTCTAAGAGCAATGTGCTGTGGAATTATTAAAGGGACAGATTTCATTTCTTTTCAATTTATTAATGTTTCGTCATATACTTTAAGTGTGTTTGGTCAATAACTTTTTTGCTTTATAGAAAATACTGTTAATGTAATACCAGGATACATAAGCAGGAAAGAATGGTGACTTTTATAAAAAGTAGAGAAGTATAAAATTAAGCAGAACTAAATAGGTTCAGAAAAATTAACACATATCTCATTTGAATATATTACTGTGTGTGCCATATATGTATAAATTTACCAGTCATGAAGACACGCATGCATAAATTATAATTATAAAGCTTTAATGATTTAAGCTTATAGCAGTGAAAAATGAGTATGCTTTTGGGCCAATTTCTAATTTCATTCCACCAAATTTACATTTGGAAGTGAGTGCTCATTGATATCAGAAGACACTGGGAAATAAAAAATACGCAGCAATATTTTCTTTTAATGTCTCATACCTCATAATTTCTTAAAACCAGAAGTTCTGTTTTCAGAATCAATCTCACAAGTGTTTGTTTTACCATATATTTTACATCTAACTGGCACTTTCACCAAAAAGCATATTATTCATCTTTGCATTCTTGGCTTTAAAACTGTTTTATACATTTTGTGAAGAATGGTATAATAATAGAAGCCATGCAATTGAAAAAAAAAGCCATTAATTTGGTTGAAAAATTCCTAAAGGGGCTTTCCTGGTGATCCAGTGAGTAAGGACACCGCCTTGCAGTGCAAGGGGTGCTGGTTCAATCCCTGGCCTGGGAAGACCCCACGTGCTGCGGAGCGGCTGGACAGATGTGTCCAACACCGAGCCGGAGCTCTGGAGCACATGCGCCCAGAGCCAGTGCTCTGTGACAACAGAGGCCTCTGTGATAGGAGGTTCATACAGGCCAAAGAACCAAAGATAAATAAATGAAAGATACATAGAAGTGGCCAAAAAAAAAAAAAAATTCCTAAAGAATCATGCCAATCCTTTATAAAAAGAAATAAATGAAATAATTTCATAGAAGTTGAAATAAAAAAAATAGTTTCTACTTTAAATTGAACATTTATAAAAGAGTGCAAGTTTATATCATATTCTCCTGAACAAAGATACACTTTGTCATAAATTCAGTTTGAAATTTCAATGAAATACAAATAATGTTATGGTCAACAGTATCCAAAATTGTGGTCTTTTATAGAAATAATAAAACCACTTAAAATCTTTAGGACAAATTTCTATACACACAATATTTGTTCATGAGGAAGGTTCTGACATAATTACAATTTTTCTTTGTCATATATCATTTACACTGTCATTTGCAATCTCTGAAACTGCTTCTAAACTACATTGGCAATAATCCCCAATAGGGCTTATTGGCAAATATGTAATGGAGAAAACATTTCTAAATATTACATCAAATGTCCGCTT
The DNA here is from genome assembly GCA_022376925.1 of Tragulus kanchil. Lineage (NCBI taxonomy): Eukaryota > Metazoa > Chordata > Mammalia > Artiodactyla > Tragulidae > Tragulus > Tragulus kanchil. The sequence goes on from JAIOJX010000030.1 coordinate 97,898,622, forward strand.
ATTAATTCAGTAAATACTTACTCAGCACCTACTTGCAATGATTTTTATTGGTTATACAATGGAGACTCATTATTTAGGGGGAAGAAAAGGGAGAGCATTTTTGCCTCATAGTGGGCACATGGTCACACAGGTTGAAAACACATGGGAGTGGTAACCAAATATTTTTTTCACTAAGGATAGAATAAACAAAGGAGAGTCAGATCGGTAATTCGGGAATATGTCAAACACCTGGTATGTCGATACCACCACACAAGGTTTTTTGGAGTAAAGGCTTTACTTTTCTTTTTCCCTTTGGGAAAGGTAAAATGAATATGCTTATCAGTTGAACAAGTACTGGCTCTTGCTTCCCCGCCCTTATGAATCATGATTAGAAATGATTATGTAAGGGAACAGATGTCTTTCCAATTAACATCACATTTATAAATGTGTGTAATTATCCAAGCTTAATTCAAGTATATTTATAATAGCCTAAACAGAAAAATCAGAAGTTAGATGAGTCAATATATGACAGCCAGGGAACCATGAATTTGCCTAGTAAGCTTGGAACTCAGATAGGCAAGCAAATTTTGCTTTTGATATGTCAACTCTGTGATTATGTTAATACTGATACTGTTTTTCGTTCATGCATTTTCCAGGGAGAATTATGTTTTCAATTAATTAAAGATGCACATTAATGTAAATCAATAATATAAGGGAAAATGTCTGCCTTGTATTATTTCATCTCCATGGCTTTGTTCACTCTTTTGATATTTGCAGACACACACATACACTTACATGCAGATCTGAAAACTTTTCAACATCCCTTCTCATTTCAAATTCATATCAGTACTTTAAGACACAGGTCAAATCCTTAATCCGTTTGCCACCATTCCCAATCTACCTGAGAACTAAATTTCCATAGCAACTGTTCTCTGTACTGATCATTTGATTTAAAGACAGCATTACATTATGCTCTGATCCAGGTTAGGCTATCAAGAGACAGACTGCTTGGGTTCAAAACTGAATTTCACTTTGCTAAATATGACACTTCGAACAAATGACTTAAATTTTGTTTTATTGGGGAAAATAGATGAGATAAGTATACAGCCAAATGCCAGGACATTAAAATTGCTCAGTAAATAGCAACATTCTCCCCTTATTTCCACTGTCTATCTTTTCCTTATCATTTTTCCTGTTTTTATCCAAATATTTAATGCAATGATTTTTAAAAGTTAAAACACTTACAACAATACTAGAACAAAATGGCCCTCCTCTGTCTGCATTCCAGTTCAGCTTGTTCATTCCTCCCCCCAAATGCAATCCCTTGACTATACATTCTAGTGATCAATGGCACATGTTTGGGAGATTTGGCAGATATTACAGGAAAGTATTTGCTCATGGAACAATATAGGAATCACCCATTAATGCCAGACTTGATCACAAAATAATCATTACATGGTAAGTAATATTTAGGAAAAAATACAATAGAAATAAAGTTAATATAATTAATATATATGATAAAAAATATTCACTATCATAGTACTCTAAGATTGTTTCTTTTTCTTTCATTCTCTAAAAACATTATATTATAATTTTGAAATTTCCTAAGAATTTTTATTCTGTGAATATTACATTCTAGCTATTACGAATTTCCGGCTTTTTCTTCCTATTTTATGTACTATAATAACAGGTAATGAAAGGCTATTCAAAGATAATCTTTGGTTGAATTTTCTTCATGGCAAACACTGAAGCAGAGTTTAGCCTGTAGGAAGATTATTAGGGAATTCTTTTTGGATTCACAGCTTTGAAACAGAAGCAGGGAGGAACACCTGGTGAATATGACAAAAGCAGACGCTGTGCCTCCACACTAATGTATCTTAGCTGATCCTACAGGGAACTCTGGAAGTAACACACTAGAGTTGTTCTCAGTTGGGACAAGGTGTGAGTTTATTCTATCTTCCACATCCAGGGTGACTGACATACTCCCATATCAGTCATTGGAGACAGACAGTCATGGAAGAAGCATAACCTTGGTCAAGTGATCCATTGCAGCTGCAGCAACCCTGAGGAAGCTTGCAGCTGACTGCAGTCCACAGACAGCACTCCCTGCAGTTTTGACAAGAAGTGTTTCTTTGTAAGGATATATGGGGCATTTCTTTGTCTATCAAGGTGGTTTAAATAATCTTTTGGAAAAACTATTATTAGTTACAGAAACATTTTCAGAAAATGAGAAATATCTTGACAGGGTCTACTGAACATTTAATGAGAGAGACTGACAAGTGATATAATTAATGGAATTTTTTTGAAAAGTGTTTGTTATTTTTGCAAGTTATTTGATTAAGGAAATGAATTTTTAAGTTTATGTATCTAGTTTACATAATAGCTAGATATAAATATACCATGGAAGCCTAGCTGTGAAGATTTTTAGGCAAGTTTAAGAAATTGGAGGATAACATGTAAGATTTCATTTATCTGGACTTTCAGAAAAAAATTTTAATTCTAGTTTTTGTTAAATGATTAGTCAAGATTTATGATTCAGTGATTCTTACACAAGACTCCACCAAAGGCTATTGTGCTGTTATGCTCCTCCAATTTTTCAGTGAATATTGGAAGGCTTATTGCTGTAATTCACTGAATCAACTGTATTTTTGGTTCAGTGAATTGAAGACTATCAACCATAAAGTTTTAGAACCTGAATTTAAAACTAAGAAGTGTGAAATAAAGTTTAAAAGATGGTGACCATAAGCCTAAGTCATTTGCTGACAAGTTTTATTTGTACCACTTGTATTTATATACTTTAAGAAGTAACTACTATAGACTGAATTAGTTGCTATTCTCTGCCCCATTGTGGGAAGAATTATATTTCCTGTCTTCATAGATATAAGTCTTGGCCATGTAGTATGTAAAATGTTACTAATTTTGGCTTTTAGGACTACTGTATGCTTTGCCATAAGCTTCTTGTTCTCTGCTGCAACTCAGCCTCGAATGAATATGACATGTAACAGACATGTAGCACAGCTGCATTGAACCTACAATGCCATGTTGAATGGATATGAAATAAACTTTGTTGCTTGAAGTCATTAGAATTTTCAGTTGTTCATTACCACAAAATAATCTTCCCTATTCTTAAAAAATTGCCAATATTTATACATAAAAACTGTGCTTTCTGATTTAACCAGAATATCTGATGATTTCAGTACTGAACAGTTGTTGTTTCTTTAGATAAACAGTATATGATTCAGTTTACCTAGGTGGCCACAGAGCTTTGGGTTACATATCTATCACCTGTAGAAAATCATGTGTGCTGCTCTGACTTGAGTAGGATTTTTCCTGTCAATTCAAACACATTGTATATGATGTGAATTTAAGTTGTATGCATGTATTGTTAAAATAATCAAACAGAGAGGTCATTATACTGAAGTGTCTCTCATGTCCTGGTAGCCCAAGCAAGCAAACTGAGACCTAAGCCAAAGTCAGTTCCTGCAAATACCTCAAGGTTAGGAAGAACATTCAACTAGGCCTTCTCAAATAACGCAATTACTTAAGCTATAGCAAATCTAATAATTTCTTTGCTTTTCCTCTGGGTCTTCCCAATAAACCCTTTGCTCCTAGCTACTGTCGCTGGAATGCTGCTAATGACTTTCTTTTTTTTTTAATTATGAAGATAATTCTTTTTTTTTTTTTTTTTAAAGATTTATTTATTTATTTTGGGCAGGGGTCGGGTTGGGGAGGGAGGGGAGCGGGCGGGCCACTTTTATTGGTCTTTCATTTCTCTATTTTCATCTGTCTTTGTTCTTTGGCTCCTGTGGGCCTCCCATCACGGTGGCCACTCTCGTCGCAGAGCACTGGCTCTGGGTGCATGGGCTCCAGAGCTCCGGCTCAGTCACTGGACACATCTGTCCAGCTGCTCCGCGGCACATGGGATCTTCCCAGGCCAGAGATCAAACCGGCGCCCCTTACACTGCAAGGCGGTGTCCTCACCCACTGGCCCACCAGGGGAAACCCTGCTAATGACTTTCTGTTTGCATTGCCAGACTGGAATTAATGTTTGCTCATGTAAGCTTTTAAAAACTGTTATAAGGCTCAGTTTATCTTTTAACAATATGTAAATCACATGTATATATATATACGCTTACAGCCATCACAACATTATGGGAGAGTCTTCAAGTATTTCAATTTCAGAAGTAAAACAGAAACATTAATTATCAGCAATATGCAACATCTTATCAGAAATATTAGCCAATTCACAGAGAGAAAAAAGAGTTATCCATACTAGAAAAGATGAGGCAAACCATTAAGGTGTACAAGAACAACTGACTACTAATTTATCCCAAAAGATTTAATTATTAAAACTGAGATGATTAACATACACCTGAACCAATAATTTTCTAATATTTTCACAATATATAGTAATACACTATAATGGAAAAATTAATTTATAAAATAAACACTGTAGAGTTTCTTGGGGAAACATTAAAAGAAAATGCGCCTCTTTGGGAAATACTATCAAATATAGCTTAGGAAATGTATATAACATACTAAAATATGCTATACTCTTAAGTAAAAAAGTTTAATGCTATAAAATGCAAATTACTATCAATTAATTTGCATATTTAATACAATTCAAATAAAAATACAAAGATTAATTTAAAGAACATGATAAAGCAATTTTAAATTCTATTCAGACACTATAAGCACAGTATGGAAAATTATTGAGTGACCAAAAAGAATAATAAGTGTCAAAAGATAATACTATCTACTTGTTTATAAATTTATGAGATGATATTGAAAATATAATTCATGCTCTGGTCCACAAAATACTGAAATCACATATATTTTAATGAAACAAATGCATTATGTAATATAGTCCATATATATTATTTGATTCCTGCATAGTAAGCCCAAATCACCAATATTTTTTCAATATATTAAAAGGCAAATATAAATCACATTAATTGGTATCATGGATATACTAACTCATAAACCCATAAAATTATACAAATACTACATTAATAATTCATCTTGTTTAAAAAAAATAAAAAAAAATTGACGATTGGGCTTCCCTGGTGGTCCAGTGGGTAAGGTGTTCACTTTGCAGTGCAAAGGCACTGGTTTGATCCCTGGCCAGGGAAGATCCCACATGCCAGGGAGCTGCTGGACTGGTGTCCAATTATGAGCCAGCACTCTGGGGCGCACACATTCAGAGCCTATGCTCTGCAACAAGAGAGGCCACTACAATGGGAGGCCCTTGCAGGCTGAAGAATAAAGATGGATGAAAAATAAATGAAAAAATTAATAAAAAGATGCCAAAATTTTTAAAACATGATGATTAAATACAGATGACAGTTTATTCACAGGGTAATCAATTAACTGAGCTGAAAGACTGAAAAATTAATAGTCATAAAGCAGTCTTCTAGAGATATTTAATATGAAGAATTCATAAATTTGAAATGAACAATTTTCTTTAAATTTCAGTTCAGGTTCACAAAAACTATTGAGACAACTGCTTTATAAAAGTAAATTATTGACACTTATGAAGATTCAAAATAATTAAATAGTGTCCTTGATTTCAAGATTTATCACATTCTAGAATGCTGGTTATCAATCATTGTTAGCCTAATACGGAAGATCAAATCTGACCCCCATGTTTGAGGTGTCTCTTTTAATTTAACCTTTGTGCTCTGTTGATTGTGCTTGGGCATGCTGGCTCTGTACCTTTTGTAAAAGAATGTTTCCTACTGTCTGAAATATATAGGACAGCCCATTCTCAAGGCTCTTGAGCTTTAAAGGTATAACATTCTTTCATTCATATAGAGTTAAAAAGTTGCAGAATGGAGAATAACATTTGTCTTGTTGGAGGTGCACAGGAATATCTGAGGTGCACAGGAATATCACATAAATGTATGATTTAACCCATGTGGACAGATGCAAGAACAAAGGATTCTGACAAAAGATGTCTGCAGTAACCAACCACAGTCCCTCTCCTGTTAGTAAAATTAAGCCTGAATTCTAAGTCAAGTAATATGGTTCCCTAGGACATTTATCTGCATTTTTCTGGGTCTGTTGACTTTCAGAATGAAGTGGTTATTCCTTGCCCTAACAAAGCATCTCCCAATTTATTGGCCTGTCCTGTAGTGTGAATGAGTTTTGATCAGGTAACACTATCACTTCAATGCTCCCTCAAATGTGGTAAGATACCAATGCTTCCTTGTTGGAAGGGCATCTCAGAGCTGTCAGGATTACTGGAGAAAGGCACTGGTTTGATCCCTGGCCAGGGAAGATCCCACATGCCAGGGAGCTGCTGGACTGGTGTCCAATTATGAGCCAGCACTCTGGGGCGCACACATTCAGAGCCTATGCTCTGCAACAAGAGAGGCCACTACAATGGGAGGCCCTTGCAGGCTGAAGAATAAAGATGGATGAAAAATAAATGAAAAAATTAATAAAAAGATGCCAAAATTTTTAAAACATGATGATTAAATACAGATGACAGTTTATTCACAGGGTAATCAATTAACTGAGCTGAAAGACTGAAAAATTAATAGTCATAAAGCAGTCTTCTAGAGATATTTAATATGAAGAATTCATAAATTTGAAATGAACAATTTTCTTTAAATTTCAGTTCAGGTTCACAAAAACTATTGAGACAACTGCTTTATAAAAGTAAATTATTGACACTTATGAAGATTCAAAATAATTAAATAGTGTCCTTGATTTCAAGATTTATCACATTCTAGAATGCTGGTTATCAATCATTGTTAGCCTAATACGGAAGATCAAATCTGACCCCCATGTTTGAGGTGTCTCTTTTAATTTAACCTTTGTGCTCTGTTGATTGTGCTTGGGCATGCTGGCTCTGTACCTTTTGTAAAAGAATGTTTCCTACTGTCTGAAATATATAGGACAGCCCATTCTCAAGGCTCTTGAGCTTTAAAGGTATAACATTCTTTCATTCATATAGAGTTAAAAAGTTGCAGAATGGAGAATAACATTTGTCTTGTTGGAGGTGCACAGGAATATCTGAGGTGCACAGGAATATCACATAAATGTATGATTTAACCCATGTGGACAGATGCAAGAACAAAGGATTCTGACAAAAGATGTCTGCAGTAACCAACCACAGTCCCTCTCCTGTTAGTAAAATTAAGCCTGAATTCTAAGTCAAGTAATATGGTTCCCTAGGACATTTATCTGCATTTTTCTGGGTCTGTTGACTTTCAGAATGAAGTGGTTATTCCTTGCCCTAACAAAGCATCTCCCAATTTATTGGCCTGTCCTGTAGTGTGAATGAGTTTTGATCAGGTAACACTATCACTTCAATGCTCCCTCCAAATGTGGTAAGATACCAATGCTTCCTTGTTGGAAGGGCATCTCAGAGCTGTCAGGATTACTGGAGGAAGGAAGTAGAGCCTATCTGCTTTTCCACCACTTTTCCCATTTGAAATGGGCACAAATAATTTGATAATTATAACATTTACCATTATATCATTGAGCTTATCATTCTCAGATATTTTGTTAAGTACTTTAAAAAAGACTGTGTCTTTTAATAGGCACAACACACACAAAAAAATCTCTGAATTTAGATACTAATATAAAATCAGTTTTTCAACTCATCAGGTATGCAGATGATAGCACTCTAACTGCAGAAAGCAAAGAGGAACTAAAGAGCCTCTTGATGAGGGTGAAAGAGGAAAGTGAAAAAGCTGGGCTTACAACTCAATGTTAAAAAAAACTAAGATCATGGCATCTGGTCCCATCACTTCATGGCAAATGAATGAGAAAATGGTGGAGCCAGTGACAGATGTCTTCTTCTTGGGCTCTAAAATCACTGGAGATGGTGACTACAGCCATGAAATTAGAAGATGATTGCTTCTTCACAGGAAAGCTATGACAAACTTAGGCAGTATATTAAAAAGCAAAGACACCACTTTGCTGACAAAGTGCCTTATAGTCAATGCTGTGGTCTTTCCAGTAGTCATGTACAGTTGTACAAGTTGGACCATAAAGAAGGCAGAATAACAAAGAAACGAAGCTTTTGAATCATGGTGCTGGAGAAGACTCTTGATAGTCCCTGAGACAGCAAGGAGATCAAACCAGTCAATATTAAAATAAATCAACTCTGAATACTCATTGGAAGGACTGATGCTGAAGCTCCAATACTTTTGCCATCTGATGCGAATAGCCAACTCATTAGAAAAGACCAAGATGCTTGGAAAGGCTGAAGGCAGAAGGAGAAGAGGGCAATAGAGGATGAGATGGTTGGATGGAATCACCGATTCAATGGACAAATTTGGGCAAACTCCAGGAGATGGTGGCAGAAAGGGAAGACTGGTGTGCTGCAGTCCATGGGGCCACAAAGAGTTGGACACCACTTGGTGACTGAACAACAAATAAAATCAGTTTTTCCAGGAAACTGAGTCTTAACAAAGTTAATGGGTGATTCCTGCTACACTCCCTAAGACTTTTCTCAGTCTTCACAAGATTTACCCTCATACAGACAATCCTTCTATCATTTCAGGGTAGTCATAAATCCCAAAGAATTTGGAAGTAGACTGTGCACCCCTAAGTAGATGAAAGAAAAGCCTACTGCCAACTTCTCCACTTAAATATTACAAGAGAAATATGTTCAGTATTCCTCCCTGAACCAAGACAATGGAGACACTCCTATGTTGAACCTAAATAGTAATGGATCTGTAAAAAGAGATACAGTTTTAACCTATAGTTCTATATTTCACATTGTATAGTTTCAGTGACAACCAACTGCTATAATACATATAAAAACAGATAGTTTACCATACTAAGTGAAGTCAGTCAGAAACAGAAAGACACATGCCATATGATATCACTTATATGTGATGACATAAACCTTTTTATGAAACAGAAACAGACTCACAAATGTAGAAAAAAATTATGAAAAGAGAGGGATAAATCAGGAGTTTGGGATTATGAGATACAAACTACAATAAACTAAATAAACAATAAGGTCCTTTTGCATAGGGAACTATACTCAATACCCGGCAATAAACCGTAATGGAAAAGAGTATGAAAAATAATATGGTCCACTGGGTAAGAACACCGCCTTGCAATGCAAGGGGCGCTGGTTCGATCCCTGGCCTGGGAAGATCCCATGTGCCGCGGAGTGGCTGGACCGATGTGTCCAATTACCGAGCTGGAACTCTGGAGCACATGTGCCCAGAGCCGGTGCTCTGCGACAACAGAGGCCCCTGCGAGGAGGCCCACACAGGCCGAAGAACAAAGATGGATGAAAATAGATACATGAAAGACCAATAGAAGTGGCCTGCCCACTCCCCTCCCTCCCCATCCTGCTCCCCGCCAAAAATAATATGTGTATATGTATAACTGAATCACTCTGCCGTATACCAGACGCCAACACAACATTGTCAACCAGCTTTATTTCAATTTTTAAAAAGATACTTTAAGTAATTATGGAAACAAAGTTCTGTTATTATCATTCATTTGGCACCTCCAATACATTGGTTTAGTTTGCTACTTTTGCTCTAACTAAACAGAAAATTCCCAGGATGGTGGTTGGTTTGTGAGTTGTGCTGCATTGTAGTTCTTTGCCTTCTGTGAGCTTTTAGCACAGTACCTTATATTATAGGTTCACAGGTTTCATTTACTGATGTATCATAGGAGGCTGTAAGTGTGTTTGGTGGCAAAATATATTGGAACATAAATAAATAAGAGAAAATGTGAAGGAAAACTTTGACCTCAACTGTCACTGCTATGAATACTTAATCATACACAAAAATGTTCAAGTCAAGTCTCTGACATTGCCAAGGAAATACAGTACTAATATAAAATTATTGTGGTTTCTAAAGAATGATGCCTTATTATAAAGTTCAGTTCTGAGTGTGTTTGTAGGGACAAGGAGGATTAGAACAATTCAGTTCTAAGAAAGTCAGCTTGTTTTAAATCTCTTTCTTGATAAAAGTCTAAGAGACATCATTTGCTGACAAAGCAGGGATTTATAAATGATTTGATCTCATCTCATTGCACAATGACAAGGAATTGGAAGCTAATTTGTATAATGTAATTCAAGGCATTTAATGTGATCAGAAGTCAATTTTCAATAAAAATAAGGCAACAATAGACATCAGTTTATAATTCTAAGCCCAATGTCCTCTATAAAATTAATTATGTGATTTGATAGTGATTTGATATTGAATGCATTTTAAACTACAAATTTAGCTTTGTACTAATAGTCTGCATTAAAGAGTCATTTTGCTTGTGTCTGGGGGAGAAGGATGAAATAACTGGTGTTTTCCCTTTTAGACAGATAGCTTCTCAGACTTTTTAAAACATGGCTAATAAAACAACATGAAGAAAACATGAAGTGTAAGAGCATAATACAATACAGAAGCTATGAGTTGAATAGACTATTAGGTGAAAAGCACAATAATAATGAATAAGAGGTAAGTCAATTTACCTTCATATTACCCTTTTCAGCATAATTCATAGCATGTATTAATGTCTTACTTAAATAATCATACTTATTACCCCGTGATTTGTGTTGATAAAATGTTTTAGAATGAAGAGATTATGTAGACTGAACAGAAATAGGAACAATGGAGGAAATGGATTAATGTTATATCTCTTAGAATGTTAGGTATTATGACCCATATATTCAATGAAGGTTTGTTTCTCATGACCTCTTGTGGCTTCCTTATAAGAGGGGATTTGTAGATCCTTCTATCTTGTGCTACCTCTATCTTGAATACATCACCGCAGATCATTGCCAAAAGGCAAAGAGAACTACATGACACTTCTAAAAGAAATTTAAGTCAAGTGGTTGTCATTTTCTCCCACTTTCCATGAAACAGCACTATTCTGTGAAAGTTAATTGCAAAGGCTTGCAGATCCAATCATCTTGTGTGGCGAGGAAGAGAAATGAGTCTGATGAATATCTAACCATTTTCTAACACAGGTTAGGTCTTTTCATTGTTAAATATCAAATTTCCATGTTTGTTTTCACATGAAATCCTGCCCATAGTGGGGAAAAAATCAAGTTCATTCCAGTGACTGCATTAAACTCAAAGCACTATACCTTTTGGTGAGTTGCAATTCTCTTCAGTAGTCCATAGATGGCTTCTTCTATATTGGAACCTAGGAACCAAATAAAAGAATTCTTTAGCTATCTTTTCTCTTTCTGTCTTCGTGCCTGTTTCTCTCTCTCTGACACACAAACACACAGACACACATACACACACTGCCCAATGGTAGAACACAGAATGAAATTTCTAGTTAGGAAAAGAATAGAAGACAGTGGACATGCCCATTGCAATTACGAAATTCTGATGGGAAGACTTTGTTAAGGGCTCCTATCTTAAGCATGAGGTAGAGGGAATACCTGGATTAAGTTCTAATTCATCTCTAGAAGGAATTATTTCTTCTATTTTCTCTATGGCCCCTTGGTCCACCCATTTGGAGACTCTTCTAAATCCATTACTCCCCATGACTTTTTTCTCTAGAAGGAATTATTTCTTTTTTTAACTATGAGTTGAATAGACTATTAGGTGAAAAGCACAATAATAATGAATAAGAGGTAAGTCAATTTACCTTCATATTACCCTTTTCAGCATAATTCATAGCATGTATTAATGTCTTACTTAAATAATCATACTTATTACCCCGTGATTTGTGTTGATAAAATGTTTTAGAATGAAGAGATTATGTAGACTGAACAGAAATAGGAACAATGGAGGAAATGGATTAATGTTATATCTCTTAGAATGTTAGGTATTATGACCCATATATTCAATGAAGGTTTGTTTCTCATGACCTCTTGTGGCTTCCCTATAAGAGGGGATTTGTAGATCCTTCTATCTTGTGCTACCTCTATCTTGAATACATCACCGCAGATCATTGCCAAAAGGCAAAAGAGAACTACATGACACTTCTAAAAGAAATTTAAGTCAAGTGGTTGTCATTTTCTCCCACTTTCCATGAAACAGCACTATTCTGTGAAAGTTAATTGCAAAGGCTTGCAGATCCAATCATCTTGTGTGGCGAGGAAGAGAAATGAGTCTGATGAATATCTAACCATTTTCTAACACAGGTTAGGTCTTTTCATTGTTAAATATCAAATTTCCATGTTTGTTTTCACATGAAATCCTGCCCATAGTGGGGAAAAAATCAAGTTCATTCCAGTGACTGCATTAAACTCAAAGCACTATACCTTTTGGTGAGTTGCAATTCTCTTCAGTAGTCCATAGATGGCTTCTTCTATATTGGAACCTAGGAACCAAATAAAAGAATTCTTTAGCTATCTTTTCTCTTTCTGTCTTCGTGCCTGTCTCTCTCTCTCTGACACACAAACACACAGACACACATACACACACTGCCCAATGGTAGAACACAGAATGAAATTTCTAGTTAGGAAAAGAATAGAAGACAGTGGACATGCCCATTGCAATTACGAAATTCTGATGGGAAGACTTTGTTAAGGGCTCCTATCTTAAGCATGAGGTAGAGGGAATACCTGGATTAAGTTCTAATTCATCTCTCTAGAAGGAATTATTTCTTCTATTTTCTCTATGGCCCCTTGGTCCACCCATTTGGAGACTCTTCTAAATCCATTACTCCCCATGACTATGTTGGAAGTGAGTGTTAGAATACCTTTGGGGCTATAGAGCCTTCAAAGTTTGCCTCAGGCTGGTGAATAATTGGGGGTTCAAGGTTTGATTACTGTTATTCATTTGTTTAAATCTGAAACAGTCAAAACCTTCCTTTGTTCAAATTTGTGATTTCTGGCAATAAAATTCTCTCAAACCAATAGAGTGCTGATGTGTTCTATCCTAATTTTACACATATCACATACACAAAGTTCATTTCCAGATGTAGTTCTCAAATATTGTTATTTTATTGCTTTTTACCAACCTGTTTCTCTCTTAATTGGGACCACCTATCTAGTGTGGGAAGCCTATGCGTACACTTTATTGATTTTAGCTTTAATTTTATTCATTTGACACATTTTACTGGATCTTTGTTGTTCAGTCCTTTAAAAATACCATCACCAAATGCTCAGTCTCTAAGCATCTAGGTACACAATTTCAGGACCCTGTACTCACTTTCATCTCTGCCTGCAAAATAGTCAATTTACTCCTGAGTTTCTCTCTTCAATGTTAATACCTTGTTGAAAGTAGCCAGTTGTGTTCAAAATATACTAATTCTGTGACTCCCCCCCCCCCAACTACATCCTCTAGAGTTTCTGACTGAATAGGCACATAGTCTAGTCTGCCTTTCAAGCTACTGAATACAACAGCTTTACCAAATATTTGTCTCTACATAGCAGGGATTATCATCTTTCTAAATTTCAATGTCATTTTTCTTGCTATGTATATCCTTATCTCTAAATCTTTAACAAATATTTTAGGTCTTTATTATAGCAGGGACCCTCATATAATGCCAATTTATGGCTTAGAATAGACTAAATGATGTGATGGTTAATAATAAAGTATGAAATCTTAGGAGATTAATAACAGCAAAGGTTTATGTCTTGCTTTTGTCACAGTCTTATGTGTATTGAGATTACTCTCTTTGCCAGTTTACTTTCAACCAAGTACCCAGGGAATCAGTCTCTTCATCTTGTGAGGCTGATAATTTAAACTCATGGTTCCTAAAGAACATTAAAAAGAAGTGCTGGAGATAAGTCAGGAAGTACATGAATCTATTTCACCCTCTTCCTTCACCTTGCTTCTTGCCAGAAGCAAGAAATTTGGAGTCAGTCTAATACTAGGAATATGAATTCACTCTGTGCTTTCAGGAAGAAGAATTTGACAAACACCTAGCTAGTATATGCAACATATCTCCTATTGCTTTTTTTTTTCAAACATAAGAAAAAGAAACTCAATATGCAGTTTGGAAACTACTTATTAAGGATTATGTAGTTAATCTAAAAACCCAGCCCTCCCTTGCCCTCACAGTACTCTCATTAAAATAATGTCATTCTCTTTCAATTTTCTAAAAATAAAACTTCTTCCCTGTTTTCCCCAGTAACATCAGCGTTCATTTGTTTCAACGTCTCTCTTTCAGCATATCATTATGAGCATTTACTTGCCCTTATAGTTTAATTTATTTCTTAACATTTGAGGAAAGAAGACTATTATTCTCCCTTCTCTGGAATATCAGTTTACAATTGGTAAATTTCCTATGGAGAAAACACACTGGCCTAAGAGATGACTGCTTAACCCCCTTGGTGCTTTTTCTTCATTAACAAGAATAGATCATTTAATGGTAGCAGTAATTTCTGTACCAATTTGCTAAAACCAAAGCAAGTGTTGGATCACATTAACTCTCCAAGGTTGTGAGGAAAAGAGAAAGACACTTTGAAGATGGTTTCTGGGTTTATCTCACTCCCACTAGACTCTGATATCTGGATAACATCAGGAGAGGAGCTACCAAATCAATCATGATTATGAATATGAGAACTGAATTCCTGTCATTTCCATATAATGGCAAGAGTCACTTATACAGATTCCTCATAATCACAAGTATGTAAATTACTTTTAGTGTAAGGCCTTAGAAATGATTGCAGAAATAGGAGTACTATTCTAACTTCAAAACTAAGTAAACTTTCTGGGTTCTGCTGCATGTGCTAGCCACTCTTCAGAGTTCCAAATTTTGACTCCTGAAATGGTGTTTTCAAGAATTTCTCAATTTTCTATTAGCAATTACTTTGCACCAGCAGTTGAAAATCCTAACTTGCAAGATCCCAGGCAGATACTCAGGGATCTGATTTCTTCTAGTGGCACAGTACCAAGAATCCGAACTTCCCCCAAAAATAGTTGCCGTAAGTCTTCCCTTTGGACCCAAAGGACTTTGATTCTGTAAGAAACTGAATTTCTAGAGATGTATACAAATCAATTCAAAGCGTGTTTTACAAGGACATTCTTAGAAATCCTCAGTCTAATGGACTCATAATTTTGAAGTACTTTGGTATAATCTGTTCTCAAACATTGAATTTGCACCAGTTTAGAATTTTCAACTTAGGTCATAACAAATTGAAAAAGAAACTCAATATGCAGTTTGGAAACTACTTATTAAGGATTATGTAGTTAATCTGAAAACCCAGCCCTCCCTTGCCCTCACAGTACTCTCATTAAAATAATGTCATTCTCTTTCAATTTTCTAAAAATAAAACTTCTTCCCTGTTTTCCCCAGTAACATCAGCGTTCATTTGTTTCAACGTCTCTCTTTCAGCATATCATTATGAGCATTTACTTGCCCTTATAGTTTAATTTATTTCTTAACATTTGAGGAAAGAAGACTATTATTCTCCCTTCTCTGGAATATCAGTTTACAAGTGGTAAATTTCCTATGGAGAAAACACACTGGCCTAAGAGATGACTGCTTAACCCCCTTGGTGCTTTTTCTTCATTAACAAGAATAGATCATTTAATGGTAGCAGTAATTTCTGTACCAATTTGCTAAAACCAAAGCAAGTGTTGGATCACATTAACTCTCCAAGGTTGTGAGGAAAAGAGAAAGACACTTTGAAGATGGTTTCTGGGTTTATCTCACTCCCACTAGACTCTGATATCTGGATAACATCAGGAGAGGAGCTACCAAATCAATCATGATTATGAATATGAGAACTGAATTCCTGTCATTTCCATATAATGGCAAGAGTCACTTATACAGATTCCTCATAATCACAAGTATGTAAATTACTTTTAGTGTAAGGCCTTAGAAATGATTGCAGAAATAGGAGCACTATTCTAACTTCAAAACTAAGTAAACTTTCTGGGTTCTGCTGCATGTGCTAGCCACTCTTCAGAGTTCCAAATTTTGACTCCTGAAATGGTGTTTTCAAGAATTTCTCAATTTTCTATTAGCAATTACTTTGCACCAGCAGTTGAAAATCCTAACTTGCAAGATCCCAGGCAGATACTCAGGGATCTGATTTCTTCTAGTGGCACAGTACCAAGAATCCGAACTTCCCCAAATATAGTTGCCGTAAGTCTTCCCTTTGGACCCAAAGGACTTTGATTCTGTAAGAAACTGAATTTCTAGAGATGTATACAAATCAATTCAAAGCGTGTTTTACAAGGACATTCTTAGAAATCCTCAGTCTAATGGACTCATAATTTTGAAGTACTTTGGTATAATCTGTTCTCAAACATTGAATTTGCACCAGTTTAGAATTTTCAACTTAGGTATCATCCACACAAAGTCTCTTCGGCTTTCTAGTGCTATTCTAAAAATCACCCAACAGATTCCTTACCTGCCTAAAAGGCTGGAAAGTGTAGTAAAAGTGTACTCTCAATTTAATTCTAGAATTGTGATTTTAATTGTAGGCCCTAAATCCTAAAGGGTAATTCCCCAAATATAAATTATAAACCAAATAACTCTGAGATCAAGTTTTTCAATTCTACAAAGAATTATTCTAAGAAACAGTCTGAAATAGTAAAATTTTTTACTAAGTTTTTTTTTTTAATTAAAAAGAAAGGAAAAGGTGATACTACTTGGGTCTAAGGGGCCACATTAAATTTTTGGATAAATGATTAGGTGTTCATCAAAAAAGAAAAGTCATTAGGTATTTATTTTTTTAATTTTAAAGTAGAGGGTTTGGTTTTATGTTTTCACTTCTAACTTTTACAACTTACTCATATGACATATTTCATTACATCATTTTATAGTACAAGTAACTGAGAAGTGTATTCTGAAACTATGAACATTTTTAAACCAAGTTTTATTAGAAGTCACAATATCCTCAGTGATCATGAATCTTCCAAAGGAAAGAAGAATCCATGTTCTTTTGTAATAGCAAAGTACATAGTGAGGTTTTAAAACTAAGCACATGTATCACCGTTTTACTAGAAACTAAAAGTAAACTTTCTGGGTTCTGCTGCATGTGCTAGCCACTCTTCAGAGTTCCAAATTTTGACTCCTGAAATGGTGTTTTCAAGAATTTCTCAATTTTCTATTAGCAATTACTTTGCACCAGCAGTTGAAAATCCTAACTTGCAAGATCCCAGGCAGATACTCAGGGATCTGATTTCTTCTAGTGGCACAGTACCAAGAATCCGAACTTCCCCAAATATAGTTGCCGTAAGTCTTCCCTTTGGACCCAAAGGACTTTGATTCTGTAAGAAACTGAATTTCTAGAGATGTATACAAATCAATTCAAAGCGTGTTTTACAAGGACATTCTTAGAAATCCTCAGTCTAATGGACTCATAATTTTGAAGTACTTTGGTATAATCTGTTCTCAAACATTGAATTTGCACCAGTTTAGAATTTTCAACTTAGGTATCATCCACACAAAGTCTCTTCGGCTTTCTAGTGCTATTCTAAAAATCACCCAACAGATTCCTTACCTGCCTAAAAGGCTGGAAAGTGTAGTAAAAGTGTACTCTCAATTTAATTCTAGAATTGTGATTTTAATTGTAGGCCCTAAATCCTAAAGGGTAATTCCCCAAATATAAATTATAAACCAAATAACTCTGAGATCAAGTTTTTCAATTCTACAAAGAATTATTCTAAGAAACAGTCTGAAATAGTAAAATTTTTTACTAAGTTTTTTTTTTTAATTAAAAAGAAAGGAAAAGGTGATACTACTTGGGTCTAAGGGGCCACATTAAATTTTTGGATAAATGATTAGGTGTTCATCAAAAATGAAAAGTCATTAGGTATTTATTTTTTTAATTTTAAAGTAGAGGGTTTGGTTTTATGTTTTCACTTCTAACTTTTACAACTTACTCATATGACATATTTCATTACATCATTTTATAGTACAAGTAACTGAGAAGTGTATTCTGAAACTATGAACATTTTTAAACCAAGTTTTATTAGAAGTCACAATATCCTCAGTGATCATGAATCTTCCAAAGGAAAGAAGAATCCATGTTCTTTTGTAATAGCAAAGTACATAGTGAGGTTTTAAAACTAAGCACATGTATCACCGTGCCTACTAAAACTAGAGTGAAAAGAATAGTAAGAAACTATTAACAAAACTTAATAACTTTTGTTAATAACTTCTTTGCCTGATTAAAAGCAGTTGTGCTGAAATAGCACATTAGTTATGCAACTCTGAGGCTTTCTGCATCTATGAATTAAATGGCCAATATCAACACCATGCATTAAAGAAGACTTCCTTCTGTACCAATGAACTTAACACGGGATTCTCTATATTACTATAGAGAAAAGAAAATTGAAAATATTTAAATTGAAAAGTAAATGAAAAGATACTGAAAATTATTTTCAATGGTCACATATGCTGCAATTCAGAAGAATATTGATGTCTAAAGCGACCTATTTCCTAGAGAATTACCTTTCACTGGGCAAGTATAGGCATGGCCTAAGAGTCAATGTTAATATTATTCTTTCAAGTGTTTTTAACGTATATAAACATGACCTTTTATTGACTCATTTAAGACTCTTAGTGGAAATCTTACAGTTCATGTTACAATAACCGATCTTTAGGGATTCAAGTGGGCAATTACTCAACTAAATAAAGGGACTGCTTTTCTAATCTGCTCTTGTAATGTTTAGTTAATATGTTCAAAACAAAGCACATGGTGACACTATTTCTTGTTTCCTTTTTCTTATGAGTCATATGGGATTGTCGATGAACTCCTGCAGTGCCATTATAAACTAGATTCTAGAAACACATTATGTTAAAAGTACTGTACAAACCTCACAAATGTGAAGCAGACAAAAAGATGTGGAAAATGTTATTTTATTATTCCAATTGGCAGAACAAATTTTTCAGGACTCTAGAAGGAACATATTTCTATCACAATTTTAAGTTTTATAATTAAAAGCCATGCTTCCCATTTTAGTCCAAGAAAGCATAAAGTACTCAATTTGAGAACAAAAGCACTGTAAGTGTTGCTCATGTATATCTGAGAGACACATTCTGGGCACTTATGATTTTTTTTTTTTTTTTTTTAGCGGCGGGGGAGGGGGCTTGGGGAGCGAGTGGACAGGCGGGCCATTTCTATTGGTCTTTCATGTATCTATTTTCATCCATCTTTGTTCATTGGCCCGTGTGGGCCTCCCATCGCAGGGGCCTCTGTTGTCGCAGAGCACCTGCTCGGTAATTGGATACATTGGTCCAGCCACTTTGCCGCACATGAGATCTTCCCAGGACAGGGATCAAACCGGCGCCCCTTGCACTGCAAGGCGGCGTCCTTACCCACTGGACCACCAGGGAAGCCCCCGCTTATGATTTTTTTATAATGAATACTGTGGGAGCATAACTGTCACTGATTACCCAATATCAATACACAGATATGAGTTGGGTGAGTGTCTGGGAGTTTTGGGCTGTGATGCTAGAGTAGAACTTTATGAGAGTTTGCAACCATTCTGTAACACTTGTTCAGAGGCACATACAACAAAATAGTTTCCTTTGGTATACTTCAGACAGATGGTAACCAAGATGCAACATCAAAATAACAAGGGTATGTGAATATAAATAACTTGATTCCTGAAACAAGATCAATTCAGGATTATTCTGGAAAGTGTACAAAATGAGTACTGGTGTATTCTCTCTCAGTAAAACAGATGCAGGGAGTCTACCTCTCATGTTCCCAGGGCTTGAGTACCCTTTTCTTCTCGTTTGCACTCTTATGAGAACTATGATTCACTCACGTAGTTTTCACTATTGTTTGCCAACTGATAATTTTCAAATCCTTCTTCTAAGAACTGAACATTTCTTAAACTTCAGGTCATGTCTTTTCTTTGGCATCTCATCACAATCAAAATTAATATGCCTTAACCTGAATTCCCTGTGCCCACATCTCCTTATGATCAAACCTAATACTTCTCACCATTCAGCTTCCTTCTCCTCCTACACTTCTCAGTTTTGAGGGTAGCAGAGCCATCTACACAGTTACTTAAGTGTAAGTCCTAGAATTCATTAGCAGGGGAAAAAAATCTAAGGCTACGGGCTTCCCTGGTGGTACAGTGGGTAAGGACACTGCCTTGCAGTGCACGGGGCACCGGTTCGATCCCTGGGCTGGGAGGATCCCACATGCTGCGGAGCGGCTGGACCGTTGTGTCCAATTACTGAGCCGGAGCTCTGGAGCGCATGCGACAGCAGAAGCCACCGGCGGGCCACTTCTATTGGTCTTTCATTTCTTTACTTTCATCCATCTTTGTTCATTGGCCCGTGTGGGCCGCCCATCCCTCTGTTGTCGCAGAGTTAATTGGATACATTGGTCCAGCCACTTTGCATGAGATCTTCCCAGGACAGGGATCAAACCGCGCCTTGCACTGCAAGGCGGCGTCACCCACTGGACCACCAGGGAAGCCCCCGCTTATGATTTTTTTATAATGAATACTGTGGGAGCATAACTGTCACTGATTACCCAATATCAATACACAGATATGAGTTGGGTGAGTGTCTGGGAGTTTTGGGCTGTGATGCTAGAGTAGAACTTTATGAGAGTTTGCAACCATTCTGTAACACTTGTTCAGAGGCACATACAACAAAATAGTTTCCTTTGGTATACTTCAGACAGATGGTAACCAAGATGCAACATCAAAATAACAAGGGTATGTGAATATAAATAACTTGATTCCTGAAACAAGATCAATTCAGGATTATTCTGCAAAGTGTACAAAATGAGTACTGGTGTATTCTCTCTCAGTAAAACAGATGCAGGGAGTCTACCTCTCATGTTCCCAGGGCTTGAGTACCCTTTTCTTCTCGTTTGCACTCTTATGAGAACTATGATTCACTCACGTAGTTTTCACTATTGTTTGCCAACTGATAATTTTCAAATCCTTCTTCTAAGAACTGAACATTTCTTAAACTTCAGGTCATGTCTTTTCTTTGGCATCTCATCACAATCAAAATTAATATGCCTTAACCTGAATTCCCTGTGCCCACATCTCCTTATGATCAAACCTAATACTTCTCACCATTCAGCTTCCTTCTCCTCCTACACTTCTCAGTTTTGAGGGTAGCAGAGCCATCTACACAGTTACTTAAGTGTAAGTCCTAGAATTCATTAGCAGGGGAAAAAAATCTAAGGCTACGGGCTTCCCTGGTGGTACAGTGGGTAAGGACACTGCCTTGCAGTGCACGGGGCACCGGTTCGATCCCTGGGCTGGGAGGATCCCACATGCTGCGGAGTGGCTAGACCGATGTGTCCAATTACTGAGCCGGAGCTCTGGAGCGCATGCGACAGCAGAAGCCACCAGATGGGAGGCCCACACGGGCCAATGAACAAAGATGGATGAAAATAGACAAATGAAAGACCAATAGAAGTGGCCTGCCTGACCCACTCCCTCCCCCAAACCCCGGGCCCCCCCGAATAAAGAAATAAATAAATGTTAAAAAAAAAAAATCTTAAGGCTACGGATAACAAAAAAGATTAAGTGATTATCAGTGTCAATAAATAGGGATGTATTTTACTTATAGGTAAAGTGTTTAAACCTTATGTATAGAGAAGATATTCTAAACAAATAACACAATATTGCTGCTGTTGTTGTTTAGTCACTAAGTTGTGTCTGACTGTTTGCAATCCCATGGACTGTAGTCTACCAGGCTCCACTCGCCATGAGATTCTCCAGGCAAAAATACTAGAATGGGTTGCCATTTCCTTCTCCAGGGGATTTTTCCAACCCAGGGATTGAAACTTTGTCTCCTGTATTTGCAGGCAGATTCTTCACTAAGATAATAATTCTAAGCAGAGATTCTAAAGTTAACAAATATCAAGCAAATACATTTTAATTCTCACCAAAAACCTGTTTTTGCAAATCCTCACCCCAATAAATACTCTCATGTTTGCCTTCCCAGGGCAAACAGGAACTGATGGGCACTTGACCTTTTGGGCTAGACAAAAAGCCTTTAAGCAAGGCTTCTATTTCCTAAATCCTTCTTCTCTTTAGCATTTCAAGACCTAAGCCTGGAGGGCTCAGTTTCAAAACAGTCTTTCACATTATGGAAAAGAAACAGTTGAGTCTAAGGCTTTCTGTTCTCCATTGGAAAATAGTCATGGAGATTGGAGCGTAAAATAGGAGCGTGCAAGAGAGTTTGCTCCTTATGATCAAACCTAATACTTCTCACCATTCAGCTTCCTTCTCCTCCTACACTTCTCAGTTTTGAGGGTAGCAGAGCCATCTACACAGTTACTTAAGTGTAAGTCCTAGAATTCATTAGCAGGGGAAAAAAATCTAAGGCTACGGGCTTCCCTGGTGGTACAGTGGGTAAGGACACTGCCTTGCAGTGCACGGGGCACCGGTTCGATCCCTGGGCTGGGAGGATCCCACATGCTGCGGAGTGGCTAGACCGATGTGTCCAATTACTGAGCCGGAGCTCTGGAGCGCATGCGACAGCAGAAGCCACCAGATGGGAGGCCCACACGGGCCAATGAACAAAGATGGATGAAAATAGACAAATGAAAGACCAATAGAAGTGGCCTGCCTGACCCACTCCCTCCCCAACCCGGCCCCTCCGAATAAAGAAATAAATAAATGTTAAAAAAAAAAAATCTTAAGGCTACGGATAACAAAAAAGATTAAGTGATTATCAGTGTCAATAAATAGGGATGTATTTTACTTATAGGTAAAGTGTTTAAACCTTATGTATAGAGAAGAT
Source organism: Tragulus kanchil (assembly GCA_022376925.1). Classification (NCBI taxonomy): domain Eukaryota; kingdom Metazoa; phylum Chordata; class Mammalia; order Artiodactyla; family Tragulidae; genus Tragulus; species Tragulus kanchil. Next base: position 97,921,173 of record JAIOJX010000030.1, read on the forward strand.
ATTCTAAACAAATAACACAATATTGCTGCTGTTGTTGTTTAGTCACTAAGTTGTGTCTGACTGTTTGCAATCCCATGGACTGTAGTCTACCAGGCTCCACTCGCCATGAGATTCTCCAGGCAAAAATACTAGAATGGGTTGACATTTCCTTCTCCAGGGGATTTTTCCAACCCAGGGATTGAAACTTTGTCTCCTGTATTTGCAGGCAGATTCTTCACTAAGATAATAATTCTAAGCAGAGATTCTAAAGTTAACAAATATCAAGCAAATACATTTTAATTCTCACCAAAAACCTGTTTTTGCAAATCCTCACCCCAATAAATACTCTCATGTTTGCCTTCCCAGGGCAAACAGGAACTGATGGGCACTTGACCTTTTGGGCTAGACAAAAAGCCTTTAAGCAAGGCTTCTATTTCCTAAATCCTTCTTCTCTTTTAGCATTTCAAGACCTAAGCCTGGAGGGCTCAGTTTCAAAACAGTCTTTCACATTATGGAAAAGAAACAGTTGAGTCTAAGGCTTTCTGTTCTCCATTGGAAAATAGTCATGGAGATTGGAGCGTAAAATAGGAGCGCGCAAGAGAGTTTGACAGTGATCAGAGTTCAGAATATTCAGAAATATTCAGTGTTCAGATCCATGTAGCCAAATTTGATTCTCTAGGTTTTCATGAGAATGTGGCATAAAGCCTAAAATTTAGACACAATATCATCCGTATTATGTGTGTCTTGACATCTGGGGAAAACTGACAGGGATTTCAGTGACCTAACTACAAGGTCTCCTCCCAATTCTGCTCCTGTGGATAAGATCCAATAGCCAAACAATCTTCTTATCACAGTGACCAGGTTGAGTTCCTACTCATTTCTGAATGGTGGGATTCAGTTCCTTGTAAACTATGGGGTTATTCATACAAACCAATCATTCTTCTGTGGGAAATGGGGTACCACATTCTAATACTATTAACATTAAGCCTACTTCCCACCATTCATAGTACAAAGCCCAGTTGTCCCTAAGTGGTGTGATACTCCCTCAGGCTATGAGTACTTGGGACTAATCAACTGGTGTCCATCTCATCTACCCAGCAGTGGGTGTCATGTGTTCAGCCATCCCCATAACCCTAGGAAGAGAATCCCTTCCTCACCAACAGGATGAAGAGGAGACAAAATAGGGAAGTGTTTTAAATATGTCTGAGGATTTCACAAGAATACAGGATTCTGTCCTTTTTCCATTCAGGGCACCAAGAGTAAATAAAGTATAAGCAGATTGGATGCCCAGAGAACCAGAACTGACTTTATTGACATGAGCCACATTTGGCTTAAGCCATGTTTGTCCTGGGCTTCCCAGGTGGCGCTAGTGGTAAAGAACCAGCTTCCCAGTGCAGGAGACATAAGAGATGCAGGTTTGGTCCCTGGGTGGGGAAGATCTCCTGGAGGAGGGAATGCCAATCTATTCCAGTATTCTTGCCTGGATGATCTAATGGACAGAGAAGCCTAGCAGGCTGCAGTCCATAGGCTTACAAAGAGTTGGATACAACAGAAGCAACTTAGCATGAACACACATGCTTGTCCTTGAATAAGTGTCAGTAATTAATGATCTTCAGGGAACAAAATTATGCATGAACAAAGGACTGTTATCAGTCAAAAGAAGTAACAATAGCAAAGAAAATAAATCAGTTATAATGACTCCCTTTTTTCCTTTCAAGCACAAAAATTAGCTGAAGCACTCAACCACTTATTCAACTAGTACATAAGGGAAGATAACATTGACCTTTTCTGACCCTAGTGACTTCAATCAATCACAGCTTGGAATACGTGGACCTTTGCCCCAATTCTATGCTGATTTCTCCTCTACTCAAGCCCCTTCATGAATATGCATATACCAGCCAAGCTGCTTTATGCACATACCCTTAGTTTAAAAATTCCCCAATTGTGCCCTTGGAGGAGACACTGCTTTGGGGAGGGTTTCCTTACTTGCTGCAAGTAATAAATCTTCCTTCCCCTACTCTGGCTTGGTTGTGTCTTTTGGCTCTACAACTTATCAAGAGGTAAATTTACTTTTTGGGGTAACAAAAGTACATCAGAGTGGACTTGGTGGCAGACTGTGTTAAAATGAGAGAAACATATTTTTTATTTAGGCTGAATTCCCAGGTGGCATGCAAGGAACAAAGTACTTCTGCTCCTCTCTCTCAAACCTGTGTGTCCCTAGTCTGCCTTCCTTAATCAAAGTGTGCCACACTGATATTATTTGCAGTGTGTGCCTTGACAAAAAAATTTGGGGTAGCCCTGATTAGAATGGAGAGCATTTAAAACTGTTAGTTTGTCAATATTATTATATTGCTTTCTTTTTTTTTTTCCTCTCAACTGCCTCTTGGAATTCTGTGACACTATTACTGTGGTGTTTTTCCTACTTTCAAAAAATTCTAATTTCCCTACTAGTCTTTATAAGTCAAAATGACCACTTTGATAAATACCCTTCTCCTATACTCTTTAGGAAAGTTGCAAATATTTTTGACCATTGCAAAATAAGAAATCTAATTTCCTCACATTTCCTCTTATATGTAACCCTTATATAGGTCATCTTGGCTCCATTTATCCTCTTTTCTCTTCCTTTACATGCTTCCCTTCGACAATCTTACTCACTCCAGTGGTTTTAATTACTGTCACTGTAATGCTTCTCTCAAAGGAATATCTCTCTGGCCTACATGTCTCTCCTGAGCTTCAGCCCATCAATCCACTGTCCGTTGAAAATATTCAGTTAGGCATTTTATAGGCACATCAAACTGAGTGTCTCTAAATAACCATGGACTTCCTTCTTCTGATTTCATCTAGTCAGCTCCTAAATATATCTCATATCTCTTCTCCTGTTGGCATCCACATTATCATAATCCTAGCTAAAAGCACTAACATCTTAAATGGCTATATTAGCCACAAACCTGGTTTCTTGGAATCTATCTGCATTTGGCTCTCAGTGTTTCCTCTCTTCTTGCCCATCATGAATAACTCAATTAATAGACATTTCTCATTTAGGATTTGGATTAACTATCACTATTCAGAGAAGTCTTACTCTGATGCATTAGACTAAGTCAGGCTGCTCTGTGAAGCATACCGAAGCCTCTATGCTACCTTTGTGAGGTCATTTATTACCTTTGATATTATTTATTTTAGGGCTGTGTCCTCCACCTTCCAAGCTGTAAAATCACAAATCACAGGGCAGAGACTATGTCTGTTGACGACTTGCCCATAGTAAGTTTTTAGTATTTAATACTTAGTGAGTTATAATTTAAAGACTGTGATATGCTGTATATAGAAGGAAAACGAAATGACCAGGGTTACAGATTTAGGAGGTCGGGGAAAAGACCACAGTGAAATACCTGATGACAAAAGCAAAGAATCACTAGGAAGTGAGTGTCACGGGGGTAAAAGGTGGAGCCACATTGGAGTCCTCTCTCTGCCTTTCCGCTCAATCCAAATATTTTTCAGTTCAGTCATGTCTGACTCTTTTGCTCAGTTGTGTCTGACTCTTTGCCACCCCATGGACTGCAGCATGCCGGGCTTCCCTATCCTTCACCATCTCCCGGAGTTTGTTGAAACGCATGTCCATTGAGTCTGTGATGCCATCCAACCATCTTGTCCTCTGTCAGCCCCTTCTCCTTTCTAGCTTCTATTTTTCCTAGCATCAGGGTCTTTTCCAACAAGTCATCTCACATCAGATGGTCAGAGTATTGGGTCTTCAACTTCATCCTCAGTGCTTTCAATGAATATTCAGGGTTTATTTCCTTTAGGACTGACTGGTTTGATCTCCTTGCAGTCCAAGGAACTTTCAGGAGTCTTTTCCAACAACACAGTTAAAAGGCATCAATTCTTCAGTGCTCAGGCTTCTTTATGGTTCAACTCTGACATCTGTACACAACTACTGGAAAAACCATAGCTTTGACTATATGGGTCTTTATCAGTAAAGGGATGTCTCTGCTGTTGAATATGCTGCCTAGGTTTGTTATAGCTTTTCTTTCAAGGAGCAATCATCTTTTAATTTCATGGCTGAAATTACCATCCACAGTGATTTTGGAGGCCAAGAAAATAAAGTCTGTCACTGTTTCCATTGTTTCCCCATCTATTTGCCATGAAGCAATGGGACTGGATACCATGATCTTTGGTTTCTGAATGTTGAGTTTTAAGCCAGCTTTTTCATTCTCCTCTTTCACCTTCTTAAGGCGGCTCTTTAGTTCCTTTTTGTTTTCTGTAATACAGGTGGTGTCAGCTGCATACCTGAGGTTATTGATATTTTTAACTCATACTTCTTCTGCAATCTCAGTCTCTTTTCCTGATATTTTCCTCGGTAACATAAATTTTTCAGGAGAAAAGGATGCAAAATATCTCTTTTACCATTCTTCTCTGCTTTTACCTTTTTTAAGGTCTCCCTTTCCCTTCTTTCGCCCACCTTCCAGCTCTGTAAGGCCATTCAATTAAGTGACTCTCCATCCTTAAGTTACATATTTACTTGATTTTTTTTTAACATGTTAGAATTATCATATTTATATAATATACAGATAACTGAACCAACGTGCTGTAAATCTGAAACATTGTAAATCGACTATACTCCAAATTTTAAAAATCCAAAAAAAAAAAAAAAAAGAGAGAGACACATTCTGTTCCGGTGTCTCAGATGGTAGCAAATCTGCCTGCAATGCAGGAGACTCACAGTTGAGCCCTGGGATGGGAAGATTCCCCAGAAAAAGGAAACAGCTACCCATTTAGTGTTCTTGCTTGGAGAATTATATGGACAGGAACCCTGGTGGGCTACAGTCTATGAGGCTGTAAAGGGTCAAGCATGACTAAGTAACGAACACTTTCACTTTTCAAAGACTTTCTGGCTTACTGGAAATCTGAGGTGATACTTTTTTCACACATTATAAAATAAATTCAACTAAAATCATCTGTTTTTCTCATCAAGAATTGCCAAAATTATCTTTTCTCTTTGAGTAACTGAAAACAAATGATCAGGGATTCTATGACACAGCCCAGGACTCTTTTATGAGCATGTAGTGTTTACCCCCCTGAGATCCATAAGGCTACAAACCATGTCTCATGTGCATAAGTGCTTTCCGAAAGAAAGGGGAATTTTAAAAATTCATGGAGTAGGTAAGTGCATTTCATGCTGAATAATCACTATTAGTCTAGTGGGTGTGTTTTAAAGCACTTGGCCACTTGGGGGACAAATATTGGCTTTTAAGACTATAACTATACATAGTCATTTCCATCTAGAAGTTGAACATGTAAAGCAATGAGCACTGTCTTTTTAATTTGTTGATATCCACATTAAGAAAATAAAGAACACAGTGTATTACACATATCACAACATTCCCAATAACAAACCCAAGTTTTCAGTTTGCCTCACATCCCCTTAAAAACCATGTCCAAACTTTTATCAATCGAAATGAAAACTGGATAGTGTATTTTTAAGCTCTTTGGAAAAGAGGAATGAGAACAAAATGGAAAACTAGAGAGAAAAGGAAAACAATTTATTGAAAAAGTCATAATAAAAACTGATACAACTGAATTCATACTCTGAGCCTCTGACCTGGGTTTAGCAGTTCTGTTACAGCTCTGGGATGGTGATTTTTTTCTATTATAGTTAATTCTATGTCTGATTCTTCTTTGGAAACTGGGGATCATTTGTATTCATATTTGGGCCTATATTATATACCATTTTCCTCAGCACACAGATACTTCTCAATAAGTATTTGATTGACTTGGTTTATGGTCAATACAAGTTTGAAACTGTGAGATTCCCAATTTTCTGTTTCTCATATTTTGAGAGAAATAGAATGAGACCCTATGATTCATCCCTTTAATCAAGGAATAATCAATGACTGTTGCTAAAAAAGTATATGTTCCACAGAGTTGTAGTTTAACTTAAAATTGGGAACCAAATACATGGGAGGGGGGATTTTACCTTATATTTAGCAAAGGAACATAGTAGAAAGCTGCTCAAGCTGGCCAAGTTGTACTCTTTCTAGACAGTATACATAATACAGCACTGTTCTCTTTGAGTGATTAATATTAAAATATGCTATGAACTATGCCATTTTAAAACTGAATTGACAGGTTAGTCAGACTCAAAATTATTTTCTATGATTTATTTTGAAGTTAGTAGAAAAACAGTTTTAATAAAGACCATCATTGATATTTAAAGTGCTTTCAGTATTCGCTAAATGCTTACTTTTCCAATTTTATAAATATTTTAAACTTTACATATTAGTATTTTTAACATGTCATAAAACTTGGGATTTTACAAAATCTTAAAATTCACCTTGTTATCACTTAGAGAAAACTGATACCTTTTGTTTTTTAATTTCAAGTCTAGTGCTTTTAAAACATACAGTTATTTTTGCTACTCTTTTAACCTAAGTAAAGCACAGTGTATTACACATATCACAAAAATTCCCAATAACAAACCCAAGTTTTCAGTTTGCCTCACATCCCCTTAAAAACCATGTCCAAACTTTTATCAATCGAAATGAAAACTGGATAGTGTATTTTTAAGCTCTTTGGAAAAGAGGAATGAGAACAAAATGGAAAACTAGAGAGAAAAGGAAAACAATTTATTGAAAAAGTCATAATAAAAACTGATACAACTGAATTCATACTCTGAGCCTCTGACCTGGGTTTAGCAGTTCTGTTACAGCTCTGGGATGGTGATTTTTTTCTATTATAGTTAATTCTATGTCTGATTCTTCTTTGGAAACTGGGGATCATTTGTATTCATATTTGGGCCTATATTATATACCATTTTCCTCAGCACACAGATACTTCTCAATAAGTATTTGATTGACTTGGTTTATGGTCAATACAAGTTTGAAACTGTGAGATTCCCAATTTTCTGTTTCTCATATTTTGAGAGAAATAGAATGAGACCCTATGATTCATCCCTTTAATCAAGGAATAATCAATGACTGTTGCTAAAAAAGTATATGTTCCACAGAGTTGTAGTTTAACTTAAAATTGGGAACCAAATACATGGGAGGGGGGATTTTACCTTATATTTAGCAAAGGAACATAGTAGAAAGCTGCTCAAGCTGGCCAAGTTGTACTCTTTCTAGACAGTATACATAATACAGCACTGTTCTCTTTGAGTGATTAATATTAAAATATGCTATGAACTATGCCATTTTAAAACTGAATTGACAGGTTAGTCAGACTCAAAATTATTTTCTATGATTTATTTTGAAGTTAGTAGAAAAACAGTTTTAATAAAGACCATCATTTATATTTAAAGTGCTTTCATTATTCGCTAAATGCTTACTTTGCCAATTTTATAAATATTTTAAACTTGACATATTAGTATTTTTAACATGTCATAAAACTTGGGATTTTTACAAAATCTTAAAATTCACCTTGTTATCACTTAGAGAAAACTGATACCTTTTGTTTTTTTAATTTCAAGTCTAGTGCTTTTAAAACATACAGTTATTTTTGCTACTCTTTTTAACTTCAATTTTTACCAAATATGATATATTTAAATTACATTCAGATTAGGTCATGAAGTACATCATGGCATGGATGGTTGAAACTGAAAAATTTTAGGATAATAAATTAGTTTTAAATTTATAATATCATATTTGTTACAAATATTTGTATGTGTTATAAAATATATCACAAATATTTATAATATCACTGCTAGGGCATAAAGAATGTAATGAGAACACCCTTCAAAGCAGGCCAGATTGATACATGGTTCTCATAGAAAAATGCTCATGAAAATAGTGATTCAATTCTGGAAAGAAAGAAAATGGAAGAAAAAATAAGACATTTTTTCCCCTTTTCATAGCTTTCACAGACATAGCTATAACAGAGTGAGTTTAAAAGAATGAGCTAATTTTAAGAAATGAGAAAAAAAGCATTCAGGCTGAAATATTTTTCAAAAGTTTATAACTTACATTCTTTTCCCTTATTTGGCAACATTCAAATATAACTTTTAGAGTTAAATCTTACAAAGAAGCGAACGTAGTAACAATGAATAACTACTAAAACCCTCTAAAAGGGAATAGAATCATATCTTCCTGCAAGTAGCAATATTGATTTCTTGTATAGCATTTTCTGTGGGGTCTATACTTTCTTTTGTTTCTTCTTCCTTTCTTTCCTCCCTCCCTTCACCCCTCTTTCTTTCACACTCATGAGCAATGCAGCAGATGACAGTTTTCACTCCCTGCTGGTGCCTGTGCAAAGGAACATGGGCTCAACTCTTTCCTTTAGACAGTATACATAATACAGCACTGTTCTCTTTGAGTGATTAATATTAAAATATGCTATGAACTATGCCATTTTAAAACTGAATTGACAGGTTAGTCAGACTCAAAATTATTTTCTATGATTTATTTTGAAGTTAGTAGAAAAACAGTTTTAATAAAGACCATCATTTATATTTAAAGTGCTTTCATTATTCGCTAAATGCTTACTTTGCCAATTTTATAAATATTTTAAACTTGACATATTAGTATTTTTAACATGTCATAAAACTTGGGATTTTTACAAAATCTTAAAATTCACCTTGTTATCACTTAGAGAAAACTGATACCTTTTGTTTTTTAATTTCAAGTCTAGTGCTTTTAAAACATACAGTTATTTTTGCTACTCTTTTTAACTTCAATTTTTACCAAATATGATATATTTAAATTACATTCAAATTAGGTCATGAAGTACATCATGGCATGGATGGTTGAAACCGAAAAATTTTAGGATAATAAATTAGTTTTAAATTTATAATATCATATTTGTTACAAATATTTGTATGTGTTATAAAATATATCACAAATATTTATAATATCACTGCTAGGGCATAAAGAATGTAATGAGAACACCCTTCAAAGCAGGCCAGATTGATACATGGTTCTCATAGAAAAATGCTCATGAAAATAGTGATTCAATTCTGGAAAGAAAGAAAATGGAAGAAAAAATAAGACATTTTTTCCCCTTTTCATAGCTTTCACAGACATAGCTATAACAGAGTGAGTTTAAAAGAATGAGCTAATTTTAAGAAATGAGAAAAAAAGCATTCAGGCTGAAATATTTTTCAAAAGTTTATAACTTACATTCTTTTCCCTTATTTGGCAACATTCAAATATAACTTTTAGAGTTAAATCTTACAAAGAAGCGAACGTAGTAACAATGAATAACTACTAAAACCCTCTAAAAGGGAATAGAATCATATCTTCCTGCAAGTAGCAATATTGATTTTTTGTATAGCATTTTCTGTTGGGTCTATACTTTCTTTTGTTTCTTCTTCCTTTCTTTCCTCCCTCCCTTCACCCCTCTTTCTTTCACACTCATGAGCAATGCAGCAGATGACAGTTTTCACTCCACCTGTCTGGCTGCCTGTGGTGACACTGGCCTCAGAGATGGCAGTTGTCCCCATCGACTGTGCTTGGATGGCAGGGACACACTTCAGACTGTCAGTGCCACATTCCACCAGCCCTGAAATCACCAGGGATTTATACCACCACCTTGTCCCAGGAGATTCACCCAACATGCTGCCAGTTGTTTTCCTCCTTTCTGTTACCTTACTTATATTTAGTCATCCATCAAGAATATATCCTGAAGACACGACCAGCAGCATTTCTGAGCAGCAGATACAATTCTCTCACCCACGTCAATCCCATGCCCATGACTCTTTACTGGGGTAGGAATCTTCCTTCCTCTGCTTTGTAGGAAGTCTCACATTCCTTCATGTTAACTGAATTCTAGCAGATCTCAAGATAATCCTTCTGAGGCACAGTGTGATCTCTGACACCTGTGATCATTAGTTTTGTCTTTCAAGCCTGTATTCCTACTACAAGTTAAAGAATTAAACCTCTGTAGCTGTAGGGGCAGGGTGTTTGAATATGATGCAGATTACCATAGAATGAATGAGTATTTGACTCAATTTGTTTACTATCCTTTCCTTGTAAAATGATATCCTCTTCCTACCTTTAGTTTATGGTATTTCAGTAAATACACAAGTAGCAGAACAAGCCTTCAGAAAAAGAGAAAAATGTAAGACAGCTTCATACAGCTCTACACAGAGACAAATTGGTTCTAGCACTGGCATTTTTCTGGAAGCAGAAAACCTCAGATCTGTGTAAGTAAATGCAAAGATTAGTAGAATAATAAAAATCCAGGTGATGGAAGCTTACAAACTAAATCTGAACTGAGAATGATTGTGTTTGTGGCTAGGCAGAAGCGGGGGTGTAGGGTGGTGTGTTATAGGAATGACTGTGGATTTTTTTTTATAGCTAGTTTTAAATGCATCAGGACTAAAAACTACTTCTAAAGGGAATAGAATCATATCTTCCTGCAAGTAGCAATATTGATTTCTTGTATAGCATTTTCTGTGGGGTCTATACTTTCTTTTGTTTCTTCTTCCTTTCTTTCCTCCCTCCCTTCACCCCTCTTTCTTTCACACTCATGAGCAATGCAGCAGATGACAGTTTTCACTCCACCTGTCTGGCTGCCTGTGGTGACACTGGCCTCAGAGATGGCAGTTGTCCCCATCGACTGTGCTTGGATGGCAGGGACACACTTCAGACTGTCAGTGCCACATTCCACCAGCCCTGAAATCACCAGGGATTTATACCACCACCTTGTCCCAGGAGATTCACCCAACATGCTGCCAGTTGTTTTCCTCCTTTCTGTTACCTTACTTATATTTAGTCATCCATCAAGAATATATCCTGAAGACACGACCAGCAGCATTTCTGAGCAGCAGATACAATTCTCTCACCCACGTCAATCCCATGCCCATGACTCTTTACTGGGGTAGGAATCTTCCTTCCTCTGCTTTGTAGGAAGTCTCACATTCCTTCATGTTAACTGAATTCTAGCAGATCTCAAGATAATCCTTCTGAGGCACAGTGTGATCTCTGACACCTGTGATCATTAGTTTTGTCTTTCAAGCCTGTATTCCTACTACAAGTTAAAGAATTAAACCTCTGTAGCTGTAGGGGCAGGGTGTTTGAATATGATGCAGATTACCATAGAATGAATGAGTATTTGACTCAATTTGTTTACTATCCTTTCCTTGTAAAATGATATCCTCTTCCTACCTTTAGTTTATGGTATTTCAGTAAATACACAAGTAGCAGAACAAGCCTTCAGAAAAAGAGAAAAATGTAAGACAGCTTCATACAGCTCTACACAGAGACAAATTGGTTCTAGCACTGGCATTTTTCTGGAAGCAGAAAACCTCAGATCTGTGTAAGTAAATGCAAAGATTAGTAGAATAATAAAAATCCAGGTGATGGAAGCTTACAAACTAAATCTGAACTGAGAATGATTGTGTTTGTGGCTAGGCAGAAGCGGGGGTGTAGGGTGGTGTGTTATAGGAATGACTGTGGATTTTTTTTTATAGCTAGTTTTAAATGCATCAGGACTAAACAATTCACCATTTAATTCAGATGAAAAAAAAAAGAGTGAAATGAAAAATGGAAAAAGACAATTACTTTCTTTACATTCACCTAGCTAAGTATTCTGAATTTTCACCATTTCATGAATCAGGAAGCACTGAAAACCTATGCGAGAGTGACTTCATTATTTTTTCCAGTTTGCATCATGTATGGGCTTCCTGGGTGGCTCAGTGGGTAAAGAATTCACCTGCAATGTAGAAAACGGCAGGACAAACAAGCTGGTGAAATCCCCCCAGAGGAAGGTATGGCAACCCACTCCAGCATTCTTGCTTAGAGAATTCCATGGACAGAAGAGCCTGGCAGGCTACATTCCACTGGGTTGAAAAGAGTCAGACATGACTCAAATGACCATGCATGCACACACATTATCTTTATCTCTGTCTACATTAAAAACTCTACCAAATACTACTCTCTGAATAAATTTGTGCAACTATGTCTACATGTAGTCTTGTTTTAGTTTCTGTAAAGTCCCCATTAGAGAAAACCTGTCCATGTAATTTTATCTATTATACCCAAATATAAAACTTAACTTCAGATTACAGTCAAGACTTATGTACTAAGCAGCCTGAACAGGTATATAAGGTCATTTCCAGTATTCTACACTGAATTACTACACTGAACACACTCTTGCTAATCTATTCATATGTTTAATGTTTCTTCAATGGTACCAAATTACTGGATGGTGAAGAATATTTACGAAGATGAATCGTATACCACATTAATGATAATAAATGTGCTCTGTATTATCAAAAAACAAAAACTTGTTTATAATTCCCGATTCACATTTTTAAAATACTGGAGACTGGTATACAGAAAGTCTTTTGTCTGCTGAGAGGAAACAAATGTAGTGTCTACAGCAAATATGCATTCATGCACATGAAGACAAGAGTAAGTAAAGGTGAGAAGATCCAGGTTTGGAGAAGCTGAGACAAAGCAAAGTTTTGTGTCAAAAGTGGAGTGATGGAAAGAGGTGGTTGGTGTGGAATGCAATTTTGGACACGGGGTTAAAGCAAGGGAAACTGGTGAGGACCAACTTAGAAAGAGCAGTGGAGGCACTCAGAGGAAGCTTCCAGAGAAGAGACTGAAAAAGAAGTAAGGAAGGTGCCTGAAGGAGATGTGTGCGCATGAGTCAAAGATTGTGTGATGTGAGTTTTTCCTCGTGTCAGACACAAGGGTAGTAAATAGCTCACGCAGCACTATGTGCCAAGCCCTGTCCAAAGGCTTCACATCTATTCAGTTATGTGTCACAATAAACCTATGAAATGAGTAAATTATTTCTGTTTTACAGGTGAGGAAACTGAGGATCAAGAGGTTAAATGATTTGCCTGATATCATTCAGCAAGTAAATTGCAGAGCTAGGGTCCCAGTCCAGGTTCTGAAATTAGTGATCCTGACCTCAATGCAATTCCTTTGGGGGAAAGAAGTAAACTGTTATGTGCTGTTACAAGGTTGACACATGATAGATTGGAGGCTGGTCTCCCAGCTCAAGCACATCTTGGAGTTAAGTACATAATAATACAAAAAGAAAGATTTATAGATGAGTTCTTTGTGTTTCACTTGCTTAAGATGTTAAATTCTGTGCCAAATGGTTTGCTGAAACAATCAAAAACAATCAAAGCATTGTTTCTTCTAAACAGCTCTAAACTTGCTTTTGGTTTCATTATGTTACACCTTTAAGAAACTCATAGGGTGTCTGAAATATGCATATATCTGAGCAGACACAACTTTAATGTAAAGTTGAAAACTGATTCTTCTTACTGCATTCCATTGCATTATTAAATAAGCTAATCGTTGGTTATAAATGAATTGGGAAATACTTGTATTCAGTTAAGACCAATTGCTACAATGTTTATTTATAATTTGTGGCTTTATTGATTTTAGTCCTTATAATAGGTGGAAATCTGAGATCATTTCTTTTATGAAATCATAATTAAAACAATGAAAGAAATTATATTCAGTTCCCTGAAATTTTCCCTCTTAAAAATAATACCAGAACTTCAAAGTTATGCTCATAGATACTTTTCTGAAAGACTGCGCTCTTAAAAAAGAAAAAAAACACTACTGGATTTCACTAATGGATATGAAATCTGAAGGTTTAAGATCGCTGCTGTAGGTTTTATTTTTTATTTTATCACTCCACTACCCTGACCCTTTTCTATTAACTACCTGGTTAAATATAATATAATTCAGAAAAGTGAATTTATTTTCTTGGAAGACAGACTCTTTCAATACCTATCTGAGGGCCAGTGTCAGTTAATACTGACTGGCCAAAAAAAAGGAACTCAGGAGGATCACGTTTATAAGATGCTGACAGTGAATGGAGCCTATGTGATCAGATGGCAGATGTTGTGAGTAAATCACTGGGAAGTCTAGCATCAGCCACCTGAGTATTTCTCAGTTCCCACTGAATAAACCTATGAAATGAGTAAATTATTTCTGTTTTACAGGTGAGGAAACTGAGGATCAAGAGGTTAAATGATTTGCCTGATATCATTCAGCAAGTAAATTGCAGAGCTAGGGTCCCAGTCCAGGTTCTGAAATTAGTGATCCTGACCTCAATGCAATTCCTTTGGGGGAAAGAAGTAAACTGTTATGTGCTGTTACAAGGTTGACACATGATAGATTGGAGGCTGGTCTCCCAGCTCAAGCACATCTTGGAGTTAAGTACATAATAATACAAAAAGAAAGATTTATAGATGAGTTCTTTGTGTTTCACTTGCTTAAGATGTTAAATTCTGTGCCAAATGGTTTGCTGAAACAATCAAAAACAATCAAAGCGTTGTTTCTTCTAAACAGCTCTAAACTTGCTTTTGGTTTCATTATGTTACACCTTTAAGAAACTCATAGGGTGTCTGAAATATGCATATATCTGAGCAGACACAACTTTAATGTAAAGTTGAAAACTGATTCTTCTTACTGCTTTCCATTGCATTATTAAATAAGCTAATCGTTGGTTATAAATGAATTGGGAAATACTTGTATTCAGTTAAGACCAATTGCTACAATGTTTATTTATAATTTGTGGCTTTATTGATTTTAGTCCTTATAATAGGTGGAAATCTGAGATCATTTCTTTTATGAAATCATAATTAAAACAATGAAAGAAATTATATTCAGTTCCCTGAAATTTTCCCTCTTAAAAATAATACCAGAACTTCAAAGTTATGCTCATAGATACTTTTCTGAAAGACTGCGCTCTTAAAAAAGAAAAAAAACACTACTGGATTTCACTAATGGATATGAAATCTGAAGGTTTAAGATTGCTGCCGTAGGTTTTATTTTTTATTTTATCACTCCACTACCCTGACCCTTTTCTATTAACTACCTGGTTAAATATAATATAATTCAGAAAAGTGAATTTATTTTCTTGGAAGACAGACTCTTTCAATACCTATCTGAGGGCCAGTGTCAGTTAATACTGACTGGCCAAAAAAAAGGAACTCAGGAGGATCACGTTTATAAGATGCTGACAGTGAATGGAGCCTATGTGATCAGATGGCAGATGTTGTGAGTAAATCACTGGGAAGTCTAGCATCAGCCACCTGAGTATTTCTCAGTTCCCACTGAATAGCCATAAATTAGGAGGAGTGCTGAAAAGTCTGTCGACAATGTTACATGCCTGGAGTGACCAGACTTTCATCTTTTCTTAGATAAACAAAATAAGGATCAGCCTTAAAATGATTAATATATTGAAGGGACTATTTTATTTCTCAATGTGGAAAATCATTGGCAGCTACCTTTATTCAAGCTTTATGATTAAAAGATCCTATATTCCATAATAAGTTGCTATATATCTGCTTCTTCATTCAAAATAGTATTTAAATAACTAAGATGTATAGAATGAAATACCTTAAAACATGAGGTTAGTTGCTCAAACTACATATAAATGAAATACAGAAGAAAACAGCATATGCCTACAAAATGTAAGCCCTAGCTACAAATAAGTAACACTGTCCAGTTTGTCAATTTTGCTACCTTACTCCTATTCTAAGGATTTCCAGGCCTTAGGCTCATTTCCATTATTTAAGAGAAAAAAAAAGACATTCTTCCACCCTCTTATAACTATTAGAAGGTTGTTTTCATTTTTTATAGTTCAAGACACACCTGTGCTGCTACTCATGTACATAAATTTAATATATTACAGTCATAAAATACCTCTGATGTTTGGAATTTGGCTTCCAAGAGATTACCTAAATACTAAGTTTCAGAATTTGTTTACCAAAAGGTGCTGTTGCTACTATACCCCTCTCCACGTGTCTTCTGCTCATAGCCCCTAAACTTGTTCTAGTGGGAACTGGCCTCAAAGGCCCAATCATGACTTTAAATTATAAGCCCGGAAGCAGAAAACATTTTCAGCTATCAAATTCATTTAATATTGGTCTTGTTTCTGTTTATTGTTATGCTGCTCTTGAGGGCTGCCTTTGCAATGAACAATTCCCCCAGAGTCAAGAAGTAATGTCTGCTCTCTGGTTAACAAAATTTGCTATATTATTTTGTCAATCTTGTTTCTATTCTGTAACTTGTTTGGCATTGACCTCTCTTTCAATTTCCCACAGCACTTTACTTATGCCTCTATTAGAGCACTTACCTTATTTTGCCTTGAATTATAGTTATATTTTTACTTATTTCACATTAAGTGTTATGATCATAAAGGGAACACAGCACCTTTCCTTCTCTATAACTATCCCATAGCATGAACTAAACGTCTGTCACTTTCAATGAACTCTTGCTCTGGTGATGAGCCTAATTTGAAGAATTTCAGCTTTTTTTTTTTGGTTTAAAAAAGCTTTCATTCTGGAATCAGCCTTAAAATGATTAATATATTGAAGGGACTATTTTATTTCTCAATGTGGAAAATCATTGGCAGCTACCTTTATTCAAGCTTTATGATTAAAAGATCCTATATTCCATAATAAGTTGCTATATATCTGCTTCTTCATTCAAAATAGTATTTAAATAACTAAGATGTATAGAATGAAATACCTTAAAACATGAGGTTAGTTGCTCAAACTACATATAAATGAAATACAGAAGAAAACAGCATATGCCTACAAAATGTAAGCCCTAGCTACAAATAAGTAACACTGTCCAGTTTGTCAATTTTGCTACCTTACTCCTATTCTAAGGATTTCCAGGCCTTAGGCTCATTTCCATTATTTAAGAGAAAAAAAAAGACATTCTTCCACCCTCTTATAACTATTAGAAGGTTGTTTTCATTTTTTATAGTTCAAGACACACCTGTGCTGCTACTCATGTACATAAATTTAATATATTACAGTCATAAAATACCTCTGATGTTTGGAATTTGGCTTCCAAGAGATTACCTAAATACTAAGTTTCAGAATTTGTTTACCAAAAGGTGCTGTTGCTACTATACCCCTCTCCACGTGTCTTCTGCTCATAGCCCCTAAACTTGTTCTAGTGGGAACTGGCCTCAAAGGCCCAATCATGACTTTAAATTATAAGCCCGGAAGCAGAAAACATTTTCAGCTATCAAATTCATTTAATATTGGTCTTGTTTCTGTTTATTGTTATGCTGCTCTTGAGGGCTGCCTTTGCAATGAACAATTCCCCCAGAGTCAAGAAGTAATGTCTGCTCTCTGGTTAACAAAATTTGCTATATTATTTTGTCAATCTTGTTTCTATTCTGTAACTTGTTTGGCATTGACCTCTCTTTCAATTTCCCACAGCACTTTACTTATGCCTCTATTAGAGCACTTACCTTATTTTGCCTTGAATTATAGTTATATTTTTACTTATTTCACATTAAGTGTTATGATCATAAAGGGAACACAGCACCTTTCCTTCTCTATAACTATCCCATGGCATGAACTAAACGTCTGTCACTTTCAATGAACTCTTGCTCTGGTGATGAGCCTAATTTGAAGAATTTCAGCTTTGGTAACTCACCCTTCTGCTCCGTCTCCTTTTTTTTCTTCTTGGTTTTAAATAGACAGTTTCTTTTCTCATGTCATATAATTACCTGATTCTCTAATAATTTTAAACCTAATATATTGCAAAGCACCATTATCCAAGTGCCCCCCAAGATTTATATACCAACTATGGCAATTTGTTCCCAAATATGGTGGTGATTTCCTATCATTCTGTTCTCGTTTTAGGTTGTCTTAATGTTCACCCCAACAGTTTGTTACCCAAAGGTTTGCACACAATTTGGACGGTTGGTGATCCTGTCCTGTCTTAACCAACTCATATGGACTACACACAACTGACTTCAAGTTCCTGGAAAACAACTTGGCAACAAGCTGGTTGGAGGATATGCAATCTTCTGGAGCAGCAAAGAAAACAGTCTTGATTAGTGAAGGTAGGTGAAATGGATTTGGCTATTGATTAACCCAAACTTTCAAGTTTTTTGATAACTATCGCTATGTGTTATTAGAAAAAGCAAGGAAAAAACTGCAGACACAAGAGGATAGCAGACTCCTGATGTTTCACAAATCAAGGATGAGTTGCCCTCCAGTCGTAAGACCAGAAGACAGGTGCAGAATTAGCCCAAGAGAAAGGCATCTTGGTTTTACAGAAAAGTAAGGGAGCTCTGGAGTCTAGTTTCGCTCTCACTAACTAAAATATAATAAGAGCAAGTATGTGCTCTTTTTCATCTATAAAATGAAGATAATAAAACACACCTCAAAAATTCCTGTAAGTATTAAATCAGAAAATGGTGATTCAACACATTTACTGAGGTTCAGTCACATGGCAGACTTTCGTCAAACCATGTCTGGACCATTGCGGAAAGTTTAGGGTTAAATCTGGGTCCAGCTAGAGAAGTTCAGAGGGGACAGTAGAGGAGGGTAAACATAACAGAGGAACTATACAGATCAGAGAACTGGAAATGTTAATCTTGGCAAAATAGAGTAAAACAATGTGATAGCTACCACTAGGCTAAGGATCTTAAATATTTTTCAACCATGATTTTATACATATGTACATATGTATACACATACAGACACATGGATATGCACACACACACACACACTCTGCAGTGTTTTTCAACAACAACCAATTTTTCAGACAATAACTGGGTGTGCAAAAATTTGATTCAATTCTAACACTAACTACCCAGAGTTTGTATAGACCCCATAGGTTAAGGGTTCAGTCCTACAAGGCTGCCCCCACTTCAATCATCCGCCATAAATCCTGAGACTCCTGTACTCCCAATCAACTGGGTACAAATGGATATTTTCATGATCCTTTCTCAAGTGCAAAAATTTGCTAGAATAACTCACAGAGCTTAGTATATACACAGTATCCTTTACATATAGTATAATACAGTATATATACAATATGTATAATAAATCTTCCTTGTCCATATACAGACTGATCTATCCATCTGAGAGAGGTAGAAAGAGATAGGGACAAGGAAAGATTTATTTGTAGAAACTGATACACACAGTTATGGAAACTAAGATGTTCCACAGTCTATCATCTGCAAGCTGGAGAACCAAGAAAGCTGGTGATAAAATTTAGGTCTGAGAACAAAGTAGGGACAACTGGTGTAAGTTTTGGAGTCCAAAAGTATTTAATACAAGAAGCAGGAGCTCTGAAGTCCTAGGGCAGAAGAAAATGGACATCCCAGCTCAAGAAGAAGGATGATTCGCCCTTCTTCCACCTTTTATTTTTTCTTTTAGGCCTTCAGTGTATTGGATGATACCTGCTCACATCAATGAGAGGGGATCTCCTTTAAATTGTTCACTGACTCAAATGCTATCTCTTTCAGAAACATCCTCCAAGATACACTGAGAAATACTATTTTACGGGCTAAGGGTCATCACTTTGTCAACACATAAAATCATCAGCAGAGGATGAGAATGGAAAGGAATAATAAGTTATAACATAGAATAGATGATATAATGAAGTGACAAAAAACAGAATTACCAGGCAAGGCATGGATCTTCCCCAGATTAATGGTCACCAATTTAAAATGAGATGATTTATCATTAGTGGTGCTTTTTAAAAGTCATATTTAGTTGTGCTGGTATAGGCATAGGAAAAGAAGAAAGTTACATTTAACCAGGCTTGTATTTTATTTTGTTAATAGGGATGGTAGAACACATCAATCTGCAAAAAAAAAAAAAAAGAAAGAAGAACAGACTCTCAGTTATTTCTCCAGCAAAGATGATTTTTCAGAATCAGCAGGAAATTGCAATATAGGGACTACAATCATGGTGAGACACAGTAAGTCCCCCACAGCAAGGGAAAGAGAACCCTTTTATAAGGAAGAAAAGGAAGCTGGGGCAAGAGTGTTCCATAAACAGAGTCCAGGATTTTCCATTGACTTGCTAAGAAAGAACTTTTCCCTTCCTGTTGGGCTCTGCTATCTCACAGGGCATGAGAGCTCCCCCTTCTGGTTTCCCAACTCTATTTAATTGAGGTTTCTGTTTATTTTTTACAAACGTGAGAGGAAAGGGAGTTAAAGGTTTTTACAAGGAAAATATGACAATGATTGCCATGGAGTGTAAATTGGATTAGAAGGTCAGAGAAGGCATGAAGAAAAGGGAGGAAAAGTGAAATGCTAAGAGCTATCAATGGGATGGAGATCTCAGTATATTTTGCAGTCAGGTTATTTGGAGAGAAATAGAAACAGGAGGTGGTCAGACGCTGGTAATACTTGGAATTAAAACTACAGAAAAGATACAACCACTGGTAGCTACGAGCCTAGCTTATGACTGTTGAAGTAAGTGGCTGAAGGTGAATGAGGAAGGTAATCTGAGAGAAAGGTAGAAAAAGAGAAAGAAATGGACATCCCAGCTCAAGAAGAAGGATGATTCGCCCTTCTTCCACCTTTTATTTTTTCTTTTAGGCCTTCAGTGTATTGGATGATACCTGCTCACATCAATGAGAGGGGATCTCCTTTAAATTGTTCACTGACTCAAATGCTATCTCTTTCAGAAACATCCTCCAAGATACACTGAGAAATACTATTTTACGGGCTAAGGGTCATCACTTTGTCAACACATAAAATCATCAGCAGAGGATGAGAATGGAAAGGAATAATAAGTTATAACATAGAATAGATGATATAATGAAGTGACAAAAAACAGAATTACCAGGCAAGGCATGGATCTTCCCCAGATTAATGGTCACCAATTTAAAATGAGATGATTTATCATTAGTGGTGCTTTTTAAAAGTCATATTTAGTTGTGCTGGTATAGGCATAGGAAAAGAAGAAAGTTACATTTAACCAGGCTTGTATTTTATTTTGTTAATAGGGATGGTAGAACACATCAATCTGCAAAAAAAAAAAAAAAGAAAGAAGAACAGACTCTCAGTTATTTCTCCAGCAAAGATGATTTTTCAGAATCAGCAGGAAATTGCAATATAGGGACTACAATCATGGTGAGACACAGTAAGTCCCCCACAGCAAGGGAAAGAGAACCCTTTTATAAGGAAGAAAAGGAAGCTGGGGCAAGAGTGTTCCATAAACAGAGTCCAGGATTTTCCATTGACTTGCTAAGAAAGAACTTTTCCCTTCCTGTTGGGCTCTGCTATCTCACAGGGCATGAGAGCTCCCCCTTCTGGTTTCCCAACTCTATTTAATTGAGGTTTCTGTTTATTTTTTACAAACGTGAGAGGAAAGGGAGTTAAAGGTTTTTACAAGGAAAATATGACAATGATTGCCATGGAGTGTAAATTGGATTAGAAGGTCAGAGAAGGCATGAAGAAAAGGGAGGAAAAGTGAAATGCTAAGAGCTATCAATGGGATGGAGATCTCAGTATATTTTGCAGTCAGGTTATTTGGAGAGAAATAGAAACAGGAGGTGGTCAGACGCTGGTAATACTTGGAATTAAAACTACAGAAAAGATACAACCACTGGTAGCTACGAGCCTAGCTTATGACTGTTGAAGTAAGTGGCTGAAGGTGAATGAGGAAGGTAATCTGGAGAGAAAAAGGTGAAGGGACTGAAAACCTGGGGAAATGAAAGTATAATCTATACAGATACTGAAATCACCTAGAGATGAAACAGGAATCATTTTGGAATAATGATGACATATTAAGAGTTCCCCAGAGAAACAAACCAATAGGATATATATGTATGTATCCGTATATATATATATATACACACATACAGATAGATATATAAGCATTTATTATATGGAATTGGTTCACGTAATTATGCAGGGTAAGAAGTCTAATGATCTGCTTTCTGCAAACTGGGGAAACCTAGGAGAGCTACTGTTCCAGTTCAAACCTGGATGCTTGAGAACCAGAGGAGCCAATGTTGTGCATTCTAAACCTGAAGACCTGAGAACTAGGAGTCAAGACCAAGGGTAGGATAAAATGGATGTCTCAGATCTAGCAGAAAGCAAACTGACCCATCTTCTGTCTTCTTCTTCACCCAGCAATAATGCTTTTACCCGCTCTCTGGGCATCCCCTTGCCCACATAAAATTAACCATCAAAGACAGTAAGCCAGGAACCAAAAGTGGGATAAAACCAGGTGACCATTCACTTCTAATATTCCACAGAAAAGGTCTGAATGCTTTGCGAAGAAGTTGTGTGTTGGGAATTGGTTGAGTTTGGGTGTTCAGTATAGATGAAGAGGATATAGGTCTAGCTGTGCAATGGAAGGGCCAAGAGAGGAACTCCCAACAGGGTTTTGGAATTGGTTGATGGTGTTGTATAAGGAGAGGCCCCCAAATGAGGATTTTTACAAACGTGAGAGGAAAGGGAGTTAAGGCAAGGAAAATATGACAATGATTGCCATGGAGTGTAAATTGGATTAGAAGGTCAGAGAAGGCATGAAGAAAAGGGAGGAAAAGTGAAATGCTAAGAGCTATCAATGGGATGGAGATCTCAGTATATTTTGCAGTCAGGTTATTTGGAGAGAAATAGAAACAGGAGGTGGTCAGACGCTGGTAATACTTGGAATTAAAACTACAGAAAAGATACAACCACTGGTAGCTACGAGCCTAGCTTATGACTGTTGAAGTAAGTGGCTGAAGGTGAATGAGGAAGGTAATCTGGAGAGAAAAAGGTGAAGGGACTGAAAACCTGGGGAAATGAAAGTATAATCTATACAGATACTGAAATCACCTAGAGATGAAACAGGAATCATTTTGGAATAATGATGACATATTAAGAGTTCCCCAGAGAAACAAACCAATAGGATATATATGTATGTATGTATCCGTATATATATATATATACACACATACAGATAGATATATAAGCATTTATTATATGGAATTGGTTCACGTAATTATGCAGGGTAAGAAGTCTAATGATCTGCTTTCTGCAAACTGGGGAAACCTAGGAGAGCTACTGTTCCAGTTCAAACCTGGATGCTTGAGAACCAGAGGAGCCAATGTTGTGCATTCTAAACCTGAAGACCTGAGAACTAGGAGTCAAGACCAAGGGTAGGATAAAATGGATGTCTCAGATCTAGCAGAAAGCAAACTGACCCATCTTCTGTCTTCTTCTTCACCCAGCAATAATGCTTTTACCCGCTCTCTGGGCATCCCCTTGCCCACATAAAATTAACCATCAAAGACAGTAAGCCAGGAACCAAAAGTGGGATAAAACCAGGTGACCATTCACTTCTAATATTCCACAGAAAAGGTCTGAATGCTTTTTTGCGAAAGAGAAGTTGTGTGTTGGGAATTGGTTGAGTTTGGGTGTTCAGTATAGATGAAGAGGATATAGGTCTAGCTGTGCAATGGAAGGGCCAAGAGAGGAACTCCCAACAGGGTTTTTGAAGAACCTAACTGGTTTGTATCTTAATATGGTTTGTTGTCCACTGAACTCTGTGATATTGTCCATTATGACCAGCTTTGAAGTAAAATCTGCCAGACTCATGAACGCTTGGGCACAATAAAAAATTGTTAAAAGGGATCCTGCAAGGGTGCTGTGCGATGGCTTGGAGGGGTGGGATGGAGGGGATATACATATGACTAATCTGGGATCATACATATCTGTAAACAACAAGTCTGTAAAAGTAAAAAGTAAAATAAAAAAATTTTAAAAACCCACACATAATCAAAAAAAATGTTAATACTATTTTGTAAAATCTTGTGAAGCAGTTCTGTCCAATTTTGGTTGATACAGGAGTGAACAGAGAAGCAAGAACTAAGGAGGTAGAGAAAGACAAGAGAACACAAGCCTTTTATCAACTCAGGAAGTTTGGGGAGGGCTTTGGAGATAGCAGGTTCGGAATTTGGTGAGCTGTCTGGGATAGTCAAGTCTAATTTTCAAGGAACTGGGAGCAGACAGGTCCAGCTTTCCTTCAGTCTTTATTTCCATATGTTACAATTTACTTACAGCAGAAGTTCTTAACTGATTTTTATTTTTTAAATGACTGCTCTAAAGAACATTTGTACTCCACTATTTTCCTAATTGCCCCTGATACCCACTCTCATGAATCTGTAATACTACAGATATACTGAAAATCTGTTTATATACTGTGGTCCTTGGTAGGGCCACAAACCAATACACTTTCTAGATTTTTTTCACTTTCTCCAAGAATCAATTGCCCCCACCTCTACCCCAAGGGTCATATCACCCCTATGGAGCCTGCATGATGTAGAGATACAAATGATAAATCTCTCTTTTTACTACAATCACAGTTTATTAATCTAGGAAAACTTACTGCTTTCTAAAAAATTTCTTCAGGGAAAATGATCTGTCATGTATCCGTGTCACAAATCCCATTCTGCTACAAGGATTTTTTTTGTTTATAACTATCTCCAATGAGGATTTCCCAGTAGATTTTCCAAAGCAATTTAATTCCTTATTAGAGTAGTTGATTTATGATCATTTAAGCAAGTTTCCACTTTCCTTGAGGATCCAGGGACAGTTTGGGTGTTCAGTATAGAGACGGAAAAAACCTCCCAACAGGGTTTTTGAAGAACCTAACTGGTTTGTATCTTAATATGGTTTGTTGTCCACTGAACTCTGTGATATTGTCCATTATGACCAGCTTTGAAGTAAAATCTACCAGACTCATGAACGCTTGGGCACAATAAAAAATTGTTAAAAGGGATCCTGCAAGGGTGCTGTGCGATGGCTTGGAGGGGTGGGATGGAGGGGATATACATATGACTAATCTGGGATCATACATATCTGTAAACAACAAGTCTGTAAAAGTAAAAAGTAAAATAAAAAAATTTTAAAAACCCACACATAATCAAAAAAAATGTTAATACTATTTTGTAAAATCTTGTGAAGCAGTTCTGTCCAATTTTGGTTGATACAGGAGTGAACAGAGAAGCAAGAACTAAGGAGGTAGAGAAAGACAAGAGAACATAAGCCTTTTATCAACTCAGGAAGTTTGGGGAGGGCTTTGGAGATAGCAGGTTCGGAATTTGGTGAGCTGTCTGGGATAGTCAAGTCTAATTTTCAAGGAACTGGGAGCAGACAGGTCCAGCTTTCCTTCAGTCTTTATTTCCATATGTTACAATTTACTTACAGCAGAAGTTCTTAACTGATTTTTATTTTTTAAATGACTGCTCTAAAGAACATTTGTACTCCACTATTTTCCTAATTGCCCCTGATACCCACTCTCATGAATCTGTAATACTACAGATATACTGAAAATCTGTTTATATACTGTGGTCCTTGGTAGGGCCACAAACCAATACACTTTCTAGATTTTTTTCACTTTCTCCAAGAATCAATTGCCCCCACCTCTACCCCAAGGGT
The DNA here is from genome assembly GCA_022376925.1 of Tragulus kanchil. Classification (NCBI taxonomy): domain Eukaryota; kingdom Metazoa; phylum Chordata; class Mammalia; order Artiodactyla; family Tragulidae; genus Tragulus; species Tragulus kanchil. The sequence continues at coordinate 97,946,262 of JAIOJX010000030.1, forward strand.
CATATCACCCCTATGGAGCCTGCATGATGTAGAGATACAAATGATAAATCTCTCTTTTTACTACAATCACAGTTTATTAATCTAGGAAAACTTACTGCTTTCTAAAAAATTTCTTCAGGGAAAATGATCTGTCATGTATCCGTGTCACAAATCCCATTCTGCTACAAGGATTTTTTTTGTTTATAACTATCTCCAATGAGGATTTCCCAGTAGATTTTCCAAAGCAATTTAATTCCTTATTAGAGTAGTTGATTTATGATCATTTAAGCAAGTTTCCACTTTCCTTGAGGATCCAGGGACAGGTTAAACAGCTTTTGTATCATCATGATCTAATCCTAAGTAATAAAACATGATCCAGGAACAGCTGGTTAAATGACTTGGCCTCCTGATAGACCTCTCATTTTCTCTAGGACCATAAATCTGTGATTATTTGCATTAAACATTCTCTCTATTCACAACAGATGTGGGTGGAGGAACATGATGAGGATGAAGGAAGATAAAGATAATTGTATAAGGTCTCTTTCACAACCTGAATTTCCAAATTCTATGTACAATGGATCTTATCATTCCTTTGCTATCATGGGTTAGGGTATACATTTCTACCTGAACATCATAGTGTACCTTTTAACAAATACAGTGAGATTGTTTTATGTAAATTTACACATTTCTGAGTTTTTAATATTATTTATAGAACATATTACTTTGATCTTAGACATTGTGGCCTCTAGAATGGTAAGAAAATATTTTTTTTTCCTTTGAGCTACCTTGGTATTTCATTAAGGCAATCCTAACAGGTGCATATATCTGTGTGTGACTAACAACTGTTTATTGTATGATAATATATGCAACAAGTTTTATCATATAGCATGTTATATATGTATACTTGTCTGTTACAGCTTCCATAATAAAATTCCACAGAGTGAGTGATTTAACAGATTTTAATTTTCTCACTGATCTGAAGGCTAAATGCCTAAGATTAAGGTGTTGGCATTTGTTTTCTGGAAGTCTTTCCTTGGCTTCTCCCTGTGTCCTTATATGGCCTCAGCTCTGTGTATATACATCCCTGGTGCCTCTTTCTCGTCTTGGTACAAACCAATACACTTTCTAGATTTTTTCACTTTCTCCAAGAATCAATTGCCCCCACCTCTACCCCAAGGGTCATATCACCCCTATGGAGCCTGCATGATGTAGAGATACAAATGATAAATCTCTTTTTACTACAATCACAGTTTATTAATCTAGGAAAACTTACTGCTTTCTAAAAATTTCTTCAGGAAAATGATCAGGCATGTATCCGTGTCACAAATCCCATTCTGCTACAAGGATTTTTTTTGTTTATAACTATCTCCAATGAGGATTTCCCAGTAGATTTTCCAAAGCAATTTAATTCCTTATTAGAGTAGTTGATTTATGATCATTTAAGCAAGTTTCCACTTTCCTTGAGGATCCAGGGACAGGTTAAACAGCTTTTGTATCATCATGATCTAATCCTAAGTAATAAAACATGATCCAGGAACAGCTGGTTAAATGACTTGGCCTCCTGATAGACCTCTCATTTTCTCTAGGACCATAAATCTGTGATTATTTGCATTAAACATTCTCTCTATTCACAACAGATGTGGGTGGAGGAACATGATGAGGATGAAGGAAGATAAAGATAATTGTATAAGGTCTCTTTCACAACCTGAATTTCCAAATTCTATGTACAATGGATCTTACCATTCCTTTGCTATCATGGGTTAGGGTATACATTTCTACCTGAACATCATAGTGTACCTTTTAACAAATACAGTGAGATTGTCTTATGTAAATTTACACATTTCTGAGTTTTTAATATTATTTATAGAACATATTACTTTGATCTTAGACATTGTGGCCTCTAGAATGGTAAGAAAATATTTTTTTTTCCTTTGAGCTACCTTGGTATTTCATTAAGGCAATCCTAACAGGTGCATATATCTGTGTGTGACTAACAACTGTTTATTGTATGATAATATATGCAACAAGTTTTATCATATAGCATGTTATATATGTATACTTGTCTGTTACAGCTTCCATAATAAAATTCCACAGAGTGAGTGATTTAACAGATTTTAATTTTCTCACTGATCTGAAGGCTAAATGCCTAAGATTAAGGTGTTGGCAGGTTTGGTTTTTCTGGAAGCCTCTTTCCTTGGCTTCTCCCTGTGTCCTTATATGGCCTCAGCTCTGTGTATATACATCCCTGGTGCCTCTTTCTCGTCTTACAAAGACATCAGCTGTGCTGGATTAGGGCCTAACATCATGACCTCATTTAACCTTAATTACTTCCTTAAAGGCTCTGTCTCCATATATAGTCACATGGCTAGTATAATCAAAACCGTATTGAACAAACATATATACACAACCACAACACCACTCATAAATTGGTGGAAAATTTGCAATACATAAAGAAGTTCAATCACTATAGATTATGAGAGGAACACAATTTAATACATTTTATTTATTTATTTGAAACAATAGCACATCTAATGATTATGAGCCTGGTTATGAATATAGTCCATTTAATGACTCTAGATATGATAACTTCACATATAGGAATCATAATATCAATTTATATCTAGACTATGCATCAAGTCCACACTAGACCATGTCTTATATTCACAGGACTATTGGAAAGATGTCCTGATGTGAACTTACTAGTTGTTGTATACTATTCTAGCTTTTTAGGATGGAGAACAATTCTTTCCTGAGGTAAGCAGAAGTCTTAAGAATTTAAGAGAAGGGTAAAAATAGATGATACGAGTTGAACAGCTCTATACCTTCTCTCTCACTCCTCTGCTTCCTTTCTGATCAGAGACATTGGTGGAGTATATTTTCTGGATATTAGCAAGGGAGTTGAAATTTAGGAAGTACTTGTAGTAACCGATTATGTGTTTTAGCATCTACACTTTCCTTTTTAAAATCAGTAAACTCAAAGTGAATAATTTACTCCTGTGTTTCTCCTGTCTGAAACATTAAATACTTAAACAAAATGTCTGCATGACAGCAATACAGAGTGTTAAATCAATCCAGATGTTTAGGTCTTTTTATATGTGATTTGACTTAAAACTCAGGTAGCACAAATTTGGACTTCAACTGCAGCTATACATACCATTACATATTGCCACAGCCTACCCTCAAACCCTGTCTTGTTCTTACAAAATGGCATCACACTACACACATGAAACAACAATTTGATTTTTTTCTCCCCTAAACATCTTGCAATTACTTGCTTTTCAGCTTAATAGCTACAGATCTAACTCACATTTTAAAAATTACAATAGCTCCATAATATGAATATTAAATAATTTACTCAGTTTATCTAATAATGGTCATTACTATTTCCAGTTTTTGTCACTCTAAATAATGTTGTAGTACATAGTATAATAGTATATTCTTACTGATGCATTTGTTTCAGAAGGGCAAAGCCTTGTAAGAAGGCTTGCTTTGTCAAATATGTACATATTTCACATTTTACTAGAGCTTTATCAAGCTATGTTAGCAAACTTTGTATACATACACTACTGGCTTTCAAGATTCTCAGTTATCTCCACTTGATACCATCAATTGTATCAAGTATTACTTTTCCTCTTTACAAAATTTTTAATCAAAACATTTATTTGAGACATATACATTTAAAAGAATATTCAATAAAAGTATATTTCTTTATTACTTAAAATGAAGTATAATTGACATATGATGTATTAATTTTAGATGTACACCACAGTGATTGAACTTCTGTATACATTGTGAATTTTTCCACCAATGTATGAGTAGCATTATGGATATCTTTGTTCAATAAGGTTTTGATTATATTAGCCAGATAAGAAGTAAATTAAGTGAGAATGAAATAATTATATGATTATATTATATGATTTATGAAGAAAAGTTCATGTTGTAGCCTTAATTCTCTAGGTAATAACTTTGCTGTTCTAGGTCTTCAAAAGCAGGAGGCAGGCTCAGGATGAATGGGGAATCCCTTTCCTTCAATACTTAATAAATGAAGGTACTATGCCTACTACCTCACTGCCATAATTAGTTCTTCAAATACAGTCTTGCCAAATGCAATTTGAAGTTGACTCACTTAGCCTTTAACTAAAGCTGTGTAATACACAAATATATATAACAAAATAATTTTGGAAAGCTAAAGATCGATTTCAGCATGACAGAGAAAGGAACGTGCTTCCTCATGTGTACAGAGCAGCTGTTACATTGTAGGCACCTTATCCTGGGGGGAAAGTGGATGATGGCTTTAAAAACCTTGAAGTTTCCAAAGCAATTTAAATATGATCTCTAATGATTTTGGAGTGGATTAGCCCTTGACCTTTCTGTTCCCATGGTATTTTTCCCATCCAGCTCTGACATACGTAACAGAAAATTCTGCTCTTCAGATCACTTTGAAACTTCCAATTATGTCAAGAGGCTTAACTTGATTTTTGACTGACTTATAATGGCTGATATTTAAACAGGGTTGAAATGCAAATCAGTACTCGCTGGAACTCTATTAGCTGTAATTTTGTTAATACTAAATGGAGACATTTAAAATAATACAGTTGTGATATAATTTATGTTTTTATGATTTGAAAAACCATAATTGATTTTCAAAGGAGCACACATTATTTGATACGATGTTTATTTCTACATTATACTTCCTCATTGCCTCTTTTAAAATCAACACAATAGTCTAAAAAAAATGGTGTATTATAAATATCATAGCTTTAAGAGATGAAAATTGTATGCACTATAATTTGCGAAAATGTAATTGTTGGATAAAAACACACTTTATAAAATTGAGTAACAGGAAAATCATATGAAAATGAGTGATGAATGAAGCTCTTAAAAAACAAAGTTTCAAATGGAAATAGAAGAGGAAGAAAGCAAATATAAAAAGTAAGATGAGACATGAAAAAGAAATGCAAAAAATTCTAGAATGGTAAATAAAAACAACTAAAATGGTCATTAAAGTACTTTGTGCTTTAAAAGGATAATGTCAGTTTTATAGGAACACTGTTTAAGAGGAGAAAGGAAATTTTACATGTATATAAAATCAAACTTTAATAAACTAATTTTATAATTTAGTTGTTTATATAGCTCTACACAGGATGAGAGTATAGACTAAACATGGGTTAATTTTAACAACTTTAATCTTAATAATTAATATTAAGAATGTGTAGTTTAACACATTGATAATAGTATATTTTCATTCAAGTTTATAACTTTTGAGTATATTTCCAAATGAAACATCCTAAATGAAACATAAATCAGAAGAAAATCTTGCAGCTATTCCTCTAAATGAGGAATTTAGATTAAAGAAATAGTTCTTTTAGCCAAGTATAAATCTGTTAGGTCATGATGTTGCTTTGATTTTCATTCTTGTGTCCTAGCAATATAAACCCTAACTTCATTTATGGAATTTACAGTGAAAGCGTTAGACAAATGTATGACAATTTCTCCTAGTTCAAATTACACATTTATTTCTCTACATAATCTTGTATGCAAAGATAATAAAAATATGGCTTATGTATAGCAAAAGTTCAGATACTGAAGTCCTCAGAAACACTGCGGAATGTGACCTTATTTGGAAACAGGTTTTTGTAGATATAATCATTTAAACTAAAATGATGTCATATTGGAGCAGGGTGGACCGCTAATCCAGGGTGACTAGTATTCTTATAAAACAATGTCATAGGGAAATGAAACCCGAGATGGGGCTTAGGCTTCCACAAGCCAAGAGCCACCAAAGATTTTCATCAAATCACCAAAAGCTAGACGAAGAAGCACGCAACTTACTCTTTCGCATAGCCCTCTAAAGGAACAAGGCTGTTAATATCATGTCTTAGCCTCCTGAACTGTGAGGTGATACAGCTCTGTTGTCTAAGCCACACAATTTGTGGAACTTTGTTTATAGAAGCCATAGAAAACTAATATAAATAAGCATTAATTAATCCTATTCTTTCTATAATGCAGTTTAAACCAATAGAAATGCATAGCACAGAGTAAATTAATACATTTAGAGTAGAGAAAGTAGGAGTTATAGTGCCAACATGAGATAAGAAGATGGGTAAAATTATAAACAGTTCAAGTGGGATCTTTACCAACAGATCTGCAAAAACATAAACTAATGACATGTGATAAGTAAGGAACAATACTGCAGTAAGAATTCCTTCTTCCTGTAATATAGGCAAGAACAAATCAGACTCTATATTAGATCAGTTCTACTGCCTGTGCTCAGTCATGCCTGTTATATGTTTCTGTAAAAGAATGTTGCTTGCAGGCTCACAAAATAGCTTTTCTCAAGACACCAACTTTTAAGAGTCTATTAATATAGAAATGGAAAAGTTGCAGGACACAGAATAACATTCATTTTACTGAAGGTTAACAGAATTATCAGTGTAAGTCAATCATATCTCAATAAAACTAGTGGAAAGAAAAGACTCATATCTAACTTTAGATGTATAAATCTGCAGTCTGGAGTTTTTTTCACCCTGTTCTTTTTGTTGAAATGCCTTACTGGAAAAAGGGGTCTTTAGGTAAGATGAGAAAGGAGGAGACTAGGGCCATCATAATCCATTAAAACTCCAACAAAAGTCATTGTAATTTATCTCACCTTAATCAATTCATGAAGTTGACTGACAGCCTGCTGAGTCTATTCTTCCACTGGGATTTACAATATGCTGAACAACCTAGGATACTAAACTGTTCATTAAAATACCCGACCATTTTTTCTCACCTGTAGAGCTATACTCATACTGAAAGTTGGGTGTTAACTTTTCAAGATCATTTATCCCAATTTTACTTGTTAATAATATAATTCAATTAACATTATGCAAACCAATGAAATATGAATGCAAATAGAAGAGAAAAAAAGATGTGGTTTCCATTAATGAAATGCTTTGAAAAATGTTGATAAAGGCAAACCAATCAAAAAAGTGCTGTCAAATTTAGTACTATTAAACAACTATTAAACATTGAGAGAACAAGTTTCAAAATCTAAAATTACTATTCACTCAGTTATGTAAGTATTTTTTTTTTTTTTAAGATTTATTTATTTAGCGCTGGGGTTGGGTTGGGGACGGAGGGGAGCAGGTGGGCCACTTCTATTGGTCTTTCATTTCTCTATTTTCATTCGTCTTCGTTCTTTAGCTTCTGTGGGCCTCCCATCGTGGTGGCGTCTGTCGTCGCAGAGCACCGGCTCTGGGTGCATCAGCTCCAGAGCTCCGGCTCGGTAATTGGACACATCAGTCCAGCCGCTCTGGGCACGTGGGATCTTCCCAGGCCAGGGCTTGAACTGGCGCCCCTTGCACTGCAAGGCGGTGTCCTTACCCACTGGACCATCAGAGGAAGCCCTATGTAAGTATTTTTAAGTCCTTAGTCTCTTTAACAAATTTTGACATGAAAATCACAGATGATTTTTTTTTTTTTTCATTTTGGAGGCTGAATGTAGAGGACTCTGTTCACTGGAAGGAAGGAACTGAATTGAGAATCTTTGTAAAAGAACTGTGATTTGATTTGAAACCTTTTCAGAGAGAAATAAAATGAAAAATCACATCCCTAATTCATTCTTACTTTTAAATAAAGTAGTATTTTGAATATTTTATTTGCTTTGGCCAGCTATGCTCAGAAACTAAGAAACAAGTCTAAACATTTCTTCAATTTTCCCAGAGTGGAGTAGACAAAAACTAAATCTGGTAAGGTATTTCAAAATTAAGGAGCTTATTTATATTACATTTGTATATTATTAGTACTGCTAGAACAGTGGGACCTCCCAATTTGTCCCATATGTCACTAAATGCTACACAGATCTTTCACAAATCAGAATATATTCTGAAATATTAAACTTACATCTTGTTGTAACATAACCTATACCCATAAGCGTCTTAGATACACAGTCAGGTATGATACTATACAAATAGTTTCCTTCAGATTAGTATGTCTGATGAAAAATAATTATAACTACATTGTTTAGAAATACATTTTTACTATATTCCAAACTAAGGACAAAGAAGTATACAAAAATAGTAAGAATAGTCATCTCATTCTACCTAAATTAGGATAAACTAATACTATGTTGTCCTGGCAATTCTTGAGTTTACTAGAATCAAATTAAATCAGGCACATTAAATGAAAGTCAAACATCAATTTTGTGATTTTTTTCTTACCTTTTAAAGAGAGAACTGAATTAATACAGGTTGACGAGCAAGAAAGCTAACCAAAGAGGAGACTGCAGTAATCCTGAAATAAGAAAATGGTCATCTGGAACTGAGTTTGTCTAGAAATTAGATATACTTTGAAAGATTTCTTGATTATTTATGGAATGTGAGAAAAATCAAATGAAGAAAATTCTATAATTTTCAGTACTGGAAGACAATGTACTTAGTTTTGGGCATGGTATTTAAAGTGTTATAATCAGATATCCAAATAGAGATGTCAAATAAGCACTTATGAATATATGAATTTGGAATTTGAGAGGGAGAGAAACAGATATAGGTAAGAATACAAATTGGAAAATTCCTGGCATGAATACAGTATTCAAACCAGGAGATCCTATGGTATCACTAAAGAAATATACACAGAAAAGAAAGGAAGAACAAACCTGAAACTGGGAGACCTCAACATTGAGAGAGAGAGATTTGAGAAGAGGAATTGAGAAGGCTGTTCAGGCAGATGGGGAGAAAAAGAGGTGTTTTGTAAGACAAATGAAGAAAAGATTCCAGTGAAAACACTCTGAAAAACTATGAAATACTTCTCATAAACGAAGTGTTAAGTATTGAGAACTGGCCACTTTACAGAATGGGTCATTGGTGACTTTTACTAGTTTCTATGGACCAACAGCAAACCCTCACTAAAGTGGATTTGAGAGAATGGGAATGAGACTGGACAACTCTCCTAAAACGAAATAAATTGAGTGGTAGATGGTTAAGGAAGTAGAACAAGAGAATATTCTAAATTTTGATTTGTTTTATGAAATTTTCAGATAGTAGTGATCACAGTATATTTGAATGTTGATGGAAAGGGTCCAGTAGACCAAAAAGCATTGATGATTTTGAAGAAAAATACTGGATTGCTGTTCTTGAGTGAATGAAAGTGACGAGACCCTGTGCATTTGGAGAAAAATTAGTTTTAAACAGGAGCAAGAATAATTCATTCAAGGTTATATAGGCTTTCAACTCCAGAAATTTATACAGTACAGATCAGTACAAACCATTTACTTCTTTGTAGACTTCTGTTTATATTGGAGTTCCTTCTCTAGTAGATTATAAGGATTTTCACTCAATGAACTGGTTTAACTTTTTTTTTTTTAATTTGGGACTCTTTTATTGGTTTTTTAATTTATTTATTTCCATCTATCTTTATTCTTTGGCCTGGGCATATGCACTCCAGAGCACTGGCTTGTATGTAACTAGACACACCAGTCCAACCACTCCACAGCATGTGGGATCTTTCCAGGTCAGGGATCAAACCAGTGCCCCTTGCACTGCAAGGCGGACTCTCTACACACTGGACCACCAGGGAAGCCCAAGGATTCTCACTCAATGAATTGTTTTAATCTTACAAATGTCATTAATACCGTTCATCTCTATTTCTCTCTCCAATTCTTTTTCTGGTTAATTTTAAATTTATTATCATTTTTGTAAGATTTACAGAGAGAGAGATAAGACAACTTTTAATAAAGCATTCATATAAGAGGATCTTTTAATTTGCTATTTTGGACAGCCATAAGATAGCTTATATTTTAAATGATATAAAGTAAATGATTTCCTATTTAAATTTTTCAGTGTTTGTCATATTTTAGGTAGTGCATGGATCACATTTTCAATTTTCATACTTACTATCTTATTTTAATGAATGCTAATCTTTACTACTTGGCAAGTGATTGATTTTCATTTACTATTGTGATATATGTTACATGAATTTATTGGTCATTGAATGAGTTGGCTTAAAATATAAAGGTTAACTAAATAATAGTACATGTGATATGCTGATATGGGAAAACTCATGAAAGTAGACTCAAATGGTATTAGTTTAAAAACATTTTTTGTGGGCAATGGCTATTTTATGTGTCAACCTCACTGGACTAAGTTGTATTCAAATAGCTGCTAAAATATTTCTGGATGTATCTGTGAGCATGTTTCTAGAAAAGATCAGCACTTGAGCCAGAGGAGTGAGTGAAGAAGATCTACCCTTACCATTGTGGGAAGGCATCATACAATCCAATGAGGGCCCAATAGAGCAAAAGGATGAAGGAAGCATGAATTTAATCTCTCTTCTGAAAGTGGGTTGTCTATCACCTCCTGTCCTCTGACATCAGAGTTCCTAGCCTCTGAACTTGGACTCAATCGCACCACCAGCTTTTCTGGTTCTCCAGCTTGTAGAATGTGTACTGTCAAACTTCTAGGACTTTAAAACTTCATGAGCCAATTTCTACAATAAATCTACATACACACACATGCACACACATACACACATAGTATGTGTATGTATGTATATAATTTTGGTTTTGATTTTTCAGAGAACCCTGACTAAAACAGTCTGCTTAGGCTACAAAGAGATCCCCTTCCCTGGAAACAGCACCTTTTCCATGGACATCGTAATTCCCTGGCCACTAATAAAAGATCTACCCAAATGAAAGAAACAAATATTTGCTTCTCATGTTGTAAAGCATGATCATTTTCATGCTACAATTCTTTTCTGGTTAATTTTAAATTTATTATCATTTTTGTAAGATTTACAGAGAGAGAGATAAGACAACTTTTAATAAAGCATTCATATAAGAGGATCTTTTAATTTGCTATTTTGGACAGCCATAAGATAGCTTATATTTTAAATGATATAAAGTAAATGATTTCCTATTTAAATTTTTCAGTGTTTGTCATATTTTAGGTAGTGCATGGATCACATTTTCAATTTTCATACTTACTATCTTATTTTAATGAATGCTAATCTTTACTACTTGGCAAGTGATTGATTTTCATTTACTATTGTGATATATGTTACATGAATTTATTGGTCATTGAATGAGTTGGCTTAAAATATAAAGGTTAACTAAATAATAGTACATGTGATATGCTGATATGGGAAAACTCATGAAAGTAGACTCAAATGGTATTAGTTTAAAAACATTTTTTGTGGGCAATGGCTATTTTATGTGTCAACCTCACTGGACTAAGTTGTATTCAAATAGCTGCTAAAATATTTCTGGATGTATCTGTGAGCATGTTTCTAGAAAAGATCAGCACTTGAGCCAGAGGAGTGAGTGAAGAAGATCTACCCTTACCATTGTGGGAAGGCATCATACAATCCAATGAGGGCCCAATAGAGCAAAAGGATGAAGGAAGCATGAATTTAATCTCTCTTCTGAAAGTGGGTTGTCTATCACCTCCTGTCCTCTGACATCAGAGTTCCTAGCCTCTGAACTTGGACTCAATCGCACCACCAGCTTTTCTGGTTCTCCAGCTTGTAGAATGTGTACTGTCAAACTTCTAGGACTTTAAAACTTCATGAGCCAATTTCTACAATAAATCTACATACACACACATGCACACACATACACACATAGTATGTGTATGTATGTATATAATTTTGGTTTTGATTTTTCAGAGAACCCTGACTAAAACAGTCTGCTTAGGCTACAAAGAGATCCCCTTCCCTGGAAACAGCACCTTTTCCATGGACATCGCGTAATTCCCTGGCCACTAATAAAAAGATCTACCCAAATGAAAGAAACAAATATTTGCTTCTCATGTTGTAAAGCATGATCATTTTCATGCTACAATATACTGATGTTAGCTATTAAGATATAAATATTCACCAAGCGAACAGCACTTTGGGGTAAATAAGATTACCAATCCCTTTTCAGTTTGATTGCCAACTAGGGAGGACATGGGATAAACAGACTATTAGACATTCAACATGGAGGGACATGCAACAGATCTAGGGGAATATTAAGAATAGATGAACGGAAAGGAACGCAGAAGGTGGACATGTTCTGTGGTAGCCATAAGGGTTGTGGTAGGAAAAGGGCTGAAAGATTGGGAGTAAAGACAACAGGAGGAATAAATCCCACTATTAGGTTTATATCCTGATGAAATCAAAACTGAAAGAAGCACCTGTACCCCAATGTTCATTGCAGCTCTCTATACAATAGCTAGAACTTGGAAGCAACCTAGATGTCCATCGACGAACGAATGGATCCAGAAGCTCTGGTACATATATACAATGGAATACTACTCAGCTGTTAAAAGAAATGCAGAAGACTCAGTCCTAATGATGTGGCTGGCTCTAGAACCTATCATAAAAAGTGAAGTCAAAAAGAGAAAGACAAATACAGTATACTAACACACATATATGGAATCTAGTAGGATAGTCTCGATAACACACGCAGTGAACACATGGACAAACAGACAGAACATAGACATAGGGACATTGTGGGGAAGAAATAGGGAGGGGGAAGCATGGAGGGAGTAACATGGAAACCTATACTGTTATGTGTGGAAAAGATAGCTAGTGTCATAGTGCTAAGGGAATAGGAGTGCATACAATGGCTTGGGGCGATGGTCTGGAGGGGTGGTATGGGGGCGAACTGGGGTGGGGACCAGGGATATGCATATGACTGATCTGGGAACATACATGTCTGTGAACAAGAAAACTCTGTAAAGCCTTTAAAATAAAGAACAACAACAAAAAAAGAAGGCATGAATAAGCTGAATTTGTTTCAACATTTTTGTTAGTGTGAGTATCGCCGGTAAATATTAACATCAATTCATATACCTTCTGAACATGAATCCTGTATGTTATTCTATAGTCTAATTCTCTTTGCTTTGGAGAAAATGTGTTTTGTTTGGTTAACCCTTCAATAAGCATATGGTCATAGTGAGGGATACCCTGGGATACAAACAACATATCATTTCTAGATCTAGCTCTTCATCCAGTCACTGGCAGATGTTTGGGTGCCAGTGAAACAGCAGGAGGAAAGCTGAAGATTAGATGAACGGAAAGGAACGCAGAAGGTGGACATGTTCTGTGGTAGCCATAAGGGTTGTGGTAGGAAAAGGGCTGAAAGATTGGGAGTAAAGACAACAGGAGGAATAAATCCCACTATTAGGTTTATATCCTGATGAAATCAAAACTGAAAGAAGCACCTGTACCCCAATGTTCATTGCAGCTCTCTATACAATAGCTAGAACTTGGAAGCAACCTAGATGTCCATCGACGAACGAATGGATCCAGAAGCTCTGGTACATATATACAATGGAATACTACTCAGCTGTTAAAAGAAATGCAGAAGACTCAGTCCTAATGATGTGGCTGGCTCTAGAACCTATCATAAAAAGTGAAGTCAAAAAGAGAAAGACAAATACAGTATACTAACACACATATATGGAATCTAGTAGGATAGTCTCGATAACACACGCAGTGAACACATGGACAAACAGACAGAACATAGACATAGGGACATTGTGGGGAAGAAATAGGGAGGGGGAAGCATGGAGGGAGTAACATGGAAACCTATACTGTTATGTGTGGAAAAGATAGCTAGTGTCATAGTGCTAAGGGAATAGGAGTGCATACAATGGCTTGGGGCGATGGTCTGGAGGGGTGGTATGGGGGCGAACTGGGGTGGGGACCAGGGATATGCATATGACTGATCTGGGAACATACATGTCTGTGAACAAGAAAACTCTGTAAAGCCTTTAAAATAAAGAACAACAACAAAAAAAGAAGGCATGAATAAGCTGAATTTGTTTCAACATTTTTGTTAGTGTGAGTATCGCCGGTAAATATTAACATCAATTCATATACCTTCTGAACATGAATCCTGTATGTTATTCTATAGTCTAATTCTCTTTGCTTTGGAGAAAATGTGTTTTGTTTGGTTAACCCTTCAATAAGCATATGGTCATAGTGAGGGATACCCTGGGATACAAACAACATATCATTTCTAGATCTAGCTCTTCATCCAGTCACTGGCAGATGTTTGGGTGCCAGTGAAACAGCAGGAGGAAAGCTGAAGATTTTATAGGAGAAGCATCACAACACAGGACAATTGTCATGAGTAGCAGGCATCTTCTGCATTTGCTTTTCTTTTTGGCTCTCATCAGCAGCTATGCGCGTGCTCAGTCCTGCCCAACTCTTTGCGACCTTATGGACTGTAGCCCTCCAGGCTCCCCTGTCCATGGGTTTTCCCAGGCAAGAACACTGAAGTGGGTTGCCATTTCCTACTCCAGGGGATCCTCCCAACCCAGGGATCAAACCCACATCTTTTGTGTCTCCTCCATTGGTAGGCAGATTCTTCACCACTGCATCACCTGGAAGAATAGTATCTAAGGCTAAGAAAAAAATCAAGTGCAAAGATTCAAGGCTCTATGCGTTTAAGGAGCAGTGAGTAGGTTGTGGAAGCTGGGCAGGAGTGTGTGAGGATAGAGCAGCAGGATTTTTATAACAGACGTAACTAGCATCACAACTTGGAGGGCTCCATAGGCCATTGTAAGGAATTTAGCTTTTATTTCAAGTGAGAAAATACTGGGAGGTTTTGACAAAAAAATTTGACAGTTTGGGGCTTCCATGGTGGTCCAGTGGGTAAAGAGTCCACCTTGCAGTGCAGGAGGCATCGGTTTGATCCCTGGCCTGGGAAGATCCCACATGCTGCACAGCGGCTGGACCGATGTGTTCAACTAGCAGGAGCTCTAGAGCACAAGAGCCCATGGCAAGTGTGGGAGAGGCCGCTGTGATGGGAGGCTCACGCAGGCCGAGGAACAAAGATGGACAAAAATAAATAAAGACCAATAAAAAAGAGGGGACAACTAAAAAAAAAGAATTTGACAGTTTGTCTTATGTTCTACTGGCAATACTAATGATCTTAAACCTTGAACCTTTTTTGATTTGCATGTAAAAACCAAGTCATTTAAATTATATTAAATATAAGGCAGTGTAATAGCACGTGCTACAAACTCTCAAAATCATTTTTCCATCATCTGACTTATTTTGTAGTGAAAATCCCTTGAAGTGTACAAACACTACCACAGGGTCAAAAAATATCAAAGAACTACTAAACTAGATTCAGAGGAAAGATGTACAGCATTTTTCTTCAGAATATTTTACAAATTATCTTATTGACAGGTACAGAATTCCAAGGATAAGATACATAAAAGACATAATGTACCACATGATGACTGTAATTAACACAGCCATATGGTATATTTAAAAGTTAAGAGAGTACATCCTAGGAGTTCTCATAACACATAAAAATAACCTTAGGAGAGGACAGATGCAACCAAATTTACTCTGGTCATTATTTCACAATATTTGTAAGTCACAACATTATGCTGTATGCCTTAAAATTATACAGCACTATGTATCACCTTTCCTCTGATAAATGCAAGTTCTGTATGTTTGTCAATATACTTCAAGTGTCTAATGTGATCCCTTATACATAGTAGATGCTACTTATTTACAAATAAAAGAATAAATGAATGACATTTAATAGATTGTACATAGGCCATAACAATTTCATTGACAAATACAGATAAGCGACTAAGAGAATTTTAAAAATTATATTAGGACTCTTTAATTTTTGAGAAAATATTTTTGAGTGCTTTTCTCCTATAGTTAATGTTTTAATATGTGTGAATGCTATTTACATTTTAAACAACATTTGTATTTTCTTTACATTTTAAGCAACGTATGTATTTTCTTTAAGAAAGCGTTCGGATATTTGTTTTTGTCACATGCTTAGTCTCTATGCCTGAAATTATTAGTAATTCTTAGAGAAAAGTTAAAGATGCATGCAATCTGTCACATTCTGCTTCCAGCTTGACGATTCTGTCAGTCCTGTGATTTGCAGTCTTGTATATATTTTGATTTCTTTTTTGCCTTTACCATTTGATATAAAATTAAATATGGTTGTCTTAAATATATGTTAGTTTTAAAAACAAAACTGATATATCTTTAAACAAAACCTTATTGCTTATTTTGTGGTTGTGAATAAATATTGTCCTGATCTCTCCCAATGTGATGAGGCTATGATACACCCTTATCACAGCAACTGCTGTTATTTCATAACAGATTGACTACCATGTAAATTAATTTCTTAGTCATCATTTTAAATGTAATCTTTTCTGACAATTTTTCTTGGCTCTGATTAGAATGTACTAGAGTCAGGTACTTATCATGTGAACGGAATCCAGTTCTTTTTATAAAAGAGTGCAAATAATGTAGGTTTTACAACTGCTTTTTTAATCCTTTAAAAGTTTACCTAAAAATAATAATGTTCATAAAATTTAACTTTCAGTGAGGTGTGGCTTTAAAATATTACTAAAGAGTTTATGAAAACTAATGAAAAAGAAAAAATGTGTTTACATTTTTTCTTACTATATTACCATTACTGAACCAACCTTATTAAGAAATAAAACAATTCATTATTTATACTTTATAGCAGAGGTAGTCAACTATGATCCTCAGGTCAATTATATATGTTCGACTCTGATAGCCATTTGTGCTTAACTTTATCAGACTGAATGGGGATTTCTGGTTATCTGAGCTTTTTCCCAACAAAATTGTAAACTCTTAAATATATAACCAGTGAATACAGTTCAAAAGCAAAGACCTTGATTTATCTATTGTGGATGCTCAGAAATATTAGGTAAGTAAATGCACAGTGTTTTATAATGCACATTTTGGAAATAATAAAAATATTCTTGCCCAAATGCAAAAAACCGAGCAGAAAACACAGATACCCACAATCTATGTACTGTCAAAAATTTCCCAAGAAAAGCTGAGTGAAAGAAGTGTTACACAAAGAGCATAAACTGCTATGATTTTAATTATATGTTGTTCTACAGCAGACACATTATTTCTAAGGAAGGGAAAAATTAGAATATGGTTTATGGTGGTATACTCTAACAATATTTTTTACTTATATAAATATTTGTAAATTTTCATAGTAAATAATCCTGGAACATATAATTTTTAAAACTGTTTTCTCAAAGATTTTTAATGAAGTTATACTTTCCTTATTTTAAATAATTAAAAATGAGATGTAAAGGTTTGATCTATGAAGATGACAACCTGATTATACAATTTTAGTATTAGAATTTCATTTTACATGTAATCTTTTCTGACAATTTTTCTTGGCTCTGATTAGAATGTACTAGAGTCAGGTACTTATCATGTGAACGGAATCCAGTTCTTTTTATAAAAGAGTGCAAATAATGTAGGTTTTACAACTGCTTTTTTAATCCTTTAAAAGTTTACCTAAAAATAATAATGTTCATAAAATTTAACTTTCAGTGAGGTGTGGCTTTAAAATATTACTAAAGAGTTTATGAAAACTAATGAAAAAGAAAAAATGTGTTTACATTTTTTCTTACTATATTACCATTACTGAACCAACCTTATTAAGAAATAAAACAATTCATTATTTATACTTTATAGCAGAGGTAGTCAGCTATGATCCTCAGGTCAATTATATATGTTCGACTCTGATAGCCATTTGTGCTTAACTTTATCAGACTGGATGGGGATTTCTGGTTATCTGAGCTTTTTCCCAACAAAATTGTAAACTCTTAAATATATAACCAGTGAATACAGTTCAAAAGCAAAGACCTTGATTTATCTATTGTGGATGCTCAGAAATATTAGGTAAGTAAATGCACAGTGTTTTATAATGCACATTTTGGAAATAATAAAAATATTCTTGCCCAAATGCAAAAAACCGAGCAGAAAACACAGATACCCACAATCTATGTACTGTCAAAAATTTCCCAAGAAAAGCTGAGTGAAAGAAGTGTTACACAAAAGAGCATAAACTGCTATGATTTTAATTATATGTTGTTCTACAGCAGACACATTATTTCTAAGGAAGGGAAAAATTAGAATATGGTTTATGGTGGTATACTCTAACAATATTTTTTACTTATATAAATATTTGTAAATTTTCATAGTAAATAATCCTGGAACATATAATTTTTAAAACTGTTTTCTCAAAGATTTTTTAATGAAGTTATACTTTCCTTATTTTAAATAATTAAAAAAATGAGATGTAAAGGTTTGTTAAGATCTATGAAGATGACAACCTGATTATACAATTTTAGTATTAGATACATTTTACATTATAAGCATTCCCAGTCTTTATTTGTTAAGAAAATTAATTTGAGTTCTTAGACAGAATAAAAGTGAATCAATTTTTTCTCAAGAATTACTAAATAAAAAAAAGCTGTTTCCTATTTTTTTTAAATCCTGTGATCTTTAGGTTCTCCATCCCAGATAATCACCACTTGCATACATTCCTAAAATTATAATAATTTGACCAATGTGTTTTATACAGTTCATGATTTTCATGTAAATAGCTGGCTTAAAGTAGAATTATCTTGAATCTCAGGAAAATATAAGCATACCATTTATTTAAATAGAAAATACTACATATGAATTTGTTCTAATAGAGTTGACTTGAGACACTGCTCTCTGATCAGAAAGAATGCAATGTATTAACTTATTACTTTTGTGCCACTTTGTTAAAGGTCATACAAAGCATAGCAAGACGTTTAAGCAATTAAAACATTCTAAACATTTGTTGTTAGAGTAAAAGGCAAATCAGTAACAGTAAACCACTGGTAGCATTGAGAAAGACGATGTAAGAGTTAATTTTATGTGCTCACTTGATTGGGATAATGATGCCCACTTGTTTAGTCATATATCAGTCTACATGTTGTGTGAGGGTATTTTTTAGTAGCAGTAGAGTTCGATCCCTGATCAGGGAAGATCCCACATGCCACGGAGCAACTAAGCCTGTGAGCCACAACTGTTGAACTTTTCTCTAGAACCTCGGAGCCGCAACTATTGAGCCACTGTGCTGCAACTACTGAAGTCTGTGTGCCCTGGAGTCCGAGTTCCACAACGAGAGAGGTCACCACAACAATAAGCCTGCTTACCTCAACTATAGAGAGTATTCCCCCACTCCCTACAACTAGAGAAGAGCCTGTGGCAGCAGTGAAAACCCAGAATAGGCAAAAATAAATAAATAAATATAATTTAAAAAAATAAAACATGAATGCTTCACCCATTTTGCAAAAAAAAATTAATCAACAGACCTTGAATAAAACAGATACTACATAATGAGGGGGTATAATCCCCAACGAATCAGTTGAAGACTTTAAGAGACTGAGGATCGGGCTTCCCCTCGTGGTCCAGTGGGTAAGGACACCGCCTTGCAGTGCAAGGGGCGCCGGTTGGTGCCCTGGCCTGGGAAGATCCCACGTGCCGCGGAGCGGCTGGACCGATGTGTCCAATCACCGAGCCAGAGCTCTGGAGCGCATGCGTCCAGAGCCGGTGCTCTGTGGCAAGACAACAGACGACACCGCGATGGGAGGCCCACAGGAGCCAAAGAACAAAGACGGATGAAACTAGAGAAATGAAAGACGAATAGAAGTGGCCCGCCTGCTCCCCTCCCTCCCCAATCCAACCCCCGCCCAAAATAAATAAATAAATAAATCTTTAAAAAAAAAAAAAAAAAGAGACTGAGGATCTGAGAAGGAAGTAATGCTGCCTTTAACTCAAGAACATAACTTCAACTGTTTTTGAAACTCTAAACTTTACAGCTTTCACTATTATGAGGGCCAATTCCTTGAAACAAATCTTTATTTCCCTCTATGTATCCATTCTAGTGATTTTATTTCTCTGGTGATCTCTAATACAGATGATGATGTCCCCCACATCAAAAAAAAAAATGACATAGGTAGCAGACTATATAATGACTCAGTGTCCATTTTTTGCACAAACCTTACTTAACACTGTGAACGTGTAAATATACTACCATATGGCAAAGATATCAAAAACTGTATATAGTGCAAGAAATAATACAGACTAGTCTTTAAATGTAGCCTATGAACTGGGTATATTAAATTAATTCAGGAAGATCCCACATGCCACGGAGCAACTAAGCCTGTGAGCCACAACTGTTGAACTTTTCTCTAGAACCTCGGAGCCGCAACTATTGAGCCACTGTGCTGCAACTACTGAAGTCTGTGTGCCCTGGAGTCCGAGTTCCACAACGAGAGAGGTCACCACAACAATAAGCCTGCTTACCTCAACTATAGAGAGTATTCCCCCACTCCCTACAACTAGAGAAGAGCCTGTGGCAGCAGTGAAAACCCAGAATAGGCAAAAATAAATAAATAAATATAATTTAAAAAAATAAAACATGAATGCTTCACCCATTTTGCAAAAAAAAATTAATCAACAGACCTTGAATAAAACAGATACTACATAATGAGGGGGTATAATCCCCAACGAATCAGTTGAAGACTTTAAGAGACTGAGGATCGGGCTTCCCCTCGTGGTCCAGTGGGTAAGGACACCGCCTTGCAGTGCAAGGGGCGCCGGTTGGTGCCCTGGCCTGGGAAGATCCCACGTGCCGCGGAGCGGCTGGACCGATGTGTCCAATCACCGAGCCAGAGCTCTGGAGCGCATGCGTCCAGAGCCGGTGCTCTGCAACGACAGACGACACCGCGATGGGAGGCCCACAGGAGCCAAAGAACAAAGACGGATGAAACTAGAGAAATGAAAGACGAATAGAAGTGGCCCGCCTGCTCCCCTCCCTCCCCAATCCAACCCCCGCCCAAAATAAATAAATAAATAAATCTTTAAAAAAAAAAAAAAAAAGAGACTGAGGATCTGAGAAGGAAGTAATGCTGCCTTTAACTCAAGAACATAACTTCAACTGTTTTTGAAACTCTAAACTTTACAGCTTTCACTATTATGAGGGCCAATTCCTTGAAACAAATCTTTATTTCCCTCTATGTATCCATTCTAGTGATTTTATTTCTCTGGTGATCTCTAATACAGATGATGATGTCCCCCACATCAAAAAAAAATGACATAGGTAGCAGACTATATAATGACTCAGTGTCCATTTTTTGCACAAACCTTACTTAACACTGTGAACGTGTAAATATACTACCATATGGCAAAGATATCAAAAACTGTATATAGTGCAAGAAATAATACAGACTAGTCTTTAAATGTAGCCTATGAACTGGGTATATTATAATTGAATTCAGAATGTTTAAAACAAATACTTTGCACATTCATCTTGATTTATAATCCAGCAACATAAAAAGACAGACTGTCATAGTCAGTTTGGGCTGCTGTAACAAAGTAGCAGAAATTGGGTGGCTTAAACAATCAACACTTATTTTTCACAGTTCTGGGGGCTATGAAGTTCAAAATCAAGGTACCAACTAGCATTGTCAGGTTCTGCTGACAAACCCCTCCAGGTTAAAGACTGGTTGAAAGAAAGTGAAAGTCATATCCAACTCTTTGCTATCCCATGGACTACAGCCTTCCAGGCTCCTCTGTCCATGAAACTCTCCAGGCAATAATACTGGAGTAGATAACTGTTCCCTTCTCCAGGGAACTCTTCTCAAACCAGGTCTCCCACACCACAGATGGATTCTTTACCATCTTAGCCAACTCAAATGGTGGAAAGAGCCCAGAAAGAAAGTAATTTCCCTGGTGACTCTTATAAAAGGCATTAATCCATTCGTAAGGGCTCCACCTTTATTATCATATATAATCCTAATTACCTCATGAAGACTTCGCCTAATACATCACATTGAGGGTGCATAAGTTTTAGGAGGACACAACGTTCAGTCAAAAACATACACTAAACAATGAGATGAGAAGTTTTATTTAAGAAAGCATTAGAAAGGGCTTCCCTGGTGGTCTGTGGGTAAAGAGTTCTCCTTGCAGTGCAAGGGGCACCGGTTTGATCCCTGGCCAGGGAGGATCCCCCATGCCATGGAGCAGCTGGATGGATGTGTCCAATTACGAGTCAGTGCGCTGGAGCGCATGCGCCCAGAGCCAGTGCCTTGCAACAAGAGAGGCCACTGCAATGGGAGGCCCACACAGCCCAAAGAATAAAGATGGATGAAAATAAATAAATAAAAAAAGAAAGCATTAGAAATTTTTGTAAGCTCATTAACTTTTACTTGGGATTTACATGAAAATTCTGTCCTAATTTGTATATACGGATAACATAATTCATACTTAACTAAAACACTCAAATGCCGTCAATAATAAATCATCCATTCAAAAACTTAAAGGAATCTGGGAATTACAGTCAACTCTTGCCTCTTCCAATATTCAAATTTGTGGCCTAAAAAGTTCTAACACTTTTATCCCATATATATATATTTTTAATGCTTTCCCTCATCCCTCATCCCCATCTCTACTATCACAACTCTTATTTAGACTTTCATCAGCTTCCACTTAGGTTATTTTAGTAGTTATCCTTTGTCTTTATTCTGGGCTTACATCTACTTTCACAAAACAGTGTTTTTTCTCTCTCATTACTCTGATCTTAGCCACTTTTCTTCTATAAGCAGTATTCTATTTCTGTAGCCTAAGAAGTAGACATTTTTAGTGTGTAATTTTCAACTGAATTAGAAGATAATTTTACCAATTGTGTTCTAAGCGGCAGCCTAGCATAGAATTAAAGGATGTGGGCTCCATATCCAACTCAAACTCCCCGTTGTCCATGAAAGGCAATAATACTGGAGTAGATAACTGTTCCTTCTCCAGGGAACTCTTCTCAAACCAGGTCTCCCACACCACAGATGGATTCTTTACCATCTTAGCCAACTCAAATGGTGGAAAGAGCCCAGAAAGAAAGTAATTTCCCTGGTGACTCTTATAAAAGGCATTAATCCATTCGTAAGGGCTCCACCTTTATTATCATATATAATCCTAATTACCTCATGAAGACTTCGCCTAATACATCACATTGAGGGTGCATAAGTTTTAGGAGGACACAACGTTCAGTCAAAAACATACACTAAACAATGAGATGAGAAGTTTTATTTAAGAAAGCATTAGGAAGGGCTTCCCTGGTGGTCTGTGGGTAAAGAGTTCTCCTTGCAGTGCAAGGGGCACCGGTTTGATCCCTGGCCAGGGAGGATCCCCCATGCCATGGAGCAGCTGGATGGATGTGTCCAATTACGAGTCAGTGCGCTGGAGCGCATGCGCCCAGAGCCGGTGCCTTGCAACAAGAGAGGCCACTGCAATGGGAGGCCCACACAGCCCAAAGAATAAAGATGGATGAAAATAAATAAATAAAAAAAGAAAGCATTAGAAATTTTTGTAAGCTCATTAACTTTTACTTGGGATTTACATGAAAATTCTGTCCTAATTTGTATATACGGATAACATAATTCATACTTAACTAAAACACTCAAATGCCGTCAATAATAAATCATCCATTCAAAAACTTAAAGGAATCTGGGAATTACAGTCAACTCTTGCCTCTTCCAATATTCAAATTTGTGGCCTAAAAAGTTCTAACACTTTTATCCCATATATATATATTTTTAATGCTTTCCCTCATCCCTCATCCCCCATCTCTACTATCACAACTATTATTTAGACTTTCATCAGCTTCCACTTAGGTTATTTTAGTAGTTATCCTTTGTCTTTATTCTGGGCTTACATCTACTTTCACAAAACAGTGTTTTTTCTCTCTCATTACTCTGATCTTAGCCACTTTTCTTCTATAAGCAGTATTCTATTTCTGTAGCCTAAGAAGTAGACATTTTTAGTGTGTAATTTTCAACTGAATTAGAAGATAATTTTACCAATTGTGTTCTAAGCAGCAGCCTAGCATAGAATTAAAGGATGTGGGCTCCCAAATAAGAAAAGCATTTCAGGACTGACTCTGACACTTAGTTGCTTGGTCTGAAGAGACTGGGCAAGGTTCATAATTCCTCTAGGTCTCAGTTTCCTCATCTCTACAAAGCAAATAATAAAAACCCCTACTTAATGTTGTTGAGAGGGCTACAGAAGATAAAGAGATAATGAATGAAGGAGTTCACAAGTAAGCATTCAAAAAACACTGTGTTTATTTGAGAATATGGAAAATCATTTTCTCATAGATTATTTCAGTTCTTAAATATCATTAAATTGAATATTTAAATATTAAAATATCATTAAATATTAAAATATCATTAAAATATCATTAATTATATAGTTTTTAAATTATTCAGTATTAAAAATAAATTAAGTTTGCTTTGTGATCAGACTTTATTTCAATTTTTTATTATTTATAAGACATGAAAACACATTTTAATACTATATAGTTATATAACTTATGCTAATAAAAGTTGTTGATATAAATCTGATCTCTGAGTTATCCCAGATTATTTTATCCAGTAACCAATTTTGATCTCAGAAAAGTTTGCCAACTCTGGATATGTTATCACTTTGGTCTTTCATAAGAAATAGTTCTATGTTCTTTATAGTATCCAAGTTTCATCAAGTTAATTATATGCATCACAGGAGAGTAGAGTCTATAATTTGATGAAGAATATTTATCACTTGGGAACAATATCGATAAACGGTATATGTAGTCATGTTAATGCAGAACCATACGGTAAGAGAATTTTTTGTTAATTCTCATATTTAAAATAGAGAAGAGTCTCTCCCTGTGTCTCAGAATGATGTACCATAGCTAACAGCAGCCAAGCTACTTGTAATGTTTATTATATTTATACTATGCCAGATGCTTTACTAGAACAAAGATCACTTGGTTGATTAATCATTTTTATTTTCTTGAAGAATAAAATCAATTCATTTCTGCATATACATTTTTAGTATGTAAAATTGACAAGTTTATAAGTTATGAATTCCTGTGCAATGGAAACCTGTGAACTTTGGAAGAAATAATTCAATTAATTAAATACCATATTTTTCTATAGGAATATAATCATGATGAGTAACTACTATTTACTTTAATTCTTTTGCAACATTTTATAGAATATATTATAATGCCATGTTTCAAATTCATTTTCTTAATCAGTGAGTTGGCTTCTTCCAAAACATATTGTATTAATCACCAACAAATTTTAAATAGCCAGGAATATGGACATTTATATGAATTCAAAATATGGGGTTTGAAGTCAGAGTAATCTGGCTTTATTCATTTACTGTGTAACCTAAGGCAGATTTCCTAATATCTTTTTCACAAAAGAGTTTAAAATGTAGTATTTGGATGCAGTCTCACAAAAACAATAGAATGATCTTGGTTCATTTCCATGGCAAACCATTCCATATCACAGTAATCCACTCTATAACCCATCCACAGATGCTGATGAAGCTGAAGTCCAATGTTTCTATGAAGACTTACAAGACCATCTAGAACTAATACCAAACACATACAGAGATGTATTTGCAAAAGTAGGAAGTCAGGAGATACCAGGAGGAACAGACAAGTTGGCCTTGGCGTACAAAACAAAGCAGGGCAAAGGCCATTCAGGCCATTCAAGTATGACCTAAACCAAATCCCTTATGACTATACAGTAGAAGTTAGAAATAGATTCAAGGAATTAGATCTGATAGAGTGCCTGAAGAACTATTGGTTGAAGTTCATACCATTGTATAGGAGGCACTGACCAAAACCATTGCAAAGAAATGCAAGAAGGCAAAACGGCTGTCTGAGGAGGTCTTAAAAGTATCTGAGGAAAGAAAAAAAGTGAAAAGCAAAGGATAAAGGGAAAAATATACCCAACTGAATACAGAGTTCCAAAGAATAGCAAAGAGAGCTAAGAAGGCCTTCTTCAATGAACAATGCAATGAAGTAGAAGCAAACAATAGAATGGGGAAGACCAGAAATCTTTTCAGGAAAACTAGAGAGATCAAGGGAACATTTCATGCAAGAATGGGCACAATAAAGTACAGAAACAGTAAGGACCTAACAGAAGCAGATGTGATTAAGAAGAGGTGGCAAGGATACACAGAAGAACTATACAAAAGTTTTAATGACCCAGATAACCAGAATGAGTGGTAACTCACCTAGAGCCAGACATTCTAGAGTGTGAAGTCATCTGGGCCTTAGGAAGCATTACTGCAAATAAAGCTAGGAGGTTGTGGAAGTGATGGAACTCTGGCTGAGCTATTTCAAACCCAACATGATGCTGTTAAAAGTGCTGCACTTAACATGCCAGCAAATTCAGAAAACTTAGCAGGGGCCACAGGACTGGAAAAGCTCAGTTTTCATTCCAGTCCCAAAGAAGGGCCGTGCCAATGAATACTGTACAATTGCAGTCATTTCAGATGCTAGCAAGGTAATGATCAAAAGCCTTCAAGGTGGGTTTCAGCAGTATGTGAACCAATAACTTTCAGATGTACGAGCTGCGTTTAGAAAAGGCAGAGGAACCAGAGATCAAATGGCCAACACAAATTGAAATTTAAAGTCAATGCTTTTATTGAAAAATTTCCATTACAATTTTCCTCATGCATTTTACTGTTGAGATTTCAAGTATTTTATTAAGGAAGCTGATACTAAAAAATGTGAGATTTGGTTTAAAAAGAATAGACTATACATCATCAACAGGAGAAAACTATATGCCTAATTTAAAAAAAAAAAAAAAGAAAAAAAAAACTGATGTCAGACTTTTCAGTGCTTGAACCCATAGTTGACTACAGTCAAGAAACATCTTGCAGTTTTATCACAGTTTCATTAGTTTATTCAAATTTAGCACCTATTCTTCTTAATAATTTCTAAATATGGGGAAAGTTTGGGGAGTTTCTTTTCTTCAGCTTGAAAAGTTGCAGAAAACCTCTCTCTTCTACATCATCACCTCATTTTCCTTTTTTGAGGCAGTATGTCTTCAGAAAGATCACATGGTTGGGGTCAATCAAATGTGGTTATGCTCTCTGGATCTTAATTCCACTTGTCTACAAAGTGGTGAGAATAATCTGAGTATTCAAGACTGTCTTGAGTATTCACTGCAGATTAGACAACTAGTAGTATGCAAAAAGGGACTTCCCATTCATGTTGATGTATTGGCAGAGACCAAAACAACACTGTAAAACAAGTATCCTCCAATTAAAGTATGTAAATTAAAAAATAATAAAAACAAACAAAAAACAGATCACTAAAAGTGGGGGGTATTTCCCAAACAGCTCAGTGGTAAAGAATCCATCTGTCAATGCAGGGGATGTGGGTTTGATTCCTGAGTCAGGAATATCCCCTGGGGAAGGAAATGGCAACCCCACTCCAGTATGTATTCTTTACCAGAAGAATCCCACGAACAGAGAAGTCTGGCAAGCTACTTACATAGGGTTGCAAAGAGTTGGAAATGACTGAGCTATTAAGCACACACAGAGTATTAAAAAATAGTAAATATTACAGGTTCACAATTCCAAAATCCAAAATACTTTGACAGATATAGACATTTTGTATTTCATTTGGCAACAATATTCAACCTTTGGTACTGCTTACAGAGTGAAAAGGGTTTGGTTTTTTCCACAAGCAGATGTGAACCAATAATTTAGAAATTTAGAAAAGCAAAAAAACTGAAAATTGTTGCAATGCTTTTATTGAAAATTTCCATTACAATTTTCCTCATGCATTTTACTGTTGAGATTTCAAGTATTTTATTAAGGAAGCTGATACTAAAAAATGTGAGATTTGGTTTAAAAAGAATAGACTATACATCATCAACAGGAGAAAACTATATGCCTAATTTAAAAAAAAAAAAAAAAAAACTGATGTCAGACTTTTCAGTGCTTGAACCCATAGTTGACTACAGTCAAGAAACATCTTGCAGTTTTATCACAGTTTCATTAGTTTATTCAAATTTAGCACCTATTCTTCTTAATAATTTCTAAATATGGGGAAAGTTTGGGGAGTTTCTTTTCTTCAGCTTGAAAAGTTGCAGAAAACCTCTCTCTTCTACATCATCACCTCATTTTCCTTTTTTGAGGCAGTATGTCTTCAGAAAGATCACATGGTTGGGGTCAATCAAATGTGGTTATGCTCTCTGGATCTTAATTCCACTTGTCTACAAAGTGGTGAGAATAATCTGAGTATTCAAGACTGTCTTGAGTATTCACTGCAGATTAGACAACTCGTAGTATGCAAAAAGGGACTTCCCATTCATGTTGATGTATTGGCAGAGACCAAAACAACACTGTAAAACAAGTATCCTCCAATTAAAGTATATAAATTAAAAAATAATAAAAACAAACAAAAAACAGATCACTAAAAGTGGGGGGTATTTCCCAAACAGCTCAGTGGTAAAGAATCCATCTGTCAATGCAGGGGATGTGGGTTTGATTCCTGAGTCAGGAATATCCCCTGGGGAAGGAAATGGCAACCCCACTCCAGTATGTATTCTTTACCAGAAGAATCCCACGAACAGAGAAGTCTGGCAAGCTACTTACATAGGGTTGCAAAGAGTTGGAAATGACTGAGCTATTAAGCACACACAGAGTATTAAAAAATAGTAAATATTACAGGTTCACAATTCCAAAATCCAAAATACTTTGACAGATATAGACATTTTGTATTTCATTTGGCAACAATATTCAACCTTTGACGTAAGCCTGCTTACAGAGTGAATAATTTATTTTTCACTGTGGACATTTTGATGAGTTTAATTATATATTATAACCCCAGAGTCTAGAGGATACATGGCACAAGATACAATACATGTGCTATTTAACATTTTTAAATTTCCAAATCCTGAATTCTAAAACTGTAATACATGGTTCTAAAGTGTTTGAAAAATTATATGGGTATATAATTATTGTTACTGAATACAACTGAATTCTAGACTAAAACTTCTACATAAAACATGAAATGGCTACAGGTTTCATATAGTAATACTATTAAGTTTTATATTGAACTTTCAAGATTTATATCAAAATGCTTTTGACTTGAAATGACAAAATTATCCTTTTAAGTGGCAATTGGTAAAATTAATCTGACCTTTTCAAAGCTAAAGAAATTGAATTACAGAATGATATACTTAATTTAAGCAAAATTACAGTAAAAATTAAGATCACAGTTGGGATCAAGAACACTTCATTTACTTCCTTTGTGTTGAGCTCCTTGATTAGACCTCTTCCATTTTCAGCTCAAGTACTTATGGAAATGATCAGGCTTGCTAAAGAATCACATTGGCAGCAACAACAAAAAAAATAGCAGACCATCTTTTAGACTATTTTTTTCCAGATTAAAATCGGCACACAGCATAAAATTTTGGAGAGTCTCTCCTATTTGCAATTTTTCATACAAATTTGCTATTGCACATACTTTGGAAAATATATAGATATGCAAGAAAACAAACACACATATGCAAATCTATGTATCTATGCTTGCTAGCCATCTAGTGGCTTCAAAATAAAATTCATGGCAAAAATAGAAATTACTATATTATCTTAACTACCACTATGGCATACTTATTGTTTAAATTATATAGCACTTTTTGAAACACTTATCAATAACCATTTAGAATTTAACATTTTGCAAAGAGTTGGAAATGACTGAGCTATTAAGCACACACAGAGTATTAAAAAATAGTAAATATTACAGGTTCACAATTCCAAAATCCAAAATACTTTGACAGATATAGACATTTTGTATTTCATTTGGCAACAATATTCAACCTTTGACGTAAGCCTGCTTACAGAGTGAATAATTTATTTTTCACTGTGGACATTTTGATGAGTTTAATTATATATTATAACCCCAGAGTCTAGAGGATACATGGCACAAGATACAATACATGTGCTATTTAACATTTTTAAATTTCCAAATCCTGAATTCTAAAACTGTAATACATGGTTCTAAAGTGTTTGAAAAATTATATGGGTATATAATTATTGTTACTGAATACAACTGAATTCTAGACTAAAACTTCTACATAAAACATGAAATGGCTACAGGTTTCATATAGTAATACTATTAAGTTTTATATTGAACTTTCAAGATTTATATCAAAATGCTTTTGACTTGAAATGACAAAATTATCCTTTTAAGTGGCAATTGGTAAAATTAATCTGACCTTTTCAAAGCTAAAGAAATTGAATTACAGAATGATATACTTAATTTAAGCAAAATTACAGTAAAAATTAAGATCACAGTTGGGATCAAGAACACTTCATTTACTTCCTTTGTGTTGAGCTCCTTGATTAGACCTCTTCCATTTTCAGCTCAAGTACTTATGGAAATGATCAGGCTTGCTAAAGAATCACATTGGCAGCAACAACAAAAAAAATAGCAGACCATCTTTTAGACTATTTTTTTCCAGATTAAGGCACACAGCATAAAATTTTGGAGAGTCTCTCCTATTTGCAATTTTTCATACAAATTTGCTATTGCACATACTTTGGAAAATATATAGATATGCAAGAAAACAAACACACATATGCAAATCTATGTATCTATGCTTGCTAGCCATCTAGTGGCTTCAAAATAAAATTCATGGCAAAAATAGAAATTACTATATTATCTTAACTACCACTATGGCATACTTATTGTTTAAATTATATAGCACTTTTTGAAACACTTATCAATAACCATTTAGATACATTTTGAAATCATGCTTCATTTAGCAAATTTTGCTTTCATTGTTTTTATGAACTCTAGCTACTCATTCTACTCTTAATGAACGAAATTTACATTACTTGCTATTTTGGGGAGGGGGCGGTGCGGGTCACTTCTATTGGTCTTTCATTTATCTATTTTTCATCCATCTTTATTCTTTGGCCCGTATGGGCCTCCCATCGCAGTGGCCTCTGTTGTCACTGAGCACCGACTCTGGGCGCATGCGTTCCAGAGCTCCGGCTCAGTAATTGGCCACATCAGTCCAGCCGCTCCGTGGCACGTGGAACCTTCCCAGGTCAGGGATTGAGCTGGCGCCCCTTGTACTGCAAGGCAGTGTCCTTACCCACTGGACCACCAGATAAACTCCGTTACTTGCTATTTAACTTAGTTTCCCCCCTTATTGAAATCTCTGTCAGTGGTACAACAAAATTTTTGCTCCTTTTTCTTATGCTAAAAACCGTGCCTTTCTGCCACAGGACTGCTGTAGACCTGAAGAAACTTACAGGTTATGTTTTGTATCACTATAAGAAGACATAAAAATGGAGTCATAATCTGGAATTTATATACTTTTTCATCATCAAACTTCATATCTTTGTGTATGTATGTTCAGTTGCTCGGTTATGTCTGACTCTGTGACTCCATGGACTGCAGCATGCCAGGCTTCCCTGTCCCTCATGGAGCATTATTTAATACTGTGCAGTTTTCTATTTTTTTCTAAAACATCAAACAGCAAAAGACATATTGAAATATCAAACGGAAACTTTATTTGAATTATTTTCCATTTTGGAGCCCTTACTCTATTCCTGATTTTTTTGGACATGACTACTTAAAAGTTTTTAGTTTCGTTATCCCTTATTCTACATTTTGTTCAATTTTGTGAATGTGTCTATGTGCTTTTTAAAACTTGAGAGGTTTATGTACTCAGAGACAGAAGAATTAAATGTGCACTCTATTTCACTTTCCTTAAAGGTCTGCCATCCTTTACTCTTACAAAGTAGCTATATTAACACATCAAGGAAAAATGCTATTATGAATAGTGTCACATGTATCCAGATTACACTCCTCATAACTGACCAAATCAATTTATTTTAATATTTAAATGGAGCAGAAAAGGGTTTCCATAGCAAAAGTCTTTATATTTATTAATTTAAGTCAATCTAACAAAAGCGATTATTTTATTCATTGCTAACTAGTTTTATAAAGCAGAGCTGAAAAAATATTGATCTGTAAGTTAATTTATTCCTTAGCCACTATCCTTGCAGATTTAAGGACTAGTATCCCTAATGTGGAGATCAAAAGTAGCTGCCCCATCCTCTGGAGGCCTCTGCATCCTATTACTTTGGGGTTACAGTAGTGTGCCTAGCTCTATTTGGTTAAAGTCACTGAGCTTCTTCATCTTAAAAGGTGAAGACAGACTCGGCTCCATTAAGAACATTTAGATTCCAGATAAAAAAAGAACTAAAAACATCCCTATATTTTATCCCACTAAGTGCTGTGTACAGAGTGCTCATCTATTTTATTGATCATTTTATACATTATTATCTTTGTGTGCATGCTAAGTCACTTCAGCCGTGTCCAACTCTGTGAAACTCTATATGGACTGCAGCCCGCCAGGCTTCCCTATCCACAGGATTCTCCAGGCAAGAATTCTGAAGTGGGTTGCCATGCCTTCCTCCAGGGGTCTTCCTGACACAGGGATTGAACCCAAGTTCTCTGCTTTGCAAGCAGATTCTTTACTGTCTGAGCCACCATCTTTACCCACTGACGTTTGATACCATTTCCGAATGGTAGTCTTCCTAAATCAGAATCAGAACTGAACACTTTTTATAGCAATTTAAAATTTTTTAGGTGAGTTGGAAAGTGCTTTATTCTTGTAAGTTTTCTAAATTTGTATTAATCTATCTCAAGGATTTTTTTTATTCTTTAGAAATTTTGAGTTATAATGCAACATTCTTACTGTTATCTTATGGAACGAGTTATTAGAGAAGGATGTTCACTGATGATTTTTCTAGAATGTAAAGAAATGTGTATGACATCTTACTGCTGTCTTCCTATTATTTTCTAGGATGCCATTATCAATACTCACTGGAAAACAGAAGTTAAATGAAGGCGCCTTTCAGCAGGAAAATAAGACTCTCTTTTCGCTCTGCCAAAAACAGTGAGTTTCTTTATCTAATTACAGAAAAGAATATAAAAGAGAGAAATTGCAATGCGTCCAGAACTCTTCGGCATGAGAGAAATAAAATTCCTGTTACTTTGAAAAGCACTGAAAAAAGTTGGGACATAATTTACTCACTAATCATAGCCAGTTACTATTGGTGACATACTGATTGGCAGAAGGCACAGTTACAAGGTGTTCAATGCTATGTCCTCCCACTGAGTTTATTAATGCACCTCCTGGCTTTAGTTAGGGGCTTTATTTTCAAAAAAAGGAAAGATCTAGGCCTTTATATCCTCTTTTTCCTCAGTGCACAAACATTTGAGTGCAAAGCTGAGCACTGATATTGGACAGAGTTGGCAGCACCTGTTTCACATTCTCACATCCTCTTCCATTAAATGTAATAGTTTTAGAAACCTCAAGCGTTAGAGTGACAGTTGGTAACAAACTGTCAGTGCTGTCATTTGGGCATTAAAATAATCGAATGATTTTTTCCTTTAATTAACTTGCTTTCCTGATTCTAATATCAAGTGAAATTTGAAATTTATAAAGAACATGATTGAGCCATATTAGCATCCGTCTGTTTTTCTTCTTGGTGAACAGAGCTGTTGGAAACTGTTCTATTATTATAAAAACAGCCTATCTGTTATTGCATAGAAAATATGTGTTATCTGATCATTTAATTATATTGGTGAGGCTGGAAGATGGCAACTTTGATGTGTCAGGTTATACTGAGTGGATTCATGTGAGAGTCTAAATACAATCTTTTAAAATGAGATTTGTGCATTGCCTGTAACTTCCAAGAAGGATGATTACATAAGTAATGAGATAGAGATGTGTCCGCTGAGATCATTTTAGAATTAGGAGGCTTTGGTTTAGATTCTCGTTCCTCCACTCACCACGAAAACAGATTAATGTCTCAATACCCTTCTCCGTAAAATGGGAATGATTTTGAAGATTCCACGAGATGCTTTTAAAATGGAAGCATTCTTTAAAATACAAGAAAGTGAGGGAAATGTTAGTCACCATATTTTCCTCCTTTTCTTGATTGTAAGGTGATGCTGGCAATTGCCAACACAGATATTATAAGTTAGGAAGATGTGTCCTCATATGGAATGGGTAAACAGCATCATAATTTGAAAAAATTATGTCTAAGGCCCTTTTACTTTGATCTACTATCACAAGATGTTACTGTCCCACATAAGCATTCCTACTGAGAGGAGATCAGCTGATCACAGAACATGAAGATTTTAGATTAACAATGTAAATAAATATCATCTCCATAATAAAACCCTCTCAGGACTTGATTATCACAAGCTCCAATTACTCAGACAATAAATAAAGTACACACACACAAACACACACACACACACAATTAGGAAACTTTCAAATAAGGAGCAAAAACCTAATCAAAGGAAAATATTCTATTTTTAGAGCAAAATATTACTTTTACAATGGAATTCTAAAACAATAAAGAACTAAACCGTGTATGGCTAAGTATATTTAAGAAAATAGCAACAACAAAATGAACAGAAATAGAACATAATTGATAGATTTAAAATTATAACAAACCAGTCTTCTTCTTATGAAAAGCAATAATTAAATATATTTTCTTTTCTATACATTTTATTGTTAATTTTTATATATTTATTATACTATACCCTATGATTATATTATACCTTTTATTTCATTTTTTTTACTTCTTCAGCTAAAATTTTAACTTCTGGATCACAGAAATCATTTGTATATTCTTTTGCATTCTTCACATGGGCTAAACTTTCACTATATATCTAGTATCAAATATATACTTACTGAATGAAACATATACATAATGTTTCATCAAGATACATATTACAGAGGAAATGAAAGAAGTATACTGCCCTAATAAGGAAGCAAAACTGATGCATCCTTTGTTTTAGTAACTGGAAGAGGGTCATGTAAACAGACAACTTAAGAAATTAGTGATATTTATATAGCAACAGGTTAGAATGTTTACTTATAAATAAATGTTACAGCTGGAAACACCTATTTAAATCACAGATAATAAGGCCTATTCTGTATGTTGATATTTATAATAAACACATTGTCGCAAAAAAGTTTTCCAAATGTGTCATAGTATCAAATGGTCACTGTAATAAAAATTTTCCAAAGCTCCTTTAAAAGCATGGATGACTC
The DNA here is from genome assembly GCA_022376925.1 of Tragulus kanchil. Taxonomy (NCBI): domain Eukaryota; kingdom Metazoa; phylum Chordata; class Mammalia; order Artiodactyla; family Tragulidae; genus Tragulus; species Tragulus kanchil. Next base: position 97,980,995 of record JAIOJX010000030.1, read on the forward strand.
TATACACCCTTTAGAATGGTTAAGTGACATGAGTCATTATGAAAATTTGACAGATGGAAAAAACAAAAGAATCAAAGAGATACAGTCACTCCTGATGTCACACTAGAGACAATGAAAATATACATCACATGATTAGTGCATTACACACTGTTTACTATCCATGCAAACCTAACAATTGCTATGAACAAGTTCTCCCAGACACTACAAAAAAAAAAGTTATGTCTCCTGGTTTACAGTCTATGGGAACTTGAATAGAATATTTCTATGGTATCTCTATGTGAAAACTATATAAATCTTAATTATGTTGAACTGGTTCATGATGTTTTTCAGATTAACTATATCCTTCTACTTTTCTGTATATTCATTCTGCTAATTTTTGAGAGTTTGATATTGAAACTGTAACTAAAAATCTTAATTTATCTACTTCAAAATAATTGTAATATATTAGTGTAATATATAAGTATTTTTGTTCTGTATTTTCCAAGATGCCTCATAAATGTGTTATGTTTTTGTAATTTAAAAAATAAAAAAGAACCCTCCCTCAAAATACAGTTTATTTTTAAAATAGTTATGTAGTGATATTCATGATATTTGTATTTATTTTCATAACTATTTTTTTTGACACAAAAGTAGAACTTCTTAAATTTTTTATTTTGCCTTTTTGCCTTACAGAGTTTTGTTGTTTACAGATATGTATAATCCCAGAGGAGTCATATGTATATCTCATTCCTCCCCCCCATCCTTCTAGGCTCCCATATGAGATCCCTTAACCCACAGTGCATCGACAATAGTTATCTTTTACATATGATAGTATAGGGCTCCATGTTACTTTTTTCCATATCTCTCACACACTCTTCCCTTTCCCCAATGTCTGTAAGTCTGTTGTCTATGATAGTTTTTCTATCGACGCTCTGTGTATTTACCAGTATGATCTTACTAGATTCCATACATATGTGTTAGTATACTATATTTGTTCTTCTCTTTTTGACTTACTTCACTTTGTACAATAGGTTATAGATTCATCCATCTCATTAGGACTGAATCATGAGCAGTTGAGAAGTATGTATGTACCAGAGATCCTTTATCCATTCATTTGTCTATGGATATCTAGGATGCTTCTATGTTCTAGTGTGTAGAGTGCTTCAGTGAACATTGGGGTACAGGTGTCTCTTTCAATTTTGATTTCATCAGGGTATAAGCCTAATAGTGGGATTGCTGGGCCATATGGTACTTCTATCCTTGGCTTTTTGAGGAATCCCCATACTGTTTTCCATAGTGGTTGTATCAGTTTATATTTTCATAATGATTTTTAAGGATCAATTTATTTTATAGAGGCTTGAATAGAATATTTCTATGGTATCTCTATGTGAAAACTATATAAATCTTAATTATGTTGAACTGGTTCATGATGTTTTTCAGATTAACTATATCCTTCTACTTTTCTGTATATTCATTCTGCTAATTTTTGAGAGTTTGATATTGAAACTGTAACTAAAAATCTTAATTTATCTACTTCAAAATAATTGTAATATATTAGTGTAATATATAAGTATTTTTGTTCTGTATTTTCCAAGACGCCTCATAAATGTGTTGCTTTTGTAATTTAAAAAATAAAAAAGAACCCTCCCTCAAAATAGTTTATTTTTAAAATAGTTATGTAGTGATATTCATGATATTTGTATTTATTTTCATAACTATTTTTTTTGACACAAAAGTAGAACTTCTTAAATTTTTTATTTTGCCTTTTTGCCTTAGAGTTTTGTTGTTTACAGATATGTATAATCCCAGAGTAGTCATATGTATATCTCATTCCTCCCCCCCATCCTTCTAGGCTCCCATATGAGATCCCTTAGCCCACAGTGCATCGACAATAGTTATCTTTTACATATGATAGTATAGGGCTCCATGCTACTTTTTTCCATATCTCTCACACACTCTTCCCTTTCCCCAATGTCCGTAAGTCTGTTGTCTATGATAGTTTTTCTATCGATGCTCTGTGTATTTACCAGTATGATCTTACTAGATTCCATACATATGTGTTAGTATACTATATTTGTTCTGCTCTTTTTGACTTACTTCACTTTGTACAATAGGTTATAGATTCATCCATCTCATTAGGACTGAATCATGAGCAGTTGAGAAGTATGTATGTACCAGAGATCCTCTATCCATTCATTCGTCTATGGATATCTAGGATGCTTCTATGTTCTAGTGTGTAGAGTGCTTCAGTGAACATTGGGGTACAGGTGTCTCTTTCAATTTTTATTTCATCAGGGTATAAGCCTAATAGTGGCATTGCTGGGCCATATGGTACTTCTATCCTTGGCTTTTTGAGGAATCCCCATACTGTTTTCCATAGTGGTTGCATCAGTTTATATTTTCATAATGATTTTTAAGGATCAAATATTTTGATTTTCATAGAGGCTTGAATATTTCAGGTTCCTTCAATTTTCTAAAGCTGTATTTCATTGGGAATGTCTTGTTCACTTCTGGATGCTCATCAGCTACAATGGAAGCTAGATACTGAAGACACTTGACCAGTAGTTATAACTTTATGCATGTAAGCCTCAGCCACTGACTTAGAATACTACTCATTGGGCTTCCCTGGTAGTCCACTGGGTAATGAGTCTGCCTTACAGTGCAAGGGGCGCGGATTCAATCCCTGGCCTGGGAAGATCTCACATGCTGTGGAGTGGCTGGATGGGTGTGTCCAATTACAAGCCAGAGCTCTAGACGCATGCGCCCAGAGCCCATGCTCTGCAGTAAGAGAGGCCACTGCAGTGGGAGGCCCACACAAGCCAAGGAAGGAAGATGAATGAAAATAAATAAATGAAAAAGACCGATAAAAGAGGCCAACAAGTTTTAAAAAAGGAAAAAAAGAGAGAGAGAGAATACTACTCATTAATATTAGCACGTTTTTGGAGTAATGATACTTATCTACATGATTTCTTAGAGTCTAATTCCATTAGGACTACCATGCTTTTGCTGGCATGCTTTTCCCCAAGTCTTCTTCCTCTCTGACTAAATAAGTTTCAGATATTGAATGTTTAATAAAAGATAGGAATACAAGTAAATAAAATGTTACCTTCAAAGCAATCAATGTCTACCTTTATCTTAGTTTAAGAAACACTTTAGCAAAAGGGAATTCAGGTCTTTTTAAACTGTATAATTTATTTTGTTCCTAGGGTTGCTTAAAGTTTGCCTATAATTAATTATTAATCCAGCTGTGTTTATAAGCAAAATGCTTTATTCTAAATCTATTATTATTGGTATTAAAAAGGATTTGGTAAAGCTAATGTGACATTACCTTTTGTTCTAACAAAGAAATGTCACTCTTACCCTAGAGATATTTAAATGTACCCTGAAAAAACAGTCTATTCAGTGTTTCCATGTTATCATAAAACCTAAAAGCTAAATCCTAATTCATTTAAGGATCTAGGAGGAATCCCCATACTGTTTTCCATGGGGATTTTTCATAAAAGGATCAAATATTTTGATTTTCATAGAGGCTTGAATATTTCAGGTTCCTTCAATTTTCTAAAGGTGTATTTCGTTGGGAATGTCTTGTTCACTTCTGGATGCTCATCAGCTACAATGGAAGCTAGATACTGAAGACACTTGACCAGTAGTTATAACTTTATGCATGTAAGCCTCAGCCACTGACTTAGAATACTACTCATTGGGCTTTCCTGGTAGTCCACTGGGTAATGAGTCTGCCTTGCAGTGCAAGGGGCGCGGATTCAATCCCTGGCCTGGGAAGATCTCACATGCTGTGGAGCGGCTGGATGGGTGTGTCCAATTACAAGCCAGAGCTCTAGAGCACATGCCCCCAGAGCCCATGCTCTGCAGTAAGAGAGGCCACTGCAGTGGGAAGCCCACACAAGCCAAGGAAGGAAGATGAATGAAAATAAATAAATGAAAAAGACCGATAAAAGAGGCCAAAAAGTTTAAAAAAAGGAAAATAGAGAGAGAGAGAATACTACTCATTAATATTAGCACTTTTTTTGTAGTAATGATACTTATCTACATAATTTCTTAGAGTCTAATTCCATTAGGACTACCATGCTTTTGCTGGCATGCTTTTCCCCAAGTCTTCTTCCTCTCTGACTAAATAAGTTTCAGATATTGAATGTTTAATAAAAGATAGGGATGAAAGTAAATAAAATGTTACCTTCAAAGCAATCAATGTCTACCTTTATCTTAGTTTAAGAAACACTTTAGCAAAAGGGAATTCAGGTCTTTTTAAACTGTATATTTTATTTTGTTCCTAGGGTTGCTTAAAGTTTGCCTATAATTAATTATTAATCCAGCTGTGTTTATAAGCAAAATGCTTTATTCTAAATCTATTATCATTGGTATTAAAAAGGATTTGGTAAAGCTAATGTGACATTACCTTTTGTTCTAACAAAGAAATGTCACTCTTACCCTAGAGATATTTAAATGTACCCTGAAAAAACAGTCTATTCAGTGTTTCCATGTTATCATAACAAATACCTAGTTCAGTGTTTATAGTTACCAGCATTATGGAAATAGCCAAGAGGGCTAATTAGCTTAGTTGGAAAATGTTAATTCAGAAAGATTGATATCCTTCTTGTAAACTAAATTTTAGCGATCATTACACTACAGAGGGTGAGGCTCAAAAATGTTTGAACACTTGCCAGGCACACCTTTCAATTATCTATATAATATATTTTCTATCCTTAAGTTTGCCTGAGTTGCATCAGAAGCGTTTTAAGTATGATTCCTGTCTTAATAATTAGCATAGGCTACATGGTGTAAAATCAGCTATCAGATATCTGCAATATTTAGAGAAAAATTTAAAAGATTAGCAACTTCAAATAAGAAAAGCAACATAATAAGGGCTTCCCCTGGTGGTCCAGTGGGTAAAGACACCGCCTTGCAGTGCAAGGGGCGCCGGTTCCATCCTTGGCCTGGGAAGATCCCATGTGCCGCGGAGCTGCTGGACCAATGTGTCCAATTACCGAGCCAGAGCTCTGGCGCGCGAGCGAGCCGGTGCTCTGCGACAGTGGCCACCGCGATGGAAGGCCCACAGGAGCCAAAGAACAAAGACGGATGAAAATAGAGAAATGAAAGACCAATAGAAGTGGCCCGCCCATCCCCCTCCCTTCCCATCCCAGCCTCCAAAAAGATAAATAAAATAAAATAAAATAAAATAAAAAAAGAAAAGAAAAGCAGCATAATACACTAAGACTGGACCCTGAAATGGAAGTACATGAGATTAAAGCTGCCTCAAACGCAGGTTACCTTCTTTGATGCATTACCTAACAGCCATCTGCCTCTGTTCCCTCATCTGTAAAACAGAGGTAATAATAGTACCTAAATCTCAAGATTACTGTGACAAGTACCTGAATAAATATGTGTGAAGATAGCATCTTACTACTCTATGAAGTACCCTATGAATATTAGTCATTTTGATGATTACCCTATTAATTCTTGATGATTTCAATGTGCAGACTGCACTTCAGGAATATCCTCCCTCCAAAACTTTGGCTTCTCAGTTTGCTGAATTCTTCTTCTGCAATAATCTTATCTCCCAACCTATTTCATCTGTACAGTCTCACAGTGATTCTGCACTGTTTTATATGGTAGATCCATGTGAATATTCATATTTACTTAAATTTAAATACAATGTACAATTAAAATTTCATTCCTTGGTTGCACTAAACATATTTCAAGAGTTTGGTAGCTATAGGTATTTAATGGCTATTACATTGTATGGCCCAGATACAGAACATTACTATCATCACAGAAAATTTCATTGACTAATACTGCTGCAGACTTTGCATTCAATAACCTTAATCCACGCTCAACTGCATGCACTGTACTTTTATCAGCATCTCTCATCTTTTCAACTCACTCTGTTTTATCATAACTTTCAAAATATTTTCATTTTATCAGTTACTCTAATTCATCAGTTTTCAAATTTTTAAATCTCAAGAACATTTAACATCAATTTAACATCAAAGTCCATATTGTGAAAACTGCTGTATTTTTCAAACAAACATAAGCTTTAAGAGAAAAGTAACAATTTCATATTTTGAAAATCTTTTTAATGCTTGTTCAAAAAGAAGGCAATGGATTCCTCTATGTTTCTGAAGTCTGTGTTTTTGATATATGAATCAGTAACTTCTATAAAACTCCAGTGTGCATTCTGACAGCATAAGAGTGAAAAAGACAAGTAGCATCTTAGTAGTATTATGAAAACAGTAGGAACTCCTTGAAAAGAGCTGTGAGCACCTGCAGGTGCCCAAACCATGCAATGAGAACCACCATTCGTTCTTTACTCCATTCGATCTGCTTATACCCAGCTTAAATGGAAGTACATGAGATTAAAGCTGCCTCAAACGCAGGTTACCTTCTTTGATGCATTACCTAACAGCCATCTGCCTCTGTTCCCTCATCTGTAAAACAGAGGTAATAATAGTACCTAAATCTCAAGATTACTGTGACAAGTACCTGAATAAATATGTGTGAAGATAGCATCTTACTACTCTATGAAGTGCCCTATGAATATTAGTCATTTTGATGATTACCCTATTAATTCTTGATGATTTCAATGTGCAGACTGCACTTCAGGAATATCCTCCCTCCAAAACTTTGGCTTCTCAGTTTGCTGAATTCTTCTTCTGCAATAATCTTATCTCCCAACCTATTTCATCTGTACAGTCTCACAGTGATTCTGCACTGTTTTATATGGTAGATCCATGTGAATATTCATATTTACTTAAATTTAAATACAATGTACAATTAAAATTTCATTCCTTGGTTGCACTAAACATATTTCAAGAGTTTGGTAGCTATAGGTATTTAATGGCTATTACATTGTATGGCCCAGATACAGAACATTACTATCATCACAGAAAATTTCATTGACTAATACTGCTGCAGACTTTGCATTCAATAACCTTAATCCACGCTCAACTGCATGCACTGTACTTTTATCAGCATCTCTCATCTTTTCAACTCACTCTGTTTTATCATAACTTTCAAAATATTTTCATTTTATCAGTTACTCTAATTCATCAGTTTTCAAATTTTTAAATCTCAAGAACATTTAACATCAATTTAACATCAAAGTCCATATTGTGAAAACTGCTGTATTTTTCAAACAAACATAAGCTTTAAGAGAAAAGTAACAATTTCATATTTTGAAAATCTTTTTAATGCCTGTTCAAAAAGAAGGCAATGGATTCCTCTATGTTTCTGAAGTCTGTGTTTTTGATATATGAATCAGTAACTTCTATAAAACTCCAGTGTGCATTCTGACAGCATAAGAGTGAAAAAGACAAGTAGCATCTTAGTAGTATTATGAAAACAGTAGGAACTCCTTGAAAAGAGCTTTGAGCACCTGCAGGTGCCCAAACCATGCAATGAGAACCACCATTCGTTCTTTACTCCATGAAGTCCTCGATCTGCTTATACCCAGCTTAAATACTTCTTTGTATATAAAATTAACTTCCTTACCTAGATTTCTTTACCACACTAGTTTTAGCTACAATTGTGGCTAAATACTTTTTGCCTTACTCCATAGCTGCCTCTGTGAAGATGAAAGCTGGGGGAAAGACAACAATCATGTAGACTGATCTCATTTCATGTCCTTAAACCTCAAAAGGACTCATCATTGCCAGATATTAATATTATGCATCATACACTCTTAAATGTCTCTGTCCGACTTTCTCCTTTAACCCTTAACTGTCATCCCTTCCCCCCCAAAATGTTTTTCCTTACACTCACCCTCAATCAACAACCTCCTACCTCAGTGAGGAAAGCAAGCATTTAGAGAATTTCCAGACTCCCTTCTCCAGCGTGTATCCATTCAAGTGTAATCTCTTCTGCTATCAAAGACTATCAAAAAGCATTCCACAAGTCTGTCTATAGTAGTCAGTGGTTCCATGGAAGCACAGATCCTATCCTCTATCTTCTACCCCAATAATTCTTCCCTTTCCCTTCGACATCATCAATATCACTCTTTATTGGATCATTCTCATCACCTCCACACTGCTAAGCTCTCTCTCTTGATTATGCTAGCGACTTATGTAGTAAAAACCTTCAAAAAGCCACATACAAGCCTTGTTTCTAAATTACCCTTCCAATTCATTTTTAAACACAGTCTAATCAAGCTTTTTCCCCTACTTTCCTTAGAAACTGCTTCTGTCAGTTTGCATCAAGGTTGCTAACTCCAATAGTTTTAGCTTCCAGTTCTCCCTATGTTGGACTTAGCAAAATATTTGACACAATTGATTATCTTTTCCCCTTGGGTGCACAGCCTTTCCTGCCTTCCAGGACACTCTTCTACACTCTTTCCTCAGCTTCTACCTGATCTCTTGATTTTGGAGTATGTAAATTCCTTAGTCCTTCATCCTCTCTACACTATGTATACTTGTTATTTTGGTGATCTTACACAGGTTTTAACATCATCTCTCTGCTGTTAATTTCTAAATCAAAATCTTCAAACCAGCCTCTCTGTTGAACTCTACATTGGTATAGCCAAACACTCTCTTCATATCTCCAGCTAAAGGTCAGGTAGACAGCTTACATTAATATACAATTACTGATCTCTATCTACAGACTTTCTCCTCTCAGTAGTTAGCAACTTTTTTTACCCTTAGCAGTGCTCAGAGAAAAGACCTAGGATCTTCACTGATAGCTTCTTTTCTCTTCATCCCTCATTCAGTCCATCATCAAATCCTATTATCTCTGCTAAAATGTAGCTAGTGAGGCTAAGGAATTAAACTTCAAATGTTACTTAATTTTAATTAAGCTAACGTAATAGACACTTGTGGCTAGTAGCTGCCATACTGGATAGCACAGACCTACACTAACTACTAAAATAATAGACATTGTGTAAGTATTGGGGAAGATAACTGATAATAATACTAAGTATGTACAAAAAAAGTAGGACAGGAAAGGAGAAAGAATATAAACCAGTCAAGACAAAGAGAATGCAACAGGATCCTTGAGTGCTAGGCTCTCTTATATGTTGTTGTAAGTGCTTGGCACACACTGAGTAAGTACTCAGTATATGCTAAGTGGATGTCTCCATTAAGGGTTTTGCATGCTATACCATCAATTAGTAGACCAGAAGACAGGTTAAGATTTAGCATTTTTTTTTCCTTTGGTGGTGGTGGTTTCTCTTTTATTTCTAATATTTTCAAATCCCAAGAATTAATAGTTTATGTCACACCTTAGAAAAATACCATCACCCTTAATCATTGTTCACAAAGATGTTAGATTTAGCTGGTTCTTATGTCCCTTATTGTTTTCTTAACATACAATGCTTTGCATAGAAACTAGGATGTGGTTTATGCGATAAAGTTCTTTGCTGCTGACCTTTAGGATTGAAATTCTCCAGTCAGACAGAGAATGTGCTCTCAGTCACTGGAGAGGGACCAAGTTTCTTTATACATTATTTAGATGATTTTAAGTCTCTGTACATTATAGATAAATGCATTTTCTCTAACAAAAATATGTTGTCAGTGGAACTCATTACTTGCTATGGCTTTGCCAACACACGCATTTCTACTATTTAGAAAGCACTGAGTTTCCTGAAGTTTTCTGTTGTTTGGGCACAATTAATTTTACTTTACTTTAAGGAATTTATGCCAGAATAAAAGCCATATATAAAAAAGTACCTGTATTGCCTTTAAAACTTTAAGTTTGCTGACTACCTAAAAGAAAAGACAATAATAAATACCTAAAGAGGATTCATTCATTGATATAATTCACAGAACACTCTTCTCTGGGTGATAGCATTAAGAACTGCTTTATAGGGATGCACTTACAAATGTCAGAACTATTATGTGGCAACATGCATATCTTTTATCAAAATAAAAACTCTTGGGATTTCCCTAGTGGTCCAGTGGCTAAGACTCTGTGCTCCCAAAGCAGGGGACCTGGGTTCCATCCCTGGTCAGGGAACTAGATCCCACATGCTGCAACTAAAGGTTCCCAAACTTAGACCCAGCACAGCCAAATAAATAAATATTAAAAAAAAAAAAAAACTCTTCAATAATGGTCTGTAATTATACTGTAGAATAACGCCTGTAAGTTATTATAGTGTGGTCCTTTTCTTCTTTATTGCTTCTTAACACTTTCAGTTTCCCCCCTACATTTCCCTGCTTAAATTTGAATGTTTAAACTTTACCATTGTAGGGGGAAAAGTTTAAAATGAATGTTTACAATTCAACAAATTCTGTGGAAAACAGTCTATATTTTTTTTATCTTGTTTTTAGGCAAGCCTGTCCTCTTGGTTCTCTGCAAAGTGAGGATTCTGCTTTTTACATTATTTATCTATTAATCACACCTACCTGATCTGTGTGTATTTATATCTACCTACCTCTGATACTTTCTAAAGTCAAAAAATCAATCCACAATTTGTTCCTTAACTATCTTCAATATCATCGGTTCAGTTCAGTTGTTCAGTAGTGTTCAACTCTGTGTGACCTCATGGACTGCAGCACTCCAGGCTTCCCTGTCTCTCATCTTCTGAAGCTTGCTCAAACTCATGTCCATTGACTCAGTGATGATATCCAACCATTTTGTCTTCTCCAACCATATCAGGATGGAAACAAAATATGTATTATTCTCTCTTGTAAAATAAAAATTTCTCTTAACATAATGTAAAAGCGTTCTAAACATAAAATGTAAAGCTTCCTAAAGTCTTTACATGGACTATATCTTCTGGGATACATTATCTTCTGGGGTAAATTATCCCTAATGAAATGGAGTTAACGTATACTGAGACCAAACCATGTTTTACTTCACAACATGCTAAACTCATCCCTTCTATGAGATAGACAGCACTCTCCTCTTGCTTGTTGCTTCTTTATGACTCTTTAAAGATTATTTTTAAAGTTTTAACATACACAGCCTAACAGGATAATTTCACCTTGTGAACCTCATCACATTAGTTAAAAGCAAAGTTGTTGGTCTATAACCCACAGTAAATAACTTCATTACATCTCTAGAAAAAATGGTCACAACCATAATTGTGATCATTGGATGAATTGCTAGAGTTAAAGTTGATGTGATCATGTTGCTAGGTTGACAAAACATTTACAAAACCAGGAGTCCTCCCCTGCTCTGGAGCATCATCTATGCAGATGTAACTCTGCTCACATCCACACGTGTTTATCTACTCTTCAGAAATGTCGCCACTCTGGCCTCATTTAGATTTATCTGCAGAAGTTTCGAATAATAAGTTCCAGTGCTTGAATATAACATAAATGTTTGTAGACAAATATTGATAAAGTTTTCATTTAAAAACATACGCCTATGTATCTAAATAGGAAATTACAAAAAAGGGACTGATAAATTATCTAAACCATTAAAAATCTGTAACATACTGAATTAAGGAAACTTAGACATAAAGTGAATGCTATCTTTTAACCAAAGCTGATAAAGGCAAATGAGAATAAAAGTAGAAGTGTTGGTTAGAGTACATCTAGAATTTCACATTCAGTGTTAGATGGTCCTTTTATAACTGTCTCTATAAGCTAGAAAGCATTAGAATACAGTGACAGAGAAAACGAGGTGACTCCAACTCAGATTAATTTATATACTCATTTATTTATATACTTTTCCCTTGTCTGGGGTTTCCCTGATGGCTCAGCAGTTAAAGAACTACCTGTAATGCAGGAGACACACAAGACTCAAGTTCAATCCCTGGGTCAGGAAGATCCCCTGGAGTAAGGAATAGCAACCCACTCCAGTATTCTTGCCTGGAATATCCCATTAACTGAGGAGCATGATAGGTTACAGTCCATGGGTTCACAAAGAGTTTGACACGACTGAGTGACTAAGTATATATGCCCTTGTTTTATTCCATAATTGTTTTGAGGCAGCTTATTTGGGTATATGTAAGGCAGAAATTTAAAAGGAATGGACTGTCAAGAGGAAGTGGAAAATTAAGACATGCAATGATTACACAGTAACGTAAGTTTTAAAGACCATGTAGGAAGGATGCTGTGGACACATGACCTCCTTTAGAGTTCTAGTGTTTCCTAAAATTCACTTAAGAAATATGGTTATAAATCTGACTCACATTGTTCCAAAAGGGAAAAAAAATGCATGTGTATTACTCAGGTTCTTCCTGGCACTAAGCCTGAGAAAAATGACTCATGTGGTTCTTTATATTGGGAATGCTGAGTAATGCTGAAGGCAATGTCCTCAACAACATTTCTTCAATAAATAAAATAACAGGTTCCATATGGTACTTAGGGTATCCCATAGTGTAAACGCAGGATAGAATACTGTGGAAAGCATTCTCCAAGAAGCCAGGACCATGTTATGTATACACAGAATTTTCTGCAATTTAATTTGATTCAGAGATAAAATCTAACTATCAAAATATGGATGACTTCAGACCAAGGCACTGGGTGTGTGGACGACATTTTTGTGGTGCAGAGAGTGGAGGAAGTTGTGTGAACTGTGCAGCTGAGTATGTGTTTACCGGAATGTGCCGGGAGACAGGCTTCTTGCATTTAATTCCACCTGTGCTACTACTTATTGCCTGTATAACTTGAGAAAATAGTCTGAACTCTGTGCCCACTGGGGGCTTTATAAAATAAAGAGAATGATTGCCATATTTCTACCTCATAAAACTGTTGTGAGAGTCGAAGTAGTAAATATAAGTAAAGTCTTCTGAAAGGGATGTGGCACCTATCAGAGATTGCGTAACTGTTAGCTGTTACTTTATCCTCAAAGCTGAGAAGGGCTCATACAAGAAGAGATGGGTTTATTCGTCTGGAGAGGTGGAATTCATATAAATTCTGTCAATCCTCAGAGTTCAAGGGCTTGATATTTGCTAATTTGCTCACTCACTAAGATTCATTCGTAAACTTAGATTTAATTCTAAGGTTGTGCTTCTATAGTTACAGGCAGACATGTATAGAACAGCAAAAAATGTGTCTCCCCAAATCATAGCATATGAAGCAACAAAGAATTAATCTCCAAAATCTACAAGTAACTCAGACAACTCAGCACTGGAAAAATGAACAACCCAATCAAAAAATGAGAAAAGGACCTAAATAGATGCCTCTCCAAAGAGGACATACAGATGGCCAAAAAACACATGAAACGATGCTCAACCTCACTTATTATTAGAGAAATGCATATCAAAACTACAATGAGATATCACCTCACACCTGTAAGAATGGCTATCATCAACAAATAGACAGACAATAAATGCTGGAGAGAGTGCGGAGAAAAGGGAACACTCTTGCACTGCTGGTGGGAACGTAAACTGATATAGCCGCTATGGAAGACAGTCTGGAGATTCCTTAAAAAACTAAACATAGAAGCACCATACGATGCAGCAATCCCACTCTTAGGCTTATACCCTGATGAAATCAAAACTGAAAGAGGCACCTGTACCCCAGCATTCACTGCAGCTCTCTATACAATAGCTAGAACATGGAAGCAACCTAGATGTCCATCGACAAATGAATTGATCCAAAAGCTCTGGTACATATATACAATGGAATACTACACAGCTGTAAAAAGAGATGGAGAAGAATCAGTCCTAATGAGGTGGCTGGATCTAGAACCTATCATAAAAAGTGAAGTAAGTCAAAAAAGGAAGGACAAGTACAGTATACTAACACATATATATGGAGTCTAGTAGGATGGTGATGACAACACATGCAGTGAAGCGATGGAAAAACAAACATGGTCAGTAGACATATGGACATTGTGGGGAATGAACAGTGGGGGGGAGGCGTAAAGGAAGTAGCATGAAAACCTATACTATCATATGTGAAAAAGTAGCTACTGTCATTGTGCTGTGAGAAAAGGGGAACCTGCTGGGGTGCTGTGCAATGGCCTGGAGGGGTGGGATGGGGGTTATATACATATGACTAATCTGGGATCATACATATCTGTAAATAACAAAACTCTGTAAAAGTAAAAACTAAAATAAAAAATAAAAATTAAAAAAAAATGTGTCTCCCATTGTGCATGTTCTCAACTGAGGCTGAACAAGGCCAAGCTCTGCCTTGTTTCAGCTTTTACACTATCAAGCATGGTCCTTTTTACTGTCTAGTGATCACCTTTCCCTCCCACACCCACATTTCTGTGCTGTCTCTTCGTAGCTTTGTTGTTTAAAATTTGCAGCAACATGAATGGGCCTGGAGATGATCATACTAAGTGAAGTAAATTGGACAAAGAGAAATATCATATAAAATGGCTTATATACAGAATCTAAAAACAATGATACAAATGAACTTATTTACAAAACGGACAGGGACTCACAGACTTAAAGAATGAACTCATGGTTACAAGAGGGAAAAGGTTATGGGGGCGGAATCGATTGAGAGTTTGGGACTGACATGTACACACTGGTGTATGTAACATACATAATCAAGGACCTGTATAGCACAGGGAACTCTACTCTATATTCTGCAATAATTTAAATGGGAAAAAAACTTGAAAAAGAATAGGTAAATATATATGCATAACTGAATCACTTTGCTGTGCACCTGACAATAACACAAGATTGTCATCAAGTATGCTGCAATATAAAAGCTTAAATCAATAAACAAATAAATAGAATGACCCCCAAGCATAGTTTGGAAGTGATGCCTGGTGTTCCTAATGCAAGATGGCTGTAATCTCTAGAAGGAAGTCTGGAAAGAAGATCAAAAGAACAAAAGAGAGATGACAAGAGTCTGGAGTCTAAGCTGCTTTAAGAGTCAGTGTGTCCTGAGGCATGATGCGGAAACATTAAATGACAGTTTAACCCCAACCATACACAGAAAAGCAGATGGGATTCATGTTTCAGGCATGAATCTAATCACTATGAAGAAAAATTAAGACACAAATAGAAAACTAGAATTTTTCTTTAAAGCAAAAATATTTTGGAATTATTTATGTTTAAGAATTTTGCTTTTTTAAAAGAATTTATAGTCTGAACAGAACTACTGCTTTTTTGGTTGTTTTATTTTACCTGTTTATTGTTATTAGTGCTTAAATATTTTTTCAAATAAAGTTTTAATTTTACTTAAATAAATCTACTGTACTTGCTGTATTAATAATGCTTTCTTATATATCGCTCACCAGGCTCTGTTGAGAAGGAGGAATTACCTGCATATGTAAATATTATACCTACACACCTAGTTAAAGACTGAGTTCCTGGTCTATAGCTTAAACACTGTAAGCTTATATGCCCTCAGATGAGGGGAAGGGTGGTTCAACCTACTGCAAGGATATTCTCTAGACTTCTGGTTAGGTGACTTTTGTAGAAAACACTTATTTTATAACTAATGATTCCTCCTATGGAGTTGCAACATTGTTTGCCCAGTACGAACAGCAGGAACTTTCCTTGAAATGAAATGTTATAAAAGGAGTAACTTAGAGTACAGAGTCAGCGAGACACTTTTTCTCTGTGTGAGTGAGGAATACATTTCCTATGGTTCAAAGAAAATGTTGACTCATTATATAAAGCTATTTCAAAATGGATCTTTTTAAATTTATTTTTTCCTGCTGACTTTGTTAAAACATATACTGCAAATGTGTGGTGTGTACATGTATGCTCACCTGTGTTCGATTCTTTTTGACCCCACAGACTGTATAGTCTGCCAGGCTCCTCTGTTCATGGGATTATCCAGGAAATTATACTGGAGTGGGTTCCCATTTCTTTCTCCTGGGATCTTCCTGACATAGGGACAGAACCTGTATCTCTTGTATCACCTCCATTAGTAGATGAACTCTTTACCACTGAACCTGCTGGTAAAAACCAGTTCAGTTTTAAATCAAGTTTAATTTCATTTTGATAAATGATAAAGTATTCCTGTGTCTTGGAGAAATGTTCTACTATAGAGATACACATATAACTCGATAGTAGTTATATGTTACACCTATACCTCAGTTGGCTTAGCCCAAATTGTCTTAGTTTCATTTCCTAGCACACTGAGGTTCCAAAACAGCAATTTTCTAATTTAAAGTATTTATAGTCTGAACAGAACTACTGCTTTTTTGGTTGTTTTATTTTACCTGTTTATTGTTATTAGTGCTTAAATATTTTTTCAAATAAAGTTTTAATTTTACTTAAATAAATCTACTGTACTTGCTGTATTAATAATGCTTTCTTATATATCGCTCACCAGGCTCTGTTGAGAAGGAGGAATTACCTGCATATGTAAATATTATACCTACACACCTAGTTAAAGACTGAGTTCCTGGTCTATAGCTTAAACACTGTAAGCTTATATGCCCTCAGATGAGGGGAAGGGTGGTTCAACCTACTGCAAGGATATTCTCTAGACTTCTGGTTAGGTGACTTTTGTAGAAAACACTTATTTTATAACTAATGATTCCTCCTATGGAGTTGCAACATTGTTTGCCCAGTACGAACAGCAGGAACTTTCCTTGAAATGAAATGTTATAAAAGGAGTAACTTAGAGTACAGAGTCAGCGAGACACTTTTTCTCTGTGTGAGTGAGGAATACATTTCCTATGGTTCAAAGAAAATGTTGACTCATTATATAAAGCTATTTCAAAATGGATCTTTTTAAATTTATTTTTTCCTGCTGACTTTGTTAAAACATATACTGCAAATGTGTGGTGTGTACATGTATGCTCACCTGTGTTCGATTCTTTTTGACCCCACAGACTGTATAGTCTGCCAGGCTCCTCTGTTCATGGGATTATCCAGGAAATTATACTGGAGTGGGTTCCCATTTCTTTCTCCTGGGATCTTCCTGACATAGGGACAGAACCTGTATCTCTTGTATCACCTCCATTAGTAGATGGACTCTTTACCACTGAACCTGCTGGTAAAAACCAGTTCAGTTTTAAATCAAGTTTAATTTCATTTTGATAAATGATAAAGTATTCCTGTGTCTTGGAGAAATGTTCTACTATAGAGATACACATATAACTCGATAGTAGTTATATGTTACACCTATACCTCAGTTGGCTTAGCCCAAATTGTCTTAGTTTCATTTCCTAGCACACTGAGGTTCCAAAACAGCAATTTTCTAATTTAAAGTATTTTCTGGGAAGACCTAACCAGGGCAGGGCTGGCATCAGAGTGACGACTATCTTCCAAAGTCTATTTTTCCCATAAATCAGTAAAATGCAGTTGGATCTTCCAGATTTTATCATAACTGGGCCAAAGATTCAGAATACTCCAAGACTGCACAAGTTATCTACTTGTGACAGAGTAGATGTAAGTCTGTGCTAAAATCAACCAGAATCACCCACATTGATTCCCACCACTGGAATGAAATGGATCAAAGTTTGCATTAAAGTCTAAGAGATCCTGCTGCTTTGTTGAACATCTGAACAGGAGCTTCTTCTGATCACTATTATGTATTTTTCCAGAAAGTTTAAAGTTGAGAATAAATCTTGATTTTTATTCCTATATTTGGATAGAATAAACTTGAGAGCTGAATTTTGTTCAGTTTGGATTTAATCTTTTGAAAAATAAATGATTTATTTGCTTGACTACAATTGCTTTTGTTATCTTTAGGAGAGGTAAAATTGCAAGGTGACTGATGTGTTCTCTGAAGCTGCCATTCACTTCAATGTTATAAATATGAGTTTTCGTGATAATTAATTATGGCAATAAACAGATACTGTGAAAATGAATCCAAGCTAAATATAATTCCTCAGGAAAAAAATATTCATAGAAGCTGTTGCTGTTTTTCAGTAGCCACGTTGTGTCCAACTCTTTGCAACCCCATGGACTGCGACAGACCAGGCTTCCCTGTTCACCATCTCCTGGAGTTTGCTCAAATTCATGTCCATTGCATTGCAGTCAGCTCTTCACATCAGGTAGCCAGAATATTAAAACTTCATCTTCAGCGTCAGTCCTTCCAATGAATATTCAGGGTTGATCTCCTTGCAGTCTAAGGGACTCTCAAGAGCCTTCTGTGCCACAGTTCAAAAGCATCAACTCTTTGGCCATATAATACTTCATTGTTTATATACTATAATCTGTTTATGCATTGTTTTCTTCAGGGACATGTGAGTTGTTTCCAGTTTTGGCTACTGTAGTAATTAAGCACCTTTATCCTGGCACATCTTGCAAGTGTAGAACACAGAGCTGTGGAAATTGCATATGTTTATCTCCACAAAGCAATGCTAAACTATCCTTCAAAGTGACTGGGCAATAAATATATCTCCAATTGTATAAAAGAGTCCCATTAATTCACATGCACAACAGCCTTCAGTATCACCAGATATCTTAATTTTTACTAATTTGGGGAAATAAATGGTTATGGCGACTTACTGCAGTCTGAATATGCACATTTCTTATAATTATTAATTTTCCTATAGTTAAGATATTTAATGTTTCCTTCTCAGTGAAATGTTTGTTCATTATTTTTTTTAAATAGACTTTATATTTAAACCATTTTCAGGCTCAAAGCAAAACTGAGGAGAAGATACAAAGATTTTCCATATACTCTCTGCCCCTACAAATGCAGAGTGTCCTCCACTATAAACATCCTGTTGTTCATGAATTCTGTGTGCTTCTCTAGTGACTGGTATGGGACCTTTTTGGACAGTCACATATTTCAGTGTGTATGGCCTATCTTTTCATTGTTTCACAATGTCTTTTGAAGAATGGAAGTCCTTAATTTAATTTTGTAGCTTGTCAATCTTTGCTTTTATGGTTATCATTTTTCTATTTGTTTGCAAAAAGGGAGGAAAATGAAAGAAAGAGAATGAAAGACTTTTATTTTCTAAGTCCTATGTCACAATATCATTCAAAAAAAGGTTTTTTTTTTTTATTATTACTCTTAAAGTTTTGAGTAAGACGCCTTTTCATGGAAAAGTAGAGAAAAGTATTCCATGACAAGAATTATTTACAACCTTCAACTAGAGTAGATCTACAGAACAAAGTGTGAGTGTGTACCAGGAGCCAGGTAATGTAAACAACAGCATGCTAAAAGCATATCTCATGGGACATGGTAGGCTATTTGTGCTTCCCTTGTCTCTGCTCTCTATTTTTCTCTTTTAGCACAAGAAAGCTGCCTTAAAACAATTTCTGATTATTTTGGTGCTCCTTTCCTCCCAAACTCTCATGAACTATAAGACAACATCCTTTTGCTGTTTGTCTACCATTACCCATAATGTTTTTTTAATGACTTTTTCCTTCAGAAAATGGAAATGGCTTGATAGTGCATGTTGCATGACTTCTAATAGGTTTCTTCTCCCATAGTACTGAAATAAAGCTATTTGGAAAAGGAAACTCACTTATCCTAAGCAATTTTGTTATAAAATGATGCTCATTTGAATTTCTTACCTAGCATGCATACACGCATCAAGATGCATATACCATTCAAATAAGTGCATTAGGGCTAAAAATGTAAATGACCTAAAAGTAATTGTAGTTGTTAGCTGTATTACCATTCCTTGTGATACAAATACCACCATTAGGTGTAGTTCTACACAAATTTACTTAAATTTTTCATTCAAATATTTTCACTGATATGTAAATAAAGAGATTTCTTTCTGATTATTCAATTGATTAATGCAAGATTAAAGCTTTACTAAAAATTTAGAGCCCAAGCAGAATGAATATAATATTTTCCTAATGAATCTAATTGAAGTGGATGAGTGATATCTAAAAAAAAAATTGAGGAAGCCTATTGTTCCTGTTGGTTAAATGAAACAAAGCTTTGTTCTGTTAAGGTTCTCTGCCAATTATACTCACACTACTGCTTTGTACACAGAAGTGAAAAAAAATCTTCCATGAAGACACACCCCTTAGAGACATTTGAGGGCATTTCAAAATGGAGACATTTGCTAAATGCCTTTGAAGACTGGTAGTGGTTTAAAATAAGACACATTTTCAAAAGCGTAAAATGTAGACAAAGTGGAAAGGAAGGGCAATGCACCATAATCCAATAACATACTTAATAATAATTTGTTGATCCTTAGCTGTGGTATGCTCTAAAAAAGACAGTGTTTCAGATACAATTAAACAGGAAGGAAAAAATGAGTGTATAATGGTCTTTAAATAAAAAGGAAATGATTGAAATATGACCAGTTATTTTTTATTCTTATTAAGAACAGGACAAGAAGAAATGAGATACGTTCCAGTAAACTGAGAGATGTAAGTAAAATAGAATGGGGAAAGTCTAAGAAAACTGTTTTCCTCCATTTGGCTTGTAAAACCAGTATATGTGTACATGTGTGGAAACTTGAACTGTTTGAGCAAATGGAATGAAATAATGATAACGCTGTGCAGTCTGGGGCTCTTATCATAGCAAGAGACATTATGTTTATCATGAAACATGAACAAAGAGCTTAATAAAATGATAATAGCTGGGAATGAAGTTGGGAGCTTATTTTGAATATGATTTTTAAAACATTCCTTCTGGAATTCTCTAACTTCGCACAGAATTCTTTTTTGTGAAGCTCACTGTGGGGTGAAATACTCTGGGGGTCCAAGAAGTAGAAACAACGTGAAAAGCTGCATTAGGTTTGCTTAAAATGTAAATGACCTAAAAGTAATTGTAGTTGTTAGCTGTATTACCATTCCTTGTGATACAAATACCACCATTAGGTGTAGTTCTACACAAATTTACTTAAATTTTTCATTCAAATATTTTCACTGATATGTAAATAAAGAGATTTCTTTCTGATTATTCAATTGATTAATGCAAGATTAAAGCTTTACTAAAAATTTAGAGCCCAAGCAGAATGAATATAATATTTTCCTAATGAATCTAATTGAAGTGGATGAGTGATATCTAAAAAAAAAA
Organism: Tragulus kanchil; assembly: GCA_022376925.1. Lineage (NCBI taxonomy): Eukaryota > Metazoa > Chordata > Mammalia > Artiodactyla > Tragulidae > Tragulus > Tragulus kanchil. The sequence goes on from JAIOJX010000030.1 coordinate 98,001,730, forward strand.
TTGAGGAAGCCTATTGTTCCTGTTGGTTAAATGAAACAAAGCTTTGTTCTGTTAAGGTTCTCTGCCAATTATACTCACACTACTGCTTTGTACACAGAAGTGAAAAAAAATCTTCCATGAAGACACACCCCTTAGAGACATTTGAGGGCATTTCAAAATGGAGACATTTGCTAAATGCCTTTGAAGACTGGTAGTGGTTTAAAATAAGACACATTTTCAAAAGCGTAAAATGTAGACAAAGTGGAAAGGAAGGGCAATGCACCATAATCCAATAACATACTTAATAATAATTTGTTGATCCTTAGCTGTGGTATGCTCTAAAAAAGACAGTGTTTCAGATACAATTAAACAGGAAGGAAAAAATGAGTGTATAATGGTCTTTAAATAAAAAGGAAATGATTGAAATATGACCAGTTATTTTTTATTCTTATTAAGAATAGGACAAGAAGAAATGAGATACGTTCCAGTAAACTGAGAGATGTAAGTAAAATAGAATGGGGAAAGTCTAAGAAAACTGTTTTCCTCCATTTGGCTTGTAAAACCAGTATATGTGTACATGTGTGGAAACTTGAACTGTTTGAGCAAATGGAATGAAATAATGATAACGCTGTGCAGTCTGGGGCTCTTATCATAGCAAGAGACATTATGTTTATCATGAAACATGAACAAAGAGCTTAATAAAATGATAATAGCTGGGAATGAAGTTGGGAGCTTATTTTGAATATGATTTTTAAAACATTCCTTCTGGAATTCTCTAACTTCGCACAGAATTCTTTTTTGTGAAGCTCACTGTGGGGTGAAATACTCTGGGGGTCCAAGAAGTAGAAACAACGTGAAACCAGAGAAAGAAAGAGAGTAATGATGATTGCGTAAGGTGTGAGACTAATAAGATTACTTTAAAAATATTATCAAATCATTCTTGAAAGGAAGGTGAAATCACTTAGGAAAGCATGTAATCTGTGTCTGAGTATAAGTCTTAATTGCAAAAAACAAGGTCTATATGAAATGGGAAAATTATGTAATATATACATATAATATAAACATATATATGTTTATATATGTATGTGTATATGCATATTGAAATCAGTAAATCCTTAGTATTCATAATTTTAATATGTATGTGTATACATATGTGTGTATATGTTTATATATGGATATTGGTTGACAGAATTTTCCAGTTTCAGTCTTATACTACTGATTTCATGGCAAATTAGTGTTTATAGTACAGAAAAATCAGAGCTAGAGAAGTGACTCATGATCTAGTAAATTAATCATTTCAATCAGTTTTTTTTATTAACAATCGGTTCAGACATTCCTAAAACAGTAATCTTTACTTACATTTTTCTTTGTAAATTCTATACTTGTCTGTTACATACAAATAATTTAGAACAATTTGTTGGTTGGTAGTATCACTTGATTAAGAGAAAATCAAAAATTGCTGAGGTTTTGTCTATAGAACTGAAAATCTAAAAACTTTTGGTTAGAATTTAAATCTATTAAGTAAGTCTATAAGGCTGTAGTAATTTTGCAAGCATTTCATAGGATCATAGATGAACTGGATTTTCATAAGTTAATTGCTGGTTACTCAATAACTTTGGAGAGACCACCAATGTGATTATGTTTTGAATGATCACTAACTACTTTTAGGGGTCTAAATGATAAAGAGGTGCTGACATCTGAAATAGATAAAAATCAACAAAGATGTAAAACTCAGTGTTACCATTGTTCACTGAGAAGCTATTTTTCAAAATTCCACTTTCACCCAGTAAATTATATTAGAAACATGAACAAAGAGCTTAATAAAATGATAATAGCTGGGAATGAAGTTGGGAGCTTATTTTGAATATGATTTTAAAACATTTCTTCTGGAATTCGCTAACTTCGCACAGAATTCTTTTTTGTGAAGCTCACTGTGGGGTGAAATACTCTGGGGGTCCAAGAAGTAGAAACAACGTGAAACCAGAGAAAGAAAGAGAGTAATGATGATTGCGTAAGGTGTGAGACTAATAAGATTACTTTAAAAATATTATCAAATCATTCTTGAAAGGAAGGTGAAATCACTTAGGAAAGCATGTAATCTGTGTCTGAGTATAAGTCTTAATTGCAAAAAACAAGGTCTATATGAAATGGGAAAATTATGTAATATATACATATAATATAAACATATATATGTTTATATATGTATGTGTATATGCATATTGAAATCAGTAAATCCTTAGTATTCATAATTTTAATATGTATGTGTATACATATGTGTGTATATGTTTATATATGGATATTGGTTGACAGAATTTTCCAGTTTCAGTCTTATACTACTGATTTCATGGCAAATTAGTGTTTATAGTACAGAAAAATCAGAGCTAGAGAAGTGACTCATGATCTAGTAAATTAATCATTTCAATCAGTTTTTTTTATTAACAATCGGTTCAGACATTCCTAAAACAGTAATCTTTACTTACATTTTTCTTTGTAAATTCTATACTTGTCTGTTACATACAAATAATTTAGAACAATTTGTTGGTTGGTAGTATCACTTGATTAAGAGAAAATCAAAAATTGCTGAGGTTTTGTCTATAGAACTGAAAATCTAAAAACTTTTGGTTAGAATTTAAATCTATTAAGTAAGTCTATAAGGCTGTAGTAATTTTGCAAGCATTTCATAGGATCATAGATGAACTGGATTTTCATAAGTTAATTGCTGGTTACTCAATAACTTTGGAGAGACCACCAATGTGATTATGTTTTGAATGATCACTAACTACTTTTAGGGGTCTAAATGATAAAGAGGTGCTGACATCTGAAATAGATAAAAATCAACAAAGATGTAAAACTCAGTGTTACCATTGTTCACTGAGAAGCTATTTTTTTCAAAATTCCACTTTCACCCAGTAAATTATATTAGCATTGGTTATACTCACAAATTATATTTAATGGTGAGATTAAAACCATATGTTTTGAAACCACACAAGTAAGGAACATTGTTGCTAAAGCAAAACAATACATATCTATAGACAATTGTAATACTTGCTCCTCTAATCCTCTTCCCTTCTCTTTTCTCTATATTTCCACTTGCAACCTGTGGAGAATAGTTAAAATATAACTGGAAGTTGTTCTGTTTATTAGTATTTAATCTGCTTTTTGAAAAATTTCTGAGGTATCAGAATGTTTACAACTATAAATAAGAAGACTTAATTTTAAGTGGCTAAAAGACAGATATACTTTACATTTAATGCAGAATCTGAGAGCAAGGTGCTTTTGGCTTGTTCCCTGTGGTCCAAGACAGTTACCACAGTCAAAGGTGTCATATGGAGTGGAGAATACCCACCATCTCTGTGTTCCTTTTCATTAGAAATGGGAAAACAAGGGAAATAAGGGAAGGTGATACTATTTTGGCAGACAAATCATATGTACAACAGTGTCTATTTTCAGAGAGCCTCACCAATACTATGAACTGTTAAAATTTTAATTGTCCTCATCTGCTAAATGAAAAATGGTATCACTGCATGGTTTTAACTTGAACTTTTCTTAAAATAAAATGGTTATGGCAGAAAGCAAAGAGGGACTAAAGAACCTCTTGATGAAGATGAAAGAGGAGAGTGAAAAAAACTGACCTAAAACTCAGCATTCAAAAAATGAAGATTATGGCTTCGGTCCCATCACTTCAAGGCAAACAGATGAAGTAACAATGGAAATAGTGGTAGACTTTATTTTCTTGAGCTCTAAAATTACTGTGGACAGGTGACTGCAGCCATGAAATTAAATGACGCTTGTTCCTTGGAAGAAAAACTATGATAAACCAAGGCAGCATATTAAAAAGCAGAGACATCACTTTGCCAGCAAAGGTCCATATAGTCAAAGCTATGGTTTCTGGCAAACATTTCACGCCAGTAAATTATATTAGCATTGGTTAAATACTCACTGAAATTATCATGTTCAACTGAGAGCTATTTTTCAAAATTCCACTTTCACCCAGTAAATTATATTAGCATTGGTTATACTCACAAATTATATTTAATGGTGAGATTAAAACCATATGTTTTGAAACCACACAAGTAAGGAACATTGTTGCTAAAGCAAAACAATACATATCTATAGACAATTGTAATACTTGCTCCTCTAATCCTCTTCCCTTCTCTTTTCTCTATATTTCCACTTGCAACCTGTGGAGAATAGTTAAAATATAACTGGAAGTTGTTCTGTTTATTAGTATTTAATCTGCTTTTTGAAAAATTTCTGAGGTATCAGAATGTTTACAACTATAAATAAGAAGACTTAATTTTAAGTGGCTAAAAGACAGATATACTTTACATTTAATGCAGAATCTGAGAGCAAGGTGCTTTTGGCTTGTTCCCTGTGGTCCAAGACAGTTACCACAGTCAAAGGTGTCATATGGAGTGGAGAATATCCACCATCTCTGTGTTCCTTTTCATTAGAAATGGGAAAACAAGGGAAATAAGGGAAGGTGATACTATTTTGGCAGACAAATCATATGTACAACAGTGTCTATTTTCAGAGAGCCTCACCAATACTATGAACTGTTAAAATTTTAATTGTCCTCATCTGCTAAATGAAAAATGGTATCACTGCATGGTTTTAACTTGAACTTTTCTTAAAATAAAATGGTTATGGCAGAAAGCAAAGAGGGACTAAAGAACCTCTTGATGAAGATGAAAGAGGAGAGTGAAAAAAACTGACCTAAAACTCAGCATTCAAAAAATGAAGATTATGGCTTCGGTCCCATCACTTCAAGGCAAACAGATGAAGTAACAATGGAAATAGTGGTAGACTTTATTTTCTTGAGCTCTAAAATTACTGTGGACAGGTGACTGCAGCCATGAAATTAAATGACGCTTGTTCCTTGGAAGAAAAACTATGATAAACCAAGGCAGCATATTAAAAAGCAGAGACATCACTTTGCCAGCAAAGGTCCATATAGTCAAAGCTATGGTTTTTCTGGCAGTCATATATGGATGTGAGAGTTGGACCATAAAGAAGACTTAGCACCAAAGAAATGATGCCTTTGAACTGTGGTGGTAGAGAACTCTTGAGAGTTCAAGCAAGTTAATCCTAAAGGAAATCATACTCATTCGAAAGACTGAAGCTGAAGTTCCAATATTTTGGCCACCTGATGGGCAGAGACGACTCTTTGGAAAAAAACCCTGATGCTGAGAAAAATAGAAGACAGAAGGAGGAAAGGGCAACAGAGGATGAGATGGTTGGATGGCATCTCTGACTTAATGAATATGACTTTGAGCAAGCTCCAGATGCTGAAGGACAGGGAAGCAGGCTTCCATGGGGTTGCAAAGAATTGGACACGACTGAGCTACTATTAAATGAACTGAAACAAACATATTACTTCACTGCTCCTGCAATAATGGGAAAACTACTCAATTGGATTTTGCTGTATGTGTGTACTGTTATAATTTTTCTGATTTTTAAAATGTAATTTTCTAAATAGGTAATGAATTAACATGGTTCAAAATTCAAAATATATGAAATATGTAGCAAATATTTTTCACCTGAGACCTTTTCATAATATTTGTACATTGTTCTACAGTTTCATACAGAATATATAAAATAGTTTCTAATTCTTTTACCATAATTTATTTGGTCCTTTGTGGGTAGATTTTGAGTTCTGTCCAATAATTTGTTTTTATAAAAAATGATGTACTATGAAAATAAAACACATTTATTTCACATACATGTAAATAAATCTGGAAGAAATGCAGGGTCAAATTTCGATGTATTTGTGTTTTTGGTATGCACAGATTAATTGTCCATGGGATTTTTAAAAAAAAAAAAAAAAAAAAAAACTACTTACACTTCCACCCTTAATATATGAGTCTGTGTTTCTCTATAGACTCGTAAACAGCATGTAGTTAGATGACTTTTGAAATTAAAATACAATTTATAATTGTTACATAAATTTTCCAAAGTTCTTTTCTATGGCTAATCTTGAATCATATTTCTTTATGGTTGCATATCTTTATTCTTTCTGATTTTTATGAGCTCCTAATATACCGAGGATATTAGATTTTTTCCATAAAACACATTGCAAAGACCTTTCTCAGTGTGTTGTTTCTACTTTTGTTTATGTATAATTACAAACACTGTAATTATACTTAACCAAATTAAATAAGTTTTTATGGCCTCTCTGTATTTTGACTTTATTTATGGTGCTATTTATTGATGAAGTTTATGCAAAGAAAGATAAAGTATGAATTTGCTTCTTGAGTCTCCATTCTGCATCACAGGGAAAACTTAGTCACTACAGGCTAACCCAGTCAAGTCAGAATGCCTCAGTTAACAAAGGCATTTTCTTCTCCATCGAGTCTAGTTTTAGGTTTAAAGTCTTGAAGGCTAACATACTGCCACATTTTTGTTGTCATATCCTTGATTTGTATGTACATACACATACATACATAAAATCAATAGATTTCCCAACATTAGGATTTTCTTACTACTTATTATTGCAAGCAACAGGCTTTTAATTGATACAATTATTTTTAAAGTTTTAAAAGGACAGGGCTTCCTGGCATGTAAGGCACACTTACAATTGGATTTTGCTGTATGTGTGTACTGTTATAATTTTTCTGATTTTTAAAATGTAATTTTCTAAATAGGTAATGAATTAACATGGTTCAAAATTCAAAATATATGAAATATGTAGCAAATATTTTTCACTTGAGACCTTTTCATAATATTTGTACATTGTTCTACAGTTTCATACAGAATATATAAAATAGTTTCTAATTCTTTTACCATAATTTATTTGGTCCTTTGTGGGTAGATTTTGAGTTCTGTCCAATAATTTGTTTTTATAAAAAATGATGTACTATGAAAATAAAACACATTTATTTCACATACATGTAAATAAGTCTGGATGAAATGCAGGGTCAAATTTAGATGCATTTGTGTTTTTGGGATGCACTGATTAATTGTCCATGGGATTTGTAAAAAAAAAAAAAAAAAAAAAAAACTACTTACACTTCCACCCTTAATATATGAGTCTGTGTTTCTCTATAGACTCGTAAACAGCATGTAGTTAGATGACTTTTGAAATTAAAATACAATTTATAATTGTTACATAAATTTTCCAAAGTTCTTTTCTATGGCTAATCTTGAATCATATTTCTTTATGGTTGCATATCTTTATTCTTTCTGATTTTTATGAGCTCCTAATATACCGAGGATATTAGATTTTTTTTCCATAAAACACATTGCAAAGACCTTTCTCAGTGTGTTGTTTCTACTTTTGTTTGCGGTATAATTACAAACACTGTAATTATACTTAACCAAATTAAATAAGTTTTTATGGCCTCTCTGTATTTTGACTTTATTTATGGTGCTATTTATTGATGAAGTTTATGCAAAGAAAGATAAAGTATGAATTTGCTTCTTGAGTCTCCATTCTGCATCACAGGGAAAACTTAGTCACTACAGGCTAACCCAGTCAAGTCAGAATGCCTCAGTTAACAAAGGCATTTTCTTCTCCATCGAGTCTAGTTTTAGGTTTAAAGTCTTGAAGGCTAACATACTGCCACATTTTTGTTGTCATATCCTTGATTTGTATGTACATACACATACATACATAAAATCAATAGATTTCCCAACATTAGGATTTTCTTACTACTTATTATTGCAAGCAACAGGCTTTTAATTGATACAATTATTTTTAAAGTTTTAAAAAGGACAGGGCTTCCCTGGTGGTCCAGTGGGTAAGGACACCACCTTGCAGTGCAAGGGGTGCCAGTTCAATTGATCCCTGACCTGGGAAGATTCCACGTGCTGCGGAGCTGCTGGACTGATATGCCCAATTACAGAGCAGGAGCTTTGGAGCGCATGCGCCCAAAGCAAGTGCCCTGTGACGACAGGGGCCGCTGCTATGGGAGGCCCACACGGGCCAAAGAACAAAGATGGATGAAAATAGATAAATGAAGGACCAATAGAAGTGGCCTGCCCACCCCCATCCCTCCCCAACCCGCCCTGCCCCCCCCCCCCGCAAAAAAAAGGACAAAGAAGAAAAAACACCTTTCTGAGTTGTAGCTGATACATATGAAAGTCACAGAAACAAACACTTCATGTAGAATTTTTGTGAAAGATAAAATAACCCACACGTGACTGTGTTTGATCTTATATGAATATTATTTCATGGATATGCTGTACCATACACTTTTTGCTCAAAGTTATTCTTTTAATTTACTTAGTTTCTTGTCGCCTCACTCATTTTTTGACTGAGTCAGTTTGTGAATATTTTATGTTACAGGATAGCTTATTGTAAAACAAAGTATTGAAAGGATAATTGCCCACAGGTATTAAAATAAATGCCACATTGTCAATAAAGAGGTTATTAGTGGGCTTCCTCTGGTAGTCCAGTGGGTAAGGACACCGCCTTGCAGTGCAAGGGGCGCCGCTTAGATCCCTGGCCTGGGAAGATCCCTGGCCTGGGAAGATCCCAAGTGCCGCGGAGCTGCTGGACCGATGTGTCCAATCACCGAGCCAGAGCTCTGGAGCGCATGCGCCCAGAGCCGGCGCTCTGCAGCAACAGACGCCACCGCGACGGGAGGCCCACAGGAGCCAAAGAACAAAGACGGATGAAAATAGAGAAATGAAAGACCAATAGAAATGGCCTGTCCTCTCCCCTCCCTCAAAATAAAAAAAAAAAAAAAAGAGGTTATTAGTTATGAGTACCTCTTTACTGAATGCAATTACATGTGCCAAGTACTATAAACCTTTTGTATTTCTTAACTCCTACAACAATCCTCTAAAATACGAATTAATATTATCCGACTTTGTAGCAAAGAAATTAGATACACAGAGACTATATATTTCAAAATTGTATTAGAAGCAAATGGAGAAACTGAGACCGGAGCTCATGAAGCCTGGTTCCAAATCTCTTGCTCTTAACCACTATTAAACCCCATACCAACTCAAGAGCAACTTCCTCAAACTCCTGCTGGGTTTCCAGCAAGCATTTCTTATCCTAAGACAGTCCAGTTTTACTTCTTTCTTTAAGGTCTCATGAGATGCTCACATGTGCCTACAAGACAAATCCTGTTGAGACCTGCTCAGGAAGGCTTCAGTTACTTGCTATCAAACATATTCTGATGACAATGGCAAAAAACACTATGTACCAAGGTCTGCCTGTTTCATTTGTCCTGCTTTTTTTAGAACTCAGTGCAATAAATAGGTATTCATACTGGGTTGAGAGGCTTCCTTTGGGAAGAGAATATTTCACTTAGAACTAGAGGTCATGGGTACCTCTTTCACTTCCAAATACCAGCATTAGTCAACTATGAGAGATGCCTTCTGGGAAATAACATACATAGAATGAAGCTTCTTTTTTCAAAACATCTTTTCTTTTCATTGCTGAGAATTGTGAGACACCTATAGGGGCTTCAACTGACACAAGAACATTGCCATTTGTGTTCAGAATAGAGGCTTTGTGCATGGATCTAAATTGGATATGTCAGTCCTTCCAAGTCAGATCAGAATCTGGGTCGAGTTTCAAGCCTTAGAGATCAGTCAGGTTTGGGCCCTTGTAACAGGCTTCTTTGATGTGCTTGAAGAAAGAACTATCATTGTTTGCCTATGCTTTTCTGAAAAAAGACAAAATTGATGGATATAAGTTGACTCTGAGTTCCTAAAAAGTAAACCTGGGGGAACCTAACGTATCAAAAACTGTGACTATAAATTCATATTTAGAGCATTTAGTCCTGCAAAGAGTATCCCATTTATATAAACTTAGAAGAGAAATACAAACCTGATTTTATTGAGACTGAAACATCAAAAACAACGACTTTCTCAATTTAATGATGTATATATGGTTATAGTAAAAAGATACTTATGATGTCTGCAAAAACTGAGGTGCTGAATTTTTAATTGAGGTATCAAGGTTTTCCTAGTAACTAAGGTGATAGAGAATCTGCCTACAGTACAGAAGACCCAGCTTCAATCTCTGAGTTGGGATGATCCCTGGAGAAGGCAATATCTACCCACTCCAGTCCTCGAGAAGGAAATGGCAATCCACTCCAGTATTCTTGCCTGGAAAATTCCATGGACAGAGGAATCTGGCAGGTTGCAGTACATGGGGTCACAAAGTGTCAGACACAACTGAGAAACTAACACTCACCCACTCCAGTATTCTTGCCTAGAGAATCCCACAGACAGAGGGGCCTATAGTCCATGGGGTCGCAAAGTGTTGGACACAAGTGAGCAACTAAGCACGCACACACATACATCAAGTGCCAAGCAGTGCATTCTAAAGAAGAATGGTTGATTGTCCTGCTTTTTTTAGAACTCAGTGCAATAAATAGGTATTCATACTGGGTTGAGAGGCTTCCTTTGGGAAGAGAATATTTCACTTAGAACTAGAGGTCATGGGTACCTCTTTCACTTCCAAATACCAGCATTAGTCAACTATGAGAGATGCCTTCTGGGAAATAACATACATAGAATGAAGCTTCTTTTTTCAAAACATCTTTTCTTTTCATTGCTGAGAATTGTGAGACACCTATAGGGGCTTCAACTGACACAAGAACATTGCCATTTGTGTTCAGAATAGAGGCTTTGTGCATGGATCTAAATTGGATATGTCAGTCCTTCCAAGTCAGATCAGAATCTGGGTCGAGTTTCAAGCCTTAGAGATCAGTCAGGTTTGGGCCCTTGTAACAGGCTTCTTTGATGTGCTTGAAGAAAGAACTATCATTGTTTGCCTATGCTTTTCTGAAAAAAGACAAAATTGATGGATATAAGTTGACTCTGAGTTCCTAAAAAGTAAACCTGGGGGAACCTAACGTATCAAAAACTGTGACTATAAATTCATATTTAGAGCATTTAGTCCTGCAAAGAGTATCCCATTTATATAAACTTAGAAGAGAAATACAAACCTGATTTTATTGAGACTGAAACATCAAAAACAACGACTTTCTCAATTTAATGATGTATATATGGTTATAGTAAAAAGATACTTATGATGTCTGCAAAAACTGAGGTGCTGAATTTTTAATTGAGGTATCAAGGTTTTCCTAGTAACTAAGGTGATAGAGAATCTGCCTACAGTACAGAAGACCCAGCTTCAATCTCTGAGTTGGGATGATCCCCTGGAGAAGGCAATATCTACCCACTCCAGTCCTCGAGAAGGAAATGGCAATCCACTCCAGTATTCTTGCCTGGAAAATTCCATGGACAGAGGAATCTGGCAGGTTGCAGTACATGGGGTCACAAAGTGTCAGACACAACTGAGAAACTAACACTCACCCACTCCAGTATTCTTGCCTAGAGAATCCCACAGACAGAGGGGCCTATAGTCCATGGGGTCGCAAAGTGTTGGACACAAGTGAGCAACTAAGCACGCACACACACATACATCAAGTGCCAAGCAGTGCATTCTAAAGAAGAATTAAGGCAATGGCTATGAAGAAATGGCTCATGAATGTGGTTATAGATGAGTGAAAAAGCAGAGTCAACAAGAACAAGCCTGGAAACCTGCATCAATAATGTGCATCAATAACCCAAAAGAAAACTTGGATGGGAAGTTCAGATAAACATATGCAATACTATAGTTGGCCGCATGTCTATGTGAGTCCCACTTCACTGAGTTTACCTTGGACATGGTTTCTGTGGCTTAAAAACTTCTTCATACTGTATTTTCTGTCTCCCAATTCAATTTTGTGATCCCAAAATGACATGGTCCCCAAAAAAATTACAACTGATTCTGTTTCTTTCCAAGATTCAGTGCTCCACTAGATGACTCTTGAAAAAAGAGTCCCTAGTCATTCCCTTTGTAGGGATTTTTTGCTCATAGGACCAGACAATAGCCAGGTCTCAGTAAACGTGCACTGAATTGATTTGCCATGCCACTATCTTGTCATCATTTAAAAATAAATCTCACAGATTTCTCTTTTAGAAATGACAGAAAAAAGCTCTCAATTTGCCATTCACATCTCTCTCTAATTAGAGATTCTGACTCAGTGTGTCTATGATTCTTCTCCTGCAAAGTATGAAGTCTTGAAAAGAAACAATACACTTTGGGGTATACTGTAAAAGCTGTAAATATTACCTATTCATTTTCTTTAGCAAGAATAAATGAACTTATCTCATAATATCTGTTAATTTACTATAAACTCCCACACAGGAGAAACTGGATCGGGGTGGCATTTTATGATACACTGTCATGTACAATCCATAACCAATTTTTGTGACATCGAGGATATGTTCTATTGCAACGTTTTTTTTTTTTTTTAATTCTAATCTAAATTAAATTTTTTGCTGCATCAGATATGTTTCAACTAATTATAGATATGTTAGAGCATTACTGACCACTCAGAATATGATGATCTATAATTTATTTTTCACGTGTATTTTCCCTTAATTTCTAAATTCATGTATAATTTAAAGTATCCCACATTGTTTCACTCATTCATATTCAAACTGTCAAAATGCTGATTTAAGATCTCTTTGAAGTTAAGAGAGATTTTCTAATAGCCCAGTTAACCCTTTTTATCTCTAAACTAGGGTCAGATTTTGTTAAGAATGAACAAAGACAAATGCCTAAAGGTTAAGCTTTCGATTAGAAATTTCAAATTCTCGTATTTCCCCCAATGTGTTCTTAACAATTTAAAACAAAATCTCCCTTCTCCAGCACCAACTGGAAAAATGAGCAATTGGACAAATAGCAATTGGAATGTCATAAATGTCCACTCCTTGACTCTATTCATCCACAGCTGAAGATGTTATTCACATATTTCTCAATATTACTTTATACATGATTATGCTTTATACTACTGGAGCAATAAGATTTTATTTTGGATACTTTCTTAACTGAAAAGAATATTTAATGCTATAATTTTGTTTATTTTAATGCAGTTCAAAGCCATTATTTTTATAGTGTATTCTGTTCCCATGATACTATGCCAAGTATAAGAGAGAAATCTAGTTTAGTAGGGGAACAGTCAACAGAAAGAAAACAGTAATGATCTGACTCAGTCGTGCATGTTTTTCATCATTTTCACTTAAAATAAATCTCACAGATTTCTCTTTTAGAAATGACAGAAAAGCTCTCAATTTGCCATTCACATCTCTCTCTAATTAGAGATTCTGACTCAGTGTGTCTATGATTCTTCTCCTGCAAAGTATGAAGTCTTGAAAAGAAACAATACACTTTGGGGTATACTGTAAAAGCTGTAAATATTACCTATTCATTTTCTTTAGCAAGAATAAATGAACTTATCTCATAATATCTGTTAATTTACTATAAACTCCCACACAGGAGAAACTGGATCGGGGTGGCATTTTATGATACACTGTCATGTACAATCCATAACCAATTTTTGTGACATCGAGGATATGTTCTATTGCAACGTTTTTTTTTTTTTTAATTCTAATCTAAATTAAATTTTTTGCTGCATCAGATATGTTTCAACTAATTATAGATATGTTAGAGCATTACTGACCACTCAGAATATGATGATCTATAATTTATTTTTCACGTGTATTTTCCCTTAATTTCTAAATTCATGTATAATTTAAAGTATCCCACATTGTTTCACTCATTCATATTCAAACTGTCAAAATGCTGATTTAAGATCTCTTTGAAGTTAAGAGAGATTTTCTAATAGCCCAGTTAACCCTTTTTATCTCTAAACTAGGGTCAGATTTTGTTAAGAATGAACAAAGACAAATGCCTAAAGGTTAAGCTTTCGATTAGAAATTTCAAATTCTCGTATTTCCCCCAATGTGTTCTTAACAATTTAAAACAAAATCTCCCTTCTCCAGCACCAACTGGAAAAATGAGCAATTGGACAAATAGCAATTGGAATGTCATAAATGTCCACTCCTTGACTCTATTCATCCACAGCTGAAGATGTTATTCACATATTTCTCAATATTACTTTATACATGATTATGCTTTATACTACTGGAGCAATAAGATTTTATTTTGGATACTTTCTTAACTGAAAGGAATATTTAATGCTATAATTTTGTTTATTTTAATGCAGTTCGAAGCCATTATTTTTATAGTGTATTCTGTTCCCATGATACTATGCCAAGTATAAAGAGAGAAATCTAGTTTAGTAGGGGAACAGTCAACAGAAAGAAAACAGTAATGATCTAATAGAGGTGAAGTACACTATGACATTAGATAACAAGACATGTTAAGATCATAGATCCTCCACTAACTAATTACAAAGTATAAATCAAGATATACTGCAAGATGCAATGTATACATTCACTTTTCCATTGATGGTGTTTAATCCAGTACTCATATGCCCATTCTTACACCTCACCAAGTTGTTCATTCTTTTTCTCTTTAAATTAGTCCAAGAAAGGGCAATGGCAGGATCAGGGCTTTCATGGATATTGCTCTTGATAAAGAGATCTATGTCATACTGTTTGATGCATTGGTGTAGAGGCATACCTGCAACATGTCCAAGTGTCAATAGCATTACAGCCACTTCAGCTAAAAGGGGCTGAGGTTAGCACAGAAATAAAATTATTAAGTTGTATGGCTTTGGTGATGTCCAAAGTCACTGCAAACTATTAAGTTATAAAATGTACTCAAGGTAAGTGCATCTGATTAAAAAATGGAAAAAAATATTAACAGGAAAAACTGCTACTTTTTATTTAAGTAATGGAAGGCTTGCAACATAATATGATAGCCACCCAATTATGTAATGGATGGAGAGTATCAAACTCTTCTATATATCATGTCACATCAGTCGTAAGTTTCGATTCTTATTAATAGAGTAATCCTGAGGCTTATAATGAAATTCAGCAACACTTAGCTGTGAGTATAGATGAAAGAGTATCAAACTACTCATTTTTCTTAGTGATTTGATTCTTTTATAGTATTTCCCCAATGTGTTCTTAACAATTTAAAACAAAATCTCCCTTCTCCAGCACCAACTGGAAAAATGAGCAATTGGACAAATAGCAATTGGAATGTCATAAATGTCCACTCCTTGACTCTATTCATCCACAGCTGAAGATGTTATTCACATATTTCTCAATATTACTTTATACATGATTATGCTTTATACTACTGGAGCAATAAGATTTTATTTTGGATACTTTCTTAACTGAAAAGAATATTTAATGCTATAATTTTGTTTATTTTAATGCAGTTCAAAGCCATTATTTTTATAGTGTATTCTGTTCCCATGATACTATGCCAAGTATAAAGAGAGAAATCTAGTTTAGTAGGGGAACAGTCAACAGAAAGAAAACAGTAATGATCTAATAGAGGTGAAGTACACTATGACATTAGATAACAAGACATGTTAAGATCATAGATCCTCCACTAACTAATTACAAAGTATAAATCAAGATATACTGCAAGATGCAATGTATACATTCACTTTTCCATTGATGGTGTTTAATCCAGTACTCATATGCCCATTCTTACACCTCACCAAGTTGTTCATTCTTTTTCTCTTTAAATTAGTCCAAGAAAGGGCAATGGCAGGATCAGGGCTTTCATGGATATTGCTCTTGATAAAGAGATCTATGTCATACTGTTTGATGCATTGGTGTAGAGGCATACCTGCAACATGTCCAAGTGTCAATAGCATTACAGCCACTTCAGCTAAAAGGGGCTGAGGTTAGCACAGAAATAAAATTATTAAGTTGTATGGCTTTGGTGATGTCCAAAGTCACTGCAAACTATTAAGTTATAAAATGTACTCAAGGTAAGTGCATCTGATTAAAAAATGGAAAAAAATATTAACAGGAAAAACTGCTACTTTTTATTTAAGTAATGGAAGGCTTGCAACATAATATGATAGCCACCCAATTATGTAATGGATGGAGAGTATCAAACTCCTCTATGTATCATGTCATATCAGTAGTAAGTTTTTATTCTTATTAATAGAGTAATCCTGAGGCTTATAATGAAATTCAGCAACACTTAGCTGTGAGTATAGATGAAAAAGATCTTAAGTGAACATGGCATAACTCTGATACTATGATATTTTATAAACTACATTTTTCTTAAGTGATTCTGACATGGTCCATTTTATAAGCTATGCGAGCTTTGAAAGTCTGTAACTGGAGCGGTACTAATAACAGCATTGTTTCTAGTTATTCCCCCCCTTATTACTGTGCCAGAAATGATGTTCTTTTTAAGGCTTATTTTCTAACATGTCAAATAATTATGCTTTTTATGTCAAATGTATCTTACAATATCATTCCACATATATAC
Source organism: Tragulus kanchil (assembly GCA_022376925.1). Lineage (NCBI taxonomy): Eukaryota > Metazoa > Chordata > Mammalia > Artiodactyla > Tragulidae > Tragulus > Tragulus kanchil. Next base: position 98,017,931 of record JAIOJX010000030.1, read on the forward strand.
TTGTTTCTGCTCTCAGAAATGGTAACTCACACTGTAGTTTACCTTGGGTTTTGCTACTAAGAAAAACATTTGAAAATCCTTGAGTTGAGCCATCTTTCTTCCTTTCTCTTATTTATTCGTATCTCCAATATTTTACTCTTCTATAAATCACTCTGCAGGATGTCTTTTTTTTTCCCCTAAGGTAGCACACCATGGCTTGACTCTGACAAAAAGCAGATTTGTCTGCACTCAGGATGTTTAGTCCACTATAGGCTTAACCATATACCTGAAATGGTTCTCCCATGTGCATTAGCAGAAGAGCCATATTTCTCCCTATTTATTCATCCATATGTTTCTACTCTATGTATATAAAGAGATTCTGAGTAGGGCAAGCATGCTGATCTTTGTGAACCTGTGTTCGGAACTCATCCATTAAGAAGTGTCCTCACCATGACAATAGTTCATGTTGGCACTTTCTCAACTACTAACTACCCAGCATCTTTATGATCAGAGAGGAAAGAGTCCCTCAGGAGCTCTGAACTGAAAGTCCCAACATAGATTGATTCTTTGTCCTAAATAAAACTTTGTGATCCATCTCAAGTAAAATATCTGTTATTAAAATGAAATTTTCTCATCTCAGTTTACATGAGACATTCAGACCAGAGATTGTACACCCCAATATGAGAAAACTATAGAGAAACACCAAACATACTTGGGTGAAAACCAGTATGACAACTCTTAAATGTTTACCTATCTTTAGGGAATCAAATGTTAGGAGTGGAAGATCAGAAAGAGTACTGAAAAGGTTTTTAATTACTTTTTATTGACGTGTAGTTCTCTACAATGTTGTGTTACTTTCTATTGCACAGCAAAATGAATCAGCTATATGTATACACACATCCCTCTTTTCTGGAGTTCTTTCCTATCTAGGCCAAAAGCATTTAGTAAGTTGAAGTTCTGTAACATGGTCCATTTTATAAGCTATGCGAGCTTTGAAAGTCTGTAACTGGAGCGGTACTAATAACAGCATTGTTTCTAGTTATTCCCCCCCTTATTACTGTGCCAGAAATGATGTTCTTTTTAAGGCTTATTTTCTAACATGTCAAATAATTATGCTTTTTATGTCAAATGTATCTTACAATATCATTCCACATATATACTTGTTTCTGCTCTCAGAAATGGTAACTCACACTGTAGTTTACCTTGGGTTTTGCTACTAAGAAAAACATTTGAAAATCCTTGAGTTGAGCCATCTTTCTTCCTTTCTCTTATTTATTCGTATCTCCAATATTTTACTCTTCTATAAATCACTCTGCAGGATGTCTTTTTTTTTCCCCTAAGGTAGCACACCATGGCTTGACTCTGACAAAAAGCAGATTTGTCTGCACTCAGGATGTTTAGTCCACTATAGGCTTAACCATATACCTGAAATGGTTCTCCCATGTGCATTAGCAGAAGAGCCATATTTCTCCCTATTTATTCATCCATATGTTTCTACTCTATGTATATAAAGAGATTCTGAGTAGGGCAAGCATGCTGATCTTTGTGAACCTGTGTTCGGAACTCATCCATTAAGAAGTGTCCTCACCATGACAATAGTTCATGTTGGCACTTTCTCAACTACTAACTACCCAGCATCTTTATGATCAGAGAGGAAAGAGTCCCTCAGGAGCTCTGAACTGAAAGTCCCAACATAGATTGATTCTTTGTCCTAAATAAAACTTTGTGATCCATCTCAAGTAAAATATCTGTTATTAAAATGAAATTTTCTCATCTCAGTTTACATGAGACATTCAGACCAGAGATTGTACACCCCAATATGAGAAAACTATAGAGAAACACCAAACATACTTGGGTGAAAACCAGTATGACAACTCTTAAATGTTTACCTATCTTTAGGGAATCAAATGTTAGGAGTGGAAGATCAGAAAGAGTACTGAAAAGGTTTTTTTTAATTACTTTTTATTGACGTGTAGTTCTCTACAATGTTGTGTTACTTTCTATTGCACAGCAAAATGAATCAGCTATATGTATACACACATCCCCTCTTTTCTGGAGTTCTTTCCTATCTAGGCCAAAAGCATCAAGTATAGAGTTTCCTGTGTTATACAGTAAGTTCTCATTTGTTATCTCTTTTATATATGCATATCAATAATATATATATATATATGCCAATTTCCATCTTCCAATTCATAGGACTCCTTACTGAAAAAGATTTTTTATTGATATGTATTTATTATTTTGGCTATTCCAGGTCTTAGTTGCAACATGATGAATGTTGGATTCAGCTATGCCGAATCTTTAGTGTGGCATAGGCAAGTGGGGATTTTAGCTGTGGCATGCAAACTCTTAGTTGTGCCATGTGGGATCTAGTTTCCTGACAAAGGATGGAACCTGTGCCCCCTGCATCTGAGCATGGAATCTTAGTCACTGGATGACCAGGGAAGTCCCCTGAAAATCAGGATTTTAAAAGAAATTGTTGGTGTGCTTTGAACCCCACCACTCTCTTCACGAAGGACTAGTGACAATGCCCTCAGTGGAATTGCTTGTAGAGTCAGGTATGGACACAGTCAAGGTAGGAGTATGGTGGTGGACCAGCGCCTTGATGTCTGACAGGAAAAGTATAAATGACCCAGAGAGGCAGGCTGGTTGAGTGCTACTGGATTAAGAAGCATGCGCATGAGGAAGGTCACTGACTGCTCTGTCAAAGCAGTTTTAGTGTGGGACGGGGACAAATATCCTGACAGAATTATGCTGAACTGGTATAGATTGGAGGGAATGGGCAGACAGTAAGTAGAGACACATGTCTATAAGGGATGTAGAGAAAATGGTGATGGGGAATGAGATTTTAATTTTTTGCAATATATGATCTCTCATGGTACATTTTTGTAGAAATGATCCAGTTGCTGTTGTTTAGTTGCTAAGTTGTGATTGACTACTGTGCAACCCCAGTTAATGTAGCCCATCAGACTCCTGTGTCCATGGGATTTCCAGACTAGAACACTGGAGTGGGTTGCCATTTCCTTCTCCAGGGGATCTTCCTGATCTACAGACTGAATTCACATATCCTGCATTGGCATGTAGATTCTTTACCACTAAGTCACCAGGGAAGCCCATGACACAGTAGGAAAAAAAAGATTCAGGAGAGAGACAGAGATTATTCATTACAGGAACAGTCTTTGAAATTCTAGATGAGATGGCTTTTGGCAACTGCAGGGAGAATCCAGTCTTTCTAAGAGAAAAGAAGGCAGTGTTCCGAGGATCAAGTCAAAATCCTGAAATCAACTAGAAGGGCTCAAATTATTTTGCCCTTATCACTAGATTCATATATCCTATTCTTTCTCTCATTGTCTCTGCTACAGCGTGGGCTTCTTTGAATTTCTTCTATAGCCCCTCAGACTGAAGTGTTAGATTCTGAAGTTTACACATACGCTGGCATTCCCTCTATCTCAACCACTGTTTGTCATCGGAAAATTCCTCCTCCACCATTATTACTCTGTTGTGTTCATTCTAAATTGTCTTTTAAGATTACATTTAAACATCACTGTTAAAACTATACTCTTCTATTCGCACAACTAGGCTGTAAGCTCTATTGCAACAAGAAGTATTATTCTATAACGTATGTCTCATTTACACTACATGTTTGCCTTCCTTACTCCATTGTGAATTCTAGGCAGATAGTGATTAGGATTTTATTTTGACACTGCTGCACTCTATGATGGCGGACATAGAGAAGATGCTTGCATGGTCAGTCTAAGAAAAGAAGCATGTGTATGATGAAGGTCACTGACTGCTCTGTCAAGGTGGTTGTAGAAATCCAACCCTTAGTTTATCTTGAATTGAGTCTCTAAATCCAGAAAGCTCTAAAATGCATTTAATATAAAAGGAAATATACTAACACTTATTAACATTTGTGTTTTTTTGATTTAAGGTGAGTAAGCAACTACTTTGCAAAGAATAGAGCAAGACAGTAATGATGCCAGGGATAGATAAGCTGAATGGGGACAGAGATACTGATAAAGCTCTGAAATATCAACTAAGTTTTGGCACAAACTTGACTTAACAGAGGAAATAAAGGGACCCAGTTCTCCAAGGGAAAAACACAAATTTCCCCACATTCTGTTTTCAATTCAGTCAAAAAAAAAAAAAACACTGGTCTTTTCTTTTTTTGTTAACCTGATCATGCTTCAGACTTCTGCTCAATTTAAAGAGCTTGATTACTCTTAAATACAGTTTGGCAATAGCATTTTCCATCTTGCTCCCATTAACTGAGTATCTGCTTCATATTATTTTTTTTCCAAATTTGTTTTTAGAAGTTGAATGCCAACCAATTTTCCAATGTAAATATTAAGTTTTTGTTTCCCTTCTGTATTTCTGACACAGCTACCTTTTCAAATTGTCCTTGAGGCAGTGTCATTAAGTGTTCAATTCATATTTTGTGCATATGATACTTATTGAAAACTTAACACACAAGGCATTGTTCTTAGTATGGAGGAGGGTACAGGCCTTAACTCCCTACACAGTGACACAGATAGGTACATAAGGAATTACAAAACACAATGGATGGTGGTTAGAACTATCAAAACCTGTTTGTCATCGGAAAATTCCTCCTCCACCATTATTCTGTTGTGTTCATTCTAAATTGTCTTTAAGATTACATTTAAACATCACTGTTAAAACTATACTCTTCTATTCGCACAACTAGGCTGTAAGCTCTATTGCAACAAGAAGTATTATTCTATAACGTATGTCTCATTTACACTACATGTTTGCCTTCCTTACTCCATTGTGAATTCTAGGCAGATAGTGATTAGGATTTTATTTTGACACTGCTGCACTCTATGATGGCGGACATAGAGAAGATGCTTGCATGGTCAGTCTAAGAAAAGAAGCATGTGTATGATGAAGGTCACTGACTGCTCTGTCAAGGTGGTTGTAGAAATCCAACCCTTAGTTTATCTTGAATTGAGTCTCTAAATCCAGAAAGCTCTAAAATGCATTTAATATAAAAGGAAATATACTAACACTTATTAACATTTGTGTTTTTTTGATTTAAGGTGAGTAAGCAACTACTTTGCAAAGAATAGAGCAAGACAGTAATGATGCCAGGGATAGATAAGCTGAATGGGGACAGAGATACTGATAAAGCTCTGAAATATCAACTAAGTTTTGGCACAAACTTGACTTAACAGAGGAAATAAAGGGACCCAGTTCTCCAAGGGAAAAACACAAATTTCCCCACATTCTGTTTTCAATTCAGTCAAAAAAAAAAAAACACTGGTCTTTTCTTTTTTTGTTAACCTGATCATGCTTCAGACTTCTGCTCAATTTAAAGAGCTTGATTACTCTTAAATACAGTTTGGCAATAGCATTTTCCATCTTGCTCCCATTAACTGAGTATCTGCTTCATATTATTTTTTTTCCAAATTTGTTTTTAGAAGTTGAATGCCAACCAATTTTCCAATGTAAATATTAAGTTTTTGTTTCCCTTCTGTATTTCTGACACAGCTACCTTTTCAAATGGTCCTTGAGGCAGTGTCATTAAGTGTTCAATTCATATTTTGTGCATATGATACTTATTGAAAACTTAACACACAAGGCATTGTTCTTAGTATGGAGGAGGGTACAGGCCTTAACTCCCTACACAGTGACACAGATAGGTACATAAGAAATTACAAAACACAATGGATGGTGGTTAGAACTATCAGAAGAGTGTAAGTTGCGTGCCTTTGGAACACAGAAGAAGGAATAAAAAATTGTCTCCAGAGAACTGAACAGATTTCACAGAGAACTTCTGAATGGGGTCTGGGCCAAGAGTAGCTATCCAAGAGAGCACCCAAGCACCAAAAAAGGCACGATTACCAGCAGAGAGGTATCAGAACACCTTTGGATAAGGAACGGCGCTGGTGTGACCAGCGCGTGGACGTGAGAAAGAGCAGGGAGGGATGAGAGGTGGGAAAAGGAGGCGAGGGTCAAAGTACACTGTACATCAAACGGTTCCTTAACGTGAACACCTTTACTCTGCATGGAATGTAGTATAATTCAAATCTAGACTGTGAAATAGAACTAATCTGCAGTAGTGGTTAAAATACTGGGAAATAATTTGCATGAAGGTATAAGGTTTGGAAGTGAAACTAGGATATGAACTTAAAAGCACAGCTACAGGAGTCTCCTTCCCTGAAAAAATGTCTGCTTTGCTGCCTGATAAAGAGGTTAACAATACTAGGCCTCAGGCTATAACACTGTGTGGGTTCAGAGTGTACCAGCTGGAGCCCCTGTGAGTGATTATAAGAGGAGTGGAGAGAGAGCAACAGTGAACCAGGTAGAGGTTCTTTAGAATGACTTTTTTGCTATAAATTTAAAATACAAGAAGTGAAGAATTTCTAGGTTTATAATGTATCCTTCCACTAGCATGTATAACGGTTAGGAATAGGGACTCCAGGGAGACTCTCTGGATTAAATTCTGGTTTTGCTAATTACCAGCTGTGTGACTGTCAGGAAATTAACCCCTCTGTGCCTGCTTCCTTCTCTGCAATTTAGGGATATCGCCTAGTGCTTATTTTAGTGTCCTGGGGATTAAATGACTCAATATTAGTAAAGCACTTAGAACCTGGATTATACCATAATCAGCACTGCAAGTGTTTCTGAAAGAAAGTGACAATAAATTATCAAATAAAAATCTCAGTTATAGCAGTTAGTTTCCTTAAATAAAATCTTAATCTAGAAAGAATAAATATTTTCTATATATAGGCCTCACTAATATGTGACTTCCTAGGGGAGAGGGTATACTTTACATCTTAGTAAAGAAAGGGGACATCCAAACAGAATTTGGTTTTGTTTTGTACTTTTTTTCTGAATTGATTTTCCCTCTTTCTTAGAGGACCTAGGACCAGTCTTCCTGCTTACCTAAGCGTAACCAAAGTGAACATGATATATAAATGCCTAATTCTGTAAATATTAACTGGCCTCTGATGAATTTCTTCAAACAAATTTATTTCAAAGGAGCAGTCTGAACTGATCATTACTGGATGGAAATTTGAGTTTATAGATATGTGAGTGTATTTTTCTTTCTTGAGCTATGGCTACGTAGAGTGAGACATGCTACAGGATGGGCTAAGTTTTCTTTTCCTTGGGCTGCTATTACAAAACATCAGGAACTAAGTGACTGAAACCACAAACATTTATTACTCACAATTCTGGAAGGCGGGAAATCCAGTGTCAAGGAGAAGGCAGACTGAATTTTGGTGAGGCTCTCTTCGTGGCTTGCAGATGGCAGCCTTCCTGCCATATCCCCACACAGCAGAGGGAGGAAGCCCTGGCATCTCTTTCTCTTCTTAAAAGTAAATTAATCCCATTTTGAGCACGCACCCTCATAACCTTACCTAAACCCAATTACCTCCCAAAGGTCCCACTGCCGTATAACATCACATCGAGAGTTAAAGTCTTAAACATATACATTTTGAGAAGATACAAACATTTTGTCCCTATCAGTCTCCAAAGGCTCAGACAGATACGTATGATGCAATGGCTATACAAAGTAAGGCTGAAAAACCTACCAATCAAGTATGCTGCGGGCCAAAAAACTGATTCCTATCAAATCAGATAGGAATATATTAGTAAGAGTGAGTCAGAAGCCTTGAGAAGCTCCCTGGTGTTTGTCCTTGATAGGCTAGGCTCATGTAGAAAACGCTGACTCAGAACAGAGGTCCCTGAAATAAGGATCCTGAAATAACAGAGTCCATCTGGTAGCACTTAACTATCAGCATTCAGGAATTCAGGTGGGAGCAATTACCGTGATGAGTAGCAAGGTCTGAGTGGCAGCTATGATCCCGATATAGAGAGCTATTGAGAAAGTGGAACACAATGTTCTGAGGCACTGGGCAACAGGGAAACCAACAGGAATACTATTTAATCTATTCAATCAAAAAAAAAAAAAAAAACTGATGAGGAGGAGGCTGACAGCAGCCCCCCTACCTCCCATAAACTGTCACATTCCCAGGTCCCATTTCTAGATATGAGCCAGCTCTACAACTGAGATAGGAGGAGAAGAACCAGGTGGCCACCATAAAAAACAACTCTACAACTGCCAGGTGTGTACAACAAAGGCATCCCCAATGTTTTCTAAAGAAATTCATGACCATCTCCTTGGAAACTATCAACCGGGAGAGAGCAGTAGGGATGTTAGACCTAGGACCCAGGGTCTGAATTTATACTGGTAACCCAGGTTCCAAAATGTCATCATGGTAACACTGTTAGGTTTATGAGGACTTGGCATTTAACAACGTCTGTGCCAAGCTCTGGCTCACAGCGTGTCCATGAGGTCCAAAGAACTACCAAGTGAATTTTCCCACTGGTCCCTGCACTGCCCTGAGGCTCTGAATTCAGAAATACAATGAAGGTGGTTTTTTGAAAGCTAAGCTGCTGGGCCAGTTTAGAGACGTTACTCAGTGCCATTCTCTATTAAGACATAGTATATCGCCCACATTAATGAATATTACTTTCTACTCTAAAGGAAGGATGCATGGCTACTGAAACCAAGTTACAACCAAGTGTCAGTCCCACCTAAGGCAGTTGGGGAATTTGAGTTCCTCATTCCCTCAAATTTAGGCTCAGTGGGCCTAGACCAATAGGAGATGATTTTGCTGCCCCTGCTGGGGGGGGTTAGGGGGTTGCATATGGAAATGTATACAAATATGTTTGGTTATCATAACTGGAAAAACCCTACTGGTGATGAGTGGCGAGGGATGCTGTTCAATCTCCTGCATTGTACCAGAAAGTCAGAATCCACATTTTAGTAAGATCTCCAGATATTTTAGAGATACAGTATAATTGAGATACTTGGTCTACATTGTCTAATAAATACCCAACATTGTTAACCTGTTGATGAAAATTCCAGGGAAGGCTTAATTTTTTGTTTTTGATTTTGTTCATGTGCTTTAAACATATCTGGATTATAAATGGTTCTGTCAAGATAAACAATGCACAATTAAATTTTGGGAACTATTTACCAATTAAAAAAATGTCTTAGCCCTAGAATGAACCTATGGTCATAACCCCAGAAGCAATATAGGATATTTACAGCCGTGTAAATATGGAACACATCAAGATATTCACAGAACTGCTTGACTGAACTAATGTCGTGCAGCTAAGTTACAACAGGAACAAAAATTGTTAGGACATAACTCAAAGCAACATGTCTTAGCTCTGCTGTATCTGGCAGTAGGAGCAGCAACAGAATCACTCTGGCTGGAAGTTCTTTATACCACACAAATGTAAAAAGCCAAAAGCAACAGACGTTTGAGTTTTCAGCAACAAACCCCTGTATGGTCTATCCATGCTTACACACACCACTCTGTTTAAATCCATCTTTGTCCTGAATCCACACACAGTACCAACACAATTACCCTATTTTCTATTACAAAAAATGATAAAAAAATAAGCAATAGAGACAGTATGATGCAATGAATTTCTAAAAATCCTTTTAATGGAAGCAAAATATTGTTATTGTATGATTAATCCTGGCATCTTTTAGGAGAGTCAGAAGCACAGTCCAGATCTGATAATAAGCCCATAAAATTCTGACAAATCACAGCTGGAATCCTGCTGTAAGGATGAAGAAACAGGCTGAGAATCAGGCTGCTTAAAGGTTTTGTTTGTATCATCAAAGGGTTTAAAGATGTATGTCAGCTGATATGGATGTAAATCTTAGTCTTTTCATGCATCAGGTCATGTTCTTACATTCAAGCTTCCTAATTACTGGTGTCACACGGTTTATTTACACAGGGTAATTTGATTTGCATCTCTACCTCACACTAAGGAATACACATGCAATAAATACCCTTTAACCCCATTGTTAACCTTTGTAAGATCTCCAGATATTTTAGAGATACAGTATAATTGAGATACTTGGTCTACATTGTCTAATAAATACCCAACATTGTTAACCTGTTGATGAAAATTCCAGGGAAGGCTTAATTTTTTGTTTTTGATTTTGTTCATGTGCTTTAAACATATCTGGATTATAAATGGTTCTGTCAAGATAAACAATGCACAATTAAATTTTGGGAACTATTTACCAATTAAAAAAATGTCTTAGCCCTAGAATGAACCTATGGTCATAACCCCAGAAGCAATATAGGATATTTACAGCCGTGTAAATATGGAACACATCAATATATTCACAGAACTGCTTGACTGAACTAATGTCGTGCAGCTAAGTTACAACAGGAACAAAAATTGTTAGGACATAACTCAAAGCAACATGTCTTAGCTCTGCTGTATCTGGCAGTAGGAGCAGCAACAGAATCACTCTGGCTGGAAGTTCTTTATACCACACAAATGTAAAAAGCCAAAAGCAACAGACGTTTGAGTTTGCAGCAACAAACCCCTGTATGGTCTATCCATGCTTACACACACCACTCTGTTTAAATCCATCTTTGTCCTGAATCCGCACACAGTACCAACACAATTATCCTATTTTCTATTACAAAAAATGATAAAAAAATAAGCAATAGAGACAGTATGATGGAATGAATTTCTAAAAATCCTTTTAATGGAAGCAAAATATTGTTATTGTATGATTAATCCTGGCATCTTTTAGGAGAGTCAGAAGCACAGTCCAGATCTGATAATAAGCCCATAAAAATCTGACAAATCACAGCTGGAATCCTGCTGTAAGGATGAAGAAACAGGCTGAGAATCAGGCTGCTTAAAGGTTTTGTTTGTATCATCAAAGGGTTTAAAGATGTATGTCAGCTGATATGGATGTAAATCTTAGTCTTTTCATGCATCAGGTCATGTTCTTACATTCAAGCTTCCTAATTACTGGTGTCACATGGTTTATTTACACAGGGGTAATTTAGTTTTGATTTGCATCTCTACCTCACACTAAGGAATCTACATTTTCCCAAGGGCAGAGGATATAAGTGAGCTGTGTGGCCCATTCCTTTATTGTTTAATGAGACCAGATTTCTTTCAAAGCTGCTGAAGAAGCTGCTTCCCTCTGTTTGGCTGGGCTTGTAGCCATTACTGTGAGAGCTGGGAGAGACTGAAGCGTCATCATCCCATCATTTTGGCAGAAGACAAGGAACAGAGAAACGTGGAAAGAACTTTTTGAGAAGTCTGTCTATACTCTAGAAAGAGAGGCAAATAGAGATACAGCAGTGCTGGTCAAAGGATGGTGTTAGTAACACTTGTGTGCATTATTTTTACACATCTGTTAATCATAGCAAAGAAACAGACTTTCAATAGAAAAGTATTATAGCAAACAACATTTGCTTGATAAGAAATGGTAGCATCAACATCTAATAGTTGAATAGGAAAAAATATAATAAAACAATTTTATGTTATTTGAAGATTAAGTCTAACTTTTGAGAGGTGATGTTATTTTTTAATAGGAAAATAAATCACACGATTACGGATTTAATGCAGAAATAATAACTTCTAGTCAGAAACTAGGGCTTCACAGGTGGCACAGTAGTAAAGAATACATGTGCCAATGCCAGAGATGCAAGAGACAAAGGTTCCATCTCTGGGTCAGAAAGATCCCCTAGAGAAGGAAATAGCAATCCACTTTGCCATTCTCGCCTGGAAAATCCCATGAATAGAGGCGTCTGCAAGGTCTCAAGGTACAAAGATCAACCTGAGTTCGCAAAATATTGTTATTGTATGATTAATCCTGGCATCTTTTAGGAGAGTCAGAAGCACAGTCCAGATCTGATAATAAGCCCATAAAATTCTGACAAATCACAGCTGGAATCCTGCTGTAAGGATGAAGAAACAGGCTGAGAATCAGGCTGCTTAAAGGTTTTGTTTGTATCATCAAAGGGTTTAAAGATGTATGTCAGCTGATATGGATGTAAATCTTAGTCTTTTCATGCATCAGGTCATGTTCTTACATTCAAGCTTCCTAATTACTGGTGTCACATGGTTTATTTACACAGGGGTAATTTAGTTTTGATTTGCATCTCTACCTCACACTAAGGAATCTACATTTTCCCAAGGGCAGAGGATATAAGTGAGCTGTGTGGCCCATTCCTTTATTGTTTAATGAGACCAGATTTCTTTCAAAGCTGCTGAAGAAGCTGCTTCCCTCTGTTTGGCTGGGCTTGTAGCCATTACTGTGAGAGCTGGGAGAGACTGAAGCGTCATCATCCCATCATTTTGGCAGAAGACAAGGAACAGAGAAACGTGGAAAGAACTTTTTGAGAAGTCTGTCTATACTCTAGAAAGAGAGGCAAATAGAGATACAGCAGTGCTGGTCAAAGGATGGTGTTAGTAACACTTGTGTGCATTATTTTTACACATCTGTTAATCACAGCAAAGAAACAGACTTTCAATAGAAAAGTATTATAGCAAACAACATTTGCTTGATAAGAAATGGTAGCATCAACATCTAATAGTTGAATAGGAAAAAATATAATAAAACAATTTTATGTTATTTGAAGATTAAGTCTAACTTTTGAGAGGTGATGTTATTTTTTAATAGGAAGATAAATCACACGATTACGGATTTAATGCAGAAATAATAACTTCTAGTCAGAAACTAGGGCTTCACAGGTGGCACAGTAGTAAAGAATACATGTGCCAATGCCAGAGATGCAAGAGACAAAGGTTCGATCTCTGGGTCAGAAAGATCCCCTAGAGAAGGAAATAGCAATCCACTTTGCCATTCTCGCCTGGAAAATCCCATGAATAGAGGCGTCTGCAAGGCTACAGTCCATAGAGTTCACAAAGAGTCAGACCTGAATGAGTTCAGTCAAAAACTGACACTGGCATTTTTTAAAAATTATCACTACAAAGTTAATGCAGTGTCAGATATATTCTTCTCTGCAGTAACATCAAATACGATGTTAGGGGCCTCCCTGGTGGTCCAGTGGGTAAGGACACAGCCTTGCAGTGCAAGGGGCGCTGGTTCGGTCCCTGGCCCGGGAAGACCCACGTGCCGCAGAGGGGCTGGACCGATGTGGCCGACTACCCAGCCGGAGCTGTGAAGCGCATGAGCCCAGAGCCGGTGCTCTCCGACTAGAGAGGCCACTGTGATGGGAGGCCCACACAGGCCAAAAAACAAAGATAAATGAATGAAAGATCAATAGAAGTGGTCAAAAAAGAAAAAATAAATCAATGTTAATTATACCAAAGTACCACAGCTAACAGAACAGTTTAGATGTATTTAGTAAAGCAAAATCCATCCAAATATATTTCCAGTCAGATAATCCCTGTTGGCTTTAAGTAATGGCATCATTTATATACAAACACACATATATATGTATCTCTTTGGTACATACAAATATACCTATAGGCATATGTTTTGGAGTATATAGCTGCCCAGAAAAATATCTAGGACAACACAACACAGATATCAAGACACTACAGAGGTTTTCAGTCTTGAATGCACATTAAGATCACCTGTATTGTGCTTAAAACTATCAAGGTCTATGCCACACCCATCTCAGACATGTGGAGTTCACTGATTTACACAGGTGATTCAAACATACACCTAAAAAAAGAGCAACTATTGAGTTGATATGACTATCTAGTGTTTTTTATTCCTTTGAACACGATTTGTCAGAATTTGCATCCATCCTTTCAAAACAAGAGCTACTGACCCATTCAGGAGGACTTTTTCTCCTCTAAGACTATCTTGACTGCAGTTAGAATGAGAAAAGTGGGGATGAAAAACACTGTAGAATGTAGGTGTACTAGGGACAGTGCTCTGTCTTGATGACCACTGCATATACAGTATCTCAGGTGCCTACACATATTAGCCATGTAATAAATATTTATTCAATACATAAATGAATGTTGCTTTGGCTCCAATTTTGTGTCCCAAGAATCTCCATTTGTGGCCAGAGTAACAACATTTTCCTCTCTTTATTCTTATGACTTTTGCTATGTGTCTTAGTCTCTGTCACTGTAACTGAAAGTTTTGCAGTGGCTGCCTTGCTACATATTTTCTCCCACACATATTGGAAAAGATCCAAAAGCACAGGAACAGACCTCTGTCTCATGGCTTATTGCTTGAGGAGGGAACAACTGGTCCAAAAGGGCCAATTAAATTCCCTTAGTATTTCTGTTCATATTATTTGGCATGCTGCCTTTGGCAGTAATGTCTCTTAAATGAACATAGGACATGGTTTTCAGAGTTTTCGGTTGCATACAAGAGACAAAACGAGGTCGCCTGTGGTCATATAACTGAATTCCATGTGAAGGATTTGAAAAGAACTCTTAAATCACTCAGGCACTCAGCAATCATGACTAGCACCACCCTCTTAGTGACCTGGAGGCCGCCAAAGCCTTTTGAAATCCCCCAGTCTTCAGCTCTAATGTGACCATCGCTTTAAAGAAGCAATGACAAAAAAATCCAGCAAATTAGCACTATTTATATTTTTTAATTAGTCCCTAAAATTTATGGTCTTAGATGTAACTTAATACACATATGTTGCTTTGGGAAAGAGCACATATACTTAATGTTTTGACTCTCAGAGTGTAAAGTATGTTATCAGTGCAATAATTCTGAAAGGCTGTTAAGCATTTCGTAAGTGAGATTATGTCTCAACAGACTCCAGTATTCCAAAGGCTTATCATCATACTCAGAATAAAATCTAAAATTCTTTATGTGACCTGTACAATCAGACACCTGATCACATTTCCAGCTCTATTTTTCTGCCACACTTCCCCTCACTAAGGTAGTGTTAACTTTACCAAGTCACCTACTATCCTTAGTCATCCCAAGCAGGGTCTATGCCCAAGGTTTTTACACTTCATGATTACAGTTCATAGAACTGTGTTCCCTTGAATAGCAAACAGCTTACTTCACTGAATGACTCTGTTAAATGTGACTTCATCATACAGTCCTTTTCTGACCATGTGTGTAAATTAGTGCCTGTATCTGATACTCTCTACTCCCTTACTTACCTTAATTTTTCTTTTCTTACTTTTTACAATTCAAAATCTAACATATTCACTAGTGACTTGTGCTCCAACACACAAGGACACACATACACGCACAGGAAAGTAAACTCTAATTTAAGGACTTTTTATTTTCATTGTGGTATCCCACGTACTTATAAAATTATTAGTTTATTAGCATGAATTCAATAAATATTAATTAGAGACACAAGCAGTATGGCAATAGAAAAATCACTAGAAATGATTTTTTAAGGTGTAAAATTCAAGAGCTTCTGCAATCCACAGTTCTGGGCATTCTGAATCCATTCTTTTGGTCATTTAGTTCAAGAATTTGATGACTGGATCAGTGATATTATATGGCTGGCCAACTGAGTGCCAAGCAGATTTCCAAGTAGGTTTCTCATCTAAATGATGAATCATTTTTGACGTATATATAATGCACTCATATGGGAAAATTATATATAAATACACAAATAACTGACTTTTATCTCTAATGTTTGTGGTATCTGACTTGTAAACTATGGTGTAAGATCATGAAAGATGTGGGAAATTTTCAATTGTATTGAGTATCATATTTGCATTATCAGAATATGTCACAAGTTAAAATACAAAGCAAGATATTTACAGAGAAAAAAAAAATCATGTTATGTGCTAAGAAAATGTATATTGCAAAACTTTACCAAGAGTTAATAAATGAAAGACTCTTGAATAACTGGTGGATATAAAGAGATTCTAAAGATAACATGCAGAGGCTGAGAAAATTACCGTGCAAGGTAGAAGGTGACAAATTAATAGTAGAGAAAGCAAGTTAAACTCTGATCAGAGAACACAGCTTGCAGTCAGCCAAGGCTTCATTGAGGAGGCAGGATAGTGACTATGTCAGCAATGAAATAGAAACTTTCTCCTCAATTATTCAAAATTAAAGTCAACTTAAGAAATTAGTAGCATATTAACAATGCAAGGCTGAAACAATAAGAAAAAAGAATGAATATTTATGAATAAACCTTTCTACCTTCATCAGGGTTGTACATAAAACTCCAGGTGATGAACAGACTACCACAAAAGGCATAATAAATTCCTACTTACTCTAGACATAAAATGTTGCTGCTCGCATGGCTTTTCTTTTGAAGAGGAACACATACCTCTAATGTTTTAAATGCCTGCTGAGTTGACCGTAACTCACAGGTATAAACCATGTTTATCTTTCTAATGAACCCCCAAAAGTGATGACATATGGGAATAATGTGAACAAGAAGCCTTTTTCATGCTGACAATAGTGAATAGGTCTGAGCAATTTGCAACCCAGATCAAACTAGAAAGGAAACTAATCAAAAGTTGCAGGGATCAGTGACATCAATATAACTTTGAATTGGATCCTTGTTATTCAAAGAATCTGAAAGTCCAGTAGTGTCAAGCTGTATTATGTTGCAATTTTTATTAAAATCTCCATGGATTACATAAACAGGACAATTCTCATTAGGAACTGCTTATTATTAATCCACTCAAATCTATTTGCTGGGAGATTGCTACACTACACTGTCTTTTTTCACCTAATTTAGAAGTACCTCTTTTCTCTCTTCCTCCCGGTTCCAGCCTCCACTCAGTCTCAACTACACAAACCCAGACACACACACAAACACACATCATAGTAACGGATGAGCAAATTAAATCCTATCATTTTCCTTTTCCCAGATGGTGCTAGTGGTATTGAACCTGCCTGTCAATCCAGGAGACGTAAGAGAGGAGGGTTTGAGCCCTGGATTGGGAAGATCCCCTGAAACAGGGCATGGCAACCTACTGCAGCATTCTTACCTGGAGAATCCCATGCACAAAGGGGACTGGCTGGCTACAGTTCACGGAGTATCAGAGTCAGTAACAACTGAAGCGACTTAGCACATACGCACAAGGCTCAGATTCCCATCCACCACTGACAATCACTTTAGATAATGAATATAATGCTGCTCACGAATTACGAACAAGCAGACATGAAATAGAAACTTTCTCCTCAATTATTCAAAATTAAAGTCAACTTAAGAAATTAGTAGCATATTAACAATGCAAGGCTGAAACAATAAGAAAAAAGAATGAATATTTATGAATAAACCTTTCTACCTTCATCAGGGTTGTACATAAAACTCCAGGTGATGAACAGACTACCACAAAAGGCATAATAAATTCCTACTTACTCTAGACATAAAATGTTGCTGCTCGCATGGCTTTTCTTTTGAAGAGGAACACATACCTCTAATGTTTTAAATGCCTGCTGAGTTGACCGTAACTCACAGGTATAAACCATGTTTATCTTTCTAATGAACCCCCAAAAGTGATGACATATGGGAATAATGTGAACAAGAAGCCTTTTTCATGCTGACAATAGTGAATAGGTCTGAGCAATTTGCAACCCAGATCAAACTAGAAAGGAAACTAATCAAAAGTTGCAGGGATCAGTGACATCAATATAACTTTGAATTTGATCCTTGTTATTCAAAGAATCTGAAAGTCCAGTAGTGTCAAGCTGTATTATGTTGCAATTTTTATTAAAATCTCCATGGATTACATAAACAGGACAATTCTCATTAGGAACTGCTTATTATTAATCCACTCAAATCTATTTGCTGGGAGATTGCTACACTACACTGTCTTTTTTCACCTAATTTAGAAGTACCTCTTTTCTCTTCCTCCCGGTTCCAGCCTCCACTCAGTCTCAACTACACAAACCCAGACACACACACAAACACACATCATAGTAACGGATGAGCAAATTAAATCCTATCATTTTCCTTTTCCCAGATGGTGCTAGTGGTATTGAACCTGCCTGTCAATCCAGGAGACATAAGAGAGGAGGGTTTGAGCCCTGGATTGGGAAGATCCCCTGAAACAGGGCATGGCAACCTACTGCAGCATTCTTACCTGGAGAATCCCATGCACAAAGGGGACTGGCTGGCTACAGTTCACGGAGTATCAGAGTCAGTAACAACTGAAGCGACTTAGCACATACGCACAAGGCTCAGATTCCCATCCACCACTGACAATCACTTTAGATAATGAATATAATGCTGCTCACGAATTACGAACAAGCAGACATGAAGCCATAAGGTGAAGTGATCTCTGCTCAGTTCAAGTTTCAAAAAGTATTTGCCCACAGTGGACACCAAATGAAAGATGCTGACACTGAAGTCATGTTAACTTTTTTCTCTCTTCTTCCTCTCTTGTGCACATAATTTTTAACAAGTCTGCCCAATATCCCAAACCACAGAGAATTAGAGACAACAAACAAGTAGGGTCAGGAAACAGGAAAAAGTCCAACAAGAAAAATGAGATTCAAGCAAATGAAAATTCTCAATTAAAAGACAAAAATAAGTTCTGGTTCAAGACGGCGATGATGGACAATCTTGAACTCAACTCCTCCCATGGACACACTGAGTTCACAGCTACGTATGGAACAACTTCTCTAAAATAAAGCCTGAAAGCTGGATGCATGGCAATTACACATTGGGCCAACATACCACATTCAAGCACTCAGGAGAGGCTGGGCCACTATCTCTCAGAAACCTCATCACGGAACTCAAACCGGGAGGGCAAACCGGGAGTTTCCTCCCTTCGGAGCAAACTGTTTGAACCCCACACTGGATACTCTCGCTTTTTAAGACCTGTGCCTAAGCGACAAGCCCCCAAAACCTCTAATTTTGAAGACCAATGGGGTTTGCGTCTAAGAGACCCCAAGGCAGTAACAGGCTGAGAAGGGAACTGCAAAGGGCGGACAGGCTGGGACTCACCGCCTCAGGTCCAGCGCAGTCGTAGCTGCTCTCCCGACCAGACTCCAGGTGAAAGAACTTATCTGTTTACATATAACAAGCCTGAGGGGCAGGTGTCTAATTTAACAGGTACTTCTAGGAGCTTCTGAGATGCCCCGCAGGGAGGACGCTAGGTAGCGCCTTGGCCTCTCGCTCATTGCTCTAGCCCCCGGCGCCGTCTTTTTTCTTCTTTGCTTCGCTCCGCCCCATGGGTGTCCTCAGGTTTTAAGTCTTGATTAATTTATTTAATAAATCCGAGGCCTGGGATTTTCCTGGTGGTCCAGTGGCTAAGACTCAGCAGTCTCAACGCAAAGGGCCTTGTTTGACCCATGGCTAGGAAACTAGGTCCCACGAGCAGCGACTGGGAGTCCGCCAGCGCAACTAAAGAGCCCACGAGCAGCGAGCGGCCAAGATGGAAAATCTCACGAGCCTCGCGAGCCTCAACCAAGGCTCGGCACAGCCAATTAAACCCAGGCCTTTCTCTCGTTTTCTTTTTTTATCCACCTCCACACCACCTGCAGGTACTTTTTTTTTTTTTTTTTTCCTTTTCTATGACACGGCTTCCTCCACTCACACCTAGTCATGGGCACCTTCAAAGTGTTTTTGTTTTGTTTTTAATTCTAGGTCTGATTTTTCTTTTACTTTTCTCAGCCACCTTTCTGTAAGCACCATCCTCCCACCCTCCCCCTTCTCCCCTGCTCCTGAGCTCCTGTATTTCCCAGTGGAGATTTTGTATGTGTCTGGTCCCCGGTTTTTGCAGCTGCTGCCCAGGGAACACCTCTTAATGGTGTGACTCTGGCAACCAGGTGGATTTGACTTCCTGGATTCCACTGGGACAACAGCAATGGGAAAGTTAGGTCTTGACAGGCTACCACCACCAGGACACTGTACAAGTGGCCAAGTGAAACACAGACTTTCTGTGGAAAAGACCTATTTGCTTGTCTAGGCTTTGGTCTGAGGGGCAGGCTTTTGATTTGGCACTCACCTACTCTCTGGAAACAAGGCTGATGGGCACCATTTTAGTGTGTCAGTTTTGAATTTCTAGAAAGCATATAACAACATGGAACTAAGAGTGTAAATACTGATTGGTCAAAGACACTTGTAAGAGATAAAGGTAGAAAGAGTAAGAATAGATGGAATGAGGTCACTGAATCCTCAGAGAAGCAAATGCCATGGTTGAATTACAAATACCAGGATTTTATGATGCGACACATGGTCTGGAAGAAAATGGGCAAGTAGCTAGAGAAGGCTTGGAGAGCCATCAGACCAAAGTGAAAGTTTTATTGGAAATGAAGGAGACAGGGGGGTTGAATGGAGGCATCTCAGGGCTGTGCAGTTTTAAGAGAAGGTTGGCAAGGTCTGCAGGGAGTTTGCAAGCTGAAGCTGACCTTCAGAGGAATCCTGTGACTTCTAGGAATGGGCCTGCCTAAACATCTGTCAGTCATTGGCAGGAAACATCCCATGGCAAGCGTAGTCTCCTGGCACACTTGGCAATGGAAGTCAGAGCACAGCAGGTGGAGCCCTTAGTCCATTATTCTCGCTGCATTTGGAGGTGTGTCAAGTTCATTCTCACAGCTGCCACGAGAGAGCTCTGGACCACCATACCGCAGTGTTGATCTGATACCTGTGAAGAAAGAGAAGTATGGGGAGGACTTCGTTGTAAGAGCCGCATACTACAGTACAACTTTGAGAAACTCCTGCCAGCCTGATGGACAGACTTTCAGCAAAGGCTTCGTGACAGAAGAAATTACCCTCAGAAAGGCACAGATTACACCATTCTTAAGTCTTATCCTTCTCAGTCACTGGCAGAAGCCGAGGAAGAAAGTGGCCTTGGCATAAACAGTACATCAGATTTTAAAGATGCAGCAGTTGGGGCCTGTCAGTTAATTACATTCCTTGGAGAAAGTTTTCCTGAAGAAAGATCTGGGTGGTGCATCTTCATGGCTGCCAGAGAAATGCATGAGCAAAATCTGTTTGCAAATAATAGCCTTATTTTATAAATTATGAAATTTAATAGCTAAATGAAACTGCATTTCAAAGTCATATAGTTAGTTGTTTTACAACCAAGATGAAGCCCAAAATATCTTTATCTTCTACATAGAATAATTTCTAGCATACTTACATGAGTTTCCAGAATTTAGTTCTATAATAGAGAAAATTACAGGATGAAGACAAATCACAATTTGGCTTGCACCCTAACAAAATCTTTTATTTCCTTCTTTACAAATTTTGAAATTGTTAATGAAATTCTCAGAGAGGACTTTGAGGTCAGTAGATAAAGATGGTTTCTTTGGATTCTGTTGTTTTTGTTTATTTAATGAAATTCTGTTGATTTGTAAATGAATCAATAAGGCCATTGTTGGAATTAAATTGTCTGACTTGGTCTGAGCAGTGAGTGAATGCCTCATCAAAAGAACATCAAAGAACACTGGTCACTTGTTCAGATGTGCTCATTTTCACACATTTGAAGATACTTATGTTGAGGAGATTTGTTATTATCTGTTAACAAAAAGAGTTATAAAAGTCACTTGACAGTCCATTGACCAGTGCGACTCTTCAAACCCTGCTTCTGTAATACGGAAATCACAATTTTGTGAAAACACAGTATTTTCTTTTTACTATCATTCAAGATAAATAAGTACAAAGTGTGTTGAACTTTGCATGGAATCAAGAAATAAAATTAGGTTAAAAGGTAAATTTAGTTCTGTTATTTTCTGTGACATTGATTCTCAGAAGTTGGTCTTTGTCCATATTTTCATCTTTCTTCTAAATTTTCTTAGTTGTTGAATAGTACAAATGCTATCTGTTTATTAAGTTGGCTTTCGTTTTGTGTAATCTAAGAAAATGTTTATATTCTATTGCCAAAACATAAAATATCTTGCCTCTCCTACGAGGGCTTTTCTGACTGCACACTCAGTGATGTCTCCTTACTGTTTATGGAAGAAAACAGAATGAAACAAGTCATCAACATAAACTAAGAATAGCTATATCAAAAGAGCCAACGTCTTGGGCTTCCCTGGTAGTTCAGTGGGTAGGGACACCACCTTGCAATGCAAGGGGCGTCGGTTCGATCCCTGGCCTGGGAAGATCCCATGTGCCGCGGAACGGCAGGACCGATGTGTCCAATTACCAAGCCGGAGCTCTGGAGCGCATGCAACCAGAGCCAGTGCTCTGCGACAACAGAGGCCACTGCGATGGGAGGCCCACACTGACCAAGGAACAAAGACGGATGAAAATAAATAATGAAAGACCAATAGAAGTGGCCTGCCTGCCCCCCTCCCTCCCCACCCACCCCCTCCAAAAAAAAAAAAATTAAAAAAAAAATTGCCAACGTTATGAGAATATAACATTTTTTTTCTGGTGTGAATGGTCTGAGATTTTTGGCTCAACAATTTGTGTCATCAAATGGTAAATATTAATAAAATCCTGGGTCTTGTGCTATATAATATGATTTTCAGAAGACTTTTTTATTTATAGCTCAATTACACTGAGCTTAGAGATCATTCAGTTTAACTTTTTCCCTGTACACTGCTCTAGAAAATGGCCAATAAATTAGTAACTGCTTGGGTCAGAAACAACTCTGTTAGAGAACACCTTCATTGTATAGGCTATGCCTATCCTACCCACTGGTTTAACTTATCCTGAGAAGCAGCTCAAAACTGTTTCAGTCCTTTTTTCCATGTGGTAGCACTTTAATATTAAAGACAACCCTCATGCCTCTTGTTCTCCTGTCTTAGCCACATAATTGTATTTAAATGTATACTAATATAGCTTTCTTTTAAAATTAAATATTTTGCTACTGTGGCTTTCAATGCAGGCTGGGTTTCATTAAGTCTTGCCTAAAGGAAGAATGGAGAGTGGGCAGGAGTTTTTATTTCCTTGACTGCTTTCAAAAATAAGATTTTTGATGAGCATCAAAGAAGAAGGAGGAGTTTAGCTTCTTCAAATTCTTTTGGATTTCAGGATGAAATCCCTGAGGAAATTGCAAGAGAAAAGGGGAGAAGAATGAGCTTTAAAAATAATGAAATCTGATAATTGGATTTAATTGGGTCACCTCCTTACTATCATCACAACTCAATCTTTCATTTTGTATTATACATACCAGGTGAAACAATGAGACCACTTTTGGAGTGAATAAACTGAAAGTCTGTAAAATAGTAAAAACATTTTTTAAAGAAGGAACATTGTTATTGGAGCTACTTAATCCCATGTCGCGGAACGGCAGGACTGATGTGTCCAATTACCAAGCCGGAGCTCTGGAGCGCATGCAACCAGAGCCAGTGCTCTGCGACAACAGAGGCCACTGCGATGGGAGGCCCACACTGACCAAGGAACAAAGACGGATGAAAATAAATAATGAAAGACCAATAGAAGTGGCCTGCCTGCCCCCCCTCCCCCCCCACCCTCCAAAAAAATTAAAAAAAAAATTGCCAACGTTATGAGAATATAACATTTTTTTTCTGGTGTGAATGGTCTGAGATTTTTGGCTCAACAATTTGTGTCATCAAATGGTAAATATTAATAAAATCCTGGGTCTTGTGCTATATAATATGATTTTCAGAAGACTTTTTTATTTATAGCTCAATTACACTGAGCTTAGAGATCATTCAGTTTAACTTTTTCCCTGTACACTGCTCTAGAAAATGGCCAATAAATTAGTAACTGCTTGGGTCAGAAACAACTCTGTTAGAGAACACCTTCATTGTATAGGCTATGCCTATCCTACCCACTGGTTTAACTTATCCTGAGAAGCAGCTCAAAACTGTTTCAGTCCTTTTTTCCATGTGGTAGCACTTTAATATTAAAGACAACCCTCATGCCTCTTGTTCTCCTGTCTTAGCCACATAATTGTATTTAAATGTATACTAATATAGCTTTCTTTTAAAATTAAATATTTTGCTACTGTGGCTTTCAATGCAGGCTGGGTTTCATTAAGTCTTGCCTAAAGGAAGAATGGAGAGTGGGCAGGAGTTTTTATTTCCTTGACTGCTTTCAAAAATAAGATTTTTGATGAGCATCAAAGAAGAAGGAGGAGTTTAGCTTCTTCAAATTCTTTTGGATTTCAGGATGAAATCCCTGAGGAAATTGCAAGAGAAAAGGGGAGAAGAATGAGCTTTAAAAATAATGAAATCTGATAATTGGATTTAATTGGGTCACCTCCTTACTATCATCACAACTCAATCTTTCATTTTGTATTATACATACCAGGTGAAACAATGAGACCACTTTTGGAGTGAATAAACTGAAAGTCTGTAAAATAGTAAAAACATTTTTTTTTAAAGAAGGAACATTGTTATTGGAGCTACTTAAAATGTAGTTTTATTTTTGCTTGCATGCATCCTAATTTCCATTATGTAAAAATTAGAATACATTTTATAAAACCTAGGTTATAGTGAATGGAATTTTATAATTATAAAGAGAGGTAAAACTAAAACTATGATTTATACTTTTTAATCTAAATGTTTTATTTTAGGTAATAAAATAGTGTCATATCTAAGTCATATAGAAATTAAACATATACTAAAATCTAAAAGCCAAGACTCATTTTCAGAAATGTTGGAATAATATCCCTTTGCAAAATGACTATTCAAAATTAGCTTATTGGAAGCTAAATCTTCTTCCAGATACATAGGAACTTATGGAGAAGTCAGAAATATCATTTGCAAATATCTTTGTATATAAAGGAACAATATCAGACTCTGTCAAAGTGTATACCATATAAACTGCTCTAGATTTTGATTTTTTATTGTGTATTGCCTCGTAGAATTTTAACCAGTTTTTGTGATATTGTTGCTATTTAGCACTTTGAAGTATGTGCGTAAATTTTATTAAAGCACATAACAAAAGTGAGATTTGCTTTGTTACTCTAGAGTTACTATGATTGTATATAAATTTGCCAAATCTCACCAGAACAGGAAAAACAATAAATGTTCACTTGAAGCAAAATTATTTTCTGTATTATCATTCTAGCTTCATACTCCATAAAATGCAAACTTACTCCATTAAAATAACAAAATTTGTGCAAAATAAAAATACCACGTGCCAAGGATGTGTGTTTGCATGTGTATTGAGAGAGAAAGAGAGGAGTGAAAGTGGAAATTGTCACATATCAATAAAGAATCAGCTGAATATTTACATTCCTAAAATTTCTTGTTAAAAATTCTTCATTATCCTCAGAATCCATAGCAGTAATTGCTGCTATTAATACTATGGACTACTGCTGGTACTACTAGCTTCTTCAAATTCTTTTGGATTTCAGGATGAAATCCTGAGGAAATTGCAAGAGAAAAGGGGAGAAGAATGAGCTTTAAAAATAATGAAATCTGATAATTGGATTTAATTGGGTCACCTCCTTACTATCATCACAACTCAATCTTTCATTTTGTATTATACATACCAGGTGAAACAATGAGACCACTTTTGGAGTGAATAAACTGAAAGTCTGTAAAATAGTAAAAACATTTTTTTTTAAAGAAGGAACATTGTTATTGGAGCTACTTAAAATGTAGTTTTATTTTTGCTTGCATGCATCCTAATTTCCATTATGTAAAAATTAGAATACATTTTATAAAACCTAGGTTATAGTGAATGGAATTTTATAATTATAAAGAGAGGTAAAACTAAAACTATGATTTATACTTTTTAATCTAAATGTTTTATTTTAGGTAATAAAATAGTGTCATATCTAAGTCATATAGAAATTAAACATATACTAAAATCTAAAAGCCAAGACTCATTTTCAGAAATGTTGGAATAATATCCCTTTGCAAAATGACTATTCAAAATTAGCTTATTGGAAGCTAAATCTTCTTCCAGATACATAGGAACTTATGGAGAAGTCAGAAATATCATTTGCAAATATCTTTGTATATAAAGGAACAATATCAGACTCTGTCAAAGTGTATACCATATAAACTGCTCTAGATTTTGATTTTTTATTGTGTATTGCCTCGTAGAATTTTAACCAGTTTTTGTGATATTGTTGCTATTTAGCACTTTGAAGTATGTGCGTAAATTTTATTAAAGCACATAACAAAAGTGAGATTTGCTTTGTTACTCTAGAGTTACTATGATTGTATATAAATTTGCCAAATCTCACCAGAACAGGAAAAACAATAAATGTTCACTTGAAGCAAAATTATTTTCTGTATTATCATTCTAGCTTCATACTCCATAAAATGCAAACTTACTCCATTAAAATAACAAAATTTGTGCAAAATAAAAATACCACGTGCCAAGGATGTGTGTTTGCATGTGTATTGAGAGAGAAAGAGAGGAGTGAAAGTGGAAATTGTCACATATCAATAAAGAATCAGCTGAATATTTACATTCCTAAAATTTCTTGTTAAAAATTCTTCATTATCCTCAGAATCCATAGCAGTAATTGCTGCTATTAATACTATGGCTATTACTACTGCTGGTACTACTACTAGCTAACATATATTGAAGTTTTTATATTCTAAGACCTGTATGTGCTAGTAAAAGGGTTTTACCTCAATTTGAGACTTAAACCCAGGGCCCAGACCTGATCGAACCCTGCTTGGAACTAGAACCCACGTGGCTGGAGCTTGAATTCCAGCCAAAACCCTGCTTGGGACGTGAATCCACGTAGTCAGGGCTCGATCCCAGCCAAAACCCTGTGTGGGCCTCGAACCCATGCAGCTGGGACTTAATCCAGCACTCACCCAACGTCTGGACCCACTGAGGCTCAGGTTCTTCGTGCCTCAACTCAGAAGGAATTCAGCAAGAGGCAGACTGATAGGCAAGAACAGGATTTATTAGGATAGGGCACTTGCAAGAGGTGCAAGCGGGCAGGCAGGAAAGCTCCGCTCTGTTCTCCTTCAATTGAGTGGGCAGCAATATATATATAG
Organism: Tragulus kanchil; assembly: GCA_022376925.1. NCBI lineage: Eukaryota > Metazoa > Chordata > Mammalia > Artiodactyla > Tragulidae > Tragulus > Tragulus kanchil. The sequence goes on from JAIOJX010000030.1 coordinate 98,044,485, forward strand.
AATGGTAGAAGACCGCCCCCCTCAAGTAGATGCAGATGCAGGACATACATCATTGGTGGCTTCTTCGCCAGCTCCTCCTTCATCAGCTGTTTATACCCAGTCGAGCCTGCTTTACTGAACAAGGAGCAGCTCTCCTGAGTTATCATCAACTCACTGGCCTCCCAACCAGTCTCCCTTCTACCTACCATCTACCTTCTCCCTTCTACCTACCATCCCCTACTAGGACTCTACAACCACCTACCTATTCTACTCTGTCCCTATCACTAGGCCACTGATTTCTTAGGACAATTCTACCAAGGAGATACAACAGTTATCAAACCCATTTCCCAGATAAGAAAACAGGGAAAAATAACTTACTGCATGTGACACACATTGACTGAATGTTTGGGTTATGATCCAGATGAATTAAGAGCCTGATCTAGTCATGCTCTTAACAAATAACAGTATTTACCCAAGAAGATGCCAGAAGCATCTAAACATCTGGCAAATTGCAGGGGTAGAGGAACAGGAATATCACATTGCGATGTTCTCAAACATACCATTTTTATATTGACCTACTATCTGTTTTTACAATACAACTGTACCATATGGCTATTCGTCTGGGAAAATGTCTATAGGTTCCTCATTATTGCTTCTCGACAAGGTTGAAAAGTATTTAATAAATTAGTTCCTAAGGTTAAACGTTTCATGAGCTTTATGCAGCCAAAATATATGCATACATATATTTCAATTTGGCATACACAAGCACACATATATTCTATTAAATAAATGTGTTTGTGGCAAAAAAAATTTAAATTCATGGTCACTTCCCATGCAAATAATGTGATTCAGATGTGATAAATTAATAATGAATGTCATTTTCTTCATGAATATTAGTTTTGATGATTCAGGCTTTTGTAGCTCAAGTCGACCGACCATGCCATCTGGTGTACAGAGTGGGTGCTGCCAGGAACAGTGAGACAATATACTCATGAACCCAGAAGCCTAGTTTCAGAATTCAATTAATTTACTATTACATTTGCTACATAAGACTGAACATTATGAAAGAATAAGTGTATTTTTTCAGATAAGGAATGGAAGATTTTAGCTACCTTCAAAAATAAAGGCATTGGCAGTTGCATGCAGCCATGATTTTAAGTGGCAATCTCTCTTTTCTTTCTTCCATTCTCCCCATCTTGCGTCATACACATGGCTCTGTGGTATCACCTCAAAACCTTGATCACCGATGGGGCATTCTTTGTTCAAGTGATCATCCAGAAACATAACAAATGAAAAATTAAAACAGTAGGAAAAGAGTGAACCAAAAGAACATCTGATCTCCTTAAGAAAAATAATTATAGAGGCGACTAAACACTAAGCAGACACATTACAGGAAACTTCTCTGTAAGGGACTGAAAAAGCTTCAACAGATACACAAATGTCTAGTGGCAATGTCACTAGCATGGGTAACAGATAAAACATTACAGATTATCAAAAGCACATTAAACATAATTACACAAACACAGCCTGGATTCAAGTCTACTCATTACTTGTTATCCTCCTCAAAAATCTGTAACAGTTCACTGTTAAAATGGAAGTTGTTGCAACACTCATCTCAAGGAGTCATGGGGAGAATTAACTCAATAATAAACATAAAACAAAAGAATAGTTCTTAACACATAGTAAACACTCAAACGTTTGATAATGAAAAGTATCTACCAGAAAGGGACAGGCTGGGCTAGAATGACAGCTCCACCAGGGCCCTCTGACTCAATCCTCCTCGTGGGTAGGGTCTAATTTGTGGGCTAGAATTAGTCCCATAGCCTCACCAAGCTTCAAGGAAAGCTGTGAACCACAACCAAGTTTTTGTTACAAAAAGGAAGCGAAGAATACACACTGGAATATCAAACAATTGATCCCAGAGATAAAAGTACTACTATTTAATTCTAAATTTGAACTGAACCTAGATTTCATTCACAATGATGTATTAAATATCAAGCTATACTTGGACTCTCAATAGATACTGACCAACTGCAGCATCATGAAATATTCTCCTAAACCTTTTCTCTCCAATTTGGATCATAACTTTAAAAGAAACAATGCTGGATACAAATATCATGAACCCAGAAGCCTAGTTTCAGAATTCAATTAATTTACTATTACATTTGCTACATAAGACTGAACATTATGAAAGAATAAGTGTATTCTTTCAGATAAGGAATGGAAGATTTTAGCTACCTTCAAAAATAAAGGCATTGGCAGTTGCATGCAGCCATGATTTTAAGTGGCAATCTCTCTTTTCTTTCTTCCATTCTCCCCATCTTGCGTCATACACATGGCTCTGTGGTATCACCTCAAAACCTTGATCACCGATGGGGCATTCTTTGTTCAAGTGATCATCCAGAAACATAACAAATGAAAAATTAAAACAGTAGGAAAAGAGTGAACCAAAAGAACATCTGATCTCCTTAAGAAAAATAATTATAGAGGCGACTAAACACTAAGCAGACACATTACAGGAAACTTCTCTGTAAGGGACTGAAAAAGCTTCAACAGATACACAAATGTCTAGTGGCAATGTCACTAGCATGGGTAACAGATAAAACATTACAGATTATCAAAAGCACATTAAACATAATTACACAAACACAGCCTGGATTCAAGTCTACTCATTACTTGTTATCCTCCTCAAAAATCTGTAACAGTTCACTGTTAAAATGGAAGTTGTTGCAACACTCATCTCAAGGAGTCATGGGGAGAATTAACTCAATAATAAACATAAAACAAAAGAATAGTTCTTAACACATAGTAAACACTCAAACGTTTGATAATGAAAAGTATCTACCAGAAAGGGACAGGCTGGGCTAGAATGACAGCTCCACCAGGGCCCTCTGACTCAATCCTCCTCGTGGGTAGGGTCTAATTTGTGGGCTAGAATTAGTCCCATAGCCTCACCAAGCTTCAAGGAAAGCTGTGAACCACAACCAAGTTTTTGTTACAAAAAGGAAGCGAAGAATACACACTGGAATATCAAACAATTGATCCCAGAGATAAAAGTACTACTATTTAATTCTAAATTTGAACTGAACCTAGATTTCATTCACAATGATGTATTAAATATCAAGCTATACTTGGACTCTCAATAGATACTGACCAACTGCAGCATCATGAAATATTCTCCTAAACCTTTTCTCTCCAATTTGGATCATAACTTTAAAAGAAACAATGCTGGAACACTGCAAACACTTGTCTATTCCCTGATTTTCACCTCAAAATACACACACAGTCTGCCACAAACTGTGTAGTCACTCATTTATTGGGAAATAAAGGTTTAACAGAAAGAGCATCAACATTCTGGAACAATTCTCCTATTTCTCAAGTTGGCCTCAGTGTAGCTGACCATGTGGCACCCTAGTTTAAGGAGGCTGTCCCATGTTCTGTCCTATGCAATAAAACTGAGCCACACTTGGAATATTTTCTCTAGAAGCTCCTTTGTTTTTTGAGTTTCTAAGGCTCTTGCTGTGCTTTTTATTTTCCCCTACAGAAAGATCTTTCTCTATGATCTCAATGTGGTAAATTGTTACCGATCCTTTGAATCGTAGCTCAGGTTTGAGTTGTGCTACCCCTGTTGGATACCATAAAGTACACACATGTAACTGGTTCCCATACCAGGGATGGTTGCATCACTTGGGAGCCTGTTAGAATAAAACTAAATTAAAATCACATTGGATAATATTTTCACATTCATATGTACAATGGAGTTTAAGAAGCATTTGTAATATATTTTAAAAATTTATGTACACAGAATTCCTTCAATTTTACTGTGAACAACTTCTGGTAAAATATTGCAATTTATTTAATTTGAATCGACATCCCCCAACATTAAATTTCTTCAATAAATATTTTACAAATAAACTATATGAATAGTATGTGGCAAAGAAAATTTACCCCCCAAAAATTTGCAAATTTCAAATGCTGAATAAGAACTATTACCCATAGATACTTAATTAATCAGTATATCATTCTACTTACAATTTCCAAAGCAATTAGTAGTAACATTTTCTAACATTGCTAAAGTCAACTAAGAATTGTATCAACCTTTGATATATTTAACTGGGAGAATAACACTGTTCCTGTCATTTTTTCAGGATAGAAATTTTTAAAAATGAAAACTCTTTGATAAGAGTACAATTTAGTCATAATTAGGATGCCTTTCTCAAAATCATCCTTTCTATACCCAGCAGATATCACTAAGAAAAGCATACTTCTGCAATAGTCTACTATCTCGTTCTGTTCAGTCTGAAAAAGCACAATAAGCTCAGTTCTGAAAAATAAATTATTCACTTTATTGGTAAAGAAGCAGACTATAAATAATGAAAAGGTTAGGAAATCTATTTTCTTCCTTCTCATGTATTAAAACTATATTATCTATAAAATTAGTATTTTTCTTTAAAAATTGTACTCAAGTTGGCCTCAGTGTAGCTGACCATGTGGCACCCTAGTTTAAGGAGGCTGTCCCATGTTCTGTCCTATGCAATAAAACTGAGCCACACTTGGAATATTTTCTCTAGAAGCTCCTTTGTTTTTTGAGTTTCTAAGGCTCTTGCTGTGCTTTTTATTTTCCCCTACAGAAAGATCTTTCTCTATGATCTCAATGTGGTAAATTGTTACCGATCCTTTGAATCGTAGCTCAGGTTTGAGTTGTGCTACCCCTGTTGGATACCATAAAGTACACACATGTAACTGGTTCCCATACCAGGGATGGTTGCATCACTTGGGAGCCTGTTAGAATAAAACTAAATTAAAATCACATTGGATAATATTTTCACATTCATATGTACAATGGAGTTTAAGAAGCATTTGTAATATATTTTAAAAATTTATGTACACAGAATTCCTTCAATTTTACTGTGAACAACTTCTGGTAAAATATTGCAATTTATTTAATTTGAATCGACATCCCCCAACATTAAATTTCTTCAATAAATATTTTACAAATAAACTATATGAATAGTATGTGGCAAAGAAAATTTACCCCCAACAATTTGCAAATTTCAAATGCTGAATAAGAACTATTACCCATAGATACTTAATTAATCAGTATATCATTCTACTTACAATTTCCAAAGCAATTAGTAGTAACATTTTCTAACATTGCTAAAGTCAACTAAGAATTGTATCAACCTTTGATATATTTAACTGGGAGAATAACACTGTTCCTGTCATTTTTTCAGGATAGAAATTTTTAAAAATGAAAACTCTTTGATAAGAGTACAATTTAGTCATAATTAGGATGCCTTTCTCAAAATCATCCTTTCTATACCCAGCAGATATCACTAAGAAAAGCATACTTCTGCAATAGTCTACTATCTCGTTCTGTTCAGTCTGAAAAAGCACAATAAGCTCAGTTCTGAAAAATAAATTATTCACTTTATTGGTAAAGAAGCAGACTATAAATAATGAAAAGGTTAGGAAATCTATTTTCTTCCTTCTCATGTATTAAAACTATATTATCTATAAAAATTAGTATTTTTTCTTTTAGAAAAGATGTGTGTGCATTTGCATATTGTGTGTGTGTTTGGTCCAACGACTATGCCCTGGATAGTCAGAATAATAAACAGATGTGCCTGCACTTTCCATTGAAATGCAAGGCTTTAAATAAACCTACTTTGGAAGAGCTTAGCCCTTACTGGACTTTCTGGTGGAACTAACAGCAACCACATACCCTACATGTTGACATCTCAAGTTTCTAACATTATTATGCATGTCTTGCCACATGCCAGCTCTGGTGTTCACTTTAAAAGGAATGTCTCAGAAATGAGGAAATGCACTATTGATAAAACGAAGCTCAGGTTCAATCCCTAGGTTAGGAAGATCCTCTAGAGAAGTAAATGGAAACCCACTCCAGTAATTTTGCCTTGGATATCCCATGGACAAAGGAACCTGGGGGGCTACAGTCCAAGGGGTTGCAAGAGTCAGACATGACTTAGCAACTAAACCACCTAGAGCCTTCAAGCTGCATCTACTGAAGCCTGCGACCTTAGAGCCAATGCTCCACAACACAGAAGCCACTGTAATGAGAAGCCTGGGCACTGCACCTAGAGTGGCCCCCATTCACTGCAGCAACAGAAAAAGCCTGTGGAGCAACAAAGACCCAGCACAGCCAATAAATAAATACATTAATTAAATAACCTATATGAGTAAAGAATGGATATTTGTACAGAAACAACTAAATTCAATTGCTCTATGCATGGAACTAATACAATATTATAAATCAACTATACTCCAATATAAAATACATTAAAAAATAAAATAATATTTGGATCATTGTTTTGCTAGAAGCAATATCGGGATCAAATCATCTGAAATTTAGGGTGAGAATGTATAAATTTTAATTGAAATTTTTTTATTATTTCATTCAATTTCTAATTCACCTCTTCAATATAAATTACATACACAGCCTGATTCAAATTCTTAAATCATATAGAAACAATGTGTGTGCATGTGCATGCATGCACTGAGGTTAGGCATACAAACACAACCAGTGTTTACTGCAGGCTAACAGGGTATTTAAGGGACACCACTTTCTACACTTTGAAGGCTGAGTGCCGAAGAAGCGATGCTTCTAAATTGTGGTGCTGGAAAGTCTCTCTCAAGGCTTTTGAGAGTTTCTTGGACTACATGGAGATCAAACCAGTCAACCCTAAAGGATACCAACCCTGAATATTCACTGGAAGGGCTGACACTGAAGTTGAAGTTCCAATACTTTGGCTACCTAATGTGAACAGCCAACTCACTGGAAAAGACCCTTATGTTGGGAAAGATTGAAGACAAGACAAAAGGAGAAGGAGTGGTAGAGGATGAGATGGTTGGATAGTATCACCGATTCTGTGGGCATGAGTTTGAGCAAACTCCAGGAGATAGATAAGGACAGGGAAGCTTGACATGCTGCAGTCCACAGGGTCACAGAGAGCTGAACACAACTTGGCAACTGAACAACAAAACTTTGTATATTATACCCATGACTTAGCCAACTAAACCTGGGGGGCTACAGTCCAAGGGGTTGCAAGAGTCAGACACGACTTTGCAACTAAACCACCTAGAGCCTTCAAGCTGCATCTACTGAAGCCTGCGACCTTAGAGCCAATGCTCCACAACACAGAAGCCACTGTAATGAGAAGCCTGGGCACTGCACCTAGAGTGGCCCCCATTCACTGCAGCAACAGAAAAAGCCTGTGGAGCAACAAAGACCCAGCACAGCCAATAAATAAATACATTAATTAAATAACCTATATGAGTAAAGAATGGATATTTGTACAGAAACAACTAAATTCAATTGCTCTATGCATGGAACTAATACAATATTATAAATCAACTATACTCCAATATAAAATACATTAAAAAATAAAATAATATTTGGATCATTGTTTTGCTAGAAGCAATATCGGGGATCAAATCATCTGAAATTTAGGGTGAGAATGTATAAATTTTAATTGAAATTTTTTTATTATTTCATTCAATTTCTAATTCACCTCTTCAATATAAATTACATACACAGCCTGATTCAAATTCTTAAATCATATAGAAACAATGTGTGTGCATGTGCATGCATGCACTGAGGTTAGGCATACAAACACAACCAGTGTTTACTGCAGGCTAACAGGGTATTTAAGGGACACCACTTTCTACACTTTGAAGGCTGAGTGCCGAAGAAGCGATGCTTCTAAATTGTGGTGCTGGAAAGTCTCTCTCAAGGCTTTTGAGAGTTTCTTGGACTACATGGAGATCAAACCAGTCAACCCTAAAGGATACCAACCCTGAATATTCACTGGAAGGGCTGACACTGAAGTTGAAGTTCCAATACTTTGGCTACCTAATGTGAACAGCCAACTCACTGGAAAAGACCCTTATGTTGGGAAAGATTGAAGACAAGACAAAAGGAGAAGGAGTGGTAGAGGATGAGATGGTTGGATAGTATCACCGATTCTGTGGGCATGAGTTTGAGCAAACTCCAGGAGATAGATAAGGACAGGGAAGCTTGACATGCTGCAGTCCACAGGGTCACAGAGAGCTGAACACAACTTGGCAACTGAACAACAAAACTTTGTATATTATACACTCCCCACGTTCTCTGTATTCTGGTGTTAAACTGCAGTTTTTAAAATGTCCTGTTCTTATACTCACAATGAAGTGTGAAATTTGTTCTTGTGAACTATGGGGTTTATCTTAAATCACCAAAATTTAAGGAAAAAACTCATTATTATTCGTGAATAATTCAAATGTAGATACTTACAGTTGGATTATAGAACAGTTTGATATATAAGGCCACGATTTTTTTTTTTTTTCTTGTTTGACATGCTGTTACATATGTCAATGGCTTCCAAGGCATAGTTTTGGTTTCCATATCCTATGGAAGAGGTGACTTACCTACCACAGGGCCATGAATATGTTTTCTTCAAGAACATGCATTCAGTTTTTTAACACTCACTTCTAAACATGGTGTGTTGTAAAGGTCAAGGTTTTCTTTTTTTGTTATTTTTTTAAACTGATATGCAAATGTTCTAGCAGGATATTAAAATGTCCACCATTTCCTCCTAAACTGAGGCAGTGCTGATGTCATAAATCCAGAGCCATCCTTGTGCCAACATCCAACTGTCTTCATCATGGCAGCTTTCATGTAAGCATGAAATCTGTTTCTATACATCCTCCAAATTTTTTCCTTTTTTTAAAAAAATGTGTTGCCCAATATAAATCCTTTGTGTTTCCATATGGGTTTTAGAAGTTTCTCTATTACTGTAAAAATAAAACACTGTGAGGTTTGGATTGTTATTTCATTAAAGCTGTAGATCAAACTGGGAGAACAGTATTAAGTTTTCTAATCCATGAGCAGGAAAACCTCATTATTTATTTAGATCTTTTAAAAATCCTCTCAGCAAAGATCTAACACATTTCTCTCAGAAAAGCTATAACACATTTGGTTTTAATGAAACTGTAAATGTTATTTAACAGTTTTTCCAATTGTCTGTTGCTAGCATATAGAAACATATTGACCATGTATTGAATGATTTCTAAATTTACTTATTAATACTTATATTTTATAGATTCTTTTTAATTTTCTAAACATACTTCTGCTATCTGTGGGGAAAAAAATACTTCATTTGCTTTAATGTTTATAGGTTTAATTATCTTCTCTTCTCATTGGCAAGGATTTTCAACACAAAACTGAAAATAAATAGGGAGACTGAACATCGTTATCTTCTTCCATTTAAAGAAGAAAGCATTACATAGTGAATCTTTCAGAATGATAGCTATAAATATCTTGGTAGGCATCCTTTATGAGATGAACAAAGGTTCCTTCAAACTCTAGTTTTTGGAGAATGTTTATCATTAATGGCTATTTAAATATTTTAAGTGCTTTTTCTGGAAATGGTCATGGTACAATTATTCCTTATTATTAATATAAGAAGTTATGTTGATTGCTTGGGACATAATTAAAGAGCCATGAAATAATTGATATCTAAAACATGGTGCTATGTCTGTGTGTGTGTGTATATATATATATATATATATATAGGCATATATATGTAGATATATATATATATATGGATAGAACTGTAAATATTTCGTGATGATTTTATACATGAGAAAAGTTATTTCCTGCAATGGTCACACCACACACTGCTATGATGATTATGTTGGTTTCAAAAAATTAACTGGGAAGTATTTTTTCCTTTTCTATTTTCTAGGATAGTTGGTATAAAAATTGTATCATTAATTCCTTTAATGTTCTGAAAAGTTTAGTAGTGAAGACATCTGGCCCTGGAATTCCCCTTTTTGGAAGGTTTCGAATTATCATTTCAACTGTTTTTAAATTATTGTCTAGATTGCAAGTTTGATATTTTATTCTCAATCCCAACGAAAGCTAAGAATAATAGCATAGAATAGTTGTTGACCTGTGTAACTCAGATAAATGTTAAGAACTCAAGGCATGTGAGAAGGGTATAACTTCATATACAAATTCAAGTTAGTGATGTTAAAAAATATGGAAGGGTGATATGGGGATTTTTATGTTCTGTTTACAATGAACATGAATTATATTTATGATTTTTAAGACAGTACATTTTATTAAGATACAGAAAATAGAGTTAAAAATCAATGAATTTTAGAAGTTTTGAGGAAATTATTGATAGACTTTGCCAGATTATTTTTATATTTAAATATAATGAATTAAATTCACTTGTGCTAAAAACCATCAGTTATCTATATGCCTTCCTCTCTCTCTGTTCACACATAGAAACAACCTACATATTTTGGAAAGCATAATGAATTTCTCTGCATTTGTCTTTACTTATGTCCCCCAATCGACTCCCTCATGTCTGAAAATCAAGAATTCCCCTTTTGAAATAATTTAAACTCTTTGTGTGATATTAAGTACATCCACCATAAGTTTGCTTGATCTTCCTCTGGAAAAAACTCATGCCTTTCTAATTTGAACTGACCTGAGAGAGAGAGAGAAAGGCACATTTATTCTTTAGTGAGTCTAAAATTTTTACCAGGGTCAACCATGAAAATTTCATATGCCAACAGTACAAAAGGATATATTTATAGGAAATTACCTAGCTTCCTTGTAGTTGGTGATACATTAAATATCATTTTCCCACAGAAAGGTGGGAAAACAGAAAATAAGAAATAGAGTAATTATTTATGTTGGTATCACTTTCCGAAATATATAATTAACCCTTAAGAATGTATTTTGTGTGTGTATTGGTCAGCGTAGAAAATAGGTTTAAATGCTTTCTTTTCCTTATTCATTTCTTTAACAATTTTTTATTAAGTACCTACTGTGTATAATATGCTGAGTTAAGGCATGCAGTGAGGATTGGTAAATGTCTGATTAATTACTCTCCTATACTAGTTAAATTTTTTGAAATTGTTAAAAAATTCCCTTTTGGAAGGTTTCGATTATCATTTCAACTGTTTTTAAATTATTGTCTAGATTGCAAGTTTGATATTTTATTCTCAATCCCAACGAAAGCTAAGAATAATAGCATAGAATAGTTGTTGACCTGTGTAACTCAGATAAATGTTAAGAACTCAAGGCATGTGAGAAGGGTATAACTTCATATACAAATTCAAGTTAGTGATGTTAAAAAATATGGAAGGGTGATATGGGGATTTTTATGTTCTGTTTACAATGAACATGAATTATATTTATGATTTTTAAGACAGTACATTTTATTAAGATACAGAAAATAGAGTTAAAAATCAATGAATTTTAGAAGTTTTGAGGAAATTATTGATAGACTTTGCCAGATTATTTTTATATTTAAATATAATGAATTAAATTCACTTGTGCTAAAAACCATCAGTTATCTATATGCCTTCCTCTCTCTCTGTTCACACATAGAAACAACCTACATATTTTGGAAAGCATAATGAATTTCTCTGCATTTGTCTTTACTTATGTCCCCCAATCGACTCCCTCATGTCTGAAAATCAAGAATTCCCCTTTTGAAATAATTTAAACTCTTTGTGTGATATTAAGTACATCCACCATAAGTTTGCTTGATCTTCCTCTGGAAAAAACTCATGCCTTTCTAATTTGAACTGACCTGAGAGAGAGAGAGAAAGGCACATTTATTCTTTAGTGAGTCTAAAATTTTTACCAGGGTCAACCATGAAAATTTCATATGCCAACAGTACAAAAGGATATATTTATAGGAAATTACCTAGCTTCCTTGTAGTTGGTGATACATTAAATATCATTTTCCCACAGAAAGGTGGGAAAACAGAAAATAAGAAATAGAGTAATTATTTATGTTGGTATCACTTTCCGAAATATATAATTAACCCTTAAGAATGTATTTTTGTGTGTGTATTGGTCAGCGTAGAAAATAGGTTTAAATGCTTTCTTTTCCCTTATTCATTTCTTTAACAATTTTTTATTAAGTACCTACTGTGTATAATATGCTGAGTTAAGGCATGCAGTGAGGATTGGTAAATGTCTGATTAATTACTCTCCTATACTAAAATAATATTAGGTGTTTATTTTTGCAGAACATTATTTAGTATACAATTCATTAGTTTTAAGCAAAGAGCCCTAAATTTTATATTTCACAAGTTAATCTGTAAGAAGCCATTAGAAAACAAAGTGCTAAATATTATTTTTGTCAGACAGAATTTTTATGACATAATCAAATCTACATACTCCATTAAGAACCTGATTAAATCATTAGGCAGGTTTGTTTTTAATTTAATGTTCCTTCGGTGGTATATTTCACAAAGAACATTTTAATAAAAATAGACTCATTATCTCAGTTGAGAAGATAACATTTTTGCATTTTGCTTAAAACTCCTAGTCTAATCCTTCAAAATTATTAATAAGTTATGATCAAGTTTTAAAACATAATTTAAAAAGTTTAATATCTTTTACAAACTTCAAAATCAGTATTCTCCCACTAAACTGTAAGCTACTTTTGGGGGGGTGGGCGCTTCTATTGGTCTTTCATTTATCTATTTTCATCTATCTTTGTTCTTTGGCCCATGTGGGCCTCCCATTGCAGTGGCCTCTCTCACTGCAGAGCACCGGCTCTGGGCACATGTGCTGCAGAGCTCCGGCTCGGTAGTTGGACATGTCGGTCCATGTGTTCCATGGCACGTGGGATCTTCCCTAGCTAGGGATTGAACCGGTGCCTCTTGCACTGCAAGGTAGTGTCCTTACCTACTGGACCACCAGGGAAGCCCTGGAAGCTACTTTTATACTGAGTATATATCTTATTTTTCATGGAAATCCTGCAGCAAGCAAAGGTTAGATATTTAATAAATATTTATTGGATGGGTTAAAAATGTAATAGAATTTCTTTGCAGAAACTGATGCTCAAAATATTATTATTTGTAATATCACCAATTTAAAATTTTCAATGGTGAAAATGAAAACCTTTTTTTGTTGGTATCACTTTCCGAAATATATAATTAACCCTTAAGAATGTATTTTTGTGTGTGTATTGGTCAGCGTAGAAAATAGGTTTAAATGCTTTCTTTTCCCTTATTCATTTCTTTAACAATTTTTTATTAAGTACCTACTGTGTATAATATGCTGAGTTAAGGCATGCAGTGAGGATTGGTAAATGTCTGATTAATTACTCTCCTATACTAAAATAATATTAGGTGTTTATTTTTGCAGAACATTATTTAGTATACAATTCATTAGTTTTAAGCAAAGAGCCCTAAATTTTATATTTCACAAGTTAATCTGTAAGAAGCCATTAGAAAACAAAGTGCTAAATATTATTTTTGTCAGACAGAATTTTTATGACATAATCAAATCTACATACTCCATTAAGAACCTGATTAAATCATTAGGCAGGTTTGTTTTTAATTTAATGTTCCTTCGGTGGTATATTTCACAAAGAACATTTTAATAAAAATAGACTCATTATCTCAGTTGAGAAGATAACATTTTTGCATTTTGCTTAAAACTCCTAGTCTAATCCTTCAAAATTATTAATAAGTTATGATCAAGTTTTAAAACATAATTTAAAAAGTTTAATATCTTTTACAAACTTCAAAATCAGTATTCTCCCACTAAACTGTAAGCTACTTTTGGGGGGGTGGGCGCTTCTATTGGTCTTTCATTTATCTATTTTCATCTATCTTTGTTCTTTGGCCCATGTGGGCCTCCCATTGCAGTGGCCTCTCTCACTGCAGAGCACCGGCTCTGGGCACATGTGCTGCAGAGCTCCGGCTCGGTAGTTGGACATGTCGGTCCATGTGTTCCATGGCACGTGGGATCTTCCCCTAGCTAGGGATTGAACCGGTGCCTCTTGCACTGCAAGGTAGTGTCCTTACCTACTGGACCACCAGGGAAGCCCTGGAAGCTACTTTTATACTGAGTATATATCTTATTTTTCATGGAAATCCTGCAGCAAGCAAAGGTTAGATATTTAATAAATATTTATTGGATGGGTTAAAAATGTAATAGAATTTCTTTGCAGAAACTGATGCTCAAAATATTATTATTTGTAATATCACCAATTTAAAATTTTTTCAATGGTGAAAAATGAAAACCTTGTGGTAGGACATGTTTTACATAAAGCAAATAATTTTGATACATGTGTATTATGAATAGAAAAAAATTTCTCCATTATCTTATCTTCTACTGTGCAGTTGCTCTTTTGATCATAGGCTGAGACTCCATCTAGGTTTTAGCTACCAAACAAGAGGACTTGGTTTAAGTACTACTATCTGATCAGAAAATTAGCTCCAGGGAGTCAAGTCTCCTAAATCTGTCTGTTCACAACAAAACAATTTACATAAAGCAAGACTTTTCCATTTCTCACATCTCCTTGTTTAAATCAGCTTAAACCATCTTCTAATTGGAAAGTGGAGACTGACACAGTACTTGCCCTGTGTTCTAGTCAAGACAATTTTAATTTCAAGGACTCATGAGTCACTTACACAAAATACTGGTCGTTACGGAAGAAATCTAGATTCAGAGACATTGAGAAATGAACATCTATAAAGACTAGTCCTACAGAATCTAGAAACCCGTCAGACTGTACTTAACCCATGCTATCTCAGAGTTTTCAGGTCTCCAATTTCTGCCTCTCCCTGCTTCTTTGCTTTACATTCCTGTTTCTGTAAGCAGAATGATTTCCTCTGCATATTTATCACCGCTGAACGACTCTAAGCTAGCAGCCTTTACCACAAAATATATCATTTGACTGGCATCCATTACTGGTTACATGCTGTTTTCTTAAAGGTCTTAAGAGAAATAATCTGATTGGCTCAGTTCAGCCTGTGAGTCCCTCCTCTACCTGTGGATTCTGTGTCTCTCCTAATGTGACCAGCAGTGTTCAGAGCTATGGATTGATGTGATGTCAGGACAGCCAAATCCGAACACTCTAGATGAGAAAAATGCTCTGCATCAGGGCGGAATGAGGCAGGCAAATATACAAACATGACTGGTGCAATACTGTGTCAATTTAATTTTATTTATTTGTTTTTGACTGTGCTGGGTCTTCCGCTGCTATGTGTGCTTTTCTCTAGTTGCAGGGAGTGGGGGCTACTCTCTAGTTGTGCTGCACGCTTCTCAGAAACTGATGCTCAAAATATTATTATTTGTAATATCACCAATTTAAAATTTTTTCAATGGTGAAAAATGAAAACCTTGTGGTAGGACATGTTTTACATAAAGCAAATAATTTTGATACATGTGTATTATGAATAGAAAAAAATTTCTCCATTATCTTATCTTCTACTGTGCAGTTGCTCTTTTGATCATAGGCTGAGACTCCATCTAGGTTTTAGCTACCAAACAAGAGGACTTGGTTTAAGTACTACTATCTGATCAGAAAATTAGCTCCAGGGAGTCAAGTCTCCTAAATCTGTCTGTTCACAACAAAACAATTTACATAAAGCAAGACTTTTCCATTTCTCACATCTCCTTGTTTAAATCAGCTTAAACCATCTTCTAATTGGAAAGTGGAGACTGACACAGTACTTGCCCTGTGTTCTAGTCAAGACAATTTTAATTTCAAGGACTCATGAGTCACTTACACAAAATACTGGTCGTTACGGAAGAAATCTAGATTCAGAGACATTGAGAAATGAACATCTATAAAGACTAGTCCTACAGAATCTAGAAACCCGTCAGACTGTACTTAACCCATGCTATCTCAGAGTTTTCAGGTCTCCAATTTCTGCCTCTCCCTGCTTCTTTGCTTTACATTCCTGTTTCTGTAAGCAGAATGATTTCCTCTGCATATTTATCACCGCTGAACGACTCTAAGCTAGCAGCCTTTACCACAAAATATATCATTTGACTGGCATCCATTACTGGTTACATGCTGTTTTCTTAAAGGTCTTAAGAGAAATAATCTGATTGGCTCAGTTCAGCCTGTGAGTCCCTCCTCTACCTGTGGATTCTGTGTCTCTCCTAATGTGACCAGCAGTGTTCAGAGCTATGGATTGATGTGATGTCAGGACAGCCAAATCCGAACACTCTAGATGAGAAAAATGCTCTGCATCAGGGCGGAATGAGGCAGGCAAATATACAAACATGACTGGTGCAATACTGTGTCAATTTAATTTTATTTATTTGTTTTTGACTGTGCTGGGTCTTCCGCTGCTATGTGTGCTTTTCTCTAGCTGCCGTGAGTGGGGGCTACTCTCTAGTTGTGCTGCACGCGCTTCTCACTGCAGTGGCTTCTCTTGCTGCAGAGCACAGGTTCTAGGGTGTGTGGGCTAATTGTGTCACATGGTCTCAGTAATTGTGGCTCCCAGGCTCTAGGTCACAGACTCAATAATTATGGTACATTGGTTTAGTAGCTCCACGGCATGTGGCACCTTCCTGGATCAGGGATCAAGCCCATGTCTTCTGCAGTGGCAGGCATATTCTTTACCACTGAGCCACCAGGGAAGCCCTACTGTGTCTATTTGAACAAAGCAGTTGCCAGTGTCCACTGCATAGTGGAATGTGAATCTCTTTCCTTTCTCCTGTTTTTATTTTACTGTTTTCTATTTAGCAGCTTTTCCAGTGTAAACTAATTCAGCACAAAATTCAAATGGTTTTGAAATTACTATTTCTGTTTCACTTGCCTGCTTAGACTGCTTCCTCTTCCTTACTCCTCTTAATGTTCCATTTTCAAATGCCCATAATCTACATGGTGGTGACATGTAAATAATTAAGAAGTAATGATAAAACACGTATTTTAAAATATAGTATTTCTCAAGACTTTGTTAATATCTTTCCTTGTTCTTATTCGCTAAACAGTGATAAGGATATACAAATGGAGGCAATATAGCAAGGTAGCTAACAGTGAAGGCTCTGAAGTTAGACTGTTTAGCTTCTCACTCTAGATCCACCTTTTTTCAAGCATTGTGATCTTGTACTATATGCTTAAATCATGTAAACTCTTAATACATGTAAGTTTACAACATATATCAGGCACATAGTAGGTGCTTAATAGGGCTTCCTAGGTGGTTCAGTGGTAAAGAATCCACCTGCTAATGCAGGAGACACAGGAGATGCAGGTTTGATTCTTGGGTTAGGAAGATCCCCCAGAGGGGAAAATGGTAACTCATTCCAGTATTCTTACTTGAAGAAGGTGTTGGACAGAGGAACCTGGTGGACGACAGTCCAAGGGTCATAGAGAATCAGACAAGACTGATCAACTGAACACACACATGTGCTTAATACATATCACCTATTACTATCACTACTGCTATTAATTCTAGTGCTCATTACTACCACAACTGTTAATACAACTACTACTTTTACTAGAAACAAATTATCTTTAAAGTTTATTAGTTCCTTAGAGTTTGCAAATTAAACATATTCAATCACATTTTTGTGTATTTTCTACAAAGAATGATCAAGCCCAATTGTTCTTTTCCTGCATTTGGCCCCAGGCTCTAGGTCACAGACTCAATAATTATGGTACATTGGTTTAGTAGCTCCACGGCATGTGGCACCTTCCTGGATCAGGGATCAAGCCCATGTCTTCTGCAGTGGCAGGCATATTCTTTACCACTGAGCCACCAGGGAAGCCCTACTGTGTCTATTTGAACAAAGCAGTTGCCAGTGTCCACTGCATAGTGGAATGTGAATCTCTTTCCTTTCTCCTGTTTTTATTTTACTGTTTTCTATTTAGCAGCTTTTCCAGTGTAAACTAATTCAGCACAAAATTCAAATGGTTTTGAAATTACTATTTCTGTTTCACTTGCCTGCTTAGACTGCTTCCTCTTCCTTACTCCTCTTAATGTTCCATTTTCAAATGCCCATAATCTACATGGTGGTGACATGTAAATAATTAAGAAGTAATGATAAAACACGTATTTTAAAATATAGTATTTCTCAAGACTTTGTTAATATCTTTTCCTTGTTCTTATTCGCTAAACAGTGATAAGGATATACAAATGGAGGCAATATAGCAAGGTAGCTAACAGTGAAGGCTCTGAAGTTAGACTGTTTAGCTTCTCACTCTAGATCCACCTTTTTTCAAGCATTGTGATCTTGTACTATATGCTTAAATCATGTAAACTCTTAATACATGTAAGTTTACAACATATATCAGGCACATAGTAGGTGCTTAATAGGGCTTCCTAGGTGGTTCAGTGGTAAGAATCCACCTGCTAATGCAGGAGACACAGGAGATGCAGGTTTGATTCTTGGGTTAGGAAGATCCCCCAGAGGGGAAAATGGTAACTCATTCCAGTATTCTTACTTGAAGAAGGTGTTGGACAGAGGAACCTGGTGGACGACAGTCCAAGGGTCATAGAGAATCAGACAAGACTGATCAACTGAACACACACATGTGCTTAATACATATCACCTATTACTATCACTACTGCTATTAATTCTAGTGCTCATTACTACCACAACTGTTAATACAACTACTACTTTTACTAGAAACAAATTATCTTTAAAGTTTATTAGTTCCTTAGAGTTTGCAAATTAAACATATTCAATCACATTTTTGTGTATTTTCTACAAAGAAGAATTTATAAAATTTTAACTGAGCCTTGTGAGTAACTTTCTGTTAAGTTTATCTTTACTGAACATTTACCAACTGGGAAAATTCTGTATGTTAAACTGAAATTCACTCAAAACCTTTTGCTCTGTTCATCACATGAAATTTGTCATTTGGGGGGATATATCACTGAATTTACTGTCTAAATATTCCCTTTTAATGCTTCATTCTAATCTTGACATTTTAGAATACATCTGGATTTTTAAGGGAGGATTAAATTATCTAGCTTTTACTTTTTTACAGCTTTCATTTTTATTTAAATTATATTGTTTTCAATTATCTAAGAAGAATAAAAGATAACTGAATATCTGATTCAGCTTTAGTGAATAGTGTGTGCTTTTATTGGTTAAATATTTTACTGTAATCTAGGAAAGGTAGCTTTTCTGGCCGGCAAACTTCCAACATGAAGACTGCTGTCACAGGTGCGTGTGTGTTCAGGTTCTCAATTTATGATAGTAGCATTAGTCTTCCTTGGGGAAACAAAGTACACATGAAGGGTGGATATGGAACAATGTTTAAAAGAAAGCACACCTTCATTTCTTTACAAAACCTGAGTGGTCTATTTCATTAGAACAGTAGACATGAGTAAAACATGAAGCAACCATACACATAAATGATGAATATAATCTTTTCCATTAAGATCATTCATATTGAGGGAACCCTTGATTTGCCCCAAATCTTAGTTTTATGTAAATGTTTACATCACAAGTGAAAATCAAGGGAAATATCTTTTTTCGATTAGAGTTAAATTTGAGGATACATGACAGTTCAACCACTGCAAAAGAACATTTTCTGGTGTCTCCAATATTACTTCCAAGAACAGCATTCTTTCTGCCTGTTCACTAAACTCTTTCCAGGAAGGGCTCTTTGAACATGGCAGCTGGGTTAGAGCTATCACGACATTTAAATTCTTTAGCTAGTCATCCTTGCGAGGAGGATTATGAAACAGATGTAAAACCTTACATATCACCTATTACTATCACTACTGCTATTAATTCTAGTGCTCATTACTACCACAACTGTTAATACAACTACTACTTTTACTAGAAACAAATTATCTTTAAAGTTTATTAGTTCCTTAGAGTTTGCAAATTAAACATATTCAATCACATTTTTGTGTATTTTCTACAAAGAAGAATTTATAAAATTTTAACTGAGCCTTGTGAGTAACTTTCTGTTAAGTTTATCTTTACTGAACATTTACCAACTGGGAAAATTCTGTATGTTAAACTGAAATTCACTCAAAACCTTTTGCTCTGTTCATCACATGAAATTTGTCATTTGGGGGGATATATCACTGAATTTACTGTCTAAATATTCCCTTTTAATGCTTCATTCTAATCTTGACATTTTAGAATACATCTGGATTTTTAAGGGAGGGGATTAAATTATCTAGCTTTTACTTTTTTACAGCTTTCATTTTTATTTAAATTATATTGTTTTCAATTATCTAAGAAGAATAAAAGATAACTGAATATCTGATTCAGCTTTAGTGAATAGTGTGTGCTTTTATTGGTTAAATATTTTACTGTAATCTAGGAAAGGTAGCTTTTCTGGCCGGCAAACTTCCAACATGAAGACTGCTGTCACAGGTGCGTGTGTGTTCAGGTTCTCAATTTATGATAGTAGCATTAGTCTTCCTTGGGGAAACAAAGTACACATGAAGGGTGGATATGGAACAATGTTTAAAAGAAAGCACACCTTCATTTCTTTACAAAACCTGAGTGGTCTATTTCATTAGAACAGTAGACATGAGTAAAACATGAAGCAACCATACACATAAATGATGAATATAATCTTTTCCATTAAGATCATTCATATTGAGGGAACCCTTGATTTGCCCCAAATCTTAGTTTTATGTAAATGTTTACATC
This sequence comes from Tragulus kanchil, assembly GCA_022376925.1. Lineage (NCBI taxonomy): Eukaryota > Metazoa > Chordata > Mammalia > Artiodactyla > Tragulidae > Tragulus > Tragulus kanchil. Next base: position 98,064,871 of record JAIOJX010000030.1, read on the forward strand.
ACAAGTGAAAATCAAGGGAAATATCTTTTTTCGATTAGAGTTAAATTTGAGGATACATGACAGTTCAACCACTGCAAAAGAACATTTTCTGGTGTCTCCAATATTACTTCCAAGAACAGCATTCTTTCTGCCTGTTCACTAAACTCTTTCCAGGAAGGGCTCTTTGAACATGGCAGCTGGGTTAGAGCTATCACGACATTTAAATTCTTTAGCTAGTCATCCTTGCGAGGAGGATTATGAAACAGATGTACAGGAAACCCTATATTTATATGTGATGTTAGTAACTCATGTAGAGATGGTAGAGATTAGACCTTTCCTCCACCTTTATGAATGTCTAACTTATGTAACTAAAACAATTATAAATGGCTCTGAATAGGTAAAATGAAATTCACCAATTAAAATGTTTTAATATTTCAAATTAAATAGTATTTATATACTATTAAAATGCTATTATTAGATACTAAATAATTCAGTATTTGAAAACAAATAGTTTTCTTCTGTTGCTCCAGATAAATTATCTTTATCTTATTTTTTTCTTCTCTGACCAATGAGGCTTATATTATGAATAAGTGTTTTTGACCAAAAATACCTACCCTCAACCCAAATGTGTTTTTGTTATCGTTGTTTATGTTTTCACACTAGAAATAATGTGTTTTTGTTTTTTTTTTTTGCAAATGAGTGATTTTAGAAACTAAGCAATTAATTGTCTTGATATCTCTGCTTCATTATAACTTTGATACTTTTGGCAGAGTGTGCTATTTATAATAACTTAAACAAAAACAACAGTTCTATAAATCTACTCTGTAAAAGTGGAATAAAATGTAATGAATCTACACTTACATGGCACTCAGCTTATTTACCAATAAAGGGAGAATATCATATTTGCATTTTTACTGCCACACCTGACAGAAAGCATCTTTCAGGTGGTAAGTACAAGATCCTATACCATTGGTTAAGAATTGGCTTTTTTTTAATATATGTGTGCATATATATATATATATTCCCCATCATGCCTCTTTTATTTTTATACTTATTTTCATCCATCTTTATTCTTTGGCATGTTGTGCCTCCCATTGCAGTGGCCTCTCTCATTGCAGAGCACCGGCTCTGAGTGCGTGCACTCCAGATAGCTGGATCGTAATTGGACACACTGGTCCAGCTGCTCCGTGTCACATGGGATTTTCCCTGGCCAGGGGATAGAACTGGTGCCCCTTGCACTGCAAGGCAGACTCTCTACCCACTGGACCAGCAGGGAGTCTGAGGAATTGGCTTTTAATTTGAGGCTCAGAGGCCAAGACAGATGGCTAGAGAAAGGGTATAAGGGGTATTTTCAGAAAATGGGAATCAAGTTATCAACTTTATGATTTATTCATTCAATGTGTCTTTGCAAAACACCATGCTAAATTCTTACCAGATACAGAAGGAGTGAAAATTAAAAGGTACATTTACATTTCAGTCATTTGAATTATAGAGGAGAAAACACCCATTTGCTTAATTAGTATAAAGGGCTGCACAGAGATGAGTTATGAGAAACATTTTGAGTAATGAACTGGGCTGAAAACTGGCAGCCCTGGAGTCCCATGTTGTTGCCACAGTATGAGCTGTCCTGAAATCTCAGGTCAGGAGCAAGGTAAGAAAGATTGCCAGATGGTGAGGTGACTTTTAAATTCTACCCCTGGGTCAAAATGGATGACCAGACGTAACAGATCTGAAAGAAGGTGGTTAATTCAGATGGAAAGGGATTTTTAAATGTATACATACAAACACATTTTTACTCTGTGTGTTTTAGGAAGGCTAGAATTCTGGTGTGTCTTTAGTAAGCCATGACCATTGTATCTATTTTCCAAGTAGAATCTTTAAAAGTTAGAAGGGTTGATATTAGGAGGGCTACTAGTTGTAGACTTATGTTAACAAAAGTTATAGAACTCTACTTATTTTTAAAATATTGTAACATACCACCATGATTATTTATCAAGTTTTATAGTTGCAGTCCATCTTGATGTGTCAGTAACAGTAAGCTTGAATCAAACTCCTTTTTTACAGTGTAAAAACATTGAGAAGATTTTTCTCCCAAATTCCCACCCCATTCTGAGGCACTTACTTCTTGACTTGCTCTCAGTCTTCTATGTGGGCATCCCATTCTCAGTCACACTTCTGGTCTATGAACAGTATTCTCCCATCTCTCCTACCAGTCAACCAAATCAAAACATTCTGGGATATCCTTCCTTTGAAGCACACGGTCTGAAGATCTGAATAGGCCTCTGGAAACCAAACAATGAGACTTTGAATCAGTGCCCCAAAAAAAAAGCATTAAAAAAAATTTGGGTTTAATTTGAGGCTCAGAGGCCAAGACAGATGGCTAGAGAAAGGGTATAAGGGGTATTTTCAGAAAATGGGAATCAAGTTATCAACTTTATGATTTATTCATTCAATGTGTCTTTGCAAAACACCATGCTAAATTCTTACCAGATACAGAAGGAGTGAAAATTAAAAGGTACATTTACATTTCAGTCATTTGAATTATAGAGGAGAAAACACCCATTTGCTTAATTAGTATAAAGGGCTGCACAGAGATGAGTTATGAGAAACATTTTGAGTAATGAACTGGGCTGAAAACTGGCAGCCCTGGAGTCCCATGTTGTTGCCACAGTATGAGCTGTCCTGAAATCTCAGGTCAGGAGCAAGGTAAGAAAGATTGCCAGATGGTGAGGTGACTTTTAAATTCTACCCCTGGGTCAAAATGGATGACCAGACGTAACAGATCTGAAAGAAGGTGGTTAATTCAGATGGAAAGGGATTTTTAAATGCATACATACAAACACATTTTTACTCTGTGTGTTTTAGGAAGGCTAGAATTCTGGTGTGTCTTTAGTAAGCCATGACCATTGTATCTATTTTCCAAGTAGAATCTTTAAAAGTTAGAAGGGTTGATATTAGGAGGGCTACTAGTTGTAGACTTATGTTAACAAAAGTTATAGAACTCTACTTATTTTTAAAATATTGTAACATACCACCATGATTATTTATCAAGTTTTATAGTTGCAGTCCATCTTGATGTGTCAGTAACAGTAAGCTTGAATCAAACTCCTTTTTTACAGTGTAAAAACATTGAGAAGATTTTTCTCCCAAATTCCCACCCCATTCTGAGGCACTTACTTCTTGACTTGCTCTCAGTCTCCTATGTGGGCATCCCATTCTCAGTCACACTTCTGGTCTATGAACAGTATTCTCCCATCTCTCCTACCAGTCAACCAAATCAAAACATTCTGGGATATCCTTCCTTTGAAGCACACGGTCTGAAGATCTGAATAGGCCTCTGGAAACCAAACAATGAGACTTTGAATCAGTGAAAACACACATATGTTTAATTCATTACTGGATCACAAGAAAACTAAAGAAAATTTTAGGGACAAATAAAACAATAAACAGAAACAAAATAATGTCAAAGAAACAGAAGTTTACATCCACAGACCTGCAATAAGGGATTTTCTACAGACACACATAAGGAAGAGGAACAAAGGAACTGAGGTGTAGGAATAATGGGTAAATAAACAAGTAAATACATAAATAAACTGAAACATACATGTCCATATAACAACAGTAGAGTCTAATTATGTCTTTAAGAAGAAATACAAATAATATTTATTCAATGTATAACAATAACATATAAAGCAGAAGATGAGAGCTCAGAATTAAAGTGCTCTAAGTGCATTGTAATACTTTGTAGGGGGTTAAGATACTGAGTAACTTTAGAAAACTGTTAAGTTAAATACATATGTGATCTAAAATGTCAAAGCATTTCTAGTCAAAGGAAGATTAAAAGGAAAAAAAACAATCAGTATGTCAAAAATGTAAGTTATAAGAAAATTGGAAACAAAACTGACATATTAAGAATGATAAATAATGGTGGTACCGATAAAACGGCCAGAAAGGAGTCAAGCTAACAGGCTAAGCTTGACAAACAGAAGCTATCAGACAGAATAATGAAGTAGAATCCATCTAGCTGTATAATACATGTGTAAGAATAGTACTGGAGATGTAGAAACATATTCCACAGCAAAACTATGAAGTAATTAGTCAATGTCAGAGTATTAGACATTCCAAGGACAACTGTCCACAAGCCAATGCCCTGGACATAGTGAAGTGGAAAAGACCAGTGTAAGAAAAAAATTTATTTATGTATGTTCTAAGAAATGTACAACTAAACTCAACAGATTAACAAACTGTAAAGAGACACATTTTAGGTAATACAGGGAAATGTGAACAGGTGAACAAAGGTAAAGTCAGTTTGAACTAGACAAGTTTAATTTTGAAGCGTGAGTTTTCCAAAGGAGAAGGGGATGTTCACAAATGGATATCCTTCTTTGAAGCACACGGTCTGAAGATCTGAATAGGCCTCTGGAAACCAAACAATGAGACTTTGAATCAGTGAAAACACACATATGTTTAATTCATTACTGGGATCACAAGAAAACTAAAGAAAATTTTAGGGACAAATAAAACAATAAACAGAAACAAAATAATGTCAAAGAAACAGAAGTTTACATCCACAGACCTGCAATAAGGGATTTTCTACAGACACACATAAGGAAGAGGAACAAAGGAACTGAGGTGTAGGAATAATGGGTAAATAAACAAGTAAATACATAAATAAACTGAAACATACATGTCCATATAACAACAGTAGAGTCTAATTATGTCTTTAAGAAGAAATACAAATAATATTTATTCAATGTATAACAATAACATATAAAGCAGAAGATGAGAGCTCAGAATTAAAGTGCTCTAAGTGCATTGTAATACTTTGTAGGGGGTTAAGATACTGAGTAACTTTAGAAAACTGTTAAGTTAAATACATATGTGATCTAAAATGTCAAAGCATTTCTAGTCAAAGGAAGATTAAAAGGAAAAAAAACAATCAGTATGTCAAAAATGTAAGTTATAAGAAAATTGGAAACAAAACTGACATATTAAGAATGATAAATAATGGTGGTACCGATAAAAATGTCAGAAAGGAGTCAAGCTAACAGGCTAAGCTTGACAAACAGAAGCTATCAGACAGAATAATGAAGTAGAATCCATCTAGCTGTATAATACATGTGTAAGAATAGTACTGGAGATGTAGAAACATATTCCACAGCAAAACTATGAAGTAATTAGTCAATGTCAGAGTATTAGACATTCCAAGGACAACTGTCCACAAGCCAATGCCCTGGACATAGTGAAGTGGAAAAGACCAGTGTAAGAAAAAAATTTATTTATGTATGTTCTAAGAAATGTACAACTAAACTCAACAGATTAACAAACTGTAAAGAGACACATTTTAGGTAATACAGGGAAATGTGAACAGGTGAACAAAGGTAAAGTCAGTTTGAACTAGACAAGTTTAATTTTGAAGCGTGAGTTTTCCAAAGGAGTAGGGGATGATTCACAAATGGAGTTTATGTATATAGGGTACAAGTATTGCAAAGCTACAGCCTGCATCTTCAGTGAAAGGCAAACGAATTACAACATAAGAGGTTAAATATTTAGCTACACCTAATAAATTTTACCAGATTCTGATGAACAATAATTTTTTTAAATAACCAAGATTTAATTTTATGGGCTCTGAATAAATATAATATACTAAATTTCTTTAATGTTAAAATGAAAAGCTATAGTCTAGTTTACTACTAACTAGAAATAAACTATCTCGATATGTTTCTTCTAGCATAGAGTTATTTTAATGTCATAAAGCACAAACAGAAAGTCTTGATTTTATAAAACTCCACCATCAACACACTGCATCTTTAAGGGCTCCCTCCTTACCTACAGATTAAATTACCAACATTCATTACAACTTTCCTCCCATCCCTTGTTCTGAGCGCATTTCTAGGCTGGATTCCAGGATCCAGCACACTCCTCCTATGTATCACTAAATCTTTTTTTTTTTTGGAGGGGGCAGGTTGGGGAGAGAGGGGAGCAGGCGGGCCACTTCTATTGGTCTTTCATTTCTCTGTTTTCATCCGTCTTTGTTCTTTGGCTCCTGCGGGCCTCCCATCGCGGTGGCGTCTGTTGTTGCAGAGCGCCAACTCTGGGCGCATGCGCTCCAGAGCTCCGACTTGGCAATTGGACACATCAGTCCAGCCGCTCCGCGGCACATGGGATCTTCCCAGGCCAGGGCTCGAACCAGCGCCCCTTGCACTGCAAGGCGGTGTCCTTATCCACTGGACCACCAGGGAAGCCCTATGTATCACTAAATCTTAACTTTGCTTCCTGCCTTTTCCTTTGGGCTTAACATTTAGCATTTTTAGATCTCATCTATGTCTCTGCATGAGGCTCCACCTTTATTTTGCTCTTTGCCTTTGCCTCATGCAAAACTCAACCCCAATTATAGCAACCATTCCAGGTTAAAGAACTCTTATGATTGCCTATGCGGAAATGTGAACAGGTGAACAAAGGTAAAGTCAGTTTGAACTAGACAAGTTTAATTTTGAAGCGTGAGTTTTCCAAAGGAGTAGGGGATGATTCACAAATGGAGTTTATGTATATAGGGTACAAGTATTGCAAAGCTACAGCCTGCATCTTCAGTGAAAGGCAAACGAATTACAACATAAGAGGTTAAATATTTAGCTACACCTAATAAATTTTACCAGATTCTGATGAACAATAATTTTTTTAAATAACCAAGATTTAATTTTATGGGCTCTGAATAAATATAATATACTAAATTTCTTTAATGTTAAAATGAAAAGCTATAGTCTAGTTTACTACTAACTAGAAATAAACTATCTCGATATGTTTCTTCTAGCATAGAGTTATTTTAATGTCATAAAGCACAAACAGAAAGTCTTGATTTTATAAAACTCCACCATCAACACACTGCATCTTTAAGGGCTCCCTCCTTACCTACAGATTAAATTACCAACATTCATTACAACTTTCCTCCCATCCCTTGTTCTGAGCGCATTTCTAGGCTGGATTCCAGGATCCAGCACACTCCTCCTATGTATCACTAAATCTTTTTTTTTTTTTGGAGGGGGGGCGGGGGTCGGGCTGGGGAGAGAGGGGAGCAGGCGGGCCACTTCTATTGGTCTTTCATTTCTCTGTTTTCATCCGTCTTTGTTCTTTGGCTCCTGCGGGCCTCCCATCGCGGTGGCGTCTGTTGTTGCAGAGCGCCAACTCTGGGCGCATGCGCTCCAGAGCTCCGACTTGGCAATTGGACACATCAGTCCAGCCGCTCCGCGGCACATGGGATCTTCCCAGGCCAGGGCTCGAACCAGCGCCCCTTGCACTGCAAGGCGGTGTCCTTATCCACTGGACCACCAGGGAAGCCCTATGTATCACTAAATCTTAACTTTGCTTCCTGCCTTTTCCTTTGGGCTTAACATTTAGCATTTTTAGATCTCATCTATGTCTCTGCATGAGGCTCCACCTTTATTTTGCTCTTTGCCTTTGCCTCATGCAAAACTCAACCCCAATTATAGCAACCATTCCAGCCAGATTATTACAATGCTCATATATCATGCCCAGATGGTCAAATACATGGAATGTATGATTAAGCAAAGTTCATGTTGACCATGCAAGGTTAATACTGGGTGTATGCTACATCTGTGACATGAACCAAGTCTCGCTATTTTATGTTTTTTTTTTTTTTTTCACTTATTAACAAAGTTCATTTATACTAGGCTTTTTCTAAGATTTCTGCTTATTAAATTTTATTGAGACTATTTTTCTTTGTGATGCATCATATGTCTGGAAGCTTTTTCTGAGTGCTTTGGATTGCTATATGACAATTACATTTGTGTTCCAATAGCATCTTTGTTATGACTCTCTTGCAATGTCTACTACATTGTCATTGTTTTGTCTCTTGCTGAATTGAAAACTTCTTGATTTGTCTTTCTCTTCATGGCATCAACTTCAAATCTGTTTCATTAAATATTTATTGCAAGTAGGAATAAATGAGTGAATATCTGAAAAATTATATCATTATGTTTGTAGAATTTGTATCATTATAATATATATATAATTGTGCTGTCTTGACACAGTTTTGAGGTCCTGACTTGAGGTTGATCAATTTCTTTTCTTGAGCAGCTAATTAAGTTCCTACCCACTTCTCCTACTGGGCTTTCACATTCCAAGCAACAAGAATCAGCCCTACGTAACCCAAGGCCAGGTAAGAGACTAGACTCAGGTTCCCTGAAGATAGACTGAAGCGAATGACTTTGTGGGATCCTAGGCTTCAGAGAACCTGAGAAATTTTGCTAACCCAACCCTGCTTGCCATACCTAAGCTGCGTCTTACTACTCCAGTTTTCTATAACTCTGTGCCTGGGTGCAGCCCCCACTGGCTTTGCCTGGCAGCCTTCTCTAGTTTGGAGCTATAAGTAACAGAAAACTCTGCCGTTCATCCATCTAAGTGTTAGTGTGTTATGATACACTATGATTAAAAGAAACTTCAAGTCTTACGAAGCACATGAGAACTCTTAACTAAAAGCAATGTGTGCATCACATAAAAACAATTCAATTAACAGCTATATTCAGGAATCCACTGAGGAAGTGTTTCTTAGAATTTGAGAATAAAAATATTCATAATCAAAAACTTTGAAATAACTGCTCTAAAGTGGACAAAGAAAACTTTGCCAACTATCATTTTTGCTAGCTTTTAAACCCTGGAAAAGCAGGAGCTATGCCTTATTACCTGTTTATGTGCCTCACATATACCTACGTGCATAATAGGAACTTACTTAAAGACAGTTTTTAGATTGGCCTTTCTAAGGAAACAATTCTCAGACTTCTATTTTTCTGTATGAATAATACTGAACAATCAACTATATTAATTTAATGTGGTCTTAATAGACTAAATAACATAGATAAAATAGGTCAAATAACATGGAATATAATTGCAATCAAATTCAGACATAAATAGTATGTTATTTTTAAACTAAGCTAGTTGCGACTAATGTTCTTTTTTTTCTTTTGCAGTTTCCAGCATCTGCTCAATTTACTGTATAGGTTGTATTGTCCTTATATTTTGGCAGAAACATGAGAGAGACCATATTTTCCTCACTGCCCCTCACACCCTTGATTGGAAGTTTCCACTACTCTATTTGGACATTTTCCATTATACTTCTTATAGCATCCATATGCTAGCTTTTTATGCCTATTAATGTTTTCTTTACTCTGGGCACCCTTCCAAACACACTACTTTGAAATATGGAACTCCTTATTTATATAGCCAATATCTAAAAGCCTCAACTAAGAATAGATTTCCACCAGAATTTTTGAAGGTACTGTTAAATTCAATCAAAGCAGTCACTTGACGAGTGTGGAAAAGAAGCTTCTAACAGCTCAGAAAACCACCTCATAAAGCCTCCACCAAGGAGAACATTTCAGAAGATAGAGACTACAAAACCACTAGAAGGGAAAACTGTAGCCAAACTCAGCAGCAGCAGATGGAGAAGAAATGCACTTATTGACTAACTTCCTTGTGAGGCTGTATTTACGTTTCTACTTATTGGGTGCCGATTATATTTTCCTGCCAGCAGTAAATGCTATAGATTTAATGCATGTGACAGCTCTACACCACCCCATAACCTTCTGAAATACAGGGATGGAAGAGAAACACAGACTTCTTTCTGTAAACTATGGAAGATAACCCATATGTTGTTCAGGTACTTTTGTTTAAGAAAGGCTCATGGCTAAGAGGAACTTGTATATAAGCTTTTGGAAAAAGTATAGACATGAAGCAAAAATATACTTCGGATGGGGATAAGTGATACTGCTTCTTTTCCAGATGTCTGCCTGTTTTCCTTGCCAGCAATTTCAAAGATTTGTATAAAATTTTCCTTCAAGTGCTTACCAATGCGCTGTGAAAGAAAAAGCAAGACACATAATGACTTCATCTTCTCAAAGTGAATCATAATGACCAAGATACTGTATCATTACTGAGAAAATACGAGACTGGAGGAAGCAAAGACCAGGGTTCTCCACCACTGGCAAAGCCATGCTGGCTAACGTGATCAGAGGCTTTCAATCCCATGGTAAATTTACTCCTTTGTAACGATGACACTTCATCTCCAGCATGCAGGAGGTAAACATTTTAAAGTAACTGATTATGTCACTTGAAAAATCAGATCCCAGAGAGCTTGGCTGCACTCCAGAGAGTTACTCCCAGATGCACAAGAAAGTGGCCGCGGCATATAATTAGGTTAACGCTGGGTTAGACCCTGCTTTTGATGAGCTGGCAACTCCAGTGGTTGCTGAGCTTTGAGTGGGTTGGTGCCTGGAAGGAAAATGTACCTTATGGGACTTAGCCAGAGACAAGCCCCAGAAAGCAACTGAAGGGTTGGGATTTCACAAATCTTTCAAATAACAGAATCACAGAGAAGAAAGGCCATCTGTTCAGGTTCCAGACACTACATGGGTTTTAAGTTCAATCAAAGCAGTCACTTGACGAGTGTGGAAAAGAAGCTTCTAACAGCTCAGAAAACCACCTCATAAAGCCTCCACCAAGGAGAACATTTCAGAAGATAGAGACTACAAAACCACTAGAAGGGAAAACTGTAGCCAAACTCAGCAGCAGCAGATGGAGAAGAAATGCACTTATTGACTAACTTCCTTGTGAGGCTGTATTTACGTTTCTACTTATTGGGTGCCGATTATATTTTCCTGCCAGCAGTAAATGCTATAGATTTAATGCATGTGACAGCTCTACACCACCCCATAACCTTCTGAAATACAGGGATGGAAGAGAAACACAGACTTCTTTCTGTAAACTATGGAAGATAACCCATATGTTGTTCAGGTACTTTTGTTTAAGAAAGGCTCATGGCTAAGAGGAACTTGTATATAAGTTTTTGGGAAAAAAGTATAGACATGAAGCAAAAATATACTTCGGATGGGGATAAGTGATACTGCTTCTTTTCCAGATGTCTGCCTGTTTTCCTTGCCAGCAATTTCAAAGATTTGTATAAAATTTTCCTTCAAGTGCTTACCAATGCGCTGTGAAAGAAAAAGCAAGACACATAATGACTTCATCTTCTCAAAGTGAATCATAATGACCAAGATACTGTATCATTACTGAGAAAATACGAGACTGGAGGAAGCAAAGACCAGGGTTCTCCACCACTGGCAAAGCCATGCTGGCTAACGTGATCAGAGGCTTTCAATCCCATGGTAAATTTACTCCTTTGTAACGATGACACTTCATCTCCAGCATGCAGGAGGTAAACATTTTAAAGTAACTGATTATGTCACTTGAAAAATCAGATCCCAGAGAGCTTGGCTGCACTCCAGAGAGTTACTCCCAGATGCACAAGAAAGTGGCCGCGGCATATAATTAGGTTAACGCTGGGTTAGACCCTGCTTTTGATGAGCTGGCAACTCCAGTGGTTGCTGAGCTTTGAGTGGGTTGGTGCCTGGAAGGAAAATGTACCTTATGGGACTTAGCCAGAGACAAGCCCCAGAAAGCAACTGAAGGGTTGGGATTTCACAAATCTTTCAAATAACAGAATCACAGAGAAGAAAGGCCATCTGTTCAGGTTCCAGACACTACATGGGTTTTAAGTCTAAAAGATAAAATCCAGTTGACCTTTTCATTTAGATCTCCAAAAAGGAGAGGCTCCAACATCTTCTTTGGTGAAGGTTTTAAGGTATAACATATCAAAAAGGTTTTCCATAGGACTGCTAAAAGTCTCTTTGTTATAGTTAAGGCTCAGTAAATTTTTCTCATAATATCCTTTTATATACACATGTGTGATTCCTACACACCAACTAAAATATCTCCAAAGTTTTTTTTTTTTTTTTTTTTAATTAGAGTCACTTTCTATGTCTGAAGCTATTAATTATTTTTCAGTGGTTCGAAACTGGTCACAATTCCAATAAACTCCCAATTCTGATTATATGGTAAGTACTACACTTTTGGTTCTTGGATTTCCTATTTAAGTTCTGGTCGCATTCAATAAACAGCATATTCTGGTTTATATGACACTTGTAAATTGAAAGATACTCTAAGGGGCAAAAAATACATACATTACTCAATGTTAAATGATTAACTTATTTAAAATCATTTTGGCTGAAAGGGGATGAAAAATTGACTTACAGAATGAATTTCTGCTTATAAGAAGACATGCTGCTTTTTATGTAAGGAATATTCTTATTAAATTTTATTATTAAACATACAGACACATATTTTCTAAAGTTTTCCACTATTCTTCAGGAACTTAAAGTTTTTCAAAAATTTTAACTTCTATAAAATGCCTGAGTCATGTGCTAATACTAAAACATCAAACAGGTAATCACTTTCAAACAGTACATCTAGTATCGCTAAGGTTTTTTTGCACTGTAGAAAGTAATTCAGGAAAATTTTTTTCAGTAGCATGTTTTCCAGAGGAATTTTAAACCAAGGAGTCAGACTTGGGACAGTCTCAAGAATACATAGACTTGAAATGCTGAAAATGGTTGGGCAGACTACAGTAATCATTTGACCAATTTTTGCTTAATATGTTAGCGGTCACAGACAGAAAAGTATAAGGAATTTTCCTCTTGAATATTTCTTATGATTATTAATATATAATTCTGAACTTTTGATGAGAAAAATAACAAAATGTGCCATGATGTGCATTTTTCTCTTGCATTTCTGTGTTTTTTCAAACATTATATTCTTTATCTTATTGAGATTCAAGTTGATTTTTCAAAGATTTCATGGATATGAGCTTGGATTTTTTTTCTTCCTAAAGTATTTTTATGTCTACATTGGCAACCAAATAGGTTTATGTTTGTTTGTTTGTTTTCCTGAAATGATGATATGAAAGTATGAAAGTGAGAGCATGAGTTGCTCAGCTGTATCCAACTCTTTGTGACCCCATGGACTGTAGCCTGCCGGGCTCCTCTGTATGTGAAATTTTCCAGGCAAGAATACTAGAGTAGGTAGCCTGTCACTTTTCCAGGGGATCTTCCTGACGCAGGGATAGAACCCACATCTCTGGCATTGCAGGCATTCTCTCAACCAAATGAGCTACCAGGGAATCCCTTAAACAATTATGGCCTAAATTAAATGAAGTAATAATGTTATAAATTTTAAAATACAAAGACTTCCATAATGATTAAAACAGCGATATAATTAATTTATTTAACTTTGGTTTTATATACTTACATCGTCTTAAAAATCTATTACTTTAAAAGCATGTAATATTTTCCCTAAAATTTGTAGTTACTACATTCAAAGTTAAATATTTCTAGAATTTCTAATCTTTTTGAAACTATTACTTTTATTTATTTATGGAATGTCTTTCACAATCATCATTAATTATTGTAGCCTTTTACTTAAAGATAATATATGCTCATACGTGTGTATATTCAGACAAATACTGGTATCTTGAAATGAAGCATTCTTAAATAAATTCTGGCCACATTTCAGTGAACCAACCAGGGGCTACATATTTGGTCGGTACCAGATTACACTTGTTTTCAGCAGTGATATAGTCACCCCAACCATGTCTGCCTGATTTGACTTTCTCCCTTTCCTTCCTTTTTTCCCTTCCATTACCTTCCTTTTCTTCCTTTTCCTCTTTTCCTTCCTGTGTTCCATTTCTTCCCTTGGTCTTTGTCCCAGGATGCTTCTCAGATTTGAGCCAGATCACATACTCAGAAACTCTTGAATGAAGAGAAGGTCAGGTCCTTTGAGAAAGACTCAGGCTGCACTGATTATTAATATATAATTCTGAACTTTTGATGAGAAAAATAACAAAATGTGCCATGATGTGCATTTTTCTCTTGCATTTCTGTGTTTTTTCAAACATTATATTCTTTATCTTATTGAGATTCAAGTTGATTTTTCAAAGATTTCATGGATATGAGCTTGGATTTTTTTTCTTCCTAAAGTATTTTTATGTCTACATTGGCAACCAAATAGGTTTATGTTTGTTTGTTTGTTTTCCTGAAATGATGATATGAAAGTATGAAAGTGAGAGCATGAGTTGCTCAGCTGTATCCAACTCTTTGTGACCCCATGGACTGTAGCCTGCCGGGCTCCTCTGTATGTGAAATTTTCCAGGCAAGAATACTAGAGTAGGTAGCCTGTCACTTTTCCAGGGGATCTTCCTGACGCAGGGATAGAACCCACATCTCTGGCATTGCAGGCATTCTCTCAACCAAATGAGCTACCAGGGAATCCCTTAAACAATTATGGCCTAAATTAAATGAAGTAATAATGTTATAAATTTTAAAATACAAAGACTTCCATAATGATTAAAACAGCGATATAATTAATTTATTTAACTTTGGTTTTATATACTTATATCGTCTTAAAAATCTATTACTTTTCAAGCATTTAATATTTTCCCCAAAATTTGTAGTTACTACATTCAAAGTTAAATATTTCTAGAATTTCTAATCTTTTTGAAACTATTACTTTTATTTATTTATGGAATGTCTTTCACAATCATCATTAATTATTGTAGCCTTTTACTTAAAGATAATATATGCTCATACGTGTGTATATTCAGACAAATACTGGTATCTTGAAATGAAGCATTCTTAAATAAATTCTGGCCACATTTCAGTGAACCAACCAGGGGCTACATATTTGGTCGGTACCAGATTACACTTGTTTTCAGCAGTGATATAGTCACCCCAACCATGTCTGCCTGATTTGACTTTCTCCCTTTCCTTCCTTTTTTCCCTTCCATTACCTTCCTTTTCTTCCTTTTCCTCTTTTCCTTCCTGTGTTCCATTTCTTCCCTTGGTCTTTGTCCCAGGATGCTTCTCAGATTTGAGCCAGATCACATACTCAGAAACTCTTGAATGAAGAGAAGGTCAGGTCCTTTGAGAAAGACTCAGGCTGCACTGTCAAGATTTATACTCTCACTCTTTCATCCAGTCCTCCAAAATGGGAACTGCAGAATTTTGCACCTTGACTGGCAGTGATGAAAAAGAAACAAACAGATTTAGGAGGATTTGCACACTGGTTCTACCAAGGGGACCCCAAAAGTCACTATGTCTCACTAACAGAAGTAAGGGCTTCTGGAGGTCAGATGATCAATGGAGTTGTAGCTCAGGTCTGTCTCTAAATGGTTCCAGTGGGCCCACCATCTAGTCATTTTCCAGTTCTGGAATAGACATGCTCAGAAACTAACAGAGTCCCCACAGTGTTTCTCTGATCTGTGGAATAAGGGCTAGTACGGTAGGAAAGGCCAGGTAGAAGCCACTCAAATCACACTATCTAGGAAAATAGCAAGTCAAAAGTAACACCCCATTCAGAGAGGGACTATAGAGATTATCACCTTTATCAGAGATTTGACTAAAGTAGGAGTGTTGATTCCTACCACAGCTTCATTCAACTCACCTACTTGGCTTTTGCAGAAAATGTACATTGGAGAATGACAATGAAGTATCATAAGTTTACTCCAGTGGTATGCACCTGTTGACTGAGCAAATGCTGTTTTCTCTATGTCTACTAGCATGGATCAGCATTGTCATTTGCTTTCAGCTGGCAAGGCCAGAAAATACTTTCACTCTCTTATGTCAGGACTATCTTAACTCTCCAAGTCTGTGTTACAATTTAGTTCTCACTGGGGATCTTGATTGCATTTCCTTTCCACAAGAAACCACATTAATTACATTGATGATATTATGTTAATTGGACATAGTAAGCAAGAAATAGCAACTACTTTAGACTTATTGGTAGGACATTTGTCAAAGGTTGAGACATAAATTGAACAGAAATATCAGTGGCCTCTACCTTAGTGACATGTTCAGCGGTTCAGACATGTCAAGATATTTCTTCTGAGTTAAAGGATAAATTGTGGCATCTGTATCCTCCTGTAACCCAAACAGAGACACAATGGCTAGTGGACTTCTTTGAATTTGGGGGCAATACATTCCTCATGTGCTATTCTAACCCACTGAGTAACACCAAAGCTGCTAGTTTTGAGTAGAGTCCAGCACAACAGAGAAGTTCTGTAACAAGTCCAGGCTGCTGCACAAGCTCTTCTGCTCTTTGGACCAGATCCAGTGCTGCCTGAATCACAGGCAGACGGGGCTGCTGTCTGGAATCTTTAACAGGGCGCTGCAGGTGATCACATCAAAGACCCTGATGATCTTGGAGCGAGTCCCTGACAGTCTTAAAGATAACTGTTCTTCTTTCAGAAACTCCTTCAGGCGTGCTACGGGGACTTAGAAAAGACCTAGTTACCATGTGACCTGAGCTGCCCATCATGAAGAGGGCATGGCTGACTCATCAAGCTCTAACAGTGGGTGTGCAGAGCAGCAGCTCTCCATCAAATGGAAGTGTTGTGTATAAGACTGGGTTGTGAAGATACAACTTAGGTAGATAAGAAAGTAGCACAGTTGCCTATGGTCACTACTCCTGTCATATCACTTTTTCTCTTTCAGTCTGCATCTTTGGCATCATAGGGAGTCCCCAATAATCACTGGACTGAGGAAGAGAAACCTCAGTCTTGGTTTACATCTTGTTCTGAGAGATACATAGACACTACCCCAAAGTGGACATCTTTTGCACTACAGTCACTATCCTTGAAGGGCAATGGTAAAGGGAAATCCACACAGGGAGCAAAATTCTAAGCCATGCACTTGCTTGTTCATTGTGTTTGGAGAGAGAAATGGCCAGATATGTGAGTATATACCAATTCATGACTGTGACCAGGGACCTGGCTGAATGGTCAGGGACTTGAGAGTAGTATGACTGGAAAATCAGTGATGAGGAAGTCTGAGGAAAAGGTCTGTGGACAGATCTGTGTGAATGGATAGACAATATGAAGATATTTGAACCCCATGCAAGGACGAGTTTAATGATCAAGTGGATAGGATGACTCATTCTGTGGATATTAATCAGCCACTTTCCTGAACCACCGCCGTCATTCTCCAATGGGCTCACGAACAAAGCGGCGATGGTGTCAAGGACAGGGCTTATGCATGGGCTCAAAAGCATAGATGTCTACCCACCAAGGCCAGCCCAGCTACAGTCACTATAGCTCACGAAGGACTGCTTATAGCCCAGTGCTTCCAGGAATACAGGTTTAGGTCACCACACTAGGCAAAAAAAATACAACCAGTTTAGGCATTTGCCTGAGGCAAAAAGAACACGGAATACATAGAAGAAGGAGGCAGCTAAAAATCCTAGCTCTAACATCTCCATAGTTTTATCTTTTCCAGAATGTCATACAGTTGGAACCACACAGTATGTAAACTTCTCAGATTGGCTTTTCTCACTTAGTAATATGCATTTAACATTTCCCCATGTCTTTTCATGGCTTGATAGCTCGTTAGCTCATTTCTTTTTATCCTGAATAACATTCCTTTGTCGGGAGGTACCGCAGTTGATCTATCCATCACCTACTGAAAGCCATCTTGGCTGCTCCCAAGTTCTGACAATTATGAATAAAGCAGCTAAAACAGTCATGAGCGGGGTTTTGTGTGAATATAGTTCTCCTTTGGGTAAATATCAAGAAACAGGATTGCTGGGCTATATGGTGAGATTACCTACAAGTAAACCTCAGTATTGTGGGGGGTTCCCTTATGATTAGGTCCCTCAGAATTTCTAACTCTCAGACTTGCCTACATGAGCCTTCAACAATTCATCAATTAGAGTCCAGGTTCTTACACCTGGCACTGGTTTCAGCTGCACTTTCCACTCGTGAGTCTCCGCTCTAGGGCGGAGCTGTGGCTCTGCACTTTGCTGTCTCTCCAATCTTGGAGGCAGCAGTTATGCTGTGCTATCTTCTACACTCTTTTCTGGATCCCATGAGAGATGGCGATTTTTCAGTCTGCTCAGCTTTTACTTGTTAAGGATAGACGGAGCTGGTTCCACACTGAGTCTTGAGAGTAGTATGACTGGAAAATCAGTGAGAGAAGTCTAAAAATCTGTGCTGGAATGGATAGACAATATGAAGATATTTGAACCCCATGCAAGGACGAGTTTAATGATCAAGTGGATAGGATGACTCATTCTGTGGATATTAATCAGCCACTTTCCTGAACCACCGCCGTCATTCTCCAATGGGCTCACGAACAAAGCGGCGATGGTGTCAAGGACAGGGCTTATGCATGGGCTCAAAAGCATAGATGTCTACCCACCAAGGCCAGCCCAGCTACAGTCACTATAGCTCACGAAGGACTGCTTATAGCCCAGTGCTTCCAGGAATACAGGTTTAGGTCACCACACTAGGCAAAAAAAATACAACCAGTTTAGGCATTTGCCTGAGGCAAAAAGAACACGGAATACATAGAAGAAGGAGGCAGCTAAAAATCCTAGCTCTAACATCTCCATAGTTTTATCTTTTCCAGAATGTCATACAGTTGGAACCACACAGTATGTAAACTTCTCAGATTGGCTTTTCTCACTTAGTAATATGCATTTAACATTTCCCCATGTCTTTTCATGGCTTGATAGCTCGTTAGCTCATTTCTTTTTATCCTGAATAACATTCCTTTGTCGGGAGGTACCGCAGTTGATCTATCCATCACCTACTGAAAGCCATCTTGGCTGCTCCCAAGTTCTGACAATTATGAATAAAGCAGCTAAAACAGTCATGAGCGGGGTTTTGTGTGAATATAGTTCTCCTTTGGGTAAATATCAAGAAACAGGATTGCTGGGCTATATGGTGAGATTACCTACAAGTAAACCTCAGTATTGTGGGGGGTTCCCTTATGATTAGGTCCCTCAGAATTTCTAACTCTCAGACTTGCCTACATGAGCCTTCAACAATTCATCAATTAGAGTCCAGGTTCTTACACCTGGCACTGGTTTCAGCTGCACTTTCCACTCGTGAGTCTCCGCTCTAGGGCGGAGCTGTGGCTCTGCACTTTGCTGTCTCTCCAATCTTGGAGGCAGCAGTTATGCTGTGCTATCTTCTACACTCTTTTCTGGATCCCATGAGAGATGGCGATTTTTCAGTCTGCTCAGCTTTTTACTTGTTAGGATAAAGTGATGACTTCCAAGCTCTTTACATATGGAACCAGAAACTGGTTCCCACATACTGAAAAAAAGTTTCAGTTACACATTTGTAGGCAAATTATGTTTGTTCTCAGTGGTCAAGATGAAAAGTGACCTTTCACACACACACACACACACACAAACTTTATATGAGTTAGTGAATTAGAAACTAATATTGAATTAGTACTGAATATGACTCATTTGTATGAGGACTTGGAAATTATTTAAGTGAAAAAATGGAAATTATGAGAAGGAGTATATATAATGATGGCCCAAATAAATAATCCAGAAACAATTATCACTCATAGCTGTAGAGTTTGCACCACACACTAAATACTAATTATTAAGAACTACTGTGTTCTACTGATACAAGGGAAAATCCTCTGCTTGAGCTTTTTAAACCATTTTATCACCAGAAAACCAGCATGATTTTAAGCTACTTTTGAGTAATATTCATAGTGTTATTTGACAGTGTTACTTTTAAGAACTGTAAGCATCCCATAAAAACATCAAGAGAAAACAAACAAACAAACAAACAAAAAAACATCAAGAGGCACATAGAAAAAGTATCATGAACAGCTCCTAACCTTGATATCATTAAACAAAAAAAGCTATTACCATGGTACCAAAAATACTGCTTTGGTATTTTTCCACAATTACAAGTTCTCTCTTTGGCTTATCTTAAACACATTTGACAACTTGGATTTTTCTCTGAAGAGAAAGTCTGCTCCTTATTATAAAGTCATAAATGTATTTTTGAAGATTTAAAAGCGAAATCCAAACATAAAAAAAAAATGTACTGAAAAACTGAAAAGCCTAAATGAGCTATTTTAATATTTGAGGTGTACCTTCTTTTGTCACTTTAAATTGCATTTATTAAAACCCATGAGAAATGTACAAATTCTTACACCTGGCACTGGTTTCAGCTGCACTTTCCACTCGTGAGTCTCCGCTCTAGGGCGGAGCTGTGGCTCTGCACTTTGCTGTCTCTCCAATCTTGGAGGCAGCAGTTATGCTGTGCTATCTTCTACACTCTTTTCTGGATCCCATGAGAGATGGCGATTTTTCAGTCTGCTCAGCTTTTTACTTGTTAGGATAAAGTGATGACTTCCAAGTCTTTACATATGGAACCAGAAACTGGTTCCCACATACTGAAAAAAAGTTTCAGTTACACATTTGTAGGCAAATTATGTTTGTTCTCAGTGGTCAAGATGAAAAGTGACCTTTCACACACACACACACACACACAAACTTTATATGAGTTAGTGAATTAGAAACTAATATTGAATTAGTACTGAATATGACTCATTTGTATGAGGACTTGGAAATTATTTAAGTGAAAAAATGGAAATTATGAGAAGGAGTATATATAATGATGGCCCAAATAAATAATCCAGAAACAATTATCACTCATAGCTGTAGAGTTTGCACCACACACTAAATACTAATTATTAAGAACTACTGTGTTCTACTGATAAAAGGGGAAAATCCTCTGCTTGAGCTTTTTAAACCATTTTATCACCAGAAAACCAGCATGATTTTAAGCTACTTTTGAGTAATATTCATAGTGTTATTTGACAGTGTTACTTTTAAGAACTGTAAGCATCCCATAAAAACATCAAGAGAAAACAAACAAACAAACAAACAAAAAAACATCAAGAGGCACATAGAAAAAGTATCATGAACAGCTCCTAACCTTGATATCATTAAACAAAAAAAGCTATTACCATGGTACCAAAAATACTGCTTTGGTATTTTTCCACAATTACAAGTTCTCTCTTTGGCTTATCTTAAACACATTTGACAACTTGGATTTTTCTCTGAAGAGAAAGTCTGCTCCTTATTATAAAGTCATAAATGTATTTTTGAAGATTTAAAAGCGAAATCCAAACATAAAAAAAAAATGTACTGAAAAACTGAAAAGCCTAAATGAGCTATTTTAATATTTGAGGTGTACCTTCTTTTGTCACTTTAAATTGCATTTATTAAAACCCATGAGAAAATTCAGATACAAAAGAAATATAAAACAAAATGATTTAAATATACATCATTAGAAATCATTCTGATATTTAGAAGTAAATTTTAACAAAAATTTTTAGATCAACAGTAAAATCAGTCATTTAAGAGAAAGCATGTAGGGCTTCCCTGGTAGCTCAGTGGTGAAGAGCTCGCCTGCCAATGCAAGAGACACGGGTTTGATCCCTGATCCAGGAAGATTCCACATGCTGCAGAGCAACTAAGCCCATGAGCTACAACTATGGAGCCTGTGCTCTAGAGCTTCAGAGCCGCAACTATGGAGGCCACGTGCCACAATTATTAAAGCCCATGTGCCCTATAGCCCAAGTTCCACAACAAGAGAGGTCACTTCAATAAGAAGCCTGCTCACCACAGCTAGAGAGGACCGCCCACTCCCTGCAACTAGAGAAGAGTCTACACCAGCAGTGAAAACCCAGAATTGTCAAAAAATAAATCAACTAATTAAAATAGAAAACCCTCAAAAGCTTTTTTAATAATAAAAAAGCATGTAAATAATGAATAGATTCTTTGATTAATGAAGAGAAATGAATCGTATGAACACAACTGAAAATACCTTTGAGGAAAATCATCTAAAATCTAGCATACACTACTACAATGACAATAGACTCTTGCAATCTTATGGCTTATGTGGGAAGAGACTTGATAGTATTTTCCCCAATTTGACAACAATCCCAGAAACACATATGATATTAAGTGACAACAAGTTGTGAGCCTGAAATACTTCCAACAGAAACATATTGTCTATTACCTTTACAGTAAATTTTATTAGGTATTGCTGGTAAATTAAGAAGCAAACAAAATGTAGGTAACCAAAAATGTAAGAAAAAAGTGTCATTAGCCTATCTGTCAGATCATTAACACCCGCAGAACAAAACTTTCTGAATGGGACTTCCCTGGTGGTCCAGTGGGTAAGGACACCGCCTTGCAGTGCAAGGGGCGCCGGTTCGATCCCTGGCCTGGGAAGATACCGCATGCCGTGGAGCGGCTGGACCAACGTGTCCAAATACCGAGCTGGAGCTCTGGAGCACATGCGCCCAGAACCGGTGCTCTGCGACAACAGAGGTCATTGCGATGGGAGGCCCACAGGAGCCAAAGAACAAAGATGGATGAAAATAGACAAATGAAAGACCAATAGAAGTGGCCCACCCGCCCCCCTCCCTCCCCACTCTATCACCCCCAAAATAAATAAATAAATGTTTAAAAAAAAAAACAAAACTTTTTGGACTGTCTTTCTAAGATGGATTTAGACAACAGAATGTTTAAAATTTTTATGGCTATCGAAAAGGTTCTGGAATTCTTTCTAAGATGGATTTAGACAACAGAATTGCTTTAAATTACTTACTGGCTATCGAAGAGAGGGTGTCTGACACAGCATAATTCTTGCTGTACCTGATTGGAAACCTCTGGTATTGTGCATAGAGTTACAAAGCACTGCCTGACCACAGCTAGAGAGGACCGCCCACTCCTGCAACTAGAGAAGAGTCTACACCAGCAGTGAAAACCCAGAATTGTCAAAAAATAAATCAACTAATTAAAATAGAAAACCCTCAAAAGCTTTTTTAATAATAAAAAAGCATGTAAATAATGAATAGATTCTTTGATTAATGAAGAGAAATGAATCGTATGAACACAACTGAAAATACCTTTGAGGAAAATCATCTAAAATCTAGCATACACTACTACAATGACAATAGACTCTTGCAATCTTATGGCTTATGTGGGAAGAGACTTGATAGTATTTTCCCCAATTTGACAACAATCCCAGAAACACATATGATATTAAGTGACAACAAGTTGTGAGCCTGAAATACTTCCAACAGAAACATATTGTCTATTACCTTTACAGTAAATTTTATTAGGTATTGCTGGTAAATTAAGAAGCAAACAAAATGTAGGTAACCAAAAATGTAAGAAAAAAGTGTCATTAGCCTATCTGTCAGATCATTAACACCCGCAGAACAAAACTTTCTGAATGGGACTTCCCTGGTGGTCCAGTGGGTAAGGACACCGCCTTGCAGTGCAAGGGGCGCCGGTTCGATCCCTGGCCTGGGAAGATACCGCATGCCGTGGAGCGGCTGGACCAACGTGTCCAAATACCGAGCTGGAGCTCTGGAGCACATGCGCCCAGAACCGGTGCTCTGCGACAACAGAGGTCATTGCGATGGGAGGCCCACAGGAGCCAAAGAACAAAGATGGATGAAAATAGACAAATGAAAGACCAATAGAAGTGGCCCACCCGCCCCCCTCCCTCCCCACTCTATCACCCCCAAAATAAATAAATAAATGTTTAAAAAAAAAAACAAAACTTTTTGGACTGTCTTTCTAAGATGGATTTAGACAACAGAATTGCTTTAAATTACTTACTGGCTATCGAAGAGAGGGTGTCTGACACAGCATAATTCTTGCTGTACCTGATTGGAAACCTCTGGTATTGTAGCAAATACAAGAAGTTAACAAACAAGACACTTGGCTAGAGCAGATTAATCCCCCTTGAGGTGCAGCCTCTGATTCATTTGATACTGACTGATTTGGTTCATGGGGCATCTGGCTACAGACCTCACTTCAATCTCCTGATGATATCCTCCTGACAGTCATCACTGCAGCCTCCTTGCTGTGCTACGTTTGCTCAAAGGCCACAAGTGCCTGTTCACAGCCATCGGCCGAAATATAAATAGGCACCGATAGAAATCAAGACTGCCTCAGACGGTCTCACTGTTCTTAGAAGAGAAGAAATAAAATGAAACACAGGTAAACAGCAAATATAATCCCTGCAGTGATGTGATCTCATAAGCTGAGAGATCTACAATGACACAAGAACAACTCAACTCTGATGGTGACAGAGTGGGGTTGATACTAAATTGTTGGTTAATCTTAGATGTATGGCTCAGACAGTCAAGAATCTGCCTGCAATGCAGGAGATCCAGGTTCAGTCCCTGGGTCAGGAAGATCCCATGGAGAAGGGAATGGCAACCCATTCCAGTATTCTTGCCAGAATCCTATCAGACAGAAGGGCCTGCCAGGCTAGTCCTTGGGGTTGCAAAGAGTCGGACATGACTGAGCAACTAACACTTTCAATTGCACATTTTCTCTCATGTATGAAAGGATGAACAAGTGGGGGGGACGCTTAAATTAACAAGGAGACTGAGGTGGCCCTAATTCTGTGATGACTTACGTAAGCAAACCAAAATCTCAGCCTGTAAATGAACATCATCTTTCTATTTCCTATGCCAAGAATATTTATAAAGTATCAATCTATATAATTGCACTATTTTATCTATGGATGAAAATAGACAAATGAAAGACCAATAGAAGTGGCCCACCCGCCCCTCCCCCCCCACTCTATCACCCCCAAAATAAATAAATAAATGTTTAAAAAAAAAAACAAAACTTTTTGGACTGTCTTTCTAAGATGGATTTAGACAACAGAATTGCTTTAAATTACTTACTGGCTATCGAAGAGAGGGTGTCTGACACAGCATAATTCTTGCTGTACCTGATTGGAAACCTCTGGTATTGTAGCAAATACAAGAAGTTAACAAACAAGACACTTGGCTAGAGCAGATTAATCCCCCTTGAGGTGCAGCCTCTGATTCATTTGATACTGACTGATTTGGTTCATGGGGCATCTGGCTACAGACCTCACTTCAATCTCCTGATGATATCCTCCTGACAGTCATCACTGCAGCCTCCTTGCTGTGCTACGTTTGCTCAAAGGCCACAAGTGCCTGTTCACAGCCATGGGCCCGAAATATAAATAGGCACCGATAGAAATCAAGACTGCCTCAGACGGTCTCACTGTTCTTAGAAGAGAAGAAATAAAATGAAACACAGGTAAACAGCAAATATAATCCCTGCAGTGATGTGATCTCATAAGCTGAGAGATCTACAATGACACAAGAACAACTCAACTCTGATGGTGACAGAGTGGGGTTGATACTAAATTGTTGGTTAATCTTAGATGTATGGCTCAGACAGTCAAGAATCTGCCTGCAATGCAGGAGATCCAGGTTCAGTCCCTGGGTCAGGAAGATCCCATGGAGAAGGGAATGGCAACCCATTCCAGTATTCTTGCCAGAATCCTATCAGACAGAAGGGCCTGCCAGGCTAGTCCTTGGGGTTGCAAAGAGTCGGACATGACTGAGCAACTAACACTTTCAATTGCACATTTTCTCTCATGTATGAAAGGATGAACAAGTGGGGGGGACGCTTAAATTAACAAGGAGACTGAGGTGGCCCTAATTCTGTGATGACTTACGTAAGCAAACCAAAATCTCAGCCTGTAAATGAACATCATCTTTCTATTTCCTATGCCAAGAATATTTATAAAGTATCAATCTATATAATTGCACATATTTTACTAAAGAGCCTATGCTTTCTTTATCTAGAATAAGTAAAAAATTCTTACTTCCAAATGTCTCACTACTTGTAAATATTTGTGAAATATGCATTTTTATAGATAAAATATGGGGCTAGTTATCTCCCACATTAGTTTCCTATTTTCAAGGCAGCAAATTACCAAAAGTTCAGGACTTAAAATAACATCCATTCATTATCTCTTGATTTCAGTCAGTTGGAAGCCCAGGCACCATGCAGTTCAGCTGCTTCTTTGTACTAGGCATCACAAGGACCCCATCTAGGTGTCAGCAAGACTGTGTTCCTTCACGGATGCCGTAGTAATGAGTCCACATCCAGACTCATTCAGTTTTGGAAGATTTCCTAACATCTGTGTTGTTTTACATTTCATGAGATTTCTAAAATGTCTGATAGTAGAACATGGCTAGATTCTCCTATCTTCCTCTGAAAAGTCTACTATACACTTATGAACTAACTCGAGGGAAAGGCAAACAACACATTGTTATTACAATTATTATTATTTTGATCCTGTGGATCTCCAGAATGGGGCCTGGGTTTCCCAGAGTTCACAGTGAACACTTTGGGAACCATTGTTCCAGTGGACTAACAGAAAAGACTATGTAACAGAGTGACAAGTAAGAAGAGAGTGATAGAAGGGTTCATTTATAACTAAGTGGTGAGACGATTATACTGTGGAGCCCATCATTCTCAATGTTAAATTGTCCTTCCCTATTCTGGGCATGAGAGGAAAGGATAATAAACTCAAGCATGCTAATTTACTCTAGAGTTAATTTAATAAATTCTAAATTCTTAACAAGTAGTTGTGTGAGGAAATGCATCAAGATTTCATTCCCTTGATTTTTAGCAATGTATCGTGTAGGTTTTTGATCTCTAGTTTGGAGATACAGATGTTTACCTAACACTAGAACTCTGTGCCTTATTGACGGCTTTATAAACTAGAAAATTTGGAGTTTCCTAGCATCCTTTGTAAATCATTAAAAAAAAAAAAAAAAACCTGATGATCTCATTCAGAGCATATGGGAAAAGAGCAACATTTATGAAGAAATGTGCACAGAGACAGAGCATGATGTTGGACTAAATACATTCCAAAAATAAAGGATATCAATTACTCTTTCAATGTTATAAGAAACTCCTTTCCCCACTCACTTTCATTGATTCATCAGTCATTTACTTATTACTCATAGCTCTCAGTCTTGGATCAGGCACTGAGCTGAGCACTGATTTTACTTCTGTGAGAAGATATACAGTGAGGCTTTGTTACCTTAACCTTGATGAAAGAAGATTAGAATTCAACCTAAATAAAAGGCATCCTAAAACAGATTGTCTTATTAATTTTTTAAAAATGTTTTAACTTGTTAGGTTAGTTTTAAAGTAATATGGGAAGAAATGTAGATATATACATCCCGTATATCCCTGACCCAAATCACGAGAGTGCCTACCATTTTCACGTCATCTACCACAGTGGTACATTTATTTTGAGTTATGCACATGCACTGATACACCATTATCACCCGAAGTCCATAGTTTACACTAGAATTCACTCATGGGGCTGTACATTCCATAGCTTTGAACAAATGTATTATTCTTATTATTTCAGTTTCATGGCCCTAAGAATCCTGTACGCTCCATTTTATGCCTCTGCTCTCCATCCTCCAAACCCTGGAAGCTGGTGTTCTTCTCCCTGTCAACTTTCCCAATCAAATAGAGTTCACAGTAACCTTTGGGACTTTGAGTGGACTAAAGAAAAGACTGCAGAGGCATGGGTTTCATTTATAACTAAGTGGTGAGACGATTATACTGTGGAGCCCATCATTCTCAATGTTAAATTGTCCTTCCCTATTCTGGGCATGAGAGGAAAGGATAATAAACTCAAGCATGCTAATTTACTCTAGAGTTAATTTAATAAATTCTAAATTCTTAACAAGTAGTTGTGTGAGGAAATGCATCAAGATTTCATTCCCTTGATTTTTAGCAATGTATCGTGTAGGTTTTTGATCTCTAGTTTGGAGATACAGATGTTTACCTAACACTAGAACTCTGTGCCTTATTGACGGCTTTATAAACTAGAAAATTTGGAGTTTCCTAGCATCCTTTGTAAATCATTAAAAAAAAAAAAAAAAAACCTGATGATCTCATTCAGAGCATATGGGAAAAGAGCAACATTTATGAAGAAATGTGCACAGAGACAGAGCATGATGTTGGACTAAATACATTCCAAAAATAAAGGATATCAATTACTCTTTCAATGTTATAAGAAACTCCTTTCCCCACTCACTTTCATTGATTCATCAGTCATTTACTTATTACTCATAGCTCTCAGTCTTGGATCAGGCACTGAGCTGAGCACTGATTTTACTTCTGTGAGAAGATATACAGTGAGGCTTTGTTACCTTAACCTTGATGAAAGAAGATTAGAATTCAACCTAAATAAAAGGCATCCTAAAACAGATTGTCTTATTAATTTTTTAAAAATGTTTTAACTTGTTAGGTTAGTTTTAAAGTAATATGGGAAGAAATGTAGATATATACATCCCGTATATCCCTGACCCAAATCACGTAGAGTGCCTACCATTTTCACGTCATCTACCACAGTGGTACATTTATTTTGAGTTATGCACATGCACTGATACACCATTATCACCCGAAGTCCATAGTTTACACTAGAATTCACTCATGGGGCTGTACATTCCATAGCTTTGAACAAATGTATTATTCTTATTATTTCAGTTTCATGGCCCTAAGAATCCTGTACGCTCCATTTTATGCCTCTGCTCTCCATCCTCCAAACCCTGGAAGCTGGTGTTCTTTTCACTGTCACAATAGGTCTTTCCTTTCCAGAATGTCATATATTTGGAATCCCATAGTATGTAGTTGTTTCAGACTGGCTTCTTTCACAGAGCTCTGTTTTTTGTTTTGTTTTATTTTTTCACAGATTTATTGGAATCTACGGATCCAGCTGAAGAACTGACATCTTGTGAATACTGATCCCTGCCTATCCAGGTTTCTCTTGTTGTTAAGTATGTGTAGGTAGGTGTGCTCCATCTGTCACTTCAACTGTGTTCTCTAGACCAGCAGCACTGGCATCAGGGAGGTACTTGTGAGTAACGCAGAATCTAAGAGACCACATCACAGGGGAAATGGGGTTGGGGAGATTGAAATTCTCAGGGAGCAATTTATGAGCAGCATGTTGGGTCTACTCCTGAAACAGAATTTGAAACAGGCAAGGAAACATCAATAATGAAGGCAGTGGGATCTTGTAGGATTTCAGAAACTTCATTTTTATTTTGCTCAGTGCTCATATAATTAATATAACCGTTGTGATTTCCTTAGTGTTACTTTCTACCAATGAGGTTATGAACCTGTAGTGAGAAGAAGGCTCTGAATTATTACATATTGGTGAAACCCTTCTACTGGTTAACAAAAAAAAAAGGAAGAAATGGGTTTCCTTTGATTTGTCATTTTGCAAAACCTAAAAAATTGTTACATAACATTTTAGATGTTGTATATATGAATTAGTAGTTCGGGGTGTCTATTGACAACCAATTTAGCTCTGTATTCTCTTTCTGATTTGTGATTCTTACTTCATACACTCATATATCTCAAATATGTAAAACTAAGAACAAACAACAAAGACAACCATCCTTAATCCACAAAATAAAATGAGAAGATTTATGCTTCCTAGAAATGAAGGACTACGTGGTATTTGACAAGATAGTAAGTTTTCCTTTACTGTTCCCTATCTCAAAATCCCGTTATCATGTTCACCAAATACACAATTATTTTATTTTCTGTTTTAAAATGTATCTTTCTTACTAGAATGCACATTAGAAGAGATTTTGTACTCTTTCTACTTTATTCATAATTGTATTCTTGGCTTAACTCATCGTAGACCCTTAACTATGCATTAAACAAAGCACGGCGTTTAATGCTTTAAAGGAAGCTTATTAATATTTACCACTAGAGGGCATTTTCCTTCCATTTAAAAATACTAATTCTAGTCCTTAATTCTTTTTTTTTTTTTAAGCAGAGGTACTCAGTGCACTCTATTAACTTGTAAAGATAAAATATTTCAGATCAACCTGTCATCTTAAATTACAAAGTCTTTATGGCACATATATTAACATATATATTTTAAGTATCCATGACATACAGTTAAATTAGCTAGAATTTAAACATTAATCCAATAAACTGTTCTGGATTTCAAATTTTAGGTCAATATTACCAATACACACACGTACATACACAATACACATATGCTGTGCTGTGCTGTGCTTAGTTGCTCAGTTGTGTCTGACTCTTTGCGACCTCATATAGGACTGTGTAAAACATTTCAGTGATACAAAATAGACAAAATGGCCAAAACCCATGCATCTCAAGTATTTGATAAGATTTGATAATAAAACAATTGAGTTAAAAATAACATCTTTCTCCATGTGACATGTCTGTGTACTCAGTTGTTTTCGACTCTTTGTGACCCTATGGACTGTAGCCCCTCACGCTCTTCTGTCCATGGGATTACCTAGGCAAGAACACTGGAGTGGGTTGCCATTTCCTCCTCCAGGAGATCTTCCTTTCCTCATCTCCTACATCTCCTGCATTGGCAGGCAGGTTCTTTACCGCTGTGCCACCTGGGAAGCCCCTCTTCTTCCATACCAGAGAGCAAAACAAAGTACCTGGCTACAGTGAGACAGTCTTGGAGCTTGAGTAGCTGTCTGAATTCTCCTGAAAGCAGACGCTGAGATGAAGTGAGCCTGCAACAGGTTGTGCATTAGGGAATCCCATGGGGATTAACACATGTGTAAGGGAGATTAAGGAAGCAGGATTGGGAAGACACTGAATCCATACTGGAAGTCAGACAGATGTCAACCTTAGAAGGTGCTCTGAGGCCCACGTGCTCAATTAGAGTGATCCAAAGTTAGGCCAAAATGTCAGGTCTTGACATTCTTGCATTCACCTGTAATTGGATGTCAGCCACTAGGGAAATGGAGCTGTCAGAAGAGTATGTAGGTACTACTGAGGAATCCCTAAAGAGGCTGGAAGCTAAAATCTAGGATAACAAGCCCTTCTTGGATGGGAGATCTGGGAAGTGCTTGGCTATGTCGAGTGGGTATATGTTCAGTTGTGTCCAATGCGTTGTGACCCCATAGATTGTACCCTACCAGTGTCCTCTTTCCTGGGATTCTTCAGGCAAGAATACTGGAGTTGGTTGCCATTTCCTTCTCCAGGGGATCTTTCCAACTCAGGGTTTGAAACTGAGTCTGTTGCATCTCCTACATTGCCAGGTGGGGTGTTTTGTTTTGTTTTTTTTTTAAACTATTGGTACCATCTGGGAATATCTATTATAGCTTAAATTTATGGGTATTTTATGTGAACTGCTAGTTAATCGAGGACTCTAGAACTGTTAAAATGTAGTTAGAAACAAAGTACATTTTATAGACCAAGTAGAATTGTTTCCAATGTAATGATTCAAATAAGGATTAATAGACGGAAGTTTAAAACATAACGTTTAAAATGTAGGCCAGAAATTGAGAGAAAAGCATAAACTTTTCTCACATCAGTGTGATGTTTTATTGGAACAGAGGTTATTTAATAATTTAACAGTAATAAAGCTATTGTGCTTTGTTATTATTTAATACATGCTCGTTCCAATACTAAACGTTGCTATTTCTGTCTTGAGCAGAGAACATTATGTTTTAACTATCAAGAATTTCCAAAGTATGTAATAGCTAATTTACCTGAAGGCATTTATGAGAAAAAGATACTTAGTGGGAGAATAACTCAAACTCCCTAAACCTAGAACTTCTGTTAACACGCTCTGTCAAAAGACAGCCTTTTGTTCCTATTCCTTTTCTGCACATTTTACTTTTTAAAGTGCATTTTAACTTTCTTTTATACAACTGAGGTTGAAATAAAATCCTGAGGAGGGGATGATACGTTCAACAGTTTTGTAATAGCTTCAAAGAAACGAAAATTCTTTGTTTAATAACTTTCAGAAGAGGTTTAAGAGCCTTCCCTGTGTTCTCTTATCTTATAGACCAGAAGATGGCACTCTCGCTCCTCCGCAAGGCACCTGGCGGCTTCGGATGCCGCAGGAGCCTCAGACCCAGATCTCCTGAAGAAAGCAGTGTAATAAAGCAGGCGCCTCCTGCCTGTTTATCTGAACCGACTGAGATTCTTTACGCGCAGGTGCAACTAATCCTTTCAAGATGTAATGAAGCTCAATAAATCCCCTTTTGCAATATCTTCACTGGTCTTTGAGGGCGATTTGGCTTTGTGTGAGGAGGTACGTGCAGGACGGCTCTGCACAATGCTGCATGTTTAAGCAATAAGCAGACTGCCCCATTGTCTCCTGTCAGACTGCCTGGGACACAATTTCCTTTTTCCTGTTCTAAAAATTAGCTGATGAGAGCAAGTTTCCCAGGTGAGCAAGAGTTCCCAGATTTTTTTTTTTTTTTTGCCCCCTGAAGTAGGTGACTGAAGAAACATGCCATCGCTAGCTGTTATTCTCAACTTTATGTACTTGGAAAGTCACAGGGGCACAGCAGATCATCTGTCTGTATCTCTACCCTGCTTCTTATTAGCAGAACCAAGTATTTCCATGCTATTTATTTCCCTTTTAGTGACTGTATAAATACTGCAACTACACATTGGAAACTTTCAGAATTATTTATAAACATTAGAATCACTACTCAGTCTGTATGCATGTATGCAAGTAAGTTTTTAGAGCATTTACATATGTCGTACAACATAACTCACCCTTTGGATTGGATACCCAGTAACCAACATTCCAAGTTAGCATTTTTGGGGGGGGTCATTTCTTAAGAAATTTCACATTTTAATTTTCATTAGAAATACTACTGTTGTTTACTTACGTCTTTCTGTGAAAAAATAAAAAGGTCTCTAAATTATTCTTATCTTGAGAATAATAAATATCGGTTTTGTTCCTCTTCCTTTTCTGCACATTTTACTTTTTAAAGTGCATTTTAACTTTCTTTTATACAACTGAGGTTGAAATAAAATCCTGAGGAGGGGATGATACGTTCAACAGTTTTGTAATAGCTTCAAAGAAACGAAAATTCTTTGTTTAATAACTTTCAGAAGAGGTTTAAGAGCCTTCCCTGTGTTCTCTTATCTTATAGACCAGAAGATGGCACTCTCGCTCCTCCGCAAGGCACCTGGCGGCTTCGGATGCCGCAGGAGCCTCAGACCCAGATCTCCTGAAGAAAGCAGTGTAATAAAGCAGGCGCCTCCTGCCTGTTTATCTGAACCGACTGAGATTCTTTACGCGCAGGTGCAACTAATCCTTTCAAGATGTAATGAAGCTCAATAAATCCCCTTTTGCAATATCTTCACTGGTCTTTGAGGGCGATTTGGCTTTGTGTGAGGAGGTACGTGCAGGACGGCTCTGCACAATGCTGCATGTTTAAGCAATAAGCAGACTGCCCCATTGTCTCCTGTCAGACTGCCTGGGACACAATTTCCTTTTTCCTGTTCTAAAAATTAGCTGATGAGAGCAAGTTTCCCAGGTGAGCAAGAGTTCCCAGATTTTTTTTTTTTTTTTTTTTGCCCCCTGAAGTAGGTGACTGAAGAAACATGCCATCGCTAGCTGTTATTCTCAACTTTATGTACTTGGAAAGTCACAGGGGCACAGCAGATCATCTGTCTGTATCTCTACCCTGCTTCTTATTAGCAGAACCAAGTATTTCCATGCTATTTATTTCCCTTTTAGTGACTGTATAAATACTGCAACTACACATTGGAAACTTTCAGAATTATTTATAAACATTAGAATCACTACTCAGTCTGTATGCATGTATGCAAGTAAGTTTTTAGAGCATTTACATATGTCGTACAACATAACTCACCCTTTGGATTGGATACCCAGTAACCAACATTCCAAGTTAGCATTTTTGGGGGGGGTCATTTCTTAAGAAATTTCACATTTTAATTTTCATTAGAAATACTACTGTTGTTTACTTACGTCTTTCTGTGAGAAATAGTCTACAATAAAAAAAATGGGAATTCTCTAAATTATTCTTATCTTGAGAATAATACAGTAATATCATCAGATAAGCAAGGGGTTTAGGCCCTTCACCCTCTTCAGAAAACCAGTAGCTGTTAATGAGGATGTCTCAGGTGCCTCAGTGGTAAAGAATCCGCCTGCTGGGGCAGGAGACACAGGAGACATGGGTTTGATCTGTAGGTCAGAAACATCCCCTGGAGTAGGAGATGGCAACATACTCCAGTGTTCTTGCCTGGAAAATTCCACAGACAGAGGAGCCTGGAGGGCTACAGTCTATGAGGTCGCGAAGAGTAGGGCAGGCCTGAACACGCACGCAGCTGCTGATGAGAGTCAAAGAAAAGCAAATGCAGACGATACCTGCTACTCATGACAACTGGCCAGTGCTGTGATGTTTCTCTTTTAACATCCTTCAGCTTTCCTACTGCCATGTCACTGGGACTAAAACATCTACCAGTGACTGGATAAAGAACTAGATCACTATGACCATATGCATGCTATTGAAGGGTTAACCGAACAAAACACATTTTCTCCAAAGTAGCCAGGAGGATCTTTAAAATCCTCAATCAGGTTGAGGCCATTTTCTGCTTATTAAAGTTAAAATTTCTATAAATCTTTATGTTGCATGCTTCTTGAATTCATCTCTAACCTAGTCTCTACTTTTTTGTCCTCAGCCCAGTCAACTCCAGCTGTACTGGCTGACTGTGGTTTCTGGAATGTAGCACACTTTTTACAGGGCACAGCAGATCATCTGTCTGTATCTCTACCCTGCTTCTTATTAGCAGAACCAAGTATTTCCATGCTATTTATTTCCCTTTTAGTGACTGTATAAATACTGCAACTACACATTGGAAACTTTCAGAATTATTTATAAACATTAGAATCACTACTCAGTCTGTATGCATGTATGCAAGTAAGTTTTTAGAGCATTTACATATGTCGTACAACATAACTCACCCTTTGGATTGGATACCCAGTAACCAACATTCCAAGTTAGCATTTTTGGGGGGGGTCATTTCTTAAGAAATTTCACATTTTAATTTTCATTAGAAATACTACTGTTGTTTACTTACGTCTTTCTGTGAGAAATAGTCTACAATAAAAAAAATGGGAATTCTCTAAATTATTCTTATCTTGAGAATAATACAGTAATATCATCAGATAAGCAAGGGGTTTAGGCCCTTCACCCTCTTCAGAAAACCAGTAGCTGTTAATGAGGATGTCTCAGGTGCCTCAGTGGTAAAGAATCCGCCTGCTGGGGCAGGAGACACAGGAGACATGGGTTTGATCTGTAGGTCAGAAACATCCCCTGGAGTAGGAGATGGCAACATACTCCAGTGTTCTTGCCTGGAAAATTCCACAGACAGAGGAGCCTGGAGGGCTACAGTCTATGAGGTCGCAAGAGTAGGGCAGGCCTGAACACGCACGCAGCTGCTGATGAGAGTCAAAGAAAAGCAAATGCAGACGATACCTGCTACTCATGACAACTGGCCAGTGCTGTGATGTTTCTCTTTTAACATCCTTCAGCTTTCCTACTGCCATGTCACTGGGACTAAAACATCTACCAGTGACTGGATAAAGAACTAGATCACTATGACCATATGCATGCTATTGAAGGGTTAACCGAACAAAACACATTTTCTCCAAAGTAGCCAGGAGGATCTTTAAAATCCTCAATCAGGTT
This sequence comes from Tragulus kanchil, assembly GCA_022376925.1. Taxonomy (NCBI): domain Eukaryota; kingdom Metazoa; phylum Chordata; class Mammalia; order Artiodactyla; family Tragulidae; genus Tragulus; species Tragulus kanchil. Next base: position 98,099,919 of record JAIOJX010000030.1, read on the forward strand.
GAGGCCATTTTCTGCTTATTAAAGTTAAAATTTCTATAAATCTTTATGTTGCATGCTTCTTGAATTCATCTCTAACCTAGTCTCTACTTTTTTGTCCTCAGCCCAGTCAACTCCAGCTGTACTGGCTGACTGTGGTTTCTGGAATGTAGCACACTTTTTACAGCCTTAGAATCTTTACTGTAGCTATTTCTTCTACCTTGAGTATTATTACTGCCGTTTGTTGGTGGCTAGCTCTTTATTTCCATTTAAATCCCAGGATCAAGATCATTTACTGACTTTCTATCACATGAGGAAATGCTTCCAATAATTATAGCTGAGGCCCTCAAACATTCGAGGGATATGACTAATTCCTATTCTGATCCCATGCTAAATAAAAGTCTTCCTCTGTATGCTTTTCTATCTCGTTCACAGCTATTAGTATGTTTCTTGTACATTAACAGATTGTCTTTTTTCTTCCTGAATTATATTTTGCAATCTGGAGTCAGCAGCTCCAAGCACACTGGGTCCTGAAATCTGGAAGAACAGGTTTCTGAGCATGTAAGGACCAGACATCGGACCTCGCTAAACAGAAGCAGGTAAATTCTACTTTATGTGGCCTTTGTTTGGTTAATCTCCAGTAAACCCCTTAAAGATGTCCTAACTCAACATAGCATGTCCTCATTCAAATCTCTCTCTCTGCCCAAATAACAGTCATTGGTAACAGAGGAAAATGAGCAGAAGATAAAGATAATATAAATCCTAAAAGGATCTTTGAATAACATAGATAACATAAATGCAATCTCTTTAACTCTTTGAAAGTGCCTATGCATTTTAAATTCCTGTCACCGATGTCCTATCACAAAAGATTTCATGCTTAGCTACATGTTGATATCACATGGGGAACTTTTTACAAAAACTCAAACCCATAGGTAGCATGCTGATCCGTTACACCATAATATCTGACGTTCTCAGATATTTAAGTCTCAAAATTTTTTCAAGAGATTCCAGTTGATAATCACTGCTCTCTCTGATTTGTTTTCTCTGGTTTAAGTTCTATTGTTGTTTCTCTCTCCTGGGGCTAGTTCTTCCAAGGTGTCCTGCGATATCTGAAAATGTTCTTATCTGCAGTTCAGTTTCCCTCTCAGGTGTTTGACTCTTTTACTTTATGAAGTCTCTCTTTAGGGTGAAGCACTCCAACTACAGCTGGAGCTTTTGCTACTCCATTTTCATTGACTCCGGTACAAAGGCAAGATTAGCCTGAGAGGTGTTTCTGTCTTTTTATTGGGTGTTTTTCTCTAATTTTTCTCTAGCATTTCCAGCTACCTAGGGCACTGTCCTTTGTACCCAACCTGCAAGTCTACCTTGAGAAAAACACTAATGCTACAGCTTTTCTTGGTGGAGAGAGGTGTGTCATGTGCGACAGCAGAGAGGCAGGATATGTGCTTGAGCTGGCAGACAGACTACTCGGTGGTACCCCACTTTCTCATACTACAGTTGTTTCAAAAAAAACAACAACCCATAACTGTGAGTTGCTTCTCTCCTACTCCAGGCATCCAGCATGGAATTTCTGGCTTTGCTCCTATCAAGTTAGAAAAATCATACTTTTCCCAAAGTTTATTGAGCTCATATTCTTCTATCTGATCAAAATTTGGGTTCTTTTACTCTCTCAGGAACAACTCAGTTTCAATCTTCTGAAACTCTCCCTATTTGAGAATGGTGCTACATTTGTGCAATTAAATATATGTAAGCAGTTCTGGGGTGCACTTTTCGTGTATTCTGTCAATGCTATGGATACTGAGTAAACCCCTTAAAGATGTCCTAACTCAACATAGCATGTCCTCATTCAAATCTCTCTCTCTGCCCAAATAACAGTCATTGGTAACAGAGGAAAATGAGCAGAAGATAAAGATAATATAAATCCTAAAAGGATCTTTGAATAACATAGATAACATAAATGCAATCTCTTTAACTCTTTGAAAGTGCCTATGCATTTTAAATTCCTGTCACCGATGTCCTATCACAAAAGATTTCATGCTTAGCTACATGTTGATATCACATGGGGAACTTTTTACAAAAACTCAAACCCATAGGTAGCATGCTGATCCAAGTTACACCATAATATCTGACGTTCTCAGATATTTAAGTCTCAAAATTTTTTCAAGAGATTCCAGTTGATAATCACTGCTCTCTCTGATTTGTTTTCTCTGGTTTAAGTTCTATTGTTGTTTCTCTCTCCTGGGGCTAGTTCTTCCAAGGTGTCCTGCGATATCTGAAAATGTTCTTATCTGCAGTTCAGTTTCCCTCTCAGGTGTTTGACTCTTTTACTTTATGAAGTCTCTCTTTAGGGTGAAGCACTCCAACTACAGCTGGAGCTTTTGCTACTCCATTTTCATTGACTCCGGTACAAAGGCAAGATTAGCCTGAGAGGTGTTTCTGTCTTTTTATTGGGTGTTTTTCTCTAATTTTTCTCTAGCATTTCCAGCTACCTAGGGCACTGTCCTTTGTACCCAACCTGCAAGTCTACCTTGAGAAAAACACTAATGCTACAGCTTTTCTTGGTGGAGAGAGGTGTGTCATGTGCGACAGCAGAGAGGCAGGATATGTGCTTGAGCTGGCAGACAGACTACTCGGTGGTACCCCACTTTCTCATATTACAGTTGTTTCAAAAAAAACAACAACCCATAACTGTGAGTTGCTTCTCTCCTACTCCAGGCATCCAGCATGGAATTTCTGCGGCTTTGCTCCTATCAAGTTAGAAAAATCATACTTTTCCCAAAGTTTATTGAGCTCATATTCTTCTATCTGATCAAAATTTGGGTTCTTTTACTCTCTCAGGAACAACTCAGTTTCAATCTTCTGAAACTCTCCCTATTTTTGAGAATGGTGCTACATTTGTGCAATTAAATATATGTAAGCAGTTCTGGGGTGCACTGTGAGGGGAAAAGGTGTGTGTTCAGTGTACTTTTCTGTCCAATGCTATGGTATACACTGTTACATACACTTGATATTATATCTATTCAAACATATACCACATTTCTCATTCAAAGGTGGCACTGCTGATTTTAATGTACTTGACAAGAAAATTTAATGTTTCTAGTAGATTTTTTTTTTGGTTCAGTTGTTGTGTCCAACTCTGCAACCCCATTGACTGTAGCATGCCAGGCTCCTCTGTCCTAGACTACCTCCCTAAGTTTGCTGAAATTCATGTGGCTTGAGTCAGTGATGCTACCTAACCATCTCATCCTCTGCTGCCCTCTTCTCTTGCCCTCAATCTTTCCCAGCATCAGGGACCTTTCCAGTGAATCAGCAATTTGCATCAGGTGGCCAAAAATGTTGGACTTCAGCAACAGGCCTTCCAATACATACTCAGGGTTGATTTCCTTTGGGATTTGATCTCCTTCTTGTAGTACATTAACTGTACAAATCAATCAAACATCTATTGAACACTTACTATTATATGTCTGGAAGTAAGCAAGAAACTGTGGATATAAAGATACGTAGGACATGATTTCTTCCTCCCAAAAGCTCAACATCTGGCTAAGATGTCAGAAAAAAATACAGAGTGTATCTCTACATAGTTATATCATATAATGAGTGCTAGAATAGAAGCACACCAGTAAGTTTCTCTGAAGATAAAAAAGATAAAAAAAAATAAATACTATGACCTATGCCTTTGAAAAAATCAAGATTCAATACTTGCCTCTGCTTTTTGCCTTTTGTTCATTGTCGATGTCTTTCCTTGGAGTTCAAGGACTCTTACTGGGGGAACAGTGCTGCTTTGGCTAAAGCTTTTTGTTTGAGTCCCTTGGCTTCCTATGGTTACGGTTATCTGAGCATACAAGGCCTTTATGCTGGTTTTTCATTCTTTATAAAGCTGCCATTGACTTCATCTCTTTGTCTTGTTAGCTGTGTGAAGTCTTGCTTTAAAAATGTCATTCTATCTTAGCTCAGTGTCAGACTACCCTGCCTGTAGCCTTTGTTTTGCCGGAGACAAATCTACGTGGCAGGTGCATTTCCGCAACAACTTAATTATATTCTTCTCTGCCTGGGTTCACTATATTTGATTTTAGAAACCATCCTGTTACTGATATTCTTCATAAACACTTGGCCTAAAATAGTCTAAGAAATCCTAATTAGACAGAGCTAAAATGAGTTTTCCTCAGCCAGATCTTTTTGAAGAAAATTGTTTGTGTTTTCTCATATGTGGAATAGATTTATCATGCTTCTGTTTTTTTTTTTTTTTTTAAGAGAAGAAAAATACATTTAAAAAGATTGCTACAATTTAATTAAAGTTTAGGTTGAAGTCCCCTTTCTTATAAATTAGAAAATTTAGTGTATTCATTAGCAAATATGTTTTAGAAGAATGGAAATTATTCTATATAACATTGTATATTAATGTTTTTTTAACATTTTACATCTTTCTAAAAATTGTATTTGATACTCTACAATACTTCTAAGATTATTTTCTGCATATTTTTGTACAAATATTTTAATATTCCTCAATTTTCCCATGTTTTTCCTATTTGTATTCAGTATACTACAAAATGTGATCAAAGCCATAAAAGCTACTGAATTAATTAGAAAGCACTGATAAAACTGAGAAAGGGTTGAGATATTGCAAACTGAAATTTATCCACATAGTTTAATGCCTGGTCCAGCATTTGCATAAGTATTCCAGATATCTGATATTTTTATTATATAGCTGACTCCAGATGGGTAACTGTGAAGCTTTCAGAGTTGAGTTACTTTTCAATGAATATAAAGTCCATATCTTTTAAATAAAATAAGCTTAAAATATTTCAGAGAAAAAAATGCTATATTTAGAACCTAATTTTTTCTATCCAAATGGGAAAGTATTTTTAAAAAAAATAATTTTACTTTTATAGTCATTTTTAAAATATTAGGTGCTATAGTAATATGTAATTAAGATTATTGGCCTTCTCATTTCAAAAGTAGAGGAATTAAAGTTCTTTTATAAATGTACTTCTCATTTGAAACCACAGTCATTTGGAGAATTCATACAATATCAGCTTTCTCAATTAAAAAAAAAATTGGGAAATCAATTCAAATAAGAAAATACAATATTCAAATCCACTGGGATTTCAGAGTTAAGGGATAGTGGCAGAAAAGAGCTGTTGTTAGGAAAATATTCCTGAATAAATAGTCCACATTTCTCCACGTTAATCTGTCTCATGTATTCATTGGATTTTATATTAATTCTTTCTGCCTGTCCAATCAGGTTTTATTCTCTAGAGCTTATGAGAAAGTTTAGAAAAAAAAGCATACTTACTGTCTCATGGTATGGTTTCTAACAAGAAAGACTTTGGAGGATAAAGAGATAATTTTGGGGTGCAGGTTTAATTATTCAGTATTTGCAAATTGACTTATTCACTTGCTTATTTTGGTTCTCCATTCGTGAAGGGTTCTAATTCTGTGATTTATGGCACCTTCTTACCTTTTAATAAAAAAGGATAAATTACTGCATGAATGAAATTTCTGTGTGGAATCTACACATGTCAAACACTTTGACTCCATTCATGTGATTGGAACCTCAAATAGTATTAATTACATTCTACCAACTGGCACTGACTGAAACTATCATAGCTTTATAATGCATCATCCCTTCTAACCCAGAGTTCTTTCACACAAAGGGCAGATGTGGAGATCCAAACTGAGTGGTGCCAGTCCTCCTTGAAGTGATTCCACTCGATCCTAATAGCAGACCATCTGCAAGTAAAAGCTCTTACATGGTAGAATCAATTTAAATGGAAGGATTTTAAGGGTCAATTAGCTGAGTATTTATATTATGATAACATATGGAGAAATTTGTTTCATATAAAAGGATTTCTGTGAGGTATTCCAGTTTTAAATAGAAATATTCAGTATTTCTTGAATTAATGAACTATGGTATATATTACCATTATAATAAAAATCATTAAAAGACTTTAGCCACAGCTGTGGAACTGCCTGGTTCACTATCATGGTTTTCACATAAATATTGACCTACAGTCCATTCCATTGCCATCCCTAGTCTGGCAGATACAAAGTATTCATTTAAATCTCTTTATTCCTTCATATTTTTTTCTTTCATATCTTTATGTTTTTTTATTGGAGAATTCATACAATATCAGCTTTCTCAATTAAAAAAATTGGGAAATCAATTCAAATAAGAAAATACAATATTCAAATCCACTGGGATTTCAGAGTTAAGGGATAGTGGCAGAAAAGAGCTGTTGTTAGGAAAATATTCCTGAATAAATAGTCCACATTTCTCCACGTTAATCTGTCTCATGTATTCATTGGATTTTATATTAATTCTTTCTGCCTGTCCAATCAGGTTTTATTCTCTAGAGCTTATGAGAAAGTTTAGAAAAAAAAGCATACTTACTGTCTCATGGTATGGTTTCTAACAAGAAAGACTTTGGAGGATAAAGAGATAATTTTGGGGTGCAGGTTTAATTATTCAGTATTTGCAAATTGACTTATTCACTTGCTTATTTTGGTTCTCCATTCGTGAAGGGTTCTAATTCTGTGATTTATGGCACCTTCTTACCTTTTAATAAAAAAGGATAAATTACTGCATGAATGAAATTTCTGTGTGGAATCTACACATGTCAAACACTTTGACTCCATTCATGTGATTGGAACCTCAAATAGTATTAATTACATTCTACCAACTGGCACTGACTGAAACTATCATAGCTTTATAATGCATCATCCCTTCTAACCCAGAGTTCTTTCACACAAAGGGCAGATGTGGAGATCCAAACTGAGTGGTGCCAGTCCTCCTTGAAGTGATTCCACTCGATCCTAATAGCAGACCATCTGCAAGTAAAAGCTCTTACATGGTAGAATCAATTTAAATGGAAGGATTTTAAGGGTCAATTAGCTGAGTATTTATATTATGATAACATATGGAGAAATTTGTTTCATATAAAAGGATTTCTGTGAGGTATTCCAGTTTTAAATAGAAATATTCAGTATTTCTTGAATTAATGAACTATGGTATATATTACCATTATAATAAAAATCATTAAAAGACTTTAGCCACAGCTGTGGAACTGCCTGGTTCACTATCATGGTTTTCACATAAATATTGACCTACAGTCCATTCCATTGCCATCCCTAGTCTGGCAGATACAAATTATTCATTTAAATCTCTTTTATTCCTTCATATCTTTTGTTTTCCATTATAAATTGCTAGGTACCATTCTTGAAGGAGAAAAATAGCATGTCTTTGTTTCCATTCTTTATGATATATTCAGGTTCAGCCAACCGTATGTATCTGACTAGCTACCAAAACACCACTAACTCCTTGTCTTAAATTTCCATAACATTTCTAATATATTGTGTTTCTAATGTATTGTACACAATTTTGTGAACTCATACTTTCCACCATTTGCTATATGAAAGGCATCATAGCTCACATATTAAATACATTGTATTTTTTAATCTATATGAGAACCCAGAAAATACCTATTCTCATTTAGCAAGGAGAAGTAGCTTGCTAGTAAGTAACAAAGCAAGGCTATATCCTTCATTTAGGAAACAGTTACTAAACACTATATACAAAGAACTTTGCTTGATGCTACAGAAAATTGTGGGGCTATTAGATACTAAATAAAGATCTACTTGTATAATGTTTTATTGGTTCACAGACTGAAATGTTAAGAGGTTTTAGAATAAGAATTTTGTCTTTTTATTATAACCGCTAAATAGTCATGCCTTAAGTAAACAATGCAAATAAATAGAGGAAAACAGTAGAAAAGTAAAGACTAGAGATCTTTTCAAGAAACTGCAGATATCAAGGGAACATCTCAGCAGGGATGGACACAATAAAGAACAGAAACTGTAAGGACCTAAGAAAAGCAGAAGTGACCAAGAAGAAGTAGCAAGAATACACAGAAGAACTATACAAGAAAAAAGATCTTAATGATCCACATAACCAGAATGGTGTGGTCATTCACCTAGAGCTAGACATCCCGGAGTGTGAAGTAAAGTCGGCCTTAGAAGCATAACTTTGAACAAAAGTAGTAGAAATGAAGGAATTCCAGCTGAATGATTTCAAATCCTAAAAGATGATTCTGTTAAAGTGCTGCACTCAACTCAGCAGGGCCGCAGGACTGAAAAAAGTCAGTTTTCATTCCAATCCCAAAGAAGGGCTATGCCAAAGAATGTTCAAACTACTGAATAACTGCTCTCACTTCACATGCTTGAAGATCAAAATCCTTCATGCTAGACTTCAGCAATACATGCACTGAGAACTTTCAGATGTACAAGCTGGATTTAGAAAAGGCAGAGGAACCAGAGATCAAACTACCAGCATTCATTGGATCATAGAGAAAGCGAGGAAATTCCAGAAGAACATCTACTTCTGCTTCATTGACTACGCTGAAGCCTTTGACTGTATTGATCATAGCAAACTGTGGAAAATTCTTAAAGAAATGTGACTGCCAGATCTACTTACTTGTCTCCTAAGAAAACTGTGTGTGGGTTAAGAAGCAACAGTTAGAATAGAACATGGAACAACAGACTGGTTCAAATTAGGAAAGGAATACTACAAGGCCAGATATCGTCACCCTGTTTATTTAATTTATATGAGAGTACATCATGCGAAATGCCAGGCTGGATGAAGCACAAGCTGGAATCAAGATAGCAGGGAGAAATATCGATAACCTCAGACATGCAGATGACACCACTATAATAGTAAGACAGTGAAGAGGAACTAAAAAGTCTCTTGATGAAGGTGAAAGAGGAGAAGTGAAAAAGCTAGCTTAAAACTCAACATTCAAAAAATTAAGATCATAGCATCTAATCCAATCACTTCATGGCAAATAGAAGGGGAACAAGTGGAAGTAGTGACAGATTTTATTTTCTTTGGCCCCCAAATCAATGTGGACAGTGAGTCACAAAATTAAGACAACTGATCCTTGGAAAGAAAGCAATTACAAACCTAGTTAGTGTATTCAAAGGCAGAGACGTCACTTTGCCAACAAAACTCCAGATAGTCAAAACTATGGTTTTTCCAGTAGTTATGTACAGATGTGATAGTTGGACCATAAAGAAGGGTGAGCACTGAAGAACTGATGGTTTCAAACTGTGGTGCTGGGAAAGACTCTTGAGAGTCGCTTGCACAGCAAGGAGATCAAACCAGTCAATGCTGAAAGACATCAACCCTGAAAAATTCATTAGAAGGACTGATGCTACAACTGCAACTCCAATACTTTACCACCTGATGCAAAGAGCCGACTGACTGGAAAAGACCCCATTGTTGGGAAAGATGGAGGCAGGAGGAGTAGGGTTGGATAGTTTCACCAACTCAATGCACATGAATTTGAGCAAACTCTGGAAATAGTGATGGACAGGGCAGCATGGCATGCTGTGGTCCATTGGGTTTCAAACAGTCAGACATGACTTAATGAATAAACAACAACAGGACCATGCTTGGCATTCTTCAGCGCTCATTAGATAGTTATGGCATGAATGAATAAAAAACATAAATGTGTTCTTTTGGAGTGGTGATAAATGAATCAGGGATACAGAAGGCGCGTCATGTGTTGGAGCAATTCCTTGGGGGTCCAAAAAAAAGTTACTGATCAGTGTTTAAGAAATGTGACTGCCAGATCTACTTACTTGTCTCCTAAGAAAACTGAGGTTAGAATAGAACATGGAACAACAGACTGGTTCAAATTAGGAAAGGAATACTACAAGGCCAGATATCGTCACCCTGTTTATTTAATTTATATGAGAGTACATCATGCGAAATGCCAGGCTGGATGAAGCACAAGCTGGAATCAAGATAGCAGGGAGAAATATCGATAACCTCAGACATGCAGATGACACCACTATAATAGTAAGACAGTGAAGAGGAACTAAAAAGTCTCTTGATGAAGGTGAAAGAGGAGAAGTGAAAAAGCTAGCTTAAAACTCAACATTCAAAAAATTAAGATCATAGCATCTAATCCAATCACTTCATGGCAAATAGAAGGGGAACAAGTGGAAGTAGTGACAGATTTTATTTTCTTTGGCCCCCAAATCAATGTGGACAGTGAGTCACAAAATTAAGACAACTGATCCTTGGAAAGAAAGCAATTACAAACCTAGTTAGTGTATTCAAAGGCAGAGACGTCACTTTGCCAACAAAACTCCAGATAGTCAAAACTATGGTTTTTCCAGTAGTTATGTACAGATGTGATAGTTGGACCATAAAGAAGGGTGAGCACTGAAGAACTGATGGTTTCAAACTGTGGTGCTGGGAAAGACTCTTGAGAGTCGCTTGCACAGCAAGGAGATCAAACCAGTCAATGCTGAAAGACATCAACCCTGAAAAATTCATTAGAAGGACTGATGCTACAACTGCAACTCCAATACTTTACCACCTGATGCAAAGAGCCGACTGACTGGAAAAGACCCCATTGTTGGGAAAGATGGAGGCAGGAGGAGTAGGGTTGGATAGTTTCACCAACTCAATGCACATGAATTTGAGCAAACTCTGGAAATAGTGATGGACAGGGCAGCATGGCATGCTGTGGTCCATTGGGTTTCAAACAGTCAGACATGACTTAATGAATAAACAACAACAGGACCATGCTTGGCATTCTTCAGCGCTCATTAGATAGTTATGGCATGAATGAATAAAAAACATAAATGTGTTCTTTTGGAGTGGTGATAAATGAATCAGGGATACAGAAGGCGACGTCATGTGTTGGAGCAATTCCTTGACCAGGAGTGCCAGCCCAATCCAAAAAGAAGAAATAATGATTACTTGATAGTCTCCTCTCCATGCCATTATCTAATTTCACCACTCTGGCTTTCAAAGAGAATGGATTAACTTGAGATTCCTTCAAATTTTTCCAAAATGCTAAATTTGGAAGGAAAAAAAAAAAAAAAAAAAAAAAAACAACACACACATGCACACAACGAGAGGGTTTTATCACTTTATAGCATTTTTGAATTCCTGCAATGTGATCTGTAAAAAGCGGACTTCACGTAAGGCAACCACACAGCAGTGGGTCTCCAGGGAAGGCAGCAGCTGCAGGTTGGCTAAAATCATGGAGCTTTTGTTAAGCTTCTATACTTATCTGGACTCAGGTAATGCAACATTCTTTAAGATAATGACCCACTGAAATGTCTTGGAATTGAAAAATAAAATGTCAGAAACTAATGTTGCCAAGAAATTTAGACTAAGACACTATATGATGTGAAAATCGCCTTTGCAAAATCCCTAGATACTCATGTTCTGAGAAGTCTTTGCTTGGAAAGATGACAGTCTGACAGTGCTTTCCCTGAGCATAAACCCATTCTCAAGACTGAAACTTTGTACATGTTTTTGAAAGTGAACACACTTAGCTATATATAAATGGTGCATAAAACAGACTTATGTGAAGGAAATGAGTAATCTGAACTCCTAGGATATTTCTACATAAAAACAAAACAATTATTAAGGAGGGATGACTATGTATGAAGTCATACAGGCTACCAGTAGACAAGCTGAAAAAGCAGAAAGTTAACCAAACTGAAATATTTATTCCTAAAATTTCAAAGTTATTTACAGAAAACATTTTATATGCATGAATTTGTATAAATATTTCAGTTACCATGGAGAAACATTTATGTCAACTTCATACATCATAGAAACACTGATAATCAGTACGAAGGGTAATCTATAAAGAGACATGAACTTTTGCATCAAAGCCTCCCATTATTTCTCCATTTCCCTGTATAATGGGGTGTAGAAACTCCCTGAGAAAGAAGTTGCTCCAGAAATGCTCTGAGATTCTTCTTTTTTTAATAATGCGATCTATGAATTGTGATAGTATGAAAATCTCATGCGATGACTAGGGGAGATTCCTTCAGGTGCCAGCCCAATCCAAAAAGAAGAAATAATGATTACTTGATAGTCTCCTCTCCATGCCATTATCTAATTTCACCACTCTGGCTTTCAAAGAGAATGGATTAACTTGAGATTCCTTCAAATTTTTCCAAAATGCTAAATTTGGAAGGCAAAAAAAAAAAAAAAAAAAAACAACACACACATGCACACAACGAGAGGGTTTTATCACTTTATAGCATTTTTGAATTCCTGCAATGTGATCTGTAAAAAGCGGACTTCACGTAAGGCAACCACACAGCAGTGGGTCTCCAGGGAAGGCAGCAGCTGCAGGTTGGCTAAAATCATGGAGCTTTTGTTAAGCTTCTATACTTATCTGGACTCAGGTAATGCAACATTCTTTAAGATAATGACCCACTGAAATGTCTTGGAATTGAAAAATAAAATGTCAGAAACTAATGTTGCCAAGAAATTTAGACTAAGACACTATATGATGTGAAAATCGCCTTTGCAAAATCCCTAGATACTCATGTTCTGAGAAGTCTTTGCTTGGAAAGATGACAGTCTGACAGTGCTTTCCCTGAGCATAAACCCATTCTCAAGACTGAAACTTTGTACATGTTTTTGAAAGTGAACACACTTAGCTATATATAAATGGTGCATAAAACAGACTTATGTGAAGGAAATGAGTAATCTGAACTCCTAGGATATTTCTACATAAAAACAAAACAATTATTAAGGAGGGATGACTATGTATGAAGTCATACAGGCTACCAGTAGACAAGCTGAAAAAGCAGAAAGTTAACCAAACTGAAATATTTATTCCTAAAATTTCAAAGTTATTTACAGAAAACATTTTATATGCATGAATTTGTATAAATATTTCAGTTACCATGGAGAAACATTTATGTCAACTTCATACATCATAGAAACACTGATAATCAGTACGAAGGGTAATCTATAAAGAGACATGAACTTTTGCATCAAAGCCTCCCATTATTTCTCCATTTCCCTGTATAATGGGGTGTAGAAACTCCCTGAGAAAGAAGTTGCTCCAGAAATGCTCTGAGATTCTTCTTTTTTTAATAATGCGATCTATGAATTGTGATAGTATGAAAATCTCTTATTTTATTAATATGTTTGTTGTTTTTGATTATATATATATATATGTCAGTATAATATACATATAAGTATTAATATCAGTATTGATATTATACATATCAGTATTAACTCAACAGGTTATAACCGCACAGAAGTCAGATTTATATCTCTATGTTTGTCACACAGTAAAGACTTGATAAATATTTATAAGGGAATAAGTAAGATATCTCGATTTTTTCTGGTTTTCCTGAGTCCAGTGTTGACTTTTTGAAAATGTCATTTTTAGTATGAATTTTTATGCATACTAAGCTTGTGATAGATGTGCATCATATGCATTTGTTTTTGATTAATAGAACTCAGAGTTATGAGTATGGTCATGGAATGAATGTATGATAGAAAATGGGATGATTTTTTTTTAAGTGGGCTAGGATGATATCTGTAAGAGCCAGAGTGTCCACAATTCTGAACAAACTGAAGAGATCTCTCATGGAAAGAAAAAGTAGAAGTGAACTTTAAAGGCAGGCAGGGAGAAAAGGCATAATCTGGATGAGATTCAGGGTAGAGCCTTCCTGGCCTCCCACTGCTTCCCTTTCAGTTTTTAATACTGTCACTTAGATTGTTGAATTGCTTTCACTTACAGTAGTTTTATTATATTACTAAGTAAACTTGGGAGGTTGTTATAGAGTCATATTTTCAAATCATTTTGAAACAGTCTTACAGATATTTGCAGCATATCCTAATGGACTCAACTGGTTTACCTTCTTTCCGCTGTAACCAATCAAAGAACTTGAAGAAAGATTCAGAGGTCTCCTTTCACCTTCTCCTTTAAAAACTACACTCCTAAAAGTGAAGCAGAACAGTTGCATTTTAGTATTCTCATGGGACACAGAAGAAAGTCGTAAGTCTTCACCATGCCAGAAGTCTCTTTTAACTTAACAATCTTTTAAGAGATTATTGAGGAAATTTTTAAAAAATCTGTGTAGATGTATTTCTTCTATTGTTCAACCCTATAGAACAAAACAGAAACCAGTATGTGTCAGGAATAGCAAGACTGGGGTGGTTGAGGATTGGGATGGCATCCGTCAGTGGCACCAGGGGCTGCTGTGGTTTCCCAGAGTGTCTAGTGCTGGATGTGTATCCACAGAGATGCACTCAAAGGAACTGACGAACTGAGATGCTAACTTGGGCAGAGTGTAGGGGCGTGGAGTTGGCGTGGATGTGGAACAGCAGCAGGAGATGAAGGTGTGTGCGACTTTTAAGCAATAGGGAAACTGCGATTTTTTTGTTTGTCACACAGTAAAGACTTGATAAATATTTATAAGGGAATAAGTAAGATATCTCGATTTTTTCTGGTTTTCCTGAGTCCAGTGTTGACTTTTTGAAAATGTCATTTTTAGTATGAATTTTTATGCATACTAAGCTTGTGATAGATGTGCATCATATGCATTTGTTTTTGATTAATAGAACTCAGAGTTATGAGTATGGTCATGGAATGAATGTATGATAGAAAATGGGATGATTTTTTTTTAAGTGGGCTAGGATGATATCTGTAAGAGCCAGAGTGTCCACAATTCTGAACAAACTGAAGAGATCTCTCATGGAAAGAAAAAGTAGAAGTGAACTTTAAAGGCAGGCAGGGAGAAAAGGCATAATCTGGATGAGATTCAGGGTAGAGCCTTCCTGGCCTCCCACTGCTTCCCTTTCAGTTTTTAATACTGTCACTTAGATTGTTGAATTGCTTTCACTTACAGTAGTTTTATTATATTACTAAGTAAACTTGGGAGGTTGTTATAGAGTCATATTTTCAAATCATTTTGAAACAGTCTTACAGATATTTGCAGCATATCCTAATGGACTCAACTGGTTTACCTTCTTTCCGCTGTAACCAATCAAAGAACTTGAAGAAAGATTCAGAGGTCTCCTTTCACCTTCTCCTTTAAAAACTACACTCCTAAAAGTGAAGCAGAACAGTTGCATTTTAGTATTCTCATGGGACACAGAAGAAAGTCGTAAGTCTTCACCATGCCAGAAGTCTCTTTTAACTTAACAATCTTTTAAGAGATTATTGAGGAAATTTTTAAAAAATCTGTGTAGATGTATTTCTTCTATTGTTCAACCCTATAGAACAAAACAGAAACCAGTATGTGTCAGGAATAGCAAGACTGGGGTGGTTGAGGATTGGGATGGCATCCGTCAGTGGCACCAGGGGCTGCTGTGGTTTCCCAGAGTGTCTAGTGCTGGATGTGTATCCACAGAGATGCACTCAAAGGAACTGACGAACTGAGATGCTAACTTGGGCAGAGTGTAGGGGCGTGGAGTTGGCGTGGATGTGGAACAGCAGCAGGAGATGAAGGTGTGTGGCAGCAGGGGCACCAGACAGAGCTGGATGGGCAAGTTTTACAGGAGGAACCGACAACTGTGAGGTGCTGGATCTCATTTTATCTTTCCAAATGAGGCGCCTGTGAATTTGGAGATGTGGTGAGGCCACCGAATTTCTCCTCACTGAAGTGTACATCTCTAGAGAAAGAGGAACTATATTCTGTTCTACTAGCTAATGGTGTACAAATGCAAAGACTGTGAAAGTGGATAGATGCTTGAGACCTAGACACTGTAGATTCCCAACAAGCAATTTTAGCCTTGAAACTCAGGGTTCTACAAGTTACCTCTTTGAAATTTGAACAGAGTGGGTCATCGTTTAATTTAGATATGTATGAACTGACACACACAATCAAACACACAGACATAAGCACAGACACACAGCTCTTTAGAACTTAGATAAAACCACCCAGGAATTGAGAATTGCTATTTCCAACTAAATAAGCAACTCCTAGATTTAGTCCCTTAATCATGATCTTTTACAGATTAACCCAGATTCTAAAATCATCTTATTTTTATTTCCTTTGGAAAATGCATGTTTCCTAAAGGAAGGAAGGTTAAGCTAGTTCCCTGTCCACCTTTTTTCCCACTTCTTTTTCTACTTCCATTTTCTAGTATCTCCCCTGACCTCTCACCCACAGGAAAGTTCTTTGTCTTTAGCTTGGGAAGATGTCCTTTTTCTCTGGAAGTGGTCAGAATCCTCTACCCTTGTCCTTTGTGGTCCTTTCTTCAGACTCAAAGTGGAAAGGAAAATGAGTCTCTTTGTTTTCTTTAGATTATTGAGGAAATTTTTAAAAAATCTGTGTAGATGTATTTCTTCTATTGTTCAACCCTATAGAACAAAACAGAAACCAGTATGTGTCAGGAATAGCAAGACTGGGGTGGTTGAGGATTGGGATGGCATCCGTCAGTGGCACCAGGGGCTGCTGTGGTTTCCCAGAGTGTCTAGTGCTGGATGTGTATCCACAGAGATGCACTCAAAGGAACTGACGAACTGAGATGCTAACTTGGGCAGAGTGTAGGGGCGTGGAGTTGGCGTGGATGTGGAACAGCAGCAGGAGATGAAGGTGTGTGGCAGCAGGGGCACCAGACAGAGCTGGATGGGCAAGTTTTACAGGAGGAACCGACAACTGTGAGGTGCTGGATCTCATTTTATCTTTCCAAATGAGGCGCCTGTGAATTTGGAGATGTGGTGAGGCCACCGAATTTCTCCTCACTGAAGTGTACATCTCTAGAGAAAGAGGAACTATATTCTGTTCTACTAGCTAATGGTGTACAAATGCAAAGACTGTGAAAGTGGATAGATGCTTGAGACCTAGACACTGTAGATTCCCAACAAGCAATTTTAGCCTTGAAACTCAGGGTTCTACAAGTTACCTCTTTGAAATTTGAACAGAGTGGGTCATCGTTTAATTTAGATATGTATGAACTGACACACACAATCAAACACACAGACATAAGCACAGACACACAGCTCTTTAGAACTTAGATAAAACCACCCAGGAATTGAGAATTGCTATTTCCAACTAAATAAGCAACTCCTAGATTTAGTCCCTTAATCATGATCTTTTACAGATTAACCCAGATTCTAAAATCATCTTATTTTTATTTCCTTTGGAAAATGCATGTTTCCTAAAGGAAGGAAGGTTAAGCTAGTTCCCTGTCCACCTTTTTTCCCACTTCTTTTTCTACTTCCATTTTCTAGTATCTCCCCTGACCTCTCACCCACAGGAAAGTTCTTTGTCTTTAGCTTGGGAAGATGTCCTTTTTCTCTGGAAGTGGTCAGAATCCTCTACCCTTGTCCTTTGTGGTCCTTTCTTCAGACTCAAAGTGGAAAGGAAAATGAGTCTCCTGTAAAGTGTAGTTCTTCTAATCTGCAAACTCTCCTGACTGATTACAACCTTGACCACTCTGCATAGCATTTACATGTCATGAACTATTGGCCACTATTCTACAGCGATCAGCACAGGACTGAACCAGCAAAAAACATGGATAGTTTACTGTACTTGGCCATGGAAAGACCTTCTAAAGGCTCAAGGAAGCTGTAACTGAGGACGAGACATTTACCGACGTGACCTGCGATTCAAGTGGGGTTTTTGTTACCAATGACAGATTTGGGTTGTTTAATTCTTTAGCATTGGGTTTTGACTAATGACATAGCTGTTGATGCTACATGAGATTTTATCCTAGAGTTACCTTTTTCTTCTAAAAATATAAAATGTAACCTGCTTTAAGTCATATCAAGAAGCTGCTACTCAGTGACACAAAATTAAATGTTTATGTTCCATGACTGTGGGAGGGTACTCTTGCACCTCTTTGGTAGTGAGTACATTTTGTCCATGAAGTGAAGTGTTAGCCACTCAATCATATGCGACTCTTTGCAACCCCACAGACTGCAGCCCATCGGGCTTCTCTGTCCATGGAATTTTCCAGGCAAGAATGCTAGAGTGGTTAGCCATTCCCTTCCTGATCCAGGGATAGGACCCTGGTCACCTGATTGCAGGCATATTCTTTACCATGTGAGACACCAGGGGAACCTCATTTTGTCCTTAAAACTATTCAAAAACTGCTTTGGAAACATTTCTGTACCTCACATTGCCCCTAGACCCATTCCCATTGCTCCCAATTTATCCTTTTTCCCCAACAAAAATCAAGAAGTCTGTGTTACACATTAGCAAATCAGCAGTATTTTAAGATGATTTACAGAGAGATTAAGAGAAACCTGCATTTTAAAAACTCCATGACTGGAAACCCCCTTTAGCCTTAATTTAAAGTCCCCACTTCCTGAAATCTCATTGACATAAAATATCCAATACTTAAGTACTAAATGTTTTTTGGGGGAGTGATTTTTAATAGGCTCACATGTTTCTGCTAATCAGAAAATTATTTTCATAGAAAAAGTAGCAGAGAGACTTTCTCATAAGGATAGACATTCTTTCCTCAAAAAGGTACAGATCTGTGACAATGGGGAGTCCAACCGGAAGTCCAAGATTTGCCTTAAACAGACACTATCTGTTGTTTTGACATGCAACAGTGAGTGCAACAGAAATAATATCATTCCTTTACAGTCCTACTAGAATTTGCCGAAGGGTTTTCAACAGATCTAGTGGCCATGGAAAGACCTTCTAAAGGCTCAAGGAAGCTGTAACTGAGGACGAGACATTTACCGACGTGACCTGCGATTCAAGTGGGGTTTTTGTTACCAATGACAGATTTGGGTTGTTTAATTCTTTAGCATTGGGTTTTGACTAATGACATAGCTGTTGATGCTACATGAGATTTTATCCTAGAGTTACCTTTTCTTCTAAAAATATAAAATGTAACCTGCTTTAAGTCATATCAAGAAGCTGCTACTCAGTGACACAAAATTAAATGTTTATGTTCCATGACTGTGGGAGGGTACTCTTGCACCTCTTTGGTAGTGAGTACATTTTGTCCATGAAGTGAAGTGTTAGCCACTCAATCATATGCGACTCTTTGCAACCCCACAGACTGCAGCCCATCGGGCTTCTCTGTCCATGGAATTTTCCAGGCAAGAATGCTAGAGTGGTTAGCCATTCCCTTCCTGATCCAGGGATAGGACCCTGGTCACCTGATTGCAGGCATATTCTTTACCATGTGAGACACCAGGGGAACCTCATTTTGTCCTTAAAACTATTCAAAAACTGCTTTGGAAACATTTCTGTACCTCACATTGCCCCTAGACCCATTCCCATTGCTCCCAATTTATCCTTTTTCCCCAACAAAAATCAAGAAGTCTGTGTTACACATTAGCAAATCAGCAGTATTTTAAGATGATTTACAGAGAGATTAAGAGAAACCTGCATTTTAAAAACTCCATGACTGGAAACCCCTTGAGCCTTAATTTAAAGTCCCCACTTCCTGAAATCTCATTGACATAAAATATCCAATACTTAAGTACTAAATGTTTTTTGGGGGAGTGATTTTTAATAGGCTCACATGTTTCTGCTAATCAGAAAATTATTTTCATAGAAAAAGTAGCAGAGAGACTTTCTCATAAGGATAGACATTCTTTCCTCAAAAAGGTACAGATCTGTGACAATGGGGAGTCCAACCGGAAGTCCAAGATTTGCCTTAAACAGACACTATCTGTTGTTTTGACATGCAACAGTGAGTGCAACAGAAATAATATCATTCCTTTACAGTCCTACTAGAATTTGCCAAGAAAGATTACTGGGGTAAATTCAACCTTACACAAACATTTGTGATTGTACAACTAGTGGCAGACATTGGTAATTTTTGCAGGGAGTGAATTGGTAAAGTTTCTGAAAACTTTGTAAATATCTTCTGGTACCTAAACAATGCACATAAGGATTTTATTTATGATGCTTTTCAATAACCCTCAACTTTGGGATCAGTTGGTTGTAGTGTAAAAGGCAGTAGTAGACCACCCAGGATGAAGTGAAAAATAAATCTTAGAAATATATGGCATGTACTCACGCATACACCATTAAAGCTGGTTATGCTTTTAAGTATTAGCTCTACACATTATGGGGATTTAATGGTACCAAAATTCTAAGGAAATAGCCTTTGATTACTGTTTTGCTAAAATGCATATTTAATTTTAAAAAAGACTCTCTGTTGGTAATCCAAGTAGTTCTATTTATAGGAAGTATTTAAACTACTCTATTTTCAAATGCAAGCAGACACTTGTACTGCTGCTAAATTTTAGGAAACCTAATGCTGAGACATTCTAGGAAAATTTGTAACTTCATTATACTAGGAAATCTGAAGGAAATGAGATGAAAATATTAACTATAAAGTATATTTGCTTATTGCATTATACTCTGTGCCCTAAGAATGTTATTCAAAACCTAGATAAAACTATTTGTCCAGTTGAAATTTTCTACATCCTTTTAAAAAATATTTTTGTTTGTTTGTTTTGGCCACTTCTATTGATCTTTCATTTATTTATCTTTGTTCTTTGGCCTGTGTGGGCCTCCCATTGCAGTGGCCTCTCTCATTGCAGAGCACCAGCTCTGGGCACATGCGCTCCAGAGCTCCAGCTTGGTAGTGGGACACATCAGTCCAGCCGCTCCACTGCACGTGGGATCTTCCCAGGCCAGGGATCGAACCCGCGCCCCTTGCACTGCAAGGTGGTGTCCTTACCCACTGGACCACCAGGGAAGCCCCTCTACATCCTTTTTTTTTTTTTTTTAATACTAAAAAACCCTCCAAAGTAAACAAACACAGGAAGCAACACTTTAAAAACAAAACGTGAATAGTAGAAATATCTTCTAAGAGTCTCCCATCTCCAATCTAGCCTGTATCATTGATGAGTAAACATGACTTGAAACACAACAACTGTCTTTCAATTTCCATCACAAGCATTCTTAAAATATGCAAGAGGTTCTCTTAATTCACAGGATAAATCATTTTTACCTGATATCCAAGGGCTCAGACATCTTAGTGACTGGTTTCAGGCCCTTCGAGCCTGTAGACCCTGGACGTAGACTAGCCTTCATAGGATAAAGAGAGGCGAAAGCCTGTATGGAGCCGTGGGAGCAGTGAAATCTTGAGAAATCAGCCAGGAAGGGCTGGCAAAATGTGTGTGCCTGAAAGACAATGAGATTCAAATCTATAGGAGTCAGTCAGAGAACTGCTGCCCAGACACTACCTGGGGACTAAGCTAAAATGCCAGTTCTGGTTTAGTGGGTTTGGGGGGAAGACAAGAGTTCATATTTAATTTTAAAAAGACTCTCTGTTGGTAATCCAAGTAGTTCTATTTATAGGAAGTATTTAAACTACTCTATTTTCAAATGCAAGCAGACACTTGTACTGCTGCTAAATTTTAGGAAACCTAATGCTGAGACATTCTAGGAAAATTTGTAACTTCATTATACTAGGAAATCTGAAGGAAATGAGATGAAAATATTAACTATAAAGTATATTTGCTTATTGCATTATACTCTGTGCCCTAAGAATGTTATTCAAAACCTAGATAAAACTATTTGTCCAGTTGAAATTTTCTACATCCTTTTAAAAAATATTTTTGTTTGTTTGTTTTGGCCACTTCTATTGATCTTTCATTTATTTATCTTTGTTCTTTGGCCTGTGTGGGCCTCCCATTGCAGTGGCCTCTCTCATTGCAGAGCACCAGCTCTGGGCACATGCGCTCCAGAGCTCCAGCTTGGTAGTGGGACACATCAGTCCAGCCGCTCCACTGCACGTGGGATCTTCCCAGGCCAGGGATCGAACCCGCGCCCCTTGCACTGCAAGGTGGTGTCCTTACCCACTGGACCACCAGGGAAGCCCCTCTACATCCTTTTTTTTTTTTTTTTAATACTAAAAAACCCTCCAAAGTAAACAAACACAGGAAGCAACACTTTAAAAACAAAACGTGAATAGTAGAAATATCTTCTAAGAGTCTCCCATCTCCAATCTAGCCTGTATCATTGATGAGTAAACATGACTTGAAACACAACAACTGTCTTTCAATTTCCATCACAAGCATTCTTAAAATATGCAAGAGGTTCTCTTAATTCACAGGATAAATCATTTTTACCTGATATCCAAGGGCTCAGACATCTTAGTGACTGGTTTCAGGCCCTTCGAGCCTGTAGACCCTGGACGTAGACTAGCCTTCATAGGATAAAGAGAGGCGAAAGCCTGTATGGAGCCGTGGGAGCAGTGAAATCTTGAGAAATCAGCCAGGAAGGGCTGGCAAAATGTGTGTGCCTGAAAGACAATGAGATTCAAATCTATAGGAGTCAGTCAGAGAACTGCTGCCCAGACACTACCTGGGGACTAAGCTAAAATGCCAGTTCTGGTTTAGTGGGTTTGGAGAGGGCCTTGGGGAGCTGTAGTTCTCATAAGGTCCAAGGTAATGCCACTATTGATAGTTCACACTTTGACCATGTGTTTTGGGTAGCTGGACTTAGTAAATGGTTGACCAAAGTAGACAAGTTAAAGACAAACACAGAGCATGTAAGAATAGGATCTCCAGAAGGATAAAAAGAAGTAGATAGGAATGCAAGCATTTACTATAAATGCTTGTAAGCATTTATAAAATGCATTTACTGTTAATAAAAGAGATGCTAGCTGTGTTCCTTTATGTTTTTACCTCCTTTAATGATCAGTGCACTTTCATCTCTTGCCTTCCCAGATCCCATTTTTTAATCATGCTCTCACAATGTCTGTTTTTTTGTTCCTTTTGCTTCTGTGCTCTTATAATTTCTTATTTTTGAGCAGCATCTTCCCATCCCTAATGTTAACTATGTATGTCATCATGTGGTTAATAAAAGAAAGCTAAGTGTACAAGGTGAGTTGTATTGCATTCAGTGCAAGACATTTCAACACAGCAAGACTGATCAGAAACACTGAGGAAAACAGAGCCTAGAGAAATATGCAGAGTAAACCTAGACTTCGGGTGTAAAAGAATCTTTAGTTCAGTTTTCTCTGAAAATCATCTTCAGTACTATCATGTATATCCTCCCCACTGAATTTTGAACTTAATGCTCTTTTCACTTAGGGATAGTATAAAATATATTTATACAGTCCTTATTCTTTTTCCCCCTACGGCTTGCCTAATATACACAGTAGTCTTTTCTAAGGATCAGCTCAAATGGTCTCTTGAAGTTTATAAGAATAGAATAATTCTACTTCAAAGCCTGCATTGTTATTTCATCTCTTTATGCTGCTTTGTTTTTTTTTATCAATTTCCAAGATAGAGTTGAAAGATGACAATACTTCAAACAAAAAGCAATTATTTAAAAGAATTACCAAATAATTGAAGCCAATCAGAATTCACACTTTTGGATCTTTTATCCCTTCCAACCAGACCTTGATGTCGGTCAGATTTTTCTGAGACCTTCATAAGCAATTATTTAAAAAGATCCTACCATCTATAGGGTCTAAAATGCCAGTTCTGTTTAGTGGGTTTGGAGAGGGCCTTGGGGAGCTGTAGTTCTCATAAGGTCCAAGGTAATGCCACTATTGATAGTTCACACTTTGACCATGTGTTTTGGGTAGCTGGACTTAGTAAATGGTTGACCAAAGTAGACAAGTTAAAGACAAACACAGAGCATGTAAGAATAGGATCTCCAGAAGGATAAAAAGAAGTAGATAGGAATGCAAGCATTTACTATAAATGCTTGTAAGCATTTATAAAATGCATTTACTGTTAATAAAAGAGATGCTAGCTGTGTTCCTTTATGTTTTTACCTCCTTTAATGATCAGTGCACTTTCATCTCTTGCCTTCCCAGATCCCATTTTTTAATCATGCTCTCACAATGTCTGTTTTTTTGTTCCTTTTGCTTCTGTGCTCTTATAATTTCTTATTTTTGAGCAGCATCTTCCCATCCCTAATGTTAACTATGTATGTCATCATGTGGTTAATAAAAGAAAGCTAAGTGTACAAGGTGAGTTGTATTGCATTCAGTGCAAGACATTTCAACACAGCAAGACTGATCAGAAACACTGAGGAAAACAGAGCCTAGAGAAATATGCAGAGTAAACCTAGACTTCGGGTGTAAAAGAATCTTTAGTTCAGTTTTCTCTGAAAATCATCTTCAGTACTATCATGTATATCCTCCCCACTGAATTTTGAACTTAATGCTCTTTTCACTTAGGGATAGTATAAAATATATTTATACAGTCCTTATTCTTTTTCCCCCTACGGCTTGCCTAATATACACAGTAGTCTTTTCTAAGGATCAGCTCAAATGGTCTCTTGAAGTTTATAAGAATAGAATAATTCTACTTCAAAGCCTGCATTGTTATTTCATCTCTTTATGCTGCTTTGTTTTTTTTTATCAATTTCCAAGATAGAGTTGAAAGATGACAATACTTCAAACAAAAAGCAATTATTTAAAAAGAATTACCAAATAATTGAAGCCAATCAGAATTCACACTTTTGGATCTTTTATCCCTTCCAACCAGACCTTGATGTCGGTCAGATTTTTCTGAGACCTTCATATGAGTGAACATCTGGATCATGTCATAGTTTGACTTATTTTTGCCTAACAGTTTCTTTGTGGATTTACCTCCTACAACACATATGGTTTATTTCTTATGTTTATCCTTAGCTTGGCAGGGTTTTGTGGTGTCATGTCTCTTTTCATCTCTACGTTTTAAAGGGGGTGATTTTGCATAAATTATTATCTTTCTAGGTGTGAATTATGGTAG
This sequence comes from Tragulus kanchil, assembly GCA_022376925.1. Taxonomy (NCBI): domain Eukaryota; kingdom Metazoa; phylum Chordata; class Mammalia; order Artiodactyla; family Tragulidae; genus Tragulus; species Tragulus kanchil. The sequence goes on from JAIOJX010000030.1 coordinate 98,124,353, forward strand.
TGCTCTTTTTCATGTGTTCTTTAGAGATTATGAGTAAATGCCTAGTCTTTTATTTTCTTTCTGTAAATTGTATCATACTACAAGAAATACAATTTCTTTTACATTTTTAAACTCTGATTCTGTTTTTGAAAGCGCTATACCAGAATGTGCGATTGCTCAAGACTATGTCTCAGGATTTCACACACAAAAGAATAAAAGGCAATATGGTTTATTTGAGCCCGTATAAAAAAAAGATTGTTTTCTGGAAGATAGTTTATGAAATAATGTATAGAGAAATGTCTTCTTTCCAGGCTTGAAAATGCTAATTTAGGAAACTCTACACACATACAAGTGATTCCATAGTACAAAACAACTGGGTGAGACACTTTTAAAAAGACATTCTTTGGGATGATGATGGCAGACAGACTGTAGTCCAAAAAATTACAAATTGACTGAGGTGGCAATTAAGATAAATCTGCTGGTATCTTCATTTAATGTAGCGTTACAAGTGGATAAATGTGAAACATGTAAGTTACTTATCTTTAATTGGGAGTCCTTAGAATTTCTTTTGGAAAATTCAAGTAGAAAAGTGCTCAAATGATCAGTATAAATGAGGGAGATTATTACTGCTATAATTATTAATTTAGAATGATAGAGGAATCATAGGTACAAGAGACTGTGACAAGAAGTGGAGGAGAAAATTTGTTACACTTTTGGATCTTTTATCCTTCCAATTTCCAGCTGCTTTGTTTTTTATCAATTTCCAAGATAGAGTTGAAAGATGACAATACTTCAAACAAAAAGCAATTATTTAAAAAGAATTACCAAATAATTGAAGCCAATCAGAATTCACACTTTTGGATCTTTTATCCCTTCCAACCAGACCTTGATGTCGGTCAGATTTTTCTGAGACCTTCATATGAGTGAACATCTGGATCATGTCATAGTTTGACTTATTTTTGCCTAACAGTTTCTTTGTGGATTTACCTCCTACAACACATATGGTTTATTTCTTATGTTTATCCTTAGCTTGGCAGGGTTTTGTGGTGTCATGTCTCTTTTCATCTCTACGTTTTAAAGGGGGTGATTTTGCATAAATTATTATCTTTCTAGGTGTGAATTATGGTAGTGCTCTTTTTCATGTGTTCTTTAGAGATTATGAGTAAATGCCTAGTCTTTTATTTTCTTTCTGTAAATTGTATCATACTACAAGAAATACAATTTCTTTTACATTTTTAAACTCTGATTCTGTTTTTGAAAGCGCTATACCAGAATGTGCGATTGCTCAAGACTATGTCTCAGGATTTCACACACAAAAGAATAAAAGGCAATATGGTTTATTTGAGCCCGTATAAAAAAAAGATTGTTTTCTGGAAGATAGTTTATGAAATAATGTATAGAGAAATGTCTTCTTTCCAGGCTTGAAAATGCTAATTTAGGAAACTCTACACACATACAAGTGATTCCATAGTACAAAACAACTGGGTGAGACACTTTTAAAAAGACATTCTTTGGGATGATGATGGCAGACAGACTGTAGTCCAAAAAATTACAAATTGACTGAGGTGGCAATTAAGATAAATCTGCTGGTATCTTCATTTAATGTAGCGTTACAAGTGGATAAATGTGAAACATGTAAGTTACTTATCTTTAATTGGGAGTCCTTAGAATTTCTTTTGGAAAATTCAAGTAGAAAAGTGCTCAAATGATCAGTATAAATGAGGGAGATTATTACTGCTATAATTATTAATTTAGAATGATAGAGGAATCATAGGTACAAGAGACTGTGACAAGAAGTGGAGGGATGAATGTCTAAACGGTAGTGGTAGACATAATCAAGAGCATTTTATTCATTTTTTTTTTTTTAAAAAAGGAAGAACACCATTACCAGGGCAAATAGAGAAAAAAGCCTCTTGATAGCCTCTGTCTATCTTGACCTATGAAAAAGCTGTCCCCTGCTTCCTTATCAATATTCTGTCTCCCCTTCATCTTCTAAAACTTCTTGACATAGCTTTTTTTTCTTTCCTGTACAGAACTATGTTTTAAATAATATGTACAATAACTGCTTATCTTTCTTGAAACACAATTAATCAGCAGTTATATTTGGGTTTGAACTGTATTTCTAGAACTTTTGGTTGTGTGAATTGGGTAATTAGTTATTTAACCACTCTGTGCCACAGTTTCCTCATTGATTAAGTAGAGATTAAAAAGTAACATTTGTGGAACTGTTGTATTAATTAAATAAAGCAATACCAATAAAACACTTAGTTAAAAGAAAAGAATATATTATAAACACTTAATATCAATACTACCAGTACAGTTATAACTAAGATGATTATTACTTTTAATATTAGTATACACCATTTATGATATTCAACACATTGTCTTCTGGTGTTTAGCATTTGCTTTTGTGAGTTTCTAAACATAACAGACTAATTTTTCCTGTTCCTTAACATCCACGCATATAGTATGTTGTGCCTATTACCAAGGATGAACTCAAGACAGCAAAATAAATGGTTTGGGGTCTAGATCTCCACCTTCTGGATCCATGTTCTATTTTCCTTGATTTTTACACACTATTAAAGAATTTCTGATGTCTGGTTGATGACTAAAGGTGGATTGGAGAAAAAGGTCAATTAACTGTGCAATCAAGATATTAAATGGGAGCTTCCCTGGTGGTCCAGTGGGTAAGGACACCACCTTGCAGTGCAAGGGGCATCGGTTCGATCCCTGGCTTGGGAAGATCCCACATGCTGTGTAACAGCTGGACTGATGTGTCCAACTACCGAGCCAGAGCTCTTGAGTGCATGTGCCCAGAGCCAGTGCTCTGCAGCGAGCAAGGCCACTGCGATGGGAGGCCCACACAGGCCAAAGAACAAAGATAAATAAATGGAAGATCAATAGAAGTGGCCAAAAAAAAAAAAAAAAAGATGTAAAATGGGTCATCAGTGCAGATACTGATTTATTTCTTTATTTTTTTCAATTGGAATATAGTTGCTTTACAATGGCGTGTTAGTTTCTGTTGCATAGCAAAGGGAATCAGCTGTATGTATACATACATCCCCTCATTTTTTTTTTTTTTTGATTTCCTTCCCATTTAGGTCACCACAGAGCATTAAGTAGAGTTTCCTGTGCTACATAGCAGGTTTTACTGGCTACCTATTTCACACATATTAGTGTATATATGTCAGTCCTGCTGGTTCATCTCACCCACTTCCCCTACCTGGTATCCACATATTTGCTCTCTACCTCTGTGTCTTTATTTCCGCCTTGTAAACAGGGTCATCTGTACCCAGTTACTAGATTCCCGTTAAATGCATTAATATACAAAATTTGTTTTTCTCTTTCTGACTTACTTCACTGTGTATGACAGTCTCTAGGTCCATCCGTACCTCTACAAATGACCCCATTCCATCCGTTTTTATGGCTGAGTAATATTCCACTGTACATATATGCCACATCTTCTTTAGAGGAGAGTGATTTTTGCAAGATGGATTGCTAACTGGTAGGAAAGATGTGCCATAAACTGCAGAAGGCGGAAGAGAATCAGGGGAAATTAGTATTTAATTTTTAAAAGGTTAAACAAATAAGAAGATGGCAACATCTTTAAAACACAATGTTTCACTCTGTTTTTCAGTTATGATTTCAGCATAGAGGTTTGGAAGTGTCAGTATGTGGCAGTAAGAATGCCTTTATTCACTGAAGAATATTTTTTCCTGAGAACATAGGCTCATAATAATATAGAAATATTTTTAAAACATTACTGTATTCACCCAGTTTTCAAAGCACACATCTGTGTGATCCTATATGGTCCAACAAGGCAAAACAGTGATGAAATATCGGGAAGATCCCACATGCTGTGTAACAGCTGGACTGATGTGTCCAACTACCGAGCCAGAGCTCTTGAGTGCATGTGCCCAGAGCCAGTGCTCTGCAGCGAGCAAGGCCACTGCGATGGGAGGCCCACACAGGCCAAAGAACAAAGATAAATAAATGGAAGATCAATAGAAGTGGCCAAAAAAAAAAAAAAAAAAGATGTAAAATGGGTCATCAGTGCAGATACTGATTTATTTCTTTATTTTTTTCAATTGGAATATAGTTGCTTTACAATGGCGTGTTAGTTTCTGTTGCATAGCAAAGGGAATCAGCTGTATGTATACATACATCCCCTCATTTTTTTTTTTTTTGATTTCCTTCCCATTTAGGTCACCACAGAGCATTAAGTAGAGTTTCCTGTGCTACATAGCAGGTTTTACTGGCTACCTATTTCACACATATTAGTGTATATATGTCAGTCCTGCTGGTTCATCTCACCCACTTCCCCTACCTGGTATCCACATATTTGCTCTCTACCTCTGTGTCTTTATTTCCGCCTTGTAAACAGGGTCATCTGTACCCAGTTACTAGATTCCCGTTAAATGCATTAATATACAAAATTTGTTTTTCTCTTTCTGACTTACTTCACTGTGTATGACAGTCTCTAGGTCCATCCGTACCTCTACAAATGACCCCATTCCATCCGTTTTTATGGCTGAGTAATATTCCACTGTACATATATGCCACATCTTCTTTAGAGGAGAGTGATTTTTGCAAGATGGATTGCTAACTGGTAGGAAAGATGTGCCATAAACTGCAGAAGGCGGAAGAGAATCAGGGAAGTTAGTATTTAATTTTTAAAAGGTTAAACAAATAAGAAGATGGCAACATCTTTAAAACACAATGTTTCACTCTGTTTTTCAGTTATGATTTCAGCATAGAGGTTTGGAAGTGTCAGTATGTGGCAGTAAGAATGCCTTTATTCACTGAAGAATATTTTTTCCTGAGAACATAGGCTCATAATAATATAGAAATATTTTTAAAACATTACTGTATTCACCCAGTTTTCAAAGCACACATCTGTGTGATCCTATATGGTCCAACAAGGCAAGTGGAGATGAAAGAGACATGCACATGAAACTGACAAGTCTAATCTACGTTTAATACTGAATACTGGATTTTAAAATAATCTTTAAATGATCCAGATAACCTACTGAATACTAAAAACAATATGACATCCTGTGGTGCCATATGGAATTGGAAGCTAATGGATCTTGATGTATATTTCCTAAGGAAGTTGTGTCTGATCCACTGGGATTCTCCATGGATCAAGGACTGCTCACTTAATAGTTGAGACTGGAGAATTTTTAAACCAAGTGACAGACTGAAGAATTTAGGATTTCAACAAAATATCGACCATACCATTAGGATTCCTGACATTTTCTATTATACTTGTTTAATGTTTTTAATTTATATCATCTAGGTATATATACCAAGTAAAAAACATAATTTATTTCAAAAACTATACATATTTAAGTTGAATATATGTATAAGGAATGGTTATAATTACTACCCTTGAAGACTGGAAATCTATATAGAATTTCTTCTGACATTTACTGACATAAGGCATTGATAAGTATTGCATATTAGAAAGTAGCAATTCAACAAAAAGAATTCATAGTTTTTCTCACTACCTATTTTTATAAAAATACTAACATTTTAAAAGTATGTATGTGAAATGTGGTTCTTGATATATGATATGATTGTGTAAGGATATTATTTTACACAGAAGTATACATTTCAAATAGATATTAAAAAGTAAGGTATTTTCTAATAAAATTATTTTCGTTTATAAACACAAACTTTAAGAATCCATAATTATTCCAAAAATATTTTTCTTATTTCCATTACATAATTAAGTATGTGAAAAAAGCTCATTTAGTATAAAATTATTTTTTGCTTCAATTGAGAAAAAGTCATGATGTAACAAATATTTTTCTTAGAGAAAGTATAGATATCAATTCAAATACTTCTGAATACTAATCACCTCTTCATTGGATCATTCATCTTCCATGTTAATCAATATCTAATGTTATCAAGTGCCCAAGTCAATAAGTTTTTTCCTTGAATGTACATTATTTTTAGATGATTGCAACTAAAATAACACTTTTGCAATGGTAGTTTATTAAAAACTTAATTGACTTTTTTTTTTTTTTTACTATATGATGAAATGTGGTGATAAGAGTTTCTGTTCTAATGGGATAAAATAACAAGATTAGAATCTGTGATTTAAAAGATTAATGTTTCAACATTAGATCTAAAGTATTAAGTAATAGATCTAAATGTAAGATCTAAAACAAACCACTTGTTATTTTCCTTTTCTACAAAGTTAGGATAATAAATTGCTCTACTTCACATAAAGAGGATCAAATGAGATCAGAAAAATTTCTCAATCATCATAAAGTGATATAATAATATAGTATGACTATTGTCAAGAAATAGCTATAGTAAGGCTTTATTATTGCTTTTATATTTTGCTTATATTGATTTTACTTAATATTATATTAAATATAATATAATGTAATATATCATAATTTCTTCCCTTAGCTTTAATATATACTAATCTGAGATAATTTTATAAAAATATATAAGCATTTCCTTTAAAGAAGTTCAAGAACATTACTTCTCAGTAATGAATACAGAGCTACATGATATGACATAATTTTAATAAACACTGTCTAATGTCAAAGAGGAGCTTAGAAAGAGACCAGTAATAGGAAAAATTAGAAATTACACTCCAATCTCTAAAGAAGGGAACAGGATATGTTATTATCATTATTATTTTTTGTTTTGGCCACTTCTATTGATCTTTCATTTATTTATCTTCGTTCTTTGGCCTGTGTGGGCCTCCCATTGCAGTGGCCTCTCTCGCTGCAGATCACCGGCTCTGGGCGCATGCATTCCAGAGCTCCAGTTTGGTAGTTGGACACATCGGTCCAGCCGCTCCCCTGCACGTGAGATTCTCCCAGGCCAGGGATAGAACCAGTTCCCCTTGCACTGCAAGGTGGTGTCCTTACCCACTGGACCACCAGGGAAGCCCAGGATATGTTATTTTTATGAATGATTAAGGATTTGGTAATCTAGGTTATGTGATTTTTTTTTTTTTTAACTGATGAAGAAGTTAAAAGAGAAACCTAAATAATGGCGTGTTTCTAAAGGTAATGACTAGAATTGTTTAGGTCAGAATGGGATGAGAATTTACTTATGCTTTTCCGAGTGAACAGATTTTTATAATGTTAAGAATTCAATATACTTTTTTTAAGCAGTACATTTTTCCATATGGATGCCAGATTTTATTCCTCATGCGGTACACTATTCACTAGGTAATATATTTAATCTGCTTCCCAAACCAAATACAGTAAAAATTAATTTCAACAAATACATACTTAGAATCAAAAGAAATACAAAGAAGAAAATGAACCTTTGGTAGATGCCAACAAAGCTATATGGATGAATCATTTTTAGTTGGTATTCTAAATTCAAGTAGAATTTATTAAATGGTAGGTAGAGATATGTATTAATTTGCTAACATTCACCAGTGATTTAATTCACTGCATATATGAATATTTGAAGTCTAACCAAATTCATTCATTTTTTTTGAAGTTCAAAGGTACAAACCCCCTAAAATCTGAGGTATAGTAAACAAATTGTGAACTGTAAAATCTATTTGTTTTTCAGACACAAAACTTGCCTATAAAAGTTCAAATAATCAAAACTGTAAGAATTGGGTTACATAAACAACAGACTTAAAAAAAATTAGTAAATACTTTAGATCTAATGCATCAGTGAGGTTTATAGAGAAAATGGAAGATGAAACTTCAAAATACCCCAACTTTCATGACTTGAACACATCTATGAAATCTTTGTTTAGGTATTGTATAAATAAATACTGTGTCTACAAGTATGGTTCAGTTAAGAGAAATAAAATACATTCTTTTGTTATAGGAGAGAACATTGGACAGCATAATATGTTCTTTGGCCTGTGTGGGCCTCCCATTGCAGTGGCCTCTCTCGCTGCAGATCACCGGCTCTGGGCGCATGCATTCCAGAGCTCCAGTTTGGTAGTTGGACACATCGGTCCAGCCGCTCCCCTGCACGTGAGATTCTCCCAGGCCAGGGATAGAACCAGTTCCCCTTGCACTGCAAGGTGGTGTCCTTACCCACTGGACCACCAGGGAAGCCCAGGATATGTTATTTTTATGAATGATTAAGGATTTGGTAATCTAGGTTATGTGATTTTTTTTTTTTTTAACTGATGAAGAAGTTAAAAGAGAAACCTAAATAATGGCGTGTTTCTAAAGGTAATGACTAGAATTGTTTAGGTCAGAATGGGATGAGAATTTACTTATGCTTTTCCGAGTGAACAGATTTTTATAATGTTAAGAATTCAATATACTTTTTTTAAGCAGTACATTTTTCCATATGGATGCCAGATTTTATTCCTCATGCGGTACACTATTCACTAGGTAATATATTTAATCTGCTTCCCAAACCAAATACAGTAAAAATTAATTTCAACAAATACATACTTAGAATCAAAAGAAATACAAAGAAGAAAATGAACCTTTGGTAGATGCCAACAAAGCTATATGGATGAATCATTTTTAGTTGGTATTCTAAATTCAAGTAGAATTTATTAAATGGTAGGTAGAGATATGTATTAATTTGCTAACATTCACCAGTGATTTAATTCACTGCATATATGAATATTTGAAGTCTAACCAAATTCATTCATTTTTTTTGAAGTTCAAAGGTACAAACCCCCTAAAATCTGAGGTATAGTAAACAAATTGTGAACTGTAAAATCTATTTGTTTTTCAGACACAAAACTTGCCTATAAAAGTTCAAATAATCAAAACTGTAAGAATTGGGTTACATAAACAACAGACTTAAAAAAAATTAGTAAATACTTTAGATCTAATGCATCAGTGAGGTTTATAGAGAAAATGGAAGATGAAACTTCAAAATACCCCAACTTTCATGACTTGAACACATCTATGAAATCTTTTGCTTAGGTATTGTATAAATAAATACTGTGTCTACAAGTATGGTTCAGTTAAGAGAAATAAAATACATTCTTTTGTTATAGGAGAGAACATTGGACAGCATAATATAACAGTTGCATGGAGCTGACAGACTCAAGACGTCTCTCTCTCTTTTTTTAAAAGTTTTCCTGTTTAAAAACAGAAAATAAGAGTCTTTGCCTGTCAACTGCGTGTGCTAACCTCACCTGTATTAGCGTTTTGCTTCACCTCGCCAGGCAATGTTGGAACCCATGTTGGAGCAGTCTAGTGCTAGACAGTGAGGTAATGCTGAAGGTTGGTAAGATACAACAGAAGGAGAGGGGCTAACCTGATGAGGCCATCTTCTCTCAACCGTTCATCTGTGGAATTCTGAATTTCAGTTGACCCGTGGGCGCTTGAACTAGCAAAGAGATTATGACATAAGGATCAATTTAAAAGGGACTGTGGGAGAGGCCACCGCGATGGGAGGCCCACACGGGTCAAAGAACAAAGACGGATGAAAATAGAGAAATGAAAGACGGATAGAAGTGGCCCGCCCATCCCCCTCCCTCCCCAGCCCCCCAAGAAGATAAATAAATTAAAAAAAAAAGAAACAGGGACTGTGGGAACACTGCCCAGTGATGTGACTCCAGCTGAGTAAAGGTCGAAGAGATTAACATTAAGAGGAAATGTAGGTGGCTTCGCTGGTGGTCCAGTGGGTAAGGACAACACGTTGCAGGGCAAGGGACGCCAGTTCGATCCCTGGCCTGGGAAGATTCCACGTGCCGCGGAGCAGTTGGACGGATATGTCCAATTACCGAGCCGGAGCTCTGGAGCACATGTGCCCAGAGCCGGTGCTCTGTGACAACAGAGGCCACCGCGATGGGAGGCCCATGTGGGACAAAGAACAAAGATGGATGATAATAGACAAATGAAAGACCAATAGAAGTGGCCCACCCGCTCCTCCTCCCACCCTCTCACCCCCAATATATATTAAGAGGAAATGTAGGGAGAGCAAAGGGTTCATGGGGTATAAAGAAGCAGAGTGAATGGCATTATGTACCAGTGATGAAAATATGGGCTGCATGACTTGAACACATCTATGAAATCTTTTGCTTAGGTATTGTATAAATAAATACTGTGTCTACAAGTATGGTTCAGTTAAGAGAAATAAAATACATTCTTTTGTTATAGGAGAGAACATTGGACAGCATAATATAACAGTTGCATGGAGCTGACAGACTCAAGACGTCTCTCTTTTTTTAAAAGTTTTCCTGTTTAAAAACAGAAAATAAGAGTCTTTGCCTGTCAACTGCGTGTGCTAACCTCACCTGTATTAGCGTTTTGCTTCACCTCGCCAGGCAATGTTGGAACCCATGTTGGAGCAGTCTAGTGCTAGACAGTGAGGTAATGCTGAAGGTTGGTAAGATACAACAGAAGGAGAGGGGCTAACCTGATGAGGCCATCTTCTCTCAACCGTTCATCTGTGGAATTCTGAATTTCAGTTGACCCGTGGGCGCTTGAACTAGCAAAGAGATTATGACATAAGGATCAATTTAAAAGGGACTGTGGGAGAGGCCACCGCGATGGGAGGCCCACACGGGTCAAAGAACAAAGACGGATGAAAATAGAGAAATGAAAGACGGATAGAAGTGGCCCGCCCATCCCCCTCCCTCCCCATCCCCCCAAAAAGATAAATAAATTAAAAAAAAAAAAAAAAAACAGGGACTGTGGGAACACTGCCCAGTGATGTGACTCCAGCTGAGTAAAGGTCGAAGAGATTAACATTAAGAGGAAATGTAGGTGGCTTCGCTGGTGGTCCAGTGGGTAAGGACAACACGTTGCAGGGCAAGGGACGCCAGTTCGATCCCTGGCCTGGGAAGATTCCACGTGCCGCGGAGCAGTTGGACGGATATGTCCAATTACCGAGCCGGAGCTCTGGAGCACATGTGCCCAGAGCCGGTGCTCTGTGACAACAGAGGCCACCGCGATGGGAGGCCCATGTGGGACAAAGAACAAAGATGGATGATAATAGACAAATGAAAGACCAATAGAAGTGGCCCACCCGCTCCCCTCCCTCCCCACCCTCTCACCCCCAATATATATTAAGAGGAAATGTAGGGAGAGCAAAGGGTTCATGGGGTATAAAGAAGCAGAGTGAATGGCATTATGTACCAGTGATGAAAATATGGGCTGCAAATAGAGGGCAATACATCCAAATACAGTTAAAAAACAAACAAACCCACCATTTTGAATTACAAGTGTGGGTCATTTTACTTTTCCTTATGAAGTCCATGCTCTTTCCATTTGAGATATTTGTTCTCTGAAGCATTCTTCCTTTCTCTGTCTGCCCAGAATGCCTTCTTTTGCTTCATCTGGGCAAATCTGCCTTCTGTTTCATCACACAGCTTGTGTGTCACATCTTTTCTAAAGCTTTTAATGATCTTTCAACAAATTAATTCTTGACTCTTTTATTTCACTGCACTTTTTAAAAACTGAATGACAGGGCTTCCCTGGTGGTCCAATGGGTAAGGACACCACCACCTTGTAGTACAAGGGGCACCAGTTCGATCCCTGGCCTGGGAAGATCCCATGTGCTGCAGAGTGACTGGACTGATGTATTCAACTACCGAGCCAGAGCTCTAGAGCACATGAGCCTAGAGCTAGTGCTCTGTGATGAGAGAGACCACTGGGATGGGAGGACCACACAAGCCAAAGAACAAAGATGGATGAAAATAGATAAATGAAAGATCAACAGAAGTGGCCAGAAAAAAAAAAAAAAAAATGAAGGATAGTTAATTTATAATATTGTTTTAGTTTTCAAGTATATAACAAAGTGACTCAGTTTTATATATTTTAGATTCTTTTCCATTGTAGATTATTACAAGACATTAATATAGTTCTCTTGGTTATAGATTAAATCCTTGCTGGTTATCTGTTTTATACATAGTGTGTATCTGTTAATCCCATACTCCAGATTTATTTTTCTGCCCCTGTGTCTATCCTTTAGTAACTATAAGTTTGTTTTCTATGTCTGTGTGTCTGTTTCTAGTTTGTAAATATTCACTTGCATTATTTTTTAGATTCCGCAGATAAGTGATACAACATTTGTCTTTCTCTGATTTACTTTACTTAATATGATCATTTGTAGGTCCATGCACGTTGCAGTAAATGGCATTATTTTGTTCCTTTTTATGACTAAGTAATATTCCATTATTACAATATATTCCATAATTCCATTATGCATATATATGGCACATCTTCTTAAACCAATCATCTATTGATAGGCATTTGAGTTATTTCCATGCCTTTGCTACTATAAATAGTGCTTCTATGAACACTGGGGTGAATGAATCTTTTTGAATTAGTTCTCATCTTTTCTGGGTATATGACTAGAAGCTGGATTGCTGCATTACATGGTAACTCTATTTTTAGCTCTCTTTTTTAAGTCCCTTCTACACTGTTCTCCATAGTGGCTGTACCAATTTTCATTTCCACCAACAGTGTAGGAGGGTTCTCTTTTCCCCACACTCTTTCTAGCATTTATTATGTGTAGATTTTTTGATGATAGCCATTCAAAAAATGGTGTGAAGTGGTACCTCCTTTTGGTTTTCATTTGTATTTCTCTAGTAATTAGAGATGTCGAGTATCTTTTTTTTTTAAGGTTTATTTATTTATTTATTTTTGGGTGGGGGTCGAGTTGGGGAGGGAGGGGAGCAGGCGGGCCACTTCTATTGGTCTTTCGTTTCTCTCTGTTCGTCCGTCTTTGTTCTTTGGCTCCTGTGGGCCTCCCATCTTGGTGGTGTCTGTCGTTGCACAGCACTGGCTCTGGGCGCATGCGCTCCAGAGTTCTGGCTCGGTAATTGGACACATCAGTCCAGCCGCTCTGCGGCACGTGGGATCTTCCCAGGCCAGGGCTCGAACCGGTGCCCCTTGCACTGCAAGGTGGTGTCCTTATCCACTGGATCACCAGGGAAAGCCCTCGAGTATCTTTTCATGTACCGGTCTTCTTTCAAGAAATGTTTATTTAGATCTTCTATTTTTTAACTGGGTCGCTTGTGTTTTAAATATTGAGCTGCATGAGCTATCTGCAGATGTTGGCTACTAACCCCTTGTTAGTTACACTGTTTGCAAATATTTTCTTCCATTCCATAAACTTGTTTCATTTTGTTGAACTTGTTTCCTTTGCTGTGCAAAAGTTGTTAAATTTGATCAGGTCCCATTTTCTTTTGCCTTAATCTAGGAAAATCCTGCTATGATGTACATCAGAATGTTCTGCCTATGTTCTCTTCTAGGAGTTTTATGGTGTCACATTTTATATTTAGTTCTTTACACCATTCTGAGTTTATTTTGGATATATTGTAGGCGAGTGTTCTAGAAAAGCAAATAAAAAAATTTATCCAACTTGGAAAGGAAGAGGTTAAAGTTGTCATTATATGCAGATGATATTGTATACTATATAGTAAACCCTAAAGATTATAAGTAAAAATGTAGAAATAATAAATGAATTTAGCAAGGTAGCAGGATTCAAGATTAGAACACACAACTCTGCAACATTTGTTTATACTAACAATTACCTATCAGCAAGAAAATTTAAAACAATCCCATTTAAAATTCAGGTCAAAAATTAAAATAAAATACCTAGGAATAAGCCTAAACCAAGAAGGTGAACTACCTTTGTGTTGAGAACTATAAAACATTGAGGAAAATAAACTGAAGGTGATTCAAAGAAAGAAAAGAGGGCTTCCCCTGGTGGTCCAGTGGGTAAGGACACCGCCTTGCAGTGCAAGGGGTGTCCGTTCGATCCCTGGCCTGGGAAGATCCCACGTGCCTCGGAGCAGCTGGACCGATGTGTCCAATTAGCGAGCCGGAACTCTGGAGCGCATGCGCCCAGAGCCAGCGCTCTGCAACAGCAGACGCCACCAAGATGGGAGGCCCACAGGAGCCAAAGAACAAAGATGGATGAAAATAGAGAAATGAATGACCAATAGAAGTGGCCCGCCTGCTTCCCTCCCTCCCCAACCCGACCTCCGCACAAAAATAAATAAATAAATAATAATAATAATAATAAACAAACAAAGAAAAGATATTCCCATGCTCTTGGAAGAATTCATAGTTAAAATGACCATACTACAAGGCAATCTACAGATTTAATGCAATCCCTATCAAATTATTTTTTTAATAGAACCAAAGCAAATAATCCTAAAACTTATATGCAACCACAAAAGACCTGAAATTTGTAAAAGCATTCTTAAGGGGGGAAAAAAAAAAGCCAGAGGCATAACCCTCCCAGACTCCAGACAACACTACAAAGCGACAGTAATCAAAACAGCATGATACTGGCACAAAAACTGACCTACAGATGAGTGGAACAGACAGCTCAGAAATGAACCTATATACCTATAGTCAATACCTAATAGTCAATTAATCCTTGACCAAGGAGACAAGAATATACAAAAGGCAAAAATGGTGTTTAAAAACACCTTCAGCAAATGGTGTTGGGAAATCTGGAAAGCCTCATAGCACTTTTACTGGGAGTTTGCACTTGGCTCTCATCACAGTATAACCTGTTTTTTTTTTCCTGCAACAATTTAAAAAGTTCCTTCCCTGTGCCAATCAGCATGCTAGGCATTGGGGGCAGAGATAAATTAGATACAAACCTTGCCCGCAAGGAGCTCACAGTCTAGAAAAGGAGATAGGGTATAAACAAAGAAATTACACTTTTGTGACAAGTGTGGCAGGCAGTAAAAAATATGTACAAGGCATAGATTTAGTGCAGAGAAGATGGTTAATTCAATCTATAGATGGGAGGATCAGGAAAGATTTGCCAGATAAGCTGGTGGAAAGTCATGTTACAATCTGTTTTATTTCACGGTGAGCTCTTGAGGACAAAGTTATGCCTCATTCATGTTAGTATCCGCATTACCTACTAGTGTCTAGCACATCACAGGTAGACAAGGCTTATCAGTAGAATTTAACGCAATGGTTAGGAACCTGGTTCTAAAGAACAAAATGTCTAAAACCCTGATAAAACCCTGATATGTTTATATTCAAAATTCTTTCTTTTTTTTTTCTTTTGGTTTAGTTTGACTTGGTACCTCTGTCTCTGCTTGTGTGTGCTTGCATGTTTGAAATGAAAACCAAGCTGTCTTCTTTGGTCAGGCTGACTGAAAATCACTGTCCTATATGAGGCACCATTTCTGTGGTTCATTCTCTCTTTCATGGATAGGTCTTCTTAGTATATTAACTTTAAAAAGTATGTTTCTTTAATTGATTAGCATAAAAACTGTTAGAAATCAAACTTGTAAGATTTTGCAGATTTTCTGAAAAATGTTTTCTTATTGATGGAAATAATGTAGTTTGCAAACATTAACACTGACTTTAATTATTACAAACAAAGGTAAAAAGCATGGATGTCTTTGGCACTAGACTCATTTATCTCTAGCACATTATAACACTGACAGTGAACATTATGTGTATTATCTGAAACCATGAAACCTGATAGATTTCCATTAAAGTGAATCCAAATTGTGTTTAAAAAATGAATTCATAAAACAAAGATTTCAAAATGTCATACTAATCAATCCATATCAATAAATTAATAAAATGCTTGCTTATGACCTTCAGGATAGACAGTTCCAATAACAGTTTTCAGACATCTTTGTAGATCTTGAATGAAACCAAACTGATTATAATGACACAGTGTAGAATTTCCTCCCCATATTTTCTTTGTAAGTATCGCATAAAATACTTAATTTAAAGGGCATAACATTCACATCATCACCGTAAGTATAGAGTGCAGTTTACAGATGACAACAATGAGGAAATCTGCTAGCAACCTGACTCTGGTTCTCAACCTTTTCTACACTTACAGTCCTTAACATTATATGCTACATGGAATAGTAAAGACATCTGACTTCAAATATTTTGAAGAAATGTGTATTTAGCAACTGAATACATGCTAAAAGGAATAATTTACAGCAGCAGTTTCAATACATTTTTCTCTCCAGTTTTCTAGTTCCCATCTGAAATGCAATGATAAATACAGATATGGAACATATTTACTACCTGGCAAAAAACATGCTTATTGAATGAGCACACAGCTTCTGCCCTTATATAGCACATAAGCCACCTTGTCACTTATGTGGGAAATTCTTGCATTTTAGGATGATGTTGAACACACTGAAATGGGGAACCTACAAAAGTTGCTTTTTACACTGTCCTTCCTCTTCTTTTCAAAATTATTTACATCTCTTCTTCCTAATGCGTAGGTAGGAAAAATATTAAACACATACCACTGAAAATCACTAAATACATAAAAAGTAGCATTAAGTGTGCATTTACATGCATTTACATTTTACATTTGATTTCAAGTGGGCCATAATGTCTCTCCTGTGATGTACCTTTCTCCTATCTTAAGACTGCTGTCATAATCTGTTCAAGTTCATGTGAGTCCCTTAATGAAGGTTCAACTCTGATAATACATGCATAAGCCAAGTCTATTAAAACTGAATTAAATTGGATTATTATTATTTTTTTTTTTTTGTACAAACTGCACCCCTCACACTGACAGAGGATTAAGACTGGAATAAAAGTTATTTACCTGCAAGTTATATCTATAATTTTCTTCAAAAACATAGACCTGATGATTCATAAAGACACGCCGATGCACTTGTTTTAACTGAGATCCAGACTTTCTATGGGTATTTCATAATGCTAAACAAAATGCATTCAGATACTGGAAGGCATCCCTAAAGTTATATAATCTCTATCCCTTCAAATTCTTTATTTTTGAGGAAAATAAGGAATAAGATTCTTTTGTTACTGCAAATAAATTTGGTTTACCTGCAAATTTAGAATACAACAGTGAATTTTAGCACAGTTAACATTCACATCATCACCGTAAGTATAGAGTGCAGTTTACAGATGACAACAATGAGGAAATCTGCTAGCAACCTGACTCTGGTTCTCAACCTTTTCTACACTTACAGTCCTTAACATTATATGCTACATGGAATAGTAAAGACATCTGACTTCAAATATTTTGAAGAAATGTGTATTTAGCAACTGAATACATGCTAAAAGGAATAATTTACAGCAGCAGTTTCAATACATTTTTCTCTCCAGTTTTCTAGTTCCCATCTGAAATGCAATGATAAATACAGATATGGAACATATTTACTACCTGGCAAAAAACATGCTTATTGAATGAGCACACAGCTTCTGCCCTTATATAGCACATAAGCCACCTTGTCACTTATGTGGGAAATTCTTGCATTTTAGGATGATGTTGAACACACTGAAATGGGGAACCTACAAAAGTTGCTTTTTACACTGTCCTTCCTCTTCTTTTCAAAATTATTTACATCTCTTCTTCCTAATGCGTAGGTAGGAAAAATATTAAACACATACCACTGAAAATCACTAAATACATAAAAAGTAGCATTAAGTGTGCATTTACATGCATTTACATTTTACATTTGATTTCAAGTGGGCCATAATGTCTCTCCTGTGATGTACCTTTCTCCTATCTTAAGACTGCTGTCATAATCTGTTCAAGTTCATGTGAGTCCCTTAATGAAGGTTCAACTCTGATAATACATGCATAAGCCAAGTCTATTAAAACTGAATTAAATTGGATTATTATTATTTTTTTTTTTTGTACAAACTGCACCCCTCACACTGACAGAGGATTAAGACTGGAATAAAAGTTATTTACCTGCAAGTTATATCTATAATTTTCTTCAAAAACATAGACCTGATGATTCATAAAGACACGCCGATGCACTTGTTTTAACTGAGATCCAGACTTTCTATGGGTATTTCATAATGCTAAACAAAATGCATTCAGATACTGGAAGGCATCCCTAAAGTTATATAATCTCTATCCCTTCAAATTCTTTATTTTTGAGGAAAATAAGGAATAAGATTCTTTTGTTACTGCAAATAAATTTGGTTTACCTGCAAATTTAGAATACAACAGTGAATTTTAGCACAGTTAAGTTTCTCTTGTGAAAAAATTGAAAATAATCTACTTTTGGCGCACTCTTTGTTTTTAGTTTATATCTCAAACATTTTTTCTCTATAGTAGTCTGTTCTTCAGCTATCATTTAAATTTAAAATTCAGCTAGCATTTGAGGATGTACTTCCAAAAGTAACACTGTATTAAGCCACTGCAATGAAGTCTAAAATTGAATAGGGCATACTTGTAGGTTCCCATTTGAAACAAACATCAAAAAATCAATTATTCAAAGTAATCATTAGAACTGAAACATGAGCTTCCATCTGTGAAATATTTCAGCTGATAAGAGAATTTTTAAAAAATTCACTGTAGTTTGAGGTGAGAAATTAATTCTGAGTTAATTAGAATGCTAAGACAGCTAGAACTTCAATGCTGCTTTCATTAATTAGCAAGAAGACATTTCCTTTGCATTTCTGTGCATGATGAAGAACCCAGAGAGGAATTATTGGAAAGGTAAGTGCAGCACAAAAGAAACTGCATTGCGATGCTGGAGGTGTTTTACATCTTGAAGTCAACAATTCTTAAGTAATCATCTTCAGACAATGAAGCAGGCAAGCCCTTAATTAATAATCACCTACCTTATTTTATAAGTTGGTGCAGAAGAGAAAGAGCTTTACATATGTTAAGTGTGGCTTGTGTCCTGGAAAACAGTTTGAATAGGTCATTCCCATTGACATGAAAAAAGTAAAGTGTTTTTTTGATGGATAATTGTCTTAAACAAGTTGAGAATGTAAACAGGAGTGGGAAAATTGCTTTTACAATGCTGTTCTGAATATCACTGATCTCCCTCTTCTCAAAAAAATTAATAGACACAGATAAAAATCCTAATGGAGGCACGAGAGAGTTTTTATATCTCAAATATTAGGCAGGAATTCAAGTGAAGAATTCAGACATTTTCTATTAAATCACTGCTTACTATTTTTGTGAAATATGCAACTCCTTTTCTCTTTGTTGATCCATTAGGTACGACAAAATGTATCCGAAAAAATTTTTTTCTTTCCAGTTAAAACATTCTGTATTTGTAAGAATATTATACCATCTCTAACTAATTTAGATATTATTGGAAGAATAGAGGGGGGTGTTATTTTTTTTAATTCCTCAGAGAAATAAAGCATACTTTATATCCAGATTTTAGGAATTAGTTGTTAATGATGTATTTATGTTTCTAGGACAATATTGGTATTCTTGCAAAACTGAAACCAACAGTTTTAAAAAAGCAGCACACAACTTGAGCTTTTATAAACAAAAACTATATAGCACAATAATTGTAAGACAAAAACCTACTCTAGCTTAGAAAAGAGCTATTTTTTCTGCATATTTGTCATGGTACATTTAAATTACAGTTTTAATAAAATACATCTTTAGATCAAAGATGGAAGAAGACATCAGTAGTAGATCAGTGTGTTCCATGTTTCTTCAGGATGACGGATGGTTTATGTTTTTTTATATTTCCACAGACCATTTCATTCAGTATCATTTTACTCCTCCAGTACACATAAACATGAGTGTTGGTAGACAAAAGATATCCTTGAATCCAACAACGTTTGGAATATTCATCAGCTTAGTAAATCCATGCAGTTTACTTGAAACTTCTACTTCAATAAAATGGCTCTGCTGATGCCGTTTTTCTTCTTTAGATGGCAGTATGGCAAATGACATTTTTATTTCTCAGGCAAAGAAGAAAGTGAAGCCTGTATAGTGAAATCTCATAGGAAACATTAAATCACTAGAGTGAACATCTGTGTTCACCTAACCTCTATTAATAGCTGTTGATATTAGGAAGAAAGCCTGTTAGTACAGTTACTCATGGACTTAATTTATAATTGGTGGAACTCAGTTGCATTTCCCACCATTGTAAACATCCACATAATGCCATGAAAAAAGTTTATGTATATTGCATTTTTTTCCAGTTATTGTCTAGGCAAGTTTCTACTTGTTTGAGGTTTCTAGAGGTAATGCAGCTCACACACTCCTGGGTGCCCTCTCAAATTCGTGGGTCCTCCTATTTCGACCTTTCTTATTTTCCTGTAAGTGCTTCCATTTGTTACTGTTCCCTTGGGTATGTCCTGGCCTTTGCCGACGCTGTTTTCGGTCCCTTTTCCAAACTTGTTCACAGAACTCATCCATTGTGTTCAGATTGGGATGGTTGATAAGCTGCATGAAGTCTCTGTACCAGACCTTCTGGCTAGGTGTCATGCTGTTGGACATTTCTTTGGTCTTAGAGCCATCTCCATCATCATCTTTATGAAGAAGTTCTTCCAAGTGTTCTGTGTCAATGACTTCTAGGGTCACTTTAAGAAGCGTTTGCATGAATCCATGTTCTACCGCATGACAGAGGTAATTGCCTGAATCCTTCCGCTGCAGACTACGCAGCAAAAGGCCTTGTTCTGTTCTGATGATATGATCATCCACTCTGATCTAGCAAAAGAAAAGAAGTAGTAGAATCATACACAATTACAAGAAATATAAACTCTGAAAATTTAAATTGTACAGAGGCACATTTCAATAGCTAGGAAAATTTCTAGTTTAAGAGAAATTATAGCATTTCCCCATAAGGAAAAAGAGTTATAAATTTCTCTTGTTCTTAACATGTACTGCAAAATATTGGTTGTCTACAGTCTTAATAGAATTTCTCATAATAATTTAAAATAATTATGTAAATGAAAGACAAAGATATATTTTACAAATTGGAAATAAGTGTATAAGTATAGGAAAAAGTGAATATTGGAATTGGAAATACAGAAACACAATAGTAGAAAACAATGCAGCATTAGGATGAATTTACAATATGGTTTGAAAAAATAAAATAAATACAGTAGTTGATCAAGCTGAAAAGATACGGGATTACATGCTGACTTATTTATTCAGTTTCGTAAGTCTTAGATGTTACATGAAGACACACTTTAGATCTGTGTTCACCTTAATGTTATAAAATTGTACAGTTACTCATGGACTTAATTTATAATTGGTGGAACTCAGTTGCATTTCCCACCATTGTAAACATCCACATAATGCCATGAAAAGTAGATGTATATTGCATTTTTTTCCAGTTATTGTCTAGGCAAGTTTCTACTTGTTTGAGGTTTCTAGAGGTAATGCAGCTCACACACTCCTGGGTGCCCTCTCAAATTCGTGGGTCCTCCTATTTCGACCTTTCTTATTTTCCTGTAAGTGCTTCCATTTGTTACTGTTCCCTTGGGTATGTCCTGGCCTTTGCCGACGCTGTTTTCGGTCCCTTTTCCAAACTTGTTCACAGAACTCATCCATTGTGTTCAGATTGGGATGGTTGATAAGCTGCATGAAGTCTCTGTACCAGACCTTCTGGCTAGGTGTCATGCTGTTGGACATTTCTTTGGTCTTAGAGCCATCTCCATCATCATCTTTATGAAGAAGTTCTTCCAAGTGTTCTGTGTCAATGACTTCTAGGGTCACTTTAAGAAGCGTTTGCATGAATCCATGTTCTACCGCATGACAGAGGTAATTGCCTGAATCCTTCCGCTGCAGACTACGCAGCAAAAGGCCTTGTTCTGTTCTGATGATATGATCATCCACTCTGATCTAGCAAAAGAAAAGAAGTAGTAGAATCATACACAATTACAAGAAATATAAACTCTGAAAATTTAAATTGTACAGAGGCACATTTCAATAGCTAGGAAAATTTCTAGTTTAAGAGAAATTATAGCATTTCCCCATAAGGAAAAAGAGTTATAAATTTCTCTTGTTCTTAACATGTACTGCAAAATATTGGTTGTCTACAGTCTTAATAGAATTTCTCATAATAATTTAAAATAATTATGTAAATGAAAGACAAAGATATATTTTACAAATTGGAAATAAGTGTATAAGTATAGGAAAAAGTGAATATTGGAATTGGAAATACAGAAACACAATAGTAGAAAACAATGCAGCATTAGGATGAATTTACAATATGGTTTGAAAAAATAAAATAAATACAGTAGTTGATCAAGCTGAAAAGATACGGGATTACATGCTGACTTATTTATTCAGTTTCGTAAGTCTTAGATGTTACATGAAGACACACTAGTTGATATGTCGAATGCAGTTTACAAAAAAGATCTCAGGAAGGCTACGTTGGTAGTGTATAAAATCATTTTATATGATGTGATTACAAGTTTAAAGACTGCTTCAACTGCCAAAAGAGATAATGGGAGAATTTTCACTTCTAGATTTGGTTTATGTTTGTAAAACTGTCTGCAAAATGTACATTCACAAGTCACCTACATAGTATGATTACCCTTATTTAATGCTTAAAAAATAGTTTAAAAGTCTTAGAGTACTCAATGAGATTTTCTATGTCTAATTTTTTAATTTTACAGAGGAATAAATGGATTTATTGATGAGGAATATTTGCATGAAACTCCATGAATAGTTCACATCAGAGTTCATACTGGGATCTCAGATCATTCATCCCAAATCTACTACTCCCTTCCCTTAATTGCCTCTTCCCATTTGAGGAGGAAGTTAATGGAAAAAGGAAAACATGTTTTGATAGTAGAATTCATAGAACAAAAGTTAAAATCAGTTTGGAGGATTAGTTTTTTTCTTGCATAAAAATGTAGATAACATGATTGTTTTTAAGATAAATTTAGGAAGAAAAAAGAAATCTCTAAAATGTACCCCTCAAAAAGCTTCTGAAACAAAATCCTTTACCAGTTCACCTTTAAAAAAAAAAAATTTGGTCTTTTTATTGGTTTTTTATTTATTTATTTTCATCCATCTTTATTCTTTGGCCTGCGTGGGCCTCCCATTGCAGTGGCCTCTCTCATTGCAGAGCACCGGCTCTGGGTGCATGCACTCCAGAGCACTGGCTCATAATTGGACACATCAGCCCAGCTATTCTGCAATGGGATCTTCCAGGGCCAGGGATCAAGCTGTTGCCCCTTGCACTGCAAGGTGGACTCTACCCACTGGACCACCAGGGAAGCCCACCAGTTCACCTTTGTTGCTTTAACTCCAAGCACAAAGTCTGCCATAAAATCACTTTCATTTAATGCTTGCTTAATGTTCACAGTACTTTGTTTTTTTTAATCCCTCTCAGGTCAACCACTCTGGGGTCACTTAACAGTATACATTATGTAAGAGTTAATCCAGTCAGTTTCTTTCCTGTACCTCTTCTTTTCGCTCTTCATCCCGCCTCTGGAATTGCCAGTACACCAGAGCTCGCTGTGATTTTGCACTGCATTCCAGGAATGTGCTACTATTTTCTACTCCATAGATGATTCTTTCTTCGAAGCTGTGGCCATGGTGATTATCTAGCCGGCGATGAGGAAATGAAATGAGAAAATGTTAGAGAAGTGAACTTAACTTTCCAGAGTATTTATCTGAAAATTCAGGAGATGGATTTGTTGCCAAGTTGGAAGCCTTTTCCAATTTGATCGAGGATGACAGAAATACCAAGGTTTCAGAACTCAATTGCCTACTTAAACAGGCTAATTATTTTGCTATGGGTTATATAAAGCACACACAGAGATTTGTCTACCAGAAAATAGCATTACATTAACAAAATCAGTCATGTGTGCAGTATAACTATATATCTTTATATGCCATATTAATACTCTCCAGGAAATTATCTTCATTGTAACATTCTAAGCTCTAATGGTGCCAGTTTATACTGTGCTATTTTCTAGCAGAAAAAGTTATTCAACTGGGTTTCTGAAAACAAGAGGCTTTCTGAGAACTTCACTTTGCCTCTTGCTTTTGTTTTTCATCTGTAAAATTAAATACACCAACCAAAAATATTTATCTAGTATTTTATAGAAGTTAGAGTCCAGGAAGTTTCTACTCCTCTTATACTCCCCGCCAATAACCCTTAAGTAATCCACAAGTTTGTTCTCAAGATCAATTGGTATGAAATGTTTGGGATGGCTCAGAAAAAGGTGCACAATTATAATGCAATGTGCTTTCAATTGTCCTTATTTTAAAATGACACATCTTTTATTATTTTCAAGAATTAAACTAAAGAATATGGCAAGAGTATATAATAAAGTACAGCAATAAGAAAGGCTGTTTCCTGATTAAGTTTCTATTATTTTACCCTTTATGTAACCTCCTTCAATGTGGTAAATGAAACACAGTTAAGATCAAAAGAACGACACAGGGAGTCTAGGTAAAACTCATTTAGAGAAAAAAAACCCTCCTTATTATCTTGTATAATCCTGTTTCCATTATGACATCCTGTACAATCTGGAGCTCATTAAATTAATTTAGAAAATAATAAATATATTTCCACATGTATAGAGGGCTGACAGTGTAGACAGATGAAAAATTTTTGCTTACTCTTTCAAACTCAGCTCGATTTTTAATTTAAAAAATGTTTGCCCTCTTTTTTGCATCACTTTGACTATTATCTAGCGATGAGGAAATGAAAGGGTTAGAGAAGTGAACTTAACTTTCCAGAGTATTTATCTGAAAATTCAGGAGATGGATTTGTTGCCAAGTTGGAAGCCTTTTCCAATTTGATCGAGGATGACAGAAATACCAAGGTTTCAGAACTCAATTGCCTACTTAAACAGGCTAATTATTTTGCTATGGGTTATATAAAGCACACACAGAGATTTGTCTACCAGAAAATAGCATTACATTAACAAAATCAGTCATGTGTGCAGTATAACTATATATCTTTATATGCCATATTAATACTCTCCAGGAAATTATCTTCATTGTAACATTCTAAGCTCTAATGGTGCCAGTTTATACTGTGCTATTTTCTAGCAGAAAAGTTATTCAACTGGGTTTCTGAAAACAAGAGGCTTTCTGAGAACTTCACTTTGCCTCTTGCTTTTGTTTTTCATCTGTAAAATTAAATACACCAACCAAAAATATTTATCTAGTATTTTATAGAAGTTAGAGTCCAGGAAGTTTCTACTCCTCTTATACTCCCCGCCAATAACCCTTAAGTAATCCACAAGTTTGTTCTCAAGATCAATTGGTATGAAATGTTTGGGATGGCTCAGAAAAAGGTGCACAATTATAATGCAATGTGCTTTCAATTGTCCTTATTTTAAAATGACACATCTTTTATTATTTTCAAGAATTAAACTAAAGAATATGGCAAGAGTATATAATAAAGTACAGCAATAAGAAAGGCTGTTTCCTGATTAAGTTTCTATTATTTTACCCTTTATGTAACCTCCTTCAATGTGGTAAATGAAACACAGTTAAGATCAAAAGAACGACACAGGGAGTCTAGGTAAAACTCATTTAGAGAAAAAAAACCCTCCTTATTATCTTGTATAATCCTGTTTCCATTATGACATCCTGTACAATCTGGAGCTCATTAAATTAATTTAGAAAATAATAAATATATTTCCACATGTATAGAGGGCTGACAGTGTAGACAGATGAAAAATTTTTGCTTACTCTTTCAAACTCAGCTCGATTTTTAATTTAAAAAATGTTTGCCCTCTTTTTTGCATCACTTTGACAGCTTTACTCTCATTATAACTGAGTATTTTTGTCTGTCGTAGACAGTATGATCTCCTAAGTTTAAACTTTTCCAAAATCCCGCTTCCACCCAATTCCTGTATACAGCCTGTGGGCATCAGCTCCTCATCTCACTTTGCCTATGGTTGACCTTCTGTCTGCATTTGCTGTCTCCATGGATGTCAAACTCAGTGTCTTTTCTTTTACTGTCCTAGGTATGAAACATAACTCTTTTAATATTGGGAAGCATCTGTCCCTTCTTACTTAAAAGATCAAGCCCCAGGAAAAAGTAGAAAACAGTGAATGGCTCAAATGTATAGAAATAATATTTAACTGATCCAAGTCATACTTCATTTCATACTGGAATCAGTGTATACTTTAATAATGGCAGTGTTCTTTTTCCTCTGAAATTATATTTTTTACTGATATGGTACATGTTGCTGTGCTCGTTTGCAAGACATATACTTCTTTTGGATAGAAATAGATTGAATCTCTGTCTCCAACATGAGCTGGAGAAGCTACCATGAATGATTAGAACACCTTGTCACAGAGGTGATCAGAGTATACCCAGAATGTGTTTTTTTTCCTGCTAACTGTTGCACAGTTTAAAATTCTTTGACTTATAATTTATAATATTATGCTTATAATATTATTAAAAAAAGTGGACACCTGCAACATGCAACAACATGGATGAAAGTGAAGGACACGGTAAGTGAAGTCAGTCAGTCACAGAAAAACAAATACTGCATGATCCCACTTACATGAGGCATCTACAGTAGTAAAAACTCCTAGAAGCAGAGAGGAGAGTGGTAGTTGCCAGGGGCCAGGTGGAAGGGAAATGGGAACTGGTAATCAATGGGTATAAAATGTTAGTTACACAAGATAAATCACATTCTGAGATCTGCTATACAACATTATGCTTATAATGAACAATATTGTACACTTCAAATTTGTTAAGTAGGTAGATCTCATGTTAAGTGTTGTTGCTCCTATAAAATTAAAAAAAAAATTACTTAAAAAAAGAAATCATTTTACTTTTAGGAAGACGCTTTTCACTCAATGTCTACACGTTATTGATTCATAAGATATATGATAGCATGGTAACACAGAAGATAAAAATTGTCTAGATTTAGAAACAAACAACATGGTGATCCACCAGTATCTTTTGTAATACCAGCCATGCTTCTCAGGTCTTTTTCTTGGAGAAATTTATAACGCTCAACTTGTCTCTCATCTAATCTGTCTAAACTAAGGTAGAGATCTATAGAAATCTAAGGCATAAATAAATTATTGCTCTCAAACATAGAAATCTGTTTAAATCCTTCGGTACATTAGCTGACATTCAGCTAAGAAAATCAATGTAACTTGTATAATTAGAAATAATAGAGCTTAATATAAATGACACATCTATCAGGCACATTTTCAAAAAAAAAAAACTGTCTTCTACTCGATTAATTTAGTCATTTTAACTGATCTAGAGATAGCGTTCTGTTAAGTTTACTTGGTCTTGGGAAACCTGCTTAGATTTTAGATCCTCTACAAAATCTCTTCTGGTCACATCAAATGTTTCCCAATGTACAGTAAAGAAAATAATTCTCTTAATAGTAAATGTTTCCTGAATTAAAAAATAATTAATCTGTTACTTATCTATAGTAGAATCTAATATGTTATTTGATTTAACCAAGAATTTACACTAAGTCATTTTTGGTTTAATATAGCAATAGACCAAGAAGACTTCTTCAAGAAATAGGATATTCAGGTACTTTCCCACACAACTAGTGAAACTGGTTCACTGGTTTGAGGCCTTGAAAACTATTCATGCCAACACCTTAAGGATTCATTCCCCTCTACATTGGCTCTTTCCTTCTCTGCTTTGTCCAAATTAAAAGCAAAAGAAAAAGTCCTGTCATATTAACTATCAGTCATAGTCAGCAGGCAGAGGTACTGCTGTGTTTCTTTAGAGGCTGTATTTTACATTTTGTTAGGTTTTGCAGACAATTGGCAAACAGTGGACAAACAAAAATTTTCACTGAATACATTTGTTTCTGTTACTTCCTCTACAGTAGAATCAGCAACTTTATCATCAGCAACTTTAATTTAGTATCACAACTTTCATTTAAAGTGGTCTCAATCAACCATTCATGTTTGGGTACTTACATGTCACAACCTGTAAACATTTCTTTCATTAATCTCTCCACACCTGACACCTTATATACAGACTCATTCTCTCTCTCTCTTTCTAAATATATATAAATTTTAATTTATTTCTTACAAATTTTTTTCTTACACTCCATTTACAGTTATTACCAAACATTGGCTCTATTCCCCATATGGTACAATACATGCTCATAGCCAAACTTACACGCAATAGACTGCTGGAAGGCACTCAGTAAATACCAACTCCCTTTTCTGACCATTCTACCCCAACTGCATAAGTAAATTTTATACAACATGGGAAACATTAGTTATCTAACAACAATATGTTTTTCTCTCGTATCTTCCCTCTGTCCCTTTACCCCTATCCCTGTCTCTTTTTTTCCCTCCAAAAAGAGCACTTGTAAACAGGAATACTTCGATCCTTGACTTCCAAACTTAACTAAAGTTTCCATTTTTTAGATGCCAAAACTTAAAATCCTTTATTGAGACTCTACAGTAAAACAAATCATGAACTCCTTCCTACCATCAATCCTGCTCTCATTCCCATCAAGGAAGGTATTTCCTCTTTTATATTTCCAAAAAAATATCTTTTTACATGTATCTTTAGAGCACATGTAGTCTTCTTTGCTACAGTTATTTATTAGTCTAGTTATCTCCTTCCCTTTTGTGTGTTCCACAATTCTAGCACAAGGCAGACATAAACCCTTAAGCGATGTTTGCTAAATGGTAAATTCAGGGAATGATTTACTCTGCATTTAAAAGCTTAAATCTCATGTGACTCTGACATCCTCAAGACACAGAGTTACTATTATAATTACATGAATGAGTAAGAGTTAAATCAATTAAAAATGGCATAGGGACTTCCCTGGTGGTCCAGTGGTTAAGACTCCATGTTTCCAGTGCAGGGGCCCTGGGTTCAATTCCTGGTCAGAGAACTAGATCCCACATGCTACAACTAAGACCCCGCATAGCCAAATAAATAAATAATTTTAAAAAATGGCATAGGGTTTATAACCCTCATTATGAATGAATAAATTATTAAACTGTAAACATCTTAAGCCTTCTAAATTTCTTAAGTTTTATAATGTTACAGGAACTGATTTGAGATGTGGCAGGATTCAGTGATGACTAATCAAGTGTACTCCAAAATATAAAAAAATCAACTATGGGATAATAACATAAAGAGATTTCAGAAATTTTATGCATAGATACTCACATCTCTAGGGTCACCTGTATCTCTAAAGGATGTCTATGCCAATGAGAGAAAGCAATCTCATTTTAATTCATTTTAAAATCATTTTCACATGTAGCAACTGTTTTGAATACAAACTTTTGTCATGAATATTAGCAGTAGACAAGAAGGACGTAGTTGTTAAACTGGCACAATGAATTCTTATGGGTTGAACTGAATAGAGGAAAATAATTGAGAGCAACAAACATTAAAATTATTTTAAAAGCATCAGTGTGTTTGAACAGCACATATTATATAATATGTTGCAGCTGTTAATGACAAGAAATGATGTTTTTAAGGAAGCAATCTTCAATTAATCATTTCCTCTTTTAGTTGGATAATTTATGGAAATGAAATGAGGCTAATAAACTAGAAAGAATGGGAGGAAAGAAAGAAGTTAAATAAATTGCTTCCTTTTGTAACAACAAAAAGTCTTGATATTCATCATTTGGTCAGAAATATCATGTTGCTAAAGGCCTTATTTAGTATTTGATTCTCTTCCAATATAGCTGTAACAGAAGGCATCACATTTCAGCTTTCCATTTATTTCATTCTCCATTTTAACCCCATAAATGTCTCCCAAGATTGAAATGTTAATAATGTAAGAACCTTAGGAAATTTGATTTCACGTAGAAAAGACAGAGATAGGTGAGGTGGTGAACCATATATGCATTCAACAATTTGATCTCAGCCATCATTTTTATGTCCTCCCCCTCCAGGTTATTAAAAAGTTTAATTTAATAAATAATGAATATAAAAGTAAAACAATTTGGGGGATGGAAAATAGTTACAGATTATTTTAAATATTTAGCAAATTTAGTTAGTTGCCAAACTACATAGAGAGAAATTTAATTTCACTTGTGTTCATCACATTATAATTTTAATATCCTACAACTTCCATTTTTATCCCAATATTGTTCAATGTAAAGTTCAAGCAAAGCAGAAAGGGAAATGTTGTCTACCAACTCTTGGTGACACAGAAATCTGTAGATATGTGCTTCCTGCATAAAAACGGCATTATTTAGATTTTTTACTGGATTTTAGATTACTAATCAAGTGTACTCCAAAATATAAAAATCAACTATGGGATAATAACATAAAGAGATTTCAGAAATTTTATGCATAGATACTCACATCTCTAGGGTCACCTGTATCTCTAAAGGATGTCTATGCCAATGAGAGAAAGCAATCTCATTTTAATTCATTTTAAAATCATTTTCACATGTAGCAACTGTTTTGAATACAAACTTTTGTCATGAATATTAGCAGTAGACAAGAAGGACGTAGTTGTTAAACTGGCACAATGAATTCTTATGGGTTGAACTGAATAGAGGAAAATAATTGAGAGCAACAAACATTAAAATTATTTTAAAAGCATCAGTGTGTTTGAACAGCACATATTATATAATATGTTGCAGCTGTTAATGACAAGAAATGATGTTTTTAAGGAAGCAATCTTCAATTAATCATTTCCTCTTTTAGTTGGATAATTTATGGAAATGAAATGAGGCTAATAAACTAGAAAGAATGGGAGGAAAGAAAGAAGTTAAATAAATTGCTTCCTTTTGTAACAACAAAAAGTCTTGATATTCATCATTTGGTCAGAAATATCATGTTGCTAAAGGCCTTATTTAGTATTTGATTCTCTTCCAATATAGCTGTAACAGAAGGCATCACATTTCAGCTTTCCATTTATTTCATTCTCCATTTTAACCCCATAAATGTCTCCCAAGATTGAAATGTTAATAATGTAAGAACCTTAGGAAATTTGATTTCACGTAGAAAAGACAGAGATAGGTGAGGTGGTGAACCATATATGCATTCAACAATTTGATCTCAGCCATCATTTTTATGTCCTCCCCCTCCAGGTTATTAAAAAGTTTAATTTAATAAATAATGAATATAAAAGTAAAACAATTTGGGGGATGGAAAATAGTTACAGATTATTTTAAATATTTAGCAAATTTAGTTAGTTGCCAAACTACATAGAGAGAAATTTAATTTCACTTGTGTTCATCACATTATAATTTTAATATCCTACAACTTCCATTTTTATCCCAATATTGTTCAATGTAAAGTTCAAGCAAAGCAGAAAGGGAAATGTTGTCTACCAACTCTTGGTGACACAGAAATCTGTAGATATGTGCTTCCTGCATAAAAACGGCATTATTTAGATTTTTTTTACTGGATTTTAGATTATTCTCCAGAAATACAACCAGCACTTTATTAACAGAAAACCTTTTAATTTGACTTCAAGTGGATGAATAATATCTCCTAAAATAGCAGTAGTTGAAAAGGCACTTCATAGATGAATCAGTAACTTTTGGAAAGCCATAAAATATTTTAAAATAAACAGCAAAGATGAAAATTTCATTTATCTTAAAATTCATTTATATTTTAGGCCTGACTAAATATTAAGATGGTTAATAAATGATTTAATAATCTCATATACTGCCACTCTCTTAACACAAATTTACAGTATATATAAGTTATATACAAGGGTACTGATCATTTATTTAACAAGATGATGGTTTAGTGTAATGTTTTTCCACTGTTTGGCATGATGAGGAACTAGTACCTCAGTGAATGTTTGTTGGATGTAAGTAGCATGCAAACATGTACCTAGAATGGTGTACATATGTATTAATATTCATGTGCTTTAATACATCTATTTCTCAAGTACAAAATAAGATTCAATTAATGAAACCTTAGAGAAACTTTAAATTTATAATAATTTATCAAATTGCTAAAATAAATTTAAATGGTCAACTGTTTTATGCCCTAAATTAAGATCTATCTCTGGTGCTGGGAAATAATTATCTACCAGAGGGGCTTCCCCGGGGCTTCCCCTGGTGGTCCAGTGGATAAGGACACCGCCTTGCAGTGCAAGGGGCGCCGGTTCGAGCCCTGGCCTGGGAAGATACCACGTGCCGCGGAGCGGCTGGACTGATGTGTCCAATCACCGAGCCGGAGCTCTGGAGCGCATGCGCCCAGAGCTGGCGCTCTGCAACGACAGATGCCACCGCGATGGGAGGCCCGCAGGAGCCAAAGAATAAAGACGGATGAAAAATAGAGAAACGGAAGACCAATAGAAGTGGCCCGCCTGCTCCCCTCCCTCCCCAACCCAACCCCCGCCCAAAATAAATAAATAATTTTTAAAAAAATAATAAAAACATAATTATCTACCAGAATACAACACTTTAAATTTTACAGTTCAAGGAGCTTCCAGATTTCTTTGAATCCACAGACACCTGTGGATTGTGCATGTACATATATACAGGTAGATGGGTAGAGACAGATATGACTAGGGTATTTTAGTTTTATTACTCATTGATAATTATTGTATTAGAGAGTTGCCAGTGTCTTATTTTAAAGACATTTATTAATTTAAAATTTACAAATGAAATCCAAATGCTCTGAAGTTAACTATTAAGTCATTTTCATACTGTGCTTAATAATCCTTTGACATCAGAGGATTCAATGCTTCTCAGTATAAGGACGGTTGAAACTCAATTATTTCAAAAGCAGTACCAATATGAACTATCTAATATAATATTTAATCTATATTGAGTGTCTGATATGTTTTATTCCATGATTTTATAACAAATTCTTTGCCAAGAAAGCATATTTAATTTATATGCCATAGTGAAATTATTATAATAATTTATACATTAAAAAATCTGGAGATAGAACTTTTAGTACTTAATTTACAGTTTCCAAAGAGATATGGTAGAACATGATGGAAAAACCCATCTGCTGAAGCAGAAAGCTTCAACAAATAATAATGAGAATACAACTATGTATTTTATTTAATTTTTTCCTTGTAAGTTTTTGAATTTAAAAAATACAGCATGCTTAAAAACTTTTTGTTTACAATCTGAATGAAAAGTTCTAAAGAATAGCAAGGAGAGATAAGAAAGCCTTAAGTGAACAATGCAAAGAAATGAGGAAGACAACAGAATGGGAAAGATTAGAGATCTCTTCTAATGAATTAGAGATACCAAGGGAACATTCATGTAAAGATGGGCTACAATAAGGACAGAAGCTGAATGGACCAAACAGAAGCTATAGATATTAGTAAGAGGTGGCAAGAATACACTGAGTTGAACTAGAGGGTGAAGTCAAGTGAGCCTTAGGAAGCATTACTATGAACAAAAGCTAGTGAAGGTGATGGAATTCCAGCTGAGCAATCTAAAATCCTAAAAGATGATGCTGTTAAAGTGCCACACTCAATAAACCAGCACATTCGAAAAACAGCAATGGTTACAACACTGGAAAAAATCAGTTTTCATATCTAACCCCAAAAGAAGGGCAGCACCAAAAACTGTTCAAACTACCATACAATTGCTCTCATTTCACATGCCAGCAAGGTATGTTTAAAATCCTTCGAGCTAGGGTTCAATGGCACATCAACCACAAACTTCCAGATGTAGAAGTTGAATTTAGAAGAGGTAGAGAAATCAGAGATCAAATTGCCAATATCCACTGGATAGCAGAAAAAGCAAGGGAATTCCAGAAAAACACCTACTTCAACTTCATTGAATATGCTAAAGCCTTTGACTATGTGGATCACAACAAACTGTGGAAAATTCTTACAGAGATAGGAATACCAGACATTACCTGTCTCCTAAGTAACTTGAATGCACGTCAAGAAGCAACACTTAGAACCAAACTTGGGACAGCAGCCTGGTTCCAAATTGAGAAAGGACTAAGTCAAGGTTGTGTATTGTCAACCTATTAATTTAACTTGTGCTGAATTCTGGGAGAAATATCACTAACCTCAGATATCCAGATGGTATCACCCTGATGGAAGAAAAGTGAAGAGGAATTGAAGAGCCTCTTGATGAAAGAGGATAGTGAAAACGTTGGCTAAAAACTCAACATTCAAAGCACTAAGCTCATTACATCCAGTCTCATCATTTCATGGCAAAGAGAAGGGGATAAATTAGAAGCAGTTACAGATTTTATTTTCGTGGGTTCCAAAATTACTGCAGATGGTGACTGCAGCCATGAAATTAAGAGACACTTGCTCCTTGGAAGAAAAGCTATGACAAACCTAGACAGTGCATTTAAAAGCAGAGATATCACTTTGTCAACAAAGATCCATCTAGTCAAAGCTGTGGTTTTTCCAGCATTCACATACAGATGCGAGAGCTGGACCATAATGAAGACTTAGCACCAAAAGGTTGATGTTTTTGAACTGTGATGCTGAATAAGACTCTTGAGAGTCCCTTGGATGGTCAGGAGATCAAACCCATCAATCTTCATGGAAATATACCCTGAATATTTATCAGAAGAGACTAAGTTGATGGAATTCCAGCTGAGCAATCTAAAATCCTAAAAGATGATGCTGTTAAAGTGCCACACTCAATAAACCAGCACATTCGAAAAACAGCAATGGTTACAACACTGGAAAAAATCAGTTTTCATATCTAACCCCAAAAGAAGGGCAGCACCAAAAACTGTTCAAACTACCATACAATTGCTCTCATTTCACATGCCAGCAAGGTATGTTTAAAATCCTTCGAGCTAGGGTTCAATGGCACATCAACCACAAACTTCCAGATGTAGAAGTTGAATTTAGAAGAGGTAGAGAAATCAGAGATCAAATTGCCAATATCCACTGGATAGCAGAAAAAGCAAGGGAATTCCAGAAAAACACCTACTTCAACTTCATTGAATATGCTAAAGCCTTTGACTATGTGGATCACAACAAACTGTGGAAAATTCTTACAGAGATAGGAATACCAGACATTACCTGTCTCCTAAGTAACTTGAATGCACGTCAAGAAGCAACACTTAGAACCAAACTTGGGACAGCAGCCTGGTTCCAAATTGAGAAAGGACTAAGTCAAGGTTGTGTATTGTCAACCTATTAATTTAACTTGTGCTGAATTCTGGGAGAAATATCACTAACCTCAGATATCCAGATGGTATCACCCTGATGGAAGAAAAGTGAAGAGGAATTGAAGAGCCTCTTGATGAAAGAGGATAGTGAAAACGTTGGCTAAAAACTCAACATTCAAAGCACTAAGCTCATTACATCCAGTCTCATCATTTCATGGCAAAGAGAAGGGGATAAATTAGAAGCAGTTACAGATTTTATTTTCGTGGGTTCCAAAATTACTGCAGATGGTGACTGCAGCCATGAAATTAAGAGACACTTGCTCCTTGGAAGAAAAGCTATGACAAACCTAGACAGTGCATTTAAAAGCAGAGATATCACTTTGTCAACAAAGATCCATCTAGTCAAAGCTGTGGTTTTTCCAGCATTCACATACAGATGCGAGAGCTGGACCATAATGAAGACTTAGCACCAAAAGGTTGATGTTTTTGAACTGTGATGCTGAATAAGACTCTTGAGAGTCCCTTGGATGGTCAGGAGATCAAACCCATCAATCTTCATGGAAATATACCCTGAATATTTATCAGAAGGACTGATGCTGAAGTTGAAATTCCAATACCTTGGCCACCTGATGCGAACTGCCAACTCATTGTAAGAGAGTCTGATGTTGAGGAAGATTTAGGGCAGGAGTAGAAGGGATAGACAGAGGATGAGATGGTTGGATGAGATCACTAACTCAATGGCCATGAGCTTGAGTAAGCTCTGGGAGATGGTGAAGGATAGGAAAGCCTGGCATGTTGTAGTTGATGGGGTCACAAATAATCGGACATGACTGAGTGACTGAACATCAACAGTGTTTAAATTATAGGTGCATAAACAATTAGGTTATGACATATTTAAAGATTTGAATAAGGAATACTGATACTACAAAATATTTTAAACCTCTTATTTTCTTCTTATTCAGGCTGTGTGTGCAGGTCTCATCTACATATACTATGAATAGTTGGATTATTTGTCTAATGTAATATCAGAAGATGGCTGTAGTGTGAATGGTTTCTGCACCAGTCAGTGTGGGTTTACAAAAGATATAGAAGATAATTATTATAATTTCACTCTAGGATGCACATGTCTTTATATTTTTACATCCCTGACATTAGAAGGTCTTACAGTTGCTCTCCATCTGAGTAAAGTTGCTTTCTTCCAGAAAGAATGTCTTCTTTACCACTACATAAAATAATGGTGCCTCTTACTTTCTTTGACATCTTTGACTTGCTATAATTTGGCAATTTATTAAAGTTGGGGATTTTTTTCTAAGGACTGACATCAGCTCATTTATCAAACTGTAAGGCTTCTCCTGAGGCCAAATGCCCAGATTCATAGTTGGATTTTCCACATGTATAAAAGAAGCTAAAGCAAAGACCAGATTAGCATTGCTACAAAATACTAAATTTACAGCTCTGCAGACCATAAAGATGACACTGCCAAAGATACTTTATGGAATTTTGGAACCATTTTGATGCCAACTGAGACATAAATTGATATGAAGTAGTTGTGGAGATAATGAAGAAGATTGCCTTCTGGGAACATTTTCTGTGGGTTGCTGGAAAGGAAATGCATGTACATAGAACAGTCAAGAGAACTACTACAAAAATAAATTCAATGATAGCATTAACGCAGCAGTTAGGACATAAAATATTTGGAAGATTCAACAATCTAAGATGATGTTAATTTTTAAAATTGTTACTTCTGCTATAGCTTTTTCCTTTTTGGACATGTAGATCACAGTACAGCTTGTTCAATAAACAACAGAGAATGAGAGGTAGTTTAAAAGTAAATTGACTCACATTCCCAACAGTCTATGATCTTTTTTTTTATCTTTTGGGGGGTGAGGCGGGGAGGGAGGGGGACGGCGGGCCACTTCTATTGGTCTTTTCATTTATCTATTTTCATCTGTCTTTGTTCTTTGGCTCCTGTGGGCCTCCCATCGCCGTGGCCTCTGTTGCTGCAGAGCGCCGGCTCTGGGCACATGCGCCCCAGAGCTCCAGCTTGGTAATTGGACACATCAGTTCAGCCGCTCGCGGCACGTGGGATCTTCCCAGGCCAGGGATGGAACGGCACCCCTTGCACTGCAAGGCGGTGTCCTTACCCACTGGACCACCAGGAGAAGCCCTATGATCATTTTTTTAAATTCTATATTGTTTTTAATTGAGGTTTTTTTTTTTTTTTTTTTTTTACAATGTTGCACTAGCTTCAGGAATGTGACATATTTATTAAAAGAAAATGTTGGGAATGCGATATATTTATTAAAAGAAAATGAAATCAGGTAAAACAAAAAGTAAATTGCCTCAATCGCTCATGCTCCTGAATGCAAAGTCA
This sequence comes from Tragulus kanchil, assembly GCA_022376925.1. Classification (NCBI taxonomy): domain Eukaryota; kingdom Metazoa; phylum Chordata; class Mammalia; order Artiodactyla; family Tragulidae; genus Tragulus; species Tragulus kanchil. Next base: position 98,161,285 of record JAIOJX010000030.1, read on the forward strand.
GACAAACTCCAATTTTGTGCATAATAGTTATTTTAGGGAAAGGAACATATTGGAAGTTTCTCGTTAGCATTGTGTATGAGGTGTGAGTGGGAAGACAAGACGATCTGTCAGCACAGCTATATTTAGTGTTTTGTACTGAAATTTCCCTAGGCGAAAGGCCATCGGTGATAGAGGAGAGTATGCCAGACCAAAGGGAAACAGAGATGCATTATTCTCTTTTACCCAGGCCAGCTAACCATAAGTGCTGTCTTTACAAGAGAAGGAATAGAGCACTGAATGAGTGTTAAAGGTTTAATCGAGAGTGAAATTTCTTCCACCTTAATTCTGAATTCTTTTATATAGTCTATTAAAACCTCCAGGATATGTAAAATATAGAGTGTTACAGAATATGTTTACCATTACAGCTGGAACTAATCGTCCTGAAGTGTATAATTTGGCTTCAGGTTGCTTAGCAGTTTTCTGTGAAAATATCTCATATCTTTATATGTTTCCACATGAGCATATATATTTTATTCAAAGTGAGATGTGACATTAGCAAGACAACATACATGATTTAACAGGGCTGAGCTCTGGATTTCTGCCCATTTTACTTTCAAAATGGACATCACCTATTCTAATTCATTGATGCGTAATGGTAAGACCCAATATGACCATGTAGGAATGCCTGACTTAGTTTTCAGAACATTTGAACTTCACTGTAATCTATGGTGTATATTTTTTATATTTGGTCAATTAGCAAGACAAGCAGACAAGGAGTAAAGAGGCCTTCAAAAAAGGAATGTTTTTACTGCTGCAGAGCTTCTTCAACTATTTTACCATTTCTTCCCACTTATCACAAGCATTTACCTGGGGTTGTTTTTATACACACACACATATACAGGCCTGGTAACACTGAAATGTGGCAATTATTTTTCCTCCCTACAGTATACATTCCAAGTGAAGAATCAGGAGAAAAAGTTATTCATGTTCATTGAATTTTCATGGCTAAGCAATTCCATATTCCCTAACTTTATAGGCTTGCAACACTCTAATTTCATAAAAACATAATTTTAAAATCTAAAGCCCTCTCCGAAGTCCATTCATTCAGCAGTCAACAATATTTATATATCCATCACCTCACTTAAATATGACTTTGGTCAGCTTTTCCTTGTATATATGTACCTTCATAATTCCAGAATATATATCATTTTAAAAAAACACTGAGTCTGTGAAGGGACTGTGCTGCTAAACAAATGAATTCATCAGTAAGACATATGTGTTTCTCCAGCAATCTTCAAAATGTAGCATGGCATCCTACAAAAAGTGGTTTGTAATTATAATTTATTAGTTCACTGCTCGGTTTATGATATTTCTTAAGAAAGATTCTCCTTCTGAATACAATGATGTTAATAACAATGTATGACTTAAATCATTTTCACAATAAATAATAATGCTGTTTAGATTAAGTATCTACTGAAAAACAAAATATTTAGATCATTCATTCAATACAAATGTATTCAATTAATATCTACAATATCCATGATACTGGACCTGTTGCAGCCCTAGAGATTAAAAAATCTGAGAAAAACAGGAGGTCTATACTGACATGGAGATTAAATATGATAGTAAATGAGTTCTAGTTATATCATGCTTTGTTTACGTCCAGTTAGTATTATTAGCCTCTCCATATCTAAGCAAAAGGAAAACTGACAGTTAATTACTCAGTTGTATTTGACTCTGCTAGCCTACTAGGCTACTCTGTCCATGGAATTCTGCATGCAGGAATACTGGAGTGGGTTACTGTTCTCTTTTCCAGGGCTATCTTTTTGTTACAGGGATGTAACCTGGGTCTGCTGCATTTGCAGGTAGGTTCTTTACCATCTGAATAGCCAGGGAAGCCCATATCAAAGCAAACATACTCTTTGATATGAGGCACTGATATTTGACAATACTATACTGTTGCAAAGCTGATAATCATAATTCAATATTCCCTTGTGAAATAGATAAATGGAAGACAAGGGAATATTTTGCTGTCCACCTGAAATATGCCATCTGAAAAGTTTAATGAGGATGTGTCAACAATGTGCTAAGTCTGGATAAAGACAAAACTTTGTTAGGTAGGAAATTAGACATAAGGAAGCAGGGGAGATTTTAATAGGGATAGAGGCGATCTCTAAACTCTATCCCAGACTCATTCAGGAGACCTCACAGATATGCTACAAAATACACAGAGACTTCAACTCCTGCACATATGCTCGAGGCACACAGTAGACTCAAAATAACCACAAGGGCTTCTCCAAGTAACCTTATGCAGTTAGGAGCCCATTAAGGGCTCATGAATATTTTACACCTAATTGTAACAGACCGAATTATGGCAAGACACATGGAAAGACATAAACAACACAACAATCGACCTTGAGCATATGCCCACTTACATTCCCTTCCACTGATTGGTGGCAGGTACAAAGCCCTACTTTGCACTGGGCATAACCAAAATGAGGAGAAAAATAGGAAGCCAAGAGGCACTGATAGGAAGGATTATGAGGTCAGCCTGTTCCCATGTTTTGGGAGTGTCATCTAATAAAACAGGTATCTGTTTACTTGAGCTGAAATGGGCTGTAACTTGTCTGTTGCTTTAAACCCTCAGTCCATTGTTCCAAATTTTTGTTGTGACGAGGCAAGAACCCAGGAAGAGAAATAAACCAACCTGATAGGAACAGATAGGAAAGCAAATAACCTGATAAGAACTTTGTAAACAAAATGAATTCAAGATAAAGGCTCAATTTGAGGCTACTTATACCCTAGTACTGGCATCTCCCAAATGACCCTGTGGGCACTGAAGAATTGCACACCAACACACGTAGGACTATAACAAGCGCTTTCAGAAAGGAAAATAGGTTTTCGAATGTTGCTAGGTATTTTTTGTACAGTGTGATTTCATTCTTAACATTTACGACCAGTGAATATTTTATACACAGAATTAGTAGATCAAGTTCAAAGTAACTGATAGAGTCTACTTCTTACAAGATTAATGTAAAAGACACCAAAAAAGTCAATAGGATAATTATGGACAATAGACTATTAATAGGATAATTAGTTAATAGGATAATTAGTTAACAGGATAATTATGTTCAATTACATGTAAAATGTTTACATTTGATATTGTAGCCATTTTTAACTGAGCTGTTCCTTAGTAGTGATGTCATTGCCGAGTTTTCCCAGCAGAGGGAAGCATAGCCTAATTACTGTTTTTGTAAAGCATTGACGTAGGGAGGAATGAGATATACTACAATTTCACTGCATTTCAAATAAAGATTGGTTGATGTTTCATCATTAAATAAGTAACCGATATCTTTTAGGAAACATAAAGTGAACTTGGTCCCAAATCCCCCATTCAAGGGAATATCCTGCTAGTAAGTCAGTGTGAAGACACTCAAACAATCTTCTACTTGAGTAGGGTACCCAGTAATAATGTACTAGATTCATATTATCAATATATAAATGAGTGATTTGTATGGCTTAAGACTACACTTTCTTCTTGGATGTATCTAAATGAATGTATTTGTTACCTACTAGTCTCAGATTGCTACTAATTACAAAATCATAGACTTAAACCTAACTTCTTTTGCTTAACATGAGAAAATTGACCGTGAAGTTTCGTAAGGGTATAACATCTTAAGTTTTTCATACCTACAATAATAAAACATAATTCAGTGCTTTGCGTTCATTAGCATTTTCATTCCACAAGATTTTCTGTCTCCTCACTTGCACTTCTCTAAGTATTCGGGCCAAGCTGTATAACTTGCTTACCTGTGTCTGAATATGCATTACTGCTTTTAGATTTTTCTAGTGCTAGCAGGCTGAAAGATTAAAAACGATGTAACTTACCATGGTGTTGCAAGTCTGAACAGTGAGTCAGTGGATCTCCATTTCTTATATCTTGTCGTCTTGTGCGTCTACAATAATTATATTTAAAAGGTATTATTGTATCTGTATTCCTTCTTGGGGATTTGTCATAAGAACTGAGAAGAATCAAAATCAAAGATCCCAGAAGTTAGCTAGAAAGAGACGCCATCTACATATGACTAAAGGAATTTTTAAAAGGCACCTCATAATACCTGTAAGAGCAGTCTCCAAGATGATCAAAATGGAAAATGATTATAAATGTATTAAATAAATAACTGCATTAAAAAATCTTTCAAAGTATTGATAATGGAACATTTATGGAATTTTTTTTTTTTTTTTTGCTACTGAATGACAATCAGTAACAACCTAACATCTAGAAAATCTAAAACTTTTTTAAAAATTAATTTTATTTTTTAAAAATTTTTACAGAGTTTTGTTATTCACAGACATGTATGTTCCCAGATCAGTCATATGCATATCTCTGGCACCTTCCGCCCTTCCAGTCCTCCCCACCCCACCCCTCCAGACCATCGCAGCCTGCCTCCTGCAGGATCTCCTACTGCCTCAGGGCAATGACAATAGCTATCTTCACATATGACAGTGTAGGTTTCCCTGTTACTCCCTCTACGCCTCCCACCCACTGTTCATACCCCACAATGTCCATATGTCTGTTCTCTATGTCTGTTTTTCCATCGCTTCACTGCGTGTGTTACCATTACCTTCTTACTAGATTTCATATATATGTGTTAGTATACTGTACTTGTCTTTCTCTTTTTGACTTACTTCACTTTTTATGATAGGTTCTAGATCCAGTCACCTCATCAGGGCTGATTCTTCTGCATTTCCTTTTATAGCTGAGTAGTATTCCATTGTATACATGTACCAGAGTTTATTTATCCATTCATTCATCAGTGGACATCTAGGTTGCTTCCATGTTCTAGCTATTGCATAGGCAGCTGCAGTGAACATTGGGGTACAGGTGCATCTTTCAGTTTTGATTTCATCAGGGTATAAGCCTAAGAGTGGGATTGCTGGGTCGTATGGTGCTTCTAGTTTTAGTTTTTTAAGTAATGTCCATACTGTCTTCTATAGTAGCTGTACCTAATTACATTCCCACCAGCAATGAAAGAGGGTTCCCTTTTCTCCGCACCCTCTCCAGCATTTATTGTCTGTCGATTTCTTGATGATCGCCATTCTGACGGGTGTGAGATGATATCTCATTGTAGTTTTGATTTGCATTTCTCTAATAATAAGCAAGGTTGAGCACCGTTTCATGTGCTTTTGGCCCATTTGTATGTCTTCTTTGGTGAGATGTCTCTTTAGATCTTTTTCCCATTTTTTGATTGGGTTGTTCATTTTTCCGGTGCTGAGTTGTCTGAGTTTCTTGTAGATTTTGGATATTAATTCTTTGTCTGTTATTTCATTTGCTATGATTTTCTTCCATTTTGTGGGCTATCTGTTCACCTTTTTTGTAATTTATTTTCCTGTACAAAAGCTTTTACGTTTTAATTAGGTCCCACATGTTCAATTTTGTTTTTAGTTCTGCTATTCTAGTAGGTGGGTCAGAGAAGATCTTGCTTTGATTATGTCCTTGAGTGTTTTGCCTATATTCTTCTCTAAGACTTTGATGGTTTCTGGTTTTTACATTTAAGTCTTTAATCCATTTTGAGTTGATCTTTGTGTATGGTATCAGGGGAAATTTTTCCCAAATTCATTTTTTTGCACGTAGCTATCCAGTTTTCCCAGCACCATTTGTTGAAGAGGCTGTCTTTGTCCCATTTTATAGTTTTGTCTCCTTTGCCAAAAATAAAGTACCCATAGGTGTGTGGGTTTATCTCTGAGTTCTCTATATTGTTCCATTGGTCGATATTTCTGTTTTTGTGCCAGTACCATACTGTCTTGATGACTGTGGCTTTGTAGTATAGTCTGAAGTTAGGGAGGCTGATCCCTTCAGCTCCATTTTTCTTTCTAAGGATTGCTTTGGCTACCTGGGGTCTTTTGTGTTTCCATATGAACTGTGTTATTCTTTGGTCTAGTTCTGTGAAGAATGTCATTGGTAGTTTGATAGGGATCACATTGAATCTGTAGATTAGGGAGTATGGTCATTTTCATAATATTGATTCTTCTAATGCAGGAACATGGAATATCTCTCCATCTATTTAAGTCTTCTTTAATTTCATTTATGAGTGTCTTGTAATTTTCTGTGTACAGTTCTTTTTGTTTCTTTGGGTGGGTTTATTCCTAGATATTTTATTCTCTTGGTTGCAGTGGTGAAGGGATTGCCTTTTTGTTTCCTGTCGATTTCTTGATAAAATCGCCATTTTCTGACGGGTTGGGTGAGATGATATCTCATTGTAGTTTTGATTTGCATTTCTCTAATAATAAGCAAGGTTGAGCACCGTTTCATGTGCTTTTGGCCCATTTGTATGTCTTCTTTGGTGAGATGTCTCTTTAGATCTTTTTCCCATTTTTTGATTGGGTTGTTCATTTTTCCGGTGCTGAGTTGTCTGAGTTTCTTGTAGATTTTGGATATTAATTCTTTGTCTGTTATTTCATTTGCTATGATTTTCTTCCATTTTGTGGGCTATCTGTTCACCTTTTTTGTAATTTATTTTCCTGTACAAAAGCTTTTACGTTTTAATTAGGTCCCACATGTTCAATTTTGTTTTTAGTTCTGCTATTCTAGTAGGTGGGTCAGAGAAGATCTTGCTTTGATTATGTCCTTGAGTGTTTTGCCTATATTCTTCTCTAAGACTTTGATGGTTTCTGGTTTTTACATTTAAGTCTTTAATCCATTTTGAGTTGATCTTTGTGTATGGTATCAGGGAATTTTCCAACTTCATTTTTTTGCACGTAGCTATCCAGTTTTCCCAGCACCATTTGTTGAAGAGGCTGTCTTTGTCCCATTTTATAGTTTTGTCTCCTTTGCCAAAAATAAAGTACCCATAGGTGTGTGGGTTTATCTCTGAGTTCTCTATATTGTTCCATTGGTCGATATTTCTGTTTTTGTGCCAGTACCATACTGTCTTGATGACTGTGGCTTTGTAGTATAGTCTGAAGTTAGGGAGGCTGATCCCTTCAGCTCCATTTTTCTTTCTAAGGATTGCTTTGGCTACCTGGGGTCTTTTGTGTTTCCATATGAACTGTGTTATTCTTTGGTCTAGTTCTGTGAAGAATGTCATTGGTAGTTTGATAGGGATCACATTGAATCTGTAGATTAGGGAGTATGGTCATTTTCATAATATTGATTCTTCTAATGCAGGAACATGGAATATCTCTCCATCTATTTAAGTCTTCTTTAATTTCATTTATGAGTGTCTTGTAATTTTCTGTGTACAGTTCTTTTTGTTTCTTTGGGTGGGTTTATTCCTAGATATTTTATTCTCTTGGTTGCAGTGGTGAAGGGGATTGCCTCTTTGATTTCGTTTCCTGATTTTTCATTGTTTGTATGTAGAAATGCCAGTGTTTTTTGCATATTGATTTTGTATCCCGTGACTTTGCTGAATTCGTTGATTAGCTCTAGTAGTTTTGTAATAGTGTCTTTGGGATTTTCTATGTATAATATCATGTCATCTGCAAATAGAGAGAGTTTGACTTCTTTTCCAATCTGGATTCCTTTTATGTCTTTTTCTTCTCTTACTGCTATTGCTAGAACTTCCAGGACTATGTTGAGTAAGAGTGGTGAAAGTGGAAACCCCTGTCTTGTTCCTGATCTTAGAGGGAATGCTTTCAGTTTTTCAACATTGAGGATAATGTTCCCTGTGGGCTTCTCATATATGGCTTTCACTATGTTGAGGTAGATTCCATCTATGCCCATTTTTTGTAGAGTTTTATTTTTTTTTTATCATAAATGGGTGTTGGATTTTGTTGAAGGCTTTTTCTGCATCTACTGAGATTATCATGTTGTTTTTCTTTCTCAATTTGTTGATATGGTGTATCACATTAATTCAATTGGATATTGAAGAATACTTGCATGCCTGGGATGAAACCGACTTGGTCATGATGTATGAGTTTTTTGATGTGTTGTTGAATTCTGTTTGCTAGGATTTTGTTGAGGATTTTGGCACCAAATTCATCAGTGAAACTGGTCTATAATTTTCTTTTTTTGTGTTGTCTTTGCCTGGCTTATGTATCAGGGTGATGGTGGCCTCGTAGAATGTGTTTGGAAGTGTTACTTCCTGTGCAATTTTTTGAAAGAGTTTTAGAAGGACAGGCATTAGCTCTTCTTTAAATGTTTGGTAGAGGACACCTGTGAAGCCATCTGGCTCTGGGCTTTTAGAAAATCTAAAATTCATAACACCTTAAATTCTGACGAAAAAGCACAAAATATGTAATAGAAGACCAGTTATTCAATGGAATATCTCTCCATCTATTTAAGTCTTCTTTAATTTCATTTATGAGTGTCTTGTAATTTTCTGTGTACAGTTCTTTTTGTTTCTTTGGGTGGGTTTATTCCTAGATATTTTATTCTCTTGGTTGCAGTGGTGAAGGGGATTGCCTCTTTGATTTCGTTTCCTGATTTTTCATTGTTTGTATGTAGAAATGCCAGTGTTTTTTGCATATTGATTTTGTATCCCGTGACTTTGCTGAATTCGTTGATTAGCTCTAGTAGTTTTGTAATAGTGTCTTTGGGATTTTCTATGTATAATATCATGTCATCTGCAAATAGAGAGAGTTTGACTTCTTTTCCAATCTGGATTCCTTTTATGTCTTTTTCTTCTCTTACTGCTATTGCTAGAACTTCCAGGACTATGTTGAGTAAGAGTGGTGAAAGTGGAAACCCCTGTCTTGTTCCTGATCTTAGAGGGAATGCTTTCAGTTTTTCAACATTGAGGATAATGTTCCCTGTGGGCTTCTCATATATGGCTTTCACTATGTTGAGGTAGATTCCATCTATGCCCATTTTTTGTAGAGTTTTATTTTTTTTTTATCATAAATGGGTGTTGGATTTTGTTGAAGGCTTTTTCTGCATCTACTGAGATTATCATGTTGTTTTTCTTTCTCAATTTGTTGATATGGTGTATCACATTAATTCATTTTTGGATATTGAAGAATACTTGCATGCCTGGGATGAAACCGACTTGGTCATGATGTATGAGTTTTTTGATGTGTTGTTGAATTCTGTTTGCTAGGATTTTGTTGAGGATTTTGGCACCAAATTCATCAGTGAAACTGGTCTATAATTTTCTTTTTTTGTGTTGTCTTTGCCTGGCTTATGTATCAGGGTGATGGTGGCCTCGTAGAATGTGTTTGGAAGTGTTACTTCCTGTGCAATTTTTTGAAAGAGTTTTAGAAGGACAGGCATTAGCTCTTCTTTAAATGTTTGGTAGAGGACACCTGTGAAGCCATCTGGCTCTGGGCTTTTAGAAAATCTAAAATTCATAACACCTTAAATTCTGACGAAAAAGCACAAAATATGTAATAGAAGACCATTTATTCAATGGATAGAATTAATCATTCTTTTTTTTTTTTAATTTTGACCTCTTTTATTCTTTTTTTAAATTTATTTTCATCCATTTTTATTCTCTGGCCTGTGTGGGCCTCCCATTGCAGTGGCCTCTCTTGTGGCAGAGCACTGGCTCTGGGTGCATGTGCTCCAGAGCACTGGCTTGCAGTTGGGCACACCAGTCCAGCCAGTCCATGGCATGTGGGATCTTCCCAGGCCAGGGATCAAACCAGTGCCCCTTGCACTGCAAGGTGGACTCTTTACCCACTGGACCACTAGGGAAGCCCAAACATTTATTCTTAATCACTAATGAGGGAGTAAGCTTGAAAATTAAAAATCACATGAATGTTTCTCTTTGTTTTAATATTTATACATAATTCCACAAATTAATTTCTGTTAAACTATAGTATTAAGACTATGAATTATATTGTAATTTAGTTTGTAATTTTTCTTTTTAGTTGCTATGTCAATCCTTTTTTTGGGGGGGGGCGCGGGTTGGGGAGGGAGGGGGGCAGGGCAGGCCACTTCTATTGGTCTTTCATTTCTCTGTTTTCATCCGTCTTTGTTCTTTGGCTCCTGTGGGCCTCCCATCGCAGTGGCCTCTGTTGTTGCAGAGCTCCGGCTCTGGGCGCATGTGCTCCAGAGCACTGGCTTGCAGTTGGGCACACCAGTCCAGCCAGTCCATGGCATGTGGGATCTTCCCAGGCCAGGGATCAAACCAGTGCCCCTTGCACTGCAAGGTGGACTCTTTACCCACTGGACCACTAGGGAAGCCCAAACATTTATTCTTAATCACTAATGAGGGAGTAAGCTTGAAAATTAAAAATCACATGAATGTTTCTCTTTGTTTTAATATTTATACATAATTCCACAAATTAATTTCTGTTAAACTATAGTATTAAGACTATGAATTATATTGTAATTTAGTTTGTAATTTTTCTTTTTAGTTGCTATGTCAATCCTTTTTTTGGGGGGGGGCGCGGGTTGGGGAGGGAAGGGGGCAGCGGGCGGGCCACTTCCTTTGGTCTTTTGTTTATCTATTTTCATCCATCTTTGTTCTTTGGCCCCTATGGGCCTCCCATCGCAGTGGCCTCTGTTGTTGCAGAGCTCCGGCTCTTGGCACATGCGTTCCAGAGATCTGGCTCGGTAATTGGACACATCGGTCCAGTCGCTCTGCGGCACATGGGATCTCCCCAGGCCAGGGATTGACCTGGCACCCCTTGCACTGCAAGGCAGTGTCCTTACCCACTGGACCACCAGGGCAGCCCTATGTCAATTCTTTTCTAATAAAACATTTCTCTTATGATCAGACAGCTATGATTGCAAACCAGTTTACCTGTGAATTGAATAAAAAGGACAAAAACAACAACAAATATTGAGGAACATGCCTCCTCCTTTTATCAGTGGAAGTTGAAAGAAAAGATGAATTTATCTCCAGAAGAAACGCTAAATTTGGTATAAAACCTGAAATGAATTTTTCCTGCATTCTACTGCTCAGATCATGTTAGTTATAGTACATTCTGGGTGCCTTCTATCTATACTTTGCTAAGATTGAGTGGGGCTAAGTAGGGTGCCTCCAGCCACTGTGGTGCAAACAAGGTATGCAGTTGGAGTAAAAGTCTAAAAATGGAGATTGGCTATGTGTAAATGACTGGAAAAGACTCGGGACACTTGTCCAACTGTTTTCTATTTTAATGGGTATTGTCTTGCTGCAAAGTTACTTACCAACCCCCCAAAAGCTTTCACAAAATCCACTGAGAACTGCAAACATGGAATTTGTTACTGTATTCATACACTTAGAAGCCCTAAGTATTTATAGACTTCTATTTGTAGTATTGGTGAGACTATCAAACAGATGTTGCACATTTCAAAATTGAGCCAACAAGAGAACTTGTGAAACACGAACCACAAAGCATTTGGGAAGGTCTTTTTTTTTTTTTACTGCCATTTAAGCTTTTGAAAAATGCCATCACAAAGAATATATAAATTGTGAGGCCTCTAAACATCCTTTCCAAAGACACATGAAATTAGATTAAGTAAAATCTTCAAGGCCCAACAAAAATGTGTTAATGACAATTCCTTCTACCTTGGATTCTAGGTATGCAATAAACACATTTCAAATATATGATAATATCTAACTTTTAGCTTATTATAGATTTAGTTATGATACTATTTTTATCTTCTTTCTCATTAAGAAAAGCGTTCCAGAGATCTGGCTCGGTAATTGGACACATCGGTCCAGTCGCTCTGCGGCACATGGGATCTCCCCAGGCCAGGGATTGACCTGGCACCCCTTGCACTGCAAGGCAGTGTCCTTACCCACTGGACCACCAGGGCAGCCCTATGTCAATTCTTTTCTAATAAAACATTTCTCTTATGATCAGACAGCTATGATTGCAAACCAGTTTACCTGTGAATTGAATAAAAAGGACAAAAACAACAACAAATATTGAGGAACATGCCTCCTCCTTTTATCAGTGGAAGTTGAAAGAAAAGATGAATTTATCTCCAGAAGAAACGCTAAATTTGGTATAAAACCTGAAATGAATTTTTCCTGCATTCTACTGCTCAGATCATGTTAGTTATAGTACATTCTGGGTGCCTTCTATCTATACTTTGCTAAGATTGAGTGGGGCTAAGTAGGGTGCCTCCAGCCACTGTGGTGCAAACAAGGTATGCAGTTGGAGTAAAAGTCTAAAAATGGAGATTGGCTATGTGTAAATGACTGGAAAAGACTCGGGACACTTGTCCAACTGTTTTCTCTATTTTAATGGGTATTGTCTTGCTGCAAAGTTACTTACCAACCCCCCCAAAAGCTTTCACAAAATCCACTGAGAACTGCAAACATGGAATTTGTTACTGTATTCATACACTTAGAAGCCCTAAGTATTTATAGACTTCTATTTGTAGTATTGGTGAGACTATCAAACAGATGTTGCACATTTCAAAATTGAGCCAACAAGAGAACTTGTGAAACACGAACCACAAAGCATTTGGGAAGGTCTTTTTTTTTTTTTACTGCCATTTAAGCTTTTGAAAAATGCCATCACAAAGAATATATAAATTGTGAGGCCTCTAAACATCCTTTCCAAAGACACATGAAATTAGATTAAGTAAAATCTTCAAGGCCCAACAAAAATGTGTTAATGACAATTCCTTCTACCTTGGATTCTAGGTATGCAATAAACACATTTCAAATATATGATAATATCTAACTTTTAGCTTATTATAGATTTAGTTATGATACTATTTTTATCTTCTTTCTCATTAAGAAAAGCGTAAAATTCAAATAAATTATTACCATATTAGGCAATGTTATACATTTTCACATGGAAAGGAAATTACTATCCACTTTTAGTTCAAACATGAAATCCACACATTCAAGCAACATTTAAAGCCTTCTAGAGCTCAATGACTTAAGAAGCATAAAACCTTATCTTTTAACTGTTAAACCAGCATACTGTTATTTATTAAAATATCTATGGTTTAGTTGCAATAACACATTATCTCTCCACTAAGTTTTTGTTTTAAATTTAACCTTGCAATGAAGACAATAGATACATGAAAGTAATACAGATATGTTTTCTCAATTCTGAATATTGACGACTTAATAAAAATGAGCATTTAGTAAATGGAATAAGCTAATACATTTATACTTATTATTATTATTAAGAAGGTAACTGTTTAATCCATACCGAGTGAATATATGAAAGATCTAAGTTGCGGATGATTTAACACTACAGTCAACAGTATCCATCATGTAATCAAAATATTTCATAGATATTAGGGTTATGTTTTTTCCCTAATATTTTCCTAAAACATTTAAAATGATCCAAATGTTATAGAACACATCTCATTAACAATGAAAAAGGCCACATTCCTAGCTTCTTGTAAACCATTACTTATAAGACAGAACAAATCAAATTTTACTGCTCCTGTAATGCATCAGTGAAATAATGCTAATTTCTATTAAATGTTTCAATAGGTTGATATGCATACTGTTAATCTTTAGGTTTATATTAGTAAGTATTACATATTACTTTCATCTATTATTGTTTCCTAAATACTGGTGAATATCAAGGGGGATAGGTGGCCTTAAGTGAGTAGTAGAGAATACATTTAAATGACTATTTTGTCCAACTAAGGAAGTGTTTTTGTTTGTCAGAATAAAAGTAAACAAAGTTCATATGCAAAATTTAGGATGTGTCTAAGAGTTCCCTGAAATATAACACCTTGCTTTATACATCAGAATAAAAGAGATGAAGCAGTTCCAAAGAGGGAATAAGATAAAGCAAGTATCAGATAGTGTATTTATTTCTAGTCTTCCTCCTACCTCTTTGCAGTAGGAAAATAGCGAGAACATGAAGAGCCATCCCAGGCGCAGTAAGGGTCTCGGGCGAGACAACACTCTGCACAGGCTTTCCCGTAAATGTCACATCTGTGTAAAGAGAGCTGCGTGACCCCCGCCGTAGACCCAATATATAGTTGTTGCTGTGGAGAGAGTTTACTGTTATAACAAAAACTATCTTATTTTTTAAATATCTTTTTCATTAAAAAGAAAAAAGTCATAGCATAGGGAACATACATTTGTATTTGTGGGCTTCAACACATTACATTTTTGCTAACTGTTTCAGAGATCTAGCAGGAAATGTGACCATTTAAAATACAACAAGGCCAAAATCCAAACAAGGCAAGATTAAGGAAGATAGTAATAATTATATATCAATTAAATTTCATATAGGTAAAATTCTTTTAAAAAGACAGTACTGAGCAATGTAAAGTTCAAACCTTCAAGTTGCTTTTAGCTTGCTGTTTAAAATTCTATTGTTCATAACTTTGATTAACCAAAGTTTCTACATTGCCATGTCTTCTGAGTGAGTTTGAGGTAGGGATATCTTGCTTTTGACTCTTGGGTATCCTATTGCATTGCATGTGATGTAGTTAACCCTCCTATAAGGGAAAGGGTAAAGTTCTGGTGCTTGCATTGGTAAGTTTTGCTCAACTTTAACTGTCTTGCCTTTGCACTACATCTCCAGAAGATTACTTTAAACAAAACTACTCAAGTACTTCTCGTTTGAAAGATGATCATATAGAGGAATCAAGTATACTCTGGCTGGTGTCACAAAAATCAAGTGTTGTCAAAAAAAAAGTGAGATATTTGGGCATCAGCACAGCTGAATTCTAGGTCTTGCCTGACATTAGCTCCCTGTGTGATCATGGGCCATTAACATAACTTTCCTATGATTTAACTTCATCAATCATAAAATGAACTTGCTTAACTAGAGCTTTAAAGTATGCATCCAGATAAAACATCTATGTTCCCATTATTCTCAATAAATGTGAAGTTCTCAAAGGTGGCAAAACTATAGGAAAACATTTTTTCTAGCAGCAACTAAATTAGGTTTTGAAATAACAAAGAATTACTTTCCAAAATATACAAGCAGCGCATACAACACATCACTGAAAAAAAAACAAAAATCAAAAAATGGAAGAAAGACCTAAACAGACATCTCTCCAAAGACATATACAGGGCCAAAAAACACATGAAAAGATGTGTAACATCGCTCATCATTAGAGAAATGCAAATCAAAACTACAATGAGATGTTGCCTCACACCAGTCAAAATGGTCATTATCAAGAAATCTACAGACAGTAAATGTTAGAGAGGATGCAGCGAAAAGGAATCCTCTTGCACTGTTGGTGGGAATGTAAATTGATCCAGCCACTATGGAAGATTAGCAAGTATGGTGAGTCCTTAAAACACTAGGAACAGAACCACCATATGACCCAGCAATCCCACTATTAGGCATATACCCTGAGGAAATCAAAATTGAAAATGACACATGTACTCCAATGTCCATTGTAGCATTTTTTACAATAGCTAGAACATGGAAGCAAAAGCAACCTAGATGTTCACTGACAGATGAATGGATAAAGAAGCTGTGGTACATGTATACAATGAAATAATTCTCAGCTGTAAAAAGAAATGCATTTCAGTCAGTTCTAATGAGATGGATGAACCTAGAACCTATTATACAGAGTCAAGTAACTCAGAAAGAGAAAGATAACTACTGTATACTAACACATATATATGGAATCTAGAGAGATGGTACTGATAAATGTATATGCAGAGCAGTAATGGAGAAAAAGACATAGAGGACAGACTTATGGACAAGGTGGGTGGGTGAGGAATGGACAAAATGTGTGGAAAGAGTAACATGGAAACTTACATTTCTGTATGTAAAAGAGACAACCAATGTGAATCTGCTGTAAGACACAGGGAATTTACAGCCCTTGCAACCTACAGGGGTGGGATGGGGAGGGAGATGGGAGGGAAGTTCAAGAGGGAGGGGTCAAGTAGATACCCTATGGCTCCATATAACTTTCCTATGATTTAACTTCATCAATCATAAAATGAACTTGCTTAACTAGAGCTTTAAATACTCAGATAAAACATCTATGTTCCCATTATTCTCAATAAATGTGAAGTTCTCAAAGGTGGCAAAACTATAGGAAAACATTTTTTCTAGCAGCAACTAAATTAGGTTTTGAAATAACAAAGAATTACTTTCCAAAATATACAAGCAGCGCATACAACACATCACTGAAAAAAAAACAAAAATCAAAAAATGGAAGAAAGACCTAAACAGACATCTCTCCAAAGACATATACAGGGCCAAAAAACACATGAAAAGATGTGTAACATCGCTCATCATTAGAGAAATGCAAATCAAAACTACAATGAGATGTTGCCTCACACCAGTCAAAATGGTCATTATCAAGAAATCTACAGACAGTAAATGTTAGAGAGGATGCAGCGAAAAGGAATCCTCTTGCACTGTTGGTGGGAATGTAAATTGATCCAGCCACTATGGAAGATTAGCAAGTATGGTGAGTCCTTAAAACACTAGGAACAGAACCACCATATGACCCAGCAATCCCACTATTAGGCATATACCCTGAGGAAATCAAAATTGAAAATGACACATGTACTCCAATGTCCATTGTAGCATTTTTTACAATAGCTAGAACATGGAAGCAAAAGCAACCTAGATGTTCACTGACAGATGAATGGATAAAGAAGCTGTGGTACATGTATACAATGAAATAATTCTCAGCTGTAAAAAGAAATGCATTTCAGTCAGTTCTAATGAGATGGATGAACCTAGAACCTATTATACAGAGTCAAGTAACTCAGAAAGAGAAAGATAACTACTGTATACTAACACATATATATGGAATCTAGAGAGATGGTACTGATAAATGTATATGCAGAGCAGTAATGGAGAAAAAGACATAGAGGACAGACTTATGGACAAGGTGGGTGGGTGAGGAATGGACAAAATGTGTGGAAAGAGTAACATGGAAACTTACATTTCTGTATGTAAAAGAGACAACCAATGTGAATCTGCTGTAAGACACAGGGAATTTACAGCCCTTGCAACCTACAGGGGTGGGATGGGGAGGGAGATGGGAGGGAAGTTCAAGAGGGAGGGGTCAAGTAGATACCCTATGGCTGATTTATGTATAGCAGTAAACAACAAAACTCCGTAAAAGTAAAATAAAAATAAATTAATAAAATAAAATGAAAACATAGCTTTAACAAAGTTGACCTAACGTTGCGTATCAGTTGCAAATTTATGTAAACACTAAAAGAAATAGAAACAAAATTGTTCCGTGACTGTTCTACGTTTTACTATAACTAGTATCATAGTTCCCTTTTCTTATACTAGATGACTGAATATTATAATAAATATTAATGAAAGGTTGTGAAAATATTCTTTTATGTACTTAAACACGACAGTGCATATAAAAAAGACCTCAAAAGTGTATTTTAATTTCTCTACTCTATAAAAAAAAAGTTACAGAAAAGTCAGTCTCTAAACCATGGCATACTCTTCTACTACTACAAGTTGACTCAGAGTCAGCAATAGATAAAATTAAAATTCTAACTGGCTTTCAAAGATGGACTATGTATGTAGATATGTTTCAATGAAGATAAAGTATCTATTAGAACCTAAGAAATTATTGAGGATAGAGGAGTATTTTATAGAAAATAATTATATGCTTAAAGCTAACAACTTAACCTATATCCTAATACAAGACAGGGGAAAATAGGCGAAGGAGTAATACTATAAAAATCTATTATGAAGGCAGTTATCTTGATAAATATCACTTATTCCATTCCAGTAAAATGACGAACATTTATAGTATGCAACATTCCAATACAGTATATGTGGAATGTACTATAGATGCTCAACCTCTTGGTATATTCACCTTGTGTTTTTATATTGAAAGATGCTACAAACCACAGCAAATTAAGGAACTATGCATAGCTAATGTTTCTGGGAGTAAAAGATGAAGTATTATTAAGTTGCTTTGTTGAGAGAAAATTAGATTCATTTGTATCCCCTCTTAAAGCATCTACAGAGCTTGTGTATGATAATATTTTTCAAATTACAATCAACTGTTAACAGAGAACTAGTGGAAAGAAATTTTTTCCCTCCTATTATTTCTCTCTTCCAAAAGCACCTTTAAGAAATAAACTTAGATTGTATAGAAGGTAAACAATCTCAATGTGATAAAAAATGCAGTATAATAGTTAAACAATTAAATTAGTTAAAATGAGATAGCGGTATCTAGGATCATGTCTGGCATTAGTAAATATTAGATATACTAAGCCATGTACTGTGGTCATAGCTCTTTAAAAATCTATTGAACAAATTGGTTATACCTAAGAAAAAAGATTTCTACGTTTGGCCAATAACTTTTAAGAAGCATGAAAAAAAACTCATAAATTTCTAAGAATATGGCATCGAACAGAAAAGGAGTTGCTTTCCAAATAATAATATCTAAATCTGTCAGATCCCATTAGGAGAAAATCAGAAAAATAAAACATGAGAAAAAATTAAAAAATAGCAACTGAAATCATTTTAAAGAAACTTAAAATATTATAAAATGCCAAAAATTTAATACAATTAATGTAGTTTCTATTTTATAATTATTATAATTATCCTGTTGTACTATTAATGATTGGCATGATGAATTATGCTATCTAAATGAAATGAGGAGGAGGCTTGTAGGCCCCATTGAGCATAATCCATTTACCAGCAAATAACCTGATGTGCTTTTTCTGCCCAATTTAACATCACCACAGGCTTCCTCACTCTTCTTCTTAACAAGTTGCGGGTCATAAGCAGGAGATGGGACCATTTATCCAGATAATTAGTTGTAACACTGCTTGTCCCTCTTGATACTACTGTCTCACTTTTCAAATTTACATGGGTAGAACAAAACTGAGTCACATCTAAATGAAATCACACTGCAGTAATGGAAAATGAAGGCTAGGGTTACTTTCTCCTAAACTAGTATTTTAGGTTGATAAATTGGTTTTTTGTGTGTGTATTTTGGCAAAATATGTTGCATTTAATTGGCCATTCCTAAGGTAGGTTTAAAAAGGTTAAAACAGAAAGAAAGGTTTACAAAACTGCATGCAATGTAATTAAGATGACAAAGAAGTCCAGCAGAGAATAATTTCAAAAATCATTATACGAAAGAATATCCCAGTCTAGCTACCATTCTGGAAATCCCCGGATTTCCTTGCCACCATTTGACAATTTTTAGATTACAAGAACAGGTGAACACATACTTAGGAAGTGTAGGATGACAGCGTCAGGTCAATAATATCTGCACTCTGGATTTCTCTAAATACCTTGGAGATTATCAATCTATTTTGATAGGAATGTGTTGAAAAAGTATATGCTAAGGTTTACTACTGCAGTGTTTAAACATCTTGTACAAGGAACGATGCATGGGTAGAGATAAAACATGTACACAGCTCAGAAATAAGATTTGCCAAATCACTCTAATATTATGTAAGTTTTCACTATAGTGACTGACAGGCTCCTACAACTTTCTGACTTTTTCTTCTAGGTTATTTAATAGTTAATTTCAATTCAGGATCCAAGTCACCTTTTTTAGTTACCTTTGATATACTTATAGAAAGGTTAGGTAACATTTATGTGGAAAAGATAATTCATTAGAAATTAAAACTATATTTGCTTTGCCAATACCATTTCACATTTAGAATTCATCTGTGTTTCTTAAAAGTCCCACCAAAGCATTCATTGAACACGAATGGGAAGACTATTAACACACTGTCCTTAACCTTTGAATTCATAGAGTTTAATAACTTACAATTTGGCAGTGACTGTTTTATTGTTCCCCTTTCATATTTAGTCAAACTAAATGTTTTCCCTAGCACAGAACACTACTGAAAAAGTAAAATTAACTTTTAACTCAAAATTCTCTAAAAAATACAGTCCAGTGCATAATTTACTAACCCTATATATAAGGTATTCTGTTTATGCTTTTTATTCAAATTATATTAAAAATATTGTAGTCTCTAAGAACAAAACTGAGTCACATCTAAATGAAATCACACTGCAGTAATGGAAAATGAAGGCTAGGGTTACTTTCTCCTAAACTAGTATTTTAGGTTGATAAATTGGTTTTTTGTGTGTGTATTTTGGCAAAATATGTTGCATTTAATTGGCCATTCCTAAGGTAGGTTTAAAAAGGTTAAAACAGAAAGAAAGGTTTACAAAACTGCATGCAATGTAATTAAGATGACAAAGAAGTCCAGCAGAGAATAATTTCAAAAATCATTATACGAAAGAATATCCCAGTCTAGCTACCATTCTGGAAATCCCCGGATTTCCTTGCCACCATTTGACAATTTTTAGATTACAAGAACAGGTGAACACATACTTAGGAAGTGTAGGATGACAGCGTCAGGTCAATAATATCTGCACTCTGGATTTCTCTAAATACCTTGGAGATTATCAATCTATTTTGATAGGAATGTGTTGAAAAAGTATATGCTAAGGTTTACTACTGCAGTGTTTAAACATCTTGTACAAGGAACGATGCATGGGTAGAGATAAAACATGTACACAGCTCAGAAATAAGATTTGCCAAATCACTCTAATATTATGTAAGTTTTCACTATAGTGACTGACAGGCTCCTACAACTTTCTGACTTTTTCTTCTAGGTTATTTAATAGTTAATTTCAATTCAGGATCCAAGTCACCTTTTTTAGTTACCTTTGATATACTTATAGAAAGGTTAGGTAACATTTATGTGGAAAAGATAATTCATTAGAAATTAAAACTATATTTGCTTTGCCAATACCATTTCACATTTAGAATTCATCTGTGTTTCTTAAAAGTCCCACCAAAGCATTCATTGAACACGAATGGGAAGACTATTAACACACTGTCCTTAACCTTTGAATTCATAGAGTTTAATAACTTACAATTTGGCAGTGACTGTTTTATTGTTCCCCTTTCATATTTAGTCAAACTAAATGTTTTCCCTAGCACAGAACACTACTGAAAAAGTAAAATTAACTTTTAACTCAAAATTCTCTAAAAAATACAGTCCAGTGCATAATTTACTAACCCTATATATAAGGTATTCTGTTTATGCATGTATATTCAATTATATTATTTAGATTCTAAAACATTCACCCATGTAATTTGAAAAGACACACAGATGAAAATATCAGTCAGTACTGAGTACACTATGTTACAATGGATAAGAAATTCTATAAATGAAAAATTACAACAAATAGTGGCCTAATAAATATATATATATATAAGACCTATATGAGATGCCAAAAGCATGAGGGCAATGAAAATTAGTTTTCATTCTGCTAATTATGATAAGATTTTTTCCCTCTAGCTTTTTGAACAATAACTTGTAATATTTGATGGAACATAAATGTATTTACATATTTGAAACAGAAAAACTAACAAAATAGCTATTACTGATTATAAAATATAATGATAGTACCTGCTTAGTAGAAAGCTCCATTGCTGAAATGGCAGTTGGTTCCTAAAGAAGATAAAGAACATGTGAACTGTTTAGTCAATTAGAAATGCCACAGAATACCAACATAAATTTTCAGAAGGATAACTCCAGTGCCCACAAGAAGCAACATAATTGGAAAATAAGACATGTGGAAAAAAAAAAAGAAAAGACATGTGAAAGAAACTGCATAGACAAGCATTATACGTGTGGTGCAGACAATAAGTGCATCCTCCAGTTAAACCATCAGAAACATACCCGTGAATCAAGTTGGGTTTATGGAGCACAGTGTCCTTGGGGATGCTCACTAAGAGAAGCACGGAACTTGTGTTAGGTGATTTGAGGGAGGGTTCCAGGAAGTAGGGTTTAAATTTGCACTGGATGCTGTCACAAAGCAGAGGCCATTCTATGATTAGGTCTCTTCCTACATCTTATTCAGGAGGAGGGAAAAACAGTGAGACTAGGGCAGTGACTGGTACAGTAGCAATCACTCACTAGGACAGATAGGGAGTTATTCGTTCACTGTTATGGTTTGGACAATGTTTAGGTCATTTTCTGTATTCAGGCATGATTACAGAATGGTCTCACTTCTAATCAGATGGTTGCGGTTCTGTGAAAATTTGTATGTTCAACTGGAGAACACCATGGCCTAGGTGAGAATATTGGATCAGCTCTTAATAGCACCAGGGACTAGCACCAAGTATTGAGCTGGTATTCAGCTGTCAAGAACTTGAGAGCTTGGTTAAGATGATATTACCTCCTTGTTATTAAATGTCTATTTAAGGTGCAAATGTCTACACTTAGTCTCTGCTGAAGAACATAATCTCTAATCTAGAGAAGTCACAATTAGGGAAGCAATAATCAGCAGTACACTTTGTTAAAGTGTTCTGTTAGAGCCTATTGTAAGTATACGCAAGCTGCATAAATAAATGCTGTTCTTTGATGAACTCAGACCACTCAAATCCTATTTATCTGAATGCATTGGATTATATCCTCTTAGATTCACTTTCGTTGAACTCTACTCAATGAAGTTTTTCCTCAATCCTTCAAATTTATGTATAATTTCTTTGAAAATAATCTGATAACTCTACACTCACCAACTTTATTTGTTCATGCCTCATTCAGTGACCTCCATCCCGCAGCTCACTGAGTCTAGCCCTTACTCTAAAGAGCAGGCCTACTATTCTGAGAAGGAGGAATGACTGATAAACTGTGGTGTTGAATGGAAGCTTTCAGTTTGTTATTATTACTGGATTTCTTGTTTGATATGGCACTATTGACTTCTTGACTGCTTCCTTTGTTAGATTTCATTATGCCTTGTAACTCTTTATTAACTATTAACCTTTTTAAGAGTCTTCTATTTCTAGTTATTCTGCAAATGTTTGCCTTCCCTTATTGACTTATTTCTCTCCTGGTGGACTTATCCACTCTCGTGATTTTAATTACTTCCTATGTGCTGGAGAACTGTAGATTTCCAGTTTTGAACCCTGACATCTAAGCTGAGCATAGAACTTTCTTAACACATTTAAAATAATCTGAGACATAAATGAGACAAATGACTTAGGATGTAAATTAATCTGATGGGTAACTTAGACATTCTCCATAGTTACCCATTTTCATAGCTTAGTAATATCAAAAATAATAATTTTCTTATAGGAGCTATGAGTCATAAAGACAAATATAATGAAAGGAATATCTATCAATTTTCTCTATATAGAAATTATATCTTTGGAATTTCATGAAAATCAAGGGCTAATTCATCATAGATCTTTTAGCTTTAAGAGACAAAATATTATATTTAACTTTATGTAATATTGGAATCAGTGAATGCAAACAAAGAATTTAAAACAGTAAAATATTCTACAGCAGCTTCTTCCATTCCAAAAGCTTCACAGGAGAAATTATTATGCTGTTATGTATTGAGAACAGTTAACTTCATGGAGACTTCCATGATATAAATTTCAAAGCTAAGGTGCAAGGAAATATTTCTTAGAGAATTACCAGCTAGTATAATTAAAACAGAAGTTAGCTATGTCTCAGGTTTTTTTAAAAAAAAGAAAAATAAACAACACTTCAGTGAAACTATATACAAGTGAAGCTGGTGAATTTTCATACATTTTACATTCACTGACAATACAAAAACTTAAATTCCCGTAAGATAGATGAAAATGAACACTTACATACATGAACTGTAAAACAAAACAAAATGCAACATACAAGAAACTCCACTGTGCAATATAATGATTTCAACATTCTTAAATTAAGATCCTAGGATAGTCTTATTAAAAGAAGCTTACTTATTTTTTAGACCAGTAAACAGTTTGGTATAGGATGTGCTATATGCCTCCTGTGGTTGAATTTTAATAGGCAATATATTAAGGTGGCAACCATCTAAATAAAATGTATCTTTTATCTGAGTCCTACTTGGTGGTGAATACAACTTCCATTTAAAACATATGTAGCTGCATAAGCATTTTTCATGAAACTGATTTCAATCACAAATTTAATTCAGGTTTGAATAAAATGAAATTAAAAATATAGCATCTTTTCAAGATTTTCTATGACTCTAATTTGCTATATTCTCTTTCCGATATTTTAATCTAGAACTTTCTTAACACATTTAAAATAATCTGAGACATAAATGAGACAAATGACTTAGGATGTAATTAATCTGATGGGTAACTTAGACATTCTCCATAGTTACCCATTTTCATAGCTTAGTAATATCAAAAATAATAATTTTCTTATAGGAGCTATGAGTCATAAAGACAAATATAATGAAAGGAATATCTATCAATTTTCTCTATATAGAAATTATATCTTTGGAATTTCATGAAAATCAAGGGCTAATTCATCATAGATCTTTTAGCTTTAAGAGACAAAATATTATATTTAACTTTATGTAATATTGGAATCAGTGAATGCAAACAAAGAATTTAAAACAGTAAAATATTCTACAGCAGCTTCTTCCATTCCAAAAGCTTCACAGGAGAAATTATTATGCTGTTATGTATTGAGAACAGTTAACTTCATGGAGACTTCCATGATATAAATTTCAAAGCTAAGGTGCAAGGAAATATTTCTTAGAGAATTACCAGCTAGTATAATTAAAACAGAAGTTAGCTATATCTCAGGTTTTTTTAAAAAAAAGAAAAACAAACAACACTTCAGTGAAACTATATACAAGTGAAGCTGGTGAATTTTCATACATTTTACATTCACTGACAATACAAAAACTTAAATTCCCGTAAGATAGATGAAAATGAACACTTACATACATGAACTGTAAAACAAAACAAAATGCAACATACAAGAAACTCCACTGTGCAATATAATGATTTCAACATTCTTAAATTAAGATCCTAGGATAGTCTTATTAAAAGAAGCTTACTTATTTTTTAGACCAGTAAACAGTTTGGTATAGGATGTGCTATATGCCTCCTGTGGTTGAATTTTAATAGGCAATATATTAAGGTGGCAACCATCTAAATAAAATGTATCTTTTATCTGAGTCCTACTTGGTGGTGAATACAACTTCCATTTAAAACATATGTAGCTGCATAAGCATTTTTCATGAAACTGATTTCAATCACAAATTTAATTCAGGTTTGAATAAAAATGAAATTAAAAATATAGCATCTTTTCAAGATTTTCTATGACTCTAATTTGCTATATTTTCTTTCCGATATTTTAATCTAGTCCTTATTAAACTTTCTCACTCACAGAGCTTTTCAACCTGCTGATCCCGAGAGAATCAGACAGAGCTCCCTGGATGCTAAGCATACTGATGCCCCTTTAGAATGAGTTAATAGACTAGGCTTTGGAAAGCATCAATTATGTTTTACATTTGAATGAAAATTAAACTCCTTCATTTGTTTGCTCAGCTGTTCGTGGAATACTGCATAAATTGGGTTTGGGCTATCTATGTAATTGCCTTGCAATCCTTTGCAGTCAATAGGAGTAAAATAAAACTTATTGTACTAAATGTTGCAACTTGATGTAACCAGCCACTGTATCAAAAGTAAAACCCTTCTGGGGCTGGGAAAAAAATCTTAGTTAAGTAAAAACCAGCATACTTCCAGTTTTCATAGCTTTAGAATATGTTTTTTAACAAGGTATAAATGTAGACTTTAAGTACTGATTTTGTTTTATTTTTTGAGGGTGGGGTGGGGAGATAGAGGGATGGGCAAGCCACTTCTATTGGTCTTTCATTTCTCTATTTTCATCCGTCTTTGTTCTTTGGCTCCTATGGGCCTCCCGTGGCAGTGGCCTCTGTTGTCGCAGAGCACCGACTCTGGGCGCATGCGCTCCAGAGCTCCGGCTCGGTCCTTGGACACATCGGTCCAGCAGCTCCGCAGCATGTGGGATCTTCTCAGGCCAGGGATCGAACCGGCGCCCCTTGCACTGCAAGGTGGTGTCCTTACCCACTGGACCACCAGGGGAAGCCCTAAGTACTGATTTTAAATGGGATTTTCATTTGTTTAACTAGTTAACAATAGCTACAATCTACTACTAACCTTAATTTTAAAAAATTGATGAAGTTGAGGCTCAACTGACTTTAACTAATTTGTTTGAAACCTCACGGTGATTGAGATTCAAACACAAGTTTATGTTACAAGTAGTATTTGAAATGGGTTTATGTCTTAGTACTTTAATACAGTTTTGAATATATAATGGCTATTTAAAGTCATTTCTAGAGTCCTATAAAAGTGAAAGTGTTGGGCTTCCCTCGTGGTCCAGTGGGTAAGGACACCACCTTGCAGTGCAAAGGGCACCGGTTTGATCTCTGGCCTGGGAAGATCCCACGTGCCGCAGAGCGGCTGGACTGCTGTGTCCAATTACAGAGTCGGAGCTCTGGGGCGCATGCGCCCAGAGCCGGCGCTCTGCTACAGACGCGACCGTGACCCACACGGGCCAAAGAACAAAGATGGATGAAAATGTACAATTGAAAGACCAATAGAAGTGGCCTGCCTGCTCCCCTCCCTCCCCACCCCTCCCCCACTCCCCCTCAAAAAGTGAAAGTGTTGATTGCTCAGTATTGTTTGACTTTGTCCATGGAATTCTCCAGGCAAGAATACTGAAGTGGATTACAGCTCCCTTCTCCAAGGGGATCTTCCCAACCCAGATATCAGACCTGGGTCTCCAGCATTGTTAGCAGATTCTTTATGCAGTGAGACAACATGGAGGCCCTCTGGAGTACTATACCAATGTCCATTTATTTCATCTCTTCAGTTCACTTCAGTCACTCAGTTCTATCTGACTCTTTGTAAACCCATGTGCTGCAGCACCTCAGGTTTCCCTGTCCTTCACCATCTCCTAGAGCTTGCTCAAAAGTCCATTGACTCAGTGATGCTATCCAACCATCTTGACTTATGTCATTCCCTTTTCTTCCTGCCTTCTATTTTTCCCAGAATCAGGCTTTTTTCCAGTGAGTCATCTCTTTACATCACGTGGCCAAGGAATTGGAGCTTCAGCTTCAGCATCAGTTCTTCCAATGAAAATTCAGGGTTGATTTGCTTTAGGTTTGATTGGTTTGATCTCCTTGCAGTCCAAGGCACTCTCAAGAGTCTTCTCCAACACCATAGTTTCAAAACCATCAATTCTTCGGTGCTCAGCCTTCTTTATGGTCCAACTCTCACATCCATACATGATTACTGGGAAAACGATAGCTCTGACTACATTTCGTCTCTTATTGCCCACTAAAATTTTACTCTAAAATGGAAATTTTATCACTGAGTAATTTTTTTTCTCTATACTCTGATTGGGAGGTGATTTCACTCAGAATAAAAGTATCTGTCTGAGATGTAACTAGAACCACTGGAATGTTCTGTGATTACCTAGGGTGTTTTCCTAAAACCAACCTCAAGATGGCAATGGACATATACTGGCTTTAATTCAGAATTTTATATGAGATTTGGTTATTCACTCTAGCAAAGACACATAATGAATATGGTCTCCTGGAGATGATATTATGGTAAAATTAAGTGTTTGGCTGACATTAAATGTCTTTCTTTTTAAAATACAAGAGTATCAGATACCACTCAGATCTTAAATCTGTTTCCTGTCTGGTTACCTTGTCAAACTACCACAGTGCTTAAGTTAACCCTTTTAAAATTTAAATGGAATGACTTGCAAGGCTAAAATAAAAATACAGAAACTATAACATTTCTCTGCTAGCTTCAATGTATATAGAAATTACTGTAATGTGTTGTTTTGCCCTCCTGCAAAATTAAACAAAGTTTGACAGTGAAATATTCCAATTGCTAGACCACAATATATGTATGCACTTTGCCTGAAGAATAGAATGTTGAAAGTAAATATTTCTCTAAACTCGGCCCACATACATTTTGTCTACTTGAGTGCCAAAGAAATAATAATGACAACAATGCATAGCAGAGAATATGGGAGAGAAATGGAATATTTATCTGTGGAAGATGTGTCCCATGCTGCAAACAATCTTTTCACAAAATCATAAACTCATAAATAATCATTTCCACGAAAGCGTATTATTACTTATTTGTACCTGTTAAAAACTGATAAAGAACCTCTTTCTGTATCTTAAACCATACAGAAATCACTTAATAGTTATTACAGGTATAAGTAGGCTGTGTATTCCTCTGCAAACTGAAAACACTAAAACATAGATTATTTTTAACATTGGCTCCTCATGAATGGTTTTTGATTTGAGGTGATCTCCTTGCAGTCCAAGGCACTCTCAAGAGTCTTCTCCAACACCATAGTTTCAAAACCATCAATTCTTCGGTGCTCAGCCTTCTTTATGGTCCAACTCTCACATCCATACATGATTACTGGGAAAACGATAGCTCTGACTACATTTCGTCTCTTATTGCCCACTAAAATTTTACTCTAAAATGGAAATTTTATCACTGAGTAATTTTTTTTCTCTATACTCTGATTGGGAGGTGATTTCACTCAGAATAAAAGTATCTGTCTGAGATGTAACTAGAACCACTGGAATGTTCTGTGATTACCTAGGGTGTTTTCCTAAAACCAACCTCAAGATGGCAATGGACATATACTGGCTTTAATTCAGAATTTTATATGAGATTTGGTTATTCACTCTAGCAAAGACACATAATGAATATGGTCTCCTGGAGATGATATTATGGTAAAATTAAGTGTTTGGCTGACATTAAATGTCTTTCTTTTTAAAATACAAGAGTATCAGATACCACTCAGATCTTAAATCTGTTTCCTGTCTGGTTACCTTGTCAAACTACCACAGTGCTTAAGTTAACCCTTTTAAAATTTAAATGGAATGACTTGCAAGGCTAAAATAAAAATACAGAAACTATAACATTTCTCTGCTAGCTTCAATGTATATAGAAATTACTGTAATGTGTTGTTTTTTGCCCTCCTGCAAAATTAAACAAAGTTTGACAGTGAAATATTCCAATTGCTAGACCACAATATATGTATGAACTTTGCCTGTAGAATAGAATGTTGAAAGTAAATATTTCTCTAAACTCTGCCCACATACATTTTGTCTACTTGAGTGCCAAAGAAATAATAATGACAACAATGCATAGCAGAGAATATGGGAGAGAAATGGAATATTTATCTGTGGAAGATGTGTCCCATGCTGCAAACAATCTTTTCACAAAATCATAAACTCATAAATAATCATTTCCACGAAAGCGTATTATTACTTATTTGTACCTGTTAAAAACTGATAAAGAACCTCTTTCTGTATCTTAAACCATACAGAAATCACTTAATAGTTATTACAGGTATAAGTAGGCTGTGTATTCCTCTGCAAACTGAAAAACACTAACAAAATCTAGTAGATATTAAATATTTGTGCTTGCAAGATCATTGGCTCCTCACCTCTGAAGATTTTGTTGAAAGTCATTTAACAGTTTTGAAGTATATTTTTAAACTAAAACTGGTTTAAATTTACTAAAAAGATCTAGAGAAGATGTGAAACATAAACTTAAAATCCCAGAGACACAAGGTAGAAAAATTAGCTAAAATACAGTATTACAGGAGAGAGCATGGAAACCTACTCCAGTATTCTTTTTTTTTAAACAGTATTTGTTTTTTTTTTGCTTTTTGGGCGGGGGGTGGGGTTGGGGAGGGAGGGGAGCGGGGGGGCAACTTCTATTAGTCTTTCATTTCTCTGTTTTCATCCGTCTTTGTTCTTCGGCTCCTGCGGGCCTCCCATCCCGGTGGGGTCTGTCGTCTCAGAGCGCTGGCTCTGGGCGCATGCGCTCCAGAGCTCCGGCTTGGTAATTGGACACATCAGTCCAGCCGCTCCGTGGCACGTGGGATCTTCCCAGGCCAGGGATCGAACAGGCGCCCCTTGCATTGCAAGGTGGTGTCCTTATCCACTGGACCACCTGGGAAAGCCATACTCCAGTATTCTTGCCTGGATAAAACCATGAAGGAGGAGCCTGGAGGGTTGCAGTCCATGGGGTTGCAAAGAGTCAGACACGACTAAAGTGAATTAGCATGCATGCACATTATTACTATAAAATTATATATATTCTGTTTCAAATATTATTTAAATGGCATGACATAACAACACAGTTCTACATGATATAACTTCATTGTACTAATGGATAATTAAGCACTTGAAACTATGAGGGAAAACATGTAAGAGTCTCTAAGCTAAGGTCAGGGACCGTGTTTATAGTGTTCACCTTTGAATCACCAGAACTTAGCACCATGCCAGAACAATGGACATGTTTATTTGAAGTTAAATTAGTTAATGAAACTCGAGTATTACTTTACTTAATTTCAGAAAGCGTATTATTACTTATTTGTACCTGTTAAAAACTGATAAAGAACCTCTTTCTGTATCTTAAACCATACAGAAATCACTTAATAGTTATTACAGGTATAAGTAGGCTGTGTATTCCTCTGCAAACTGAAAAACACTAACAAAATCTAGTAGATATTAAATATTTGTGCTTGCAAGATCATTGGCTCCTCACCTCTGAAGATTTTGTTGAAAGTCATTTAACAGTTTTGAAGTATATTTTTAAACTAAAACTGGTTTAAATTTACTAAAAAGATCTAGAGAAGATGTGAAACATAAACTTAAAATCCCAGAGACACAAGGTAGAAAAATTAGCTAAAATACAGTATTACAGGAGAGAGCATGGAAACCTACTCCAGTATTCTTTTTTTTTTTTTAAACAGTATTTGTTTTTGTTTTTGCTTTTTTTTGGGCGGGGGGTCGGGTTGGGGAGGGAGGGGAGCGGGCGGGCAACTTCTATTAGTCTTTCATTTCTCTGTTTTCATCCGTCTTTGTTCTTCGGCTCCTGCGGGCCTCCCATCCCGGTGGGGTCTGTCGTCTCAGAGCGCTGGCTCTGGGCGCATGCGCTCCAGAGCTCCGGCTTGGTAATTGGACACATCAGTCCAGCCGCTCCGTGGCACGTGGGATCTTCCCAGGCCAGGGATCGAACAGGCGCCCCTTGCATTGCAAGGTGGTGTCCTTATCCACTGGACCACCTGGGAAAGCCATACTCCAGTATTCTTGCCTGGATAAAACCATGAAGGAGGAGCCTGGAGGGTTGCAGTCCATGGGGTTGCAAAGAGTCAGACACGACTAAAGTGAATTAGCATGCATGCACATTATTACTATAAAATTATATATATTCTGTTTCAAATATTATTTAAATGGCATGACATAACAACACAGTTCTACATGATATAACTTCATTGTACTAATGGATAATTAAGCACTTGAAACTATGAGGGAAAACATGTAAGAGTCTCTAAGCTAAGGTCAGGGACCGTGTTTATAGTGTTCACCTTTGAATCACCAGAACTTAGCACCATGCCAGAACAATGGACATGTTTATTTGAAGTTAAATTAGTTAATGAAACTTTTTTTTCTATACTCTGATTGGGATGTGATTTCACTCAGAATAAAAGTATCTGAGATGTAACTAGAACCACTGGAATGTTCTGTGAATAGCCAGGGTGTTTTCCTAAAACCAACCTCAAGATGGCAATGGACATATACTGACTTTAATTCAGAATTTTATATGAGATTTGGTTATTCACTCTAGCAAAGGCCAATAATTGAAGGAACTAAAAATAAAAAAATTCTGGAAATTAAGAAATTCTGAGTTAACACAACATTTTAGTATCTCCTATGACTTATTTGCAATGGTGTTGGCAATACAGAGTTCCAAAAATACGTAATTGATAAAAATTTTTTGCTACTAGATAATAACATAGGATACAATCAGCAGAATAACTTGTGGTGGCTCTTAGTTTATCTTCTTCATAGCCCAGGCACCTCACTTGAAGCAGGGTTTCCCAACAGAAGACCTTAAAACTCCTTTATTTCTCATATTTCATTTTTTATATAAATACTGATTTCTTTATTCATTTAAGAAATGCTGATTAAAAACATATTTTCAGTTCTGGAGACCCAACAATGGACACAAGATGGCAATTTATATATTTGCCTCTTAGTGCCCATAATTTGTGAAATCTAAATGAACTCTATATGATTGACACAATCCACTTGGATAACTATATATTTTGAACATGTAGGCTGAAGTACCAATGTGTAAATACTGAAATGGAAAGTAGTGGAAGACAGGGATTAATCACCATTCTATACCAGACAAAATAAGGTCCAAGTGCTTGATTCCTAAAAAACCTAATAGATTTATGATGATTGTGTGATTTTAAGACTTAAAACCAAAGGATTAGCAGAGAAGGCTACTGAAAATGTGGCTTATATTCAGTGTAGACAAATTAAGACAAGTGAAATTATATGACAACAAGATTCTCAGCACAGTGACTGACACCCCTTCTGGAGTGTCTGTCATTTTTTTTACAGAGAGTGCTGCTAACATTGTACTAATGGATAATTAAGCACTTGAAACTATGAGGGAAAACATGTAAGAGTCTCTAAGCTAAGGTCAGGGACCGTGTTTATAGTGTTCACCTTTGAATCACCAGAACTTAGCACCATGCCAGAACAATGGACATGTTTATTTGAAGTTAAATTAGTTAATGAAACTTTTTTTTCTATACTCTGATTGGGATGTGATTTCACTCAGAATAAAAGTATCTGAGATGTAACTAGAACCACTGGAATGTTCTGTGAATAGCCAGGGTGTTTTCCTAAAACCAACCTCAAGATGGCAATGGACATATACTGACTTTAATTCAGAATTTTATATGAGATTTGGTTATTCACTCTAGCAAAGGCCAATAATTGAAGGAACTAAAAATAAAAAAATTCTGGAAATTAAGAAATTCTGAGTTAACACAACATTTTAGTATCTCCTATGACTTATTTGCAATGGTGTTGGCAATACAGAGTTCCAAAAATACGTAATTGATAAAAATTTTTTGCTACTAGATAATAACATAGGATACAATCAGCAGAATAACTTGTGGTGGCTCTTAGTTTATCTTCTTCATAGCCCAGGCACCTCACTTGAAGCAGGGTTTCCCAACAGAAGACCTTAAAACTCCTTTATTTCTCATATTTCATTTTTTATATAAATACTGATTTCTTTATTCATTTAAGAAATGCTGATTAAAAACATATTTTCAGTTCTGGAGACCCAACAATGGACACAAGATGGCAATTTATATATTTGCCTCTTAGTGCCCATAATTTGTGAAATCTAAATGAACTCTATATGATTGACACAATCCACTTGGATAACTATATATTTTGAACATGTAGGCTGAAGTACCAATGTGTAAATACTGAAATGGAAAGTAGTGGAAGACAGGGATTAATCACCATTCTATACCAGACAAAATAAGGTCCAAGTGCTTGATTCCTAAAAAACCTAATAGATTTATGATGATTGTGTGATTTTAAGACTTAAAACCAAAGGATTAGCAGAGAAGGCTACTGAAAATGTGGCTTATATTCAGTGTAGACAAATTAAGACAAGTGAAATTATATGACAACAAGATTCTCAGCACAGTGACTGACACTCTTCTGGACATTCTACAGAGAGTGTCTGTCATTCTTCTGGTTTCCTTATGAGGTAGGCATGCTCTTTCCTGTTTATACTGATGGGAAATCTCAGAGGTACTGCATATATTCCATATAGAACTATCATGAAGACAGGTACGAGGCTAGAACTTAAGCCCTTCACACTGTTTAGTTACTACTAGAGGTCTGTGTCATCATTCACCCTGTTACGTGTTTCTAAGTTAATCACAATTTTACGTGAACCAGTATACATTAGGAACTTTCTATACTTTATTTTCTCTTCAAAGAATTACTGAAATAGTGAGTAAGACCCCTATTGGATTAATGAACTGGTCTAGAAATATGAGGTTAAAAAAAGCCTTGGGGGGCTTCCCCAGTGGTCCAGTGGGTAAGGACACTGCCTTGTAGTGCAAGGAGTGCTGGTTCGATCCCTGACCTGGGAAGATCCCATGTGCTGCGGAGTGGCTGGACCGATGTGTTCAACTACCAAGCCAGAGCTCTGGAGTGCACAAGAGAGGCCACTGAGATGGGAGGGCCACACAGGCCAAAAGAACAAAGATAAACGAATGAAAGATCAATAAAAGTGGTAAAAAAAAAAAAAAAAAAAAAAAAGAAGCCTTGGGAAAATTTTTGCTTCCCATCAAAATATTTTATAAAATATTTTATAAACCAAACATTTTACCCAGCCACACTTATAAAGTGTCCAGTATTCCTGGAGGCTAAATGAGATAATTTTAAAACGTGAGACTAGATCCAACATTTCTCATTTTCTGTCCACTAAATTCTTCTAATTCCAGTTTATTTTGTAGTTCTAAATATCTCATTTTTTACCTTCTTCTTTTATCAAAAACTGACATAATACTTTTGATAGGCATCTATTTCTCTGTTATATTGGATAAATAATTTGTATCAAGGTATGCTTCAACTCAAACTCTTCCTCCTAGCTGATTTTTCCTAAAGGGAACAGCAGACTGCAGTGTATGTTACATGACATTAATTTTCCTCTCACTGCAACCCAAATACTACTGTTTCCACTCCTGATTCTATAAAAACTGACCTGGGCCATCAGTGATTCCAAGGGACAATTACCAGTACCTTTCTTACTTGGGTAGAGTAGAAAATCATAACAAATCTTCCACTGTGACATAAAGACCTTGAAAACTTTTTTTTTTTTTTTTTTTCCCGCTAACAAACGATTTCTTTAGAAAAGTGTGATAAAACAATTCACAAATAAAACAAAAAATCATGGCTATGTTTTCATTCCCTTTCATCCTAAATGTGTTTCCTTTAATACACTCATGGAAGTTATCTATCATCCCAATTATACCATAAAGTGAGAAAGAAGGGATTTGGGAGGTGGGAGGCACAGAGTTTGTTCATCGAGGTAACGTACATAAATAGTGTAAAATGTAAATCATATAATTTATCACTGAAAACCAAAATATGAGCCAAGGATACATTTCTTTACATTTTTAGATTTAACTAGCATTGAAAGTTTCAAGGTTTATTTTGACTAGTGTCTGGCTTTCGAATTGACAAGCTAATTAGAAGGGTATGCTAGACTACTTGTCCATACTGAGCTCAGTATGCAGCTGTCCTGGGGGAAAGACACAAGTGAACTTGTTGACACTTGAAATTAAGCAGCACTCACCCGAAAAACTGTCATTTCTTCAAGGAGAACTTCTTCTAAATCATGCCAAGTCTCCTTAGGAATTGAAACTACTTTAAGAACGGTCCCAACATCTTTTAAAGAAAGTAGAGAAGATCACAATTTAAATAGATCTGAACAGACTTCAGTGTTAATAAATGAAATCAGTATTTGACCAGAAAGAACATTTTGATGTCAGCATTTTAAGATTTATTTTATTGTTACAGTATTAGTAATATATATTCAAATGTGTTTAATGAAACTAGATAAACTATTAATATAGCTATGGGATAATCATAATTGAAATTTTTAGAAATCAATGAAGATTTGAAAGGCATTTCGAAAAACTGCAACTCAAACTCTTCCTCCTAGCTGATTTTTCCTAAAGGGAACAGCAGACTGCAGTGTATGTTACATGACATTAATTTTCCTCTCACTGCAACCCAAATACTACTGTTTCCACTCCTGATTCTATAAAAACTGACCTGGGCCATCAGTGATTCCAAGGGACAATTACCAGTACCTTTCTTACTTGGGTAGAGTAGAAAATCATAACAAATCTTCCACTGTGACATAAAGACCTTGAAAACTTTTTTTTTTTTTTTTTCCCGCTAACAAACGATTTCTTTAGAAAAGTGTGATAAAACAATTCACAAATAAAACAAAAAATCATGGCTATGTTTTCATTCCCTTTCATCCTAAATGTGTTTCCTTTAATACACTCATGGAAGTTATCTATCATCCCAATTATACCATAAAGTGAGAAAGAAGGGATTTGGGAGGTGGGAGGCACAGAGTTTGTTCATCGAGGTAACGTACATAAATAGTGTAAAATGTAAATCATATAATTTATCACTGAAAACCAAAATATGAGCCAAGGATACATTTCTTTACATTTTTAGATTTAACTAGCATTGAAAGTTTCAAGGTTTATTTTGACTAGTGTCTGGCTTTCGAATTGACAAGCTAATTAGAAGGGTATGCTAGACTACTTGTCCATACTGAGCTCAGTATGCAGCTGTCCTGGGGGAAAGACACAAGTGAACTTGTTGACACTTGAAATTAAGCAGCACTCACCCGAAAAACTGTCATTTCTTCAAGGAGAACTTCTTCTAAATCATGCCAAGTCTCCTTAGGAATTGAAACTACTTTAAGAACGGTCCCAACATCTTTTAAAGAAAGTAGAGAAGATCACAATTTAAATAGATCTGAACAGACTTCAGTGTTAATAAATGAAATCAGTATTTGACCAGAAAGAACATTTTGATGTCAGCATTTTAAGATTTATTTTATTGTTACAGTATTAGTAATATATATTCAAATGTGTTTAATGAAACTAGATAAACTATTAATATAGCTATGGGATAATCATAATTGAAATTTTTAGAAATACATGAAGATTTGAAAGTGTTTTATCTAAACCTGTGTAATTAAAAATATATTTATAATAATCATTAGATTATTTTTCTTTTTAATCTCAATTGTCAGGTGTCTCAAAAAAACAAAACTAAAAATGTATCAGTTTGACAGTATAGAGATTTCTCAAAAAAACACAAACAGAACAACCATACTCCTGGGTATGTATCTGAAAAAAAACAAACACGAACATCAACTGGAAAAGATACATGCACTCCCATGTTCACAGCAGCATTATTTACAACTACTAGATGAGTGGATAAAGAAAATGTGCTATATCTATATACAATGGAATACCAGAATTTTTGCCATTTATAGCAATACTGATGGACTTGAAGGGCATTTCTATTGAGTGAGAGAAACATGGTATATCTCATATATGGAATCTAAAAAATACAAGTAGAGAATAAAACAAAAGAAGAAGCAGACTCAGGTATAGATAACAAAACGGTGATTACCAGTGAAAGACAGAATGGAAGAGGGACAATATGCGGGGAAGGGCAAAAAAGGGTTATTATAGGGTCATCTGGAATCATCTGTGTGAGACTTTGGAAAATTGCAAGGCACTACAGAATTTAAAGAATCATTCACCCAATAACAAAATAAATTTTAAAAATAAGAATTTGTACCATGCAATGACAAGTATTTCTTGTTCTTGTCATGAAATCAGGAGCTATTATCAATAATTAATATTCAGGCAAAATGAAAGGAATGTTGTCAAGCAACAAATGTAGTTAAGCTTCAGAGCCTGACTGCTCATCATCCCATAAGGAAGCTTCTAGTACTTAGGGGCCCGTAAAGGCAGCTCAATGACCATTTAGTGATAAATGACAAAAATCTGATTTCTCATAATAAATACCAGCTTACTTACTACAGTGGTTTTTTAATAACTGGTCCAATCAGCAATCAGTTCTGGCTTTGGTTTAATATATTGTTAAATCAATTTTAGAATACAAAAAATTAAAATTGAGAACTGTATATCTGTAAACAACAAAACTCTAAAAGTAAAATAAAAATTAAAAAAAATAAAAAATAAAAAAAAATGACTGTAAAAGTGAATACATTTGTTTTTTTTTTTTTTGGCCACTTCTATTGGTCTTTCATTAATTTCCATTTTTGTTCTTTGGTCTACATGGGCCTCCTATCGCAGTGGCCTCTCTCACTGCAGAGCACTGGCTCTGGCTGCATGTGCTCTAGAGCTCCAGCTCAGTAGCTGGACACACTGGTCCAGCCGCTCCGTGACACATGGTATTTTCCCAGGCCAGGGACTGAACCGGTGCCCCTTACACTGAAAGGCGGTGTCCTTACCCACTGGACCACCAGGGAAGCCCGTGAATATATTTTAATAAAGATTTCAATAATTGTTTATTCATTGCTGAAAGAGACAAATTGTTTTAATGTTAAGAGTTGCCACTTTTACTCTTTGCTGGGTTAAGAAGTTACTTGGTGTACATGCTCAGTCATATCTGACTGCAGCCCCATGGACTATAGCATGCAAGGCTCCCTTTTTCAGTCAAGGATACTGGAGTGGGTTGCCATTTCCTACTCCAGGGGATCTTCCCAACTCAGGGACTAAACCCACATCTCTTGCAAGTGCAGTTACCAACTTTAACAACTATTCCACCTGAGAAGCCTACTAATTTTCCAGTATTTACGGATGCACAACTATTCTTGATAGAATAAACAACAGGGATTTATTACATTCAAAAATTTAACTTTTCAACATTCCATTCATATCAGTTGATCAATTATTTTTAGCTTTGAATGACTCACTGTAATCCTATTTAACAGATGAATTATTTGAGAAGAAATATCTCACCTGTAAAAAATAAGTTACACCTGAAAAATAATTCAATGTATTCATACCATAGATGGCCATTTTCAGCAGATCAGTATGATGTGGTATGTGAGATCAAGAAAGGTTGTTAGTGTATCCCTTCTAAAGTTAAAAAAAACACAAAAAACAAAAGTCCTCTTTTAAGAGGGTCCGTCTATGTTTACAGGACTTTAGACTACTCATAACACCAAAGATTAAAGGTAAATTAGGTTAAACCACTCAGTGCCTCTGATCGGCCTCCAGTATCCAAACATAACCTTATCTGTGCTCCAGATCAAGTTTTACTGAGTAGTATTTCAAACAATTTCACACAAACTGAATCAGATTACTCAACTAGGATCAATGTGAAACTTAGTTAAAAGGTAACATTACTGTAATCAATTTACTTTGCTGACAGATGACCCGGCTCTGTGCTGACCGATAGCCATCCACACATCATCAGATGTTCAACATGCTCATAAAACTGGTTCCTCTAAAGACAGCTTGTGTGCAAGAAGAACTGAAGACTCATGAT
This sequence comes from Tragulus kanchil, assembly GCA_022376925.1. Taxonomy (NCBI): domain Eukaryota; kingdom Metazoa; phylum Chordata; class Mammalia; order Artiodactyla; family Tragulidae; genus Tragulus; species Tragulus kanchil. Next base: position 98,199,850 of record JAIOJX010000030.1, read on the forward strand.
TGGCTTTCTTTGGTCAAATAGCCAGAAGCAAGCTTTTGTTGCGCTGACAGTAAGTAGGAGGCTTCTCAACATGTTTAAGGCCAGAGGTGAAGAAAAAAGGCAAGTGTGACATTATCGAACAAGCTTGATTGCTCTATAGAGAGATCTAATTATAATTTGAGATTAAATGACAAACTAGTATTTATTGAAGAGAAATCCTATCATCTTATAATTTATCAAGATATTTATAACCAAAAGCTGATACTTGAATTCACTGACTTTTATTGAATTTCAAGTCTCACTGGGATTCTTTTATTTGATACAGAAATTTTCTCACTCATAAAAGCAGACTGTACTGTATTGCTCAGAACCTGACACTGCCACACCTGATAACATAAGTATTTCACAATTTTGCTATAAAACTTTATGTCTTCAAAGCACTTACTGCACGGTTGCCATTCCCCTATAGTTAATGCAATTTTTTTCCCTCTGTTTCTCTCCAAGGGAAAACAAATGTTATTATACAAGGTTTCAGTGGAGCAGTCACTCTGTTTCCCACTGATTTATGTCAGTTAACAGCGTTAATGGAGACCAGGAATTTATTACCTTGGAATCTGACCCTAAGTAGCAGGTTTCAGATTTGTAACTGGTGCTTTCAAAATAGTATTATTAATGAGAGAAGGGGAAAATAAAGTAATATGTCATAACAGTAATAGAATTCATTCTGAAAACATACCTTCCTAGAAAATACTTATTTCTAATCATGGAATTGGTAAAATACCAATTAAATTTATATGGAAGTTAATCTAAACTGTGTAGGGTCATTCTTTAGGTCCACTTTGTTGCTTTTCTGATGAACTGAGGCTTGCTTTGTTTTTCACTATATGGTAAACACACTAAACATATTTTGTTGCCAACATTTATTTTCTGGAATATTTTTTGCACTGCATGATAATTTAAAGTTCAGACAGTTTTCCATCAGTATATTCTAAAACTTTTACTGAATGTCTTGCGAATGTTATGCATGGTTTGAGTACCATATCTTTGTCCTGAAAAGCCACTGCCCAAAAAAGGTATGACTCAGTTATACACACTGATTGTTCACCTAATCATTAGCTTTCCCTGATTACATTTATCAAGTTCTGATTGAAAGGAAACTTAAGTAATAATGTCAACTTGCCTAAAAAGATGACACATTAGAATGGGAGAATATGTAGGGTTTTAGGTCATTTATTCGAGATTAACTAGTTCTCAGTATACTTAGTTAGATGTAATGTCCTGGAAGAACATTTAGAGCTGATGTTAAAACACTTACCTGTTCCAATGAACATGACATCATACTGGCCATCTTCTGCATCCACTCGATCTACCACAATTTGTGTAAACTGATAATTTACATCTGTTTTAATCATTATCGGTCGGTTATTGATAGGAAATACTGGATTGTACATGGCTGGATGACTTCGTGCAAATGTTATGACATCATCAGGAAGGTCTTTTGTAGAGTCAAATCCACCAAATGTTTTACTGGGACACTATTGAGATAAAGAGAATAATATGTTTTGATTACAATATAACAAACAGGATTATAATTTATACATTATATGGCCTCAACTGTCTAGGATCTAAATCTGTATTTTTTTAAAGTAACTGTTAAAGTCAAAAATAAAATAGTGCTACTTAAATTAGTAGATATAAAATGTAGTATATATTTTCTAAATATAGTTTCAGTCTCAATGGGATGTCATCATTTCTTACCAAAAACTACCAATGTGTCTAATGAATTCAGGATATAGAAGTCTGGTGCCTTTCATTAGTCACAATATCATAAACTTTATGTTATCATAGAAGAATTTGAAATAATGAATGGAATATGTCATAACTCAATGCACCTAATCAATAGGCTAGAAAAACTCAGTAATTTTCTTGGATGCATTCACGTTTCCTGGTGGTATCATGCTAAAACATAAATGTTCTTTTCAAACTAAGAGAATATAAACTAGGCTTTATTGCTTTATTTTAATATAATCCTGGAAAAGTACTACAAAAGAACTGAAAGTATTCCTTCTTTAATAATTACAGTAAATTTAGGGGTAAGAAGATGTGTTACTCAAACTGTTTACCAACCTGCATAGCACAGAAACTGACTGATCAGAAGGGACCAGGCAGAGCAGATGATGGCCACAGACATTTTACTGTTTCCGTCACTGCATTTAATTATGTGGTATAAGCATTCAGAATACAGTATCACCATTTCTTGTTTTTTGCCTTACACTTAAGTAATTTCTGCCATTTAATATAAGAGTATGAAAGCTGAAATGTAATTAAGTGCCTCTTGCAAGAGGCTTAGAAGGAAAAATCTATTGTCTTTGTCTTTACCTTGATACAGATCATTAATAATTCACGAGAAATGAAATAAATAAAACTTATTTTGAAATGAACAGAGTATCTATTTAGGAATATATGTATATAGTAAACAGATATACACACAATAACACATTAATATATAAGCAAAGGGTGAAATTCAGGGAATTACTTTTTTTGTAAATTAAAAATACTGATTTAATGAAATATCAAAGTAATCATTATCGGTCGTTAAAAATACTGGATTGTACATGGCTGGATGACTTCGTGCAAATGTTATGACATCATCAGGAAGGTCTTTTGTAGAGTCAAATCCACCAAATGTTTTACTGGGACACTATTGAGATAAAGAGAATAATATGTTTTGATTACAATATAACAAACAGGATTATAATTTATACATTATATGGCCTCAACTGTCTAGGATCTAAATCTGTATTTTTTTAAAGTAACTGTTAAAGTCAAAAATAAAATAGTGCTACTTAAATTAGTAGATATAAAATGTAGTATATATTTTCTAAATATAGTTTCAGTCTCAATGGGATGTCATCATTTCTTACCAAAAACTACCAATGTGTCTAATGAATTCAGGATATAGAAGTCTGGTGCCTTTCATTAGTCACAATATCATAAACTTTATGTTATCATAGAAGAATTTGAAATAATGAATGGAATATGTCATAACTCAATGCACCTAATCAATAGGCTAGAAAAACTCAGTAATTTTCTTGGATGCATTCACGTTTCCTGGTGGTATCATGCTAAAACATAAATGTTCTTTTCAAACTAAGAGAATATAAACTAGGCTTTATTGCTTTATTTTAATATAATCCTGGAAAAGTACTACAAAAGAACTGAAAGTATTCCTTCTTTAATAATTACAGTAAATTTAGGGGTAAGAAGATGTGTTACTCAAACTGTTTACCAACCTGCATAGCACAGAAACTGACTGATCAGAAGGGACCAGGCAGAGCAGATGATGGCCACAGACATTTTACTGTTTCCGTCACTGCATTTAATTATGTGGTATAAGCATTCAGAATACAGTATCACCATTTCTTGTTTTTTGCCTTACACTTAAGTAATTTCTGCCATTTAATATAAGAGTATGAAAGCTGAAATGTAATTAAGTGCCTCTTGCAAGAGGCTTAGAAGGAAAAATCTATTGTCTTTGTCTTTACCTTGATACAGATCATTAATAATTCACGAGAAATGAAATAAATAAAACTTATTTTGAAATGAACAGAGTATCTATTTAGGAATATATGTATATAGTAAACAGATATACACACAATAACACATTAATATATAAGCAAAGGGTGAAATTCAGGGAATTACTTTTGTTTTAGTAAATTAAAAAATACTGATTTAATGAAATATCAAGTACTTGTACAGCTGTATAAACTCCTAGAAGAAACAACAAAACATATTTTATGATTTTTTTAAAAACAACTTCTAAAAATTTAGAAATGTAAGATTGATTATTAAGAGATTTATTTATTTTAGATTTTTATCTTTCAATTTGTCTCTTCTTTTGCCTTTTATCTTTGTATTTAGTGCTACTTAAGCTGTAGACTTTTATTTAAAAATAAAGAAAATGCTATTCTACTGACACTATTTGAAGGCCACTTAGTATGCTTTTCTCCAGTAGTGTTGATGGAATGACATATTCTCAGCTTCCCCCTTTGGGGATTAACGGACTTATCTAAGTGTGTTTTATTCATGGAGCAAGGTGCTCTCTCCTCTTGGAAGTCTTTCTCTAATTCCTAGCCTGCATAGTACTTTCTTCCTTCTGCCTCCAGCACTTACTGCATATTGTTGCCTTAATTTCCCATGTTATAGCAACTATCTGTGAATAATGGTTGGGAATTCAGGCTCAAGAACCTAAGTGCCTGAATTAATTCTAGCTCCTTTCTTTACCCTGGAGTCTTGGTCTGTGAAATGAAAACAATAATTTGGCTACTGAATATGATATTATATATACATATATATGTGTGTGTGTGTGTATATACATATAAACATATAAATATACATATATGTTAAATAAGACCTAACATAAAATAAAAATTTAACTATTATTCTAAATACATTGTAGATATCTTCAGACCAAAAACTCTGTAGCTCCAAATAACAGTACAGTATCTAATACAATGAAAAACTTACGCCGAGTTTGCACAAGTAAGCCCAGAGCCAGTGTTTAGTTAGAATGTGTGTGTATGTATGTTAGTCACTTAGTCGTGTCCGACTCTGTGACCCTGTGGATGGTAGCTCGAACAGGCTCCTCTGTCTTTGGAATTCTCCAGGAAAGAATATATTTTTCATGGTGAATATTCTCCAGGAAAGAATACAGAGTGGGTTGCAGTATTAGTATTAACTGACATTAATTAGCCATAGAGATAAAAACAGCTGTATGTTATAAAACTATCCACTAACAAAGTAAAACAGTTTACCATTAATAAATGGAATATCATATGCATTTTTATAAAGTCATCTGTTTTCTTATAATCAACGGATATTCTATCCTTTATTCTTTGGAAAACCTATTTAGGTTTTTTATTTATAAGATCCATCAACTGGAAGTAATCTTTATGAAATGCTCATAAATAAGTTTAACAATACAGAAAAAAACATTTAAAAGAATTGTATGTCCAAAATCACATTAAAACATCATTTGCTTGAATTTAACAATAACACTTAAGTGAAATTAAACTAACAATTAAATTAAAGCACAAACTTTTCATTATGCAAAATTATTTCTTAGAAATTTTTAGGGTTAGAAAATGTTGCACTGGATGAACCCATCCACATATGTTAGAACTTCTGACACCAAATTGCTGACTTAACATTCTTTTGACTGAGCAGTCTTGTCTTTTCTTCTACCTACTCTTAACTGCAGGCTTACAGCTGGTTCTGTATTGAGCTCTGTGCACTTTTTTGAGCTGCAGTGTGCCTAGCACGGCTGGAGGAGAGGGGTCAGTGAGAGTAGATGGCATCTGTTAAAATACAGATGGGCCTTGCTCCATGAGGGTTTTTTTTTTTTTTTTTCCCCTGTATATCACCTTTATGTATTTGAAGGATTTCCACACAAAGAAAATACTGGTTAAAAACCGTTTGCCTGCTATTTAATGCAAAATTATTGAGCTTTCATCACTATCAGGGAGAACAAGTGCAGGTGTACCTTCGTTGTCTCAACTCTCCATGAAGGCCACGTTTACTATATCCCTTTCAGAAAAAAAAACGACAAATAAGGCTACCTGTTCAGTTTCTATTTCTCAGAATTTATGGGTAATAACTAACAGTAGACACTGACCTTAAACATTGACGCCTGTGAAGAATGTCTTTAAATGTGGAATTTCATGATATCAGACAAAATCATCATCTTGCTTTCATTTATAGTCTTGGAATCATTCTCTTACATAATCTGTATTTAATATGTGTGTAGCTGCTTTTTTGTTAAACCTTCAGAATAAATGTATTCATGTCGTATTCTGAACTCCTAGGTCACTTACAGTTCCTGGTCGTGGGTAAGGGACCCGTCCTTGATATGGCACCCACTGGTAGTTGGGACCGTCCCTGTGAGCGTACGGGCCAAGGAACACCCTTCTCACATCACTCATGCTATACATGCACACGGCAGACCCCTTGAAGATGTTACTAAGAAAGAGAGGGAGAACAAAGGCAAGACTTTCGTTTTTATACCATGACAGAGCTACTTATGCTCAGTTCTTACATTTCAGATACCAATTATCAACACTTGAACACAAACTCTCAAATACCGTTTAACACTGTCAAAGCCTCATGCATATATATTTTAATAATACATAAGAGAACAAATGATGATTGCTCAAAATTAGAAAGCATGGATGGAAACATCTTTAGTACTTATATGTGCGTGCTAAGTTGCTTTAGTAGAGTCTGACTGTGTGACACGATGGACTGTAGTCCTCCAGGCTCCTCTGTCCCTGGGATTCTCCAAGCAAGAATACTGGAGTGGGTTGCCATGCCCTCCTCCAGGGGATCTTCCCCACCCAGGCATCTAACCTTTTTCTCTTACATCTCCTGCAATGCCAGGCAGGTTCTTTGCTGCTAGTGCCACCTGAGAAGCCCCTTAGTACTCAAAAACATACATATTCATATAAATAGACAATATATGATATAAATGTGTATATATATATATATATATTGTGTATATATATATATACATATATATATATTCATTCATACATTTTATTTAAAAACTAAGTCAAAATGTCCAATCAACTTTTTTTGCCTTTTTTTTTTTTTTTTGGCCCTCTTCTTTTGGCCTTTCATTTATCTATTTTCATCCATCTTCGTTCTTTGGCCTATGTGGGCCTCCCATTGCAGTGGCCTCTTTTGTTGCAGAGCACTGGCTTTGGGTGCATGCACTCCAGAGCTTCGGCTCAGTAGTTGAACACATTGGTCCAGCCGCTCCGTGGCACCTGGGATTGACGCCTTTCGTGGAATTTCATGATATCAGACAAAATCATCATCTTGCTTTCATTTATAGTCTTGGAATCATTCTCTTACATAATCTGTATTTAATATGTGTGTAGCTGCTTTTTTGTTAAACCTTCAGAATAAATGTATTCATGTCGTATTCTGAACTCCTAGGTCACTTACAGTTCCTGGTCGTGGGTAAGGGACCCGTCCTTGATATGGCACCCACTGGTAGTTGGGACCGTCCCTGTGAGCGTACGGGCCAAGGAACACCCTTCTCACATCACTCATGCTATACATGCACACGGCAGACCCCTTGAAGATGTTACTAAGAAAGAGAGGGAGAACAAAGGCAAGACTTTCGTTTTTATACCATGACAGAGCTACTTATGCTCAGTTCTTACATTTCAGATACCAATTATCAACACTTGAACACAAACTCTCAAATACCGTTTAACACTGTCAAAGCCTCATGCATATATATTTTAATAATACATAAGAGAACAAATGATGATTGCTCAAAATTAGAAAGCATGGATGGAAACATCTTTAGTACTTATATGTGCGTGCTAAGTTGCTTTAGTAGAGTCTGACTGTGTGACACGATGGACTGTAGTCCTCCAGGCTCCTCTGTCCCTGGGATTCTCCAAGCAAGAATACTGGAGTGGGTTGCCATGCCCTCCTCCAGGGGATCTTCCCCACCCAGGCATCTAACCTTTTTCTCTTACATCTCCTGCAATGCCAGGCAGGTTCTTTGCTGCTAGCGCCACCTGAGAAGCCCCTTAGTACTCAAAAAACATACATATTCATATAAATAGACAATATATGATATAAATGTGTATATATATATATATATATTGTGTATATATATATATACATATATATATATTCATTCATACATTTTATTTAAAAACTAAGTCAAAATGTCCAATCAACTTTTTTTGCCTTTTTTTTTTTTTTTTGGCCCTCTTCTTTTGGCCTTTCATTTATCTATTTTCATCCATCTTCGTTCTTTGGCCTGTGTGGGCCTCCCATCACAGTGGGCTCTCTCGTGGCAGAGCACCGGGCTCTGGGCACATGCACTCCAGAGCTTCGGCTCAGTAGTTGGACACACTGGTCCAGCCACTCCGTGGCACCTGGGATCTTCCCAGGCAGGGGTTGAACTGGTGCCCCTTGCACTGCAAGGTGGTGTCCTTACCCACTGGACCACCAGGGAAGCCCTGTCCAATCAATTTTTTCTTTTGGGGGGCGGGGTTAGGGAGGGAAGGTGTAGGCAGGCCACTTCTATTGGTCTTTCATTTATTTATTTTCATCCATCTTTGTTCCCTGGCCCGTGTGGGCCTCCCATGGCAGTGGCCTCAGTTGTCGCAGAGCACTGGCTCTGGGCGCATGCACTCCAGAGCTCCCACTCGGTAATTGGACACATCAGTCCAGCTGCTCCGTGGCACGTGGGATCTTCCCAGGCCAGGGATCGAACCCGCGCCCCTTGCACTGCAAGGCAGTGTCCTTACCCACTGGACCACCAGGGAAGCCCTATCCAGTCAATTTTTAATGGCTTTAAGGCCTCCCTGGGGTCCAGTGGGTGGGGAGTCCACCTTGCAGTACAAGGGGCACTGGTTGGATCCCTGGGTCTGGAAAATCCCACATGCCGCTAAACAGCTGGGCCAGTGTGAACAATTATGTGGCAGTGCTCTGGAGCACATGCACCCAGAGCCAGTGCTCTGCAAGGAGAGAGGCTACTGTGATGGGAGGAGGCCCACTCATGCCAAAAAATAAAGATGGATGAAAAATAAACGATGACTTAGAGGCCAAAAAAAAAAAAAAATTAATGGCTTTAGGGCTTCCCTGGTGGTCCAATGGGTAAAGAGTCAGCCTTCTGGTGCAAGGGGCACCGGTTTGATCCCTGACCTGGGAAGATCCCATGTGCTGTGGAGTGGTTGGACCGGTAGGTCCAATTGTGAGCCGGCACTCTGGAGCACGTGTGCCCAGAGAGCCGGTGCTTGGCAATGAGAAAGGCCATTATGATGGGAAGCCCACATAGGCCAAAGAATAAAGATGGATGAAAAATAAATGTATTAAAAAAATCAATTAAAAAAAAGAGGCTAGGGCTTCCCCTGGTGGTCCAGTGGGTAAGGACACCGCCTTGCAGTGCAAAGGGCGCCGGTTTGATCTCTGGCCTGGGAAGATCCCACGTGCCATGGAGCGGCTGGACAGATGTGTCCAATTACCGAGGTGGAGCTCTGGGGCGCATGCGCCCAGAGACGGCGCTCTGCGACGTCAGAGACCACCGTGATGGGAGGCCCACAGGAGCCAAAGAACAAAGACGGATGAAAATAGAGAAATGGAAGACCAATAGAAGTGGCCCGCCCGTCCCCCTCCCACCCCACCCCACTCCCCAAAAAGATAAATAAATAAAATAAATGTTTAAAAAAAAAAGAGGCTAAAAAAATTAATGGCTTTAATATTTACGGAATAAATCAGTATTGTATATCATAATTAATCTTTCTTTATGCTTTGGGGCACTCTTCTTGACTTTTGGTTTTAAGTTATTTTTCTTTTAAACATTTATATACATACCCAAATGAATATCCCTCTTTATATGCATGTATATATATATATATATATTTCCTTTAGCAATTCCAGGTAATGTCAATTTTAAGTTGAATATAACAGTTGGAAAATAAGTGCTGTTTGACTTAGAGCAAGAGCTTTGATGGAGTTGGGAGATCAGGAAAGGAGGAGGGGAGAAAGGGAGCTGGAAAAGTGGGAGGGAGATGCAGAGAGAGAGAGAGGGAAGGGGGTGGGTAGGGGCAAAAGAGAAGAGAATGGAGAGAAGACGGTAAAGGATTTTTCACCCTTAGCTTATATCACTATAACCTTTTTTATTCTTTTTTTAATATTGGCCTCTTTTATTGTTTTTTTTTTTTATCCATTTATTTTCATCTGTCTTTATTCACTGGCCTGTGTGGGCCTTCCATCACAGTGGCCTCTCTTGTTGCAGAGCTCTGGCTTGTAATTGGACACACTGGCCGAGCTGCTCCACTGCACGTGGGATCTTCCCATGCCAAGGAAAGAACTGGTGCCCCCTGCACTGCAAGGCAGACCCTGTACCCACTGGACCACCAGGGAAGCCCATCAATATAAACTTTAACAAGACTCGGATTTCGATGTTTATAGTATTTTACATTTTACTCAGATTTTTCAAGACAAAGCTGAACATAGGGTATGCCATACATTTTTCATTGTTAAATTTATAGTAATTATCATTGCTAAAATTTATGGAACAAATGATTTACATCATGACTTATTTCAAGTACCCAAGAATGCATAGCAGCTCAAAGGAAAAGTCGACATTGTTCTTTCACATATTTTCCAAATGTGGACACTTTGAACAGTTATCTAAATGACATGACTCTTCTGTAATAGTAAGAGTAAAATGTTATTTACCTGGAAGTTGTAAATACTCCATATACAACTGGATTTTTAGGATCTTTAGAATTCATCAGGAATACATCCTCTGTTTGAAAATAAAATTGGGAAATTTGCATTTCTGAAGTTTATGGCAAAGTTTGAAAAAATATTCTCTATACAACAACATCATTAGCTACTTACGCAATTCATCAAAATGAGTGTCAATGCCATTTGGACCTGGCACTGAACAAATGAGACGAGCTTTAAGGAATGTTGTCCACTTATTCACCAGACTTCTGTGGCCCCCAAAGTCATTCTAAAAGGAGGGCCCCAAAGTCAAAATCTAACAGTTGGAAAATAAGTGCTGTTTGACTTAGAGCAAGAGCTTTGATGGAGTTGGGAGATCAGGAAAGGAGGAGGGGAGAAAGGGAGCTGGAAAAGTGGGAGGGAGATGCAGAGAGAGAGAGAGGGAAGGGGGTGGGTAGGGGCAAAAGAGAAGAGAATGGAGAGAAGACGGTAAAGGATTTTTCACCCTTAGCTTATATCACTATAACCTTTTTTATTCTTTTTTTAATATTGGCCTCTTTTATTGTTTTTTTTTTTTATCCATTTATTTTCATCTGTCTTTATTCACTGGCCTGTGTGGGCCTTCCATCACAGTGGCCTCTCTTGTTGCAGAGCTCTGGCTTGTAATTGGACACACTGGCCGAGCTGCTCCACTGCACGTGGGATCTTCCCATGCCAAGGAAAGAACTGGTGCCCCCTGCACTGCAAGGCAGACCCTGTACCCACTGGACCACCAGGGAAGCCCATCAATATAAACTTTTAACAAGACTCGGATTTCGATGTTTATAGTATTTTACATTTTACTCAGATTTTTCAAGACAAAGCTGAACATAGGGTATGCCATACATTTTTCATTGTTAAATTTATAGTAATTATCATTGCTAAAATTTATGGAACAAATGATTTACATCATGACTTATTTCAAGTACCCAAGAATGCATAGCAGCTCAAAGGAAAAGTCGACATTGTTCTTTCACATATTTTCCAAATGTGGACACTTTGAACAGTTATCTAAATGACATGACTCTTCTGTAATAGTAAGAGTAAAATGTTATTTACCTGGAAGTTGTAAATACTCCATATACAACTGGATTTTTAGGATCTTTAGAATTCATCAGGAATACATCCTCTGTTTGAAAATAAAATTGGGAAATTTGCATTTCTGAAGTTTATGGCAAAGTTTGAAAAAATATTCTCTATACAACAACATCATTAGCTACTTACGCAATTCATCAAAATGAGTGTCAATGCCATTTGGACCTGGCACTGAACAAATGAGACGAGCTTTAAGGAATGTTGTCCACTTATTCACCAGACTTCTGTGGCCCCCAAAGTCATTCTAAAAGGAGGGAATAATCGTTTTAAAAACTCTGCTTGCAAATGATAATTTCAAATATTTGTTTTATCTTCTCATATTTGAAACATACAAAACACAATTCTCATTTCTTAAAAATGAATTTCAAAGGACTAGTACAACTAACTCTGCATTCTTATCCTATTATTAGAACTATCTATTCATTCAAATCCCATTCAAGGAGTGACTTATAATAAATACCACTTAGCATTAAAAAGTCACTGTACTTTTTCCATTCTGTTACCACTTTGCAACACTTTTACCACTGTTACTACTTTGAACAACATTACTCTTGTGTCTGTTTTGGTTTGCTTTGAGACTCTCTCTTATTTATAAAGATTTTACTCATCCAAGTAGGCTGATATGCAGAAGTAAGCACATCTGCACATAGTAGCACTTAACGAGCATTTATTGATTGGAAAAATAACTGTGAGTCTCATAACCCAAAATGAAAGTACAACACACACAAAAGCACGATAGCATCAAGTAATTTTAAAACCGACTGAAACAATTCTGACTTTACAAACAGCATGTTTAATAAATGTCTTGAAAAATTTTAATAAAGAAAACTCATTCTAGAGTAACATTATGGAAAAGTAATTTCTCATTGAAAATGAAAATTAATTGTAACCTAACATAGCAATAAATTCTATATATGCTTTCAATGGTAACTTTTAGTCTTTTTAAATGGTATTTATGTACACACGTCTGAAGAAAGATAACTTTTTCCTCAAAATTATAACACTAGTTTATACTTTGTTTATATGATTTTATTTAGTATAAAGATTTTTTTAACCCTTCTAAGCAGTGCTTTTAATGACACTCTATATTTTGTGGAGAAAAGATTCTCATATATTGCATATATCATTTGCATGTTTCCAGATCATTAAAACTTTTAGTTTTCCAATAATTTAATGTACTACAGATAAATAATTAAATCATGACTGTGGTAGAAAAAAATGTTTCTCCTTCTTCCAAGACAGAGATTGTTAAAATTCTGTGGTATTTTCAAAAATAATTTCAATTTAAGACTCTTGCTTGCAAATGAGTTAAATGTTCACACAGACTTCTGTGGCCCCCAAAGTCATTCTAAAAGGAGGGAATAATCGTTTTAAAAACTCTGCTTGCAAATGATAATTTCAAATATTTGTTTTATCTTCTCATATTTGAAACATACAAAACACAATTCTCATTTCTTAAAAATGAATTTCAAAGGACTAGTACAACTAACTCTGCATTCTTATCCTATTATTAGAACTATCTATTCATTCAAATCCCATTCAAGGAGTGACTTATAATAAATACCACTTAGCATTAAAAAGTCACTGTACTTTTTCCATTCTGTTACCACTTTGCAACACTTTTACCACTGTTACTACTTTGAACAACATTACTCTTGTGTCTGTTTTGGTTTGCTTTGAGACTCTCTCTTATTTATAAAGATTTTACTCATCCAAGTAGGCTGATATGCAGAAGTAAGCACATCTGCACATAGTAGCACTTAACGAGCATTTATTGATTGGAAAAATAACTGTGAGTCTCATAACCCAAAATGAAAGTACAACACACACAAAAGCACGATAGCATCAAGTAATTTTAAAACCGACTGAAACAATTCTGACTTTACAAACAGCATGTTTAATAAATGTCTTGAAAAATTTTAATAAAGAAAACTCATTCTAGAGTAACATTATGGAAAAGTAATTTCTCATTGAAAATGAAAATTAATTGTAACCTAACATAGCAATAAATTCTATATATGCTTTCAATGGTAACTTTTAGTCTTTTTAAATGGTATTTATGTACACACGTCTGAAGAAAGATAACTTTTTCCTCAAAATTATAACACTAGTTTATACTTTGTTTATATGATTTTATTTAGTATAAAGATTTTTTTAACCCTTCTAAGCAGTGCTTTTAATGACACTCTATATTTTGTGGAGAAAAGATTCTCATATATTGCATATATCATTTGCATGTTTCCAGATCATTAAAACTTTTAGTTTTCCAATAATTTAATGTACTACAGATAAATAATTAAATCATGACTGTGGTAGAAAAAAATGTTTCTCCTTCTTCCAAGACAGAGATTGTTAAAATTTTGTGGTATTTTCAAAAAATAATTTCAATTTAAGACAATAATTGGATTTGTCCTTATACTTTCCTTGAGACAAAAGGTGCTTTCATAACACAATGACAGCTGGATTTATTCATATTCATTGCAAAAATGTATTTTACAGTATAGAGGGTAGGAACAGTACTATTGTCACTTTTTCAAACTAATTAATCCGTAAGTATTTACTGATCAATTTTTTCATCCTATCTAACATTATGATGCATCTCACACATCAAATTATGTACCACACAGTGTATGAAAGTTCACAACTGCAAAATTATGTGTGAGCCTTATATGTGCATATCAGATGCTATAATCAATTTATAAAAATAAGCTCTAATGCTTTTTCTCTTTTATATTCATACTTTAGTTATCTCCAACAAAAAAATATTTATTGAAAACTTAAACTCTATAGTAAATTTTACTAGGTCTGAGAATACAAAAAACTGTATTTCCCCAGATAATACAAAAAATTATTTCTTTAGAATTTCAGACTAATGTTATTTAGTATGTTTGTGAAATACGTTACAATCTCTACCTGTATGTTTGACTTTGAGGTTATTCATAAGCAATTAAAGTACATTTTCAATAATGTTTTTCCATTTAAACATGCACAGTGACTGGGCAAGCTTTTCAACCATATTTTTTGTTATATTTGCACAAAAATGGAAAAGAAAAACAAACTGTGATTGGACAGGAATACCCTCCTCCATTCTTCTTTACCTCACCTTGCATATCTGACCTATTCTAGCATGAGTGGCTTTCCCAGTGTGTTCTCCGTCTATCGCATTTTCACGGAAGAAAAAGTATACTTTGTCATCTTCAGGGTTGTCACTCTCTGGGATGAGGTGGGCACTAATGAACCTTGGATCTGAGAGACAAATTATAGCATAAATATTAATTCACAGCTGGGTATAAATAAGATCATTGATTTTAGTCCATTTTTAATTTTAACTCTTATTTGACATATTTCAAGAGCTAATATTTCCTTGGTCCACTCTTTTTCAGTAGATGTAAACTATTCTCTATAACTTTTTTGGGCGGGGTCGGGTTGGGGAGGGAGGGGAGCGGGCAGGCCACTTCTATTGGTCTTTCATTTATCTATTTTTCATCTGTCTTTGTTCTTTGGCCTGTGTGGGCCTCCCACCACAGTGGCCTCTGTTGTCCCAGAGCACCGTTCTGGGTGCATGCGCTCCAGAGCTCCAGCTCGGTAATTGGAAACATCGGTCCAGCCCCTCCACGGCACGTAGGATCTTCCCAGGCCAGGGATCATACCGGCGCCCCTTGCACTGCGAGGCAGTGTCCTTACCCAGTGGACCTCCAGGGAAGCCCTCTCTATAACTTTTAAAGTTTGTTACAAATCACCTTATGCCTTAAAAAATTATTTTTTTCCCATAAAAGTTAGGAATAGGTACAGAAACACTCAGTGTGACCATATAGTGCAGATGCATCACTGGATATTAAAATTTTTATAAACTGTAAGTGCCAGCAAAGATTACTTTTTCCATCACCATTGTTACTCTTTTTTCCAGCCTAAAATAGTTTAAATCACATTAAATCTATTCTGTAGAATTTCAGACTAATGTTATTTAGTATGTTTGTGAAATACGTTACAATCTCTACCTGTATGTTTGACTTTGAGGTTATTCATAAGCAATTAAAGTACATTTTCAATAATGTTTTTCCATTTAAACATGCACAGTGACTGGGCAAGCTTTTCAACCATATTTTTTGTTATATTTGCACAAAAATGGAAAAGAAAAACAAACTGTGATTGGACAGGAATACCCTCCTCCATTCTTCTTTACCTCACCTTGCATATCTGACCTATTCTAGCATGAGTGGCTTTCCCAGTGTGTTCTCCGTCTATCGCATTTTCACGGAAGAAAAAGTATACTTTGTCATCTTCAGGGTTGTCACTCTCTGGGATGAGGTGGGCACTAATGAACCTTGGATCTGAGAGACAAATTATAGCATAAATATTAATTCACAGCTGGGTATAAATAAGATCATTGATTTTAGTCCATTTTTAATTTTAACTCTTATTTGACATATTTCAAGAGCTAATATTTCCTTGGTCCACTCTTTTTCAGTAGATGTAAACTATTCTCTATAACTTTTTTGGGGGGGGGGCGCGGGTTGAGGAGGGAGAGGGGTGGGCAGGCCACTTCTATTGGTCTTTCATTTATCTATTTTTCATCTGTCTTTGTTCTTTGGCCTGTGTGGGCCTCCCACCACAGTGGCCTCTGTTGTCCCAGAGCACCGTTCTGGGTGCATGCGCTCCAGAGCTCCAGCTCGGTAATTGGAAACATCGGTCCAGCCCCTCCACGGCACGTAGGATCTTCCCAGGCCAGGGATCATACCGGCGCCCCTTGCACTGCGAGGCAGTGTCCTTACCCAGTGGACCTCCAGGGAAGCCCTCTCTATAACTTTTAAAGTTTGTTACAAATCACCTTATGCCTTAAAAAATTATTTTTTTCCCATAAAAGTTAGGAATAGGTACAGAAACACTCAGTGTGACCATATAGTGCAGATGCATCACTGGATATTAAAATTTTTATAAACTGTAAGTGCCAGCAAAGATTACTTTTTCCATCACCATTGTTACTCTTTTTTCCAGCATAAAATAGTTTAAATCACATTACCAGTTGATCTATTTCACTTTTCTGTAAAAACTGTGTTGGGAAGGGAGAGATGAGATTCATACAAAACAAAGCAAAACAAATTCTCTGAGGTTGTACCCCACCTCATTAGATGGGAAAGTCACTTACAAGGCACTCAAGCCCCAAACCCTGGACTTACCCTTGAGTTTCTATGCCTCCACACAAGAGTCAGTGTGTTCCTCTGATAGGTCACTTCCTGTCTAAACACTCCCATATCTTTTCAAATCACTTACAGTAAAACACCAATTCCTTCCAGTAACCAGAAGCCAGTTATGAACTAGTCTCTGCTGCTTTGCATGCCTTTTCTTCTACCCACCCTTCCTTCCATAACTTACTCTTAGTGAGGCATACTGACCCCCTTCCAAGTTCTCAAATAGGACAAGCACTCTCAGTCCTGTCTCAGATTTTTCCTGTGTAACTCTCTACCCTAATATTTTCTAAAGACTGGATTGTTACTTTTACTCAGATCTTTGTTCAAAATATTACAGTATCAAAGACATCTTTGTTAACTACCCTATTTTGAAGTACCCTCGTTTAAAATCCTTACTCCTAGTTACTATTTATTTTCATGTATTATATTTCTTCCTAACATTAGGAAACATCTGCTATGATACACCTCTCTTTCTCTCTCTTGCTAATCTTCATTTACTTATTGTCTATCTCCCTCTCCATTGCAATGAATATCAGTGCCATGACAACAAGGAAATGTTGGAAGAGAAGGAAAAACAAAAAGAATAACTGAGATTGCTTAGATTACAAAGAAAGTGTAATTGTGATGTCTAGAGTTCCACTTCAAAAAATACTTCTGTAAATACGTGATATGGTTGTGAGTTCATATCAACTACTCAACAATATGCAGTAGCTTCCTGGCTTTAACAATATAATACACAGTAAGAAGCTGAGTCTGTCTCACCAAAAGCACTTATCACAATGCAGGTATTTAAGTTCTTATAATAATACACTTTTAATTCCATGGTGTATCATGTTATCAAGTTAGCAATGCAATAGACACACCTAGGTCAGCACCATACTTAAGGGACCAGAATACTGAAACCTGCTTTATCCATTTTATTTAGTCCTAATCTTTTCACCTGTGAATAATCATTGTCATATTGCATATTATATTTCGGGTTACTTTGCTTTAACATTTTCTCTGGGACCTTGCACTTAGTATATTTCACAGGGCTGTACTCTACTATCTTTCTCAGGCAAATTATACAGACCTTGTAGGCAAAGTGAAACATATGAAATATTGCCTACTCATATTTAAAGTCCAGTATGTCAGTAGGAGAATAATATCTCGGAAGTTGGTGTTAGGACCAGAGTTCTAAATGATGTATTACTTCAACCTTAATAATTGTTGCAAGGCTGGTTTTTCTTAATTTCTACTTATTCATATTCATAAATATATTCATATACATGTTTTTGTCTCATAAAGGATGGTAAACAGAGTAATGTGATATAGTAAGAATTATGTTACAAAGCCAATAATTACTATTCCACTGATAAAGTTAGATCCCTAGAAATTCAGCACTGTGCACATATGTGTGTGCGTATATGCATGTGTCTGCAGAAATACAGGTCTATACGTGACAGAACTCAGCTCAATCAGTTACGACTTCTGTGGTATTTGGTAAGACTCTTAAATCTCAGATCTCTTACATTTCTAATTTTCAAATTTGGTTTATTTCATGTTAAGTCCAGTTCACCTTGTGTGATAAAACAAACAAATATTTTATGCTTAAACAGTGCATGTGAAACAACTTTGCAAAATACTAACAAATATATTATTATGATGGTGATACTGAAAAAAGCCTCAATTACATGTGAGTTCTCATTATAAGATCTCATTATAATCCAGCTGCAGAAGTAAAATGAAATTTTAAAATGAGATTTCCATAATTTAAATAAAATTAAATTTAATTTAAAATGAAATTAAAGCATATATGTTCTGCTTTAATATTATAGAAATGGAAATACTGTTCTAACATTACCTACCACATTAGTATAGTTGTTCCTATAAACACCCGAATAACTTAAAAAATTTCAAGTAATTAAGTTCAACTACCATTTATTTGATCACATGTGAGATTCTATATAGAAACAAAAGGAGTAATACCTATCCCTTTTTTTTCAGAAAGTTACAATTTAGCAAAACTGATGATAGAAGCACACAAATAAAAACAAAGTAGAAAATATTTTATACTTATAGGTGATCTCTTTTTTTTTTTTTTTTAGGTGATCTCTTAAGTTGGTATTTGAGCATGAAGGAGGGAAGGAATTACCAAGTATCTCAAGGAGCTAAACCTGGTGCTCTGTGACAACCTAGAGAGGTGAGACAGGGTTGGGGAGTGGGAGGGAGGTTTAAGAGGGAGGGGACATGTGTATACCTACGACTGAATCCTGTTGATGTGTGGCAGAAACCAACACAATACTGTAAAGCAATTATCCTCCAATTAAAATAAAAGTTAAATGTGATATAGTAAGAATTATGTTACAAAGCCAATAATTACTATTCCACTGATAAAGTTAGATCCCTAGAAATTCAGCACTGTGCACATATGTGTGTGCGATATGCATGTGTCTGCAGAAATACAGGTCTATACGTGACAGAACTCAGCTCAATCAGTTACGACTTCTGTGGTATTTGGTAAGACTCTTAAATCTCAGATCTCTTACATTTCTAATTTTCAAATTTGGTTTATTTCATGTTAAGTCCAGTTCACCTTGTGTGATAAAACAAACAAATATTTTATGCTTAAACAGTGCATGTGAAACAACTTTGCAAAATACTAACAAATATATTATTATGATGGTGATACTGAAAAAAGCCTCAATTACATGTGAGTTCTCATTATAAGATCTCATTATAATCCAGCTGCAGAAGTAAAATGAAATTTTAAAATGAGATTTCCATAATTTAAATAAAATTAAATTTAATTTAAAATGAAATTAAAGCATATATGTTCTGCTTTAATATTATAGAAATGGAAATACTGTTCTAACATTACCTACCACATTAGTATAGTTGTTCCTATAAACACCCGAATAACTTAAAAAATTTCAAGTAATTAAGTTCAACTACCATTTATTTGATCACATGTGAGATTCTATATAGAAACAAAAGGAGTAATACCTATCCCTTTTTTTTCAGAAAGTTACAATTTAGCAAAACTGATGATAGAAGCACACAAATAAAAACAAAGTAGAAAATATTTTATACTTATAGGTGATCTCTTTTTTTTTTTTTTTTAGGTGATCTCTTAAGTTGGTATTTGAGCATGAAGGAGGGAAGGAATTACCAAGTATCTCAAGGAGCTAAACCTGGTGCTCTGTGACAACCTAGAGAGGTGAGACAGGGTTGGGGAGTGGGAGGGAGGTTTAAGAGGGAGGGGACATGTGTATACCTACGACTGAATCCTGTTGATGTGTGGCAGAAACCAACACAATACTGTAAAGCAATTATCCTCCAATTAAAAATGAAAGTAAAAAAAGAAGACTTTATCGAGCATCATGCTTCTATCTCCAAAATATGTGAGGATAATTACCATCTTACACATGCGGAGTCTATTGGGAAATAATTCAAGCAAGTCATCACATATAGTCATTGGTCAAAAGGCCTTCAACTCTAGTTTGCCTTTCAGTACCTGACACTATAGGGACAGAGGGGTCGGTAGGCAAATTACCTGACATAACTTCAGTTATAACAAGAAATACCATTATGCAGAGAAAATAAAGTTACACATATTAAAACAGAAAATATAAAAGAGAACAATGTCAATTTAATGTGACTTCACTACAGGAAATTTAGGTTATATCTCATACTTGAAAAAATATTCACTATAATTTCAAAATAAACTAGGTCTTCAGTTGATCTCTCCCCAAAATTTAACAGAAGTCAATCGTTCAATCTTGACAATCTTTTTCTTTTTTTTTTTTTTTTTTGCCCAAATCTCTCCTCACTATTCAATTTCTATTTCTTGGTGCCCAAATTTTGCCTTTTTTTCCCCCTTGCCCCTCTCTCTTATTCTCTCAAAGTTTATTGCTCTCCTCTCTGCTGCATCTCCTTCTTTATCTAACTCCAGTATTTCTAATTGTCCTTCCTATCATCTTACAAACCTCCACTTACCTGCCTGCCAGAACTGCCCCCACCCCCATCTGTGTCTTCATACCAAAGCAAGGATGAAGAAAATCATATAATCATTGATGAATGTAATCATTAAATAATTCAAGCTATTTATCCTAAATTCTAGTGAAAAACAGAAGGGAAAATTGTTCTTGTTTTGATGGAATTAGGGAAAGGTTTTCTCAGAAGGTATGACATATAATTTAAGACCTGAATAAAAACTAGGAGCTTCCGAAAGTAGAAGGAACACAGGTGCAAGGTTACAGAGGTCACAGAGAATTTTGTGCAACAGAGGAGGGAGGCGGCCAGAGATGATGACAGAAAGTTAAGTTGAAGCCAGAATAAGAAGGAAGTTTATTGTTCAGTAGTTTATTGTCCTACTGGTTAAAAGGGAAACCAGTGAAGTATTTTAAACCTAGTAATGACATTATCAGGTTTCTATTTTAAGAAGATCACTGGTTGCTGTAGGAAATAAATGTCTGTGTATATACATATATACGTGTGTATGTGTATGTACATATATATATATATATATATATATATATATATATATATTTTTTTTTTTTTTTTCCCCTACAAGAATGAAGACAAGAAGACTACTCTGAAGGCTGGTGAGAAACGATGGCGATGTGGGCTTACAGAAGGAGACAAATGTAGAGATGCTGTGAGAGTAGAACAAATAGATTATGTTCACTGAGAAGATGCTGGATACAAGAAGCAATAAGAAAAATCATGGACAAATTAAAGAAACAACTGATTTAAATGACTGGCTGGATAATAATCATTCACTAAGGTGGACTACTGAGGAAGAACAGATAGGAGAGTGGAGAAGGAAGACTATTCGAGTTTAGTGCATCTTTGGAGGGAGATGCTTGTGAAGTTACCATCCCTTAGACCAGGAGATGTAAGAGTTCCTTCACCACTGGTAGTGTTCTTAGTGATAATCAGTAGGGACCACCTCATCAGCAAATTGAATACTCATCCTCCTTTGGTTGTTACTAGCCACTGAAACAATAAAATACTCACATGTTTCCTAAAATGTTTATTGCTTCTCTGTTCGTGGCTTTTTCTTTTTTGACTCTGAACCTCAACTGTTAATAATCTAATCTTCACAAGTTCCTTTGGGACCCTTCTTCCTAACTTCCTAAATATATACATTCCTTAAATTCTTTTTCGGACATCTAGTTTCTTCTATTCCTATAAATAAAGCCATTTCCTAGTGTTTATTCCACTATTTTAATATACTTACTTTTACTATATTTTAAAAGTTTTTTCCTATGGGAATTTATTCACTTTTGTAGCTTGAAGTCTCACCAAGATATATAAGCCTTTCTTTTCTTCCTACATGCAATTCTGCATTTCAAAATTTTGGCTAAAATTTTCTACTTAGATGTCTCACTGCAACTTAAATTCATTATGCCTAGCAAGGAACTTGTCAACTTTTCTTTATAAAACTGTTTCTGCTCTTACTTTTCCATTTTGGTTAATGTCAAGATCAGTACCTAGATATAAAATGCTATTTTACCTTAAATTGCCTCCATCTCCTGCAGGACTTCTGTTTTATACTCTAAATGTATTTCCAAACTCATTCTGCTATAATTTTTGCTTCTTTCCCCTGTTTTATAGCATTAACTTTGCCAGCACAATTCATAGTCTTTTCACTTTACAGTTATATTTTTGGAATTATCTAACTTCTACATGTATTATCTTTTTCTTCTAAGCCACCCATCCATACAGCACTACAGAAATAAGTATAAATGCATTTATACCACATATTTTTCCAGAACAGATTTCAAATGTCACAGGATATGACCAAGTAGCATAAATTAACATATGGTAAGCAGAAAGGGCTTTAGGGTTGATATGACTCTGGGTCAGTAACAGGCCTAAATCGGATACTGCATTTATCAATATCTATGCTTAAGATGGACTGTGATTTTGGCTCACAGAGTTCTAAGACAAGAGAAAAGTGGAAAACCTTGTCAGCTGTCAGTTGTATGATTCACACTGTCTCTAATATAGACAATAAACTATGGAAATTCCCCCTTTAATTTACTTGTTTCCAGCAAAATGAACCAGTTTCCCTTAATTTTAAAGGAATGTGGACCACCTCATCAGCAAATTGAATACTCATCCTCCTTTGGTTGTTACTAGCCACTGAAACAATAAAATACTCACATGTTTCCTAAAATGTTTATTGCTTCTCTGTTCGTGGCTTTTTCTTTTTTGACTCTGAACCTCAACTGTTAATAATCTAATCTTCACAAGTTCCTTTGGGACCCTTCTTCCTAACTTCCTAAATATATACATTCCTTAAATTCTTTTTCGGACATCTAGTTTCTTCTATTCCTATAAATAAAGCCATTTCCTAGTGTTTATTCCACTATTTTAATATACTTACTTTTACTATATTTTAAAAGTTTTTTCCTATGGGAATTTATTCACTTTTGTAGCTTGAAGTCTCACCAAGATATATAAGCCTTTCTTTTCTTCCTACATGCAATTCTGCATTTCAAAATTTTGGCTAAAATTTTCTACTTAGATGTCTCACTGCAACTTAAATTCATTATGCCTAGCAAGGAACTTGTCAACTTTTCTTTATAAAACTGTTTCTGCTCTTACTTTTCCATTTTGGTTAATGTCAAGATCAGTACCTAGATATAAAATGCTATTTTACCTTAAATTGCCTCCATCTCCTGCAGGACTTCTGTTTTATACTCTAAATGTATTTCCAAACTCATTCTGCTATAATTTTTGCTTCTTTCCCCTGTTTTATAGCATTAACTTTGCCAGCACAATTCATAGTCTTTTCACTTTACAGTTATATTTTTGGAATTATCTAACTTCTACATGTATTATCTTTTTCTTCTAAGCCACCCATCCATACAGCACTACAGAAATAAGTATAAATGCATTTATACCACATATTTTTCCAGAACAGATTTCAAATGTCACAGGATATGACCAAGTAGCATAAATTAACATATGGTAAGCAGAAAGGGCTTTAGGGTTGATATGACTCTGGGTCAGTAACAGGCCTAAATCGGATACTGCATTTATCAATATCTATGCTTAAGATGGACTGTGATTTTGGCTCACAGAGTTCTAAGACAAGAGAAAAGTGGAAAACCTTGTCAGCTGTCAGTTGTATGATTCACACTGTCTCTAATATAGACAATAAACTATGGGAAATCCATAATACCCACCAGTTAATCTTGACTTGTCTTCCAGCAAAATGAACCAGTTTCCCTTAATTAACTGCTCAGCAAGCCCACATACCATTCTAGAAACCACCACATATACCATCTTCACAGTCATAAAGTTCACAAAACATGGACTGAAAATTGCTTCTATCTCTTCTAAATCATCTAATTCTTTTCTCTGTGATGTTCATCTTCATTTTGGTTATGACAGGCATTTGTCCATATTTCTTTCTATCTTACCTTCAGCTTCTTTCTAGACCAGAAATTCCCCTAAGCATATTGCGGAGCTACCTCACCACAGTTACGCAAGTGGAGGCCCTAATCTTTTCTCCCCTGGCAGCCAGAGTCATGTTTTCCCTGTCTGGGGCCTTACCTTCTTCAAACCACCTTGTACTTTCTACCATCTTTTAACATATAAACTCTTCTCTGGCACCTGATGCATATTCCTCAATTATAACCCATAAGACTCTATTTAATAATCTGTTTTCTTTCCTCACTGTCATTTTAAGCTCATCTTATTTTTCCCTATTTCTTGCAGTGTAAGCATCATTTCTCAAAGAGAAGTTTGCTCCTAAATGAAAATGAATAAATGAGTTTGCTGAACTAAAATGTGAAGGAATACACACACACACACACACATATTATATATACTATGTGTGTTATATAATGTATATGTTATATGTATATTATATATAACATATATGTGTATATTATAAACACACACACACATATGTCACATTTTCTTGCTTGTTTACATAGTTTGTTGAAGCTTTAGGGATGAATAGAACTCATCATGGTTTCAACAACACTCAGATTCCTCATTAAAGACATGTTTAGGCTTGCTTCTTTTTTTTTTTTTTTTTTATTTTATTATTTATTTTTGGGTGGGGGTTGAGTTGGGGAGGGGGGGGGGTGGGGGGGCCACTTCTATTGGTCTTTCATTTCTCTTTTTTTTTTTTTCACTCGCTGTCTGGGCTAGCACAGAGTTCAAGACAAAAGTGGAAAACCTTGTCAGCTGTCAGTTGTATGATTCACACTGTCTCTAATATAGACAATAAACTATGGGAAATCCATAATACCCACCAGTTAATCTTGACTTGTCTTCCAGCAAAATGAACCAGTTTCCCTTAATTAACTGCTCAGCAAGCCCACATACCATTCTAGAAACCACCACATATACCATCTTCACAGTCATAAAGTTCACAAAACATGGACTGAAAATTGCTTCTATCTCTTCTAAATCATCTAATTCTTTTCTCTGTGATGTTCATCTTCATTTTGGTTATGACAGGCATTTGTCCATATTTCTTTCTATCTTACCTTCAGCTTCTTTCTAGACCAGAAATTCCCCTAAGCATATTGCGGAGCTACCTCACCACAGTTACGCAAGTGGAGGCCCTAATCTTTTCTCCCCTGGCAGCCAGAGTCATGTTTTCCCTGTCTGGGGCCTTACCTTCTTCAAACCACCTTGTACTTTCTACCATCTTTTAACATATAAACTCTTCTCTGGCACCTGATGCATATTCCTCAATTATAACCCATAAGACTCTATTTAATAATCTGTTTTCTTTCCTCACTGTCATTTTAAGCTCATCTTATTTTTCCCTATTTCTTGCAGTGTAAGCATCATTTCTCAAAGAGAAGTTTGCTCCTAAATGAAAATGAATAAATGAGTTTGCTGAACTAAAATGTGAAGGAATACACACACACACACACACATATTATATATACTATGTGTGTTATATAATGTATATGTTATATGTATATTATATATAACATATATGTGTATATTATAAACACACACACACATATGTCACATTTTCTTGCTTGTTTACATAGTTTGTTGAAGCTTTAGGGATGAATAGAACTCATCATGGTTTCAACAACACTCAGATTCCTCATTAAAGACATGTTTAGGCTTGCTTCTTTTTTTTTTTTTTTTTTTTTTTTTTATTTTTGGGTGGGGGTTGAGTTGGGGAGGGAGGGGAGTGGGCGGGCCACTTCTATTGGTCTTTCATTTCTCTATTTTCATCTGTCTTTGTTCTTTGGCTCCTGTGGGCCTCCCATCACGGTGGCGTCTGTCGCTGCAGAGCACCGGCTCTGGGTGCATGTGCTCCAGAGCTCCAGCTCTGTAATTGGACACATCGGTCCACCCGCTCCGCGGCACATGGGACCTTCCCAGGCCAGGGATCGAACCAGCGCCCTTTGCACTGCAAGGCGGTGTCCTTATCCACTAGACCACCAGGGGAAGCCTGGTTTGCTTCTTTTTTTAATTTGTTTGACTGTACTGGGTCATAGATGTGGCATGTGGAATCCAGTTCCCTGACCAGGGATCGAACCCAGGTCCCCTGCATTGGGAACACAAAGTCTTAACCACTGGACCACCAGGGAAGTCCTAGGGTTGTTTCTTTAAACTGCAACTATTTCTAAGAGTAATTATGTAATAGTGAGTTTTCAAAATTCTCTTCTGAAATGTTATGTTCTTTTCATTGAGAAAAAGCTTTTCTGTTTTTGATTGCATCCCTTTGTATTAGGTAATTGATGTAGTAAAACAGATTATCTGTTTGCAATTTTCCAAATTATATTTCATCAACAGGATTAAAATGTCAGAAAGCAGGCCTCTCCATTTTATGAAGCTGAGGACAATGTATATATTAGAGGTCAGAGATTACCACGGTCACGAGAAAGTTCAAGTAATTAACTTCCCTTGCTATCAAAAACTCTGCATGGAAAAGTTTTACCAAAATTCTTTAATATTGACCTATTTCATTAGCTCTCTTTAGGAATCTGAGAAAATCCATGGCATTTACAGAGGAACTTTTTCTACTTCCAGTTACTCTCAGCAAACAGCAAGCAGAAATGAAAAACCCAAACGCACTAGTTACTTTTTCTTTTTAAATTTGTATGCTGTAACCCATTAAATCAGCAATTGACTATTTCTAGATACAAATTCCTGATTACAATATGGCCAAGTCCACTGAAATGAGCAGACATGCATATATAGGATTTTTAATAATGTAAACAGTTACAATGCCCCTAGATTCTCTTCCACATTGCAACTCTGTAAAGTTCTCTGCTCTGTAAAGTTCACAAAATCCCAAGTGAGAACGATTTAACAAAACCTTTGAGCTTGTATAATTTGAAAATATTTCTTGCAATGTGAAGCAGGAAGTTCATGTGGATATATATTAAAAGCTGAACATCAAAAGAAAGGGGCAAAATCCATTTAAGCAAGATCAAAGTGCATTAATCTTGCCAGCACACAACTGCAATGTAAACACTTCGAAGGGTAAATAGAGTTGGAAAGATTCTCTCATCTGGATAGCTTATAAATGGCATGCCTTTGGGGAAGAAACTCTGTCTTTACAGGTACTGTGCTACCTTTGCAATGCCTCTGAGCATGGGGTAGAAGCTGAACAAATAATCATATTTAATAATCTTGGCCCAACACTATCATGTGAAGCATGGAATCTTTAATCATGATAATAGCAATAAATGCTGAGTAAATACACTTCTCCTCTCTTTCCCCCTTTATCTCCTTTACCACTCCTTGACATTCTTCCACACCTCATCCCACAGATGGTATTTCTTGCAAAATTCACGTTTGGGCACCACCTGCCACTTGTAACAGTACCACTCTGTCGAAATATTTTTAGCAGCTGCAAATTAAACTGTCCTTCAGGTGCAATCTCACACTTAATGAAAACGACACCTTGGCACAGGACACGTGGCTGCCTTTATGATTCATTTGGCAGCTTGAGCTTATTTAAATGATGAACGCATTTTGCTGCTCTCAGCATTAGGATCAATCTGAATCGCTAGTGTGGCAACATTCTGACCAGCATTTGGCTGGACTTCTCCCTTGTACTGATGAGCCCTCAAAGAACAAGAACATTCAACTAAAACCAAAGAAATATTTTTTTCTGAAAAGGAATCAAACTTACTGGATGATTAATTAAGGCTTTTGGAGTATTGATATCCCAAAAGGTAGGACATATATTGGTTTTCTAGGACACAAATTATACATAGTTCATACAGATAGAAGATGGAATTAATGATTATAAACTCTCTTGTGCAACTTAAAAGAGGAACAGTTTCATACCATGAAACATTCAGACAATCCTCTTGTAAAGCACGTGAGCATGGGGTTCCAGAGCAGAACAGAAGGAACAAAACTCCATGAGCAGGAACATTCTGTGATTCAATCCTGTCCCCATTTAACAAAACCTTTGAGCTTGTATAATTTGAAAATATTTCTTGCAATGTGAAGCAGGAAGTTCATGTGGATATATATTAAAAGCTGAACATCAAAAGAAAGGGGCAAAATCCATTTAAGCAAGATCAAAGTGCATTAATCTTGCCAGCACACAACTGCAATGTAAACACTTCGAAGGGTAAATAGAGTTGGAAAGATTCTCTCATCTGGATAGCTTATAAATGGCATGCCTTTGGGGAAGAAACTCTGTCTTTACAGGTACTGTGCTACCTTTGCAATGCCTCTGAGCATGGGGTAGAAGCTGAACAAATAATCATATTTAATAATCTTGGCCCAACACTATCATGTGAAGCATGGAATCTTTAATCATGATAATAGCAATAAATGCTGAGTAAATACACTTCTCCTCTCTTTCCCCCTTTATCTCCTTTACCACTCCTTGACATTCTTCCACACCTCATCCCACAGATGGTATTTCTTGCAAAATTCACGTTTGGGCACCACCTGCCACTTGTAACAGTACCACTCTGTCGAAATATTTTTAGCAGCTGCAAATTAAACTGTCCTTCAGGTGCAATCTCACACTTAATGAAAACGACACCTTGGCACAGGACACGTGGCTGCCTTTATGATTCATTTGGCAGCTTGAGCTTATTTAAATGATGAACGCATTTTGCTGCTCTCAGCATTAGGATCAATCTGAATCGCTAGTGTGGCAACATTCTGACCAGCATTTGGCTGGACTTCTCCCTTGTACTGATGAGCCCTCAAAGAACAAGAACATTCAACTAAAACCAAAGAAATATTTTTTTCTGAAAAGGAATCAAACTTACTGGATGATTAATTAAGGCTTTTGGAGTATTGATATCCCAAAAGGTAGGACATATATTGGTTTTCTAGGACACAAATTATACATAGTTCATACAGATAGAAGATGGAATTAATGATTATAAACTCTCTTGTGCAACTTAAAAGAGGAACAGTTTCATACCATGAAACATTCAGACAATCCTCTTGTAAAGCACGTGAGCATGGGGGTTCCAGAGCAGAACAGAAGGAACAAAACTCCACTGTAGAAAAACAGCGCTAATTACCTAATTCTGTGATTCAATCCTGTCCCCATCTCTAAGAGGACCGAAAGGCTTGATTTTCATCTAGTTCACAAATTAACATATACACTCTTGTCTTCCTTATACTTGGAATGTGATTTCACTGACATTATAACTATGCATGAAGGAAAACCCTTACTAAATATATACGTTGAATTAATGACATTAAAAATACACAAATTCTGAGAAGGAAAAGAAAGAGAGAGGGTCTCCCTTGTGGTCCAGTGGGCATTTGATTTCTGTTAACAGTTATTTGATTCCTGGCCCAAGAAGATCCCACATGATGTGGAGCAGCTGGACTGGGATCAGTATGTCCAATGACGAGCCAGCACTCTGGAGCGCATGCCCAGAGCTGGTGCTCAGCAAGGAGAGACACTGCTGCAATGAGAGACCCACATAGGCCAAAGAATAAAGATGGATGAAAATAAATAAATAAATAAATAAAACAATAAAAGAGGCCAAAATTAAAAAAAAAAAGAACAAATTCTTACCTCACTGTACATATATAAAAACTATTCTGTTTATAGCAGTCAAAGGAAATCTGGGTAAAATGACGCTTCTCCCACTCACTGGATTTGTAAGTTCAGAAAAAATAATTAATGTCAAGTAGCCTCAATTTCCTTATCTGTCAGAAGCACATGTCTCTGAAGGGTGCTGGAAGAACCACATCAGAAAATACACATACATCTACAGACTTGTTTGTCTGTTTACCTACCTACCGACCTACCTATTTATAGGGCTTATCTCAGAGCTCAGTCAGTAAAAGAATCTGCCTGCAACGCAAGAGACGCGGGTTCAATCCCTGGGTTGGAAAGATTTCCTGGAGAAGGAAATGGCAGTCTATTCTAGTATTCTTGCCTGGAGAATCCCAAGGACAGAGGAGCCTGGCAGGCTATACAGTCCATGCCGGCACAAGAGTTGGGCATGACTTAGCGATTAAAACACCACCACCATCTTTATATCCCTATATCCTTCAAACCTTCAGACAATCCTCTTGTAAAGCACGTGAGCATGGGGTTCCAGAGCAGAACAGAAGGAACAAAACTCCACTGTAGAAAAACAGCGCTAATTACCTAATTCTGTGATTCAATCCTGTCCCCATCTCTAAGAGGACCGAAAGGCTTGATTTTCATCTAGTTCACAAATTAACATATACACTCTTGTCTTCCTTATACTTGGAATGTGATTTCACTGACATTATAACTATGCATGAAGGAAAACCCTTACTAAATATATACGTTGAATTAATGACATTAAAAATACACAAATTCTGAGAAGGAAAAGAAAGAGAGAGGGTCTCCCTTGTGGTCCAGTGGGCATTTGATTTCTGTTAACAGTTATTTGATTCCTGGCCCAAGAAGATCCCACATGATGTGGAGCAGCTGGACTGGGATCAGTATGTCCAATGACGAGCCAGCACTCTGGAGCGCATGCCCAGAGCTGGTGCTCAGCAAGGAGAGACACTGCTGCAATGAGAGACCCACATAGGCCAAAGAATAAAGATGGATGAAAATAAATAAATAAATAAATAAAACAATAAAAGAGGCCAAAATTAAAAAAAAGAACAAATTCTTACCTCACTGTACATATATAAAAACTATTCTGTTTATAGCAGTCAAAGGAAATCTGGGTAAAATGACGCTTCTCCCACTCACTGGATTTGTAAGTTCAGAAAAAATAATTAATGTCAAGTAGCCTCAATTTCCTTATCTGTCAGAAGCACATGTCTCTGAAGGGTGCTGGAAGAACCACATCAGAAAATACACATACATCTACAGACTTGTTTGTCTGTTTACCTACCTACCGACCTACCTATTTATAGGGCTTATCTCAGAGCTCAGTCAGTAAAAGAATCTGCCTGCAACGCAAGAGACGCGGGTTCAATCCCTGGGTTGGAAAGATTTCCTGGAGAAGGAAATGGCAGTCTATTCTAGTATTCTTGCCTGGAGAATCCCAAGGACAGAGGAGCCTGGCAGGCTATACAGTCCATGCCGGCACAAGAGTTGGGCATGACTTAGCGATTAAAACACCACCACCATCTCTTTATATCCCTATATCCTTCAAACCTGCTAGCTCAGACAGTTTTACAACATAAAACTTTGGGAAATATCCTCTACGAAATACATGTTTAAAAGTTATTGGTAACAGAAACTTACATTGCTAATGAAAGCAAACAGAATCAGAAGCTGGCTGATAAGGAAGCTATAAACCTTTTAAAGACAAATGAGAAGAACAAAGAGTGTTTGTAAATGATGTGAATGGTAAAACTTCAGTTTACAATGCAAAAAAATTTTCTAATGTCAGAACCTTAGACTTCACAATAAGCTAACTGGCAGGGTGTTTGCTGATGGGGGAAAATCCTCAGCAGATGAAGGCCAGCACACCAGGATGGCAGTCACAGAGACTGGTTTCTTCACCTTTCCTCTCTGATGCAGCATGGGGTTGGGGAGAGGCCCCCAAGAATCAGAAGACCTTGAATGGGAACTTCCAGCACATGGGGAATGCAGGGAATGCAGGATAAGGTCCTCTCACATTCTTAGCTAACAGCCTACGCAGAATGGATATATCATTTTTGGCAATGGAACAGAAAAAACTCTGACTGCCAAGGAACAGGCTTGGAAAGACTTTTGATGCTTAGCTGGCTGGGAAACTATGAACAGCCCTTGGGATAGTTTAACCCAAAAAAAGGTTCAAAATGAGTCATGCCGGGAAAGAGAGAAGAGCTGATTAGGATGGAAGATGAGCACGGAGGGGAAGTGAAAAGAAAAGGTACAATTTACTTTGCCCCTTCCTTTCCTTTTTATACATTCCTCTAAGCCACACTCATCTAAACTCTGATGGTAAGACCCAAGAAAAATTCAAAATGCAAACTAGAAACTGACATAGCTAGTATGTGAACAATAGCTGAGTTTTTACTGCATCAAGCAGCATCAAATATTGTGTTTTGTAACTGTTGTTATTTGTCTCAAAGTTACGTATGCATATATACTATTTGGCTGCTGTTTATTATTTTAATAAAAAATCAGCTGGTAACATAATAAAAAAACTAATGGAAAAGCCTGATGCTCTCTACCACTCCGAACTCCATAAAGGCATTCGAGGTCTTCACGACCCAGTCCCTTCACCCCATGTAATTCTAAACTCACCTCACATTGCATTTCTCTTTGTGTCCTCCTCTGTTATCATTCTGGATTCTCAAAACTTTCATTCCTAAATGACTTTATTTAATATATGATGAATCATGTCATATTTTCAAGACCATTTCCAAATATTTTCCAAAAGTACTTTCTTTAAATTCTGCAGGTATTCTGCAGGTGGGAATTTGTCTTCTGAGTTGCCATAATATTTTGTTTAGATTTCAATTAAAGTTGTTATACTGTCTCATCTGTCCAGGATATTTTTTGCAGTGGTACAGCATATTTCTTCACAAAGTTTTTTTGAAGCAGGGTTTTGCCATTCATCTTCAAATGTTGCTATTTAAATTCTTGCTAACTTGAACTCACCTGAACACTATTCTGTTCATGCACCTGTTCTAGAGTCTGTGAACTGCCTTCCCAGAGGAGATGGAGAGGTACTGCATAGACAGAGGTTACAGTTAAGAGGTTGTCACAGCATTTGGCTAAACTTTACTACTGACTAACCATGTGACCCTTAGCAAATTCTTTAACATTGCTGTTCAAAGTTCTCATCATAAGGTGAGAATATGGAGATGTTATAAAGCCCAAATGGCCTAACAGAGTTAAAACACCTGGACACAGGACAACATGTCATGTGAAGTAAGAGCTGCCATTATTTTCCAAGGGTTGGTGACCTCTTCATCTTTGTTTAGCCATGTGCTGTTCTCCAGAAATCATTTAAGAGGAGTACCAGTGAAGTAAACAAAAACTGAGTATCCGTAAAAAATACAGATGTGGAAGATAAACGGTACAAACAAAAGGAAAACCATCAGCACCTTTCGTTTTTGTCCACATCAGATGATCATAATGAAACAGAAGCTCAAATGAATCAGACTCTAAAAAAATCAGCAGAAACACTGTTCTTCATACTACCTTAGATAAAGACACATGAATTTAAAAGACTCAAAAGGTGGTTTGATTCTCAATGTTGGTGCCTGAATAGCTAGCTGTATTCATAG
This sequence comes from Tragulus kanchil, assembly GCA_022376925.1. Taxonomy (NCBI): domain Eukaryota; kingdom Metazoa; phylum Chordata; class Mammalia; order Artiodactyla; family Tragulidae; genus Tragulus; species Tragulus kanchil. The sequence continues at coordinate 98,233,050 of JAIOJX010000030.1, forward strand.
TCAAGCAAAACTAGATGTGCTGCAACATTTTCAGGTTCTCCTTGTATTTTCTGTCAACAAATTTCTACCGTGAGTATACTCATGATCTTTGCAATATTTATATGAATAATATTTATAATTGCATTATACATAAGATTACCGATTTGGACAGTCATTATAAAGAAAATAAAATTACTTTTTGACTGGTAATTCTTTAAATGTAGAGAAAGAAAATACTCAAAAACATATCACTCCCATAGTTGCTGCCTCTCATATATATAAGTATTATGCACTATATATATATATATATATATATATATATATATATATCCATCTTAATAAATGTGATTCACAATTACCAGGATATTCTTCTGTGTTTGGCAGAATTTCTGGGCTGACTGCTAACCATGTTCATGTAGTATTGCACGTGCAGCTCCTCAGAGTAACTCGCTATCTCCATCCTGTCCGCACCCGTTCTACCTGGAACCTCATCTCTCAATACCACCTTATTATTTTCTTCTTATTCCTCATCAATATTTTATCTGTCATCAAGTTTTACTTCCATTCTCTCCTAAATATCTTTTATATCTATCTTTATTTTTCATGTCTTAATTTAGGTCCTTAAAGTTTTTCCACCCTTTAACAGCCTTTTGAGTTTCTTGTTATCAGTCTTACCTTGATACATTTTTTTTTTTTTTTTCTACACAATGCCAAAAATGACTTCATCAGCACTGTTTGTTTTTGCCAGCCCATTGTTTAACATTCTCCCTAATACAGTTTTGGTTGGAATATAAATTGGTCTGGCAGTTTCTTATACAGTCATACATAATCCTACCCTATGGCTTCTCAGGAGGCTCAGTGGTAAAGAATCCACCTGCCAATGCAGGAGACACAGGAGACATGGGTTCATTCCCTGTGTTGGGAATATCCCTGGAGAAGGAAATGGCAGCCCACTCCAGTATTCTTGCCTGGAAAATTCCATGGTCAGCGGAACCTGGCAGGCTATAGTCCTGGGGTCACAAATATTTGCACACAGCTGAGCTACTCAGTGTGCATGCATACCTTCCCTATGATCTAGTCATTTCATTCCCTGGTGTTTAACTGAAAGAAATGAAAACTTACGCCCACAACTAGACTTGAACAAGAATAGTTATAGAAGTGTTACTACGCTGAGGTGTTATCAGTAGAATAGATAACAGAATGTGGTTTGCTACAGTTAAATATTTATAATTGCATTATACATAAGATTACCGATATGGACAGTCATTATAAAGAAAATAAAATTACTTTTTGACTGGTTATTCTTTAAATGGAGAGAAAGAAAATACTCAAAAACATATCACTCCCATAGTTGCTGCCTCTCATATATATATATAAATATATACATCCATCTTAATAAATGTGATTCACAATTACCAGGATATTCTTCTGTGTTTGGCAGAATTTCTGGGCTGACTGCTAACCATGTTCATGTAGTATTGCACGTGCAGCTCCTCAGAGTAACTCGCTATCTCCATCCTGTCCGCACCCGTTCTACCTGGAACCTCATCTCTCAATACCACCTTATTATTTTCTTCTTATTCCTCATCAATATTTTATCTGTCATCAAGTTTTACTTCCATTCTCTCCTAAATATCTTTTATATCTATCTTTATTTTTCATGTCTTAATTTAGGTCCTTAAAGTTTTTCCACCCTTTAACAGCCTTTTGAGTTTCTTGTTATCAGTCTTACCTTGATACATTTTTTTTTTTTTTCTACACAATGCCAAAAATGACTTCATCAGCACTGTTTGTTTTTGCCAGCCCATTGTTTAACATTCTCCCTAATACAGTTTTGGTTGGAATATAAATTGGTCTGGCAGTTTCTTATACAGTCATACATAATCCTACCCTATGGCTTCTCAGGAGGCTCAGTGGTAAAGAATCCACCTGCCAATGCAGGAGACACAGGAGACATGGGTTCATTCCCTGTGTTGGGAATATCCCTGGAGAAGGAAATGGCAGCCCACTCCAGTATTCTTGCCTGGAAAATTCCATGGTCAGCGGAACCTGGCAGGCTATAGTCCTGGGGGTCACAAATATTTGCACACAGCTGAGCTACTCAGTGTGCATGCATACCTTCCCTATGATCTAGTCATTTCATTCCCTGGTGTTTAACTGAAAGAAATGAAAACTTACGCCCACAACTAGACTTGAACAAGAATAGTTATAGAAGTGTTACTACGCTGAGGTGTTATCAGTAGAATAGATAACAGAATGTGGTGTAGCAATACAGTTAAATATTTATGAGAAATAAGAAACAAATTACTGATATATGCAATGATATGGATGAATTTCAAAAACATTAAAACAAAGGAGCAGGCATTGTGTAACTACATTTATATGAGTTTCTAGAGTAGGCAAGAATAATTATTGTGGAAAATTCAGAACAGTGGATTCCTCTGGGTACAAAGGTATGGAGGTTCATTAGGAAATGGCAGGAGAAACCTTTCTGAGGTGTTTCTAACCGTCATTGGTGCTTAGGGTGCAGAAGCATATAATCTGTCACAACTCAATGTTCACTACAATTGGTATTACTGTATTCCATTTTATATAAATTTCACCTGAATAGGAAAAACACACAATATTGAACTCAACTCATTGCTAATCATATGAGAATCGTGTGCTGATATCTTAAATCTATTTGGAATTCACCAAAAAAAAGACTGCTGATGGATTAAAAAAAATGATAGACTGATGAGTAATAAATTATAGAAAATTGTAAATTTATAGATTATAGATGGATAACAAACATGCAAACTGTTAAATTATTTCAATTATCCTGTATTTGAAAATTTTTCATAGAAAAATAATTTGAAACTACTTCCATGCTTCTGAAATGAAAAGTAAAATATTTTTCCTAACTTTCAATTGAAGTATGCTAAGTAAGCCACATATAAGGATTAAGAAAAATTAAGAAAGTACAGCCTTTCAATAACTATCATTATGGGTGGCAAAAAAAAACACATTTTTTTCTTTACTAATACTTGATAACATAGTTTTATTTTTTTATTATTATTATTTTTTAAAGATTTATTTATTTATTTATTTATTTTGGGCGGGAGTCGGGTTGGGGAGGGAGCGGGGGGGGGGTGGCACTTCTATTGGTCTTTCATTTCTTTATTTTCATTCGTCTTTGTTCTTTGGCTCCTGTGGGCCTCCCATCGAGGTGGCCTCTGTCGTTGCAGAGCGCCGGCTCTGGGTGCACGCGCTCCAGAGCTCCGGCTCGGTAATTGGACACATCGGTCCGGCCTCTCTGCGGCACGTGGGATCTTACCAGGCCAGGGATCAAACCGGCGCCCCTTGCACTGCAAGGCGGTGTCCTTACCCACTGGACCACCAGGGGAAGCCTGATAATGCAGTTTTAAATTCAAGCTACAGGAAAATCAATAAATTCAATCAATACAACTTAGTCTGAGTTCAAAACATCAATTAGATTTTCACAGAGATGCAAATTTGTCTGATAAAATCTTCTGTGTATGGTTGATTTTCTATAGCTATGATTTTCTATACTTGATTTTCTATATTTTGATGGTTGACGTTCTCTATGTATGGTTGATTATCTAGACAGCACATATGTTCTTTTTATTTAAATATTGTGGTTTTAACATCTTGTATTCAAATAGAAGTATTTCCAAGTTGTAATTGCCTATATGCTATAGAAATATGTTTGAAAAGTACATTGGTAATAAATATTTAGTTTATTCTTTTCTTCAAGAAAATAAGATGTTGCTCTATTTATTTTCTGTCTTTCTGTCATGCTGACTGATTTATTTCATATCATGCATATTACACTATCATTTCGTTATTTTAGTGAAGTTCTCAAATTACAGAGATACAGTGCTGAGCACAAAGCAGGTTTTAAGGAGAGTGTTTGGAATATTAATCTAATTTAAATAAATGGATCTATTGGAAGCTATTATGACGATTTATCATAATTTCCCTGATCTGATACTTATCTACTAAAATGTAGTCTGTTTTCACTCTTGTAAGTATATGTTTTTTTTTTATTGATTGCTTCTAAAAGAGCAACTGCTTCTAAAAGAAGCAATCCTTCAATATTTAAATAGGGGAATGATATAATTATGTACTTATTCAGTATGTTAGAGTGATTTTTCCATTGCACATTTTAGGAGTTACATAATGATATTTTTTATTTACAAGCACATTATGAATAATGATTTGTAGGTCTGCTTTGTATCATGGTAGATATAGATGAGAAATATATCTATGTCTTTATATTTAACAAAGTTACCTCAACTACAACATTCTTTGGCATTTCTATAATTTTTGAATATTTATCACTTCTTAAATTCAGGAACATGCAATATTTATAAATGATTCCTTGTATTAGGTCCTAAATTAATAACCTATCCATCATTATAAACTGTCCTTTTATAATTTACATTAGCTTTTGAGTTATGTCCCAGGTGGCATGAGTGGTAAAAGAACCTGCGTGCCAATGCAGAAGACATAAGAGATTTGGGTTCAATCCCTGGGTCAGAAAGATCCCCTGGAGCAGAAAATAGCAACCTGTTCCAGTATTCCTGGGTGAAAAATTCCATGGACAGAGGAGATGGCAGGGAATAGTCTAGAGGGCTAGAAAGAGTCAGACATGACTAAGAACACAGTTGAACATGACTTGAGCAACTGAACACGGGTATAAACTACTATATGATTAGATTAGATGATAAGTTCCTTGTGAAGATCAGAGGAATTTCATGAGGGAAATAATTTCATGGAAGAATTTTCATTATCTAATAATGTTACAAATAGATATATGTACATATGTAATATACATATTCTTGAGGTAATAATTTGGACACTGATTTTGATTATATTTAAACCCCAAATATTTCATACAGCTTTTTTCACCAGTGGGTGTCTAAACACTTGAAGAGGTTTGGGGAAAAGACAATTTTTAAAAATATATTTTAGAAGTACATTGTCTTTACAGAACTGGGATGGAATATGTATAAGGTTAACTCTGCTTTCCATTTATTTCAAAACAATACGAAAAGACAATTTCTAAAAATTTAAAGTACACTGCATTATGACGATTTATCATAATTTCCCTGATCTGATACTTATCTACTAAAATGTAGTCTGTTTTCACTCTTGTAAGTATATGTTTTTTTTTTATTGATTGCTTCTAAAAGAGCAACTGCTTCTAAAAGAAGCAATCCTTCAATATTTAAATAGGGGAATGATATAATTATGTACTTATTCAGTATGTTAGAGTGATTTTTCCATTGCACATTTTAGGAGTTACATAATGATATTTTTTATTTACAAGCACATTATGAATAATGATTTGTAGGTCTGCTTTGTATCATGGTAGATATAGATGAGAAATATATCTATGTCTTTATATTTAACAAAGTTACCTCAACTACAACATTCTTTGGCATTTCTATAATTTTTGAATATTTATCACTTCTTAAATTCAGGAACATGCAATATTTATAAATGATTCCTTGTATTAGGTCCTAAATTAATAACCTATCCATCATTATAAACTGTCCTTTTATAATTTACATTAGCTTTTGAGTTATGTCCCAGGTGGCATGAGTGGTAAAAGAACCTGCGTGCCAATGCAGAAGACATAAGAGATTTGGGTTCAATCCCTGGGTCAGAAAGATCCCCTGGAGCAGAAAATAGCAACCTGTTCCAGTATTCCTGGGTGAAAAATTCCATGGACAGAGGAGATGGCAGGGAATAGTCTAGAGGGCTAGAAAGAGTCAGACATGACTAAGAACACAGTTGAACATGACTTGAGCAACTGAACACGGGTATAAACTACTATATGATTAGATTAGATGATAAGTTCCTTGTGAAGATCAGAGGAATTTCATGAGGGAAATAATTTCATGGAAGAATTTTCATTATCTAATAATGTTACAAATAGATATATGTACATATGTAATATACATATTCTTGAGGTAATAATTTGGACACTGATTTTGATTATATTTAAACCCCAAATATTTCATACAGCTTTTTTCACCAGTGGGTGTCTAAACACTTGAAGAGGTTTGGGGAAAAGACAATTTTTAAAAATATATTTTAGAAGTACATTGTCTTTACAGAACTGGGATGGAATATGTATAAGGTTAACTCTGCTTTCCATTTATTTCAAAACAATACAGATTCTATATTCATAAAGTAACTGCAGTATTTTGCATACAATAAAAATTAAAAATAAAGTTTGAACTTTGATGAAGGGTCAGAGCAGCAAACTTTCTTTGTCTATATCCAAAGAAAATAAAACTTTTTTTGTTTGTTTAGAAAAGCCATTGCTCCATGATAACAAATAATTTATATGCTCTTACTTAACCGATGACTTCACACTAAAACTTTCCCTTAGAGACAAAATTGGTAGAGGTTCAAGAATCACGGCAAGAATCACGGTATTTCCTAACCTACCTCATTTTAAATTAGAGCACGTTTTTTCCTTCCCTTTGCCAGAAAGTTCATAAAATTTTTTACACAATATGCTTACTCTTTCATTAAAGAAGATGAAAAGTACATTTCATTGAATATGATTTATTTTTAAAAAGTTTCAAGTGGTTAAGCAAAGAGCTATAAAAAAGAAAACACACCAAGGAGATATACTACAGGAGGGATTTAAATCTCTCTTAGAAGGAAGAAAAACATAGCAGTAACTCCTTTCAACTTTTTCTCCAATCTAGAGTCTCATCTCATTTACTTGGTAACATTTAAATGAAAAGAAATGAAGTAAGTTTAAGATACATTTCATAGAAATAAATATATCTTTTTCAAAATAATGATATGAGACTATGAGAAATTACTTGCAAAAGACACAGTTGATAGAAGACTGTTATCCAAAATATATAAAGAACTCTGAAAACTCAATTAGAAAACAAACAACTGGATTAAAGAATGGGACAAAGACATTTAATAGATATCTCACTAAAGATATGCAGAGGGAAAATAAGCACAGAAAAAGATGCTCCATATCAATATGTCACTAGAAAAATGCAAATTAAAGCAAGAGATACCATGACACATCTATTAGAATGACCAAAATCCAGAACAATGACAACACTACATGCTGGCAAAAATTTGGAGCAATGGGATCTCTTATTTGTTGCAGGCAGAAATTTCAAATGATACAGGCTTTTACTCTGTAAATGTACAGAGTATCATTTTACTCAATTGATACAGGCTGGAAATGTACTCTGACCATAAGGCCAAGCAATCATGCTCCTTGCTGTCTATTGAAAGGAGTTAAAGAGTTGTATCCACACAAAAACCTGTATAGAAGCTTTACTCAAAATTGCCAAAACGTGGCAGCAACCAAGATGTGCTTCAGTAGGTGAATCTAGACAATGGAATACTATTCAAAGCTAAAAAGAAATGGGCTATCAAGCCAAGAAAAGACATACAGGAATCTTAAATGTATACTGGTAAGTGAAGGAGCCAATCTGAAAAAGGTTACATACTGTATGGTATGATTTCTGCAACATGACATTCTGGAAAAGGCAAAATATGGAGACAGTAAAAAGATCGGGGTTGCTGGGATTAAGGAGAATGAAAGAATGAATAGGTTGAGCATAGAGGCTTTCTGGGCCATTGCCTTCACAGTGCTAGCCTGACATACTCTGTACAGTAATACAGTAGCAGATACATGAAATTATACCTTGGTTCACACACCAAGAGGGAGCCCTATTAGAAACTGCAAGCTTTGGGTGATAATGCGTCAGTGTAGGTATGAATACATCAACTGTAAGAGATGTACACTATGCTGTAGGATGCTGATAATAGGGAGGCTAAGATATGGACGAGTAGGAATGTGTGGAAAATATCTCTCCCTTTCATTCAATTTTACTGTAAATCTAACTAAAAGTGCTCTAAAATACAATGTCTAGTATTTTAAAATAATTATAACAACACATTACCTACATTAATGGTATTCTGTGCAGTAAGAACTTTAATTGCAGTTCACTTCTTTCTTAGCATATTAAGGATATATTCTTCTACTCTTAGCTAACATGTTTTAATTAATCAGAAAAGGCCATTTGATTTCTTTTTCAACATTAAAAATATAACAGATTTCTTAAAAAGTTGAATTAAGAGGTTTCTATTTACTGAATCATTCTTGTAACACTAGATTGATTTCATGCATTTATTTGGAATAACTGGCTACTCAAAAATGTATTTGTTTCTAGCTTACCATTTTATCTGATATTGTTACTGGAGGCGCTCTAGCTCCAGATCAATTGATTGGCCTGAAAGCCTTTTTATCCGTGTCTATACTCTCAGACATTTCTTAACGGTTTCATACAATTATCTCACCCATGTATTTTATACATGATTCAAACATCCTGAAATTTGGCCAACAAACAAAACCACTTAAGTAACACAAAAATAAAAGCAAATATGTAATACCAATTTATTTCTTTTGAATTCTCTAAAAATTTAGAGGTATACTCAATTTCTGCTCAATTTAATTTTTATTTTTTCTCTCTGAAAAGTAGCTCAGACCTACAGAGGGCAAAACTGGTGTTTGTGAATTCTAGTAATAGTTCTATTCAAAAAAAAAAAAAGTAAATGGTGGCTCAGATGGTGAAGAATCTGTCTGTAATGAAGGAGAACCAGGTTTGATCCTTGGGTCAGGAAGATCCCCTGGAGAAGGGAATGAGTACCTATTCCAGAATTCTTGCCTGGAGAATTCAATGGACAGAGGAGCCTCGCAGGCAACAGTTCATGGAGTTGCAAAGAGTAGGACACGACTGAGTGACTAACAGTTATATAATCATAAAATTTATTTTGCCAAAATATTTCTGAATATGTAATTACACAAAAATTTTCCTCCGTGAAATAAAAAGTCAATTTTGTAAGCGAAATGGAAACAGTTTCTTCTTGCTAATCTGCCCATTTCCTAGGACTTGGTAATAGCTCAAGCCCTTTTTCAAGGACTGAATCCACAGGGGGCTTTCCTCTGAGTTACCTCTGAAGAGGCCCTTAAATTCCAGAGAAAGGAAGTATCTATAACAATGTGGCCTGATTCTTAAAATAATCATTTAGGGACCAGGGAGGATTTAGGTCAACTTTTATTTGACACAGACCTTGGCAATTCTTTAATAACATTAGTGTTATTATAGGTAGAACTAATTATCTTGATTGCAAAACCAGGAAAGCTTTAGCATTAACTCTTATCACTCTCTGATCAGAATGTGCTCTCAAAAATGCTGAAAATTCAGGATCTCTTCAAAGGAGAAAAACATCTCAACTGTGATATAATTAGCAGTTTCTACGGTTTTTGTTCTTAAAGGACAATAATAGTTTTGATTCTTGAAAATGCCTAATTATGTGAGGAAGGAAATTCAAAGCACAAAATAAGATAATTTACAGCACAGTTTTCAAAGTAATTAGAATTTTCAGAAAATAATTCTTATTACATACTCTGTTTAATCTTCAAGATTTTTTTATCCCTTAAGAAACAATAATTCAAATTTAACATTAGCCACCATGTTTTGAATTTTCTTTTAATCTCAATGTATTGAAAGCAAACAATTGTTGCTACTTTAACAAAACAACTTGCACTTATTGTGAGGTTGTTTCAGAAGGATTACACCTATGTAAACTGGATACTACTGTGATTTTTAATATCTGAAACACTATTTCATATATATCATCCTTATAACTTAAAATTTAATGTTTTAATACAAACTTTAAAATTATAACAAAAAAGTGTAATTTCTGGTTTTATATTTGAATTTTATCTGTATCTTTGCACTACAAATCTATCTAGTCTTTTTTTTTTTAATTTGATGCTTTTGGCAAAAGGATATTTACAGAGAAATAATCAATTATCACACAGCTATAGTTCCCAGGTTCCTCTGCCCATGGAATTTCCCAGAAAAGAGTACTAAAGTGGGTTGCCATTTCCTTCTCCAGGGGACCTTCCCAACCCAGGGATACACCTGGATTAGCCCATCACTGTCTTGGTTGATGATTCAAGCAGGGTTAGGTGGGTCTTACTAGATTTACACCACGGTCCTGTCAGTGATTGTTTCTTGAAATTTCCATCAACCTGTTCCAAGCATACACTTAGGATGTATATATAATTCTCCAATTGAAACGGAAACAAAACTGACTAATTAAGAAGGTCAATATTAGAACAATTACAAAGTCTACATTAGACCACATCACAGTAGAGTCTAACTAACACACACATACAAACACATAACACACATACATTCTTGCAAGCATTTGTCAATGTAGTTGCAATTCAATATAGTTCATTTATAAAGGTGCTTTATTATTACTGTTTAATCCCTAAGTCCCTAAGATGTTTTTGCAATCACATGCAACAGAACGGTTCTCTTAGTCTCTTTCTAAACAATAAAAGGGGTGGTATATTTTGATAGTTTTGTCCTCATTTCTATTGTAGGATGTCGACAGAGTGAAGGTTCTGATTAAGTAGGTCTGAGTGGGCTCTGAGACTGCATTTCTAACAAATCCCCAAGGAGATGCATATGCTGCCAGTCCCAGGCCCAAAATCCTGGAAATAAAGATTTATATCAGCTAAGTTTTCAATGATGTGAGCTATGCATAAATAATGTAATTAATTATGTAAACTACTATTGGATAGAATTCTTTAAATGTGACAAATCTTGGCTTTTTAAAAAGTATGCAACTGTGATAATAAAATGAACATGTTAGAAAGATAAAAGAGTTCAATAGATACGTTTTGTCTTCATTTGCACTTGTTACAAGGTTACTACTGACCTCCGGCAGGTTACTTAAATTTTATTACTTACAGTTTCCTATTTCACAAGGTTTTGGGAGAATGAAGTGATTTTATAGGAAGCACTTTGAATAATACACTGTACAAACATAGGATTTCAGTTGTTCATGTATGTATTTCTTGAAATCTATCTAGTTTTTTTTTTAATTTGATGCTTTTGGCAAAGGATATTTACAGAGAAATAATCAATTATCACACAGCTATAGTTCCCAGGTTCCTCTGCCCATGGAATTTCCCAGAAAAGAGTACTAAAGTGGGTTGCCATTTCCTTCTCCAGGGGACCTTCCCAACCCAGGGATACACCTGGATTAGCCCATCACTGTCTTGGTTGATGATTCAAGCAGGGTTAGGTGGGTCTTACTAGATTTACACCACGGTCCTGTCAGTGATTGTTTCTTGAAATTTCCATCAACCTGTTCCAAGCATACACTTAGGATGTATATATAATTCTCCAATTGAAACGGAAACAAAACTGACTAATTAAGAAGGTCAATATTAGAACAATTACAAAGTCTACATTAGACCACATCACAGTAGAGTCTAACTAACACACACATACAAACACATAACACACATACATTCTTGCAAGCATTTGTCAATGTAGTTGCAATTCAATATAGTTCATTTATAAAGGTGCTTTATTATTACTGTTTAATCCCTAAGTCCCTAAGATGTTTTTGCAATCACATGCAACAGAACGGTTCTCTTAGTCTCTTTCTAAACAATAAAAGGGTGGTATATTTTGATAGTTTTGTCCTCATTTCTATTGTAGGATGTCGACAGAGTGAAGGTTCTGATTAAGTAGGTCTGAGTGGGCTCTGAGACTGCATTTCTAACAAATCCCCAAGGAGATGCATATGCTGCCAGTCCCAGGCCCAAAATCCTGGAAATAAAGATTTATATCAGCTAAGTTTTCAATGATGTGAGCTATGCATAAATAATGTAATTAATTATGTAAACTACTATTGGATAGAATTCTTTAAATGTGACAAATCTTGGCTTTTTAAAAAGTATGCAACTGTGATAATAAAATGAACATGTTAGAAAGATAAAAGAGTTCAATAGATACGTTTTGTCTTCATTTGCACTTGTTACAAGGTTACTACTGACCTCCGGCAGGTTACTTAAATTTTATTACTTACAGTTTCCTATTTCACAAGGTTTTTGGGAGAATGAAGTGATTTTATAGGAAGCACTTTGAATAATACACTGTACAAACATAGGATTTCAGTTGTTCATGATTATTTCAAGTATTTCTTTGTGTAAAAACATCAATTTTCCAAACTGCTTTAATTATTAAAACCTTCAAATATTCTAGGTAATAACATTAAATGTGATGCATTTCCAGTACAGTAAATGCAATTTAAAATTGGTGCTGATGTGTAAGTCAATTTGTGTTTTTGTTCAATGCAAGCATTCCATTTCCTTTTTTTCTTGCAACTCTTCCCTATTGCTTCTGCTTTAACAATGATTATGTATCTTGAGTGCTAAAATAGAAAAATTTCCATAGATACCTAACCAAGACTAATAAAGATATTTTCTAAACCAATTTGATACTTTCAACCTTGTTTTTAATAACTACAGGGTTTGTTTTTGTTTTAGTAACACTAAGAAATGTGTTAGTATACTTTAGTATAGACTATAACTTTAGTATAGATTAAGTTAGTTTTATTTCCTCGTGGACCTAGGATTTCTACATTTTTCCATGAAACTAGAATTAAAGCATACATACAACCATTGTCTGGGCAATTCTCTAAGCTGTATATAACTGCATGTTGGAATAAATTTCTTAGACCTTATGACAAGAAATGCTTACATACATTAATTAGTTTAAAACACTGAGTAAAAGTAGATTCCTCATCTTTCCAATAATATCCGTCAATTTGCTTTTGTGTCCCCCACCTCAAATGTTTATAGAGCAGCTGCATAGAAAAAGGCAAGTAAATATAAAACAATAATACAGTTCATAGATTACTATAATAAACCCCCAAAACTTGAAGATTATTATATATCCTATTTAATGATAGAAAGGGAAGGAAATATAATTACTGATATATAAAAATTCTTTAAACTCTGTTAAATCAATGAAGATAAATTTACCTAAGTAACCTCTTCAGAATGCATTTTTAAGATCCTATCAACCACTGTTTTAAATAATCAAATTAGAAATTAAAATTTTAAAACAAATGAAATGCTTTTACTCAGAAAATAGGACAAGAACCATGTCTATTGTTAACGATAAATTCATTATTGTTACATTTTTTTTTAAAGCTTAGAGATAAGCTGAGGTGACCTTATTTAATTACTTTTTGAAGTGATTTTATAGGAAGCATTTGAAAACAAACATAGGATTTCAGTTGTTCATGATTATTTCAAGTATTTCTTTGTGTAAAAACATCAATTTTCCAAACTGCTTTAATTATTAAAACCTTCAAATATTCTAGGTAATAACATTAAATGTGATGCATTTCCAGTACAGTAAATGCAATTTAAAATTGGTGCTGATGTGTAAGTCAATTTGTGTTTTTGTTCAATGCAAGCATTCCATTTCCTTTTTTTCTTGCAACTCTTCCCTATTGCTTCTGCTTTAACAATGATTATGTATCTTGAGTGCTAAAATAGAAAAATTTCCATAGATACCTAACCAAGACTAATAAAGATATTTTCTAAACCAATTTGATACTTTCAACCTTGTTTTTAATAACTACAGGGTTTGTTTTTGTTTTAGTAACACTAAGAAATGTGTTAGTATACTTTAGTATAGACTATAACTTTAGTATAGATTAAGTTAGTTTTATTTCCTCGTGGACCTAGGATTTCTACATTTTTCCATGAAACTAGAATTAAAGCATACATACAACCATTGTCTGGGCAATTCTCTAAGCTGTATATAACTGCATGTTGGAATAAATTTCTTAGACCTTATGACAAGAAATGCTTACATACATTAATTAGTTTAAAACACTGAGTAAAAGTAGATTCCTCATCTTTCCAATAATATCCGTCAATTTGCTTTTGTGTCCCCCACCTCAAATGTTTATAGAGCAGCTGCATAGAAAAAGGCAAGTAAATATAAAACAATAATACAGTTCATAGATTACTATAATAAACCCCCAAAACTTGAAGATTATTATATATCCTATTTAATGATAGAAAGGGAAGGAAATATAATTACTGATATATAAAAATTCTTTAAACTCTGTTAAATCAATGAAGATAAATTTACCTAAGTAACCTCTTCAGAATGCATTTTTAAGATCCTATCAACCACTGTTTTAAATAATCAAATTAGAAATTAAAATTTTAAAACAAATGAAATGCTTTTACTCAGAAAATAGGACAAGAACCATGTCTATTGTTAACGATAAATTCATTATTGTTACATTTTTTTTTTTTTTTAAAGCTTAGAGATAAGCTGAGGTGACCTTATTTAATTACTATCTGGAAATCAGCCCAGACATTCTAGAACATCTATCTAGAAGCATTCAAAACTTCTGCCAAAATACTTAAATATAAAAGAATATCATTTCTGGTCTCTTTCCACTCCTTAACTGATTCTAACCACTAATCTCTTTTCGGTCTCATTATTTTGGGAATGACTTCCCATCTCAAAAATTTACGTATAATTAGGAACACGTGCCATTAAAATAGTATCTCCTAAAAATATACAGTCATATTATGTACAGCTTTTTTCTTATTCTGATTCCCATCTTTTTTCCTCAAAACTTAAAAAAGATGGTTTCCAATTTCTTGGCTTTTGAACTCTCTTATATACGTATTTTCTAACAGAACTGTAGACAGAAGGACAAAAGATACCCTCCCCAGTAATTTGTCAGATCTTGCTATCATTTTATAGTAAAAGCCTCAGACGGTCAGTGCTTCTGACACTGAGTTAAAGCCTGAAAATCAATTGAATCAAAAGATTCACGTTTCACGGAAAGAAAAATGGATATACTTTCTCTCTTACTTTATGGTTAAACAATGGTTTTAAGATATTAAGACTTCTTGGACATGAATGCATGTAATCCCATAGATGTGCTAAAACCTCCAGGGTTTTCCATTTGATACAGAGTTCTATTAGTATCATCTTGGACAGCAGGGATCTCTTTTACTCAGCTGTTTCTTATAGTAGTTCTTGATACCAAGAGAGCACTTAACTGTTCACAAAAAAATGGAAACTGGCCAGAATAATACATTATTAACTAGCAAATGTAGCTAGGTATTCACTGTGCTGTTACCAGTAATTTAGGAGACTTTCGAATAGAACGGCCAGGTACAGAAGAGAGTAAAATTCCACTCCTGTAATTGTGTTGATTGATACACTTAAGTTATATAGAGTAATAGAGATAGTGTTGAATGAGAAGAAACTAGACTTGGGGAAACACGCATTAAAAAAAAAACAGAAATGAAGTGCACTGTACATAGTAATTGAGTTTGACAGTTTAGTTCACCCAGAAGTGATCTATTCTTAATTTCTCATTAATAACTTAGCTATTTTACCTCTATCACGTCATACTATATTGACATGATAGGCTCATGAATTACTACTATTATTACTACTACTATTATTATTACTACTATTATCATGAATTACTACTATTATTATTACTACTACTATTATTGCTACTACTATTATAATTACTATTACTACTACTATTATTACTCATGAAATACTATTACCATTATTACATGAATTACATACTATTACATGATAGGCTCATTATTACATGATAGGCTCATGAATTACTGTATATTTCCATAATGTTTTGCACTGTTCCAAGACTGTGAAAAATTATTTAATACGCATCATTTCTAACTTAAATTATAAACTTCAGGGTCAGACTTTTATATAGGAGACTTAACAGTATAGCTTAAGACTTTAACTTCAACATGTGATATATTTTCTTATAGAGACAGATATTACTGTGGTTAAGTGATCATGACATAATCTATTTAGGAAGTTACTAGTAATCATTAGGAACTAGTTTTTTCTTTGCTTTATTTTTCCATAATGTTCACCTTTCTTTTCAGCCTCCATCTAAACAAAGAATAGATAAATGTTTTGAAAACTTTTTCCTCCTCTTAATGACTGCCTACACTTTCCCATTCTAGAGAACATGTTGTAGATCCAAGTGATCATTCATAATAGCAATAGCATACTCGGCTTCCTCTGCTGCGTTAAAGTGTGTTAAAGGAAGTATCAGTTTGCTATCATTATCAAAATATTCTTTACTAATATACTCAAGACATCTTCTGCTAACAAAGTATCACCCTTTCAAGGATGAACATTTTGAGAATTCATGAGCGGCTTACAGACCGAATTGATAAATGGAGTTGAAGCACATTTACACAAAACTTGGATGACAGAACTAACAAAACTACTAAGCTGAGCAGAGTCTGTGGATCTTTATAACATGGCTACCCTCTTTTTTTGGTGCTGGATCTGCTCTATCACTACTAAATCACGTCACCACCACAGATCCAGTGAAAACTGAATCTTCTGACAGTCTGCCATTCTTGTACTCTCTTCTAGCTCCAGCCAGTCTTTTTAATTCCCTTCTGCAGATTGCTCTTAATCAGGAATTAGGAATGTATAAGAAAGGAAATAAAAGTAGTTCAGTTGAAAAAAAAAAAACTGTGGAAAAAAAAAGTGGAAAACTACTTCACATTTTAAAATTCATTAACATACAATATCATAAGGTCGTTCAAATACAATTATAGTACAATTTTCTCTATTAGGGCACTGACTGGTAGATCAGAGTTGACAGTATTTACTTTACTATTTATAAAGAATGTGGTTTTTCTCCTTTTTTTACTTAAAGGAAATAATCAGAAGTACAAGAGACATCAGCTTTCTTACGGAAAACACAGTGATATCCCAGAAGCTCAATCATTTCTCTTCAATCAAAACATTAATATGATTACTACAAAAGAAAGTCACTGATCAAAGATATTTTTTACCTTACTGTTTCACCCTAGCCTTATAAGCCCAAATTTTATAATATGAATTATTAATATGACTAGATGTCCCTTCAATTCATTCAAAAATGAGTAAGGTTTTGTGGTAATTTCTGTTTTGTTTTCTTTTTTAGAATACCATATTTTTTGTCTAATGTAGACAACTGTTTTCTAGTCCTGCAAAATATGAGCATAATTTGTTCATTGATTCTTATATGTGTGTTGATGAACTCCAAGGGTGTTAAGTGGCAGTCATCATTTAATATCAATCTTGGCATTATAGAGAACATGTTGTAGATCCAAGTGATCATTCATAATAGCAATAGCATACTCGGCTTCCTCTGCTGCGTTAAAGTGTGTTAAAGGAAGTATCAGTTTGCTATCATTATCAAAATATTCTTTACTAATATACTCAAGACATCTTCTGCTAACAAAGTATCACCCTTTCAAGGATGAACATTTTGAGAATTCATGAGCGGCTTACAGACCGAATTGATAAATGGAGTTGAAGCACATTTACACAAAACTTGGATGACAGAACTAACAAAACTACTAAGCTGAGCAGAGTCTGTGGATCTTTATAACATGGCTACCCTCTTTTTTTGGTGCTGGATCTGCTCTATCACTACTAAATCACGTCACCACCACAGATCCAGTGAAAACTGAATCTTCTGACAGTCTGCCATTCTTGTACTCTCTTCTAGCTCCAGCCAGTCTTTTTAATTCCCTTCTGCAGATTGCTCTTAATCAGGAATTAGGAATGTATAAGAAAGGAAATAAAAGTAGTTCAGTTGAAAAAAAAAAACTGTGGAAAAAAAAAGTGGAAAACTACTTCACATTTTAAAATTCATTAACATACAATATCATAAGGTCGTTCAAATACAATTATAGTACAATTTTCTCTATTAGGGCACTGACTGGTAGATCAGAGTTGACAGTATTTACTTTACTATTTATAAAGAATGTGGTTTTCTCCTTTTTACTTAAAGGAAATAATCAGAAGTACAAGAGACATCAGCTTTCTTACGGAAAACACAGTGATATCCCAGAAGCTCAATCATTTCTCTTCAATCAAAACATTAATATGATTACTACAAAAGAAAGTCACTGATCAAAGATATTTTTTACCTTACTGTTTCACCCTAGCCTTATAAGCCCAAATTTTATAATATGAATTATTAATATGACTAGATGTCCCTTCAATTCATTCAAAAATGAGTAAGGTTTTGTGGTAATTTCTGTTTTGTTTTCTTTTTTAGAATACCATATTTTTTGTCTAATGTAGACAACTGTTTTCTAGTCCTGCAAAATATGAGCATAATTTGTTCATTGATTCTTATATGTGTGTTGATGAACTCCAAGGGTGTTAAGTGGCAGTCATCATTTAATATCAATCTTGGCATTATCAAGTTTGAGGATCACAGAGATTCAAGTTTACTAAATTGTAAATGGGTCAAAACACAACATACGAGCCCCCAATAAAACTCTGTAAAATCCTACTGTATTGTATGCCAGACAGAAAAATGCAATATAGGTTTCCCAAAGGGAAAAATAAATCTGCTTTTACCAACTTTCCATACACCTCCAGGTGAGGATTTTGTAAATGTATAAATGGAACAGCTCTCTCCGATATCAAAACATTGACATTTTTTAAACTCAGTATTAAGTGAGTGGAAAATATTATTTGTAGCTCTATGAACATAGATAAATTTGTAAACATACTGAAGAGATACATTTTTGATGCATCCCTTATGCTAACAGCCTACATTAAATGCCAAAATGGTTATGATTAGTAAATCATCACAAAATAATAAAAATTATACTTCTATAATGAAAAAAAATGCATACAATTACAATTTATAAAAATTAGTAATAATTTTTCAAAAGCATACATTTATTCTTGAATCAATATATTTAATATAATAATAGTACCATATGCAAAATGTTATAGAGAATCTATGTGTTGATCCAAAAGTGCCAGAGGAAACTGATAGATTACTGAAAGGAAGGTGTGGGAGGCTGGGGTGGGAAAGGATATGATTTTCTCTTATCTAGTTAACTTAGATCAAACAGCTAAAGAAACATTTCTGTTAAAAATGTTCCTTTTAAGGGCATGTAAACACACTTAAATCTTCCTTACTAATATTACCATGAAAATATTTTAAAGATTCTTCTCCTACATAACATTTTGTAATTTATGTTTGGTTGACTATAAGAATTTTACAGCATTTCGATGTCATATGTGGGTCTTCCTGGTGGCTACATACAGATTCACCTGCAATTCATTCAAAAATGAGTAAGGTTTTGTGGTAATTTCTGTTTTGTTTTCTTTTTTAGAATACCATATTTTTTGTCTAATGTAGACAACTGTTTTCTAGTCCTGCAAAATATGAGCATAATTTGTTCATTGATTCTTATATGTGTGTTGATGAACTCCAAGGGTGTTAAGTGGCAGTCATCATTTAATATCAATCTTGGCATTATCAAGTTTGAGGATCACAGAGATTCAAGTTTACTAAATTGTAAATGGGTCAAAACACAACATACGAGCCCCCAATAAAACTCTGTAAAATCCTACTGTATTGTATGCCAGACAGAAAAATGCAATATAGGTTTCCAAGGAAAAGTAAATCTGCTTTTACCAACTTTCCATACACCTCCAGGTGAGGATTTTGTAAATGTATAAATGGAACAGCTCTCTCCGATATCAAAACATTGACATTTTTTAAACTCAGTATTAAGTGAGTGGAAAATATTATTTGTAGCTCTATGAACATAGATAAATTTGTAAACATACTGAAGAGATACATTTTTGATGCATCCCTTATGCTAACAGCCTACATTAAATGCCAAAATGGTTATGATTAGTAAATCATCACAAAATAATAAAAATTATACTTCTATAATGAAAAAAAATGCATACAATTACAATTTATAAAAATTAGTAATAATTTTTCAAAAGCATACATTTATTCTTGAATCAATATATTTAATATAATAATAGTACCATATGCAAAATGTTATAGAGAATCTATGTGTTGATCCAAAAGTGCCAGAGGAAACTGATAGATTACTGAAAGGAAGGTGTGGGAGGCTGGGGTGGGAAAGGATATGATTTTCTCTTATCTAGTTAACTTAGATCAAACAGCTAAAGAAACATTTCTGTTAAAAATGTTCCTTTTAAGGGCATGTAAACACACTTAAATCTTCCTTACTAATATTACCATGAAAATATTTTAAAGATTCTTCTCCTACATAACATTTTGTAATTTATGTTTGGTTGACTATAAGAAGTTTACAGCATTTCGATGTCATATGTGGGTCTTCCCTGGTGGCTCATCAGTACAGAATTCACCTGCAATTCAGGAGACACAGGTTTGATCCCTGGGTTGGGAAGATCTTTGGGAGAAGGAAATGGCAACTCCAGTATTCTTGCTTGGGAAATTCAATGGATAGAGGAGACTGAAGGCCTACATGCCATGGGATCACAAGAGTTAAATATAACTCAGTGACTAAACCAACACTGTTGATATTGTATGTAAGCAACTTAGTAATAAGTATATAACCAAGCTTAGGAAAAACTCCTTCACCTCTTTACTGAAGAGTACATTTTTATCAACATGTAGTGGCATCACAAGAAATTCTGTATGCATAGACTAAATCTAAGGAAAGGGCACAGATCACTATTACTTCATCTTGATTTGTTTCCCCTAAACCATTTTCACTGCTTTCTTAGAAATGCATGGCTGTTTAGTTAAGTGAAGACTGTGCATTCTACTACATCTTTAGTGACTTGACATACTTAGGTCTTCTTATTTTTCTATTATTTGAAATTCTTACATAATGTTAAGGAACCAGTTAAAATCAACAGAGTTGTTCTGTTTGCTTGTTATGTGTGTTTTTTGGGAAAAGTGGTCTATTTTCCAAGGGCTTTTAAAGACATGCACTTCTGCATGATCCCCATAACAACACAGTCAGGGAGGAGCTATTATTATTTCTACTTGAGAAAACTGGATGTTGAGCACAGAGAGCTCACATTAGCTGTCTACAGCTGCTCATCTACCGGCCAAGTCAACTGCATACAATTACAATTTATAAAAATTAGTAATAATTTTTCAAAAGCATACATTTATTCTTGAATCAATATATTTAATATAATAATAGTACCATATGCAAAATGTTATAGAGAATCTATGTGTTGATCCAAAAGTGCCAGAGGAAACTGATAGATTACTGAAAGGAAGGTGTGGGAGGCTGGGGTGGGAAAGGATATGATTTTCTCTTATCTAGTTAACTTAGATCAAACAGCTAAAGAAACATTTCTGTTAAAAATGTTCCTTTTAAGGGCATGTAAACACACTTAAATCTTCCTTACTAATATTACCATGAAAATATTTTAAAGATTCTTCTCCTACATAACATTTTGTAATTTATGTTTGGTTGACTATAAGAAGTTTACAGCATTTCGATGTCATATGTGGGTCTTCCCTGGTGGCTCATCAGTACAGAATTCACCTGCAATTCAGGAGACACAGGTTTGATCCCTGGGTTGGGAAGATCTTTGGGAGAAGGAAATGGCAACTCCAGTATTCTTGCTTGGGAAATTCAATGGATAGAGGAGACTGAAGGCCTACATGCCATGGGATCACAAGAGTTAAATATAACTCAGTGACTAAACCAACACTGTTGATATTGTATGTAAGCAACTTAGTAATAAGTATATAACCAAGCTTAGGAAAAACTCCTTCACCTCTTTACTGAAGAGTACATTTTTATCAACATGTAGTGGCATCACAAGAAATTCTGTATGCATAGACTAAATCTAAGGAAAGGGCACAGATCACTATTACTTCATCTTGATTTGTTTCCCCTAAACCATTTTCACTGCTTTCTTAGAAATGCATGGCTGTTTAGTTAAGTGAAGACTGTGCATTCTACTACATCTTTAGTGACTTGACATACTTAGGTCTTCTTATTTTTCTATTATTTGAAATTCTTACATAATGTTAAGGAACCAGTTAAAATCAACAGAGTTGTTCTGTTTGCTTGTTATGTGTGTTTTTGGTAAAAGTGGTCTATTTTCCAAGGGCTTTTAAAGACATGCACTTCTGCATGATCCCCATAACAACACAGTCAGGGAGGAGCTATTATTATTTCTACTTGAGAAAACTGGATGTTGAGCACAGAGAGCTCACATTAGCTGTCTACAGCTGCTCATCTACCGGCCAAGTCAACTGGTCAAGTTTCATAGACTCCATGCTCTTAACTATCACCTCGAAGGTTATAGATAATGTCCTCACATAATAAAAAAAAATTAAAAGTTAAGCTGTCACATGGCAAGATAAACATCCTAGATTCAATTTAGTCAGCATTTTTTAAAAAGTGTATGCGAAAAACTAAAAAATTAACCTATTGATTTAAGTGGTTAGTATTGTGTTAATCCCTGGAGGAGGGCATGGGAACCCACTGCAGTATTCTTGCCTGGAGAATCCCATGGACAGAGGAGTCTGGTGGGCTACAGTCACAGAGTCAGACATGACTGAAGTGATTTCGCACAACACATTTCGCTTAATAGAGTTAAATTAATACTTAGAAAAGTACATTTTATTGAAATTTACCCTTGATTCATCTTTGTTTGATCCGCTAATTTTGTTTATGTCCAATTTTATTAAAAAGTTTATATACTATTTTAATACTAAAGACAAGTATTTTAGATATTTTTGATATATTAAGTGCCCATATTTTGACAACAATCAATTAAGAAAGAACAAAACAATCTGATTAACACTGAGAAAGGCAAACATAATCTTCAGACTGGCTCACTGTCTTAACTGGCCAAATGTGCACAACATTCTAGATATAGAGCTGGTATGCAAACGACACAGCAACAACCACCATCGTGATGAGCATTTACCATACTATCATTTACCATACTATCAAAATCATACCATACTATTATTAACTTATAAGAACTGTCTCATCCATCTTCAGAAAAATACTGTATTAGAATTAGTCCTATTTTACAAATTATAAATGGATGATGCAAACAATGTAAACTTCCCCCAAAGTCACAAGTGTAGTAAAAGGAGGACCTGAGATACAAACTCAGACAATCTGACTTCAGAGCTGAAAGTAGATTCATTGAAGAGTTTTTTATTTGGTATACTCTAAAGGTAAACCCAGTGATAAATCCAAACATATGTTTATGTGCTCTTGGGATTCAAAGGTGGGAAAGATTAAAATCCTTTGAGAGAATGTTGTGGTTAAATGAAAATGAGAGTACATCTGTGGGTAACCAGCACAACTTAACCTCAGCTGGAGAAGTGTTTAGGAATGGATGACAAAGAACTTGACAAGCAGTACAATCTGGACTCAGTTCACATGTAAATTGAGATATAAATGATAAATGATTTTTGAATGGGAAAGTACTGCGATGGTCCTCAGAAATGTACTTAGGGAGACATCTGCCAGTGGTGCATACCTTCTGAAGAGTGTATGTGGCTTACTGTGTCAAGTAATCTCAGAAAATTAAGCATAAACAATAATCTATTGACTAAGCTTAATCATCAAACACTGTATGCAGAATTTTGTCCTTGAAGAAATCATTCCTTGATACACTAAACCTAATTTTATATTTGCAAAAATAAATAGTGGAATAAGCATACCCATGAGTCAAGATCTGTCTCTGACTCAAAATTAATTATCTTGGACACATGAGTACTACATCTCAAAAAACAGCTGGGATAAATATATCAACAAAGCTTTATCAACATGAAAAGGCAGGTTAATTCGCAACAGTTTTTCATTTACGTATCATTGTATCAGACTTTGAGACACATTTAATTAAAACTTTCCTGTCTGAAAGCTTCTGAAAATTTCTACTATGAAAGTATTTGTGTCAAATCTACATTTAATAAAATCATAAACTTAATTCCTTCCACTCAGTGATTAGAATGCAACAAGTCCCACCCTCACCCTCCATCAAAACTATCCATGCTATTAAAATTCAATGGCATTGCTTGCCATCATTCAGCTTTATCTGACTAAAATCCTTTAATTCCCCTACCCTTGCTGTTGGGAGCTCTAGGCTCATCACACTTAACCTCTGCCTAGGCTTCTCAGAAAAGAATTTGTTTCAGTCCATTCATGGTTTCAATAGTTGAGCAAGCCACACGCAACTGCACACTGGTCTTTTACCCTGAGCACACTAATCTGATTGTTTTTCCACTCTACAAACTCTGGGTCAACAATCAAGCTGCCGCCAGAAACTAATTAATTTGCAAACAGGCTTCTGTTTTCACAGAGGGAAAGCTTTTGAGAGCCATGTCAGAGAGGCCGGTCACACCATGGTTACACGCATTGTCATGGCATCCACTTCTCAGGGCAAATCTCTTGCTAGATGTCACTGCACACATGAACCCAGATTACTCAGTCAGCAGTAAATCCCTATTGAGGCCCACCAAGCTCTGAATGTAGAGGCTCTAGAAGAGGAAATTGGTATAGACAGGCTTGGTATTCATTAAGTGGATGGGGACATGAGAGGAAAATGTTAAGAACCAAGAGAAATAAGGAGCTGGCTTTAACTTAAAAGTATTTTCCAAGATACTATGTCAATTTTATGTATTTTCTTTTAGTTTTTTAAACGTGGAATTTTCTTTAGTTAACAAAATCATACACCAAAATGTTTTTATTCTTACCATTCAACTACAAATTCTGAAATAAGTCGTTCAAAGTTTGTGATTAAAGAGCCACACTTGAGTGTTGTACTTTTAGCCCATCAAAAAACAAAACAAAAAAAAGGTAAAATTGCATATCCTAACAATTTTCTTCAGCCACATGTTTTCAGAAGTCTGAAAAATACATTCCAAACATTGTTACTAATAAGTAAATTTTTCTTCCAAAGTTTTGCTCATTTTTCTTCTCATTAGTATTAAATAATTTCAAACAAAACCAGTTAAAGGTGATTGTGGTCCTTAGATAAAATGTGACACAAAAAATAGGTCCCAAGGAAAGATCAAGTAAAGATTATTTTACTAACTTTTGTTCTTTATGAAAAAGAAAGGCATATTTAGTGAGTGCATTAAATTTATCATCATTTAGAGAGTAGAATAATTTCATGGTGTCTATTTTTTTTTGAAAAATTGTATTTCTGGTATATTTTTTTTTTTGAAAAATTTTCATCATTTATCAGGATTAAACTCTTTCCTGGTAACAGATTCACAAGAAAAAAAACTCCATAACTATTAGGTTTTCTTTAGCTCTAGATATGAATACTTATTTTAGACTATTACATATCCATGTTTCGGCATATTTTAACCAAAAAAAACCAAAAATATTAATACTTTTATTTGTGATTCTATGTACTGATATTTCATAACTGTTAGCTAATGAATACTGAATATAATTCATACAATATAGAATTCAAAAGTTAAAAAAGACTCTAGCTTTGTTTCATCTTTCATAGAGGATGTCTGTAGTTTCTCTTATTATTTTAACTGAATGGTCAGTCCATATCTACAATACTCATCTGCTTATATAACTATAAAATAAGGCTTCCAGTAGACTTTTTCCCTCCAGTCACTAAAATATTACTAACTTTAGTCAGAGAAACAGTTCAAAATGGCATCATTAATAAGTCTGACATTATGCCAAATTAGGTGATTAATTTTATTTGTTACAAAATCCAGTTGGCCACCTCTGATCCAGTTCATCCCTTTAAAGATGGTAGAATTAAAATAGTATATCAAAAGACCTCCACAAATGACTTGAGATGAGGTATCTGGTATCATGTAGTGTTAATTTGTGCTTTCAAAATTTATTTGTGGTTAAATTTCTTGGTTTCATTTTCAAAAAAAGTGTATCTGGTGGAGAAATTTGAATCTTCAGAGAACATGAAATACCCTAGTGCATAACCACAGAGGAAATTATGCTGATTCCAACAAGGGCAGGCCATCCTGGTCTGACTATTACAAGTGAGAGGAAGTAGAATGATGACTTGCATACCATTTCAATTACAGAAAAAAAGAAAAAAAAAGCAAGTGTGTTGGTTTATCCATAGGCATAATCCTTTTAGGAAATTCCACTAAAAGAAAACAGGTCTTCCTGAAATGAGTGGGAAGGTCTCACATTCTGGGCACTGCAATTAGGCCTATTTGTGTGCACCAGGCCTTGGCTCTCTCTAGGATCCATGTTAAACCCAACTTTGACTGCCCTTTCACCCTGACTCAAATGTAATCACTCACAGAATGAGTTTAAAAAAGCTTACTAAGCATGTTCCACCCAATGGATGTGAGATAAAGCAAAGAGAAAAAACCCTCACATTTATTACGTGCTTATTGCATGCCACTCACTTGCTTACCATTTTATACCATTTATTTTTTCTCCCCACAACTCTAGGAGCTAAGTAGTATTATAAACCCATAATAGATACAAGGTCAAGGTGAAAATAGTCTTTTCTTCTATCATACAGCATTCCAATGTTAGTTCAAGACATAAACAATGTTAGAAATAGTGTCCATCAAACAGAAAAATGGATGTGGGTTAGCCATCCATCTGCTCCACAGAGCCTGTTTATAACTAATAGGAATAACAACTAGGTGGTAATATTTACATAATATACGATAAGAAATAATTACTGTAACAGCAGGGCGAACATGCTCTATCAGTATGAAACTTGCTTTTTACTTTGAAGAGAGCAATTTTACCTAATCTGGTAGTTCAGACAGTAAAGAATCTGCCTGCTATGCAGGAGACTCAGGTTTGATCCCTGGGTCAGGAAGATATGCTGGAGAAGGAAATGGCAACCCACTCCAGTATTCTTGCCTGGGAAGAGGAGCCTGGAGGGCTACAGTTCATGGAGTCACAAAGAATCAGACATGACGGAGCAACTAACACTTTATACTGTTAGTAAACCAAAATTTGAACTGAAGCTTAAAGCCATATAATATAAAGAGTTTATGAAATTAAAAAATAGTAAATTTTGGCACATCAGATCAAACTCATCCCAGTACGTTTTCTGAAATCAACTGTTACACTATCTAGTAATCTAAAAAATGATAACTAGAGGCTAATATAAATGATTTTTTAAAAGTTACGTAAAAAATCTATAGATTCCTTTTTTTTAATGTTTTTCATCTAAAAGTTTGTTATTTATTCCTAAATATTTCCTGGTCAAGTGAAACTGAATTTAAGCCTTTATTACTACTGTTATAAAAATGCAAACTTTACTGAGTAATTATGAAAATAGTGAAATTCCATTAAAAAATGAGATATTTCAAGAGATATTCTAGAGAATAGCTTTTTTTAATTTCTCTTTTTTAGCAAAAACACAAATTAAAAGTCATCTAAAATAATCCAATTAACTATTTCAAAATAACTGAATTGGTCTGAACTGATGTGATAAAGATAAAGTAAATCCTATACCAAAATTCATTTTAATAGCCTGGCAGACCTTTCAAAAAATACCTTTGAAGGGAATTTATTACTTCTGGCAGCACAACTGATTGTGCAGTCTATGCCGATGCCTCAGAACTCGTTTATTTTATGCATGTATGTATAAACATTACGTTTCAGGCTTTGCTCCTCAGTGGTACATAATTTCACGAGGCTTGGGGCACGCACAGTCCCTTGGTTCTATGTCAGACGTGTCTGCCTCCTCTCTCCTGCAGCAGTTCTGGTTTCTGCACCCTGTCAAATGGAACCTTTGCGCTAATTTGGCAAAATCAGTTCTCACGTTTAGTGCTGAGAGACTGATAACTGAATTCTCAAATGAACGACACACTTGCAGAGATGAAGTACAGAGCTGCAGACAATGACTGTTTTCCCACAGTGAAAATTCTTCAGACTCAGCTGTCAACATGTGAG
The DNA here is from genome assembly GCA_022376925.1 of Tragulus kanchil. Taxonomy (NCBI): domain Eukaryota; kingdom Metazoa; phylum Chordata; class Mammalia; order Artiodactyla; family Tragulidae; genus Tragulus; species Tragulus kanchil. The sequence goes on from JAIOJX010000030.1 coordinate 98,260,666, forward strand.
TTCATAGCACAAAAGCAGCTTTAAATGGATGATTTTCTTCCACCAAGGCCATAACAATGAAATGGACACTATACTTTCCATTACGTTACTCCAACTTCTAACGAGATTTTCCTTCCCATGGACAGTGAAAGCCTGTATGCTCTTTGGAGCTCTTAGTAGATCAAAGCCTCCTTATTGCTGAATAAAAAAACAAACATTTCCCCCTCCTACATAAATATTTCAGTTTGAAACTGATCATATAGCCATGTTGAAAGACGTTTTCTCCTATTAATTGTGAGGTCATATAAAGCCTAGGTTAAATAATTGACAGTGGATATTCCAAAATTGTCCTCTGGTATTTTAGACTTTGGGTGTTTATGAGTTTACACAGAGAGCCTTATCATGATTTCAGCATCTTTTCTTTTCCTTGGTGAGGCTTCTGATTTATCAGATGATCTGGGTACCATTTCACCTCCTCTATTTCCAGAGGTGGGTATCTGACTATAGGTCCAGTCCCTTTTGATTACCACTGTGTTTGTACTGAATCATAAATGATCTTAGGCATCATATCCATTTCAAGACAAGCAAGTAGCAAGTAATGTCAAATTTATTGCAAACCTGAGAGAGCAGGAAATATAGGAAACAGAGAAGAGATCCTTTTGAAAGACTACTGACAATGAATGCTGCAGGAGAGGTTGTCTAAATGGAGACAGATAAAAAATCACAGAAAATCATTAGTGGAGGAGCAGTTTCATGGGTCAATGTCAGGATGAAAAGAGCTAAATGTAGTGAAAATACTGAGTAAGCAAGTTCCTAACCAGATTACGGACTTAGACATCTAGGGACCTGATGGTACACCATCATTAAAGGGAGAGTTTAGGTAGGGTACACAAGCACGTTTTCAGGCCAGGGAAGAAATGAGAGGTCAAGAACAGATAAAGTTAGTTTAAAAAAAAAAAGCAAATTGGGTAAATATATATTTAAAAAAATGCAACTAAGAGAAATGCAGCAGGGTCAAAGGTGGAAGATAATAGCTACATCATTTTCATTAATACATGAAAAATTACAGGACAATCAGAAATGCTGTTACAGGAGGCACAGATGCTGATCAAGGTAATTTGAGGCATGTTTTATGTTTTGAATAGTCAATTCAAAGTTGGGATACAGAGAACAAAAACACACAGCTCATGTTCCCCTGAAATTTCAGAAGTTCAGAAGCACATTGTGATTCTTCTCTAACAAACAATTTACAGACAAAGAGATGAATTCTGGGTACCCATAGAAGAGCAGGAGAACTTCTACCCCTAGAATTTCAAAGACTGAGATAATCAAGCATGGACTGTGAGCTATGAGCTTCACCCTTATTAACGAGGCATGTGAAACCAAAGGAGAATTTGTGATTATGTGATTATGAATATGGGAAACTATTTTATAGGACTTAAGGCAGATAAAAATGGAAATCATTATTTAATAATAAAAACACTATGAATATATTTGGGGGACCATTATAAGAATCTTTGATGACTGCATTAACAAATAATAAAAAATACATAAAAGGCTTATATAAGGAACCTTTGATTTAAACTTTCAGTGAAAATGGCTTTTTAAATTATCATTTGAGGTGGGTATCTGACTATAGGTCTCCGAATCAAAAAGTCTAGGCATTTCAAGACAAGCAAGTAGCAAGTAATGTCAAATTTATTGCAAACCTGAGAGAGCAGGAAATATAGGAAACAGAGAAGAGATCCTTTTGAAAGACTACTGACAATGAATGCTGCAGGAGAGGTTGTCTAAATGGAGACAGATAAAAAATCACAGAAAATCATTAGTGGAGGAGCAGTTTCATGGGTCAATGTCAGGATGAAAAGAGCTAAATGTAGTGAAAATACTGAGTAAGCAAGTTCCTAACCAGATTACGGACTTAGACATCTAGGGACCTGATGGTACACCATCATTAAAGGGAGAGTTTAGGTAGGGTACACAAGCACGTTTTCAGGCCAGGGAAGAAATGAGAGGTCAAGAACAGATAAAGTTAGTTTAAAAAAAAAAAGCAAATTGGGTAAATATATATTTAAAAAAATGCAACTAAGAGAAATGCAGCAGGGTCAAAGGTGGAAGATAATAGCTACATCATTTTCATTAATACATGAAAAATTACAGGACAATCAGAAATGCTGTTACAGGAGGCACAGATGCTGATCAAGGTAATTTGAGGCATGTTTTATGTTTTGAATAGTCAATTCAAAGTTGGGATACAGAGAACAAAAACACACAGCTCATGTTCCCCTGAAATTTCAGAAGTTCAGAAGCACATTGTGATTCTTCTCTAACAAACAATTTACAGACAAAGAGATGAATTCTGGGTACCCATAGAAGAGCAGGAGAACTTCTACCCCTAGAATTTCAAAGACTGAGATAATCAAGCATGGACTGTGAGCTATGAGCTTCACCCTTATTAACGAGGCATGTGAAACCAAAGGAGAATTTGTGATTATGTGATTATGAATATGGGAAACTATTTTATAGGACTTAAGGCAGATAAAAATGGAAATCATTATTTAATAATAAAAACACTATGAATATATTTGGGGGACCATTATAAGAATCTTTGATGACTGCATTAACAAATAATAAAAAATACATAAAAGGCTTATATAAGGAACCTTTGATTTAAACTTTCAGTGAAAATGGTATTTACTTATTTTAGGTATATATTTTATCATTTTCAATTATAGATTTATTTATATATTAAAAAGAAGAAGAATTTTAAAAGTATCTACTTTGTAATCTATTATATATTGAATGGATAAACAACAAATTACTACTGTATAGAACACGTAACTATATTCAATATCCTGTGATAAGCCATAATCGAAAAGAAGATGAAAAATATGGAAAAAGACTGCATATATATAAAACTGAATCACTTTGGTGTAGAGCAGAAATTACTACAACACTGTAAATCAACTATCCTTCAAAAAAAAAATTTAAAAAAACACTTTTTAAAAAGTCTGCTTGATCAAGGAGTCATACCAGTGGCTAAAGTTTAGAAAACCTAAGATCTGTGGTGGCGTCCCTACCAAGGCAAGATTGGCAAGTCATCTTATCTTTTTCCACTGCCTCCCTTCCGTAGCTCCAGTCGAAATCTATTTCTTTCCATAGTTAACGAATGAGAAACTTTAGTTTTGGCACAAAGCAAATATTTTCCAGAATTCTTAATCTCTTTTCTCTTTTTTGCCCCATTTTCTCACACCCACAGCCATGACGTCCCCGCCACGTGGTTTAACTGCACACTGCACCTCAGCTCATACTGTTTGCTCCACAGGAGGAAAGCTCTGGAGGAAAGCTCTCCACTGACTTTATTCTAGAACCTGTGTCCTGTGCCTACGCTGCCGCATCACCTACCATTGAGCCACCTGGAATCATGCTGCTCTGTTCTGATTGGGTGATGGTGCCCAAGGGTTCGGAAGATTGCAAAGTCTCGCCCATAAAATCAGCTGCCTGGAATTTCATCTGTGTTGTGAAAAAAAACCCCCCAATGGGGAGTTCATGTTGGACTGTGAGCTATGAGCTTCACCCTTATTAACGAGGCATGTGAAACCAAAGGAGAATTTGTGATTATGTGATTATGAATATGGGAAACTATTTTATAGGACTTAAGGCAGATAAAAATGGAAATCATTATTTAATAATAAAAACACTATGAATATATTTGGGGGACCATTATAAGAATCTTTGATGACTGCATTAACAAATAATAAAAAATACATAAAAGGCTTATATAAGGAACCTTTGATTTAAACTTTCAGTGAAAATGGTATTTACTTATTTTAGGTATATATTTTATCATTTTCAATTATAGATTTATTTATATATTAAAAAGAAGAAGAATTTTAAAAGTATCTACTTTGTAATCTATTATATATTGAATGGATAAACAACAAATTACTACTGTATAGAACACGTAACTATATTCAATATCCTGTGATAAGCCATAATCGAAAAGAAGATGAAAAATATGGAAAAAGACTGCATATATATAAAACTGAATCACTTTGGTGTAGAGCAGAAATTACTACAACACTGTAAATCAACTATCCTTCAAAAAAAAAATTTAAAAAAACACTTTTTAAAAAGTCTGCTTGATCAAGGAGTCATACCAGTGGCTAAAGTTTAGAAAACCTAAGATCTGTGGTGGCGTCCCTACCAAGGCAAGATTGGCAAGTCATCTTATCTTTTTCCACTGCCTCCCTTCCGTAGCTCCAGTCGAAATCTATTTCTTTCCATAGTTAACGAATGAGAAACTTTAGTTTTGGCACAAAGCAAATATTTTCCAGAATTCTTAATCTCTTTTCTCTTTTTTGCCCCATTTTCTCACACCCACAGCCATGACGTCCCCGCCACGTGGTTTAACTGCACACTGCACCTCAGCTCATACTGTTTGCTCCACAGGAGGAAAGCTCTGGAGGAAAGCTCTCCACTGACTTTATTCTAGAACCTGTGTCCTGTGCCTACGCTGCCGCATCACCTACCATTGAGCCACCTGGAATCATGCTGCTCTGTTCTGATTGGGTGATGGTGCCCAAGGGTTCGGAAGATTGCAAAGTCTCGCCCCATAAAATCAGCTGCCGTTCCAGAGTATAATTCTCCATCTGTGTTGTGACAAAATAAAACCACACACACACAGTTTAATTAAGGCAAGACAAAACAAACGACAAGTTTCATGTTAAGACCATCCTAACACTCTCTGCATCATTATGCCAAGCTTCTTATGTTTATCCTCTATCTTTGCGGAAGGTACTAACTCACTACTCATGTAGCACTAACTTTGAAGAATTGAGTAAAATATGATTTGGTGGACATTACTAAGTATGAAACAGAAATTATATGCACCACATTGTCTGCTTTTATATGTTTAGACTATGAATCTAGCATCTATATTTTGCTTACAGGTTTGATTTTAATCAAAAATTATATTTCTAATCTGTTTTCTTTTAGTGGGATTTAAATTAATGAAAATTTTCAATCATTTAGAGAAGATTAGTATTTTCCTTGCTAAAAATTTTCTGGCCTTCCATTTTTTAATATGTCAAATGGGAAAAGTATTCTAATTTGCTATGAGCTATCATACAATCCCCAAACAAGCCCACCACACAGTCGAAAATATAACAGAAAATGTGGTGAAGAGGGGGGAGTTTTGATAAACACAAGCCACAATCAGTATAGCTCAAGATTCGGTTGTGCTTTGACTGATTTCTACTTAAACTGAATTAAATCTAGGACAGAGTTTAATAAGAATCATAATCAGCAGGTTGGAACAGAAAGAAAAAAGAAACAAGGAGAAAGAGAAATTAATGTTACTGCGTATCATTTGTGCTTGTAGGCAGTCAGGTGCTGGCTTGACACTTTCAAATTATCTCATTTACTTCTGTCAACAACCCCCATGACGTAAATGTTATCCTTATTTTACAGTCCAGGAAACCCAAGGTTGCTCAGTTGAGTGATTAGCAGGTCAGGTGAAAGTTCAAACCCAGGCCTATTTAATCCTAAACGTCTTATGCTAAATGTATCATATCATCTTTCAATAAACTGAAGCTTGTAAAAATGACATTTACTTTTCTTTAAGCAAAAGATTCCTCATATTATTCCACTCAGAAAATCCATTATTGCCTGCTTGCTTACAGTAAATTATCAACAAAACTACAACAAAACATTTTCTCCAAATAATACACCATAATGACAGTAAAATCTAATATTAACTTCTTAATTATTTGAATAGGTTAATGTTGCTAAATTCACTGATTTGAAAAATACTCAGAAAACAAAGTAGGCACACATAAATTGTAAGTTAAACATTAGCATGCCAGTGTAATTTCCAAAGGACTTTTGTATGTATCACTCAGAGAGTTTCTGTGCATCTTCTGTTATCAAAACCTTTGGGAAAGTCTTATTAATGTGATCCTTTATGTGATCACATTAATAAGACTTTGAAATAAAACAGACATTTTCAGCGGTCCAAACGAAATTTGGCTTCCATGGGGGTTTAGAAGGTAAAGAATCTGCCAGCAGTACAGAAGAACTGTGTTTGATCCCTGGGTTCGAGAATTTATATTTTTTGCTTACAGGTTTGATTTTAATCAAAAATTATATTTCTAATCTGTTTTCTTTTAGTGGGATTTAAATTAATGAAAATTTTCAATCATTTAGAGAAGATTAGTATTTTCCTTGCTAAAAATTTTCTGGCCTTCCATTTTTTAATATGTCAAATGGGAAAAGTATTCTAATTTGCTATGAGCTATCATACAATCCCCAAACAAGCCCACCACACAGTCGAAAATATAACAGAAAATGTGGTGAAGAGGGGGGAGTTTTGATAAACACAAGCCACAATCAGTATAGCTCAAGATTCGGTTGTGCTTTGACTGATTTCTACTTAAACTGAATTAAATCTAGGACAGAGTTTAATAAGAATCATAATCAGCAGGTTGGAACAGAAAGAAAAAAGAAACAAGGAGAAAGAGAAATTAATGTTACTGCGTATCATTTGTGCTTGTAGGCAGTCAGGTGCTGGCTTGACACTTTCAAATTATCTCATTTACTTCTGTCAACAACCCCCATGACGTAAATGTTATCCTTATTTTACAGTCCAGGAAACCCAAGGTTGCTCAGTTGAGTGATTAGCAGGTCAGGTGAAAGTTCAAACCCAGGCCTATTTAATCCTAAACGTCTTATGCTAAATGTATCATATCATCTTTCAATAAACTGAAGCTTGTAAAAATGACATTTACTTTTCTTTAAGCAAAAGATTCCTCATATTATTCCACTCAGAAAATCCATTATTGCCTGCTTGCTTACAGTAAATTATCAACAAAACTACAACAAAACATTTTCTCCAAATAATACACCATAATGACAGTAAAATCTAATATTAACTTCTTAATTATTTGAATAGGTTAATGTTGCTAAATTCACTGATTTGAAAAATACTCAGAAAACAAAGTAGGCACACATAAATTGTAAGTTAAACATTAGCATGCCAGTGTAATTTCCAAAGGACTTTTGTATGTATCACTCAGAGAGTTTCTGTGCATCTTCTGTTATCAAAACCTTTGGGAAAGTCTTATTAATGTGATCCTTTATGTGATCACATTAATAAGACTTTGAAATAAAACAGACATTTTCAGCGGTCCAAACGAAATTTGGCTTCCATGGGGGTTTAGAAGGTAAAGAATCTGCCAGCAGTACAGAAGAACTGTGTTTGATCCCTGGGTTCGAGAAGTTCCCCTGGAGAAGGGAATGGCAGCCCACTCCAGTATTCTTGCCTGGAGAATTCCATGGACAGAAGAGCCTGGCAGGCTATAGTCCAAGTGGCTGCAAAGAGTTGGACAAGGCCAAGCTTAGACTAAATAATTCCTCTGGTAGACTCCCTGCTTCTCTGATACATTTGAATGTGCCAGACTTTGGAAAACTTGCAAAGCAGTACAGAATAGCTACACAGACAGAATCGCTGAGCAACTATAAGTTATGACTCTAAATATTAATAGAAAGATACTCTCTCTTAGAGATTGAGTTTGTAAAAATTAGTCACTTATTTTGAATCGTTGTGAATAAAGACAAAACTGATGGCTTGACAACATATTAAGTAAAACTCACCAGCTAAATGAAAGGTAATTACAGGACATCATAAATTATCATACTGCATATTGTGGTATTTTTTGGGGTTTTAAAAACATCTTGTCCTCTCTTTACTTAATTAAATATCACGTTCAAATCTGATTTGCTCTCATCATAATGTACTACAACAATGTTTTATTTGCCCATAAGGTAAAGAAATAACCCTTTTGAAAAGTGCAAAACACTATGAACAACTATTTATAAGTTTCAAAGGTACTGTGCAATATTTTAATGTATACGGTCTACTTATTTTAAGTCGATATTCAATCAGTATAACTTTTATTAAGGTTGATAACTAATCTTTTACAAATAACTGACTGACAGATGTGGTACATTTTAAATTTCAGGTGTTTTCTTCATCTATATGAATAAGAGAAAGTTAATTAAAATGTGTTGCGAAAGCAGCCTAAAATATTCATGGCAAACCTGTGTTTAGATACTCAGAAAACAAAGTAGGCACACATAAATTGTAAGTTAAACATTAGCATGCCAGTGTAATTTCCAAAGGACTTTTGTATGTATCACTCAGAGAGTTTCTGTGCATCTTCTGTTATCAAAACCTTTGGGAAAGTCTTATTAATGTGATCCTTTATGTGATCACATTAATAAGACTTTGAAATAAAACAGACATTTTCAGCGGTCCAAACGAAATTTGGCTTCCATGGGGGTTTAGAAGGTAAAGAATCTGCCAGCAGTACAGAAGAACTGTGTTTGATCCCTGGGTTCGAGAAGTTCCCCTGGAGAAGGGAATGGCAGCCCACTCCAGTATTCTTGCCTGGAGAATTCCATGGACAGAAGAGCCTGGCAGGCTATAGTCCAAGTGGCTGCAAAGAGTTGGACAAGGCCAAGCTTAGACTAAATAATTCCTCTGGTAGACTCCCTGCTTCTCTGATACATTTGAATGTGCCAGACTTTGGAAAACTTGCAAAGCAGTACAGAATAGCTACACAGACAGAATCGCTGAGCAACTATAAGTTATGACTCTAAATATTAATAGAAAGATACTCTCTCTTAGAGATTGAGTTTGTAAAAATTAGTCACTTATTTTGAATCGTTGTGAATAAAGACAAAACTGATGGCTTGACAACATATTAAGTAAAACTCACCAGCTAAATGAAAGGTAATTACAGGACATCATAAATTATCATACTGCATATTGTGGTATTTTTGGGTTTCAAAAACATCTTGTCCTCTCTTTACTTAATTAAATATCACGTTCAAATCTGATTTGCTCTCATCATAATGTACTACAACAATGTTTTATTTGCCCATAAGGTAAAGAAATAACCCTTTTTGAAAAGTGCAAAAACACTATGAACAACTATTTATAAGTTTCAAAGGTACTGTGCAATATTTTAATGTATACGGTCTACTTATTTTAAGTCGATATTCAATCAGTATAACTTTTTATTAAGGTTGATAACTAATCTTTTTACAAATAACTGACTGACAGATGTGGTACATTTTTAAATTTCAGGTGTTTTTCTTCATCTATATGAATAAGAGAAAGTTAATTAAAAATGTGTTGCGAAAGCAGCCTAAAATATTCATGGCAATTTCAAATATTTTCATGTTGGAACATCTGTCATATGATGACCTGTGTCTTCTTTACCTTGAAAACTCAAAAGCATTAAATTATTTGTTGTACCTCTTTGCGTTGTAAACAATATGTTAGGTAATAAAACCAAGGAAAGGTGAAAACAGAACAACCAAAAGGTAAAAACTAAGCAATTTCATATCAGAGTGTTGTCAGACCATGCCTAACAGGAGATGCAATCAGAAATGGAAGAGTAAAGAATACCATGACTAAACTATTTTTTTTGCGTTTAGCTGTTTCATGTGAGTAAAATTTATAATTATGATTGGTATTATGGGAGTAAAATTTATAATTGTAGTTGGTATTATATGTAAACACTATTCCAGATAGAGTTAAAATAACAAAAGCTACAACCAAATAAATATTACTTCGATATTGATACGTATTTGTTTCTCATATTCATCTTTTTCAGCTACGTTAAACCTCATGATTATTTTTTGGTCCACTCCCCACATGAGGAAATCAATATAAATGAAGGCCAAGGCAGAAAGACTGATTTTCTTTCTCTTTTGAACAAACAGGACACTCTGAGAATGGAGAAGAGTTCATAAGCAGAGGAGCTCAATTTATTACTAAAAATGGAGTTTATGAAGAGCTGACCTAGAAACCAAAGGAAGGTTAAAGGAAACTCACCAGTTGCCTCCAGTTATAGGAAGCCCCTTTTTAATTTATTACTACAAAATCGGAGTTTATGAAGAGCTGACCTAGAAACCAAAGGAAGTTAAAGATTCTCTCAACAATGTTTTATTTGCCCATAAGGTAAAGAAATAACCCTTTTGAAAAGTGCAAAACACTATGAACAACTATTTATAAGTTTCAAAGGTACTGTGCAATATTTTAATGTATACGGTCTACTTATTTTAAGTCGATATTCAATCAGTATAACTTTTTATTAAGGTTGATAACTAATCTTTTTACAAATAACTGACTGACAGATGTGGTACATTTTTAAATTTCAGGTGTTTTTCTTCATCTATATGAATAAGAGAAAGTTAATTAAAAATGTGTTGCGAAAGCAGCCTAAAATATTCATGGCAATTTCAAATATTTTCATGTTGGAACATCTGTCATATGATGACCTGTGTCTTCTTTACCTTGAAAACTCAAAAGCATTAAATTATTTGTTGTACCTCTTTGCGTTGTAAACAATATGTTAGGTAATAAAACCAAGGAAAGGTGAAAACAGAACAACCAAAAGGTAAAAACTAAGCAATTTCATATCAGAGTGTTGTCAGACCATGCCTAACAGGAGATGCAATCAGAAATGGAAGAGTAAAGAATACCATGACTAAACTATTTTTTTTTGCGTTTAGCTGTTTCATGTGAGTAAAATTTATAATTATGATTGGTATTATGGGAGTAAAATTTATAATTGTAGTTGGTATTATATGTAAACACTATTCCAGATAGAGTTAAAATAACAAAAGCTACAACCAAATAAATATTACTTCGATATTGATACGTATTTGTTTCTCATATTCATCTTTTTCAGCTACGTTAAACCTCATGATTATTTTTTGGTCCACTCCCCACATGAGGAAATCAATATAAATGAAGGCCAAGGCAGAAAGACTGATTTTCTTTCTCTTTTGAACAAACAGGACACTCTGAGAATGGAGAAGAGTTCATAAGCAGAGGAGCTCAATTTATTACTAAAAATGGAGTTTATGAAGAGCTGACCTAGAAACCAAAGGAAGGTTAAAGGAAACTCACCAGTTGCCTCCAGTTATAGGAAGTTACCTCCTACTCAAACTTTATTTTTAGCAGGAGTCAACATAATATGTGAGAGCTGGAGGGCACCTGATGAGTAGGTGGCCAGGAGGACACATTCTCATATCGTCAATGCTCGGTATTAGTAGCTGTTCCTTAACATCAGGCCTTAGATCAGACTTTCTGCTTAGCTATCTGTAGGATTCTTACCAGGGATAATTGCTCTGGAAACTGTATGGCATATTTGTTATTTGGCCCAAGTATATAGGTTGAAGTATATCCTACTCTTTCATCCTTTTTAATCCGATATACAGTATCAGCTCAGAGTATATTTCATTTAATGTAATTGTCCCTCATCGCCCTGTATTAAAGACTTACTACATCCTCTGGCTATCTGAAATGATCTAACAATATCTGAGCTTAAGAAATTTACTATACCTTAAGTGGCTCATATTTGGAGAACAAGTGTGCTTTTTAAATAAAAATTTAAAAGTGCATTTAAATTATGTGTGTAATTTTTCAATTTTATAACCCTAAGCATAGGTAAATGTTAGCCTACTATGATTCATATTGCATTATGGCCAAGATACATACTTTCAGGTTTTCGAAACACACTAAGTTACTAGTGAGAGAAAATATATGTGTCCAAACTTAATACATTGATATCAGAGTAACAGACTCAAGGAATTGTTATAACATCAAAAAAGTGGTTGTGGATACTCTGTGCAGCAAAGTTTTTAAGCCGTTCTTTACATAAATATACTGTATAGATGTCTCAAAAAACACATCAGACTAAGAAAAATTAGTGATGACAGATGTAACCAACAAGCTAGAAAGTGTCAAATATGAAAGCTGCTATTTGAGTACAATGCCATTTTTCTGAACTGTAGGAGTTAAAATTCTTGAGATGAACAAAAGTTTAATGAACTGTATTCCCAGATGAGGAAATCAATATAAATGAAGGCCAAGGCAGAAAGACTGATTTTCTTTCTCTTTTGAACAAACAGGACACTCTGAGAATGGAGAAGAGTTCATAAGCAGAGGAGCTCAATTTATTACTAAAAATGGAGTTTATGAAGAGCTGACCTAGAAACCAAAGGAAGGTTAAAGGAAACTCACCAGTTGCCTCCAGTTATAGGAAGTTACCTCCTACTCAAACTTTATTTTTAGCAGGAGTCAACATAATATGTGAGAGCTGGAGGGCACCTGATGAGTAGGTGGCCAGGAGGACACATTCTCATATCGTCAATGCTCGGTATTAGTAGCTGTTCCTTAACATCAGGCCTTAGATCAGACTTTCTGCTTAGCTATCTGTAGGATTCTTACCAGGGATAATTGCTCTGGAAACTGTATGGCATATTTGTTATTTGGCCCAAGTATATAGGTTGAAGTATATCCTACTCTTTCATCCTTTTTAATCCGATATACAGTATCAGCTCAGAGTATATTTCATTTAATGTAATTGTCCCTCATCGCCCTGTATTAAAGACTTACTACATCCTCTGGCTATCTGAAATGATCTAACAATATCTGAGCTTAAGAAATTTACTATACCTTAAGTGGCTCATATTTGGAGAACAAGTGTGCTTTTTTTTAAATAAAAATTTAAAAGTGCATTTAAATTATGTGTGTAATTTTTCAATTTTATAACCCTAAGCATAGGTAAATGTTAGCCTACTATGATTCATATTGCATTATGGCCAAGATACATACTTTCAGGTTTTCGAAACACACTAAGTTACTAGTGAGAGAAAATATATGTGTCCAAACTTAATACATTGATATCAGAGTAACAGACTCAAGGAATTGTTATAACATCAAAAAAGTGGTTGTGGATACTCTGTGCAGCAAAGTTTTTAAGCCGTTCTTTACATAAATATACTGTATAGATGTCTCAAAAAACACATCAGACTAAGAAAAATTAGTGATGACAGATGTAACCAACAAGCTAGAAAGTGTCAAATATGAAAGCTGCTATTTGAGTACAATGCCATTTTTCTGAACTGTAGGCTTTCTTAACTGTCTCTAAGGAAAGCATTCTTTCCTGAGATGAACAAAAAGTTTAATGAACTGTATTCCCACGATGGCAGCGTTACCTGAGAAGTATGTGTTAAAAAACAAAAGTTCATATGTAGTCTGTATTCTCTGTTCACAGCTTCAAATGAAGTAAAATGTGGCTTAGATCAGTTAATGTATTGGATTACAATTCCTAAGAAGGGTGTGGTAAGAAGAAACAGAAGGTGGGAAAAAAAAAAACAAGAAAGAAAACATTTCCTGATGAAATCACAGCATTACTAACACAGGTGTAAAGTGTGACATGTATGTGAACAAAAATCAAACAAACCTGAAGACCAAGTCATTATGTTGTTAACACCTTAAGCAAATTCTACTCACAAAGTAGCAGAGTAACTAGAAACAGAGGGAAAAAATATGCCTCTCGCCTCTCTCTATTACACACACACACACACACACACACACACAGACACACACAGACACACACAGACACACACACACCCCGCCCCCTACCACCCCGCCATGGCATAGATGAAATCTACTTCTTGAAAGTGGAAAGGTGTGGGAATACTTTCACATTTTTACATTTGTTAAGCACCTTTTATATACCACTGAATATAATGGCTTTTTTATACTCATACTGTCCTTTTAAAATCAACATCATTCTTTGAATAGTTATAACTGTAAATGATGTAAAATTAAACATGTAAAACATATACCAAATCTCTCTTCTAGTCCCCCAACAGTCTCCCTATTACCAGTTCCACTTTTTTTAGTTTCTGCTTCCATATATATGGGCCAGAAATATGCATGTATCCAAATGCAGTATGCTATTCCATTGTCTTACTTAATTCTTACAACAAACTAGTGGAATTTGCAAGACCATGTCATTTTAAAACTCAGACAGGTTCAAACAATCAGTTAATTAATTTGAGGAGTATCAGAGTAACAGACTCAAGGAATTGTTATAACATCAAAAAAGTGGTTGTGGATACTCTGTGCAGCAAAGTTTTTAAGCCGTTCTTTACATAAATATACTGTATAGATGTCTCAAAAAACACATCAGACTAAGAAAAATTAGTGATGACAGATGTAACCAACAAGCTAGAAAGTGTCAAATATGAAAGCTGCTATTTGAGTACAATGCCATTTTTCTGAACTGTAGGCTTTCTTAACTGTCTCTAAGGAAAGCATTCTTTCCTGAGATGAACAAAAAGTTTAATGAACTGTATTCCCACGATGGCAGCGTTACCTGAGAAGTATGTGTTAAAAAACAAAAGTTCATATGTAGTCTGTATTCTCTGTTCACAGCTTCAAATGAAGTAAAATGTGGCTTAGATCAGTTAATGTATTGGATTACAATTCCTAAGAAGGGTGTGGTAAGAAGAAACAGAAGGTGGGAAAAAAAAAAACAAGAAAGAAAACATTTCCTGATGAAATCACAGCATTACTAACACAGGTGTAAAGTGTGACATGTATGTGAACAAAAATCAAACAAACCTGAAGACCAAGTCATTATGTTGTTAACACCTTAAGCAAATTCTACTCACAAAGTAGCAGAGTAACTAGAAACAGAGGGAAAAAATATGCCTCTCGCCTCTCTCTATTACACACACACACACAGACACACACAGACACACACAGACACACACACACCCCGCCCCCTACCACCCCGCCATGGCATAGATGAAATCTACTTCTTGAAAGTGGAAAGGTGTGGGAATACTTTCACATTTTTACATTTGTTAAGCACCTTTTATATACCACTGAATATAATGGCTTTTTTATACTCATACTGTCCTTTTAAAATCAACATCATTCTTTGAATAGTTATAACTGTAAATGATGTAAAATTAAACATGTAAAACATATACCAAATCTCTCTTCTAGTCCCCCAACAGTCTCCCTATTACCAGTTCCACTTTTTTTAGTTTCTGCTTCCATATATATGGGCCAGAAATATGCATGTATCCAAATGCAGTATGCTATTCCATTGTCTTACTTAATTCTTACAACAAACTAGTGGAATTTGCAAGACCATGTCATTTTATATACAAAAAGACTCAGACAGGTTCAAATAAATTTCTCAATTACAGTTAATTAATTTGAGGAGTATCTCATTTGCTCTAACACCAAGTGAGAGCACATTTTAAGGTCAAATTATATTCCTTCCTGAGGCATAGCAGAATTCTAGCTTAGAGAAATAAACCACATCCAAAAGTTTAAAACCCTTAAAGCAGGTCCTCATAGTATCTCCTAGTGATGGCATGCCTGGAGAAAGCTTCAACAAGGAGATAAACCTGCTTTCAAGGTGACTTCTTTTCACATCATAAAAATGTGTCTGTGTTAGTCATCCACTCGTGTCCATCTCTTCGCAAACCCATGGACTGTAGCCTGCCAGGCTCCTCAGTCCATGGGATTCTCAAGACAAGACTGCTGGAGTGGGTTACCATTTCCTTCTCCAGGGGATCATCCTAACCTAGGGATCTCACCAGGGTCTCCCTCACTGCAGGCAGATTATTTACCTTCTGAGCCACCAGGGAAACTGTGAAACCATACTCATTGTGGGAAATACGGGGTTTTATTCTTGTGTTCACACATGGCATTTTTTCTGAGCAGAGGAGCTACTGCTATTTTAATGAAAATATCTTAAGAGTCCAAAGATATTTACTGTGGGTAAAATAAAAAATATTAAAAATAAACACTGGAGAAATTTCATATTGAATAAAATTATTTTTATTAAAGTAGATCTGAAACTTTTACTTTACTAAGGTGATTTGAAAAGTTCAGGACATAACAGGAGTCAGGGACTCAACTGGGTAGCTATGTGATTTGCAGCAATATGGAATGGATCTAGACCGCGTCATGCTGAGTGAAATAAGTCAGACAGAGAAGTAGAAATATCGTATGACATTCCTTTTCTGTGGATTCTAAAAGGCGGTCATGCAGGTGAATTCATTTGTAAAACAGAAATGGATTCACAGTCTTAGAAAATGAACTTACTGTTGCTGGGGGGTGGGGATGGTTGGGGACTTAGGAAAGTCAAATACACACTGCCACGCTTGAAATGGACAACCAATAGTGATCTATTGTATAGCACATGGAACTCTGCTTAATGTTATGTACCAGCCTGGAAGGGAGGGTGCTTTTTGGAGAGAATGGATACATACATATGTGTGACCAAGTCCCTCCACTATTCACCAGAAATGATCACAAAACTGTTAATTGGTATATCCCAATAGAAATGTTTTTGGTGTAAAAAGAAAAAATAAAACTGGGTAGCTATGCATTGCTCAGGGAAGATTCATATTTTCTGTAGCTATCATCTTAAAAACCCAAGGCAGTTTGGAAAGAGGTTAGATTAAATTCTTATAAATTTCATAAGCCAATGTTTTTAAGTGGTCATGTGGTTTTAAAGCTTACTACAGGTTGAAACTGCTTAATAGAAGGATCAGTGATATTAACTTATCTGCTGTCAAGATCCATCTAGCCAGTTTACAAGTGTTTTGCTCTAAAGGTAAAATTTTACTTCCAAGTTTGGGGGAAGGAAGCATCATGAAGCTACCCTGAATTTTTTTTTTATGTACAATAAGTGAAGATAACATATGTAAAACCTTTTGGGTAGATAGGCTTTCCCAATAGTCATTCTTTAATGTACCATGCACTATGTGTATATTTCAGTGACAGTTTGTTACCCTTGTATGTAAAAGTTTGGGAAGTGCTATAGAAAATACTTATGTTAAAAGAAAAATATTAAAAATAAACACTGGAGAAATTTCATATTGAATAAAATTATTTTTATTAAAGTAGATCTGAAACTTTTACTTTACTAAGGTGATTTGAAAAGTTCAGGACATAACAGGAGTCAGGGACTCAACTGGGTAGCTATGTGATTTGCAGCAATATGGAATGGATCTAGACCGCGTCATGCTGAGTGAAATAAGTCAGACAGAGAAGTAGAAATATCGTATGACATTCCTTTTCTGTGGATTCTAAAAGGCGGTCATGCAGGTGAATTCATTTGTAAAACAGAAATGGATTCACAGTCTTAGAAAATGAACTTACTGTTGCTGGGGGGTGGGGATGGTTGGGGACTTAGGAAAGTCAAATACACACTGCCACGCTTGAAATGGACAACCAATAGTGATCTATTGTATAGCACATGGAACTCTGCTTAATGTTATGTACCAGCCTGGAAGGGAGGGTGCTTTTTGGAGAGAATGGATACATACATATGTGTGACCAAGTCCCTCCACTATTCACCAGAAATGATCACAAAACTGTTAATTGGTATATCCCAATAGAAATGTTTTTGGTGTAAAAAGAAAAAATAAAACTGGGTAGCTATGCATTGCTCAGGGAAGATTCATATTTTCTGTAGCTATCATCTTAAAAACCCAAGGCAGTTTGGAAAGAGGTTAGATTAAATTCTTATAAATTTCATAAGCCAATGTTTTTAAGTGGTCATGTGGTTTTAAAGCTTACTACAGGTTGAAACTGCTTAATAGAAGGATCAGTGATATTAACTTATCTGCTGTCAAGATCCATCTAGCCAGTTTACAAGTGTTTTGCTCTAAAGGTAAAATTTTACTTCCAAGTTTGGGGGAAGGAAGCATCATGAAGCTACCCTGAATTTTTTTTTTATGTACAATAAGTGAAGATAACATATGTAAAACCTTTTGGGTAGATAGGCTTTCCCAATAGTCATTCTTTAATGTACCATGCACTATGTGTATATTTCAGTGACAGTTTGTTACCCTTGTATGTAAAAGTTTGGGAAGTGCTATAGAAAATACTTATGTTAAAAGAAGCCCATTAAATTAGGAAGCAATATTTTTAAAGCACCAAAAGAAAAAATGCCAAGAGGAACCAACAAAGGAAATTAAACTTACTGTGAGAGGAAGAATTTATAGCATAGCTATAAAGGAAACAAATAACCTCAAAAAACAATGTTACAGCTTTTGAATTAAAATGGTGCTATAAATTTTTGAGGGATTTTACTATGTCTAGAATGGCCTGTTAGTTTCTCTGCATCCTGCTGTTCAACTGATTCAGAAATCAACTTACATTGGCTTGAATAATCATCTTTGTCAATAAAGACTAAATATCTCTAAAATTATCCCATCAGTGTACAGCACAGGCTAGGTGAGGTCTGGGCTTCCATTTAAAAGCTGCTTCTCTTTTCAGCCATAGATCCTCTTCTTGATTCATGCAATTTCTCTCATTCTCTTTTCCTTTTCACAAACCTATTCAACATTTTCAAAGAAGCTCTAATATAAAACCAAAACTGCAGCGTTTTATATTCCTTGTGGACACTGTGTGGTTGCATACCATATGAACTACGTAATACTTACTTGTCATCATCTTTTCTCAGTAGAGTATTAACATAAATAATCAAGCAGATCCCTACTGAGTCACATGCCACAAATTAAAGCTGCTTTAGGTACAATTTTACATACTGCATTTTGAGGAATATCTAGTTCTTTTTATTTTCAGTGTGCAATTTTAAAAAGTATGGGCTGCAGGTTCAAACAAGATAGAACTCCTCTCCTCTGCTGAAGACAGTTTTCAAATTTCTGTGTGTGCACTTAAGGAAGTTATCCACGTGTAATCACCAAACCATCTGTGAATAGGAAAATTATAAGTGTGTCACATTTGCCGCGTTCCTTCAGGTCTCATACTTCTGTTAAAGTGCTCCATAAATGGATCAGTGATATTAACTTATCTGCTGTCAAGATCCATCTAGCCAGTTTACAAGTGTTTTGCTCTAAAGGTAAAATTTTACTTCCAAGTTTGGGGGAAGGAAGCATCATGAAGCTACCCTGAATTTTTTTTTTATGTACAATAAGTGAAGATAACATATGTAAAACCTTTTGGGTAGATAGGCTTTCCCAATAGTCATTCTTTAATGTACCATGCACTATGTGTATATTTCAGTGACAGTTTGTTACCCTTGTATGTAAAAGTTTGGGAAGTGCTATAGAAAATACTTATGTTAAAAGAAGCCCATTAAATTAGGAAGCAATTTTTTTAAAGCACCAAAAGAAAAAATGCCAAGAGGAACCAACAAAGGAAATTAAACTTACTGTGAGAGGAAGAATTTATAGCATAGCTATAAAGGAAACAAATAACCTCAAAAAACAATGTTACAGCTTTTGAATTAAAATGGTGCTATAAATTTTTGAGGGATTTTACTATGTCTAGAATGGCCTGTTAGTTTCTCTGCATCCTGCTGTTCAACTGATTCAGAAATCAACTTACATTGGCTTGAATAATCATCTTTGTCAATAAAGACTAAATATCTCTAAAATTATCCCATCAGTGTACAGCACAGGCTAGGTGAGGTCTGGGCTTCCATTTAAAAGCTGCTTCTCTTTTCAGCCATAGATCCTCTTCTTGATTCATGCAATTTCTCTCATTCTCTTTTCCTTTTCACAAACCTATTCAACATTTTCAAAGAAGCTCTAATATAAAACCAAAACTGCAGCGTTTTATATTCCTTGTGGACACTGTGTGGTTGCATACCATATGAACTACGTAATACTTACTTGTCATCATCTTTTCTCAGTAGAGTATTAACATAAATAATCAAGCAGATCCCTACTGAGTCACATGCCACAAATTAAAGCTGCTTTAGGTACAATTTTACATACTGCATTTTGAGGAATATCTAGTTCTTTTTATTTTCAGTGTGCAATTTTAAAAAGTATGGGCTGCAGGTTCAAACAAGATAGAACTCCTCTCCTCTGCTGAAGACAGTTTTCAAATTTCTGTGTGTGCACTTAAGGAAGTTATCCACGTGTAATCACCAAACCATCTGTGAATAGGAAAATTATAAGTGTGTCACATTTGCCGCGTTCCTTCAGGTCTCATACTTCTGTTAAAGTGCTCCATAAATGGATCAAATGGACTGAAATTGTCTGCGTTTCAAAAGCAGTAGAGGAGATAATTCATGCTATAATGGTTTTATTCTTAATAGAAAAAGATCAGTGAAACAGCAATAAACACTAGAGAATATGGGAAAAAATATATTTTCATAGTTAATGCTGGAGTCAGTATGACTAGAGTCAGATTTTGTTGAATAGAGAAAAAAGGGCATTTTTCAAAAGAAAAAGAGGCAACATTGTCTGGACTTATTATACAACAATTGATATTCTAGATTTACCTTTTAAAAATCTAGATATATTATTAAAAATTCAAATAGAAACTTTATACCTGAAAAAAATCACTATTATTTTTGTTGTGTTGTCAAGTAAATACTTTTCATATTTAATAAAATGTGAAGAGGAAACAGAAAGATATGCAATTTCTACATGATTATTTAAAAACACATATTCAGGTCATATATCTGGATCATTAAATCAATGACTCAGAATCTTCTCTGTTTTAGGCATCCTCAAAAACTAAAAGACAAAAAATTGTTTAATGACGTTTCACTTTTCGTGTATTATTTAATCCCAGTTCAGAGTGGTTAAAAGAATTTGAAAAGACTTCTCTTTCAGTACAAACTAAAATTTTCTCCTTCTATCTTTTTACTTGTATCCTTTTGAACTATGGCTAAACATTCATCACCTATTTCCAATGGAAAGGAAAAGAGGAAAGAAGAAAACTAGAAAGGAAGATGGTTAAAGAAAAGGGTACAGGAAATACAGTGTTTTGATTAAAAAAAAAAAAAAAAAAGGCCTACAGTCAATAAAGGTGAATACAGAACTTTGTCAACACAAAGTAACTCAAGGGGGTATCTTTCAGTTGTTATTATCATTTAGTTGAATTGTCCTGATTAAGTTGTTCCAGTGTTGAAAGTATGATAAATCTTGGGACTAAAATTAACAACACAGGGGCTTCCCTGGTGGTCCACTGGGTAAGGACACCGCCTTGCAGTACAAGGGGTGCCGGTCCGATTCCTGGCCTGGGAGGATCCCACGTGCCGCGGAGCGACTGGACTGATGTGTCCAATTACCGAGCGTGTGCACCCAGAGCTGGCGCTCTGCGACAACAGAGGCCACAGTGATGGGAGGCCCACAAGAGCCAAAAGAACAAAGACGGATGAAAATAGAGAAATGAAAGACCAATAGAAGCGGCCCGCCATCCCCCTCCCTCCCCACCCTACCCCCCAAACGATAAATAAATAAAATAAATGTTTAAAAAAATAATAAAATAAAATAAAATT
Source organism: Tragulus kanchil (assembly GCA_022376925.1). Classification (NCBI taxonomy): domain Eukaryota; kingdom Metazoa; phylum Chordata; class Mammalia; order Artiodactyla; family Tragulidae; genus Tragulus; species Tragulus kanchil. The sequence goes on from JAIOJX010000030.1 coordinate 98,281,809, forward strand.
AACAACACAGAGTTAATTGCATTCTTTCTTTCTGACTTGTCAAAATTCTCCCTTGGAAACACCTCTTTCAAATAAAGAAAATCAAATCCATATTTTTACAAAACAAAAACTGAAAAGGTCTAGGGATGTGGGGTTTCCCTGCTGGCTCAGTATTAAAGAATTTGCCTGCCAGTGCAAGAGATGTGGGTTCCATCCCTGGGTCAGGAAGATCCCCTGGAGGAGGAAATAGCAACCCACTCTAGTATCCTTGCCTGGGAAATCACATGAACTTAACGAGTCTGGTGGACTACAGTCCATTGGGTCACAAAGAGTCAGACATGACTTAGTGACTAAACAACAACAGCAAAGACAGCAGTGGGGATATACAGTCACTGAGCAGTCAATTTTAAAGATACTATTAAACCATTTTGATTAAAAGAATCATAAATTAGTCAGTACAGTCATCAAAGCAGCATTTAGGATTTCTTACTCACTTTCCAAATATTTGAAAATATCTCAACTGATGTACTCCTAAATTTTATGATTAACAATAGAAAACCTTGCTATATAACAAGAAGGAACATGCAATTTGGCCATTATTTACCAAAAATTTACTGTTTAATTGAGTATTGACTTATTACCTATTAAAAGAGATGCCGTCAGTAGTTTAGGGTCATATGGGCTCTTCCCACGGCCATTTTCAAAATGTGAGTTGTGCAGCTTAAAAATGTTATCCTGTAGAAAAGAAAAAAAAAGAATTCACACTATTCATAAGAAAAATACTTTAATATGCCAGTTAATCATAGAGAGGTTGAGTATGCTTCTACATTATCAAGATATATTATTATTTGCGCAAACTTTAGAGATGACAAAATAATTTAAGTGGGATGAAACCTAGCTATTATTGGACTAATGTTTACTTAGCTTGGTGATCTTCAGAGGCATTTACCATGTTGCAAGTAACAATAGACGGCCAAAAGAACAAAGACGGATGAAAATAGATAAATGAAAGACCAATAGAAGTGGCCTGCCCCCACCCTACCCCCCAAACGATAAATAAATAAAATAAATGTTTAAAAAAATAATAAAATAAAATAAAATTAACAACACAGAGTTAATTGCATTCTTTCTTTCTGACTTGTCAAAATTCTCCCTTGGAAACACCTCTTTCAAATAAAGAAAATCAAATCCATATTTTTACAAAACAAAAACTGAAAAGGTCTAGGGATGTGGGGTTTCCCTGCTGGCTCAGTATTAAAGAATTTGCCTGCCAGTGCAAGAGATGTGGGTTCCATCCCTGGGTCAGGAAGATCCCCTGGAGGAGGAAATAGCAACCCACTCTAGTATCCTTGCCTGGGAAATCACATGAACTTAACGAGTCTGGTGGACTACAGTCCATTGGGTCACAAAGAGTCAGACATGACTTAGTGACTAAACAACAACAGCAAAGACAGCAGTGGGGATATACAGTCACTGAGCAGTCAATTTTAAAGATACTATTAAACCATTTTGATTAAAAGAATCATAAATTAGTCAGTACAGTCATCAAAGCAGCATTTAGGATTTCTTACTCACTTTCCAAATATTTGAAAATATCTCAACTGATGTACTCCTAAATTTTATGATTAACAATAGAAAACCTTGCTATATAACAAGAAGGAACATGCAATTTGGCCATTATTTACCAAAAATTTACTGTTTAATTGAGTATTGACTTATTACCTATTAAAAGAGATGCCGTCAGTAGTTTAGGGTCATATGGGCTCTTCCCACGGCCATTTTCAAAATGTGAGTTGTGCAGCTTAAAAATGTTATCCTGTAGAAAAGAAAAAAAAAGAATTCACACTATTCATAAGAAAAATACTTTAATATGCCAGTTAATCATAGAGAGGTTGAGTATGCTTCTACATTATCAAGATATATTATTATTTGCGCAAACTTTAGAGATGACAAAATAATTTAAGTGGGATGAAACCTAGCTATTATTGGACTAATGTTTACTTAGCTTGGTGATCTTCAGAGGCATTTACCATGTTGCAAGTAACAGTATATATGAACTTCTAAAGCACAAAGCATACGTGATAAAAGGAGAGTGATCATTTTATCACATTGAGTGCACCAAGAGCTACCCTAATGGCTCTTAAAAGAATGTTAAATTAAACAAAACAATTCCTTTACTTCCTTCACATAGAGGAAAAACAGCAGCTAACTGTATGAGATGTCGGCAGGAAGACACACTATCTCACATTTCTGTATGTACTTTTCAAAAGGAAGTAGCCATAGCAGTCACATCCTCCACTCTGTCATTCTTTACAACTTCTCCAGCATTTTTTTAAATTAGTCACCTCAGAGGTGGAAGGTACCTGAAACTCTGCTTATCAGCTTCTCTAAGTGGGGAATATCAAACTGTTTATTAGGACGGGCGTGCCTGGAAAGTGCGTCCTTATGACAACAAGCACAGAGGTGACACATTTTTATCACAAGGAAGTCTGCTCTGTTGAGGCTCAAGTACTCTACTGGAGTGAACATTTGACTATGGTAGAAAGGATTCCAGAAAGAACTGCAACAAAAGTCTTAATAAGGAGGTATCTACTTCATGCCTAAGACCCTGTCCTCAGAATGTGAGACTTCTTTGTGATAATGGAATAAACTGGGGGTACTTCAGGGCACTCTTTCAGAACCCAATACTCTGGAAATTAATTAGGTCAGAATATGTATGCATTTTCCAGTAGCACATTAACTTGTCTACAGACTGAAATAAAATAGCTTTTCTGGCAATTTCTCTACTATTCACATAAAAGCATTTTCTATATTCTTAGAATAGTAAATGGTATTCATTTTATGGCCAATATGGATCACTTTATTTAATGTTTAATATTTCTGATGGAGCTAATGGCAGAGTTTCAAATTATGACGCTTAAAACTCATTTGAATTAGGGAAGAAGACTGAAAAATGATTAGTAAACCAAAAGTATTCTCCACTTTCATTTCTGTAAGTTAGAATTACCAAATCTCATTCCTTACACTGCTTATGTACTTGATAAATAGCTATTCCCTAGCAATGATGGTTGTTTGTTTTTGTTGTTGTTTAGACACTAAGTCATGTCTGACTCTTGTACAACCCCATTCTCTCTCTAGGGAACCTTCCCAATCCAGGGACTGAACTAGGCTCCTGCACTGAGACACCAGAAAAGCCCACTAGTTCTTTAGCTGAGTTCTAAAATTTACAATGTGAAAAATCTATGGGGTTTCTCAGTCCTGTGTAGAAGGAGATGGCACCCCCAGTATTCTTGCCTGAGAAATCCCACATATAAAAGAACCTGGCAGGCTGCAGTCCATGGGGTCTCAGAGTTGGATACAACTGAGCACCTGGATGTGCATGCACACAAAGCAGTAAAAGCAGCGAGTCACCCGGCCAATGATTAGCTCTTCTCCAGCATTTTTAAATTAGTCACCTCAGAGGTGGAAGGTACCTGAAACTCTGCTTATCAGCTTCTCTAAGTGGGGAATATCAAACTGTTTATTAGGACGGGCGTGCCTGGAAAGTGCGTCCTTATGACAACAAGCACAGAGGTGACACATTTTTATCACAAGGAAGTCTGCTCTGTTGAGGCTCAAGTACTCTACTGGAGTGAACATTTGACTATGGTAGAAAGGATTCCAGAAAGAACTGCAACAAAAGTCTTAATAAGGAGGTATCTACTTCATGCCTAAGACCCTGTCCTCAGAATGTGAGACTTCTTTGTGATAATGGAATAAACTGGGGGTACTTCAGGGCACTCTTTCAGAACCCAATACTCTGGAAATTAATTAGGTCAGAATATGTATGCATTTTCCAGTAGCACATTAACTTGTCTACAGACTGAAATAAAATAGCTTTTCTGGCAATTTCTCTACTATTCACATAAAAGCATTTTCTATATTCTTAGAATAGTAAATGGTATTCATTTTATGGCCAATATGGATCACTTTATTTAATGTTTAATATTTCTGATGGAGCTAATGGCAGAGTTTCAAATTATGACGCTTAAAACTCATTTGAATTAGGGAAGAAGACTGAAAAATGATTAGTAAACCAAAAGTATTCTCCACTTTCATTTCTGTAAGTTAGAATTACCAAATCTCATTCCTTACACTGCTTATGTACTTGATAAATAGCTATTCCCTAGCAATGATGGTTGTTTGTTTTTGTTGTTGTTTAGACACTAAGTCATGTCTGACTCTTGTACAACCCCATTCTCTCTCTAGGGAACCTTCCCAATCCAGGGACTGAACTAGGCTCCTGCACTGAGACACCAGAAAAGCCCACTAGTTCTTTAGCTGAGTTCTAAAATTTACAATGTGAAAAATCTATGGGGTTTCTCAGTCCTGTGTAGAAGGAAATGGCAACCCCCCCCCCCCCCACCAGTATTCTTGCCTGAGAAATCCCACATATAAAAGAACCTGGCAGGCTGCAGTCCATGGGGTCTCAGAGTTGGATACAACTGAGCACCTGGATGTGCATGCATACACAAAGCAGTAAAAGCAGCGAGTCAGGCGTCAGGCCCGATTGGGCCAATGATTAGCTCTTGTTCTCTGATGTGCAATCAATATCTCTGAGCTTTGGGTTCTAAAAGTTAATGTTGATAAGGACATTTAATCTAAAATGTTTATTGTGAGGACTGAAGAACGGAAATGAAATATTTTTAAAGTACCAAAATATATCACTATTTTTATTCTACTAATATTGCTCATCTTACTAAAATAAAAAATATGAAAAATTAACAGAAACGTTTACCATTGTTGTAAACTTTCCTAGCAGAACTTGTAAGAGAAGTATTACCTAAAATGCTCCATAAGTCACCAAATCATAAACTTATTTACAAGTACACATTTATCATAGGCACTTGAACATTAAAATTATAATATGAAATTTATTGCAATACACTAAGAAAAGCACAGAAGTTTTAAGACATACTGAGATACATTTTGATAAAAATTAGGAAATAATCCAAAAGAAATATGCTCAGTAAATGATATATACTCTATGACCACAATGACAGACAATATTAAAATTTGCCTATGTAATAATCCTCACAGGTTAGAGGAAGCAGGAGTATAAGTGACACTGTGGCTGAAAATTCATTATAAATATTACAATAAATGTCTTGTCCTCATAAGACATTTTTTAATATTGACAAAGATAAAGGAGCTATCCCTCAAAATATGAGACACTTGATGTCCGGGACCATGTGTCCAAGTTAATAAAACAATTCCACGGTATATGAGAGGTACTTGCAGTCTCGTGTTCAACATTTGATTTATAAGGTAAAGGATTAAACTTTACAGGAAGAGAGGCTAAGCCTGTCAGTTATGTTTTAAAAGATGAAAAATTATACTTTGTCATGGTGTCAGGTAATGTGTTCAAAGCCAATTTCCTTTTCCTTTCCTTCTTTTTTCCTTTAAATGGAACTCTTCCCACAATTTCTAGGTTTCTACCAGGCAATTACTCTATATTTTTATATGATTCTACAGAATGGTAAAAGATTGAATTTCCTTTCCAGTGTAGTGATATGGAGGCCTGAAACAAGTTTAATTTGATTTCTGAATAGGAAAGTACAATATATTTCTTATATATGAATATTTGAAGTATAAAATTATCCATACTTGTTACAGATAGTAATAAAGTTAATACTGTGGAAATCAAACAGAAATGGAGTATTATCCTTGGCCATGCCTTTTACTATCTGGGCCTCAGACAATCCCTAAACCCTTCTGAAACTCAAGATTCCTCATCTATAAAAAAGAAGAATAGGAACATCTCATAGGGATGCTATGGAACTTTATTGCAATAATGAATATAAACAACAGCATGTCCTTAACAGAGACTCATTAATTTATTTTTTCCATTGTTTACAGTTACCAAAATAAAATCATTCTTTCCTATACTGGTTAAAATCTCTCGTCTTACAGCGAAAATGTCTACCTATATTTTCATCAGTGGAGATTAAAACATATGTTTAAAACTAGGTAAATACTCTGGACTCCCAAAATTCACTGAAAACTTTTTTTTCCCTTTAGAGCAGAGTCCATTCAAAGCTTTTCTGACAAAGAAAGCATTAAATATAACATATATAGATTTTTTCAATTAAAAAAGACTGCTCTTTTAGTATTTCTGATGAACAAAGTGATTGACATTGAGAGACACCAATATTGCTGTTTCTGTTATCTTATGTGACCTATTAGATATGGAAGATACTGAACCCTTCAAAAAGAAGTCTTTGTTAATATAATTATACATTCCATGTTGTCATATGTAGCATAACACACAGACAATTGTCTGGTATACTTGGAAGGCTTTTTGAAAACTGATTGCTATTCAATGATTTTTTGCTTTAAAGGGTGTTAAATAGATCACACATGCAAGTAATAAGACCAGAAATCTTAAGACCAATGTATACAATTAAACTGTATAGCTTATATCCGTGTCACAGATTTATAGGTTTTTTAAAAGATGAAAAATTATACTTTGTCATGGTGTCAGGTAATGTGTTCAAAGCCAATTTCCTTTTCCTTTCCTTCTTTTTTCCTTTAAATGGAACTCTTCCCACAATTTCTAGGTTTCTACCAGGCAATTACTCTATATTTTTATATGATTCTACAGAATGGTAAAAGATTGAATTTCCTTTCCAGTGTAGTGATATGGAGGCCTGAAACAAGTTTAATTTGATTTCTGAATAGGAAAGTACAATATATTTCTTATATATGAATATTTGAAGTATAAAATTATCCATACTTGTTACAGATAGTAATAAAGTTAATACTGTGGAAATCAAACAGAAATGGAGTATTATCCTTGGCCATGCCTTTTACTATCTGGGCCTCAGACAATCCCTAAACCCTTCTGAAACTCAAGATTCCTCATCTATAAAAAAGAAGAATAGGAACATCTCATAGGGATGCTATGGAACTTTATTGCAATAATGAATATAAACAACAGCATGTCCTTAACAGAGACTCATTAATTTATTTTTTCCATTGTTTACAGTTACCAAAATAAAATCATTCTTTCCTATACTGGTTAAAATCTCTCGTCTTACAGCGAAAATGTCTACCTATATTTTCATCAGTGGAGATTAAAACATATGTTTAAAACTAGGTAAATACTCTGGACTCCCAAAATTCACTGAAAACTTTTTTTTCCCTTTAGAGCAGAGTCCATTCAAAGCTTTTCTGACAAAGAAAGCATTAAATATAACATATATAGATTTTTCAATTAAAAAAGACTGCTCTTTTAGTATTTCTGATGAACAAAGTGATTGACATTGAGAGACACCAATATTGCTGTTTCTGTTATCTTATGTGACCTATTAGATATGGAAGATACTGAACCCTTCAAAAAGAAGTCTTTGTTAATATAATTATACATTCCATGTTGTCATATGTAGCATAACACACAGACAATTGTCTGGTATACTTGGAAGGCTTTTTGAAAACTGATTGCTATTCAATGATTTTTTGCTTTAAAGGGTGTTAAATAGATCACACATGCAAGTAATAAGACCAGAAATCTTAAGACCAATGTATACAATTAAACTGTATAGCTTATATGTCTTACTTGGGTTGAAACTGTTTTCATTTTTAGTAATACACGAACAGAGACCTAGCTGTATGAGGTCTAATTGCTTTAGCAGATACTATGAGCATATCATATAAGTTACTGTACCATATTTTATTACATGATTGCATCAGTTTTCAGCAACTATTTTTAGCTTTCAAGGCCACTCTTCCTTTTTGTCTTCTGGATTTCCTGAATGTTATTAGGCTGTGGTGAGGTAAGGCATTAGAGGAAACAATAACTGTGCTAATGTCTAATCCAAAGTTTTATAAATTATAAACCAGTGGTGACATCATAGCAATAAATTTCCTAAATCTCAATCTTGTACAAGTAATAAATTCAAGTAACAAAGCTGCAATTTTAGTTGTTGTATTTAATGATTAAAACATAAATGATGCCTATGGAAAAGAAAAGAAATGAAAAGAAAATAATAGCATATGTGACAGAATAACCTATCTTGGGTGTGAAACTATATAAACTTAAACCCAGGACTTGGACATCCATTTTAAAATTATATTAAGACATTCATTATTATATTTTTTTCTCAATTTTTTCTTTCTCCTTCCCTGCTCTTTACAAAGACACTGTGTTTGCCAGTTATAATGAACTATCAAGTATTCCCTGGTTGTACCATGCTTTTTCTCATTTCTGTTTGAACCACCCCCAGCTCACCTGTCCTCAACCCCAGCGTGAACTTCCTTTCCCTTAAGTTTAAATTAAAAAGCTACTTCCTAGGAGAAGTCCTCAGAACTTTCTGGAGATGTAATTTATCAGTTTCTTTTCTGCTTATCCTAATTAACAGTAGTGCACTGGCAAGAACAATAGTGGGTGAAACTCCTGGCTTCACCAATGAAGGGATTTTGTTAATATAATCTAAGAAGTCTTTGTTAATATAATTATACATTCCATGTTGTCATATGTAGCATAACACACAGACAATTGTCTGGTATACTTGGAAGGCTTTTTGAAAACTGATTGCTATTCAATGATTTTTTGCTTTAAAGGGTGTTAAATAGATCACACATGCAAGTAATAAGACCAGAAATCTTAAGACCAATGTATACAATTAAACTGTATAGCTTATATGTCTTACTTGGGTTGAAACTGTTTTCATTTTTAGTAATACACGAACAGAGACCTAGCTGTATGAGGTCTAATTGCTTTAGCAGATACTATGAGCATATCATATAAGTTACTGTACCATATTTTATTACATGATTGCATCAGTTTTCAGCAACTATTTTTAGCTTTCAAGGCCACTCTTCCTTTTTGTCTTCTGGATTTCCTGAATGTTATTAGGCTGTGGTGAGGTAAGGCATTAGAGGAAACAATAACTGTGCTAATGTCTAATCCAAAGTTTTATAAATTATAAACCAGTGGTGACATCATAGCAATAAATTTCCTAAATCTCAATCTTGTACAAGTAATAAATTCAAGTAACAAAGCTGCAATTTTAGTTGTTGTATTTAATGATTAAAACATAAATGATGCCTATGGAAAAGAAAAGAAATGAAAAGAAAATAATAGCATATGTGACAGAATAACCTATCTTGGGTGTGAAACTATATAAACTTAAACCCAGGACTTGGACATCCATTTTAAAATTATATTAAGACATTCATTATTATATTTTTTTCTCAATTTTTTCTTTCTCCTTCCCTGCTCTTTACAAAGACACTGTGTTTGCCAGTTATAATGAACTATCAAGTATTCCCTGGTTGTACCATGCTTTTTCTCATTTCTGTTTGAACCACCCCCAGCTCACCTGTCCTCAACCCCAGCGTGAACTTCCTTTCCCTTAAGTTTAAATTAAAAAGCTACTTCCTAGGAGAAGTCCTCAGAACTTTCTGGAGATGTAATTTATCAGTTTCTTTTCTGCTTATCCTAATTAACAGTAGTGCACTGGCAAGAACAATAGTGGGTGAAACTCCTGGCTTCACCAATGAAGGGACATAACAGGATTTCGCAGGAAATATTGCGGCATACTGTATTTTACCCAACGGAGATCCATTTGTGGATAAAACTCATCTGGAATCTACCTCTCTTTAAAAGGTGACTCTAGACCTATACTGTGCAGTTCTAATAGCCATGAGCTACATGTAGCAATTTAATTTAATTAAAATTAAAAATCCTATTCCTCAGTTGCCCTAGTTACATTTTAAGTGTTCATTAGTCATGTGAGACTCATGAATACCATACTGCATAGGTCCAAACACTTCCACCATTGCGCAACACAGGTTCATATGCTATTACCCGGGCAGCAAACAGGAGACCTGAAAATTAGAGGGCTTCTGGGGAAGAATGTGTGAAGACCACAAAAAAAAATCATGGCCTTTAAACCACAACTGCAGTAGGAAAAGTCTGTGAAATCTACAACCAAAAATTATACTAAAAACATTAGCTTTTGAGTTTTATTAGTACGGGGTTGCCCCAGATAACATTAAATGGTAGGGCTGATGGACAGACATGTCCTTTATTTTTTATATGGCATTCTTCTTCCATTCAAATTATTCTTCGCTACTCTATCCAAGTAACAAATTTTACTCATTATTTAAAGTTTAAGTCACAATACCAATCTGTTAAATTTTCATTAATTTTCCACAACATAAAAAAAATATTTTTTCCTTGGAACTTGTATAACCATCTATTCATAGTCTCTTTGTTACTTTCAGTTATGCTTTTCAATGATGCATGATTCTTTTCTTCCTATTAAATACTTCTGAGATGAGGGAAAAATCTTATTATGGTTTCCCAAATACTAAGATAGAAATGTTCACTGAGTTAAAGCTCAATGAAAGAGTGAATAAATGAATGACTACGTGACTGAGTAGAAGAGATGCTACAGAAAAACTATATCCAAGGAATAGCAAGAACACAACTATGACCTCTAAGAGCTAATACTTTAAAGATATGAAACAGATATGAACATAATTGTGCAGCAGAGGCGAGATTACAAAATTCAAATACTTAGCTTAGCTTTAAAGTTGAGTTATAAGAAATGTAACAGTTTTTAACTGTTTTGTGTTATAAATGTCACTATTAACAGATTATAGACACTTGCTGTAGACTTCATATATGAACTGACTCTTACTGTAAAAGAGCAAAAATAGAATTTAATGACAAAGAGCATAACATTACAGTCCATTTACTTTTACATCTTTGTTTGTCTTTAATTTTATTGGGCCTTGTATTCTTCAGTTATTATTAAGGCTGCTAATAAATACTCCAGTAGGGCCAGCTTAAGGGGAAAAGTTATCAAATATATCTTTGGAGAGCTTCCAAAACCTTTCTTATTAGTGTAATACCTCCATAATTCCAGGATAACTGTTTTACCTCATCCTTTTTGTTTTTTCTTTTTTCGTACTTACAGAAATTACTCCAAATATCTCTGAGATGCTGGCAAGTAGAAGATTAAACAGGAGAATCTGCATGCACTTTTGCTAACTACAATTTTCTACTTATATAATTTCTTATGAGGATTTACACTTTAATATTTATTTTAGGGCTTCCCCTGGTGGTCCAGTGGGTAAGGACACCACCTTGCAGTGCAAGGGGCGCCGGTTTGAGCCCTGGCCTGGGAAGATCCCACGTGCCGCGGAGCGGCTGGACTGATGTGTCCAATCACCGAGCCGGAGCTCTGGAGCGCATGCGCCCAGAGCCGGCGCTCTGCAACGACAGACGCCACCGCGGTGGGAGGCCCGCAGGAGCCAAAGAACAAAAGACAAAGACGGATGAAAACAGAGAAATGAAAGACCAATAGAAGTGGCCCGCCCGCTCCCCTCCTTCCCCAACCCAACCCTCGCCCAAAAATAAATAAATAAATAATATTTATTTTAAAAACTTTCTAACTTATATGTTTTCTAAAACACTACATAAAATTAATATGAGCAATAAATATACAATGAACTCTAAGAGCTAATACTTTAAAGATATGAAACAATAATATGTGCAGCAGAGGCGAGATTACAAAATTCAAATACTTAGCTTAGCTTTAAAGTTGAGTTATAAGAAATGTAACAGTTTTTAACTGTTTTGTGTTATAAATGTCACTATTAACAGATTATAGACACTTGCTGTAGACTTCATATATGAACTGACTCTTACTGTAAAAGAGCAAAAATAGAATTTAATGACAAAGAGCATAACATTACAGTCCATTTACTTTTACATCTTTGTTTGTCTTTAATTTTATTGGGCCTTGTATTCTTCAGTTATTATTAAGGCTGCTAATAAATACTCCAGTAGGGCCAGCTTAAGGGGAAAAGTTATCAAATATATCTTTGGAGAGCTTCCAAAACCTTTCTTATTAGTGTAATACCTCCATAATTCCAGGATAACTGTTTTACCTCATCCTTTTTGTTTTTTCTTTTTTCGTACTTACAGAAATTACTCCAAATATCTCTGAGATGCTGGCAAGTAGAAGATTAAACAGGAGAATCTGCATGCACTTTTGCTAACTACAATTTTCTACTTATATAATTTCTTATGAGGATTTACACTTTAATATTTATTTTAGGGCTTCCCCTGGTGGTCCAGTGGGTAAGGACACCACCTTGCAGTGCAAGGGGCGCCGGTTTGAGCCCTGGCCTGGGAAGATCCCACGTGCCGCGGAGCGGCTGGACTGATGTGTCCAATCACCGAGCCGGAGCTCTGGAGCGCATGCGCCCAGAGCCGGCGCTCTGCAACGACAGACGCCACCGCGGTGGGAGGCCCGCAGGAGCCAAAGAACAAAAGACAAAGACGGATGAAAACAGAGAAATGAAAGACCAATAGAAGTGGCCCGCCCGCTCCCCTCCTTCCCCAACCCAACCCTCGCCCAAAAATAAATAAATAAATAATATTTATTTTAAAAACTTTCTAACTTATATGTTTTCTAAAACACTACATAAAATTAATATGAGCAATAAATATACAATGAACTCTGACTATGTAAGAATACGTTTGGAACACGAAAGTGAAAGGTCTAAATATTTAACTCAATTGGCATATAAGAAATTACAACAAAATGTACATAACAATAATAACATATATACATATGATATTACAATGTTTATAAAGCATTTGGTAATTATTTCACTTAACGTTGAACACATACAAGTATTCACGATATCCTAAGAGTTCATCTATACTTTTTCACTTAATCTTCAAATAATCCTACAATTATTGTCCCAGTTTTACAGATGAGAAACAGACATTTTTCATTTGTTACTCAAAGTTATAGAGACAATAAATGATGGATTAAGAATTTGGTATAAGAACTGTCTCTTTCCAAATCCTTGTTTTTAACCACTATATTAAAAAGTGGCCTTACTATAGATATTACATGAAAAAAGTATTATGTGAGACATACCCTAAGATAGTAGAAACTGGAAACCATGAGAGTTCAAAGCAGGGATACATAAGTTTATGTTTCAGCATATAAAGAAAAGTTTTGTTTGATTTATGTATTTCGGTGGGAGGTATGTGCATCTGCGAGTATGCGTGTATCTATTTGCCTCTGCACTGGTTATGAGTGCAAAGGGCAAGAGGAGCTTAGAAAAAGAGGGCAGAGTAAATTAGTCCATCTAGAGAAAACAGCATGAACAAAATCCCCTCATAATAGATATAATTTCCATGATAAGTAACATAGAGTTGAGTTTACAATGAAGACTATGAGGTAGATAAATAAATATGAGATGAGGTAGATAAATAAAAATGGAATCAAAATATGGAAAGTTTTCTCTGCCAAAATAAGCAATTTGCTCTGTATCCAGTAACCCAGTGATAATTTTAGTTGCAGAACAATAGCATCAAAGATGTGCAAGATTATAATGAATCTGACAGTCATGTGTAGGGTGACTTCAAGACACATGCGCCTAGTGACAGGAAAAGACCCATCCTCATAGCATGGGCAGGGGAGAATCAGGTCTTCTCACAATCACAGCAGTTCAATGAAATGTTTTTATTTGTCTGTTGTGATGGTCAAGTCATCTAGCATCTCTGTCATTGATGTTTCTTAAGTTATGTTGCATCAGAATTCCCTTTGATATTCTAGCAAAGCTATGGATTCTTTGCTCCAGAAAACTAAAGCTAAGCATACATATGTTTTGTAAGCAATCTTTAGGGTTTATTGACCTTTTTACCATGGTAAGAGTTTCCAAATCAGTTATTCTACAAAGACCTTTCTGTTTCTAACTTGGTGTGATTCTCTTATCCTACCCCTCTGACCGTGGACATTTGCTTCTGTTGCTTTCTGGCCCTGTCCTTGAACATAATACAGGGATTATCCAGACTTTAAAATTTCATTTTCTATTTTCATTCTCTATATACGTTACTTGGTACTCATTTATTTTTATAAATTCAGCTATTGAACTTCAGTCCCAATCCCTCTGCTATTCTAATCATTCAAGCTTAGTTTCCTGGTCTGCATGAAGTCTCCTATTTTCCATGGTTATTACACAATTGAGAGCTATTAAGAGTCCTTGGCTCTTCAAAAGCATATAAGAACAGTCACGAATAATAAACTTCATAAAAATTAGCCTGTCAGAAAGAGTTACTTAACAATATACATTTCAGGAAGATACAAAAGTAATGCAACCCTGGTATCTGTCACCAAGAGCTGGGAAATTTTAAAAGTAAGGCTATGTGAATAAAGTGAGTACAATTCTTTACCCTGATTATAATGTATTAGTTTTGCCTTTAATTTCACTATGATTTCAGCCATGTTATATCTGAATTTTTTCTTTGCAATCAAATAAAAAAATATCATTTTGAATAAAGGATAAAAAGAATGTCAGTGAAAGATAAGTTAATATATACAAAGGAAATCAACCCCCCTTGAATATTCATTAGAAGGACTGATGCTGAAGCTGAAGCTCCAATACTGAAGCTGAAGCTACATGATGTGAAGAGATGACTCCTTGGAAAAAGCCTGAAATTAAATATGTGAAATTACTTTATTTCCATGATGTGAAAAATTAGCATTACTTTATTCATTGTCTGCCGAGTAACAATCTACACTTCTTACAGATAGATTAAATCAGATTTTCCCTTTAAATTTAGAGGATCTGAATTTATCTGGGTTCCTCAAACAAATATCAGTGGGATAATTCATCTGCTCTTTGTCATTAAAATTAATAGTATAAAAAACCAAAGAAAACAGAAAGCATATGGATTCATGCTTCATGTAGATGATGTTTTTAATAGGAGCTTAATTTGAGTTTATGCAGATATCTCATACATGCCATGGTCTAATTATTCAGGTATGGGTGCCTGGTAACTTCCAAGGTATATAACAAAGAAAGGGAAAATTTTATCTTGGCTAGAATGAGAAATTCCAGAACATGAACAATTTACTCTAAAACGTTTTGCCCCATTGAGATCCTATAAAATGTGCTCAAAGAGCAAATCAATAATCCTAAAAAAATATACAATAATGGAACAATTTGTTTGATCTTTCCATGTGCATTTCAAGTTCTATGACCAAAATATAGCTATTTTGCATTTGCCGTCTTATAATTTCATGAAGCATCAGTGTCTTTTATCCTAATTTGTGAAAGTACAGCTATGAATTTTTTACCACTTCTTTTTTATTTTATTTTGATTTTATTTTTTATAGAGTTTTGTTCTTTACTGCCACATATCAACCTGAATCCTCCATAGATACCACTTCTTCCTGTAAACCTGTTTGTAACATCCATGATCAGACAGAACAGGAGAATTTCATCAATCTAAATGTACATGTCAATATAATGTAATATACGTACTGTAAGAAGTACTGGAATCTACTCATGGTTTCTTTACATTTTAAGAGTCTTCCATAGATACCATCTGGGAAGTTTTGAGGCCAAAAGAAATTAAATCTTATTTACACTAAGCTATAGTTTAGCAAAGCTTGGTCATTCACATGTTGCTACAATCATATGACATAAATACATGATTTTCTTTCAGCAAATTAGCAAAATTTATAAAAATAGTATATATTTGAGGCAAAGGTATTTTAGGAAAGAGATAATCCTGTTAATCTGAGGGAGATCATAAATTTTAGAGAATGGATTAGGAATTAGAAAGTTTTTTAAAAATATCTATATATATTAATTTGATTATTTTACTTTTCAAAAAATATACAAAAAAAACTAAAAATTAAGCAATAAGAGGCTCACCATCATATTTAGAAGACTTAAAAAGTTTAAATACCAATAAGAGGATAGTAAATATTAAAATAATACTAATATACTAAAATTAATAATTCTAAGTCATTTTTGAAGCAACATGTGAAATACAACAACTATGTAAGATTCACGGAAAGAGAAAAACTTGAAGAAAATGCATTAAAATACTCTGTTTCCATTACTTTTTCTTTTTTTAATCTACCTTTAGTATTGTATAGAATGATCATGCAGCTCATGTACTAAAAACTAACAACCCCCTCCTCAAACCCCAGGGTCACTGTATTGTAAGTACATTTTCAAACTGACAATTTGAAATTGAATCTGGCCCAGAGACACACTTAATTAATTTAGGTGATACGGTGTTCTGAACTCTTGAATTTGAAAATCTTTTTACAAATTTAGAACTTTTCATTGGATAAGTCAGTGTTTCCATTGTTCCATATTCTTTTGTGTTTCCATTTTCATCTTTTTAGGTCACCTACATGGTACCTTAGGCATCCAAGTTTGCATCTCCTATAAAGCATTACGACTTCATTATCAAAACTACCACTGCATCATCAACTGATTGTCTATATTTTTCAGATTTACCTCAATTATGGTTGAGCAATTAATCATGGCTATGCATGCGTGCATGCTCAGCAATGTCTGTTTCTTTGTAACCCCATGGACTGTAGTCTGCCAGGCTCCTCTGTCCATGGCATTTCTCAGGTAAGAATACTGGAATGGGTTGCAATTTTCTTCTCCAAATCAGGGCTATACATGAGAGTTAATGGGAACTTCAAAGTGATTTGAAAGTCTATTGTCATGTATCATAATTCTCCATAGATTTTCGCTCATTCCTTTTAGATATAACTCTATATATGAACTGCTGTTTAACAGTGTTTTATTCGGAACAACAACAACAACAAAAAAACTATTCCAAATATTTATATCTAAACAATTAACCAGAATTCATAAGACTTGATCTTTAAGGCTATGTGGTTAATTATTGAAAAATTCAGGCAGGGCATTCTTTAGAGGACTACTTGGATTTGGGGTAGCTTATTTTGCTTTCAAATTAATGACAATGAAGACACTCTCTATCACTGTTGAGTTGACTTCAATTCAAATCATGTCTGAATTTCACAGGATCACTTAAGCAATATATAACATCTGTTATCAGTTGCATTATATATTCATTATTGTGTCATTATGGTTATAATACAAAAGAGAGGCTTCATCCTCAAAATTTGATGTTAGAATTTAATCACTAGAATATAACTTCACAGAAACATATAAAAAAATTTAAAAGAATATCAACATGCAAATGAGGTTCAAAGTTGATAGAAACCTAATCACTTAAAATTATTTTGGTTAATATATTTCTGGTAATATTTTCTATCTTTATATTTATATATTAAAGGGCATTACATTATGATGACTTTAGAAAAGATGGTTCTCCATCTGTATTTACTATATATGAGTTTTTACTGATATTTACTAAAATATTCAACTAAACACACCTAACTGAAAAACAGTTGAAATAATATCTACTTAAAAATACATACTTCTGGGATTCCCTGGTGGTCCAGTGGGTAAAGAGTCCACCTTGCAGTGCAAGGGGCATTGGTTCCTTCCCTGGCCCGGGAAGCCCCATGCCGTGCAACGGCATTTGAGAGCCGAGCTTTACATCTCCTAAAGTGGTGAGCATTTTAATCATGGCTATGCATGCATGCATGCTCAGCAATGTCTGTTTCTTTGTAACCCCATGGACTGTAGTCTGCCAGGCTCCTCTGTCCATGGCATTTCTCAGGTAAGAATACTGGAATGGGTTGCAATTTTCTTCTCCAAATCAGGGCTATACATGAGAGTTAATGGGAACTTCAAAGTGATTTGAAAGTCTATTGTCATGTATCATAATTCTCCATAGATTTTCGCTCATTCCTTTTAGATATAACTCTATATATGAACTGCTGTTTAACAGTGTTTTATTCGGAACAACAACAACAACAACAAAAAAACTATTCCAAATATTTATATCTAAACAATTAACCAGAATTCATAAGACTTGATCTTTAAGGCTATGTGGTTAATTATTGAAAAATTCAGGCAGGGCATTCTTTAGAGGACTACTTGGATTTGGGGTAGCTTATTTTGCTTTCAAATTAATGACAATGAAGACACTCTCTATCACTGTTGAGTTGACTTCAATTCAAATCATGTCTGAATTTCACAGGATCACTTAAGCAATATATAACATCTGTTATCAGTTGCATTATATATTCATTATTGTGTCATTATGGTTATAATACAAAAGAGAGGCTTCATCCTCAAAATTTGATGTTAGAATTTAATCACTAGAATATAACTTCACAGAAACATATAAAAAAATTTAAAAGAATATCAACATGCAAATGAGGTTCAAAGTTGATAGAAACCTAATCACTTAAAATTATTTTGGTTAATATATTTCTGGTAATATTTTCTATCTTTATATTTATATATTAAAGGGCATTACATTATGATGACTTTAGAAAAGATGGTTCTCCATCTGTATTTACTATATATGAGTTTTTACTGATATTTACTAAAATATTCAACTAAACACACCTAACTGAAAAACAGTTGAAATAATATCTACTTAAAAATACATACTTCTGGGATTCCCTGGTGGTCCAGTGGGTAAAGAGTCCACCTTGCAGTGCAAGGGGCATTGGTTCCTTCCCTGGCCCGGGAAGATCCCACATGCCGTGCAACGGCTGGACCGGTGTGTCCATGAGGAGCCAGAGCTCTGGAGCACATGCGCCCAGAGCCCGTGCTCTGCACGGTGAGAGGCCACTGCAATGGGAGGCCCACACAGGCCAAAGATGGATGAAAATAAATAAACAAAAACCAATAAAGGAGGCCAAAATTAAAAAAAACAAAAAGGTACACACTTCTTTAAAATTGTATGTAATAAGTGTAAATAAAACCAAAATAATGACTGACTGAGATAACCATGGCTTCTAGATAGTTTAGATGTATTAATATAACTATTTTGTGACTGAGTATTCAATATGTCAGTTTTAGAATCTCTTCCACCAAATAATTCTGCCTCTTTCCATGGTAATCATTGTGAATTACTGTTACAACATTTATTCCTAAATCAACACTTAACTCTGTAAAAGACATTATACAATACAAGCTACATTTCAAGTGCCCTTACTAATTATCCTATGCTTACTTTTGTTTCCTGTTTCAAGTTCAGATTGCTGCTTGGCTGAGCATCAGTGATCATACAAGTGACAAGTATATAGTAGGCAAAGAACCATCAACCATTTCAATGAAATTTCAGTTGATTACATATGTAATGGCTTGATTTTTTTTTTTTTAAGACTTATTTATTTATTTTTGGGCGGGGGTCTGGTTGGGGAGGGAGAGGAACAGGCGGGCCACTTCTATTGGTATTTCATTTCTCTATTTTCATCCGTCTTTGTTCTTTGGCTCCTGTGGGCCTCCTATCGCGGTGGTGTCTGTCGTTGCAGAGTGCCGGCTCTGGGCGCATGCGCTCCAGAGCTCCGGCTCGGTAATTGGACACATCAGTCCAGCCACTCCGCGGCACATGGGATCTTCCCAGGCCAGGGATGGAACCGGCGTCCCTTGCACAGCAAGGCGGTGTCCTTACCCACTGGACCACCAGGGGAAGCCCTAATGGTTTGATTTTTGACTTAGATTTAATTTTATAAAATCATTCACAGTTTTGCCACGGTTCTTAATTTCTTTATCTCTTTCAAGTCCCTAAAGGTTATTTATTTATGCATTTATTTTCATAATAAGACTTTAAAAAGTGAATCATAAAAACCAGAAAAGTGATGACCTGGTTATTATTTCAAAATAGTTTTTAAAATTATGGTATATTTCTGAATTTATCAATTAGCTACTTGATAAATTAAATTCATACTTCATTTGAAAACAAATCATAAAATTAGATTAGAAAATAACAACACATTAGGAAAATTATTTCTAACTAATGAACTGTAATTCTGTACATGTTTCTTTATAAACTTTCACTCAGAAAATATGAAACATAAAGGAATTACCTACATAGGTGGATTGAGAGAGTTGAAAATAAATGTATATATAAAAAAAAGATGAAATTGCTTATGGCATGATCTGGTTATTTCAATTTTCTGCAAATCATAAAATGATCCCATAAACCCATTTTGTTTAGGATAATGCCTTATAGATAATTTAGAGTATCAAGGATATAGGTACAAAATTCATTTAGCATATTAAATACTTAGTAGTACAAATGTTGCTTCTCTATGTGGTATTATAAAAAGTCCTCCCAAAAGAGGCAAGATACTTTTTTTAGAGAGTTCTATTTTGTGAGAGTTTTATTTTGTGGGTTTTACACATTTCTGGAATTTGAACATAATCTCTGATCATTTAAATTTATACTCTCAGATATGTCACGTATTAGAAACCTAGCCCCTCCTTATCTGAAAACACTCAAATTTTGCTAATGCCAAGGTAGTGCACATAAGGAAAAATGAAAAATTAGACAGCATTCCAGTTGGCTAATAAGCCACAACACCCATTTGCTTCATATATCCCAATTCTTAAGTCAAAATTTCTGAATATGAGCAAAATAAGGTAAGAATCTGTCAACAGTAAGCGAATTAATTTTGTCATTATGGATATAGATGGTCCAGTATTCTAAAAATCTACTTGTGAGCCACTAGTTTCTGACAATTTACTCTGCCATTAGGAAAAAGCAAGCTATAGCATGTTTAAAAAAACATCTTAAAAATGTCTATATAATGTGATGCCTAACCATGTGGGTCTCTCAAATGATGTTAAGAATAAAGGATACAAATAGGCCAGTATTAGTGAGGGACAATGCTACATTTGGAATGAGTTTTTTTTAGGGGGGAAGGGGTAACTGCACGAATGGACCATACTGATGTTTAGCAGAAGCAAATGGAGAATGAGAAGGGGTGTCTAGGAGATGAGACCATAAATGTGGGAGGATATCACATTACACAGAGCTTTGAAACTGATCGTAAAATTGTAGACACTGTTCTGGAGCAAAAAAGTAACTAGTGGGCTGAGATGAGGGCAGTGAGTGAACACAGATGGAAGTGGAAAACTGCTGCAAGTTCGAGCAAGGAGAAAATGTGATAAGAACAAAGTTAAGGAATATACTGAACCACGTGCTAAAGTTATAAAGAAACTAGCACAATTAGAAAATTTGAAATTTGGTAGTTTTTGCAGATAAAAGTCCAGTAACATTTAAATAGATGAAGAAAACAATTAGAAAAGAAAAAATCTGTTGAGCCGTTTATATCATACAATCAATTTTATCTGAAGTATCCCATAGAAATTTATTATGGGCTAGTCCCATGGCTTCTCTATGTGGTATTATAAAAGTCCTCCCAAAAGAGGCAAGATACTTTTTAGAGA
This sequence comes from Tragulus kanchil, assembly GCA_022376925.1. Lineage (NCBI taxonomy): Eukaryota > Metazoa > Chordata > Mammalia > Artiodactyla > Tragulidae > Tragulus > Tragulus kanchil. Next base: position 98,302,959 of record JAIOJX010000030.1, read on the forward strand.
GTTCTATTTGGTGAGAGTTTTATTTTGTGGGTTTTACACATTTCTGGAATTTGAACATAATCTCTGATCATTTAAATTTATACTCTCAGATATGTCACGTATTAGAAACCTAGCCCCTCCTTATCTGAAAACACTCAAATTTTGCTAATGCCAAGGTAGTGCACATAAGGAAAAATGAAAAATTAGACAGCATTCCAGTTGGCTAATAAGCCACAACACCCATTTGCTTCATATATCCCAATTCTTAAGTCAAAATTTCTGAATATGAGCAAAATAAGGTAAGAATCTGTCAACAGTAAGCGAATTAATTTTGTCATTATGGATATAGATGGTCCAGTATTCTAAAAATCTACTTGTGAGCCACTAGTTTCTGACAATTTACTCTGCCATTAGGAAAAAGCAAGCTATAGCATGTTTAAAAAAACATCTTAAAAATGTCTATATAATGTGATGCCTAACCATGTGGGTCTCTCAAATGATGTTAAGAATAAAGGATACAAATAGGCCAGTATTAGTGAGGGACAATGCTACATTTGGAATGAGTTTTTTTTAGGGGGGAAGGGGTAACTGCACGAATGGACCATACTGATGTTTAGCAGAAGCAAATGGAGAATGAGAAGGGGTGTCTAGGAGATGAGACCATAAATGTGGGAGGATATCACATTACACAGAGCTTTGAAACTGATCGTAAAATTGTAGACACTGTTCTGGAGCAAAAAAGTAACTAGTGGGCTGAGATGAGGGCAGTGAGTGAACACAGATGGAAGTGGAAAACTGCTGCAAGTTCGAGCAAGGAGAAAATGTGATAAGAACAAAGTTAAGGAATATACTGAACCACGTGCTAAAGTTATAAAGAAACTAGCACAATTAGAAAATTTGAAATTTGGTAGTTTTTGCAGATAAAAGTCCAGTAACATTTAAATAGATGAAGAAAACAATTAGAAAAGAAAAAAAAATCTGTTGAGCCGTTTATATCATACAATCAATTTTATCTGAAGTATCCCTTTATATGGGCTTCCCTAGTGGTTCAGTCATAAAGAATTTGCCTGCCAAGCAGGAGATGCAGGTTTGATCCCTGGGCTGAGGACATCCCCTGGAGAAAAAAATGGCAACACACTCTAGTATTCTTGCCTAGAAAGTCCCATGAACAGAGAATCCTAGTGGGCTACAGTCCATGGGGTTAGAGAAGAGTCAGACACAACTTAGCAACTAAAACAAAACTTCCCTTATATGACTTTAATTCTTGCATCTTCTTTAATCTTTTAAAAGTAAATGAGGCCATCATTCTTCACTATTCTGCATTCCCCTTGCAACTTTATTAATGAAAGTAAACCAGACAAAATGGAAAAAATGCATATGAATGGACTACCATGAAGTCATGGTGTTTGAATCAGAGGCTTTGACATATAGAGTACTTTAAAGAAGAAGGGAAATACACCTGAATAGTCAAGCCAGACTGCTCCATTTCAACTATTTTTTTTTTGTTTTATTTTTTTCATCTTGTCATTGTTTGGTACTTTGTAATTGCTTCAATGACCAACTATAGGCGGCCACAGAGAAGGAGAAGAGAGGCCCATGCAATGCTGTTTTTCCTGTTTTCCTATTCCTACAGCTACTATAAACTGTAGGCACTCTGTGTGGTCATTCTGCAGAACCACAAAATGGACATCAAAAACATAAAGTCCACGGCTATTGATGTGGCTACTACAATCACTATTACCACTGTCCTTTTGCCCACCATCTCTCTGAAACCAGAAGCACAATCTGCCAACACAGGAAGATGCTGGTCCTGTATGGCTACTTTCACACTCCCTGGAATTAGAGCACCTGGGTTTCAGCTCAGGCTCTGGAGCTCTGTGGTTGTGTGACTTGGGCTGTTCTCTCCTGTGTAATTAGAACATATAAACTCTTTGCTATTGGCTTTACTATTGCTATTTTCAAATCATATTTAAAATATATTCCACACAAATGTGTGGAGGTAAGTATTATTTTATGCATTTGACAGTTAAGGAGATTGCCTATGCTCCAGGGGGTACAACCAGTAATTAACAGAGTTGGGATTCACAGTAAGTATGTGCCTGGCCAAGGTATTACAAACAGAAGATAGCAGGCTTCAGGTGTTGCTACATGAAACATGTGATTGTAAAAATTCCTACCGTAAAAACTGTGGTCTGTGCACTGAGACAAGCTCCTGGGAACAAGGGACTATTATTTCTAATCTTGTTCCTCCACAAGTTGTCTTAACTTGTTTCTTCACATGCTCAAAATGATAACCAGAGGTCTATGTAATACATGATAGATCTGAGAAAGAGAGATAAGTTGTGTTTTCTATTTTCCGAAGGATTAATTGGGAAATATATTTCAGACACATAAAGATAAATGTGGCTAGCTGCACAACTTGTTTTTCTTACTGATGGGCACTCTCTTGACTTTGATTCCTTTCATATTATTCCAGATTTCACATATAAATTGTTTTATTCTTTTTCCTCTTTGTCAATGATCTCTTCCACATTGACAGTTTATTCTGAATTCCATTCCCACTCTTCTACGTACAGGACTATAAACACCAGTGATTTTCTTGTTCCAACTCCACTGGAGTTTTCCCAGGGCTTTTTGTTGTTGTTGTTCCTTGGCGTTTTCATTTGCTATGGAAATTCTGAGGGCCTATTATTAACACAAGGTAAGATTTTCTGTTTTATTTCAATTCTGTGTTTGTTCCGTGTACTCAGTCACTTCAGTCATGTCTGACTCTGCAGTCCCATGGACTGTAGCCTGCCAGGCTCCTCTGTCTATGGAATTCTCCAAGTGAGAACATCGGAGACAATTGCTATGCCCTTCTATAGAGGATCTTCCAGATCCAGGGACTGAACCTGCATCTCCCGCTTTGCAGGCAGAATCTTTACCTGCTGAGCTAGCCGGGAAGCCCTTGTTTGTTCCATTCCTGTCTAATTCCTCTTTCTGCATCATTTCTCACCTAGCTTCACCAGAACTATTTCTGCTCAGGTTTACTTTTTGTGTTTTGCTTTAATATTTTCCCCTTAATTGTCACTCACAGTCATGACTCCCTTATCTACATTTCTACCCTTATTTTCCCCTTCAGTGTACTATCTCCCTAAGTGATACTCTGCTTGGATATGCCATCTCAATCAAAACCTCAACAGAGTGGAAACCAATCCTCTGGACACCAGGATCCTATAATCAAACCAATTCCCTTAATCTTATCAATGAAAATAAATTATCATCACTACACATGTTCAGAGCCCAGAACATACCATTTATCCCACCTCTAGTAGGCCATTATCAGAATTCATTTTCAATTAACTCAACCTAGGTACTGCACCAAGAAGTTAGTAGTCATAAAGACCTAAGTTCAAAATGTGACTCTGAAATTCTTAGATCAATGAAACAATCTAATTTTCATTTTTTCCTTATAAAATGTAAAATAAAATTCCATCTGCCTATTTAAACTGTTAAAGTGATGAAGTAACATAACTACTTGGCATAGTGCTTGGATATGTAACCATTAATTTTTAATGATCTCTTCCACATTGACAGTTTATTCTGAATTCCATTCCCACTCTTCTACGTACAGGACTATAAACACCAGTGATTTTCTTGTTCCAACTCCACTGGAGTTTTCCCAGGGCTTTTTGTTGTTGTTGTTCCTTGGCGTTTTCATTTGCTATGGAAATTCTGAGGGCCTATTATTAACACAAGGTAAGATTTTCTGTTTTATTTCAATTCTGTGTTTGTTCCGTGTACTCAGTCACTTCAGTCATGTCTGACTCTGCAGTCCCATGGACTGTAGCCTGCCAGGCTCCTCTGTCTATGGAATTCTCCAAGTGAGAACATCGGAGACAATTGCTATGCCCTTCTATAGAGGATCTTCCAGATCCAGGGACTGAACCTGCATCTCCCGCTTTGCAGGCAGAATCTTTACCTGCTGAGCTAGCCGGGAAGCCCTTGTTTGTTCCATTCCTGTCTAATTCCTCTTTCTGCATCATTTCTCACCTAGCTTCACCAGAACTATTTCTGCTCAGGTTTACTTTTTGTGTTTTGCTTTAATATTTTCCCCTTAATTGTCACTCACAGTCATGACTCCCTTATCTACATTTCTACCCTTATTTTCCCCTTCAGTGTACTATCTCCCTAAGTGATACTCTGCTTGGATATGCCATCTCAATCAAAACCTCAACAGAGTGGAAACCAATCCTCTGGACACCAGGATCCTATAATCAAACCAATTCCCTTAATCTTATCAATGAAAATAAATTATCATCACTACACATGTTCAGAGCCCAGAACATACCATTTATCCCACCTCTAGTAGGCCATTATCAGAATTCATTTTCAATTAACTCAACCTAGGTACTGCACCAAGAAGTTAGTAGTCATAAAGACCTAAGTTCAAAATGTGACTCTGAAATTCTTAGATCAATGAAACAATCTAATTTTCATTTTTTCCTTATAAAATGTAAAATAAAATTCCATCTGCCTATTTAAACTGTTAAAGTGATGAAGCAACATAACTACTTGGCATAGTGCTTGGATATGTAACCATTAATTTTTAATGATCCTACATCATGCCAGTGGCGGGATTGCAAAGTTGGATAAGACACAGACACTACTAGTGTTATGGCATTTATAGGGCTATACATAATAAAGCCGTTAAAGAAATATATATATATGTTTGTGTGTGTGTGTATAAACATATATATATATGTATAATATATAGGGTATGCATATATGCACATATACAGGAAAGGGCTTCCCTAGTGGCTCAGATGGTAAGGAATCCACCTGCAATGCAGTAGACCTGAGTCTGATCCCAGGGTTGGGAAAATCACCTGAAGAATGGAATGGCTACTTACTCCAGTCTTGCTTGGAGAATTCCATGGACAGAGGAGACTGGCAGGCTACAGGCCATCAGTTGCAAAGGGTCAGACATGACTGAGCACTTAACACACAGATACACACAGATACACCCCCCATATAAATGCCATTTCAATGCATGTTTCTAATAGACAGTATTATCTTAAAGATACAATGGTGACCTGACTTAGGTGAGAACTGGGAATGAAGTAGCCATCAAAGACTTCCCTTAGAGAGGGGCATCTCTGCAGAGGCCTGGGAGGTAAACAGAAGTCATACAGAAAAGTGTTCAGGAGTAACTCAAAAAATAGTAGTTTATTATTACTGTTTTCTTGTTATTACTGTAATTACTATCTTCTTGCCATGAAGACTTTATTTCTACTGACCTGCATTCTCTGAAAAATCTATCATATTATATTATATTCTTTAATCAGCACTGGGCAAATGGCACCTAAGGATCCTAATAAAATTATCATGAAAATAAATTATCATCACTACACATGTTCAGAGCCCAGAACATACCATTTATCCCACCTCTAGTAGGCCATTATCAGAATTCATTTTCAATTAACTCAACCTAGGTACTGCACCAAGAAGTTAGTAGTCATAAAGACCTAAGTTCAAAATGTGACTCTGAAATTCTTAGATCAATGAAACAATCTAATTTTCATTTTTTCCTTATAAAATGTAAAATAAAATTCCATCTGCCTATTTAAACTGTTAAAGTGATGAAGCAACATAACTACTTGGCATAGTGCTTGGATATGTAACCATTAATTTTTAATGATCCTACATCATGCCAGTGGCGGGATTGCAAAGTTGGATAAGACACAGACACTACTAGTGTTATGGCATTTATAGGGCTATACATAATAAAGCCGTTAAAGAAATATATATATATGTTTGTGTGTGTGTGTATAAACATATATATATATGTATAATATATAGGGTATGCATATATGCACATATACAGGAAAGGGCTTCCCTAGTGGCTCAGATGGTAAGGAATCCACCTGCAATGCAGTAGACCTGAGTCTGATCCCAGGGTTGGGAAAATCACCTGAAGAATGGAATGGCTACTTACTCCAGTCTTGCTTGGAGAATTCCATGGACAGAGGAGACTGGCAGGCTACAGGCCATCAGTTGCAAAGGGTCAGACATGACTGAGCACTTAACACACAGATACACACAGATACACCCCCCATATAAATGCCATTTCAATGCATGTTTCTAATAGACAGTATTATCTTAAAGATACAATGGTGACCTGACTTAGGTGAGAACTGGGAATGAAGTAGCCATCAAAGACTTCCCTTAGAGAGGGGCATCTCTGCAGAGGCCTGGGAGGTAAACAGAAGTCATACAGAAAAGTGTTCAGGAGTAACTCAAAAAATAGTAGTTTATTATTACTGTTTTCTTGTTATTACTGTAATTACTATCTTCTTGCCATGAAGACTTTATTTCTACTGACCTGCATTCTCTGAAAAATCTATCATATTATATTATATTCTTTAATCAGCACTGGGCTTCCTCTATGCTCTTGCATTTTGTTTTACTCATGTTCCTCCATGCCTTGCAATGTTCTCCCCATTTTCTGAAATAACCCTATTCTTGTTTCGACCTGCTTGGAACTAGCTTTACAACTCTCAGGCACAACTGGAAACTCCAAAATCAGGGATTCCCTGATTTTGCAGGGAAAAAATGCAGTCCTTTGGACAACCAAAGGACATTAAATTAATCTTTCAACTATAAATCCATAAAGTAGCTATAAAAAGAGCACCAAAAATTATTTAATTTTTGGTAGTTGTTGTAAACATGTTCTGTACCTTTGAAAGTTTTATGCCATGTATGTAAGTACATTCAAAATCACTAAAGGTAAAACTCCTGTCTTAGTTCAATTTTATTTAGCACTGTCCTAATATGGCACAAATGGTATTCTGTGTGAGTTTTATGTTGACAGATTATGAAGACATTTTTCACATCTATTTAAAGAAAACAGACTTCTTTATTGTCCTTTGGTTATGAAATCTGATACACCTAGAAAAATGATATGAGATCAATTATCCTATTCATTTGTCTGAACTTCCTGTTTAACAAGATGAAAAACACTATAATGTGAAATATTAGCTTGAGAATTCAAAAGTAAATAATATTAGTCTTTTGCAAGTTGAGGAATCTTTCTTGCTGCTGCAAATGTTCTTTCATGCTACTTTTTTCCAGATTTGAAACAAAGGGAAAGGTTTTTTTTGAAGTGACTTAAAGTTATTTGCTTAAGTTGTTTGAGCTTAGACAAAGAGCATAAAAAGGCACTGAAGCAATAATCTCCTAAGACCCAATAATGATTCAATTTAGAGCTGTCAGAGAAAAAAATGCCATTTGCTAAAAAATTATATGTAAACACTCATCTTAAGCACCACTTTGTAGCATGTTTTCTCAGTAGTGTAAAATACTTCCCTTTAAAAAGAAACAGAAATGTCAAGATCTCAAATCAGTTATCAGTTTGGCTCTCCATTGGCAGAAGAATATATGCTACAGATGTAGGGACTATTTGCAAAACTTTATTTCTACTGACCTGCATTCTCTGAAAAATCTATCATATTATATTATATTCTTTAATCAGCACTGGGCTTCCTCTATGCTCTTGCATTTTGTTTTACTCATGTTCCTCCATGCCTTGCAATGTTCTCCCCATTTTCTGAAATAACCCTATTCTTGTTTCGACCTGCTTGGAACTAGCTTTACAACTCTCAGGCACAACTGGAAACTCCAAAATCAGGGATTCCCTGATTTTGCAGGGAAAAAATGCAGTCCTTTGGACAACCAAAGGACATTAAATTAATCTTTCAACTATAAATCCATAAAGTAGCTATAAAAAGAGCACCAAAAATTATTTAATTTTTGGTAATTGTTGTAAACATGTTCTGTACCTTTGAAAGTTTTATGCCATGTATGTAAGTACATTCAAAATCACTAAAGGTAAAACTCCTGTCTTAGTTCAATTTTATTTAGCACTGTCCTAATATGGCACAAATGGTATTCTGTGTGAGTTTTATGTTGACAGATTATGAAGACATTTTTCACATCTATTTAAAGAAAACAGACTTCTTTATTGTCCTTTGGTTATGAAATCTGATACACCTAGAAAAATGATATGAGATCAATTATCCTATTCATTTGTCTGAACTTCCTGTTTAACAAGATGAAAAACACTATAATGTGAAATATTAGCTTGAGAATTCAAAAGTAAATAATATTAGTCTTTTGCAAGTTGAGGAATCTTTCTTGCTGCTGCAAATGTTCTTTCATGCTACTTTTTTCCAGATTTGAAACAAAGGGAAAGGTTTTTTTTGAAGTGACTTAAAGTTATTTGCTTAAGTTGTTTGAGCTTAGACAAAGAGCATAAAAAGGCACTGAAGCAATAATCTCCTAAGACCCAATAATGATTCAATTTAGAGCTGTCAGAGAAAAAAATGCCATTTGCTAAAAAATTATATGTAAACACTCATCTTAAGCACCACTTTGTAGCATGTTTTCTCAGTAGTGTAAAATACTTCCCTTTAAAAAGAAACAGAAATGTCAAGATCTCAAATCAGTTATCAGTTTGGCTCTCCATTGGCAGAAGAATATATGCTACAGATGTAGGGACTGGTATAATTAATAATAACATTCACTATTTAAAAAATAAATCAAGCCCTTATTGACTGTAAATTCTTTTATGAGAATTTTTTGACTTTAAAGATACAAACCTACAAACACTGGTCAAATATTAATAATCTGAAGCATACTGTGAATATTATTTCACAGATAAAATACAGAAGGTTAAAACTACTGGTTCAGTGCAAGTAGAGTTTCGAAGATAAACATTTAACACTCTGTAACCTTCAATCGGGACTTCCCAAGTGGTTCAGTGGTAATGAATCCGCCTACCAAGTAGGAGACATGAGTTCCATGCCTGAGTTGGGAAGATACCTGGAGAAGGATATGGCAAGCCACTCTAGGGTTCTTGCCTGAAAAATCCCATGATCAGAAGACTCTGGTGGGTGACTGTCCACGGGGTTGTAAAGAGTCAGACACAATTTAGCAACTCAACACCAACAACAAACCTTCAATCACTTGGCATAAATAATTCATATCTAAATTGTGCAAAGTTATACTTTCAAATTATCTAAACATTTCGTAAAGCAGTGTCACTCCTTCAAAGTACTTATTAACATCTCTTAAGGTAAATTCACTAAAGGGCTCATTTTACAAATGAATGCTTTTAAAAATAATAATTATACAGCTTCTAAAGGGTGGTAGATACATTTACATAGACATAAAACTATTCTATACTAACAATATATGGTTTAAATATACTGATAAAAACTATTATATACTAACAACTTATGATTGAAGTATACTGAGTATTACTTTAAATACTATATTTATGAACTAGAAAGGAAACCTGTGCTACAAACTAAGTTTAAAGGTTATGAAATGTAAGGATGATGCAAAATTGCTATATAAACTTGAAATATTTAACAGATATATAAGACATTTAAAACATTCATTCTCAGCATGATATAACTCATTGGTATTAAGAATGATTTAGCAAAAGAGCATAAAAAGGCACTGAAGCAATAATCTCCTAAGACCCAATAATGATTCAATTTAGAGCTGTCAGAGAAAAAATGCCATTTGCTAAAAAATTATATGTAAACACTCATCTTAAGCACCACTTTGTAGCATGTTTTCTCAGTAGTGTAAAATACTTCCCTTTAAAAAGAAACAGAAATGTCAAGATCTCAAATCAGTTATCAGTTTGGCTCTCCATTGGCAGAAGAATATATGCTACAGATGTAGGGACTGGTATAATTAATAATAACATTCACTATTTAAAAAATAAATCAAGCCCTTATTGACTGTAAATTCTTTTATGAGAATTTTTTGACTTTAAAGATACAAACCTACAAACACTGGTCAAATATTAATAATCTGAAGCATACTGTGAATATTATTTCACAGATAAAATACAGAAGGTTAAAACTACTGGTTCAGTGCAAGTAGAGTTTCGAAGATAAACATTTAACACTCTGTAACCTTCAATCGGGACTTCCCAAGTGGTTCAGTGGTAATGAATCCGCCTACCAAGTAGGAGACATGAGTTCCATGCCTGAGTTGGGAAGATACCCGGAGAAGGATATGGCAAGCCACTCTAGGGTTCTTGCCTGAAAAATCCCATGATCAGAAGACTCTGGTGGGTGACTGTCCACGGGGTTGTAAAGAGTCAGACACAATTTAGCAACTCAACACCAACAACAAACCTTCAATCACTTGGCATAAATAATTCATATCTAAATTGTGCAAAGTTATACTTTCAAATTATCTAAACATTTCGTAAAGCAGTGTCATTCCTTCAAAGTACTTATTAACATCTCTTAAGGTAAATTCACTAAAGGGCTCATTTTACAAATGAGTGCTTTTAAAAATAATAATTATACAGCTTCTAAAGGGTGGTAGATACATTTACATAGACATAAAACTATTCTATACTAACAATATATGGTTTAAATATACTGATAAAAACTATTATATACTAACAACTTATGATTGAAGTATACTGAGTATTACTTTAAATACTATATTTATGAACTAGAAAGGAAACCTGTGCTACAAACTAAGTTTAAAGGTTATGAAATGTAAGGATGATGCAAAATTGCTATATAAACTTGAAATATTTAACAGATATATAAGACATTTAAAACATTCATTCTCAGCATGATATAACTCATTGGTATTAAGAATGATTTCATGTTAGATCTTTCCTATTATAAGAAACAAACTAGAGAATTATCTTTGTGAATATTTGTAAGATTTTGAAGTTTGAGCCTATAGATCTCTGAGTAATAAAACAATACAAATATTATAAAAGATTGTTTTACTTTTTAGATTACAGTGGAGGTGTGAGTGTATGCAACTTCTTAAAATCTGATTTGGAAAAAAATTGGTAAGAACGTCATAAGCAAGACTATGGAAATTCAGGGAAAAAGTAGTTAGATTATCTTACAGGAAAAAAAAAAAATCAACATGTGTATTTAATAAAAATTTAGGACACGGCTTCCCTGGTGGTCCAGTGGGTGCAGAGTCTGCCTTGCAGTGCAAAGGGCACCAGTTCGATCTCTGGCCCAGGAAGATCCCACATGCCATGGTAAAAATTTAGGACAGGGCTTCCCTGGTGGTCCAGTGGGTGCAGAGTCTGCCTTGCAGTGCAAGGGACACCAGTTCAATCCCTGGCCTCGGAAGATCCCACATGCCTGTGGAATGGCTGGACCGGTGTGTCCAGTTACGAGCCAGTGCTCTGGAGCGCATGCGCCCAGAGCCAGTGCTCTGCAACGAGAGGCCACTGCGATGGGAGGCCCACACAGGCAGAAGAATAAAGATGGATGAAAATAAATAAATAAATAACCAATAAAAGAGGCAAAATTAAAAAAAAAAAGATTGTAACAATTTAGAATACTAAATTGGCTGATATATCATGAAGTATCCTTGACTCCACTCCTGGAACATGCATTCTTTAATGTTTGCTCCTTAAACAGTGGACTGGGAACATGATGTTTATAGACGATGTGCCTAAATTTGTGCAGAAATAGCCTGCACAAACAGCATGGCAAGAGCATGTTTTCTCTGCAAGGAGGAAAGATTTAACCCAAGTACAAAGAGAAGGAAACATATTTACACAGACTTGGACAAATAAATGCAAAATAGAATTTAAGCTTACACCTAGAAGTCAAGAAAATAAATCAAAGTGGGAATGAATGCATGCTATTAACTGACTGTTTTCCAAAAAAAAAAAAAGAAAACTATTGAAAATTCCTATTAAATATAAAAAGAAGAATATTTAAAGCTGATACTTTGAAAGTCATAATAATTATGCTACTAGTGTTATTCATTTACTTAACAAATACCAAGTATCTAAAATGTGTCACACCATGTACTATAGGAAACTATGTAGAATCATAAAAAGAATATGCTTTCGTATAATATGCTTTACATTACAAATCTAATCTGTATTAAAAAATAAAACTCCAAACTGAAAGCACACACCTTCTCATCAGACTTCTGGAACAGGGAAATGGGAGGAGAATGAGAATAGGCTGTATTTAGGGCTACAATTCAGAATCTATTAGACAGAATGCCTTACTACGTAAAACACATTTGATCACAATATTCCTTTGTAGTAAAATAGCTAAGTTAAACCTTAATCTAGTTAACACTATGGTTAATCCAAAGTGGTATTTAAAACCTTAATCAGACTTAGAAAGAACTTTTTTTTTTAATTTGACTCCATGTGTTGGGCAATATCTTCATGCTTTCCTTACAATGAATGTCTACTTGATCTATTAATAACTCATAAGAGTTTAATTAATTCATTTTCAGTTTGTCAAAAATAGGCAGTTTTATTATAATGCTTTTTATGACCTGCCAAACACTTTAGAATTCTGAGTGATTTATTATGAATATGATTAAATGCCCCAATATTACAATGTCCCATTTTTCCCAATAGACAGATATGCAACTATGTTTTTTCAAACCTATATATCATGAAGTATCCTTGACTCCACTCCTGGAACATGCATTCTTTAATGTTTGCTCCTTAAACAGTGGACTGGGAACATGATGTTTATAGACGATGTGCCTAAATTTGTGCAGAAATAGCCTGCACAAACAGCATGGCAAGAGCATGTTTTCTCTGCAAGGAGGAAAGATTTAACCCAAGTACAAAGAGAAGGAAACATATTTACACAGACTTGGACAAATAAATGCAAAATAGAATTTAAGCTTACACCTAGAAGTCAAGAAAATAAATCAAAGTGGGAATGAATGCATGCTATTAACTGACTGTTTTCCAAAAAAAAAAAAAAGAAAACTATTGAAAATTCCTATTAAATATAAAAAGAAGAATATTTAAAGCTGATACTTTGAAAGTCATAATAATTATGCTACTAGTGTTATTCATTTACTTAACAAATACCAAGTATCTAAAATGTGTCACACCATGTACTATAGGAAACTATGTAGAATCATAAAAAGAATATGCTTTCGTATAATATGCTTTACATTACAAATCTAATCTGTATTAAAAAATAAAACTCCAAACTGAAAGCACACACCTTCTCATCAGACTTCTGGAACAGGGAAATGGGAGGAGAATGAGAATAGGCTGTATTTAGGGCTACAATTCAGAATCTATTAGACAGAATGCCTTACTACGTAAAACACATTTGATCACAATATTCCTTTGTAGTAAAATAGCTAAGTTAAACCTTAATCTAGTTAACACTATGGTTAATCCAAAGTGGTATTTAAAACCTTAATCAGACTTAGAAAGAACTTTTTTTTTTAATTTGACTCCATGTGTTGGGCAATATCTTCATGCTTTCCTTACAATGAATGTCTACTTGATCTATTAATAACTCATAAGAGTTTAATTAATTCATTTTCAGTTTGTCAAAAATAGGCAGTGATTTTGATTATAATGCTCTTTTTTATGACCTGCCAAACACTGTAGAATTCTGAGATGATTTACATTATGAATATGATTAAATGCCACAATATTACAATGTCCCATTTTTCCCAATAGACAGATATGCAAGCTATGTTTTTTTCACAACTCTGTATAGTCAGCTAAATTCCAAAGTCAGAATTCTAGTGAACTCACAGTCTACTCTCTAAGACTATTAGTGAATTAATGTCTTACACATACCAAATGCATGCTGTTCACAAAGAGGAAGAAAAGCATGTTAAGGAGAGTCAAGGGAATCTTGTTCCCTGTCAAACTGCAAACCTCTGAAATACCTGATTGTTAAGCAGGTTGTGTCATCTTTTGCTAATAACATCCTGACGGGGGAAGATGAAAGGCAATTCCTTGACCAAAAGAGAATTTGCCTTTATCCTCAGAGAGCTTTAATTCGAAACTCAAACAATGGAGCATAGTTTTCTGGTAATGCTACCTACAGTTATTATCTATTTAATGTTAATGTGGACATATTTCTGCCTCTGCCCTTGCCTTGTCTCCTGGGCCCTCTCTCCTTAAAACTCCCACGTCCCTACACTATCAGGAAAAGCTGCTACTGAACATTACATTACTAATTACATTTATTGCTTCCTCTGTGTTAGTCTTCTGTTAGGACAGAAATGTAGATCTCAACATAAATGTTACAGTACAGGCGATGGCACTCACACTTAAGCATCACACTCAATTCAGAGCAAAAAAGTCTGCAAAGAATGTCTACTCTACTTTAATATTTAAAGTAGTAAAAGGGCCCAAACAAGAATAGATACATTATTATTATTATTATTATCATTTTAACAAAATGGATTTGAAGAATATTACTTCATTTCTTTCTTCTCTTAGTTCCTCTTCCCTCCTTTAAGTTTAGTCATGTATACTCTTCAACTACTTTTCTGACTTGCTATACAAGGGCCCTGACAGCAAAATAACTGTCAAGTGCAGACCAAATGTTATAGTGAAAAGTTTACTGTTCTCTTAGGACCATATGTATATGAGGGATAAAACAATTATACCAACAACAACATCAGAAGAACCAGGAGTGCTAAAATTTCAACAGTTATATGTTTGTATGGATTATTCCTGACATGAAAAATGGTGATATAAATCAAACTTACAGAATGGCTTGTTTCAAAATATGGAACACCTATTTTTTGTTGTTGTTGTTGTTGTTCATTTGATACCATCCCAGCTTTTTTTTTTTTTTAACTTTTATTTTACTTTTAACTTTTACAGAGTTTTGTTGTTTACAGATATGTAGGTTCTCAGATTAGTCATATGTATATCCCTCTCATCCCACCCCTCCAGACCCATATTTTTAAAAGAGAATACTTGGTATTATTCAAGAGTTCAAGCTGGCTTGGGATCTTTATTTTTGTTCCTCATCCTTATTTGCACCCTGTGACTTTTTGCACAGATGAAGCACAAGAACAATTAACCCTTGAGATTTGAAGAAATGGCCTTTAACAGTTCAGAGTTTATAATGTGAATTCTTCTTGCAAATATATATCCTATTTCAGATAAATTTCTTTACTCTCTATAATTAAGACTTATCACAATATATGCACCTATTTATTTGTCTCCTTTTCACCGATGTTGCTTTGAGAAGACATACAAGAGTAGTATTAATCTGCAATAACAAGAAGAGTGAAAGAAACATGATCTAAGGAAGTAATGCTTCAACTGAGATCAGAAGGATGAGACTGATTTAAGCAAATATCCAAGAAAGATCTATTCAAGAAACAGGCCAAGACTGAAAAGGAAAAAGAGGGCTTCCCTGGTGGTCCAGTGGGTAAGGACACCGCCTTGCAGTGCAAGGGGCGCCAGTTTGATCCCTGGCCTGGGAAGATCCCACGTGCCGCGGAGCGGCTGGACCCATGTGTCCAATTACCGAGCCAGAGCTCTGGCGCGCATGCGCCCAGAGCCGGCTCTCTGCAACTAGAGAGGCCACTGTGATGGGAGGCCCACACAGGCCAAAGAACAAAGACGGATGAAAACAGACAAATGAAAGAACAATAGAAGTTGCCTGTCCGCCCCCCTCCCTCCCCACTCCACTCCCCACAGGAAAAAAAAAAAGGAAAAAGAAACATCTAAAAGAAAAGAGATGGGGAATGTAAAGGAACCAAAAGAAGAAAAGTGACTTCAGGGTGCTAGGAGAGGGAAGGGGGCATGCTCAGTCACTTCAGTCATGTCTAACTCTTTGTGACCCATGGGCTGTACCCCACCAGGCTCCTGTCCAGAGGATTCTCCAGGCAAGAATACTGGAGTGGGCTGCCATTTCCTTCTTCATGAGGGCAAGGGGAGAGTGGCTCAAAAAAGGATGCCCAGATAGGAAGGACCACAACCAAAAAGTAGACTTTCCTAGTTGCTAAGGCTTAAAGGAGGCAAAGGAATGTCTTTAAACAGAGGTGACAGACTACTCTTTGATCTCAGAGAAAACTGCTCTGGCTTCAGTGTGATAACCTTATGGGACAGGGAAAGTGGGGCTGGTCAGCAGCAGGAAGAAGCAGGATCTGAGTTACTCTTATTTCCTAAATACTTTTTTACAAATCTAAGACCATGGCTTCTTGCCATTTTTGTCCACGATTCACTTCCTCTGACCTCAAACATGATTTGCTTCCTTGAATTTACATATGTACTGTTTTCATGGTTTTCTTTTTACTTTATTATTAAAGAAACTATGGCAGGACTTCCCTGGTGGTACAGTGGGTAAGGACATCACCTTGCAGTGCAAGGGGCACTGGTTTGATCCCCTGCCTGGGAAGATCCCACATGTGACAGAACGGCAGGACCAGTGTGCCCAATTATGAGCCAGTGCTCTGAAGCACTTTTGCCCAGAGCTGGCGCTCTGTAACAAGAGAGGCCACTATGATGGGAGGTCCACACAGGCCAAAGAATAAAGATGGATGAAAATTTAAAAAATAAAAGATACTATGGCAAATTCAAGGTTAAATCTTTTATGTCATTATTTTTTAAAGTTCAGGTTCTAATGTCATTATTTTACTCAGATTTAAAAGAGCTTTATGCATACAATGGATATGCTCAGGAGAGAATGTCACATACATACATACATGTCATCTACCAGATGTGAAGTTGAGAGCAGTTGTTAACAGAGTCCTAGAAAATGCTAAATCACACGACAGCAGAATCTATAAGAAATATGATACAAATCATAAAATAAAGAAAGCCACGACCACCACCCTTTGGGAAACATCTAAAAGAAAAGAGATGGGGAATGTAAAGGAACCAAAAGAAGAAAAGTGACTTCAGGGTGCTAGGAGAGGGAAGGGGGCATGCTCAGTCACTTCAGTCATGTCTAACTCTTTGTGACCCATGGGCTGTACCCCACCAGGCTCCTGTCCAGAGGATTCTCCAGGCAAGAATACTGGAGTGGGCTGCCATTTCCTTCTTCATGAGGGCAAGGGGAGAGTGGCTCAAAAAAGGATGCCCAGATAGGAAGGACCACAACCAAAAAGTAGACTTTCCTAGTTGCTAAGGCTTAAAGGAGGCAAAGGAATGTCTTTAAACAGAGGTGACAGACTACTCTTTGATCTCAGAGAAAACTGCTCTGGCTTCAGTGTGATAACCTTATGGGACAGGGAAAGTGGGGCTGGTCAGCAGCAGGGAAGAAGCAGGATCTGAGTTACTCTTATTTCCTAAATACTTTTTTACAAATCTAAGACCATGGCTTCTTGCCATTTTTGTCCACGATTCACTTCCTCTGACCTCAAACATGATTTGCTTCCTTGAATTTACATATGTACTGTTTTCATGGTTTTCTTTTTACTTTATTATTAAAGAAACTATGGCAGGACTTCCCTGGTGGTACAGTGGGTAAGGACATCACCTTGCAGTGCAAGGGGCACTGGTTTGATCCCTGGCCTGGGAAGATCCCACATGTGACAGAACGGCAGGACCAGTGTGCCCAATTATGAGCCAGTGCTCTGAAGCACTTTTGCCCAGAGCTGGCGCTCTGTAACAAGAGAGGCCACTATGATGGGAGGTCCACACAGGCCAAAGAATAAAGATGGATGAAAATTTAAAAAATAAAAGATACTATGGCAAATTCAAGGTTAAATCTTTTATGTCATTATTTTTCAAAGTTCAGGTTCTAATGTCATTATTTTACTCAGATTTAAAAGAGCTTTATGCATACAATGGATATGCTCAGGAGAGAATGTCACATACATACATACATGTCATCTACCAGATGTGAAGTTGAGAGCAGTTGTTAACAGAGTCCTAGAAAATGCTAAATCACACGACAGCAGAATCTATAAGAAATATGATACAAATCATAAAATAAAGAAAGCCACGACCACCACCCTTTGGGATACAAAAACTCACAAACCTGAAGTTACCCAAATTTATCAAGTACAGAAAAAATATTTTTGATTAGGATATTTGCAATAGTTGAATGATGGACAATGCCCAGGCAAAATCTGCTCCTGTACAGAGCTGATCCTTTCCAAAACAATCACTTTTCCCACAACTTCCTTAAGTTAAATGGAAAACAGACTAAAATCTATATTTACAAATATATGTTCAGGTAGTTTAAACTGACTTCTATTCCTTTTATTATACCTTCACAATTTTGTCTGAGATGTTACTATCACTATAGATATACACACACGTATATATAATATATAGTCTTAGATATAAAAGTTATATACATAATTACTATATATATATATGCACATACACATATATATTTTTTCCTATTGAAAACATTTGTAGAGAACTTGCTACAGGAATTATAAATACTTTAAATATAAATCAAACTGAGTTTACTTTAATATATTTTCTAAATCACTTTCTTTGGACCTGTTGAGGTCTACAACTCTAAAGAAATTTGTTTCTGCATTCTTTCTCTTTTCTCATGCTCTGTGTTAACACTCAACCTGTCTCCACCCTGTTCATTAAACCCTTGTTCTACCAGATGTTGTTTTTTTCTCCCTTTTACTCTTTCATGTTATCCAAGAGAGATCAAAGAGTTTAGTCATTCATGTCTATTGTATGCAGAGGTGTGTGGGTGAAATGTATGTAGAGCTGGCAGGCTCCTGTTAACATTTTCCCAGAGTGCTCTGTAACAAGGACCACTATGATGGGAGGTCCACACAGGCCAAAGAATAAAGATGGATGAAAATTTAAAAAATAAAAGATACTATGGCAAATTCAAGGTTAAATCTTTTATTTCATTATTTTCAAAGTTCAGGTTCTAATGTCATTATTTTACTCAGATTTAAAAGAGCTTTATGCATACAATGGATATGCTCAGGAGAGAATGTCACATACATACATACATGTCATCTACCAGATGTGAAGTTGAGAGCAGTTGTTAACAGAGTCCTAGAAAATGCTAAATCACACGACAGCAGAATCTATAAGAAATATGATACAAATCATAAAATAAAGAAAGCCACGACCACCACCCTTTGGGATACAAAAACTCACAAACCTGAAGTTACCCAAATTTATCAAGTACAGAAAAAATATTTTTGATTAGGATATTTGCAATAGTTGAATGATGGACAATGCCCAGGCAAAATCTGCTCCTGTACAGAGCTGATCCTTTCCAAAACAATCACTTTTCCCACAACTTCCTTAAGTTAAATGGAAAACAGACTAAAATCTATATTTACAAATATATGTTCAGGTAGTTTAAACTGACTTCTATTCCTTTTATTATACCTTCACAATTTTGTCTGAGATGTTACTATCACTATAGATATACACACACGTATATATAATATATAGTCTTAGATATAAAAGTTATATACATAATTACTATATATATATATGCACATACACATATATATTTTTTCCTATTGAAAACATTTGTAGAGAACTTGCTACAGGAATTATAAATACTTTAAATATAAATCAAACTGAGTTTACTTTAATATATTTTCTAAATCACTTTCTTTGGACCTGTTGAGGTCTACAACTCTAAAGAAATTTGTTTCTGCATTCTTTCTCTTTTCTCATGCTCTGTGTTAACACTCAACCTGTCTCCACCCTGTTCATTAAACCCTTGTTCTACCAGATGTTGTTTTTTTCTCCCTTTTACTCTTTCATGTTATCCAAGAGAGATCAAAGAGTTTAGTCATTCATGTCATTCATGTCTATTGTATGCAGAGGTGTGTGGGTGAAATTCTGTATGATTCTGGTGTTCACAGTGCTCAGATTGCCTTCCTAATGTTTCAATTATCCTCTTTGATAGTGTTTGATATGTGCTGACTGCTTCAATTAACAGAAATCGTCTTTAACCTAGCTAGTTTTATGAGAATGAAGGAAAATAGTGAAAAGTATTGAAACTATATCAAATTTTATCTATTTTGAAGATACGACTATTTTGAAAAAGGAAATAGCTCTTTTGCATAAGAAATCACACAATTTTTTCCTAACATTACATAGTTTATCATCAGACCATGAATGCACAGAGAAAATAAAACTCTATTTTTCAAAAGCAATTATCTAATTTATACTTAAACTTTAAAAACTCATATAAACGGCTTGATATAAATGAAAAATTGTGTTTTTCACGTTCTTTTCCACATTGGATATTGAGATTGAAGGCCATGTAGTATAATGGAAAGAATTCTAAATTAGCTGTCAGGAGAGCTGGGTTTAAGTTCAGCGTTTACCACTAAGTAGCCGTGGGATTTGAGATTACTCTTCAAGCAATCTGGGTTTAAATTTCCTATATTGTGAAATGTAGGATGAGAATTAGAGGCATTATGCAGTAACTGTAAGCTACAGTATTTTATAAACATGTATTTTTGAGCAAAAAGTTATGGAAATTGTGGTCATAGTTTAACTCTGGACATATCATTTTTTAAAGAGTACAATATCAGATACTGCTGAGCTTTGGGCTTAGGATGGTACTGGGCTTCAGTAGTCTTGTGTATATCAAATTTTCCAACTGAATTTTCTGTACTAAAACCTTCCAGTTCAAAATATTTTTCTTAGCAGCATAGTTTAAAAATACTTTTCATTTCTTTTTTTGGAAACTTATTATATTTTTCAGACTTTTATTAGCATAGAAAAATGAATAGGATTACATTTTTTTGTCATTCCTGTTGCAAATACATTTTTTCATTCTTGTTTTTTCATTTCACCTTAAGTTAACTTTAATCAAGAGACTAGAAACTACTGACTATTTATGCATATTATGAACAAGGGCATGAAAGCTCACTTCTAGTCTTATGGACTAAATTTACATTGTAAAAATCGAAATATTTTGCTTATCAATAGCATAATATTTCCCTATTCCTCTGTCAGATAAGTTATTACATCTTATTCTACAAAAAATATTACATGTATCTAAGAGATTGTGCAATCTTTGCATGAATGTTTTAAAATCCCATACTGATAGGAAAAATTTGAAAATATGACATAGTATCAGGGTTGTATCTAGGTCTGCTCTCTTGCATGACATAATAGAAAGAATAGGTTTCCTCTCCTACAAATCTTCCATTTCCATGCAAGGTTTAGGCCAGCAAAGGGCAAGTCAATGTGGGACACGAAACATTCATCCTTTTCAGGTTGAGTAATTTAAATATGAGGCAAGACAGCTATTAAATGCCAACAAAACATAAATCAAAAGAAAAGTTTGCCAGGATAAAAGCACTTAAAAGGAGCTTGAACCCTGGCATGTATACAAAACCTTATTTGCAACACTAGAAAGATCCAGACTTTTAGCCTCTGTATAAAGCTTTGTGATAATCTCAAGTGAGGTAACTTGTTAAAATAGAAGCTATCTTGAAGTTCTTAATCATCAAGCTACTTTTTAAAGTATATATTCATAAGGCATATTAAATAGGTATTTATTTATTACAAGAGAAATCCTGAAGTATAAAACTGTTGAGGAGACCAGTTTAATGTCATTTCAGTGGCAGCAAAAGTCACACAATGAATCAGTGACAGACCTGCGAATTGATTTTAGATCCCATTAGACTCCCTTTTGAACCACTCAGCAATTCCTGAGATTGCTTTCGTGGCCTAGAGATGCACAATTGAATTAAAATGGCAGACTGAAAAAAATATATATAAAATTAAAATGGAAAGTAGTCGTTCTATGTGGCTTGATTCCTGAAAATTTGAAACAACATACTTCCTTCATATGAACATAAAAATCTCAAAGCTGTATTCAGGAACTAATATCAAATTTTCTATCATTTATACAATAATGGATTTAAATTACTAAGGTATATGAGTAAAACAGGCAAAAACAGAAATAATAGTGCAAATTGAAAGTTGAAATCCTATGCAATTCAATTTCTGAGGCAATATTTAAAAGATGTTTTTTCACATAAACATATATTTGTCAAAACACATTTGTTTTAGTGGAAAATTCTATAGATTCTTAAGTACAAAATTAATTTAGAAATTAATTAAGAATCTGATTTTCCCTTTTGGGTAAAAAAGAATTGCAACTCTTTTTGACTGAAAAACAATACTTTCCTGTGTGTCTAAGCGGAAGTAGCGGTAGACAGGCTTTATTTATTTTTGTTCAAAACCTTTATTACAGAGAGAGAATTAGCAGAAAAGAAAATGACTTGTTTCATGGGATATTCAAGCACTGCTTTTACTGAAACATGACTTCCAGATCATATTATTATCATATCCTTTCAAAGGACTCCATGAATCTGCCACTGCCATTTTATCAAGTTGACAGTCACCGTCACAGTTTTGATATGAAGACCTTAAGAATTCTTTTAGAAAGATTACTAAAAACAAAAGCTGTAGTTCATTTTACTTGAATTTCACTATTTTGAGGATTCCCTTGTAGCTGCTCAGCTGGTAAAGAATCTGCCTGCAATGCAGGAGACCCCAGTTTGATTCCTGCTGGGTCTGAAAATCCCCTGAGTTTAAAGTTTAAAGCCTACCCACTCCAGTGTTCTTGGGCTTCACTATATAGAGCATATTTAGACGTAAGTATTAATGAACACATAGTGCATATTATTGAATATGAATTTCATTCTTTTTAAAAGCCTAAAAATTTCAAGAGAAATCCTGAAGTATAAAACTGTTGAGGAGACCAGTTTAATGTCATTTCAGTGGCAGCAAAAGTCACACAATGAATCAGTGACAGACCTGCGAATTGATTTTAGATCCCATTAGACTCCCTTTTGAACCACTCAGCAATTCCTGAGATTGCTTTCGTGGCCTAGAGATGCACAATTGAATTAAAATGGCAGACTGAAAAAAATATATATAAAATTAAAATGGAAAGTAGTCGTTCTATGTGGCTTGATTCCTGAAAATTTGAAACAACATACTTCCTTCATATGAACATAAAAATCTCAAAGCTGTATTCAGGAACTAATATCAAATTTTCTATCATTTATACAATAATGGATTTAAATTACTAAGGTATATGAGTAAAACAGGCAAAAACAGAAATAATAGTGCAAATTGAAAGTTGAAATCCTATGCAATTCAATTTCTGAGGCAATATTTAAAAGATGTTTTTTCACATAAACATATATTTGTCAAAACACATTTGTTTTAGTGGAAAATTCTATAGATTCTTAAGTACAAAATTAATTTAGAAATTAATTAAGAATCTGATTTTCCCTTTTGGGTAAAAAAGAATTGCAACTCTTATTGACTGAAAAACAATACTTTCCTGTGTGTCTAAGCGGAAGTAGCGGTAGACAGGCTTTATTTATTTTTGTTCAAAACCTTTATTACAGAGAGAGAATTAGCAGAAAAGAAAATGACTTGTTTCATGGGATATTCAAGCACTGCTTTTACTGAAACATGACTTCCAGATCATATTATTATCATATCCTTTCAAAGGACTCCATGAATCTGCCACTGCCATTTTATCAAGTTGACAGTCACCGTCACAGTTTTGATATGAAGACCTTAAGAATTCTTTTAGAAAGATTACTAAAAACAAAAGCTGTAGTTCATTTTACTTGAATTTCACTATTTTGAGGATTCCCTTGTAGCTGCTCAGCTGGTAAAGAATCTGCCTGCAATGCAGGAGACCCCAGTTTGATTCCTGCTGGGTCTGAAAATCCCCTGAGTTTAAAGTTTAAAGCCTACCCACTCCAGTGTTCTTGGGCTTCACTATATAGAGCATATTTAGACGTAAGTATTAATGAACACATAGTGCATATTATTGAATATGACAGAATTTCATTCTTTTTTTAAAAGCCTAATCAAATTTCATCCTAACACCACATTTTCTTAACTATTCATCTGCTGATGGACATTTAGACTGTTCCCATATCTTAGATATTGGGAATACTGTCACAGTGAACATGAAGGCTAGTTTGCTAGGTGAAGTAAGCCAGGCACGAAAGGGCAAATGCTGCACGAGTTTAGTTACGTGAGGAATCTAAATCAGTTCAACTCACAGATTCAGAGAAGAGAACAGTTGTGGTTGGGGGCTGGAGGTGGGAAAATGGGGAGTTACTGCTTAATGGGCATAAAGTTTCAGTTACACAAGATGAGTAAGTCCTAGCGATCACTGTACAGCACTGCACCTATAGTTACAAAGTCTGAATCTGTTCACTTACACTATTGTTAAGAGAACAGATCTTGTGTTAAGTATTCTTACCACAATAATAATAATTAAAAAACACACACGGGAAATCCTAACTGAGGATGGCACAATACATGTACAGTATGAGACATAATATTGATGTCTTGAGAAAAGTCACAACAACAAATTTACTAGCTGTGTGACAATAGGTAGGTTGTTGGTTCTCTCTGAGACTTAGTTTCCTGAAATGAAAACTGGAGATAACACTTCCACCACAGGGCTATGAATACAAAATACTGTAATATTCATAAAATCATCAAATATGTCAACAATGATTGTCACCAATAGTAATAAAATTAATTTAAAAATCACAGAGAGTAGTTATAGCAGGAGGAAAATTAGGCAGACTAATGGGATAAACTATACATATTATTCTCATAAAAATTTCACAAAATCAGTATAAGCTATACTATAGTAATGAAGTTAAAATTAAAGCATGGATTGTTTTCATCTAAAAATTACTAACTACAATATATCTTGTTTCTTTATGTTTAGTTATCTTTTTAAAACAAAGTGTGTTTTAATTGCTTTCACAGACACATTACACAAAATAGCATTCTCTGGATTTACAAGTGTGGAAAAACCATGTTTTTGTTATACACTATGGGTGAGAAAAATCACATAACTTTGCATATGGTAGCTTAATGTTTTATGCACAACATAAATTCAGCTTATTTGTAGACTCAGAAGTGAAAATTGAGTGTGCATAAGCCACAATATGCTATAAAACATGTTTATCTAATTGTCACTAAAGAATTGGGAAACCATTTTCTCACTGGGAAGTTTAAAGAGTACGATCATGTCAATGGACATCATTTAGTGGTTTATGATATTTAAGTGATACATGTTTATCTATCATGTGACACTTCAGGCACGAAAGGGCAAATGCTGCACGAGTTTAGTTACGTGAGGAATCTAAATCAGTTCAACTCACAGATTCAGAGAAGAGAACAGTTGTGGTTGGGGGCTGGAGGTGGGAAAATGGGGAGTTACTGCTTAATGGGCATAAAGTTTCAGTTACACAAGATGAGTAAGTCCTAGCGATCACTGTACAGCACTGCACCTATAGTTACAAAGTCTGAATCTGTTCACTTACACTATTGTTAAGAGAACAGATCTTGTGTTAAGTATTCTTACCACAATAATAATAATTAAAAAACACACACGGGAAATCCTAACTGAGGATGGCACAATACATGTACAGTATGAGACATAATATTGATGTCTTGAGAAAAGTCACAACAACAAATTTACTAGCTGTGTGACAATAGGTAGGTTGTTGGTTCTCTCTGAGACTTAGTTTCCTGAAATGAAAACTGGAGATAACACTTCCACCACAGGGCTATGAATACAAAATACTGTAATATTCATAAAATCATCAAATATGTCAACAATGATTGTCACCAATAGTAATAAAATTAATTTAAAAATCACAGAGAGTAGTTATAGCAGGAGGAAAATTAGGCAGACTAATGGGATAAACTATACATATTATTCTCATAAAAATTTCACAAAATCAGTATAAGCTATACTATAGTAATGAAGTTAAAATTAAAGCATGGATTGTTTTCATCTAAAAATTACTAACTACAATATATCTTGTTTCTTTATGTTTAGTTATCTTTTTAAAACAAAGTGTGTTTTAATTGCTTTCACAGACACATTACACAAAATAGCATTCTCTGGATTTACAAGTGTGGAAAAACCATGTTTTTGTTATACACTATGGGTGAGAAAAATCACATAACTTTGCATATGGTAGCTTAATGTTTTATGCACAACATAAATTCAGCTTATTTGTAGACTCAGAAGTGAAAATTGAGTGTGCATAAGCCACAATATGCTATAAAACATGTTTATCTAATTGTCACTAAAAGAATTGGGAAACCATTTTCTCACTGGGAAGTTTAAAGAGTACGATCATGTCAATGGACATCATTTAGTGGTTTATGATATTTAAGTGATATGTTCCTATTGATTGTTATGAGAATTGTAAATATTACTCAGTATCAGTCCAAGTTGCTATCATGTGACACTTTTAAACTTTTGCCATGGTCTCAAAATGGATACACCAGTATGTCCATCCCCCATCATGCACACACTTATACCAAAAATACATTTCAGGGGCTTCCCCTGGTGGTCCAGTGGGTAAGGACACCGCCTTGCAGTGCAAGGGGCGCCAGTTCAATCCCTGGCCTGGGAAGATCCCACGGGCTGCGGAGCGGCTGGACTGATGTGTCCAATCACCGAGCCGGAGCTCTGGAGTGCATGCACCCAGAGCCAGTGCTCTGCAACGACAGACGCCACCGTGATGGGAGGCCCACAGGAGCCAAAGAACAAAGACGGATGAAAATGGAGAAACGAAGGACCAATAGAAGTGGCCCGCCTGCTCCCCTCTCTCCCCAACCCGACCCCGGCCCCCAAAAAATAAATAAATAAATAAATCTTAAAAAAAAAATACATTTCAGGACCAATCATATGTGTTAGTTGTTTCCTTCTAAGAGCTTATATATCTTACAGCTCTTGATTAGATCTTATATATCTAATAGGTCTTGACTAGATTCCATTTTGATCCTAATTTTCTGGCTCCCTTTTTTGAAAATCATTGTACTCTATGTACTCTGGGATATTTGCCACTTAGCAACTGGCCTTCATGTCCCTGTCCCTCTATTCTATCTTTCTAGTCTTCCTAATGGATCCTCTACATCCGTTTAAATTGCTTTCAAAGTGTGTTTTAATTGCTTTCACAGACACATTACACAAAATAGCATTCTCTGGATTTACAAGTGTGGAAAAACCATGTTTTTGTTATACACTATGGGTGAGAAAAATCACATAACTTTGCATATGGTAGCTTAATGTTTTATGCACAACATAAATTCAGCTTATTTGTAGACTCAGAAGTGAAAATTGAGTGTGCATAAGCCACAATATGCTATAAAACATGTTTATCTAATTGTCACTAAAAGAATTGGGAAACCATTTTCTCACTGGGAAGTTTAAAGAGTACGATCATGTCAATGGACATCATTTAGTGGTTTATGATATTTAAGTGATATGTTCCTATTGATTGTTATGAGAATTGTAAATATTACTCAGTATCAGTCCAAGTTGCTATCATGTGACACTTTTAAACTTTTGCCATGGTCTCAAAATGGATACACCAGTATGTCCATCCCCCATCATGCACACACTTATCCCAAAAAATACATTTCAGGGGCTTCCCCTGGTGGTCCAGTGGGTAAGGACACCGCCTTGCAGTGCAAGGGGCGCCAGTTCAATCCCTGGCCTGGGAAGATCCCACGGGCTGCGGAGCGGCTGGACTGATGTGTCCAATCACCGAGCCGGAGCTCTGGAGTGCATGCACCCAGAGCCAGTGCTCTGCAACGACAGACGCCACCGTGATGGGAGGCCCACAGGAGCCAAAGAACAAAGACGGATGAAAATGGAGAAACGAAGGACCAATAGAAGTGGCCCGCCTGCTCCCCTCTCTCCCCAACCCGACCCCGGCCCCCAAAAAATAAATAAATAAATAAATCTTAAAAAAAAAATACATTTCAGGACCAATCATATGTGTTAGTTGTTTCCTTCTAAGAGCTTATATATCTTACAGCTCTTGATTAGATCTTATATATCTAATAGGTCTTGACTAGATTCCATTTTGATCCTAATTTTCTGGCTCCCTTTTTTGAAAATCATTGTACTCTATGTACTCTGGGATATTTGCCACTTAGCAACTGGCCTTCATGTCCCTGTCCCTCTATTCTATCTTTCTAGTCTTCCTAATGGATCCTCTACATCCGTCAACACTCAACCCATTTTTCAAAACCCAGTTTAAACGTGATGGCTTCTGTTAACTTCATCAAGCTATCCCTCAAGTGCGGTTAGCATTCTGTTCACACATTAAGAAATTATGAAATATAAAATACATGAAAAAAATTCAATACCCTAAAAAAGAATTAAAAACTTTAATCCTCCTCTCCCCCTGTACTAGCCTGGTACTTCCTTTTAAAGGAGCCAGGTTCTCAGACATAAAGCAGTGAATAGCATGACTGCTTCAGGCCTATTACAAAATACCTATGAAAACGTTAATTTTCTCATCAATAAAATGAGAATGAGAAGAGTACAGACCTCATTAGGTTTTGTAAGACTAAGCTAATACACTCAAAGCTGCCATTCACAGAGCCCAATTATTACTTAGTAAATACTAGTGATTGGGATTATCATTATTACTCACGTTTTCACGGATGTTGAAGTTACATATCTATGTATATGTTAAATCTTTGGGGGCAGACATTCTTGTTTATATTCCTCACCATTATTATTAGAACCTTACTTAGGAAAAACACTTCCTATGTTTTTATTAATGTCAATTTTATCTTACAGAATATTAAATGCTTCTGAATATAAATTGCCTCCAAGACAACTTGGGCATTGATTGTAGCAGCTGAACAGGACTGCAGCTACAAATCTGAAGAATCCTAGATATAAATGCTGAGCCTCTATTATCTCCTCGTAGTCTCTCAAATCTATTTTATAAATAAAACCTCTATTCTCAAACTTCTGGTTTCCTCATTATATCTTTCCTTTTCACCTCAGTGCTATTCTCATTGCCTCACACTGATTCTCAGTATCAGTCCTTGCTATTTCTACTTCCCCAGCTTATTTGACACTCAAACTGACTACTTGTGGAAAGTCTGGAGCAACTGAGAACCATGAGGAGCCCAGAATAGAGGTCCATACACCAGAGCAAGGGGAGATTCCTCAGATATGAACACAGGAAATGGGCAACAAACACTATTTGCTTAAAAGGTATCTCCTTAGTGTGCTACCAGTTACCTTACACTGTGCGTTTTCTAGTAGTAACTAAATTTATAAAATGATAAAGCTAAGTCAAGGTTCTTCCTGGTTAAAATTAAATACTAACAAAACTAGAAAGCAAATACAATTGAAATTAGCAGTAGCAAAGCAATGTGACAATAACATCTTTGCAAATCTTGATAAGTAAGTATCTTCTTACAATATGAAGGTAAATCTAGTGACCAGAAGCTATAGTCTTTGGGCCTAGCAGTTCTGACCCTCCTTTGTGCTCTGGAATACTTTACTTTCTTTGTACAGCCTACTCTGACCTCACTCTAACTCTCACTAGGCAGGAAGACACTGTCTGCCTATCGGGTCAATTCTTGTTTCCTTCTCATCAGTCCAAGAAATTCAAGGTATATCCTTGGCATTCACATGCTTATAAGCCTCAAGCTAACAAGGACATTAAAATCTTATGATTTTATATGATTATGAGGTAGTTTTCCAAATAGTTTAGAATGGACTTATATAATTTTTCTCAGCTTATCGTCAAAGTAAACTCTCATGATCTGAAACAAAGCTACAAGATAACTTGTGAGGCCTATTTGGAACACACACCAAGGGGAGGTAAACACATTCTGATTTGTGGAAATGCTGTTTAACTTTATTTCAAAAAATATATTAATTTTTCCACTACCTTACCTTTGGTTCCATTGATTGTAGCAGCTGAACAGGACTGCAGCTACAAATCTGAAGAATCCTAGATATAAATGCTGAGCCTCTATTATCTCCTCGTAGTCTCTCAAATCTATTTTATAAATAAAACCTCTATTCTCAAACTTCTGGTTTCCTCATTATATCTTTCCTTTTCACCTCAGTGCTATTCTCATTGCCTCACACTGATTCTCAGTATCAGTCCTTGCTATTTCTACTTCCCCAGCTTATTTGACACTCAAACTGACTACTTGTGGAAAGTCTGGAGCAACTGAGAACCATGAGGAGCCCAGAATAGAGGTCCATACACCAGAGCAAGGGGAGATTCCTCAGATATGAACACAGGAAATGGGCAACAAACACTATTTGCTTAAAAGGTATCTCCTTAGTGTGCTACCAGTTACCTTACACTGTGCGTTTTCTAGTAGTAACTAAATTTATAAAATGATAAAGCTAAGTCAAGGTTCTTCCTGGTTAAAATTAAATACTAACAAAACTAGAAAGCAAATACAATTGAAATTAGCAGTAGCAAAGCAATGTGACAATAACATCTTTGCAAATCTTGATAAGTAAGTATCTTCTTACAATATGAAGGTAAGTCTAGTGACCAGAAGCTATAGTCTTTGGGCCTAGCAGTTCTGACCCTCCTTTGTGCTCTGGAATACTTTACTTTCTTTGTACAGCCTACTCTGACCTCACTCTAACTCTCACTAGGCAGGAAGACACTGTCTGCCTATCGGGTCAATTCTTGTTTCCTTCTCATCAGTCCAAGAAATTCAAGGTATATCCTTGGCATTCACATGCTTATAAGCCTTAAGCTAACAAGGACATTAAAATCTTATGATTTTATATGATTATGAGGTAGTTTTCCAAATAGTTTAGAATGGACTTATATAATTTTTCTCAGCTTATCGTCAAAGTAAACTCTCATGATCTGAAACAAAGCTACAAGATAACTTGTGAGGCCTATTTGGAACACACACCAAGGGGAGGTAAACACATTCTGATTTGTGGAAATGCTGTTTAACTTTATTTCAAATATATTAAACCAGCACCTTCCTCTTTTTACACATATATCCAAGTTCTATTTCCACTACCTTAACCTTTGGTTCCAAATGAAGTAATTTAAGCAAGAAGACAAAGAAATAAAGGAAGAAAAATAGAACATGGGAAAAGAAAGGGTCATGAAGAAGAAAGGGTCATGGAAAAAGAAAGAGTCATAAAGCAGCCCAAACAGGTGAGCAGGCACTAAGGGTTAGCACTACTCTGTGTGTTTTGAAAAAGTAATGATAACAAACAAGTGTTATTATGAACAGAAACTTCCTCTTAAAACAGATTATATATGTAATGAGTACAAAACAAACAGTCAAGAAGTGCACAGGTGAAGAAGAACGAAGTTGGAGTACACACCACCAGAGACAAATTAGCTCCAGGAAATATCAACTCTTTGCTCCAAACCAGCATATAAGTAGTTCATGAGGAAA
This sequence comes from Tragulus kanchil, assembly GCA_022376925.1. Classification (NCBI taxonomy): domain Eukaryota; kingdom Metazoa; phylum Chordata; class Mammalia; order Artiodactyla; family Tragulidae; genus Tragulus; species Tragulus kanchil. The sequence continues at coordinate 98,333,938 of JAIOJX010000030.1, forward strand.
AGAAAAAATACATTGTTTAATGTGCTATTTATCTTTTAGTCCTCATGTCTTATAAGTCCTCCTCATTATAAAGTCTTTTAATAAGTAATTGATAATGACATCATGAACCAACATGGCCTTAAGAAAACTCTTTAATGTTGTCTAGTCTTTTCCTGGCACTATGTGAACAAGATCTGACAAAATCTGGAACTAAATAATACCCTGCAAGTTAAGAACTGAATGCTAACATTTCAATTCTTTCTGTCATTGCTCTTACAAATAAAAGTGACAGAATACTATGTGGGAGGGATAAAAAGAAAACCAAACACTTTAAAATTGAACCAAATTAAGTATGAAGAGTAAAAGGTCATTCATCTCACTAGCTATGGCATTTTCATATCAAATATTTAGAGAAAACAAGTCACAATATAAAATGGCAATTTTGAAATATTTAAAATAGGATATATGGGATGCTGCTTTGGATTTCTGGTTCTCTTTCTTTCTTTCATCATTTGTGTGTGTGTGTGTGTGTGTTTTTTTTTTTGCCTAAATTGTTTCTAATCATTTAGGTTCCCCTACTCCTCACTAGGTCACTAGTTCTTTTAATTTTCAGAAACAATCTTAGTGATAAAATCTAGAGTTTAGAATGTGAATAGCTCATAGAAAGTTCACTGGTGAGTTGCCTAAAGTCACAGAATTTATGAACTGTGATTCTTTTTCTCAAATACAAACAGTGCAACATTTTAAAATTTAATTTGCAATATAAATGGTGGTACTGTTTATTCAGCATTGTAATTTGCATGGTTCACTTTCCAACACAGTTCAAGTACTGAAAGACCAGGGGGACAAAACAACAACCTAGAAACCACAATGGTCTTGCTACAACCACACTTAGTTCAGGTTGGTAGTGCAAATGAGGGACACAATCACTCTGGGAAATAATGAAGCTGAGAAGAAATCACCAAAAAATCCTGACTTCTGTTAGCCTACTAACCTAACCTAAGTGGGAAAAGTCAGACTTTAATGCATGAGCTAAGAAAGATGGAAAATGTAAGCAACCCTAAAACAATGTCTCATTATTTTACTGAGATATCTAAATTCTTAGTTTTAGCATCAAGTATTCACACCACATGAGACAAATTAGCTCCAGGAAATATCAACTCTTTGCTCCAAACCAGCATATAAGTAGTTCATGAGGAAAAGAAAAAATACATTGTTTAATGTGCTATTTATCTTTTAGTCCTCATGTCTTATAAGTCCTCCTCATTATAAAGTCTTTTAATAAGTAATTGATAATGACATCATGAACCAACATGGCCTTAAGAAAACTCTTTAATGTTGTCTAGTCTTTTCCTGGCACTATGTGAACAAGATCTGACAAAATCTGGAACTAAATAATACCCTGCAAGTTAAGAACTGAATGCTAACATTTCAATTCTTTCTGTCATTGCTCTTACAAATAAAAGTGACAGAATACTATGTGGGAGGGATAAAAAGAAAACCAAACACTTTAAAATTGAACCAAATTAAGTATGAAGAGTAAAAGGTCATTCATCTCACTAGCTATGGCATTTTCATATCAAATATTTAGAGAAAACAAGTCACAATATAAAATGGCAATTTTGAAATATTTAAAATAGGATATATGGGATGCTGCTTTGGATTTCTGGTTCTCTTTCTTTCTTTCATCATTTGTGTGTGTGTGTGTGTGTGTTTTTTTTTTTGCCTAAATTGTTTCTAATCATTTAGGTTCCCCTACTCCTCACTAGGTCACTAGTTCTTTTAATTTTCAGAAACAATCTTAGTGATAAAATCTAGAGTTTAGAATGTGAATAGCTCATAGAAAGTTCACTGGTGAGTTGCCTAAAGTCACAGAATTTATGAACTGTGATTCTTTTTCTCAAATACAAACAGTGCAACATTTTAAAATTTAATTTGCAATATAAATGGTGGTACTGTTTATTCAGCATTGTAATTTGCATGGTTCACTTTCCAACACAGTTCAAGTACTGAAAGACCAGGGGGACAAAACAACAACCTAGAAACCACAATGGTCTTGCTACAACCACACTTAGTTCAGGTTGGTAGTGCAAATGAGGGACACAATCACTCTGGGAAATAATGAAGCTGAGAAGAAATCACCAAAAAATCCTGACTTCTGTTAGCCTACTAACCTAACCTAAGTGGGAAAAGTCAGACTTTAATGCATGAGCTAAGAAAGATGGAAAATGTAAGCAACCCTAAAACAATGTCTCATTATTTTACTGAGATATCTAAATTCTTAGTTTTAGCATCACTTTTTGTAGTCTTTCTACAATACAAGAAACAAACCTGTACTCTATTGGACTCAATGACATAATACAATGAGAGAGAGAACTCAATTAAGTTAGATTAGATGTATAAATTAGTCAAAAGAGCTTCAGCTACCACTTATGCAGCATTTTGGCCCTGGAGACTGTTAAAAAAGGCATCTGATTCAAAGTTTTACATAGAAGCCAACTCTTCTTAGTGGAAGAGAAAAACCAGACAAAACATTTTATTTTATATCTTGATATATTAGTTGTCATTGTAGAAATGACCTTAGAGATAGCCATTAAGCTTCATTGCATTTCTTAATGTCCCTTTGGTTCTATCATAAATTGAGATCATGACATTATGAGAGTATTTATAGAGTTAATATTTTCCAGCTCTCATCTGGGGCCATCTTTCTTTATATTTCCTTCCCAGTACACAGAGGAGGCCCATTTGGAATTTGAGAAAATATCCAGAGACTTCTTCGAAAAGCTATCCTCCTAAATTCATCCATTTTTTATTAACAGATGTAAATTTGAGGGGGAAATACCATATACTATAAGTCTTTTGGGAATATTCTGTCTCGTAAGGATGACTTACACTTTTCATTTGAATGGCATGGATGTTGAGAATTTAAACTCAAAACTCATCTGTGCTCTAGCTCTGAATCATTCCTCCTGCGAACTCTGAATGAATTTTTATAATAAACAAACGCATGTGTATGAAGTATGTGACCTCATTGGCAGTTATCTGCAGTGTCAAGTACTATTGGAGGATAACCAAGAATTGACTGACATATCTTACAGAACTGGAATTAATTAATAGGTCTATCAATTCCCAACTGCACTACAGGAAACACAAAATCTGCTTAATACAGCAATCAATGACATACTGTGTGTGGTCATAAGGTATTCACTATACAGCAAGAGTAGATTTCAGAATAGAATATTTAGCTATTTAAACATTGCTATTACAATGCTAGAAGAGTAAAATAAGATCTTTCACATTCAGAAGACTAAACAAGGGTTTCTTTGCAAACTGTTCATCATTATTTAAAAGGATTTCCTCATATAAGATCTGAAGCTATTAAATGATGAATGGAGTTTTGCTTTGTTTTAAAAGTGCTATCTTTATTTCTGTGGCATCCAGCAATATTAGACAAAGAGTTATTTTAAAGAACATTGCAAAGAAAAAACTGAATGTTAAAATGTCCACAATGCCATGATAAAAGCAAAAGGTCTTCTTTGTACCATAAAATTATTTATAATATGTAAAGTCTGGATAGCAGTTTAAAAAGGAAACTATTTCATTATTTTATGTAATGCGGACAGGAAACAGTCGAGTATATAAGCTACTTTTTCAACCAGAATGTAGGAAAAATATTTGTCTTGGTTCTATTTGCAAAACCATTCTCATAAATAAAAGTTAGTAAATTTAAACTTTTAAATTTAAACTAAAATTGTAGTAAATTTAAAAAAAATTAACTTTAAGAGACTTTATGAACTCTAATCCCACAATCCTGGTCTCAGACTTGTTATTTTATTTCTTATTCTGCCAGTCCATAACTTACCATCATGATTTTCCCAAGTGAAGCACAGACTATCTCTTTGTCTCAAATTCAAAAACAGTGTGACTACTTAAATACAAGTATAGTGGTTTAAGAACCAAGAGAGATCAATTTAATGCAGATTCTCTCTTAAGACAGCTCAGCATTGAAATTAAATTTTATGTTGTCTAGACAAGCCATCTTGTTAATATCTTTTCCAGAATTTCCTAGATTGACTGTCTAGACCATTCCCAATTCCCCCAGGTAATTGCATAATCATCCTCCCTTTGAGGACTAAATAATCTGGAACAGTATCTCTCCACACTCAGTTGTCATGCAAATCAAGATCACTGAGCTTCTGAAGGAAGACTCTTCTCAAAGGTTCTGAGTTTTAGTATTTGAAGAAAACACTGTACATCAATATCCCACCTTACCATAATAGGATGAAAAGCTTTAATTAATTATATCAGTGGAGTAATGGCCTCCCCAGTTTTAAATCTGCTTAATACAGCAATCAATGACATACTGTGTGTGGTCATAAGGTATTCACTATACAGCAAGAGTAGATTTCAGAATAGAATATTTAGCTATTTAAACATTGCTATTACAATGCTAGAAGAGTAAAATAAGATCTTTCACATTCAGAAGACTAAACAAGGGTTTCTTTGCAAACTGTTCATCATTATTTAAAAGGATTTCCTCATATAAGATCTGAAGCTATTAAATGATGAATGGAGTTTTGCTTTGTTTTAAAAGTGCTATCTTTATTTCTGTGGCATCCAGCAATATTAGACAAAGAGTTATTTTAAAGAACATTGCAAAGAAAAAACTGAATGTTAAAATGTCCACAATGCCATGATAAAAGCAAAAGGTCTTCTTTGTACCATAAAATTATTTATAATATGTAAAGTCTGGATAGCAGTTTAAAAAGGAAACTATTTCATTATTTTATGTAATGCGGACAGGAAACAGTCGAGTATATAAGCTACTTTTTCAACCAGAATGTAGGAAAAATATTTGTCTTGGTTCTATTTGCAAAACCATTCTCATAAATAAAAGTTAGTAAATTTAAACTTTTAAATTTAAACTAAAATTGTAGTAAATTTAAAAAAAATTAACTTTAAGAGACTTTATGAACTCTAATCCCACAATCCTGGTCTCAGACTTGTTATTTTATTTCTTATTCTGCCAGTCCATAACTTACCATCATGATTTTCCCAAGTGAAGCACAGACTATCTCTTTGTCTCAAATTCAAAAACAGTGTGACTACTTAAATACAAGTATAGTGGTTTAAGAACCAAGAGAGATCAATTTAATGCAGATTTTCTCTTAAGACAGCTCAGCATTGAAATTAAATTTTATGTTGTCTAGACAAGCCATCTTGTTAATATCTTTTCCAGAATTTCCTAGATTGACTGTCTAGACCATTCCCAATTCCCCCAGGTAATTGCATAATCATCCTCCCTTTGAGGACTAAATAATCTGGAACAGTATCTCTCCACACTCAGTTGTCATGCAAATCAAGATCACTGAGCTTCTGAAGGAAGACTCTTCTCAAAGGTTCTGAGTTTTAGTATTTGAAGAAAACACTGTACATCAATATCCCACCTTACCATAATAGGATGAAAAGCTTTAATTAATTATATCAGTGGAGTAATGGCCTCCCCAGTTTTGCTGGGTAAATGGCCTGGCTCCAGAACCTGTACCTCTGCATCCCCCTACCCACTCATAAAGCACCAATGAGTAGTTGATGAGTTGAGAAAGAAGGAACTCTGCTAAAGCACAACCTCAAAAAGAAAAACCTACATTTGGGGGAAAGTGGTAAAAATATAGAAACCATTTACAATATCTTAATATTAATGGCCACCAAGATCATCTAAGCTTCAATTTAAAAACAGAGGAATTAAGTGCAGAATGACCTAGCAACAGTAAGAGCCCAGTGTAGTAACTGACGACCTCTGATGAATGAGGTACATTTAACAGCAAAGTGACAGTCATTACCATAAAAGCTGCAGTGACTTTCATCCTGCAATACACATTTATATTTTAAGGATAATAAGCCACATTTGTTTCAGTATGTACTACCTATTAAGCAATGTTAAACTCTTACAACAACAGTATGAAGGAGAGACCATTCTCATTACCACTTTCTAGATTACAAACAAAGGCAGAGAGGAAATTAGTAATCTGCTCCAGATCAAGCATCAAGTACTGAAATGAGGCAGGACAAAGGCCTGCGATGGGAGGCCAGAGAACATGAGTTTGATAATGAAGGGATTACACCCCTGTGAGTTTCAATAGTAAAACATGTGAGTGGATCATGTCATGCTTGGAGGGGTTGACGGCAGGTGTGGGTACTAAGCCAATTTCTCATTTAAATATCAGGACACTGAGGATCACAGAGACAGTTTAGTTTTGCATATTATAAATCTCAGAGTGGTTAAGCAGGTTTTCCTGGGCTTCACAGCTAGTAAGTTGTAGAAGATGATCAGAAGCCAGATGTGACCCTCAAGTCCATGTCTTTTCCACTAACGCTGTGTCTGGAGTTCAGCTCTCCTGACCCCACTGTCCTATACAGTATGATGCCAGCCAGATTTGAAAAGTGCAAGGCAACATGCAGAAAATTCTCCAGAACTATCTCCAATAAACAGAAAAGTGAGACCCAAGTTTTAGGGTGCCAGGCTACTGAAAACAGCCAAGAAGCAAGCAGAGAGGCAAAGGTTTATCCATAAGATGTTAAAAATTTAATTATGCAAAGTCTCCAGGACTGTGTGTAGGAAATTATTCCCCAAAATTTCATCAATACAAAATAAATAATTTAAGTAGGACTCACCTTCCTTAGAGTTAGTTAATCTAAAATTATTGGATACATCATCAAGTACAGAATGTGTGCTTGTCAAGGAAGGAAGAAGGATGCACTCGGAGAAGAGGCTTATGAGGGCAAATGTCTAAACAGGTGAGAACTTGGGAAAGGGTTTCTCTTTCCCAGGATCATCAGGAAAGTCAATAATCACATTTAGCCTAGAAACCACATAGCCTCAGAGGTGTCTTCTTACACAAAGAAGGTACAACATAAAGCGTTCTGATATTTAAGTGTTTGGGTTGAAAGAACATACTTGCATCACTTTGGGAAACCACAAGAAAATACAGAGAAGGGATTTAAAGTTTAAGTTATAAAGAAATGGCTAACGTGTAAATTATATTTGAACTTTAGGATTCCAGATATAGTCTGGGAAAAAAGTTTTTATCTGTTATGTATTTCTGGATTCCAATTTGGAATAAAATTCTCTCACAAATGATTTTTTTCACCACATGAACACTCTTGTTTTTCATAGGATTTTGTGCCAAAAATTATAAAAGGGCTTATAAGGAAAGGCTACTGATCCATCCGATTCATGGAATTGCTTTCATTCTAGAAACTTTTCCTTTAAACATATCCCTAATTTCAAGTTTTACTTAAATTTACCTAACTTTAATCCCCTTGCTAAATTTTCTCACTAAAACATCTTTTAAGAAAAACAGGCAAACATTTCTAAAATCTTTTTTTATACTGACAAAATTATAGCTTAAAATATAAATGCAAAGCCTAGCTAAGCAAGAACACATATGTGTGTAATTTAGGTAAAACGGTAGATCAGAGCACTGTGCACATGTGTGGCATCTTTTCTTAATCCCTGGGCAGAAGAAAACAACCGTGGCGGAAGACACTGTTGGCTGAGGAGGGAAATGGAGGGGAAAGATGGCAATATACAAATGAAGGAGAAAACAGTACACATTCAGCCTGCTGACATCTGCTGCACATGCAAAATGGATTGGACTCTGTAATCCAGAGCAAAAGCAAATGCTTTCTTCCTTCCTTCTCCCTGTTCCATAGTTATTGCTGAGTAATGGTCTCAATTCTTTAAAATTAATAACAACATCTGAATTCAAAGTAGGAGTCATTGAACAGCAAACCAGAACCTAAATGAGCTGAAGAAATCAGAAATGAAATGTCTGACTAAAAAGGGGTCATGGCCAAACACCATTTTTTAAAGCCAGCTTTACCTCAGGATGATGTCCAACTTCAATGTAGGTGCAAACTGGATGAAAAGCCCCCGTTCCACAGGCGTACAAGTGAGTCTGATTATAAGCCTTAAGCACCTTGATGAAATTAGCACATTCTTTCTGTAAAACAAAGGGAAAACCAGTGAGTTCTAGCAGGGCAGTCAGCATGGCTGAGATATCCTCCAGGGTGCCAGGCATGTATGAACAGATTTCTTTTGTTTCCTTTCAAGTTAGCTTTTAGGGCTGTTTATTCTATTGCTTATTACAGGAGACACAGAAGGTGAATGCTCACATTATTACATGAAATATAGCAGTTCTTATTGTTGGGGGTAAAATATAATATTCCCTTTAACTTTTTAATTAGAACTATTTACAATTTATTTATACAAAAGTTGAATTTTGTCATAGATAACCCATGTTCATAGGTGAATTCTAGAAATGGGGAAAACCGCCAATTATATAATTAGTTAAATCATAATAGTGGTGAAAATTTACTTAGAAAAGTCAGAGTTGAGTTTTAACTTTGGAAAAGTGAATCAAAAATAAAAGATAATAAAAAAATCAACTCCTATAAAACATAAATTTGAAACATCATTGTAGCTCATAATGATGAGCAACTGACTTTCAACTTCAGTAGTGCTGCTTCCTGGGCCTCCTTTGTGGCTCAGATGGTTAAGAATGTGCCTGCACTGCAGGAGAGCCAGATTCTATTCCTGGGTCTGGAATATCCAAAGCCTAGCTAAGCAAGAACACATATGTGTGTAATTTAGGTAAAACGGTAGATCAGAGCACTGTGCACATGTGTGGCATCTTTTCTTAATCCCTGGGCAGAAGAAAACAACCGTGGCGGAAGACACTGTTGGCTGAGGAGGGAAATGGAGGGGAAAGATGGCAATATACAAATGAAGGAGAAAACAGTACACATTCAGCCTGCTGACATCTGCTGCACATGCAAAATGGATTGGACTCTGTAATCCAGAGCAAAAGCAAATGCTTTCTTCCTTCCTTCTCCCTGTTCCATAGTTATTGCTGAGTAATGGTCTCAATTCTTTAAAATTAATAACAACATCTGAATTCAAAGTAGGAGTCATTGAACAGCAAACCAGAACCTAAATGAGCTGAAGAAATCAGAAATGAAATGTCTGACTAAAAAGGGGTCATGGCCAAACACCATTTTTTAAAGCCAGCTTTACCTCAGGATGATGTCCAACTTCAATGTAGGTGCAAACTGGATGAAAAGCCCCCGTTCCACAGGCGTACAAGTGAGTCTGATTATAAGCCTTAAGCACCTTGATGAAATTAGCACATTCTTTCTGTAAAACAAAGGGAAAACCAGTGAGTTCTAGCAGGGCAGTCAGCATGGCTGAGATATCCTCCAGGGTGCCAGGCATGTATGAACAGATTTCTTTTGTTTCCTTTCAAGTTAGCTTTTAGGGCTGTTTATTCTATTGCTTATTACAGGAGACACAGAAGGTGAATGCTCACATTATTACATGAAATATAGCAGTTCTTATTGTTGGGGGTAAAATATAATATTCCCTTTAACTTTTTAATTAGAACTATTTACAATTTATTTATACAAAAGTTGAATTTTGTCATAGATAACCCATGTTCATAGGTGAATTCTAGAAATGGGGAAAACCGCCAATTATATAATTAGTTAAATCATAATAGTGGTGAAAATTTACTTAGAAAAGTCAGAGTTGAGTTTTAACTTTGGAAAAGTGAATCAAAAATAAAAGATAATAAAAAAAAAACAACTCCTATAAAACATAAATTTGAAACATCATTGTAGCTCATAATGATGAGCAACTGACTTTCAACTTCAGTAGTGCTGCTTCCTGGGCCTCCTTTGTGGCTCAGATGGTTAAGAATGTGCCTGCACTGCAGGAGAGCCAGATTCTATTCCTGGGTCTGGAATATCCTTTGGAGAAGGGAATGGCAACCCACTCCAGTATTCTTGACTGGAGAATGTCAAGGAAAGAGGAGCCTGGCAGTGGGCTACACTTCACTAGGTCACTAAGAGCTGGACATGACTAAGAGACTATCACACACATACATACACATGCACACACACACACACAGAGCTGCTTACTAGTGAGTTTTATAGACCCTAACAAGATTAAAACCATCTCTTAAAAAAGGTTGATGCAGACTCCCTCAAAGGCTATTTGGGTATAAGATTAGACAGAGAAGATTTTAGAGTTTAGCATGTTTACAGGCTGAAGGGTCTTTGCTAGAGTGGCTACATTTAATAAATATTTTCATGCAGTACATATACATCCTGAACACATACATGGATCCCCTGACCAATGAGTCATGGACCTGCCACGTAAAGAACAGCTATTTGTAAGAGGGAATTAGAGTCATATCTTATTATTATTTATAGAAGTTGAAACACTCCTTACATTTCATTAACAGAATGTCATCTAAGAAATAAAATGGACAGAGCTATTTATATTTTTCTATATATTCTATCTATAGGCACTGTGAAAGAAAATGTGTGTCTACAAACAAATAGGAATCTTTGCCTTCTGTCCCTGTTTAAGAAAGATTTAGAAGAAAAAAAAACAGATGGAATATAAACTGGATAATTTTATTGCCAAATAAACCCACAGTAGAAAAGACAAATTTTCTGCAAAATACTTTCAAATAGATGAATTGATACCAATACTGTAAAAAGAAAACAACAAAAAGAGAAATTCAAACCTGGTGCTATCTCACAACCCAGAGAGATGGCATGCGGTGAAAGGGAGGCTCCAGAGGGAGGGGCATAAGTTTATCTATAGCAGATTCAGGTTGATATGGAAGAAACCAATATAATATTGTCAAGTAATTATCCTCCAATTAAAAATTTAAAATTTTATCAAAAAGATACTTTCAAATAAAATGCTATGGCCATTTAACCCCATAAAAATCTCAAAAATCAGTAACATAGAAGTAAAAAATATGAATTTGTCATGGGATATACAATACCCATTTTTAAATGTCCAACTGAGTATTCATATGCTAAGTAATAATAGCTGAACTGAAATTTTTATGCTATTGATCATAGACTTTCTTATACACATAGCTTTGTGTTTTTCGCCTATAAAAAAATGGAAATAAGAACCAAATATATTACTAAGATTGCAGATAAAGATCAAACACAGAGTATAGTGCAAGCACTTCTGGCAAATATATGGAGGAATGGGTTGGTCCTAGCACCTCTAAGTGTGTAACACTCCCTAACTCATTCTCTACAACATGTGACTCTTCAAGGGAAAGTTCGGAATATATTTGGACTTACATAGTTAGTTGGAGTTTATAACTGAGGTGTTAGAATAAGTACATTCCCAAGTGACACTTGTATTCTGTGTCTGTAACTGATGATTCTGGTTTTAACTTTACTGCCTTCATAAAATAAAGAGCAGACCAAACCTGAGCCGAATAATTGCTATTTAAATTCAAACACTTCCTTTCCATCATCAATGATTTTTTTCAGGATGAAATCTGAGGATGTCTTATAAACATATCATCCTTAGGTGAATTATACCTTTTTAGGGGAAAATATGAAACTTGACTCTTCATGCTTTCTTATCACATGCTCAGTAGTTTAGGGGAGTAAGTGAAATACATATCAAATTTCTCTCACTGTTTTGTAATTTAGATCCTGAATCCTTCTTTTGTCTGGCAAGGCATTATAACATAAAAAATTAATCACTGAAATCAACTAATTTTCCAAATTTCTATGAAGAAAACTTCTCTTGCTTAAAGAAAATTTGCATCTTATCCACGTGACCCTTTGAATACGATTCACCTTAGACATAACCTTAGATAAGCTCAGACATAACCCAACTTCCAGGGCTCTTAGTCACAAACTCCTCATTCTAAAGTAGTTTCTCCTCCTGTCCCAAGAGGATAGGGTATGAACTCTCGGGCAGAGGAAAGAGGCTATGGACAAGGAAACATCTGATAAACTCATTTACAAATAAGAAAATGAAGCTCAGAAAATGCTATGGCCATTTAACCCAATAAAAATCTCAAAAATCAGTAACATAGAAGTAAAAAATATGAATTTGTCATGGGATATACAATACCCATTTTTAAATGTCCAACTGAGTATTCATATGCTAAGTAATAATAGCTGAACTGAAATTTTTATGCTATTGATCATAGACTTTCTTATACACATAGCTTTGTGTTTTTCGCCTATAAAAAAATGGAAATAAGAACCAAATATATTACTAAGATTGCAGATAAAGATCAAACACAGAGTATAGTGCAAGCACTTCTGGCAAATATATGGAGGAATGGGTTGGTCCTAGCACCTCTAAGTGTGTAACACTCCCTAACTCATTCTCTACAACATGTGACTCTTCAAGGGAAAGTTCGGAATATATTTGGACTTACATAGTTAGTTGGAGTTTATAACTGAGGTGTTAGAATAAGTACATTCCCAAGTGACACTTGTATTCTGTGCCTGTAACTGATGATTCTGGTTTTAACTTTACTGCCTTCATAAAATAAAGAGCAGACCAAACCTGAGCCGAATAATTGCTATTTAAATTCAAACACTTCCTTTCCATCATCAATGATTTTTTTCAGGATGAAATCTGAGGATGTCTTATAAACATATCATCCTTAGGTGAATTATACCTTTTTAGGGGAAAATATGAAACTTGACTCTTCATGCTTTCTTATCACATGCTCAGTAGTTTAGGGGAGTAAGTGAAATACATATCAAATTTCTCTCACTGTTTTGTAATTTAGATCCTGAATCCTTCTTTTGTCTGGCAAGGCATTATAACATAAAAAATTAATCACTGAAATCAACTAATTTTCCAAATTTCTATGAAGAAAACTTCTCTTGCTTAAAGAAAATTTGCATCTTATCCACGTGACCCTTTGAATACGATTCACCTTAGACATAACCTTAGATAAGCTCAGACATAACCCAACTTCCAGGGCTCTTAGTCACAAACTCCTCATTCTAAAGTAGTTTCTCCTCCTGTCCCAAGAGGATAGGGTATGAACTCTCGGGCAGAGGAAAGAGGCTATGGACAAGGAAACATCTGATAAACTCATTTACAAATAAGACATTCATAAGTCTTACCCAAAGGATTTACTTGTACATTTTAAAAAATACCATCATTTGGAAATGAGTTATTTTCAGGAAAATGTTTTATGGTACCTTTCTTTGAAACACGTAGGTGGTCACATACACTACTTCTACATAAAGAGAGCCATCCCTGACTGGGGACTCAACATTAGAGCACTCAAGATTATAAACAACCATTTCCAGCACCATATGCTGAAACTAAGAAACTGGCTACATACACACATATTGGTAAGCAAATGAATATTCTAGTAAATAGCAGTGGCAGACCTAGACGGATGTCTTGTTCATTTGAGAAAAGAACACGGTTTTAATTTGCCCACTAGGCCTATAAAGATACGCATGCAATTTTAAATACAAATCCAAGTGCTCTAATCCCATTAGTAGCACCTAAGGGCACTGTAGAAACTGTAGAATACACCCTAGATCTCCACAAAAAAGAAAAAAGGAAGGAAATATTTTATAAGCATAGATACTTATGCATGCAAGTGAAGGCTATGTAACCTCTACAACTGTTATCTTGTCTCTTGTAGATTGGGTAACTAATTAGTAGTAATTATTGACTGAAAAATTCTCAGGGATCTTGAGAACTACGGAACTAAGCCAAAATGAATATCCTAATTTTATTCTATTCTCTGTTAACCGTCAAAGAAGCACCACTACAATATGACAACTACTTTTCTACAGAGCTGCTAGAAAAAAAAAATCACAGGACTGTAGCTGTAAAACCTGGCAAAGGGTTCTACAGAGGATGCTGATAATGGATTCTAACTGTTCTACAAAGCAGCTCAGACCCACCCTATTGGCCTGAGGCCTGGAATGATTCCCCAGTGAACTCTCCCTGTTGGCAGCAGGCTGTACTGTCACCATGCCTGGGGGCTAGCTCAGTATTATTTGGAAATGAAGGTTGATGCAAATAGAATGGAGAGAAATTTGCTGGGTTTATAGAATGTGTTAAGACTAGAACTGAATCAAAGAAATCGAATAAAATACTTTCAAAATTGGCTTAACATAGCTGCACTAAGACCCATCGATAACAATATAGAAGGAAATAGTGAATAAAATGAACTGGATAGAGAAGAAACCAAAACTTGAAAGAAACATTGTGAAGTAAGGATTTCTTTTAAAAAGAAAACGTACATAAAAGAGTATCAGTCCTGTCATTCATTTGTCTTCATTCTCTTGCTTGTGGCTGCCAAGATTTCTAAGTGTTCCAAAACAGGATATTCATTTTATTTGGAAGCAGCCTGGACATTTCTCTAAAAAAGAAGGAAGCGTGGCAGAAAAAGGAAACACACTTCACACATTTCTGCTCTAGGGAGACAGAAGAAGAGTGTTTCTGACCTTTTCCTGAACCATGACGATTCTTAAAACTCAGAATGTAATGTACTTTTTGGCATTCAACTACTGCACTGCTTTGCTCAGCACTAGTGGATTTACAACGTAATAAAGAGAATGTAATCAGTTCAAAATGAATTCATTTTTCAAACCTGGATCTTTTTGGAATTTAAGTTGATACACACAGACAAGTTTAGCAATGAGCTGGCTTCCCGAGTCAGGCAACCATACTGACCTCTTATTTCACTGAAATGTACTCCAGAACAACAGCATTATAAATTAACTTCTCCTTGTGGTAAAAGCAAAGGCAGTTATAAACCAGTAAACCCCAAGGCCACACCTGATGAGGAATGATTCATCATCCTTAGTGACAAACCATTTACACTTATTTTTTAAGAGTTTCTAGTGCCGTAAGGTTAAATGTACAGAAGAATCACACACAGAGATATTAGTCTGGAAAAATAAATTAGAAAGAAAATGTCTACCCCCAGAAAAAGATATAAAAGCCAAATGCACAGTGATTCAAAAACAAACATTACAAATATGTAGCACTGATTAGACTGTGTTAAGCAGATTTTTCCCGGACGGTTACAAAAATAAAGTCCATCCATCTGTCAAAACAACTGCTCCATGCATGAAAATTAAAACAGAATAGAGGTGTTTTTAACTAACTTCCGATAATTGCACTTTCTACAAAGAATGTAATTTACCTCCAATTCCAATTACCTCTTTGCATGTTCTTAAATTATAGATTAGGCAGTGGAATTTAACTAAATAAAAGGAGAGGGCTGTTAAGAGGAACAATCTATATTTAAATATATTTAGTTCATGATTAAATCAAACAACTTGTTTTGGTTCAAGTATAAATCAGCTCAACAAGAATGTATATAGTACAATATTGCCTCAGGTCAGTGAACATTCATTTAAAAAGGGAAAAAGTCTCTATTCCATCAATAGTTTATGTTGAAATATTTTAATGTATAATGTAGCAGCTGGGAAAGCAAAGGAAGCCTTTTCTTATGGTGGGTGGATACATTTCTGCATGAAAATCCATTAATAAGCTTAATTCCTGAAGTTAATCTGTTGACTTTCTCTTTCTCTGGTCAATTTATTCGGCAAGCTGGCTGAATACTAGAATCTTCGTGCCAAAGCAGTAATCCTTGAGATTGTTCCTGTCACTCATTCCTCTCTCTATTTAAGCTGTTCCATACTTACCTAGCCATAAAATTTTGTCTTTCTCTTTTTTTTTCCTTTTAGCACTGTGCTATTACAGCTGTGATCAGATCATCCATAGCATGACTTCTTAATACTTTAGCATTTACTAAAGGATGTCAGAAACCTCTTCTTCAAAGAGGCGTATCTAACAGAACTAAGACTTACCTGTGTTCTACTTATAGAATTAGCCATCTAACGTTGAACTTGTGATGTGGAATGTTTTTAACATTCACCTGAGGAAATGGTGAATAGCCTGTTCTGTTCATTTTGGGAAACATTTTTTCCTTTCCTAAGAAGAATCATGGCATAATAAAACCAATGGACCTTTCCACTTTAATGCTTGATTTTGTTTTAATTTCAGGAATTTTCTTAAAAGCATAGATTCAACCAGCACAACAAAGCTGGCATTACTTCATGGTTAGTTATTAAACTATGTGTGTCTGTTGAAAAATTCAAATCTGACGGTTACAAAAATAAAGTCCATCCATCTGTCAAAACAACTGCTCCATGCATGAAAATTAAAACAGAATAGAGGTGTTTTTAACTAACTTCCGATAATTGCACTTTCTACAAAGAATGTAATTTACCTCCAATTCCAATTACCTCTTTGCATGTTCTTAAATTATAGATTAGGCAGTGGAATTTAACTAAATAAAAGGAGAGGGCTGTTAAGAGGAACAATCTATATTTAAATATATTTAGTTCATGATTAAATCAAACAACTTGTTTTGGTTCAAGTATAAATCAGCTCAACAAGAATGTATATAGTACAATATTGCCTCAGGTCAGTGAACATTCATTTAAAAAGGGAAAAAGTCTCTATTCCATCAATAGTTTATGTTGAAATATTTTAATGTATAATGTAGCAGCTGGGAAAGCAAAGGAAGCCTTTTCTTATGGTGGGTGGATACATTTCTGCATGAAAATCCATTAATAAGCTTAATTCCTGAAGTTAATCTGTTGACTTTCTCTTTCTCTGGTCAATTTATTCGGCAAGCTGGCTGAATACTAGAATCTTCGTGCCAAAGCAGTAATCCTTGAGATTGTTCCTGTCACTCATTCCTCTCTCTATTTAAGCTGTTCCATACTTACCTAGCCATAAAATTTTGTCTTTCTCTTTTTTTTTCCTTTTAGCACTGTGCTATTACAGCTGTGATCAGATCATCCATAGCATGACTTCTTAATACTTTAGCATTTACTAAAGGATGTCAGAAACCTCTTCTTCAAAGAGGCGTATCTAACAGAACTAAGACTTACCTGTGTTCTACTTATAGAATTAGCCATCTAACGTTGAACTTGTGATGTGGAATGTTTTTAACATTCACCTGAGGAAATGGTGAATAGCCTGTTCTGTTCATTTTGGGAAACATTTTTACCTTTCCTAAGAAGAATCATGGCATAATAAAACCAATGGACCTTTCCACTTTAATGCTTGATTTTGTTTTAATTTCAGGAATTTTCTTAAAAGCATAGATTCAACCAGCACAACAAAGCTGGCATTACTTCATGGTTAGTTATTAAACTATGTGTGTCTGTTGATATTAATTGAACTATATCGTCTTCAAATCTGTGACAATCAAAAACGAAATTTTAACTTGGTTTGAATGATGCGACAGACTAATGAAGACTCCTGCCCAAGGATACCAAAACATTTTACCTAGGTGCTTATTTCAATTAAGCGTCCCATTTGTCTAATTTTTTTTAAATCTCTGGATTGATTGTTTTGAAGTCCTAGAAATTTAAGATTCCATAAACATCTTTAAGACTTAAGATTGCATAAACATCTTTCTTTCAAATTACTTGAAACCTTCAAAATTTGTCAAAAGTACACATATTAGCACTACAGACTATGGTATTAGGAAAAATTAGCCCATGTGATTCTCTTCTACTATTTAAAGGAACTTTGAACAATTTCACTTTGAAATGTCATATGCACCAGAGAAGTTGGTAATATCTACTTTAGGCTTTTATTTTACATTATACTATCAATCTGATTAACTATTTACATTTGTATCACTCATTGGAGATACAATTGTGGGTGGACCATATAACATGTACTGAGTATAAACTTTCTGCATTTCATATTCAAATGAATTCACACAATGAATGTAAAACTGACCTGAATATTTTTTCCTGCCATAGCAGGAGAACTATTAAATAGTCAAAACCTATTTCAATAATGATATTCTATGGCTTTCTTTTTTTTTAATTTTGGCCTCTTTTATTGGTTTTTTATTTATTTTCAACCGTCTTTATTCTTTGGCCTGTGTGGGCCTCCCATTGCAGTGGCCTCTCTCATTGCAGAGCACCAGCTTTAGGTGCATGCACTCCCGAGCTCTGGGTTCACAATTGGACACACCGGTCTAGCCATTTCACAGCATGTGGGATCTTCCCAAGCCAGGGATCAAACCGGTGCCTCCTGCACTGCAAGGCGGACTCTTTACCCACTGGACCACCAAGGAAGCCCTATGGCTTCCAATTTTATGCAAGGTTGTTGAACATTTAGTGCCTGTATCTTAAAGGAATTAGTCAATGCTTTACACCAAGTAGTAAGGGTTACAAGATAAAGAGATTTACCATAGATACAATTAGTTGGCATATTAATTCTACCATATATGCATTTACCATGAATTTAACACTCAAATAAGGGAGATTAATTGCCTTTTTTTTTTTAATTTTGGCCTCTTTTTATTGTTTTTTTATTTATTTATTTGCATCCATCTTTATTCTTTGCCCTGTGTGGGCCTACCACCGCAGTGGCCTCTCTCGTTGCAGAGCACCAGCTCTGGGCGCATGCACTCCAGAGCACTGGCTCATAACTGGACACACCGGTCCAGCTGCTCCATGGCACATGGGATAGTCCCTGGCCAGTGATTGAACCTGTGCCCCTTGCACTGCAAGGCAAACTCTCTGCCCACTGGGCCACAAGGGAAGCCCTAATTGCATCTTTAATACATATGAGGTGCAGCTTTAAGGAAGGAGAAACCAAAATGAAATTCAGATTACAGAGGAATGTCTTTTTATAATTCATATATACCTCTTTTCTACCCTCTGGATTATCTAAAGTCAAAAGTAAAAAAAAAAAAAAAAACACCTCAGCTGGAGTCCTTAACGTGCAAAATACTAAATGCTATTATATAATTAACAACATGAAATATTCTCTTAAATATATTCAAATAAATTGAGACTACAGTAATCCATTTATAACATATAATCCATGTTTATAATATATGTGGAACTATACACATGTGTTAATTTTAGAAATAATTTCTGAATACAGTTATACTTTTTAAACTTTAGAATTTAAAAATTTGCTTATTTTTTTCATGAAAACATTATTTATCCTTAGGCATGCATTTACATTTGAAGGTTTTCTTGAAGAATTTAATAAAAATCTAAAGAATAAAAGTAATAAAAGCAAAATGATAAAATAGAAATACCATGAAGACAGTTGCCTATAAAACTGATGGTATATCAGACACGGGTGAGAATTATTAAAGCATCATTTTTCCTCTATGACACTTTTTCAGGATTTCAGAGCTTTAGCTTTCTCAAATTAAAATACTTATTAATAACACATGTGTGCAAGGTACACAGTATGATGCCTGTTCTTGTTGCTATTTAGTTGCTAAGTCTGGACTGCAACATGACAGGCTTCCTGTCCTGCTGGAATTAGTCAATGCTTTACACCAAGTAGTAAGGGTTACAAGATAAAGAGATTTACCATAGATACAATTAGTTGGCATATTAATTCTACCATATATGCATTTACCATGAATTTAACACTCAAATAAGGGAGATTAATTGCCTTTTTTTTTTTTAATTTTGGCCTCTTTTTATTGTTTTTTTATTTATTTATTTGCATCCATCTTTATTCTTTGCCCTGTGTGGGCCTACCACCGCAGTGGCCTCTCTCGTTGCAGAGCACCAGCTCTGGGCGCATGCACTCCAGAGCACTGGCTCATAACTGGACACACCGGTCCAGCTGCTCCATGGCACATGGGATAGTCCCTGGCCAGTGATTGAACCTGTGCCCCTTGCACTGCAAGGCAAACTCTCTGCCCACTGGGCCACAAGGGAAGCCCTAATTGCATCTTTAATACATATGAGGTGCAGCTTTAAGGAAGGAGAAACCAAAATGAAATTCAGATTACAGAGGAATGTCTTTTTATAATTCATATATACCTCTTTTCTACCCTCTGGATTATCTAAAGTCAAAAGTAAAAAAAAAAAATCACCTCAGCTGGAGTCCTTAACGTGCAAAATACTAAATGCTATTATATAATTAACAACATGAAATATTCTCTTAAATATATTCAAATAAATTGAGACTACAGTAATCCATTTATAACATATAATCCATGTTTATAATATATGTGGAACTATACACATGTGTTAATTTTAGAAATAATTTCTGAATACAGTTATACTTTTTAAACTTTAGAATTTAAAAATTTGCTTATTTTTTTCATGAAAACATTATTTATCCTTAGGCATGCATTTACATTTGAAGGTTTTCTTGAAGAATTTAATAAAAATCTAAAGAATAAAAGTAATAAAAGCAAAATGATAAAATAGAAATACCATGAAGACAGTTGCCTATAAAACTGATGGTATATCAGACACGGGTGAGAATTATTAAAGCATCATTTTTCCTCTATGACACTTTTTCAGGATTTCAGAGCTTTAGCTTTCTCAAATTAAAATACTTATTAATAACACATGTGTGCAAGGTACACAGTATGATGCCTGTTCTTGTTGCTATTTAGTTGCTAAGTCTGGACTGCAACATGACAGGCTTCCCTGTCCTGCTCTTTCTCCCGAAGTTTGCTCAAACTCATATCCAGTCAGTTGATGATGTAATCCAACTGCCTTTTCCTCTGTCGTCCCCTTCTCCTGCCCTCA
Organism: Tragulus kanchil; assembly: GCA_022376925.1. Classification (NCBI taxonomy): domain Eukaryota; kingdom Metazoa; phylum Chordata; class Mammalia; order Artiodactyla; family Tragulidae; genus Tragulus; species Tragulus kanchil. Next base: position 98,354,356 of record JAIOJX010000030.1, read on the forward strand.
CTCTTTCCCACCAAGCTGGCTCTTAGCATCAGATGGCCAAAGTATTGGAACTAGAGCTTCAGTATCAGTCCTTCCAATGAAAATTCAGGGTTGGCTTCTTTTAGGATTGACTGTTGATCTCCTTGCAGTCAAAGGGGTTCTTAAGAGCCTTCTCCAGCACCACAGTTTGAAAGCATCAATTCTTCGGCGTTCAGCCTTCTTTATAATCCAACTCTCTCATTTGTATAAGACTAATGGAAAAAAACCGTAATTTTGAGTATACAGACCTTTGTCAGCAAAGCAGATGTTTCTGCTTTTGAATACACTATCTAGATTTGTCATAGCTTTCCTTGAAGGAGCAAGTGTCTTTTAATTTCACGGCTGCACTAGTCACCTGAAGTGATTTCAGAGTCCAAGAAAATAAAATCTGTCACTGATTCCACTTTCTATTTCTGTCACTGATTACCATTTCTATTTGCCATGAAGTAATGGGACCAGATGCCATAACCTTAGTTTTTTGAATGTTGAGGGGTTTTCATATATAATTTTTTTTATATATATATAATTTTTATTTGTTGATTGACTGATGGATTTTTGGTTGTACTGGGTCCTCGCTGCTGCTCAGGCTTTTCTCTAGCTGTGGCCACTGGGGGCTACTTTCTAGTTGCAGTGCACTGGCTTCTCTTGTTGGGAAGCTCAGTTGGGGCTCCCAGGCTCTAGAGCACAGGCTAGGTTGTTGTGGTGCATGGGGTAATCTGTTCCACAGCATAAAAAAAAAAAGAATAAAAGTAATAAAAGCAAAATGATAAAATAGAAATACCATGAAGACAGTTGCCTATAAAACTGATGGTATATCAGACACGGGTGAGAATTATTAAAGCATCATTTTTCCTCTATGACACTTTTTCAGGATTTCAGAGCTTTAGCTTTCTCAAATTAAAATACTTATTAATAACACATGTGTGCAAGGTACACAGTATGATGCCTGTTCTTGTTGCTATTTAGTTGCTAAGTCTGGACTGCAACATGACAGGCTTCCCTGTCCTGCTCTTTCTCCCGAAGTTTGCTCAAACTCATATCCAGTCAGTTGATGATGTAATCCAACTGCCTTTTCCTCTGTCGTCCCCTTCTCCTGCCCTCACTCTTTCCCACCAAGCTGGCTCTTAGCATCAGATGGCCAAAGTATTGGAACTAGAGCTTCAGTATCAGTCCTTCCAATGAAAATTCAGGGTTGGCTTCTTTTAGGATTGACTGTTGATCTCCTTGCAGTCAAAGGGATTCTTAAGAGCCTTCTCCAGCACCACAGTTTGAAAGCATCAATTCTTCGGCGTTCAGCCTTCTTTATAATCCAACTCTCTCATTTGTATAAGACTAATGGAAAAAAACCGTAATTTTGAGTATACAGACCTTTGTCAGCAAAGCAGATGTTTCTGCTTTTGAATACACTATCTAGATTTGTCATAGCTTTCCTTGAAGGAGCAAGTGTCTTTTAATTTCACGGCTGCACTAGTCACCTGAAGTGATTTCAGAGTCCAAGAAAATAAAATCTGTCACTGATTCCACTTTCTATTTCTGTCACTGATTACCATTTCTATTTGCCATGAAGTAATGGGACCAGATGCCATAACCTTAGTTTTTTGAATGTTGAGGGGTTTTCATATATAATTTTTTTTATATATATATAATTTTTATTTGTTGATTGACTGATGGATTTTTGGTTGTACTGGGTCCTCGCTGCTGCTCAGGCTTTTCTCTAGCTGTGGCCACTGGGGGCTACTTTCTAGTTGCAGTGCACTGGCTTCTCTTGTTGCAGAGCACAAGATCCAGGGCACTCAGGCTTCAGAAGTTGGGGCTCCCAGGCTCTAGAGCACAGGCTAGGTTGTTGTGGTGCATGGGGTAATCTGTTCCACAGCATAAGGGATCTTCCTGAACCAGGGATCGAACTTGTGTCTCCTGCACTGGCAGGCAGATTCTTTACCAGAGACACCACAGAAGCCCCTAAACACTGAGTTTTAAGCCAGCTTTTTCAGTCTCTTCTTTCACCCTCATCAAGAGGCTCTTTAGTTCCTCTTTGCTTTCCACTATTAGGGTGTTATGATCTGCATATCTGAGGTTGCTGATGTTTTCCCAGCAATCTTCATTCAACTTGTGACTCATCCAGCCTGACATTCTGCAAGATATACTCAGCATAAAAGTTAAAAAAGGAAGGCGACCATGTACAGCCTTGTAATACTCCTTTTTTGAACCAGTCTATTTTTCCATGCCTGGTCTTATCATTGCTTCTTGAGCTGGATATATTAAATTAAATAAGCAGGGTGACAATATACAGCCTTGACATACTCCTTGCCCAATCTGGAACCAGCCCATTGTTTCATGTCTGGGTCTAACTGCTGCTTCTTGACCTGCATACACGTTTCTCAGGAGGCAGGTACGGTGGTCTGGTATTCCCATCTCTTTTAGAATTTTCCACAGTTTGTTGTGATCCACACAGTCAAAGGCTTTAGCATAGTTAATAAAGCATAAGTAGATATTTTTCTGTAATTCGCTTGCTTTTTCTAGGATCCAACAGATATTGAGAATTTGATCTCTGGTTCCTCTGCCTTTTCTAAATCCATCTTAAACATTCAGAAGTTCTCAGTTCACATACTGCTGAAGCCTAGCTTGAAGGATTTTGAGCATGACCTTACTAACATGTGAGATGAGTGCAACTGTGTGGTAGTTTGAACATTTGTTGGCATTGTCCTTCTTTGGAACTGGAATGAAAACTGACCTTTTCCACTTGTGTGGCCATTGCTGAGTTTTCCAAATTTGTTGACATATTGAGTGCAGCATTTTAACAACATCATCTTTTCTCTAGTTGGCCACTGGGGGCTACTTTCTAGTTGCAGTGCACTGGCTTCTCTTGTTGCAGAGCACAAGATCCAGGGCACTCAGGCTTCAGAAGTTGGGGCTCCCAGGCTCTAGAGCACAGGCTAGGTTGTTGTGGTGCATGGGGTAATCTGTTCCACAGCATAAGGGATCTTCCTGAACCAGGGATCGAACTTGTGTCTCCTGCACTGGCAGGCAGATTCTTTACCAGAGACACCACAGAAGCCCCTAAACACTGAGTTTTAAGCCAGCTTTTTCAGTCTCTTCTTTCACCCTCATCAAGAGGCTCTTTAGTTCCTCTTTGCTTTCCACTATTAGGGTGTTATGATCTGCATATCTGAGGTTGCTGATGTTTTCCCAGCAATCTTCATTCAACTTGTGACTCATCCAGCCTGACATTCTGCAAGATATACTCAGCATAAAAGTTAAAAAAGGAAGGCGACCATGTACAGCCTTGTAATACTCCTTTTTTGAACCAGTCTATTTTTCCATGCCTGGTCTTATCATTGCTTCTTGAGCTGGATATATTAAATTAAATAAGCAGGGTGACAATATACAGCCTTGACATACTCCTTGCCCAATCTGGAACCAGCCCATTGTTTCATGTCTGGGTCTAACTGCTGCTTCTTGACCTGCATACACGTTTCTCAGGAGGCAGGTACGGTGGTCTGGTATTCCCATCTCTTTTAGAATTTTCCACAGTTTGTTGTGATCCACACAGTCAAAGGCTTTAGCATAGTTAATAAAGCATAAGTAGATATTTTTCTGTAATTCGCTTGCTTTTTCTAGGATCCAACAGATATTGAGAATTTGATCTCTGGTTCCTCTGCCTTTTCTAAATCCATCTTAAACATTCAGAAGTTCTCAGTTCACATACTGCTGAAGCCTAGCTTGAAGGATTTTGAGCATGACCTTACTAACATGTGAGATGAGTGCAACTGTGTGGTAGTTTGAACATTTGTTGGCATTGTCCTTCTTTGGAACTGGAATGAAAACTGACCTTTTCCACTTGTGTGGCCATTGCTGAGTTTTCCAAATTTGTTGACATATTGAGTGCAGCATTTTAACAACATCATCTTTTAAGAGTTTAAATAGCTCACCTGGAATTTCATCACCTCCACTAGCACTGTTTGCAGTAATGCTTCCTAAGGCCCATTTGAGTTTATACTCCAGGATATCTGGTTCTAGGTGAGTGACCACAGCATCCTGGTTATATCCAGGTCATTAAGACCTTTCTTGTACAGTTCCTCTGATTATTCTTGCCTATCATTTATTAAATTAATAGAAACTAATCTTGTTCTTTAAACAGTCATCCACTTATTTGTTATAATATTTTCATGCCTGCCTAACTCACAACATTCTACACATTGTGACAAGATGCAGGCAAGAAGTCTATCATGAACTGTTCACCTAGTCTATTGTTGGTACAAATGAAAGGTGGTCTTAACAAAATTGGTTTTGAATATTAATCTGTGCCCATTCTTGTTATGAAGACGATACTGTTGTTAGAATTTTCTAATGTTGTTCATTAAAATTTTCACAAAATTTCAGTCTTCCAAGAGTAAGGATTATAAATTATAAGTTTATAATCACTTTTTTTTTTAAGTGGTAGATGGTATGAATCAGTGTCACAGTGAAACAGCACATATAGCAACTGCTTTTCAATCATTGTGGCAGAACTTTATTGTGTCAACTTAGGTAAGTTAGAACTATATTATTTGAAAGCAAATGTGAACCTTGCAACTGAATAAATGTAACATAAATAAGTTAATAAAAGAAATGCATGCAGAATAATATCTAATATATATATAGCAAGCTTCAGTAGATGATAGCTATCATTATTAATACATATTCTTTGAATACTGAATTTAAACTATTATCAGTTTACCTTATATTTACCTCCAAATAGAAATAAATATATACACATGTATGCACAGGAAAACCTATGGTCATTTCTGTGACATTTAATAAGTAGTTTTTTATTTGCTTTCATAAGGAATCAGTTGCCCATATATATAAAATGTCATCAAACTTCACCATGGAATCATACATAAAAAATAATAAACTGATCATAGTCTTTCATGTGAGATCATCTAGTCTCCCAAGGTCCAATGCCCACTGTGCACTGAGAAGAGGACCGAGGGCCACCTGCACAGGCCTTGAGGGGCATTACAGCAGAGGAACTCTGGGTTGAGGGAACCTCAACATTTTATAATAGGCATAAGCATGTTGGCTATTACATCTTGAAGAAGACGTTATATTCATTGCACTTGCAGCTAAGGAAAGTGCTCTTTGCTTTGAAAGTGACACTATGTCGACTTCTCATTGTTATTTGAAAACTAGTCTTTTACATAAGAGTGTCTCTGTTTTTTCAATGTCCAGTGTGAGAAATCCATGAAAAATGATCTCCCAACAATAACACATCAGGATTTTGAGACTTAATGAAATCTTATGAGTTTTATAGAATTAGAAGTTAATTCTAAATATCCATTTAAAGTTTCAACATACCTTGAAGTCCCTAAAATAAAACTTAAAAAATGAAGTTGCTATCAACTTTGACCTTTGGAAAAGTAAGTGAAATTCAAGGACTAACTTATATTTTATTAGATTGAACTACAATTCAACATGAATGTGTAGTTTCAAATTCTTAGTTGCATTCACTTGGCAAAATTTAGTGCTGTTGAGGTCCTTTTGTTTGAGTCATAATAAATTTGATAGACATGCTATAATATAGCATATGTTAAAAATGAATAATAATCCAGGACAAGAATATAAAAATAAATCTCTCAAGAATTGCAAAAATGTCCCCAAATTCAGGTGCATGATACTGAACTTTGAAATGTATCCAACATTGGAAATGCTATGAGAATCTGTTTTTTTGTTCATCTCAGATGGTTGAAGTTTTGATTTCCAACGATATTCAAAATATTTCTAATACTCATACGGTTGCCATTTGGTTTTACTGAAGCTTAGTACAAAGAGAGATGGTTTAGTAGGATAAACAAAGAAGATTCAGAGAGCTATTGATTTGAAACAGATTCTTTTACCAGCTTAGCAAGTATTCAGTTTTCATTTGCAAAACAGGGTCAAGGAAGTTAATCCCTCAATAGAAACGTTATTGTGAACACAAAGGTTTGGAAAAAAATTTAAGCACAGAATAATAAACTGATCATAGTCTTTCATGTGAGATCATCTAGTCTCCCAAGGTCCAATGCCCACTGTGCACTGAGAAGAGGACCGAGGGCCACCTGCACAGGCCTTGAGGGGCATTACAGCAGAGGAACTCTGGGTTGAGGGAACCTCAACATTTTATAATAGGCATAAGCATGTTGGCTATTACATCTTGAAGAAGACGTTATATTCATTGCACTTGCAGCTAAGGAAAGTGCTCTTTGCTTTGAAAGTGACACTATGTCGACTTCTCATTGTTATTTGAAAACTAGTCTTTTACATAAGAGTGTCTCTGTTTTTTCAATGTCCAGTGTGAGAAATCCATGAAAAATGATCTCCCAACAATAACACATCAGGATTTTGAGACTTAATGAAATCTTATGAGTTTTATAGAATTAGAAGTTAATTCTAAATATCCATTTAAAGTTTCAACATACCTTGAAGTCCCTAAAATAAAACTTAAAAAATGAAGCTGCTATCAACTTTGACCTTTGGAAAAGTAAGTGAAATTCAAGGACTAACTTATATTTTATTAGATTGAACTACAATTCAACATGAATGTGTAGTTTCAAATTCTTAGTTGCATTCACTTGGCAAAATTTAGTGCTGTTGAGGTCCTTTTGTTTGAGTCATAATAAATTTGATAGACATGCTATAATATAGCATATGTTAAAAATGAATAATAATCCAGGACAAGAATATAAAAATAAATCTCTCAAGAATTGCAAAAATGTCCCCAAATTCAGGTGCATGATACTGAACTTTGAAATGTATCCAACATTGGAAATGCTATGAGAATCTGTTTTTTTGTTCATCTCAGATGGTTGAAGTTTTGATTTCCAACGATATTCAAAATATTTCTAATACTCATACGGTTGCCATTTGGTTTTACTGAAGCTTAGTACAAAGAGAGATGGTTTAGTAGGATAAACAAAGAAGATTCAGAGAGCTATTGATTTGAAACAGATTCTTTTACCAGCTTAGCAAGTATTCAGTTTTCATTTGCAAAACAGGGTCAAGGAAGTTAATCCCTCAATAGAAACGTTATTGTGAACACAAAGTGGATTTTAAGCACCAGGAAAATATCAAAAGTAATAGTAAAGGCGGCTAATAGCAGTCAGAATAGACATATCTGGATTGCATTCATGTCCTTGTTAAGGGTATCTGTACAATAATATTACATATATATAATGTTTTTCAAATTATAACTCTCAAGAACAATTACAGAAAAGTTCATGAGCATTTCACTTCTCTAATATTTTACCATAACAATGTAAATATACAGAATTTCTAATACCAAGAAAAGAAGGAATATAGATAGATAGATAAGATAGATAGATAGATATAGATGTAGATATATCCTGCATATTCACTTCGGGGAAAAAAACATTTAAATTAATATCATTGTCAGAAATGTAATTATCAGCAGCCTATGGCATGTTTATATTCTGTCCCTTTCTATATATGTATATACACAGAAGGAGAGAGACCATAAGTGCCTTAGGTTGACGATCTCATCTTAGCACAACTTTGAATTTTTGTGAACCAGCTGTTCAAATCCCAACTAGTGATTTAATACATTTAATGTAAAATTGAGCTGTGAGAAATGACGGTTTGTATCTTCCCAGATGCCTGGGAGAAGGGTTCAATTTTCTATATAATGCTATACTAGTGACACAGGAACTATGGAGATTCAATCAAGTGGCATATCCTGATTTCCCAGGTGTCTATGCCATGGAAACCACCTTAAACAAACTTAAGAATGACTTATGCTCAAAATATATAAAATTAACTAATATCTTTGCCCTGATTTTCTTATTGTATTCTTGCAGCTAAATCTATCATCAAAAAGACAGCGCTGGGCTTCCCTGGTGGTCCAGTGGGTAAGGACACTGCCTTGCAGTGCAAGGGGCGCCGGTTCGATCCCTGGCCTGGGAAGATCCCACATGCCGTGGAGCGGCTGGACCCATGAGTCCAATTACCAAGCCGGAGCTCTGGAGTGCATGCGCCCAGAGCCCTGCTCTGCGACAACAGAGGCCACCACGATGGGAGGCCCACACGGGCCAAAGAACAAAGATGGATGAAAATGGACAAATGAAAAGACCAATAGAAGTGGCCCGCCTGCTCCCCTCCCTCCCCACCCCACCCCCACCAAAATAAATAAATAAATAAATCTTAAAAAAAAAAAAAAAGCGTTACCTCCAGGATGGCTTGTTTATAGGAGCTTTGTTTCCAGAGGACTTTTAGAGAAAACACAAAAACCAGTAACAAAGGGGTAAATTTAGGTTCTAGAAGCCATGGAGAGCACTCAAGAAGGTTGTTAGTTTACTTTTCTATAAATGTTCAGGTCAATTCCTATTCTGGTTACAATTCTATCTTGGAGTCCTGATGGCTGCAAAACCCACTCAAGTCTCTTTCATGCGGCTTTCAGCATCACAAGAGGTCTTTGAAAGGAACTACTGTCCACCAGTCACACTGACTATTATTTACTCAAGACAGAGTCTAGAGTTTCTTTCAAACTGTTTATTACTTCACAGATATAGTGCTGAATGAAAATTTACAAAAGAAAAAAAAAACCTCTTTACCATGAAATTTTCTTTTTTAAGTGGCTAAGAAATTTTTGGTAAAGATACTGATACTATTTTTTAATCCTTATCAAGGAAAAATTTTTATAATCCCAGTAAGTTAACTATTCATTATTTTCCAAAATCATATTTAAGGCAAAAATTAAAAATGGATCTGTATATTAAAGTCCAAAAATAATAAATGTGATGTATCCTATTTAAATAGCCATGTGCTTGAGGTACATAAAATGAGGTCACTTGAAAAGTAAAATGAATTTTAATAAAATCCATTCCAAATGTGAAGAATTTGTTTTGAATAGTAGAGAAATAAAAAGCAATACTAAAGGAATGAGATGGGCTACCAGAAAAATACTAAGAAATATACTTTATGATTTAAATATACTGTAGTATTTGGTGTAAAATGTTAGAACTAAAGGAAATTTTTTTTTCCCTTGAACTAAAATACAGGAAAGTTGTTTTGTTTTCCTATCATTTAAGTAACTGTTAAAAGAGAAAAATAGGGCTTCCCTGATGGCCCAGTGGGTAAAGAGTCCACCTTGCAGTGCAAGGGGCACCAGTTAGATTCCTGGCCTGGGAAGATCCCGGGTGCCAGGGAGCAGCTGGTGTGTCCAATTATAAGTCAGCACTCTGGAGCGCATGTGCCCAGAGCCAGTGCTCTGAGAGGAGAGAGGTCACTGCAATGGGAGACCCATACTGGTTGAAGAATACAGATGGATGAAAACAAATAAAAAATCAATAAAAAAAAAAAAAAAGATACAGGAAAATCCACAATGACTGAACTGATTTATGCAATGTAGAGGAAAAACAAGAGCATGAGCCTTTTATCAGGTCACATTAATTGACCTAAGATTTGTCTGACTAATATTGCCATATCAATAAACTTTCAAAACTGTGTATCTCTCATAGGTATCTATTTACCTATGTCTACCATAACACATGAACCATAATTTACATGTCTTCAGAATCATTACTACAAAGTGTCATGAAACAATCAGGTGCTATTAATATTCTGTACCACACTTCACAAACAGCGTATGTTTTGGCTCCTTTTAATTTAGTTCTATCAAACTCATAAGCATTTGCAGCAAGACTGGAAAGTATAATAAAGTTGCTTGTCTTATAGAAGAAACCTCTGAGGTCATGATTAAGGTTATTCCTGTGCAATGTGGGGATCCTGACTTTACTGTAACTGCTGAACTATGGATTCCCCAGTGTTTGGTATTGATAGCAGAGGAGGAGCGGGAGCGGAGGGGAGAGGATGTGGGAGAGGAGGCAAGGCTGGAGGCATAAAAGACCAGGGAAATGAACTGAGGTGAATTTTGGATATCCGCTATCTTAGCAACTGAACGAGCTAACTGAATCAGTGGATCTGAGACACTCCATACTTGGCTCAGTGCTTAATAAATCACTTGAAAAGTAAAATGAATTTTAATAAAATCCATTCCAAATGTGAAGAATTTGTTTTGAATAGTAGAGAAATAAAAAGCAATACTAAAGGAATGAGATGGGCTACCAGAAAAATACTAAGAAATATACTTTATGATTTAAATATACTGTAGTATTTGGTGTAAAATGTTAGAACTAAAGGAAATTTTTTTCCCTTGAACTAAAATACAGGAAAGTTGTTTTGTTTTCCTATCATTTAAGTAACTGTTAAAAGAGAAAAATAGGGCTTCCCTGATGGCCCAGTGGGTAAAGAGTCCACCTTGCAGTGCAAGGGGCACCAGTTAGATTCCTGGCCTGGGAAGATCCCGGGTGCCAGGGAGCAGCTGGTGTGTCCAATTATAAGTCAGCACTCTGGAGCGCATGTGCCCAGAGCCAGTGCTCTGAGAGGAGAGAGGTCACTGCAATGGGAGACCCATACTGGTTGAAGAATACAGATGGATGAAAACAAATAAAAAATCAATAAAAAAAAAAAAAAAGATACAGGAAAATCCACAATGACTGAACTGATTTATGCAATGTAGAGGAAAAACAAGAGCATGAGCCTTTTATCAGGTCACATTAATTGACCTAAGATTTGTCTGACTAATATTGCCATATCAATAAACTTTCAAAACTGTGTATCTCTCATAGGTATCTATTTACCTATGTCTACCATAACACATGAACCATAATTTACATGTCTTCAGAATCATTACTACAAAGTGTCATGAAACAATCAGGTGCTATTAATATTCTGTACCACACTTCACAAACAGCGTATGTTTTGGCTCCTTTTAATTTAGTTCTATCAAACTCATAAGCATTTGCAGCAAGACTGGAAAGTATAATAAAGTTGCTTGTCTTATAGAAGAAACCTCTGAGGTCATGATTAAGGTTATTCCTGTGCAATGTGGGGATCCTGACTTTACTGTAACTGCTGAACTATGGATTCCCCAGTGTTTGGTATTGATAGCAGAGGAGGAGCGGGAGCGGAGGGGAGAGGATGTGGGAGAGGAGGCAAGGCTGGAGGCATAAAAGACCAGGGAAATGAACTGAGGTGAATTTTGGAAACCACAAATACAACAGAGTATCCGCTATCTTAGCAACTGAACGAGCTAACTGAATCAGTGGATCTGAGACACTCCATACTTGGCTCAGTGCTTTTTATAAAATCCAGATAATCTGTTAGATATGCATGGTTGTTATCCTCAATTTTCAAATGTTATTGAATTCAGAACAGTGCCACATTGCAGTGGTCATGATCGTTAATTAGTGAGGACTAAACCTATTTCATTAACAATGTTTCCACTTAGAAATTGTCTAAGCAACTCTATTACATACACTAATTATAGTTAATATTTGTATCATGCATTAGAGTCTAGGTAATAATTTCATTTGTGATTGAGTCTTACAAGAATGTCATGACCTGGTTATCATTATGTCCACAACAAGATCCTCTAGATGAGGAAATGGCAACCCATTCCATTATTATTTGCAGGAAAAGTCTCCTTTGACAGAGGACCCTGGCGCGTTACAGTTTGTGAAGTCACAAGGAGTTGGACATGACTGGGCAACTGAGCACACGCATGCACACATACAAACATTAACACATACCCTTAAAGAGACTAAGGCAACACAACTCTGTAAAAGCAAAATAAAAATAATTAAGTAATAAAAACAATATTAAGAAAAAGTACAGAACATGAAGTAAACTATAAACAACAGTTACCTCTGGTGACTAGATTTCTCTGTATTGTTTAAATTTTATACAATAAGCACATATTACTTTTATAATAAAAAAGATAAATTTCAAAAAGACTAGGGCATGCAAAGTATTTTTTATCAATCTCTATTGCTCATTATCTGTGTGCCAATATGCAAATTCAAATTCATATATGCCACACAATGTCAAAAACTTCAGGAGAGACATAAATTTTTTGATTTTGACTTTGAGTATTATACTCAAAATGCTTAAAATTTTTTGAATGAAAACATTTTGAAAGAACATTCTGAATCATTACATTTCTTGTTTACTAAAATAGTGGTAATTATATGCATTTGGTAAATTTATTGTTAAAAAACTACAAATAAGATAGTATTTAAATTATCACAGTATTTGGCACAGGATAGATTCTCAATAATTTAAAGTGCCTATGTCTTTACCTATCATACTTTAATAGAAAGAGAAAAAAAATCTGTTTTTAAAAGTCACAACTATGTAAAGGTATAACCTCCATTTCTCTCTATCCTTAGTTACTATCACATTGAAATCTTTCATATTTGTAAGTGGTAAATATAGCACTTTGATATTAATAAATTTGTATGTATTCAGTCACATATTTTGCCCACACCTACGCAGTATTACCTTTTAAATAATTTTTCACAAAAGCCTTTAAACTCACAATTGCAAAATATGTAATGTCCCATTTAACGGATAAAATACTAAAGCCTCCCCCAAAGTTAAGTAACATCACTCACGTAAAATTAATGAGTCACTGAGGAATCAGCATATAATTCTTGGCTTTTCGAACTCCTATTTAATTTTTCTATTTACTTCTTTTCAATCATCCTATCTATTACTGTGGGATTAAAAAAGTTTGACAGAACACAATTTTTTGTGCACTTTCACATAATCAGAAAAACATTTACTGTCTATGACTGTCTAATGTAACTTATAATCACTATACTTAAAATGAAACTTTTTTGGTGGAGGGCCTAGAAAAGGATACCATTATTGCTTTGCCAGCCAAAGGAGGATACAGTGAGCTCCTTCCTCAAAAAACTATGCGTTTCTAAAGTGAAACTCTTAAGGATGAATTTCCCATGTTTGCTGATATGTCTTAATCATGGGTGGAAGATACCTGTGCTTTGTGTGCCTTCATCTGCTTTTACCTATGGCCAACACTGCTACCAGAGGCCGGCATTTGCTTCCATGATGTTGGATTTTACTTCTAAGCCATTCTAAACATATACATCATCTTAGACAGCTGCTACCAATCAATCAGATTGCCCCTTGAAAATATCTATATCTAGGGACTTCCCCGGTGGTCCAGTGGCTTTAATACTCCACGCTCCCAATGCAGGGTGCCTGGGTTCAATCCCTGGCAAGGCAACTAGATTCCACATGCTGAAACTAAGACCTGATGTAGTCTTAAAGTAATAAACATTAAAAAAAGAAAAAGATAAAATACCTATATTTATATACACACACACACATACAAGTTGAGTTATGTCTTTATGCGCATAGGATAAATTTCTTCTACATGTTAATCCAAAGACAAAACATTTAAACTTATTTCCTTGTGTTTTGGATCCAAAAATGTAAGACATGAAGTTTTTAAAAATTGTATTTAAAATCATGAATTCATTTTACTGCAATGATTTAAATGATTATAACTGCCTTTCATGATCTGGGCAGATATATTTTGTTACAAAGCTTTTTTCCTTGATATTAATAAATTTGTATGTATTCAGTCACATATTTTGCCCACACCTACGCAGTATTACCTTTTAAATAATTTTTCACAAAAGCCTTTAAACTCACAATTGCAAAATATGTAATGTCCCATTTAACGGATAAAATACTAAAGCCTCCCCCAAAGTTAAGTAACATCACTCACGTAAAATTAATGAGTCACTGAGGAATCAGCATATAATTCTTGGCTTTTCGAACTCCTATTTAATTTTTCTATTTACTTCTTTTCAATCATCCTATCTATTACTGTGGGATTAAAAAAGTTTGACAGAACACAATTTTTTGTGCACTTTCACATAATCAGAAAAACATTTACTGTCTATGACTGTCTAATGTAACTTATAATCACTATACTTAAAATGAAACTTTTTTGGTGGAGGGCCTAGAAAAGGATACCATTATTGCTTTGCCAGCCAAAGGAGGATACAGTGAGCTCCTTCCTCAAAAAACTATGCGTTTCTAAAGTGAAACTCTTAAGGATGAATTTCCCATGTTTGCTGATATGTCTTAATCATGGGTGGAAGATACCTGTGCTTTGTGTGCCTTCATCTGCTTTTACCTATGGCCAACACTGCTACCAGAGGCCGGCATTTGCTTCCATGATGTTGGATTTTACTTCTAAGCCATTCTAAACATATACATCATCTTAGACAGCTGCTACCAATCAATCAGATTGCCCCTTGAAAATATCTATATCTAGGGACTTCCCTGGTGGTCCAGTGGCTTTAATACTCCACGCTCCCAATGCAGGGTGCCTGGGTTCAATCCCTGGCAAGGCAACTAGATTCCACATGCTGAAACTAAGACCTGATGTAGTCTTAAAGTAATAAACATTAAAAAAAGAAAAAGATAAAATACCTATATTTATATACACACACACACATACAAGTTGAGTTATGTCTTTATGCGCATAGGATAAATTTCTTCTACATGTTAATCCAAAGACAAAACAATTAAACTTATTTCCTTGTGTTTTGGATCCAAAAATGTAAGACATGAAGTTTTTAAAAATTGTATTTAAAATCATGAATTCATTTTACTGCAATGATTTAAATGATTATAACTGCCTTTCATGATCTGGGCAGATACTTGGCTATACTTCAAACAAGCAGCTCACTGACAAAGTTCACCTCAGGAAAACTGGCCTCTACCTATTGAAACAGGCAAAACCATTGTAGGGGTTGCTTACCATTCATTCATCCTTTGTCTGGAGTAACAAGGACAATGTCTATTACACAGTGATTTCTGAATTCATATTTATTAAGGAATTGAGTGCATGAAATGTAGAAATGAGGAGGGAAGGAAAGAGGAAAGTTCTAAGGCATAAAGTAGAAAAAAATATGAAACATAGGAAGGAAAACCAGGAAAGAAGAAAGAAGGGGAGAGGAAAGGAAGGAAAAGGAATTGTATAAAATGGAAAGAATAATTTAATTCCGATGACTCAGAAGAAAAATTTCAATTCATTCAAAAGGAACTCAAGGAGAATTAACATATGAAAATTAATCTGTACAAGTAAGTTGACTTACTGACTATAAATATACACACTAAAAATGCATTGTTAATTATCTTTTGCATAAAATTAACTTAGCAGATCGATACTCACCAGAATATCTTTTCCAGCCCACTTGCATTCATCCCTTCTGGTGTAAGATACTGGCCACACAATCTAATGACAGAGAAGAAACATTATTTTCTTTCAGTTACATTTTCTAAGAGATCCAACATTTAGTCTGTTAGACCAGGTAGGGCAACTGAGACAAAGAAAGTTCTAGAAAGCACTATGTGGCAAGACACTTTAAGTTCAGACTTTGCAGTGGCACCAGATGATTGGCATGAACTTATATCAAACATCCTCTGACTGTCTATTAGGTTTTGCTGTATAAATGAAACCTGAGCAACGGAGAAATTTACGTAGTCAATATATCTAAACAGTGTGTTCAGAAAGAGCTGTAAGGCAGTTTGGGAGAGGAAGATCATCCTGAGACCACATGAGAATCTAGTGAAGAGAGACAGAAATAGGCACAGAATGCTTTTATTCTTTTAAATGAATTTGTCTTTATCATAGAATAGTCATTCTGATTTTAAAATTTTAACATCAGGTCCTCTGGATCTATTTCCATGATTCAGTTCTCAGCATGATATTCTAGTATGAGCAACTGAGAGGATTCGAAAAATCCATTTCAAAATGAAATAAAAGAAAGAAATCTTTCCTTTATTTTTTGACAGGGAGAAAAGGTAAGAATAGCACTGCATACTTTGAGGAGATAAAGGAGGAAATGAGCAAACAGCTCTAAAAAAACCCAGGCACCCTCCCACTGTGGGCAGAACTCAGACTAACTGGGTAGTAACTGTTTGTATTTTTATCCCTAATATTTGACCTTCAACTTTCCTGTATGGTCTGAATACAGGAACACTGGTAGATAAATCAAGTCATGACTCATGACTTAAAGGAATGCAGATGCACTGTCTTCAATAATGTTAATTAAAATACCCTCATCAAAAGTTTAATATAAAATGTTCCAGTTCGCCTGAGCAATTCCAATGACTCCTGTCTGTATTTGGGCAGAGCAATTTTAATTTTTTTTAAATGCCTCCTTCTCTTCTGTTAACACTAGTTAATTTCAGGGTGAAAAAAATCCTATGTAAAAGAAAAATCCAGAGATGATGGCAGTTAGTCATTCGTGTCTGCTAGAAAGCTTTTAGCCTCAAAATGACTTCTGCCCACTTGCATTCATCCCCTTCTGGTGTAAGATACTGGCCACACAATCTAATGACAGAGAAGAAACATTATTTTCTTTCAGTTACATTTTCTAAGAGATCCAACATTTAGTCTGTTAGACCAGGTAGGGCAACTGAGACAAAGAAAGTTCTAGAAAGCACTATGTGGCAAGACACTTTAAGTTCAGACTTTGCAGTGGCACCAGATGATTGGCATGAACTTATATCAAACATCCTCTGACTGTCTATTAGGTTTTGCTGTATAAATGAAACCTGAGCAACGGAGAAATTTACGTAGTCAATATATCTAAACAGTGTGTTCAGAAAGAGCTGTAAGGCAGTTTGGGAGAGGAAGATCATCCTGAGACCACATGAGAATCTAGTGAAGAGAGACAGAAATAGGCACAGAATGCTTTTATTCTTTTAAATGAATTTGTCTTTATCATAGAATAGTCATTCTGATTTTAAAATTTTAACATCAGGTCCTCTGGATCTATTTCCATGATTCAGTTCTCAGCATGATATTCTAGTATGAGCAACTGAGAGGATTCGAAAAATCCATTTCAAAATGAAATAAAAGAAAGAAATCTTTCCTTTATTTTTTGACAGGGAGAAAAGGTAAGAATAGCACTGCATACTTTGAGGAGATAAAGGAGGAAATGAGCAAACAGCTCTAAAAAAACCCAGGCACCCTCCCACTGTGGGCAGAACTCAGACTAACTGGGTAGTAACTGTTTGTATTTTTATCCCTAATATTTGACCTTCAACTTTCCTGTATGGTCTGAATACAGGAACACTGGTAGATAAATCAAGTCATGACTCATGACTTAAAGGAATGCAGATGCACTGTCTTCAATAATGTTAATTAAAATACCCTCATCAAAAGTTTAATATAAAATGTTCCAGTTCGCCTGAGCAATTCCAATGACTCCTGTCTGTATTTGGGCAGAGCAATTTTAATTTTTTTTAAATGCCTCCTTCTCTTCTGTTAACACTAGTTAATTTCAGGGTGAAAAAAATCCTATGTAAAAGAAAAATCCAGAGATGATGGCAGTTAGTCATTCGTGTCTGCTAGAAAGCTTTTAGCCTCAAAATGACTGATTATCATTCATTTGGGAACCTCTAGATAATTCAATATAAATGGTCATAAACTTGAGCAAAGACTGTGATACTCAATCTAGGGGACTAAAAGCCAAAATGCAATGCATTTATATAACTAAGAATTGAGGACATATTGAAATGAACTCCAATGACACAGCAAATGCATTTCAGGTCCATGCCACAAGGAAAAACACTAAATATTTTTAAATATGCGTTTATTTTTTTACCATTTTACATATTCTTTTTTATGTACTTTTATTTTCATGTATGTCTGGAGTATGTAAAGTAAACCTATCATATGACTTGTTCCATAAGTTTCTTTTCTGTCACAAAGGAGGTCCATAAGTTTTTCACAAAGCAAGACTATAGTTATCACAATTCTAATAAACAACCCTTACATCCTTATAATTAACATTACTCTGGGGCTTCCCTGGTGGTCCAATGGGTAATTTTGCTAACATTCATGGTAAATTTTCTCATATTTAGAAGGATGTGTACTTTCAACTTGCTACAAACCAGGGTAAAAACAACTGCTTAAAGATCTACCAAAAAAAAAAAAATTCTGTAGTAGAAAGTACTCTACTGGAAAGCAATTTAATGGCAATAACTGTAAGTCAAGAGAACAAATATATAAATTATCTTTCCAATAGCATTTTTGTCCATGAAGGATAATTCCTAAATTTTGGTTAGATTCATTAACCTGTTGACATTTTTTCTTCTTGCTCAAAAAATTTTGCATTAATTTCGTTGTTACTGTTTAGTCTCTAAGTCATGTCCAAATCTTTTTGTGACCCAATGTATGGTAACCTGCAAGGCTCCTCTGCCCATGAGATTTCTGAGGTAAGAATATGAGAGTGGGTTGCCATTTCCTTCTCCAGCGGATATTTCCAACCCAGGGACTGAACTTGTGTCAACTGCTTTGGCCTGTAGCTTTTATTTGACCACTGAGCCACCAGGGAAGTCCACTAACTCATCTCACTAACAGTGCCTACATTTCTTACTCTCATATTCAAAGTGCTTCACTGTCATATTAGACTTTCCCCTCTTTACGTTTCTATACGTTTACCCATGATAGCCCCTCTTACTCATTACTGAATAAGCACTCACACCTTAAAAGAAATTTAACCCTTTATCCAAGCCAAGAATCTTTTCTTTTATGGTCCTTCTAAACCTGAGACTGTGTTTCTGTCTCTAACATGGGTTGGCCTAGTATTTACCTTTAAGCACACACATCTCATCTTTAGTACTATCTTGTAAGTTCCTCAAGAATTATTTATGACATATCATACTGGCCCCTACATAGTTTATTCAATAGTAGAGACTTAGGGAAAAGGTGTTGAATAACATACATAGGTTAAAAGAGCATTAATAGACAAATATAAACAAGCGGATGCAAATCCTTAAGTAAACTGTATTTACCCTTACAAACAATGTGATATAATCAAAATTAAGTATGTTTGAAATGGATGTTTAAAATTAGAAATATGTCTTATTTTACTAGAATAATGATTTGAATCAAGAGCAGGAGCTATAATAAGAACATTATGGAATGGGGCAAATAATCTTCTATTGAATCCATTTATCGGTATATATTATAAATAATACATCCTAGGCATACAATTGTCCCCACGGTTTTTCTCACCTATAGAATAGTAGTTTGTTTTGACAATAATTTAGTTATTTTTAATTTTAGAACTAAGAAAGATCTACCAAAAATTCTAAATTTTGGAAAGCAATTTAATGGCAATAACTGTAAGTCAAGAGAACAAATATATAAATTATCTTTCCAATAGCATTTTTGTCCATGAAGGATAATTCCTAAATTTTGGTTAGATTCATTAACCTGTTGACATTTTTTCTTCTTGCTCAAAAAATTTTGCATTAATTTCGTTGTTACTGTTTAGTCTCTAAGTCATGTCCAAATCTTTTTGTGACCCAATGTATGGTAACCTGCAAGGCTCCTCTGCCCATGAGATTTCTGAGGTAAGAATATGAGAGTGGGTTGCCATTTCCTTCTCCAGCGGATATTTCCAACCCAGGGACTGAACTTGTGTCAACTGCTTTGGCCTGTAGCTTTTATTTGACCACTGAGCCACCAGGGAAGTCCACTAACTCATCTCACTAACAGTGCCTACATTTCTTACTCTCATATTCAAAGTGCTTCACTGTCATATTAGACTTTCCCCTCTTTACGTTTCTATACGTTTACCCATGATACCCCCTCTTACTCATTACTGAATAAGCACTCACACCTTAAAAGAAATTTAACCCTTTATCCAAGCCAAGAATCTTTTCTTTTATGGTCCTTCTAAACCTGAGACTGTGTTTCTGTCTCTAACATGGGTTGGCCTAGTATTTACCTTTAAGCACACACATCTCATCTTTAGTACTATCTTGTAAGTTCCTCA
Organism: Tragulus kanchil; assembly: GCA_022376925.1. Classification (NCBI taxonomy): domain Eukaryota; kingdom Metazoa; phylum Chordata; class Mammalia; order Artiodactyla; family Tragulidae; genus Tragulus; species Tragulus kanchil. The sequence goes on from JAIOJX010000030.1 coordinate 98,374,086, forward strand.
AGAATTATTTATGACATATCATACTGGCCCCTACATAGTTTATTCAATAGTAGAGACTTAGGGAAAAGGTGTTGAATAACATACATAGGTTAAAAGAGCATTAATAGACAAATATAAACAAGCGGATGCAAATCCTTAAGTAAACTGTATTTACCCTTACAAACAATGTGATATAATCAAAATTAAGTATGTTTGAAATGGATGTTTAAAATTAGAAATATGTCTTATTTTACTAGAATAATGATTTGAATCAAGAGCAGGAGCTATAATAAGAACATTATGGAATGGGGCAAATAATCTTCTATTGAATCCATTTATCGGTATATATTATAAATAATACATCCTAGGCATACAATTGTCCCCACGGTTTTTCTCACCTATAGAATAGTAGTTTGTTTTTGACAATAATTTAGTTATTTTTAATTTTAGAACTAATTGAATATTTATATCAAATTAAGAATATTCTTTCAGAAGAAACACACTCCATTTGCGGTATCTTAATTTCAAAATATATCAGTAAGGGCAGTGATGTTTTATATGACTATATATCAAAAGTAAAGTCTCTTAATACATAGCCAGAATTTTAGGGTTTTGGTAACAGAGGAAAAGTGTTGGGTCTAAATCTTTACTATGTCACAAGCAACATCTTGCAATCTGAAGAAAAGCTTTTTACATTTCTGTTACTTTTTAAAAATTACTGTCCAGTCCATTACACTTTATAAAAAGTTGAAGCACACCACTTCAAAATCCTCAGTGTTAAGAACATATATAAATACTGAATGTATGTTCCCCAAGGGGCTTCACTGTTGAGAAAGTGGTAAAGAATCCACCTGCAAAGGCAGGAGATGAGGGTTGGATCTCCTAGAGAAGGAATATCCCAGAGAAGGAAATGGCAACCCACTCGAATATTCTTGCCTGGAAAAATCCCATGGACAGAGCAGCCTGGTGGGCTGTAGTCCATGGGGTCGCAAGAGTCGGGTATGACTTAACCACTAACGGACAACAACAGTGCACCCTAAAAGGGTGGTTTAGTGGTAAAGACTCCACCTGCCAATGAATGAGACTCAACAAAGGCTCAACTGCTGGGTTGTTTCAGGAAGATCCCCTGGAGAAGAAAATGGCAACCCATTCCAGTATTCTTGCCTGGAAAATACAATGGACAGAGGAGCCTGGCAGGCTGCAGACCATGGGACCACAGAGAGTCACACACAACTGAGCAACTGAGCATGCACACACACATGCATCCTAAAAAGCTTTTATATTAGCACTCTTGGGAAAACCTACATAAAAATCTTTGCTTCTCAGAGAATTAAGACTGGAAATACTGACTGAAAAAAATGTTTGACTTAGAATACAATATACAGACTCAGTAGCACAATTTCCACTAATTTGTCACCCTATGTTTATTTTCCAAGCTGTACGGTCAATTAATTAAATAAGTAGTAAACACTTACTAATAAGTATTAATACTTTCTATAAAGTATATTAAAAAACTGATGAAAGGCAAATGTCTAAATGACCATGTAGGCAAAAACCTGACACTGAAAACTGATGTTCCAGATCAGACTTTGGCAAACCTTTTGTTGAAAGGGTCAGATAGTAAATATTTCAGGCCTTCTGATTCAGATGACCTCTATCACAACTACTCAGCTCTGACACTACAGAATGAAAGCAGATACAGACACTATGTAAATGAATGAGAGAGCCTGTGTTCTATTAATCATAAACTTCATGAATATGAGTGACCCATCAGATGAGGCATGTATATAATGACTGATGAATTCTTCATTTGCTGGCAATATGCAGAGACGTGTAAGTTATGTATATGTATACACATATATATGTGCCTAGTATACAAAATCAATTATGATGTATTTCTTTAATGATTTAGGTATTTCATTTTATGCAAGAAAAATGATACAACTATGGAAGAATAAGCTAAAGTTAGCATTTCTTATAATGATCACTGAAAATACTACAATTTCCTCCTTGATGATTTTTATGACTTACTATATGCATATATTTGTAATAGTCAAATCAGAACATTAGTTTTGTGTGTCTGAAAAGATAAAATATTAATTTGAACAGCTTTTTTCAGTTGTTACCTTACTAAATAGCTAGAAAAGTCTATATAACTTAAACTGTTTCAAAAGAATTATAGCCCATATATCAGAATAAAGGTACCTTTTGAAAATCCTTGATATTAACCAGGCTGAATGAAAATATGTGATCCTTTGCTCCAACATACAGCCTACTCCGTTCCTCATCCAAAAGAAAGGTATGATAACTGGAGCTGTTGGCCAAGCCATTGAAAGTGATCACATTGTTGGATTCCAACATTTCTGCAAGGTAACAAAGCAAGACATTGAGTGTTAACGTGAGGTCCAATATGAGAAGAGACGACTGGCACATGGTAATATGATTACTGCCTGTGGTAGTTAACAAACAGTGGCTATTATTTGTGATACTAAAAAGTATATAGGACCCTTTACATTTCATTAAGAGTGAAAGTTATGCTTTCTTAGTGTACCGATTTCATGTTCAAGATGACATATTCCTACACAGGAATGGAAAGAAATACCCTGGTCCAAACAACTGGTCTAGTGGAATCTCTTTGCAAGTAGCAATGAATTAGAATGATTAGTTTGTATATAAAACATCTTTACCTTTATTAGGACTTGTTTAAGTGGTTTCATTTGCTTAAAGTCATTGCTACAAGGATAGCTATGGGCTAACAGAGCAGAGGTAGTGGAGGGAAAACAGTCTCCTTGGTTGCTTGAGGCCTCTTTTTATTAAAGAATTTTTGTATGTCTTTTTGATCATTAAATCATTACTTTGTGGTATTTTGTAACAAACACATAGATGAGTTGGGTTTTTATGAAAACACTGAATTAAATGCATTTTAATATATAATTCCAATTTTTCAGTTCATTATTGTTTTCTATTTTGCTTTTGCTGTGAACAGGCAAATACTGAACTTTCAGTATATTAGAAATACATAAAAATATATTAGAAAAATATTTTCAAATAGAAAGAATAGTAAGTCCATCTTTGTACTAGAAAGGTAATTCTCTATCATCACCAAAGACGCTTTTTTAATCTGCTTCAACTGAAATTATATATGTAGCATAAATATAAATACACACCCACACACGCTACCCCTACCCCCACCATAATTCCCATCTCATAGCATAGAAATGTGTTATGAATCAGTGATTCAGATTTTTACCATGCATGTATAGTAGAACTTTCATCAGCATTCATAAAATGGCAAATGCGCTTTCTAAGGAATGAAAATAAAAATGAAGACCCTTCCTCTGCCCCAGCCCTATCCCAGGACATTAATCATCTGATAAGTTACTTTATTTCTTTCATTTCCTTTTCCACCTTATCAAAATACCATCTGAACAGAGAACACAGTTCAAACTTATTAGCATTAAAGGTCTGATCAACACCATGAGCTTAGACCCTACCTAAGCACACCTTCTCATGTCCACTATCCTGCAGGAAAACACTCTGTTGTTATCCACTTATTAGACTTTCAATATGAGAAGAGACGACTGGCACATGGTAATATGATTACTGCCTGTGGTAGTTAACAAACAGTGGCTATTATTTGTGATACTAAAAAGTATATAGGACCCTTTACATTTCATTAAGAGTGAAAGTTATGCTTTCTTAGTGTACCGATTTCATGTTCAAGATGACATATTCCTACACAGGAATGGAAAGAAATACCCTGGTCCAAACAACTGGTCTAGTGGAATCTCTTTGCAAGTAGCAATGAATTAGAATGATTAGTTTGTATATAAAACATCTTTACCTTTATTAGGACTTGTTTAAGTGGTTTCATTTGCTTAAAGTCATTGCTACAAGGATAGCTATGGGCTAACAGAGCAGAGGTAGTGGAGGGAAAACAGTCTCCTTGGTTGCTTGAGGCCTCTTTTTATTAAAGAATTTTTGTATGTCTTTTTGATCATTAAATCATTACTTTGTGGTATTTTGTAACAAACACATAGATGAGTTGGGTTTTTATGAAAACACTGAATTAAATGCATTTTAATATATAATTCCAATTTTTCAGTTCATTATTGTTTTCTATTTTGCTTTTGCTGTGAACAGGCAAATACTGAACTTTCAGTATATTAGAAATACATAAAAATATATTAGAAAAATATTTTCAAATAGAAAGAATAGTAAGTCCATCTTTGTACTAGAAAGGTAATTCTCTATCATCACCAAAGACGCTTTTTTAATCTGCTTCAACTGAAATTATATATGTAGCATAAATATAAATACACACCCACACACGCTACCCCTACCCCCACCATAATTCCCATCTCATAGCATAGAAATGTGTTATGAATCAGTGATTCAGATTTTTACCATGCATGTATAGTAGAACTTTCATCAGCATTCATAAAATGGCAAATGCGCTTTCTAAGGAATGAAAATAAAAATGAAGACCCTTCCTCTGCCCCAGCCCTATCCCAGGACATTAATCATCTGATAAGTTACTTTATTTCTTTCATTTCCTTTTCCACCTTATCAAAATACCATCTGAACAGAGAACACAGTTCAAACTTATTAGCATTAAAGGTCTGATCAACACCATGAGCTTAGACCCTACCTAAGCACACCTTCTCATGTCCACTATCCTGCAGGAAAACACTCTGTTGTTATCCACTTATTAGACTTTGCTGCCATTATTCCTGTCACCTACAATGATATGCTACCTAGAGAAGCTAGCATCACTCTTCCAAGCTGATTCAAATGCTACCCATAACAAATTCACACAGAATAGATTTCTTTGTAATATTTTCCTTTAGTTACTTATGGCCTGCATCACACTGTCAAACATTACCATCAGTCATATAAATGACTTCTATACCAGAATTAACATTCCCTCACATAAGGAAATATATAATTAATACCTTATCATCTACAATCCACATTGTTTCCCTTATACATTACCAGGTCAGTAAATACTAAATGAAATGTCTGACTATCTATACCTACCTACCTAACTATCCATCTTACATAAGAAACTGGAAGAGTTGTTAATGAATTGTTAAAAGATGCTTTTCAAATTTCTTCATGAGAAACAGTATAATATTGTCAACTTCTGACCAAAAAAAAAGGAAGGAAGAAGAAAGGAGGGAAAGAAGAAATTGACCAAGGGAAAGAGTTTCATTCATGAGAGACATATCTGAAATTAATGTATGCTATTAGTCTGCAAAGAGAAAGAATAGAGAACCCACTGTTGTAAATGCCATTCCTCTCACCAAATGACTGTAAGGAATCAATGCTACAGTCAATACAAGGCTGAAATTTCAGGCACTCTGAGCTGTGTGGGGATGGAAAGGACTATTATTACCAGACAGGGGCCGTATCACTGGATATGTTCATGCATTGATTGACTATATACAGAGCTCTGTTTATCAAACAGACTAGATGACCTTCACTTCCCTTTGCAATTTTCAACTCTAATTCTACCCTAAGACCAGAGAGCCAAACTATAGGCAGCTAGGCAAATGCGCTTTCTAAGGAATGAAAATAAAAATGAAGACCCTTCCTCTGCCCCAGCCCTATCCCAGGACATTAATCATCTGATAAGTTACTTTATTTCTTTCATTTCCTTTTCCACCTTATCAAAATACCATCTGAACAGAGAACACAGTTCAAACTTATTAGCATTAAAGGTCTGATCAACACCATGAGCTTAGACCCTACCTAAGCACACCTTCTCATGTCCACTATCCTGCAGGAAAACACTCTGTTGTTATCCACTTATTAGACTTTGCTGCCATTATTCCTGTCACCTACAATGATATGCTACCTAGAGAAGCTAGCATCACTCTTCCAAGCTGATTCAAATGCTACCCATAACAAATTCACACAGAATAGATTTCTTTGTAATATTTTCCTTTAGTTACTTATGGCCTGCATCACACTGTCAAACATTACCATCAGTCATATAAATGACTTCTATACCAGAATTAACATTCCCTCACATAAGGAAATATATAATTAATACCTTATCATCTACAATCCACATTGTTTCCCTTATACATTACCAGGTCAGTAAATACTAAATGAAATGTCTGACTATCTATACCTACCTACCTAACTATCCATCTTACATAAGAAACTGGAAGAGTTGTTAATGAACTGTTAAAAGATGCTTTTCAAATTTCTTCATGAGAAACAGTATAATATTGTCAACTTCTGACCAAAAAAAAAGGAAGGAAGAAGAAAGGAGGGAAAGAAGAAATTGACCAAGGGAAAGAGTTTCATTCATGAGAGACATATCTGAAATTAATGTATGCTATTAGTCTGCAAAGAGAAAGAATAGAGAACCCACTGTTGTAAATGCCATTCCTCTCACCAAATGACTGTAAGGAATCAATGCTACAGTCAATACAAGGCTGAAATTTCAGGCACTCTGAGCTGTGTGGGGATGGAAAGGACTATTATTACCAGACAGGGGCCGTATCACTGGATATGTTCATGCATTGATTGACTATATACAGAGCTCTGTTTATCAAACAGACTAGATGACCTTCACTTCCCTTTGCAATTTTCAACTCTAATTCTACCCTAATACCAGAGAGACCAAACTATAGGCAGCTAGGCAAACTAAAAAAAGTTTTGAAAGCCTGCTGAGTCTAAATCAAGATAATTACAAAGGGATATTAATCATCAAGAGGGTCATTAAAGAGACTGATTTTAATTGGACATATATAGAAACCATGAAAGAGAGCTCTAAACATCAAGTGGACAAAGCCGTAGGAAGACAGCTACTCTAGCTACAGAACATGGAGTCACAGTCAGGAGAAAACACAAGCACTACCCCAGTAATGACCAGGTGTGCAAACTAAGATGAGTTCCCTACACTACTTGGGCCTCGGATTTTAGAAGATGGGGTTAATAATAAATCTCCCAAGATTTATTATGAAGGTGAAATTAAATAATTCATAAAATTACTTGATTATTTTGCATAGTAAACACTTGGTTAAAGATTCCGTGTTTGTAGAAGTGAAGGTTAAATAATATGTTTGATTTTCCTAACTACAAGTAGGAAATTAGGGTCCAGATGGAGCTGACTGAAAAACGTACTTTTCCACTATCTTACCAAGTGTTCTACCTTGTTAACATAGTAATTGTGCACGGTGAAGGTAAAAAGAGGAGCAATAGCTCCTTAGTTTACATTGTGTTTTGTTGGCCAATTTCCATATGTTGGTTGAATAATAAAAATAATGACTTTGTATATCATAATTCCAAATAATGAAGATATTCATCCTATTGAAAAATATTGTTGAGTTTTATAAATTAGTTCAGGGAGAATTACTGGTTCCTAGGTACTGACAACAGAAAAGACTTTAGTCATTTATGTGTGAATTCAATCTGGAAACAAACTACACTTTAAACAATGTTACTACTAGATCATTTCATTAAACAAAAAGACAATATTCTCCTGGTGAACAGGTTAGCAGCCTTTTTTAATTTCAATACAAGGCTGAAATTCCTTGAGCTGTGGGGGGATGGAAAGGACTATTATTACCAGACAGGGGCCGTATCACTGGATATGTTCATGCATTGATTGACTATATACAGAGCTCTGTTTATCAAACAGACTAGATGACCTTCACTTCCCTTTGCAATTTTCAACTCTAATTCTACCCTAATACCAGAGAGACCAAACTATAGGCAGCTAGGCAAACTAAAAAAAGTTTTGAAAGCCTGCTGAGTCTAAATCAAGATAATTACAAAGGGATATTAATCATCAAGAGGGTCATTAAAGAGACTGATTTTAATTGGACATATATAGAAACCATGAAAGAGAGCTCTAAACATCAAGTGGACAAAGCCGTAGGAAGACAGCTACTCTAGCTACAGAACATGGAGTCACAGTCAGGAGAAAACACAAGCACTACCCCAGTAATGACCAGGTGTGCAAACTAAGATGAGTTCCCTACACTACTTGGGCCTCGGATTTTAGAAGATGGGGTTAATAATAAATCTCCCAAGATTTATTATGAAGGTGAAATTAAATAATTCATAAAATTACTTGATTATTTTGCATAGTAAACACTTGGTTAAAGATTCCGTGTTTGTAGAAGTGAAGGTTAAATAATATGTTTGATTTTCCTAACTACAAGTAGGAAATTAGGGTCCAGATGGAGCTGACTGAAAAACGTACTTTTCCACTATCTTACCAAGTGTTCTACCTTGTTAACATAGTAATTGTGCACGGTGAAGGTAAAAAGAGGAGCAATAGCTCCTTAGTTTACATTGTGTTTTGTTGGCCAATTTCCATATGTTGGTTGAATAATAAAAATAATGACTTTGTATATCATAATTCCAAATAATGAAGATATTCATCCTATTGAAAAATATTGTTGAGTTTTATAAATTAGTTCAGGGAGAATTACTGGTTCCTAGGTACTGACAACAGAAAAGACTTTAGTCATTTATGTGTGAATTCAATCTGGAAACAAACTACACTTTAAACAATGTTACTACTAGATCATTTCATTAAACAAAAAGACAATATTCTCCTGGTGAACAGGTTAGCAGCTGTTTCACATTCTTTGGAATGTACTTAATTTTGCCTCATCATTTCTTTTGCTGCAAATTTCTTACATAGTCCTCTGTACCAGCAACTTTATATATCGCTTCACAACTGAGAGAGGAATATTTCTGAGACCTTCTTGGCACTGAGCCAGGGAAGATTCTGAATTATTTAAGATTATTTCACCTCTTCTTAGGGTGAAAATAATCCAGGTTAAAATCAGAGACTTTTTCGCTAAGTCTAGATCTCACATTTTTAAATATTCTATTTTCCTCTATAATTTTTAAAACAGTAAGCTTATGATTTTCTTTTTCTTATATGTTGATATATTCAGTTGCAACTGATATTAAATAACTTCATTTTAAAAAAAAAAATTTGGCCTCATTTTTTATTGTTTTGTTTTGTTTTTTTAGAATTTCTAAAAAAATATTGGCCTCTTTTATTGTTTTTTTTATTTACTTATTTTCATCTATCCTTATTCGTTGGCCTGTATGGGCCTCCCATTGCAGCGGTCCCTCCCACTGCCAAGCACTGACTCTGGGCACACGTGCTCCAGAGAGCTGGCTCGCGACTGGACACACTGGTCCAGCCACCCCGCGGCACATGGGATCTTCCCAGGCCAGGGATCGAACCGCTGATCAAACATGAGACGTTTAATATTCTACTACCTTCTTACATCTTGCCTATGTTCACATTTAGTCAAACAACAGTTACATGTTATAGAAAAACATAAAATTTTGTAGAATCAACATGATTTTGGTGAATCCTAGTAGACTAAGCATATAAAGGCATGACTGCATGTTCTGTGGAATTCTGTTTTTCCCTCAATGAGACATGACTTCAGCTTTTACATGCCATGTCAACCTTCAAGAAAATTCAATGTAGGACTACAATCAAAAGTGCCATGTCACATAAGCACTCTTAAAGAATTATGTATTCTTAATTTCTAAAGATAATTAAGCAAACATTATGTTTATTAGAGATTTCACAAGTGTTTCAGTGTTGGTACACTTAATTTAATGAGAAACAAAACTGGCATAAAAAAATCGTGTTCAAAAACATTAATGCTTTAATTAGCAGATTTAAACAAAAAGACAATATTCTCCTGGTGAACAGGTTAGCAGCTGTTTCACATTCTTTGGAATGTACTTAATTTTGCCTCATCATTTCTTTTGCTGCAAATTTCTTACATAGTCCTCTGTACCAGCAACTTTATATATCGCTTCACAACTGAGAGAGGAATATTTCTGAGACCTTCTTGGCACTGAGCCAGGGAAGATTCTGAATTATTTAAGATTATTTCACCTCTTCTTAGGGTGAAAATAATCCAGGTTAAAATCAGAGACTTTTTCGCTAAGTCTAGATCTCACATTTTTAAATATTCTATTTTCCTCTATAATTTTTAAAACAGTAAGCTTATGATTTTCTTTTTCTTATATGTTGATATATTCAGTTGCAACTGATATTAAATAACTTCATTTTTAAAAAAAAAATTTGGCCTCATTTTTTATTGTTTTGTTTTTTTTAGAATTTCTAAAAAAATATTGGCCTCTTTTATTGTTTTTTTTATTTATTTATTTTCATCTATCCTTATTCGTTGGCCTGTATGGGCCTCCCATTGCAGCGGTCCCTCCCACTGCCAAGCACTGACTCTGGGCACACGTGCTCCAGAGAGCTGGCTCGCGACTGGACACACTGGTCCAGCCACCCCGCGGCACATGGGATCTTCCCAGGCCAGGGATCGAACCGCTGATCAAACATGAGACGTTTAATATTCTACTACCTTCTTACATCTTGCCTATGTTCACATTTAGTCAAACAACAGTTACATGTTATAGAAAAACATAAAATTTTGTAGAATCAACATGATTTTGGTGAATCCTAGTAGACTAAGCATATAAAGGCATGACTGCATGTTCTGTGGAATTCTGTTTTTCCCTCAATGAGACATGACTTCAGCTTTTACATGCCATGTCAACCTTCAAGAAAATTCAATGTAGGACTACAATCAAAAGTGCCATGTCACATAAGCACTCTTAAAGAATTATGTATTCTTAATTTCTAAAGATAATTAAGCAAACATTATGTTTATTAGAGATTTCACAAGTGTTTCAGTGTTGGTACACTTAATTTAATGAGAAACAAAAGGCAAACTGGCCATAAAGCCAAGCAAATAGTTCGTGTTCAATAAATGCTACCTATCATCACCACTGCTCTTAGGACATGCTGTAAGGCAATACAGACAATAAGCGCAAGTGTATAGGTGTCCTGGAAGGGGAATCGATTCATATAATTTCAAGCAGCATTATTTTCAATTAAAGATTGCATTCTCTTGTGATATACTACAAAAAATCTTATGGATCTTTTGAAATTCAAGATGCAAAGTCCATTTGGTAAGATTTATTTTTCAGTCTAATATCCTGCAGCAAAAAGGGAGAAGAAATCTTACTTAATCTTTCCTTCAGTCAGAATATCCTATCAAATAATGATGGGTGAAGAACCATGATTTTTCCTAATGAGTCAATTCTAATTTTCATTCTACTTATTTACTTATAAATTTTTAGACTTGTCTTTTCCCCTTGAATTCATCAGAATGTATACTATAATGCTGTTATAGTATAGATAAAGTACAATATATATAAAGAAAAGAGGAAAAAGCACTGTTAGCTGTCACTGTTAGTACATTATTTAAGAAACTGAAAAATTATTTTATAAGTCAAAGCTCTTCTTGTACATTTAACATATGAAAAGGAAAAAAAGGGAGAAACTTTAGCTCTGAATAATTAAGCTGTATAATTCCTTGTGGAGTCCTGATTATCTTTAGGATGAGCACAGATTTATACAGATAATTACGTTAAAATCACTGAATCAGATTTCAAAAAAGGCAATGAAATGAATGTTAATTTACCCAAGGTAAGACTGTCCAGAACTATAGTTTTTATAGTTCAATCAAGAACTGTTGTACACCTGACCTTGAAATACAAGCAATAGTCATCCTATGCTCTGTATTTCTGACTTTTATGACATTTCTATTTCTCTCCTCCTTTCTTTGTTCCTCACCTCCAATACCCTCCCTTCTCTTAATGGGTCCCCACGAGTTGCTGGACTCTAATGAATCGCCCATATTCACTGATAGCTTTAGACTTACGTCCTTTTTCCATGAGTTGAAATTTGTCCTGTGCATAGAACAAAGATTCTATTTAAAGCAGTCAAAGTTTGGGTATATACAATGCCAAAATATTTTGACTAAATGGTGATCACATCCAGATATTTGTAAATACTGGAAAGTTCATCAAGGCCCAAATTTTGAGATTCTGTACTTCAGTGTTTCTTAGATTATTATTTAAATTTCCAAAAGCGAAATAAGGGCTTGAAATGAAAGATGGCAAATTTTGTTGCACTATAAAAACAAAGCGATGAAACAAGTGCTATTTACTATCATTATCATTTCATACAAAGAAGAGAAGGAATTTTATTTAACTAAAAAAAACGTTTACAAAAGACCTGAAAAACACACAAGGAATAAGTTTTAGAGATTAATAAAGTTATAGTGGAAAAGTGGAAAAATTCACCTGATTTTGCTGACTTTATTTTGTTTCATGAAGGAATACTTTGTAGAATTTGAAACAGAAGGGAAGCAGCTTTCTGCAGACTTCTCTTAGCTAAGTACTACTCTTAGGTAAACTGTGTGGTGAATGAACTTTACGCCAACCATTTTTGGCCAGTGTCTCTGGTCATTGAATCAATAGACCCAGTGTAAGTGGCCTCTATATGATATTATTTACATATAGGTGCTGAGTATACTCTCTAAATTTACAAAGTTTGGTAAGTATTGTTTGAATACACTTAGAAAAAAATCTATCTTCAATAACAGGTAACACTCGAAATGAAAAGAAGAAAAAAGGGAGGAAACTTTAGCTCTGAATAATTAAGCTGTATAATTCCTTGTGGAGTCCTGATTATCTTTAGGATGAGCACAGATTTATACAGATAATTACGTTAAAATCACTGAATCAGATTTCAAAAAAGGCAATGAAATGAATGTTAATTTACCCAAGGTAAGACTGTCCAGAACTATAGTTTTTATAGTTCAATCAAGAACTGTTGTACACCTGACCTTGAAATACAAGCAATAGTCATCCTATGCTCTGTATTTCTGACTTTTATGACATTTCTATTTCTCTCCTCCTTTCTTTGTTCCTCACCTCCAATACCCTCCCTTCTCTTAATGGGTCCCCACGAGTTGCTGGACTCTAATGAATCGCCCATATTCACTGATAGCTTTAGACTTACGTCCTTTTTCCATGAGTTGAAATTTGTCCTGTGCATAGAACAAAGATTCTATTTAAAGCAGTCAAAGTTTGGGTATATACAATGCCAAAATATTTTGACTAAATGGTGATCACATCCAGATATTTGTAAATACTGGAAAGTTCATCAAGGCCCAAATTTTGAGATTCTGTACTTCAGTGTTTCTTAGATTATTATTTAAATTTCCAAAAGCGAAATAAGGGCTTGAAATGAAAGATGGCAAATTTTGTTGCACTATAAAAACAAAGCGATGAAACAAGTGCTATTTACTATCATTATCATTTCATACAAAGAAGAGAAGGAATTTTATTTAACTAAAAAAAACGTTTACAAAAGACCTGAAAAACACACAAGGAATAAGTTTTAGAGATTAATAAAGTTATAGTGGAAAAGTGGAAAAATTCACCTGATTTTGCTGACTTTATTTTGTTTCATGAAGGAATACTTTGTAGAATTTGAAACAGAAGGGAAGCAGCTTTCTGCAGACTTCTCTTAGCTAAGTACTACTCTTAGGTAAACTGTGTGGTGAATGAACTTTACGCCAACCATTTTTGGCCAGTGTCTCTGGTCATTGAATCAATAGACCCAGTGTAAGTGGCCTCTATATGATATTATTTACATATAGGTGCTGAGTATACTCTCTAAATTTACAAAGTTTGGTAAGTATTGTTTGAATACACTTAGAAAAAAATCTATCTTCAATAACAGGTAACACTCAAAATGTAAATCCAGTTTAAACATCCTGGTCTGAAGGTCATTTGTACCATTAACAAATTTCCTACTTTGGCCAGCCTGTGCCAGAGGCCACAACACTCTATAAAACACAACCTCACCAGCTTTGCCTAGGACATTTCTCCAAGTTCTGCTTTCAATGTATTTCTTTGTATTTGTCAACATTCTGATCTCCTATGTCTGTAACACACTGACATTATGCTAGGACTCTGCTCTGCCAGAAGTATATTGCTTGTAGTTGGTTTGAATACATTAGTCTTTTACGACTAGGACAGAACCCCCCTTGATCAAGGTTCTGGGTACTCACACTTGATAGAGCTCTTGACAAATAAATAAAGGTCCACGCGTAGCCCAAGTCCAGCTTCCATGCTTCTAGACCCATATATACAAATGCCCTGAACCACACCCTCAGGGAGGGACAACAGATTTTCCCTTGACTATTCTGTAAAAACATCAAGAGCAGGCCCGTCTGTGATAGTGATATTTCCACTTTTTCTCACGTGAAAAAATGTTTAAATTGCTCACAATCTAATCTGATAATCCAGATTTTTTTCATTCGAACCATTCAACTACTAATTCAATAAGCACAGAGCTAGTTCTTATTATATGAAACACATAGGCAAAGGCTATGAAGCATACACAGCATTAATAAAACTTTGACGGAGAGTTAGACAGATGCCCTCAGGAAAGTAAAATCTAAACAATCAACAGCCACAGAGAACAATAAGAGTTAGGGAAGTTTACAGGAAGCCTAAGTTAATGCCACCAGAAGAAGTGGATAATCCTTAGAGAAAGAGTTTGGCAATGAAGCCTGGCCTTAAAAAATGAACAGGGCAGCAGAAAGGGGTACGGTAAAACATTCCATTCAGAGGACCTGAATAAAAGCAGGGACAAAAAAGAAAAAATATAAGTGAAATAAATTTTCAGTGTCTACTATGTGTTAAAAAAAAAAGCTGAATGACTTATTCATTTAAGCCCCACAACATTTTGAGGTGGAAATTTATATACCCATTTTTTCTCATGAAGCAATTAATTCAGACATGTATTGTGAATATCCTAGGTCATATGGTTCATGAGATGGAGTCATGATTTCAATTTCTGACACCAGAGGCCAGGCTCTGTCTTACTCTGCACCACATCTAAGAAGGTAGAATTTTTGAGAATACTAAGAACTGATCATTGAGAAGAACAGTGAGAAATGCACGAATACACTTTAGAAAATACTAAAAACTGATTGTTGAGAAGTTTGGTTACCTCTCACTATCACATAATTCACTTTAGTTAACAGTTTCTTAAATATTTACATTATTTTATTTGCTCTGTACTTGATCTTTTTATACAATAATAACGCTGTGTATAATCTTATCTACAACTATGGCTTTCGTCACTAGCAGTATTTTGACACGTCTCATATGTCTATCTCCCAAGACAGATTTCTCCCTGAAAGCCAAACAAAGACTTACCAGCAACCTCGACATATTTACTGTACAAATATCTTAGAGTCTGCATGACTGGGTTAGAACTCACTCCTTTTTCTTTTTTCCACTGACATCATCACCTTTTGGTGCATTTTAAAACTGGCTGCAAGTATCACTTATCCACAGAATCATACAAACCAGAGCCTCTTCATCATCCACAGGCCCATTCCATCACTTCAGTTTTGTTCAATGCTATGGCTCAGGGGTAAATAATCTGCCTGCAATGCAGGAGTCTCAAGAGAAGCTAAAAAAAAACAAAGAATTAATAAAACTTTGACGGAGAGTTAGACAGATGCCCTCAGGAAAGTAAAATCTAAACAATCAACAGCCACAGAGAACAATAAGAGTTAGGGAAGTTTACAGGAAGCCTAAGTTAATGCCACCAGAAGAAGTGGATAATCCTTAGAGAAAGAGTTTGGCAATGAAGCCTGGCCTTAAAAAATGAACAGGGCAGCAGAAAGGGGTACGGTAAAACATTCCATTCAGAGGACCTGAATAAAAGCAGGGACAAAAAAGAAAAAATATAAGTGAAATAAATTTTCAGTGTCTACTATGTGTTAAAAAAAAAAGCTGAATGACTTATTCATTTAAGCCCCACAACATTTTGAGGTGGAAATTTATATACCCATTTTTTCTCATGAAGCAATTAATTCAGACATGTATTGCGAATATCCTAGGTCATATGGTTCATGAGATGGAGTCATGATTTCAATTTCTGACACCAGAGGCCAGGCTCTGTCTTACTCTGCACCACATCTAAGAAGGTAGAATTTTTGAGAATACTAAGAACTGATCATTGAGAAGAACAGTGAGAAATGCACGAATACACTTTAGAAAATACTAAAAACTGATTGTTGAGAAGTTTGGTTACCTCTCACTATCACATAATTCACTTTAGTTAACAGTTTCTTAAATATTTACATTATTTTATTTGCTCTGTACTTGATCTTTTTATACAATAATAACGCTGTGTATAATCTTATCTACAACTATGGCTTTCGTCACTAGCAGTATTTTGACACGTCTCATATGTCTATCTCCCAAGACAGATTTCTCCCTGAAAGCCAAACAAAGGCTTACCAGTAACCTCTACGTAGTTACTGAACAAATATCTTAGAGTCTGCATGACTGGGTTAGAACTCACTCCTTTTTCTTTTTTCCACTGACATCATCACCTTTTGGTGCATTTTAAAACTGGCTGCAAGTATCACTTATCCACAGAATCATACAAACCAGAGCCTCTTCATCATCCACAGGCCCATTCCATCACTTCAGTTTTGTTCAATGCTATGGCTCAGGGGTAAATAATCTGCCTGCAATGCAGGAGTCTCAAGAGATGCTGGTTCAATCCATGGGTCAGGAAGATCCCCTAGAGGAGAACATGGCAATCCTCTCCATCACTCTTGCCCAGAGAATTCCATGGACAGAGGAGTCCAGTGTGCTACAGTCCACAGGGTTGTAAAGAATCTGACATGACTGAAGTGACTGAGCACGCACACATGTAATTTATCCTATACTTTCTTTTGCTTATATCCTGTCACTGTCATAGCTCAATTCTTATAATTTCATCCCTTTATTAACACTAATTATCTTCTAGCAGAAGTTCCTTTGTAGGTTTATACCAACAAGTCATGTTATGCACTGCCTCCAGAATAGATTTTTTACAAAATAAATATGACTTTCTTCTGGTAAAGTTGAGAAAAGGCACTCTTAACTTTATCTCCTTCCCTTGAGACTCATAAAAAAAGAAAAAGAACTATAGGGGAAAAATACTCAATGAAGAGAGGAATCTACACTAATAGAATATCAAACCACAAGTAGTTAAGAGAATACAACCAAAATAGTGAAGCACAAAACATTGAGAGATAAAATGCTGAAGCCCAGCAATAACTACATACATCCTAGGTAGGATGTAATTAGTAACCAAAGTGTTAACAAATCACAAACCTTCCATCCATAAATAATTCATTATATAAACAAGCTGTAGGAATCTATATGGCTATAAAGTTATTGTAAAATAGCCATAAAAAGTGAAAGTATAGCTAACACAAAAAATCACCATCATAACTAATGCTTACATGCTAAGTAAAACCCCTTAGTATTTTTGCTATACAACTATGGCTTTCGTCACTAGCAGTATTTTGACACGTCTCATATGTCTATCTCCCAAGACAGATTTCTCCCTGAAAGCCAAACAAAGGCTTACCAGTAACCTCTACGTAGTTACTGAACAAATATCTTAGAGTCTGCATGACTGGGTTAGAACTCACTCCTTTTTCTTTTTTCCACTGACATCATCACCTTTTGGGCATTTTAAAACTGGCTGCAAGTATCACTTATCCACAGAATCATACAAACCAGAGCCTCTTCATCATCCACAGGCCCATTCCATCACTTCAGTTTTGTTCAATGCTATGGCTCAGGGGTAAATAATCTGCCTGCAATGCAGGAGTCTCAAGAGATGCTGGTTCAATCCATGGGTCAGGAAGATCCCCTAGAGGAGAACATGGCAATCCTCTCCATCACTCTTGCCCAGAGAATTCCATGGACAGAGGAGTCCAGTGTGCTACAGTCCACAGGGTTGTAAAGAATCTGACATGACTGAAGTGACTGAGCACGCACACATGTAATTTATCCTATACTTTCTTTTGCTTATATCCTGTCACTGTCATAGCTCAATTCTTATAATTTCATCCCTTTATTAACACTAATTATCTTCTAGCAGAAGTTCCTTTGTAGGTTTATACCAACAAGTCATGTTATGCACTGCCTCCAGAATAGATTTTTTACAAAATAAATATGACTTTCTTCTGGTAAAGTTGAGAAAAGGCACTCTTAACTTTATCTCCTTCCCTTGAGACTCATAAAAAAAAAAAGAACTATAGGGGAAAAATACTCAATGAAGAGAGGAATCTACACTAATAGAATATCAAACCACAAGTAGTTAAGAGAATACAACCAAAATAGTGAAGCACAAAACATTGAGAGATAAAATGCTGAAGCCCAGCAATAACTACATACATCCTAGGTAGGATGTAATTAGTAACCAAAGTGTTAACAAATCACAAACCTTCCATCCATAAATAATTCATTATATAAACAAGCTGTAGGAATCTATATGGCTATAAAGTTATTGTAAAATAGCCATAAAAAGTGAAAGTATAGCTAACACACAAAAAAATCACCATCATAACTAATGCTTACATGCTAAGTACTGTTCTAACAACACACATATGTGCACAGTATTGGTTGTGTGTGCATTACCCTCCCACCAAAGGAAATCACTGTAGATAAACTACAGAGAAGGCATGAGTGGAAGATGTGAACGCTAGATGATTCCACAGTGTCTCTGATGGGGTTTCACAAGACACAACCAGATGCCAAAATAAAAAGACTAAAGAATATGTTTCTAGAAGAAAATCTACTATTTGCCAGAAATAATTAAAAAAAAAAAAAGGAATCTGTACAAATATCCAATTGAAAACATACGTGACTCAGTAAGTTTATAGCTAGCAAGAAAGACAGTACCAGACATTCTCAAACATGCAAGGCTTAAAGAGACACACCACCCACCCTCTCAAGAAGCTACAGCAATAATAATGCAATCATTCAAACAAGGAATGAGTCAAATTTAAAAGCATAGATATTACACCATTTGCCCCTTTAAAACCTGTTTAGAAATTTCTGACAAGTGCTTTTAGCCCTTTGTGCTTTCAGCACATTTCTGGGCTCATTCACCAACAGATTAAATGAGCCCCCAAAACACATGAAAAATATAAGAGCTTTCTGGGTAACTGTAAAGAATGTGCCTGCAATGCAGGAGACTTGGGTTCAATCTCTGAGTTGGGAAGATCTTCTGGAAAAGGGTGTGGCAACCCACTCCAGTATTCTTGCCTGGAAAATCCCATGGACAGAGGAACCTGGTGAGCTACAGTCCATGAACTCACAAAGAGTTGGACACGACTGAGCGAGTAACACTTCACTTTCCACCAACAGACTGTAAGTGTATATGTACCAATATATAATGATATATAAACTTATACATTTACACACACACATATATGCATATGTATCAACAGAATTGTTTCCAGTTACCTAAATGGTCTACCATCTACAGTTACCACTGCTGAGAATATCTTCTCTCTCCCAGTGGTTTCCACCTTCTACCCTCACTATGTGAATATACTTGAATTCCAGGATCTAGGTTAAGTCTCTCCTGTGAATTCTCCAACCTTCAAAGTGACAGTATACCATGCCTTCCTTTGTGAAATAGTATCTTGTAATAATGTAGGCTAATCACTGCTTTATCTCTTTAGCTCCCTTTCTAGTATTAAAATACTCTGGTATATACCTAGTCTGGTTACACAGAAATAAGTCTCGATAAATACTATTTGCAGGGGCTTCCCTGGCGGTCCAGTGGGTAAGGACACCACCTTGCAGTGCAAGGGGCGCCGGTTCGATCCCTGGCCTGGGAAGATCCCACGTGCCGCGGACCGGCTGGACTGATGTGTCCAATTACCCAGCTGGAGCTCTGGAGCGCATGAGCCCAGAGCCCATGCTCTGCGACAACAGAGGCCACTGCGATGGGAGGCTCACACGGGCCAAAGAACAAAGATGGATGAAAATGGACACATGAAAGATCAATAGAAGTGGCCCACCTGCTCCCCTCCCTCCCCATCCCACCCCCCTCAAATAAATAAATAAATAAATTTTTAAAAATAATAGTATTTGCAACATCCTTTAAAAAATGCAGCAAAAACTCAGAAAAAGTAAATGTAATAACAGACTTCTAGGAATAAGCAGTATGTATTGTATGTCAGATTATACACTATGACTAGAAATACAATTACTAATTCTATTCAAATAACCAACAAACCATGCCACCGAAACCCTAACTACTTACAGCATGGTTATAAAATTTAAAAAAAAATGTAAATACTCTACATGCTAGGAACTATTATAGTCATTTTACATATAATGATCATACAACTAAAGCTTTTCAGAGTTTCGTTTAACTAGCAATATTAAACACAGGATAGAGCAATAGTTTAATGTTATAATTTATAGCAATAGTTTAACCGGCCCTCTTAAATTCCTATTTTAACACATTCTTCAAGGCATCATTATAAAAATTGACCAAAACTTATTTCAAAATGTAATATTTCTACCTTTTTAAACAAGTAGCTACACCCAGGATCATTACCTTTACCCAGTCTCCCTAATAAAAGTCACAGTTTCTGATCTTCCTTTGCAACCTTGTTTTATGTCTATTTCTCTAAGTTCCCACAATCCTATCAGAAATGACCAATGTATTCTCTAAATCTAGCTTGCCCTCTCCTTCTTCTAGTTTATTTTCAGGTTCTCATGCTTCAAACTACAGCAAGTAGACATCTCTCTCATAAAAAATCTTACAAATTAGCAGGTATTACTCCCTTCTCTGATGCCCCCCACACTTTGACCATAATACACACTAATGCATTAACTGGGTGCCACTTATCTCCATGGGTAATAGAGTATGTGTATAGTTCTTTTAGATGTCAAGTTACCATTGTGGCATACGGGTCTAATTATCTGAAGAGGAAATGATTAACTAGATAGTTACTGACTTTGATATCTACAAGGATCTTTAGATTATAGTCTGATTGCCTCCATTTACAAAAGAGCATGAGTGATTTTGCCATTAACAGTTGCAGAGGTCAGGTTTAAATTCATGTCCAGCTCTCAGTTCAACACTCTTTTTAAAATAAATTTCTAGAAAGATTATGACTTCAGCTTTTTCTCTTTATTTTTTCTCTCTGATCCCTGTCATTTACTTACGTCAATAAATTTGGGGCACAAATATATGCTCAAAAAAAGTTGCAAATAATTTACAAAATAACTAATGCATAATTTTAATTTTTATACCTCCTTGGAAGAATAACAAAGTTTAAATGCTATTATTATATAAAGCAACTAAATGTTTTAATGTGGATAAAATTATTAATACAAATATACATTATAATTGATCACTCATTTCTGTGCAAGATCATTAGGAAAAATTTAGAATGGAAATGTAGACACTTCTTTTACAACTCACATCAGTTTAACTTGCTGCTTTGAGTGCTGGACTAGTAATTGAGGGATTTAATTTTGCTGCTTTGAGTAAGGCTCCTCTCTACAGGCAAGCCAAAAAGCTTTTCAGAGTTTCGTTTAACTAGCAATATTAAACACAGGATAGAGCAATAGTTTAATGTTATAATTTATAGCAATAGTTTAACCGGCCCTCTTAAATTCCTATTTTAACACATTCTTCAAGGCATCATTATAAAAATTGACCAAAACTTATTTCAAAATGTAATATTTCTACCTTTTTAAACAAGTAGCTACACCCAGGATCATTACCTTTACCCAGTCTCCCTAATAAAAGTCACAGTTTCTGATCTTCCTTTGCAACCTTGTTTTATGTCTATTTCTCTAAGTTCCCACAATCCTATCAGAAATGACCAATGTATTCTCTAAATCTAGCTTGCCCTCTCCTTCTTCTAGTTTATTTTCAGGTTCTCATGCTTCAAACTACAGCTAGTAGCCATCTCTCTCATAAAAAATCTTACAAATTAGCAGGTATTACTCCCTTCTCTGATGCCCCCCACACTTTGACCATAATACACACTAATGCATTAACTGGGTGCCACTTATCTCCATGGGTAATAGAGTATGTGTATAGTTCTTTTAGATGTCAAGTTACCATTGTGGCATACGGGTCTAATTATCTGAAGAGGAAATGATTAACTAGATAGTTACTGACTTTGATATCTACAAGGATCTTTAGATTATAGTCTGATTGCCTCCATTTACAAAAGAGCATGAGTGATTTTGCCATTAACAGTTGCAGAGGTCAGGTTTAAATTCATGTCCAGCTCTCAGTTCAACACTCTTTTTAAAATAAATTTCTAGAAAGATTATGACTTCAGCTTTTTCTCTTTATTTTTTCTCTCTGATCCCTGTCATTTACTTACGTCAATAAATTTGGGGCACAAATATATGCTCAAAAAGTTGCAAATAATTTACAAAATAACTAATGCATAATTTTAATTTTTATACCTCCTTGGAAGAATAACAAAGTTTAAATGCTATTATTATATAAAGCAACTAAATGTTTTAATGTGGATAAAATTATTAATACAAATATACATTATAATTGATCACTCATTTCTGTGCAAGATCATTAGGAAAAATTTAGAATGGAAATGTAGACACTTCTTTTACAACTCACATCAGTTTAACTTGCTGCTTTGAGTGCTGGACTAGTAATTGAGGGATTTAATTTTTGTTCTCAAGTCTGTCTTAGGTCTTATATGTAAGGCTCCTCTCTACAGGCAAGGTTTCCATTATTAATCAGTTCAGCAGCAAGTGTTCCTTAAATGCCTATGAATGGTAAGCAGTGAAACATTAGCAAAGTTGAAAAATGGTTTTATTTGATAAAGTAATTGAAAGTTTGGTTTTGCAGGCAGTCTTAGTTATTTACATATACCACAACATATGTTTCAATGTGTTCTTCAAATAACTAGCATTTCCATCCATACATGACTACATGAAAGCAAACTAATTCTGATACTTAAAAATTGAATATTTCACTTTTCTATAAGAAAACTTGTAAAATGGTCACATATGGAGGATTAAATAGTTATAGGCTACTTAATCAACTATCATCTGTTGTGTATGCCCACTCTAAGAATTTTTTAAAAACTGCTGAAGAGGGCTTCTCCTGGTGGTCCAGTGGGTAAGGACACCGCCTTGCAGTGCAAGGGGCGCCGGTTCGATCCCTGGCCTGAGAAGATCCCACGTGCCGCAGAGCGGCTGGACTGATGTGTCCAATCACTGAGCCGGAGCTCTGGAGCGCCTGCGCCCAGAGCCGGAGCGACAACAGATGCCACCGCGATGGGAGGCCCACAGGAGCCAAAGAACAAAGACGGATGAAAACAGAGAAATGAAAGACCAATAGAAGTGGCCCGCCCACTCCCCTCCCTCCCCAACCCGACCCCCGCCCAAAATAAATAAATAAATAAATCTTTAAAAAAAAAAAAAAAAAAAACTGCTGAAGAATAATCTGAATTGCCTTAATGCAGAGCAAATGAGCTTCTACTTAAGAAATAAACTGAGTAAGTAGTATTTTATCATTATTTCCATCCCAAGACAAATCTATGTGAAAAAAAAAAAAGTTTTCCTTACTCACTGACCAAAACTGACATGTCTAAGTGTGAACTTACTGGAGAACATATATAATTCAATATTTGTGGGTGATTCTTTGTAGTTAAGACAAAACTTCAATTGTGAAGAGTTGGGAGGGAGAGAGTAGGTCATACGGAAGTCCAGGAGATGTGAATATTCCTTAGCATCAGTCAAATGAACAAATCAGAGAGGCCGCTGTGTGTGGCTGTGGGTAGTAATTACCTAAATCCTAAATGTGGCTGACAGAAGTGTTTGCTATATGTTTATTGAAAATATGGATGGATTTCTGATTAGGTGGATAAAATGGGTATGGTTACCATGTATAATAGTGCATGTGGGTTAGATAACTCATAATTTATCCAGCAGCCCTTACGACTTCTAGTCTTTTCTATCTCTAAACTACATAGCAGCTCAATACCACAAACAAACGCAATGTTAATCTGTGAGTTGAAAAGTTGAAGTTGTTCACCTGAGAGGTTTTCTTAATTGTACTTTTGGGGGATGAGACAGCAGAGAGGATGTTCATATATAATATTTTGCTACTGCTGCTGTTCCATCGTTAAGTCATGCCCAACCCTGTGTGAACCCGTGGACTATAGTCCACCAGGCTCCTCTGTTCGTGGGATTTACAAGGCAAGACTACTGCAGTGGGTCCCTGTTTCCTTCTCCGGGGATCCTCCTGGCCCAGGGATGGAACCTGCATCTCCTGCACTGGCGGCAGATTCTTCACAACTGAGCCACCGGAGGAAGCCCTCATCCTCCACTTCTCTAGCTAGAATAAGTTCATTTGGATTATGAAGGCTTCTGACTCCTTATAAAAGAATTTTGTTTGAATCAAATTTCCATGTAAAAGGGTAGGAATGAGATGGGAGAGGACGGTGTTGAAAACCAATGAAACCACACAGTGTGTTTGGGGGACATTCTAATCACAGTGACAGCAATGCCCTATTTATGAGAGGATGCCACAAGCATTTTTCCCCTAATGATGGACTTAGTTTTGGAGTTAACGACACTTCAGAACTTCAGATGCTCTAACCAAGTTGGTTCATAACAATTCATTGACATTTTATAAGTTCTGTACATACACAAATGAAAGGGGGACAAATAGGATTATCATGTAGATAATTTGGGGAAAATTAAGTTTTCCTATAATAGTCTGCCCTACCCTAATAATTTTTGTAAAGTTATTGTAAAGTTTTGTAAATAAGTTTTGTAAAGTTAATATTTCTAAAACTAATTTTGTATAAAAACAAAATATTTTACCTTACACAGAAAATGAGACAAGTTGAAATTATTCTATTCACTTTTCCAAACATGTTCTACTGTAAATATACTATAAGACTGGGTAATGGTTTGAACTATTCTAGGATCAAAATTAAATATAACATGAGCCAGGTTTGGTTTAAAAGCCCAAAGGACAACTAAGAGATTCTCTAGGATGAAGCTAATACTCCAGCTTGTTTATGGAAAATCCTTGCTCTCCCAGGGCCCATTAAGTTAGGAACATCTCTGGGCTGGACAGGACAGAAGACACTCAAGATTTTCCAGGATAATACAGGACACACAGACATTTGCCCCCACAAGGACAAATAACTAATTCACAAGCAGATTTATCTCTTTTTCAAGAGTAAGCAAAAAAAATAAATAAATAAAAAGGAACAGCTTAAGTTCTTTTTAAACTTCCTTCTAAACTTCATCAAGAAATACAGTTGTTTTCCTCTTTAAAAATAACAAACGCAAAATCAAAACAAAGCACTAATCACAATGTTAGAATGGTAAATTATAAACACTGTTTAGAGCCAGAGCGAAACACGATCTCCCTTTAATCCCTGCTGGCCAGAGCACACACACAAAATAAGATCAGAATGAGCCTGAATACAGAGAATATCAGGGGTAAAATGTGCCTTTAGACCTGCGGTGAGACAAAATGTGTTAGTCCTATTCAGTCCTAATAAAACCCTAGGAGTAATTCAATGTGAGCAATGAGAAGTTTACTTATATCTTAATTCATTCATTTTCCTGATACCTGTTTATTTTCCATGTAAATAGTTAATAGATTATCTTTGTTGACCATGACTTTATAATATTGTTATTATTACACTTTTGATTAAATAACTGAACATAGTTTTATAAACTTCAAATTGGAGCATGTTTATTTCTTCAGAGACCCATTATGTTTTAACTTTCTAGTCCAATTAATAAAGTACTATGAAAATAACAACCTATGCACCTCTACCTCACAAAACGTACTTCAAAGGGTTATGTATTTTGCTGTGTCTCTAAGTGGTAGTGCATTTTCAACAAAGTTTCCAAGATTTTTAAAATTTATTTTAATTTGATATTAATCTTGTAATGACCTTATTTAAAATAGGCACTTGCTTCTTATTAGGCAAAATGCCGCCAGTGATAAAACTCAAAAAGTAATAGAAACCAGTCTAATTACAAAATTGAGACAGATTTTCTAGTTTTCCCAAATGTAGCTGTTGCTTTATCATCTCTAAGCACTCAGTAAGAAGAAATTACTTCTTCTTAAAAAAAATCAAGAAATTAGTTTAAAAGTTCATAGTTGAGTTTGTTTGATGAACATAATGACTTCCACCTCATTTAGTAAATCAGAATCTAAAAAATGCTGCTCTCAGCTCTCTTGATAGGCTCTGGAGTTTATCAGCCATGTTTTGCCACTTCATTAGCTGTCAAGAACGAGTAAGTGATATTGCTATGAAGGTCTTGATTCAGGTAGTTGAAAATGCTCTTATTGCAAAAGTAGCAATTATCAACAGATTTTTAAGTCAAAAGAGGCTCCGTCAGGAAAGGCACATCATCCACATCCATACAGTTGGTTATCATCTTTGTAGACATCAAAGAAAGAGCGAGCATTTGAACTATCAGTAGCTGACTTGTGACATTCAGAAAAAGTACACAGACTGATTTAATATACAATGCAGCAGAGTTATCATCGACCTTAGAACTCTTCCCTTATACTCATGTGAGGGCATAAAGGAGGTTAAATGAGTCTATTTTCTTTCCCAGAGAAGGACTAAACAAAATAAAATGGTTCATGTTTAATCCCTGCTTAAATGAATTGTTACATTTAGCTTTACACTGTTTCTGTGGCCAATTTTTTCCTAAATGCAGTTATTTTGTTGTTGTTGTTAAATAACTTTATCATAAACTTTCCCTTTACATGCTCTAGTTAAAGTTAAAAACATTACTTTAGTGGTATTTAACTTTGATCATAAAGTTTTATTTTCTTTCTACCTTCTACTGTATTTTTATGGCTAGTAAACAGAACACTAAACAGGAAAAACATGTGGGTGTAAAATCTTACATATTTCCAACAAAAGTTAGAAAATGTTTTCTGTGACATTTACTTGACATTATCTACATACTAATAACTGTTGAGGGAATTCCCATGGTCCATTGGCTGAGACTCCACGCTACCAATGCAGGGTAGTGCATTTTCAACAAAGTTTCCAAGATTTTTAAAATTTATTTTAATTTGATATTAATCTTGTAATGACCTTATTTAAAATAGGCACTTGCTTCTTATTAGGCAAAATGCCGCCAGTGATAAAACTCAAAAAGTAATAGAAACCAGTCTAATTACAAAATTGAGACAGATTTTCTAGTTTTCCCAAATGTAGCTGTTGCTTTATCATCTCTAAGCACTCAGTAAGAAGAAATTACTTCTTCTTAAAAAAAATCAAGAAATTAGTTTAAAAGTTCATAGTTGAGTTTGTTTGATGAACATAATGACTTCCACCTCATTTAGTAAATCAGAATCTAAAAAATGCTGCTCTCAGCTCTCTTGATAGGCTCTGGAGTTTATCAGCCATGTTTTGCCACTTCATTAGCTGTCAAGAACGAGTAAGTGATATTGCTATGAAGGTCTTGATTCAGGTAGTTGAAAATGCTCTTATTGCAAAAGTAGCAATTATCAACAGATTTTTAAGTCAAAAGAGGCTCCGTCAGGAAAGGCACATCATCCACATCCATACAGTTGGTTATCATCTTTGTAGACATCAAAGAAAGAGCGAGCATTTGAACTATCAGTAGCTGACTTGTGACATTCAGAAAAAGTACACAGACTGATTTAATATACAATGCAGCAGAGTTATCATCGACCTTAGAACTCTTCCCTTATACTCATGTGAGGGCATAAAGGAGGTTAAATGAGTCTATTTTCTTTCCCAGAGAAGGACTAAACAAAATAAAATGGTTCATGTTTAATCCCTGCTTAAATGAATTGTTACATTTAGCTTTACACTGTTTCTGTGGCCAATTTTTTCCTAAATGCAGTTATTTTGTTGTTGTTGTTAAATAACTTTATCATAAACTTTCCCTTTACATGCTCTAGTTAAAGTTAAAAACATTACTTTAGTGGTATTTAACTTTGATCATAAAGTTTTATTTTCTTTCTACCTTCTACTGTATTTTTTATGGCTAGTAAACAGAACACTAAACAGGAAAAACATGTGGGTGTAAAATCTTACATATTTCCAACAAAAGTTAGAAAATGTTTTCTGTGACATTTACTTGACATTATCTACATACTAATAACTGTTGAGGGAATTCCCATGGTCCATTGGCTGAGACTCCACGCTACCAATGCAGGGTGCCCAATTGCCATCCCTGCTTACGGCACTAGGTCTCACATACTACAACTAAGAGTTCACATGGCACAAATGAAACATCCCCCATGCATTAACGAAGATCAGAGATACCCTGTGTCATAACTAAGACCTAGCACAGCCAAATAAATAAATTAAAATAAATATTTTTTAAAAAATTGTTGATTCCATCTCTTATATTCCATCTCTTTTCTCTAATAAAAGAAAACACACATACTGATGAATGAATGATCCTACACTGATATATTCTATATGATCAGTTTCTTTTGATGTTTCATGGGATGAAAGACTCCTTTAAAAAATGCGATTCAGAGAATATAACACACACTAGTATACTTCAAATTAAGACATCAGACTTTGGAGGCAAGGAAATGTGCTTAAGGAAATCAAACCCAATGTTTACCAACCTTTATGACACTGAATCTTTTTTGTTTTTTTAATATTAAAAAACTCTTTGTCATTCACGGAGAGACTAAATACAGTTTCTGAATAAATGACAGGATGCTAAAATATTTACAAATAAAGTTTGGTGGGAATTATTTTGAAATCAGAAACATTATCTAGGCAAATTATTCCAAAAACTGAATGCAGATCAGTTTCTTTCTTTGTGAGCTAGTGCTGTCTTACAATTTCTTTAATTGTTGAAGGGTAGTAGTATTATAATAATAATGCCCACGTTTTCAGTGGATCCCTGAGTAGAATTTTAACTTTAAGAAAAATATATTTTTTCAAAGTAAATAAAAATGATCCATTTAAGGTATATAAAATCCTCAGAAAGTTTATGAAACTAATATTTAATATCTAATTCAGCTAAAACTGATAAATATCCATTGTCTAAATGAAACATTACAGTGATTTAAAAGATTATCAGGGGCCTTCCTGGTGGTCCAGTGGGTAAGACACCGCCTTGCAGTGCAAGGGGCGCCGGTTCGATCCCTGGCCTGGGAAGATCCTACGTGCCGCGGAGTGGCTGCACTGATGTGTCCAATTACCGAGCCGGAGCTCTGCAACAACAGACGCCACCGCGATGGGAGGCCCACAGGAGCCAAGGAGCAAAGACGGATGAAAATAGACAAATGAAAGACCAATAGAAGTGGCCCGCCCATCTCCTCCCTCCCCAACCCGCCCCTTCCAAATAAATAAATGAATAAATGTTAAAAAAAAAAAAGAATATCAGTAATATGTTTAAAATTTAAAAATAAAACATCAGTCATTGTATGTTCTCTGTAAATTTCAACTGATGGGTTTTTTCTGTTTTGTTTCCCAGTTTTAAAATATCTTTATATCTGTACACTTTCACCAACTTTTTTTTGTAAAATGAAATAAACTGCATAATCATGGTATACATTGTAATATATATATCAGGTATATACACATATAGGTATCAATACTCTGATATATTTAGGCCTTAGGGCAGGGAGGGCGTCCACCTATCCTGGTGGGTGTGGGAGCCCCTCTGGAGGTGGCCCAGTGGAGGACTACGCCTGCTTCTCCACATTGAGAGCAGCTGGCTCCTCAAGGCATCTCTGTCTTGGGATGCTTTTCTGGGTGAGTACAATTTCTGGGGATCTTAACCAGGTATTTAGATGAGCGATGATCAATTCTTGGCACAGGTGCAGCCCTTCCTCACTCTTCCACCCAAGGCCAATACCGTTAATTGGTTGGGGCGTTCAGAATCAGCCTGTCAGGCATGCCTTTCTGAAGGCTGAGAAGCACCCAGCCAGGTGGGAAAGAGAGCACAGTGGACAGCATGGGCTGATGGCCTGGCGTCTCCCTCCTCAGGCTAAAGGGGCAGTGCCTGGCTCGCAAAGGCAGGCAGTGGTCCAGGCAGGCCTAGAACTCACATTTGGGTGCTGCTTCTTTCCCAGCTCCTGCTCTCAGCCCTTTCTGACAAGAGACCACATCTGGGTTTGCTAACACCAACTTTAAGGGTGCTAACTGAATTCCCGGATATGCTCTTTAAATAGAGAGTTGCCCCTGGCACGAAAAGGATTTGCAGCACACAACCTCCAGTGAGGCTTGCTTAGGGTGACACTCCCAAGGCCCTCAGCACTTTGTGAGCACCTGCTGTATGCCCGAGCGGTCCTCTCCTCAGCCCGGCGCCAGTGTAACTTACCCATTTCCCTTCCGCGCGTCCTGCGCAGTGGTTTCGCCAATTCTGGGAGTCCGGGGTCCCCATCAGCCCAGACCCCAGAGCTGTGGCTGCAGGCAGTGCACCGCCCGCATGGGTCCAGCTGGACAGGCTGAATTAGCAGCCACAAAATTGTCTGCGGCTCTTGGACTGGGTCCTCTGGTCCCAGAAAGAGACGCACCCTTGTACCGAGACTAAAGTACTTTCTTTTCCCCACACTGCGATCTGACAGTCTATGTTTGAGGAGGTGCCAGTTTAAGAAAAACTAAGGGCTGTGCCAGAACCAAAACCGCAGAACCAGCGGCAAACACAAAGGGCCAAAATGGCAACCGTCAACAGACCTGAACCGGTTAAAGCCTGACCTCCGGGGCAGCGCCTGCGCAGACAGACTCAAAGGCTTCGCCAGTTGCCTTGGCCTCCTTACCGGGCTGAGGTCCCCGCCCACAAGAGCTCCTGCACTTTGCTCAGCACCATTAGTGCCTGCTGTGCTCAAAGAACTGCACATGCTCCCGCTGTTTCTGGAAATTGCTGCCCCCTTGAACCAATCCCCAGGGCATGTGTTAAGTCTCTTCAGCGGGGTCCAACTCTTCGTGACCCTGTGACATACCACACCAGGCTCTTCTCTGTCAATGGAATTTTCCAGGCAAGAATACTGGGGTGGGTTGACATTTCCTATTCCAGGGGAATTTTCCCAACCCAGGGGTAAACCCAGGTTTCTTATGACTCTTGCATTTCGCAGACAGTCTTTACTGCTAACTCCACCTGGTCATTCACACAAGAGGCAGGAAGGCTTTTCTATTTTTCTTTTTGATATTTATTTATTTTATTTATTTGTTTATTGTCTGCACCAGGTCTTAGCTGTGGCATGTTGCGGCTTGTGGGATGTTTATTTATTTATTTTTTAAAGTTGCCGCAGGCAGGCCCTTTAGTTATCGCATAGGAACTCTTATTTGCATCATCTAGTCCCCTGACCAGGGACTAAACCTGGGCCCCCTGCACTGGGAGCATGGAATCTTACCCACTGGACCACCAGGGAAGTCCCAAGATGACTATTCTCCGGCTCTTTGTATCCCTTCTCTATGGTCCCTTTATTCACATCCGGCTTATGTGAATGCGCCTGCCCCTGCCTTTAGGCCAAAAGGACTCCACCCGATAGTTTATTAAAGGAAAACATCTGCCCTCATGCCCGTCATTAACCTGAAGGGCTGTGAGGGGTGTGCCTCAGTTTCTGGTTTCCCTGGAAACTGATGAGCCAACCTGATGTCAGTTCTCCCTCTAAGTCGTAGCCTCCTTCTGCTCCTGGTAGAGAAAACTGTTCGTATGTTCTGCCTGCCGTCTGCTGTAAATGGTGCAGTGTCCCTCCAGGACGGTTTTGCTTAAAATCCCCTGTCTAATAAACCATCCGTGTCTCTGTCACTGTCTTCAGGATGCTTCTTCAGCCTGGAGGCTGGGCAAAGAGAATACTTGCAGACCTGCACTGAGTAAAAATCTTGGCTATAGGAACATAACATTTAAGGATCTGAAATTGGGGGAAAGAGGAATGTTTTCATTTTAATATTATTTTTTGTTAAAATGATCATCTATCTTTGTAAAAATATTAAAATAGTAAGACAGATTGATATTTTAAAAAGGAGAGGCAGGGTAATCCTGGATGGCGTGTGCTCAGATTAAGAGAAAGGCAGAATCAAGCCCAACTCCCCTGCTGTCTGGGCTACACTTTCCAGACGAAGCTAAACCTGATCTTGGAGGACTTCGGGAGTTCTACAGAGCTGGCAAAGGAAAAAAAAATCTACTTTAAAAAAAATAATAATAAGTGGACATAATAATAGGAAATGTTTAATTACCTAATTAGGATTCAAAAACTCAAAGCAAAACCTGATAGACCTACAGAAAGA
Organism: Tragulus kanchil; assembly: GCA_022376925.1. NCBI lineage: Eukaryota > Metazoa > Chordata > Mammalia > Artiodactyla > Tragulidae > Tragulus > Tragulus kanchil. The sequence continues at coordinate 98,406,047 of JAIOJX010000030.1, forward strand.
AATATTTTTATACTCAGAGATTTTAACACTCCTTTTCAAATAATTGATGGAATACATATATATATATGTATATATATATGATACATGATAAAGAAAACTTAGGCAACATAATCAACCGTTTTGACCTAGTTGACATTTGCACAACCCTCCACCAAACACGAATACAATATACATTCTTTTCAAGTAAACACAAGATAACCAATATTCTGGGCCATAAAGCATGTCTTAATAAATGTAAATAATTCAAGTCATAAAGTATACACTCTGACTGAAAAGTACTTTTTTCTGTTATTGATTTATTGCAAGGAAAATTATACTTTCATGCTGAAGCAGCAAATCTGAAAGGCTTGAGTCCATACGTCCACCTCTCCTGGAGAGTTGTGGAATCCTTAAAATGACAGTAGCTAGTTTAATTCCACTTGTGTGCGAGACATTATATTTTACAAAAGCAGCTGTTTTTCATGGAATATGTCCAGGTTTTCTCCTCAGGATATAAACCAGTGACCTCATACTTCCAACTCAAGACCTATCTATCAACACTCTTTCCCAGGCAAGATTTTCATTATGCAGGATTTTTCCTGTGATTGGATCAGCATATTCAAGACTACATAAAATAGTGTCTCTTTTAATTAGACTCAAATGTGCTCAATTCCCGTTAGATTTTCATAGCTTTTTTTTTTTTTCTTTTTGAGTTACTCCAAAGTTTCTGGGAGAACTTGGATATATTTTAGCTTTCAACAACTCTGTGCCTTCCCAATCCAGAGCTTCTACATTTTAAAAGGTGGATGTATCATGGGCAGGTGTGTCTTGTTCTTCCTAAATAACTTGACAAAAACACTGGACCTCAGGTGGGCCATCTTTTTCACTTTGGGGATTTCTCTGAGATAGGGGATTAAAATTGTGTCAACTTGTATCAAATATTGCCTTGAGGGGTTACCAGATGCAGTCCTCTTGGTTTCAATACTTGTTTCTTCTTTACACTCATTAGTTTTATTTTAATTATGTAGGGGAGGATGACAAAGAAAAGTCAAAATCAAAATGTTTTAAATTAATTTCTACTATAACTTATCTCATAAAACAATTTTTAAAACATGTATTCTATGATGAGATCTGCTAAGATTTAGGTAAAGTTATATTAATCACACTGTTATTCTATTTAAAGAACATAATACCATAATTACTTTCAAATACATCTAAACTGTACAGTAAGGGAGGATCTAGATTTTTGTTCTGAATACCGTACTTAATGCTTCACTTGATTTATGGTGAAACTTTTGGCAAGGTTCTATGTCTTTCTTTGCCTCTGTTAGACCACATGTAAAATACCTGTCCCTAAATATTTCTCAGGAAAACATAAAGTAAAAGAATGATGTAATGTCTGAATATCTTTAAGGCTTTTCTGATTTATTGCAAGGAAAATTATACTTTCATGCTGAAGCAGCAAATCTGAAAGGCTTGACCTCTCCTTGGAGAGTTGTGGAATCCTTAAAATGACAGTAGCTAGTTTAATTCCACTTGTGTGCGAGACATTATATTTTACAAAAGCAGCTGTTTTTCATGGAATATGTCCAGGTTTTCTCCTCAGGATATAAACCAGTGACCTCATACTTCCAACTCAAGACCTATCTATCAACACTCTTTCCCAGGCAAGATTTTCATTATGCAGGATTTTTCCTGTGATTGGATCAGCATATTCAAGACTACATAAAATAGTGTCTCTTTTAATTAGACTCAAATGTGCTCAATTCCCGTTAGATTTTCATAGCTTTTTTTTTTTCTTTTTGAGTTACTCCAAAGTTTCTGGGAGAACTTGGATATATTTTAGCTTTCAACAACTCTGTGCCTTCCCAATCCAGAGCTTCTACATTTTAAAAGGTGGATGTATCATGGGCAGGCTTGTTCTTCCTAAATAACTTGACAAAAACACTGGACCTCAGGTGGGCCATCTTTTTCACTTTGGGGATTTCTCTGAGATAGGGGATTAAAATTGTGTCAACTTGTATCAAATATTGCCTTGAGGGGTTACCAGATGCAGTCCTCTTGGTTTCAATACTTGTTTCTTCTTTACACTCATTAGTTTTATTTTAATTATGTAGGGGAGGATGACAAAGAAAAGTCAAAATCAAAATGTTTTAAATTAATTTCTACTATAACTTATCTCATAAAACAATTTTTAAAACATGTATTCTATGATGAGATCTGCTAAGATTTAGGTAAAGTTATATTAATCACACTGTTATTCTATTTAAAGAACATAATACCATAATTACTTTCAAATACATCTAAACTGTACAGTAAGGGAGGATCTAGATTTTTGTTCTGAATACCGTACTTAATGCTTCACTTGATTTATGGTGAAACTTTTGGCAAGGTTCTATGTCTTTCTTTGCCTCTGTTAGACCACATGTAAAATACCTGTCCCTAAATATTTCTCAGGAAAACATAAAGTAAAAGAATGATGTAATGTCTGAATATCTTTAAGGCTTTCTCTCTCTGAAGACATTGTACTGATACCAATTTTTAAAGATTTTTTATGTAATTCTTCTCAATCGGAATTTTGTAAATTATAATTAAAACTTTTATTTACTCTATATTCTCATTGCTTTTATCATCCTCTGGAATCAAAGGTTACTAATATTTACATAATGCACCAGGAAAAAAAAAGAAACCATGAAATTTACACTTTCTGACTTCCTAGGGTAAATATGCCATGTTTTACTCTTGTTATGACAACTACTTAGTTACTTATATTTAGTCCATGGCTGAAGTCTGCTATAAGCCTTATAGCAGAAAAGTGTCTTTCCAAACCTTTCCTCCTGACAAGCCATCATAAATCTCTGAAAATGTAACTAAATAAAATGCTATTGGAAGAACTATACAGCATTCATTTTTGGGTAATTCAATGACTTGAAAGCATCTTCAAAATAATCTAATAAAAAGATTTAGATTAATGTTGCATAATAGAGTGAGCTATAGGAAAAGACAGTTTTCTTTTTATTTGTTGCCTGACTTGTGTGTGAATGAATTATTTGTAAAACACACATTCCAATTCTATGCATGTGGCACGTTTCTGTGGGAAAGTTTTTATGTCTATAAGTTTGTATACAGTGAAGATACACATGTCAAAAAGAGATGAAATGTATGTGGGAATACTGTGTTTTTCACCAGCTGTGTGTTCTATCCATACAATCTTTCCCCTATATATTTATTTGAATGGAAGTCACAGTCCTCCATCCTAACTCATAAAATGTTAATCCTTTGAAGGATGTCTCTATTTCTTTTGTTAAAAGACCTCTGTATAACATTATCAAGCCCAATCTTTAACCAAACTTTCCACCAAAAGTTGAACAGGCAGTCTTAAATTGTCTATTGGGAATGCCAGCACTTGTTTAAAATACTTGTAGGGGATGCTTTTGGTTTTTCTTTAAATTCCTGAAAAATTAGCAATCAATATTGTAATTTTCAAGATTAGTGCATTTTGAGCAAGTAACTGAAGGCCCTATCAATTTCATCATTACCTAGCAAGTAATGATTATCTTTAAGGCTTTCTTTTCTGTTAGACCACATGTAAAATACCTGTCCCTAAATATTTCTCAGGAAAACGTAAAGTAAAAGAATGATGTAATGTCTGAATATCTTTAAGGCTTTCTCTCTCTGAAGACATTGTACTGATACCAATTTTTAAAGATTTTTTATGTAATTCTTCCCAATCGGAATTTTGTAAATTATAATTAAAACTTTTATTTACTCTATATTCTCATTGCTTTTATCATCCTCTGGAATCAAAGGTTACTAATATTTACATAATGCACCAGGAAAAAAAAAGAAACCATGAAATTTACACTTTCTGACTTCCTAGGGTAAATATGCCATGTTTTACTCTTGTTATGACAACTACTTAGTTACTTATATTTAGTCCATGACTGAAGTCTGCTATAAGCCTTATAGCAGAAAAGTGTCTTTCCAAACCTTTCCTCCTGACAAGCCATCATAAATCTCTGAAAATGTAACTAAATAAAATGCTATTGGAAGAACTATACAGCATTCATTTTTGGGTAATTCAATGACTTGAAAGCATCTTCAAAATAATCTAATAAAAAGATTTAGATTAATGTTGCATAATAGAGTGAGCTATAGGAAAAGACAGTTTTCTTTTTATTTGTTGCCTGACTTGTGTGTGAATGAATTATTTGTAAAACACACATTCCAATTCTATGCATGTGGCACGTTTCTGTGGGAAAGTTTTTATGTCTATAAGTTTGTATACAGTGAAGATACACATGTCAAAAAGAGATGAAATGTATGTGGGAATACTGTGTTTTTCACCAGCTGTGTGTTCTATCCATACAATCTTTCCCCTATATATTTATTTGAATGGAAGTCACAGTCCTCCATCCTAACTCATAAAATGTTAATCCTTTGAAGGATGTCTCTATTTCTTTTGTTAAAAGACCTCTGTATAACATTATCAAGCCCAATCTTTAACCAAACTTTCCACCAAAAGTTGAACAGGCAGTCTTAAATTGTCTATTGGGAATGCCAGCACTTGTTTAAAATACTTGTAGGGGATGCTTTTGGTTTTTCTTTAAATTCCTGAAAAATTAGCAATCAATATTGTAATTTTCAAGATTAGTGCATTTTGAGCAAGTAACTGAAGGCCCTATCAATTTCATCATTACCTAGGACATATGAATGGACAAAAATGTACCCTTTTGAATGGTATTAGAAGGGAAGCTGATCTTTAACATTCATTTCAGTATTAAAAATTCTATTTTTCCTTCACACTGGTACTCTCATTCTCCAAAATCATTAAAACAGTATTTTACCATATATATGTTTACTTTTAAAAATGTAGGAATAACTATTAGCTATTAATTGTTTCCCATAGTGTAAAATATCTACATATGTTGAAATAACATACTTCATTATTAAAAGATGAGTAACATCTGTAGGGATCTCAAAATCTTGTGTTTCGGGTCTTTTGATGATAATTGAGAACTCACAACACTTTGTTGATACTTACTAATATCTAACAAGGTTAATGGGATTCTGGAGGGCGGATCTGCTAGGAAAAGTTAAAAAGTGGGTTTTGCACTCTTACATAATTTAATGAGGTATGTGTATGAGGGAGAAAATAGCACTAACAGTCCTTTCTGAGGACCTAGGCCAGTTTAATATTGTTACTAACATATAGCTGAGATTTTAACTACCAGGGAAATTAACAAAAAAAAATGCATAGCTGTTGCAATTACCCAAATTGAGAAAGTCACAGTCAATTCTGCACTTAAATATATCTCAAACACCCACACACCTTTCAATGGCCACCACTACCAACCCAGCTGAATATATTCTTCTCTCTTACCTGGACTGATGCAACAGAATTCTAAATAAGTTTGATTCCACTATTCAATCAGACACAGAATAATCAGGAAAATCCTTTGTAAATATGGACTGTATCATGCAACCCCTTTGAAGGATGTCTCTATTTCTTTTGTTAAAAGACCTCTGTATAACATTATCAAGCCCAATCTTTAACCAAACTTTCCACCAAAAGTTGAACAGGCAGTCTTAAATTGTCTATTGGGAATGCCAGCACTTGTTTAAAATACTTGTAGGGGATGCTTTTGGTTTTTCTTTAAATTCCTGAAAAATTAGCAATCAATATTGTAATTTTCAAGATTAGTGCATTTTGAGCAAGTAACTGAAGGCCCTATCAATTTCATCATTACCTAGGACATATGAATGGACAAAAATGTACCCTTTTGAATGGTATTAGAAGGGAAGCTGATCTTTAACATTCATTTCAGTATTAAAAATTCTATTTTTCCTTCACACTGGTACTCTCATTCTCCAAAATCATTAAAACAGTATTTTACCATATATATGTTTACTTTTAAAAATGTAGGAATAACTATTAGCTATTAATTGTTTCCCATAGTGTAAAATATCTACATATGTTGAAATAACATACTTCATTATTAAAAGATGAGTAACATCTGTAGGGATCTCAAAATCTTGTGTTTCGGGTCTTTTGATGATAATTGAGAACTCACAACACTTTGTTGATACTTACTAATATCTAACAAGGTTAATGGGATTCTGGAGGGCGGATCTGCTAGGAAAAGTTAAAAAGTGGGTTTTGCACTCTTACATAATTTAATGAGGTATGTGTATGAGGGAGAAAATAGCACTAACAGTCCTTTCTGAGGACCTAGGCCAGTTTAATATTGTTACTAACATATAGCTGAGATTTTAACTACCAGGGAAATTAACAAAAAAAAATGCATAGCTGTTGCAATTACCCAAATTGAGAAAGTCACAGTCAATTCTGCACTTAAATATATCTCAAACACCCACACACCTTTCAATGGCCACCACTACCAACCCAGCTGAATATATTCTTCTCTCTTACCTGGACTGATGCAACAGAATTCTAAATAAGTTTGATTCCACTATTCAATGCATCAGACACAGAATAATCAGGAAAATCCTTTGTAAATATGGACTGTATCATGCAACCCCTTTGCTCAAGCCCCTACCATGATGGACCCAATGCCTTATTAACGCCTTCCTCCCTTACCACACTGAGTACTATAGTGCTCTTTTGTATGAGGTCTCTAGCAAATATTATCACTTTGGTTTGGAATTGCCTAATCCCTCCTTCCCCTTTCACTTGGTTAACCCGAATCTTATATTTCAACTTGAATGTCTTCCTTGCTATGAGAATCAACAATTTAAACATCTTCCCAGATGTGAAAACCTACAATAGGTTGCACTTTAAAGGTTTTCATGATACTCTGTTTGTTTTATGGCATTTATCATAGGATGAAACTACATACATTTACTTTTGTCATACTTCAGCATACTATCCCATTCCCCAACTAGACACTAAGTGTCAGTAGGGGTAGCTCCGTATGTTTGTGCTTCTTTGTAAGCCCTTTACATAACACAACCGTCTTATTGTGTGACTCACAAGAGAAGTGTGACTCAGCAACAGCGAAACCTCCTGCCAATGCAGGAGATATGGGTTTGATCCTTGGGTTAGGAAGATCCACTCCAGTATTCTTGCCTGCGAAATCCCATGGACAGAGCGGCCTGGCAGGCTGTAATCCATGGGGTTGCAAAAAAGTTAGACATGATTTAGCAACTGACATTGATTGAATGAATTATGAATAACAGATTATATATAATTTCATTCCTCATAATTCTTCCATTGATTATTTTATTATTGTGATGTCTGAATTTTATTTGTTTTTTTTCCTACAGTTTTTAACATTATGATCTCTATAGAATATAGTAATTCTACAAGAGAACAATAAAGTAGAAACTTATACATCTCTGTAGATGACAAGTGATTACAAAATTTATATAAGAGGTCACAGCTCAATCCTAAACTAAATTTTATGAACTAATTTTTAAAGCCAGCTTTATAATTTAGTAATTAAAAAAAATGTTCTGTAAGAGTTTGCCATTTTAAAAGCAAGTTTAATATGACTTGCAGCTGGGTGAGCAATGATTCTTTATGTTATGAAGAACTTGAAATGTTTTACTTTTAGAGTTTTTCTTTCCAAAGAAATATCTTTTGCCTGCCTTCTCCTCTTACAGAAACCCATTCGTATAATCTGTCACTGAGCATAGTAAACAGACACTTCACATTATTTATGCAGGTCTTAAAGGTACAATTTTCATAAAATTCTAATTTATATTTTGGTGCTTGGTACAGTTACAGTAGTATTGAAGGGATGATATATCTTTTGTCACCTACGAGCAAAACCCCCCCGAATTATATTTCAACTTGAATGTCTTCCTTGCTATGAGAATCAACAATTTAAACATCTTCCCAGATGTGAAAACCTACAATAGGTTGCACTTTAAAGGTTTTCATGATACTCTGTTTGTTTTATGGCATTTATCATAGGATGAAACTACATACATTTACTTTTGTCATACTTCAGCATACTATCCCATTCCCCAACTAGACACTAAGTGTCAGTAGGGGTAGCTCCGTATGTTTGTGCTTCTTTGTAAGCCCTTTACATAACACAACCATCTTATTGTGTGACTCACAAGAGAAGTGTGACTCAGCAACAGCGAAACCTCCTGCCAATGCAGGAGATATGGGTTTGATCCTTGGGTTAGGAAGATCCACTCCAGTATTCTTGCCTGCGAAATCCCATGGACAGAGCGGCCTGGCAGGCTGTAATCCATGGGGTTGCAAAAAAGTTAGACATGATTTAGCAACTGACATTGATTGAATGAATTATGAATAACAGATTATATATAATTTCATTCCTCATAATTCTTCCATTGATTATTTTATTATTGTGATGTCTGAATTTTATTTGTTTTTTTTCTACAGTTTTTAACATTATGATCTCTATAGAATATAGTAATTCTACAAGAGAACAATAAAGTAGAAACTTATACATCTCTGTAGATGACAAGTAATTACAAAATTTATATAAGAGGTCACAGCTCAATCCTAAACTAAATTTTATGAACTAATTTTTAAAGCCAGCTTTATAATTTAGTAATTAAAAAAAATGTTCTGTAAGAGTTTGCCATTTTAAAAGCAAGTTTAATATGACTTGCAGCTGGGTGAGCAATGATTCTTTATGTTATGAAGAACTTGAAATGTTTTACTTTTAGAGTTTTTCTTTCCAAAGAAATATCTTTTGCCTGCCTTCTCCTCTTACAGAAACCCATTCGTATAATCTGTCACTGAGCATAGTAAACAGACACTTCACATTATTTATGCAGGTCTTAAAGGTACAATTTTCATAAAATTCTAATTTATATTTTGGTGCTTGGTACAGTTACAGTAGTATTGAAGGGATGTTTCTACACCTACAGAAGTAGTCAGTTTATTCACTGTTTCTACGCATACACTAGGAGCAAATTTAAAATAAAAAAAAAAGTCTTTTGCAGTACCTTTGTTATTTTACAGTAATTAAAAAAAATAGTGTAATGTCCTTTGGAAGCACTCATCTTTAAAAATGTATTTTTCCCTAGTAAATATTATGCATAGATTCTGTTAAATAGTAAAACACTAGATGCAAAACTCCTACACAAAGCTGTATCAGTCTACCTTTGGTATATTTCCCAGGGAGTTGACATAGTAATTGTGGGGGAAATAAAATTAGAACACCACCTCTTTACACCAGTTAGAGAAAAGCATGCCAACATTAAGGCAATTTGCAGTTTGAAAAGTGTGTTACTTAGTGATACTGTAATTCAATCACAGACTAAACTGTCAAAAATATGGTTGGGCTTTTAGCTCTTGATGTAATCTAGGCATTCATGCTTCTAGTAATTTGAGGGCTGGAAAGACCCAATTTTACCATTTGCTGTAGATAATGACTTAACGTGCAAGCTGGGTGTGGACAATTGTGTCCTTAATGGGTTTAATATTGTGAATTTCACAATTTAGACACTTTGTTGTTTGAAAGCCAGAAAAGAAACATTAAAACCATAAGAGCAAGAGTCCCACAATGGAAAGCATCAATTTTCACACATAAAAGAATAAAAATAAGCATAAAGATTGCTGTTAGACTCTCAACATATGATTGATTCATGATGCAATTTTATTCTGAGATATCGCTTTTTAAAACTTTAGGAGACAGCTAAGGGGGTCTTAATGAAATCTAAGGTACTGTAAACTTAGATTAAAAATATATTCTTAAGGAACAGAGATCCCATTTATTCTCACTAAAAAAATTGCACCCAATATTGGTACTAAATATTTTTAACCATCGACCATTTTTCAGGGGAAAAAAAGAAATTAATATTTATTTAATTATACCCTGTGTTAACTGCTCTTTCACACACTTTACATATATTATCCTTATAATAAACTCATGAGGTAGGCAGTGCCATTTCAGTTTTACAGATGAGAATACTACTGTTCAAAGAAGTAAAGAAAGACATTTGAGCTCTCAGGGCTAGCAAATGCCAAGGCCATCTGAGATTAAAGCCCCCACAGGCCCCTAATCCTAACTGTTCTGCTTGATTCAACAGAATTACCTACTAGAATTAGGACAAAAGGTTGTGTTTTTGTATGGATAGAAGAAGAAAAAGCTTTTCATTAAAGTATTTTTTAATTCAATCCAGAAGTTAAAATGTGGAACGCACTATCTTTGGCACTACAAACATGGCGTGGTGTATAGCACAAATCATACCAAGCACACTTGTGGGACACTGAGAGTCCCAGCTCCAATACAAAGGGAAAACCCATCACTGAAGGTTTTACCCTACTAAACCATAAAAAAGTAGTTGGCAAGCTCATGAAATAGGTGGTTTGAAGTGATGTGTGAAATGATTTCACTGTATAGTGTATATCCTTCCCTGCTTTGGAGGTTGTAGAAATCTCTTGATTTATGGAGAGAACGACTAGATCTTTGTGGTCTAATTTTGGAACTGGTACAGAGCAGATGCAGGACAGGCAGGCTCATTCACATGTGAAATATTTTTGCATATTGACTTAAGATCAAAAACAAATAGATATTTAGCATGTTGACAAGCCAACTGTCAAGAAAGAGAACATGAATAGTATGTTTCTATTTTTAAATACTCTAGAAGAATAAATAGTTAAATTCATCTAATGCTACTAATGCTTCATTTTTCTAGCGTATTTATATAAGCTTATCATTAAAAATAGCAACAATATACCCCCAAAACTGCTCGGCTCAGTATTCGTTTTAGTCTTGACCCTAATTCTGATCCTGAGAGTTTAGCCTGCCTAAGTATACAGCATTTAACATATGGCATTATTGGATTTACTCGGAATAAAATGTTTATATTTTGAGTTTCATGTTACTGACAGATCAGGAACATTCAGCTTCGTGTAATGCATACGGGACACTATATATATATATAATAGTTTGACAATATTTCTGTAGTAGCGTGCAGAAGCTCCTGTATACATGGAGTTTGTTCCAAAATGCCATTTCTTCAGTTTTTTTTGTTTTTTTTTTTTTTCTCTAATAAGGAAGAGTCATTGCAGGAATAGTTAGGTGCTGCTACTATTTGTGAGTGGTTAGTAGAGTTAAAGCTATATTATACTCTAGTAGAATTTTCTAAAAGTAGATGTGAGGAAGGCAGGAAGGCCTGTGCAACGAAGCAGAGCGCCCCACTAAAGCCAAACATGAAATTCAAACTTGGCTAAATTTCAGGGATTGGAGTTGGGGACCCCTCGTATATTTTAGGACCTGGAAAGAGGGAGACAGAGAGAAAGTTCATAACAAATCTCAGGGATAAAATCTCAGTATGATTCTAAGTATGCTATATGATCTTGAAATTATCTTTTGGCTCATATCCTCTGGACTGGATTTTTTTTTTTTTTTTTTTTTTGCCAGGAAAAGAGAGGTTTAAAGAAAGTTTGAGAGATGTGTTGCATTTAAAACACTTCAAAATCTAGGTATAAACTTGGCTCCTTCTATAACAAAAAGTTAGACTCAAAGAAACAACCAAAGGGCCTGGGCACCTCAAAGTCTTAGAGATAAAATCTTGCTAAAGAGTTGAAAAAAAATGATGTCTGTACTTGGTTGTTTAGCAAAGTTGTAGCTATGGTCACACAGCTACAAGGGCCACAAGGATCAAGAAGAAAGGACCAAGAGCTAAGTAATAGTATTTCCTGGTTGATAGTTAAAGCTGGCTGGATTAGATTTTTTACTAAAACGCAATGAGACAGCCTTTGAAAACTCCTGTTAATACTTAGGAAGAGGGTAGCAGGCTACAGAGGCTGAGCTGCATTAGAAATTACATACCAAGTCAAAGGACTACAAGTGATTAATTAATGTAATTTGCTGGTAAGTTCTTTAGAAACTCAGGTTCTGAGTACTCAGCGAGATAAGGACCATTAAACTTTATTTTATAGGTAAGCAAAGAAAAGGTATTAATGATAAAGTAACTTGGCAAGACCACACAAGTTGTTGGAGCTGTGTTTTAACCCAAAGTTACTGATTCCAAAATCCAAGCTTTCCTGTGTTAATACGCTTGGTACAGAATTCTGTTAAACCCTATAAATTGTACTTAGAGATAAAAACTTATAACTTTATATATATATGTATGATACATACATATATTTGCATATATACACCTTTGAAGTCACACTTAAAGAAGCAATATAGTGAGTACATGTTGAGCATGTATATACCAAAAGGCCAAAAATATTAACTGTCTTTATTTTATATGAGAATTTTTTTTTTTAATCTTTTTAGGGGGTGGGGTGGGGAGGGAGGGGAATGGGCAGGCCACTTCTATTGGTCTTTCATTTCTCTATTTTCATCCGTCTTTGTTCTTTGGCTCCTGTGGGCCTCACATCGCGGTGGCCTCTGTTGTCGCAGAGCACCGGCTCTGGGCGCATGCGCTCCAGAGCTCAGGCTCGGTAATTGGACACATTGGTCCAGCCGCTCCGTGGCACGTGAGATCTTCCCAGGTCAGGGATCAAACCGGCCCCCCTTGCACTGCAAGGCGGTGTCCTTACCCACTGGACCACCAGGGGAAGCCCAATTTTATATAAGAATTTTTTGATTGACCTTATAATTTTCAGGGAAAGAAAAGTTAAAATGATGTATTTTTGGTGATTCCAAATTCAGCTTAAATACTGTTGAGTATTTGGACACCAAAGATACAGGAAACTGGGCTTCCCTAGTGGTCCTGTGGGTAAAGACACCGCCTTGCAGTGTAGGTGCTGGTTTGATCCCTGGCCTGAGAGGATCCCACGTGCCGCTGGAGTGACTGGACGGATGTGTCCAACTACCAAGTGGAGCTCTGACAGAGGGTAGCAGGCTAACAAGCAATGAGACAGCCTTTGAAAACTCCTGTTAATACTTAGGAAGAGGGTAGCAGGCTACAGAGGCTGAGCTGCATTAGAAATTACATACCAAGTCAAAGGACTACAAGTGATTAATTAATGTAATTTGCTGGTAAGTTCTTTAGAAACTCAGGTTCTGAGTACTCAGCGAGATAAGGACCATTAAACTTTATTTTATAGGTAAGCAAAGAAAAGGTATTAATGATAAAGTAACTTGGCAAGACCACACAAGTTGTTGGAGCTGTGTTTTAACCCAAAGTTACTGATTCCAAAATCCAAGCTTTCCTGTGTTAATACGCTTGGTACAGAATTCTGTTAAACCCTATAAATTGTACTTAGAGATAAAAACTTATAACTTTATATATATATGTATGATACATACATATATTTGCATATATACACCTTTGAAGTCACACTTAAAGAAGCAATATAGTGAGTACATGTTGAGCATGTATATACCAAAAGGCCAAAAATATTAACTGTCTTTATTTTATATGAGAATTTTTTTTTTTAATCTTTTTAGGGGGTGGGGTGGGGAGGGAGGGGAATGGGCAGGCCACTTCTATTGGTCTTTCATTTCTCTATTTTCATCCGTCTTTGTTCTTTGGCTCCTGTGGGCCTCACATCGCGGTGGCCTCTGTTGTCGCAGAGCACCGGCTCTGGGCGCATGCGCTCCAGAGCTCAGGCTCGGTAATTGGACACATTGGTCCAGCCGCTCCGTGGCACGTGAGATCTTCCCAGGTCAGGGATCAAACCGGCCCCCCTTGCACTGCAAGGCGGTGTCCTTACCCACTGGACCACCAGGGGAAGCCCAATTTTATATAAGAATTTTTTGATTGACCTTATAATTTTCAGGGAAAGAAAAGTTAAAATGATGTATTTTTGGTGATTCCAAATTCAGCTTAAATACTGTTGAGTATTTGGACACCAAAGATACAGGAAACTGGGCTTCCCTAGTGGTCCTGTGGGTAAAGACGCCGCCTTGCAGTGTAAGGGGTGCTGGTTTGATCCCTGGCCTGAGAGGATCCCACGTGCCGCGGAGTGACTGGACGGATGTGTCCAACTACCAAGTGGGAGCTCTGCGACGAGAGAGGTCACTGCAGTGGGAGGCCCACGCAGGCCAAGGAACAAAGCTGGATGAAAATAGATAAATGAAAGACCAATAGAAATGACCAAAAAAAAAAAAAAAACCCGATACATGAAATTACTTCAAGCAAATATTTTCATAAAGTGAGACTGAAAAATAGTATAATCCTTCAATTAATATATTTCTATATATAATTTTAAATAAATAACACAAAAATCAATGAGTATATATATATATATATATATATTTCTATATCCCTAATTTTTGAGAGAAACTTCTCCATAAATTTAAATGTTCATTTGTTTGATCACCTTCTAATTGAATCACTTTTTCCAATAGCCTATATTTATGCTTTTCAAAAAAAATTTTATATGGAAAAATGATTATTAATTTCATATAGTATAATTTTAACAAAGGTCTTAAGTCAGAAAAGCATAAAGTAAAGCAAGAGTAAATACTTACAAAAGATACGTGAATGAAGCTTGGGAACTATTTCTAGTAATTCTACTTATATTCTAATTCATTGATAAATCCATTGTCATGATTTAATCTGAATTATTACTAAAATCGAAAGATTTTGCAATAAAATTCCTAGAATATTTTTGATGTTTTTATCTCTAAATATTCTCATGCAATTTGTGACATTTAGAATTGTACTTAGAATGCTATATTGTATTCAATGGCTAAATAAATATTCTTCTTTTGTGCTATGGGCTTCTACCTGTATTAAAGAAAGGAATATTTTCTGATAACATCTGATAAGTACAACTGCTTGATCTGTATCATTTTACATAGGTCAGGTACTCTCATATTAGAACATTCAGTCCTACCTAGCAATGACCCTATGAAGTATATTCTTATTCCTAATTTATCATGAGAATATTCATAGTCTTAAATACTGTTGAGTATTTGGACACCAAAGATACAGGAAACTGGGCTTCCCTAGTGGTCCTGTGGGTAAAGACCCGCCTTGCAGTGTAGGTGCTGGTTTGATCCCTGGCCTGAGAGGATCCCACGTGCCGCGGAGTGACTGGACGGATGTGTCCAACTACCAAGTGGGAGCTCTGCGACGAGAGAGGTCACTGCAGTGGGAGGCCCACGCAGGCCAAGGAACAAAGCTGGATGAAAATAGATAAATGAAAGACCAATAGAAATGACCAAAAAAAAAAAAAAAACCCGATACATGAAATTACTTCAAGCAAATATTTTCATAAAGTGAGACTGAAAAATAGTATAATCCTTCAATTAATATATTTCTATATATAATTTTAAATAAATAACACAAAAATCAATGAGTATATATATATATATATATATATTTCTATATCCCTAATTTTTGAGAGAAACTTCTCCATAAATTTAAATGTTCATTTGTTTGATCACCTTCTAATTGAATCACTTTTTCCAATAGCCTATATTTATGCTTTTCAAAAAAAATTTTATATGGAAAAATGATTATTAATTTCATATAGTATAATTTTAACAAAGGTCTTAAGTCAGAAAAGCATAAAGTAAAGCAAGAGTAAATACTTACAAAAGATACGTGAATGAAGCTTGGGAACTATTTCTAGTAATTCTACTTATATTCTAATTCATTGATAAATCCATTGTCATGATTTAATCTGAATTATTACTAAAATCGAAAGATTTTGCAATAAAATTCCTAGAATATTTTTGATGTTTTTATCTCTAAATATTCTCATGCAATTTGTGACATTTAGAATTGTACTTAGAATGCTATATTGTATTCAATGGCTAAATAAATATTCTTCTTTTGTGCTATGGGCTTCTACCTGTATTAAAGAAAGGAATATTTTCTGATAACATCTGATAAGTACAACTGCTTTGATCTGTATCATTTTTACATAGGTCAGGTACTCTCATATTAGAACATTCAGTCCTACCTAGCAATGACCCTATGAAGTATATTCTTATTCCTAATTTATCATGAGAATATTCATAGATAACATATATAATAAATAACTTGAGAACAGAATATGGGCAGTTTGGCTTAATAATCTGTGCCTTTTATCCTGCAATGTCTTTACGCCTTGATACAATAAATCAAAAAAAAAAAAAAAAAAAGGCTTAATTCTTATGACATTCCTTGTTCCCATGGTTTTACACCCAGGTGGCATAAAATCTTTAATATATTTTAAGTGCATATTCATATCAAAACCCTCCAGTTTAGTCTACACTTCTAGTAAACACAAATATGTGTGATAATGGGATGAAATAAACTATGGAAAGTGGAAAGTGTTAGGACAAGAAAGATAAGATAGTAACAATCTTGAGCTAATGGATGGACAGTGTATTCTGTGAACTTTTTGCTCTCTTTTGTTCATTACTGTGAACAGTGCCAATCACACAGTAGGTGTCCCATCATTTTTTGCTGAGTAAACCAACACGGCAAAAGTAAATGAGATTTTCTGGATCATGGGCATGACTGACAGAGCAAAATGATTTGATAATGAAAAGGCAGGCTGATCTTAAACCATCTTGTAAGACATGGTAAGAAATAAAGACTTTTTCTGGAGGATGAAAGGGACTTATCAATGAGAAAAAAAAAAAATAGAAGAAGAATAGATCCAATCAGTACTGAACTACGGAAAGGTCATAACTGGCATATTTTGGTCCTCGGGCTCACTATGGGACTCATGCTTGGGTGTCCGAGTGGCACCTGAATATGGATTGAAGTCATTAAAAATGAGTACGCACCACACCCAAAGCCTCCTTTGAAAAACAGAAAGGGTAGTTTGCTGCCATGGTTTATACCATGCAACCATGATTTAATGGATTAAAGATCTCTGCCTGTGCCAGAGTGCACTTGATATACCTGGCACAGTAACTCTTTCCAGTAGGAATATTTTGTTATTGAATCCTAACTGAAAAGATTAAATGTACTCACATTGGAAGTTTGAATATTAGAGACATGGAGAAATGAGTACAGTGAATACTCAGACACATAGAGGGAAGAGAACTCAAGACAATAAAAGTATGAAACAGGAAAACCAAAAGGCACAAAGTCAAGTGGAGAAGAATTTGTATAGGGTGTTAATGGGGCTCAAGACTGAGATAGATGGCAATCATTTGGTACAGACTGTTGTGTCATGGAGATCTACAGTTTGAGAATTTCCAGTGTCTTCATTTCTTAGTTCAAATTTAACATCACCATGGTTTAAGGTCAAGGATAATTCATATGCAAGTGCATATTCATATCAAAACCCTCCAGTTTAGTCTACACTTCTAGTAAACACAAATATGTGTGATAATGGGATGAAATAAACTATGGAAAGTGGAAAGTGTTAGGACAAGAAAGATAAGATAGTAACAATCTTGAGCTAATGGATGGACAGTGTATTCTGTGAACTTTTTGCTCTCTTTTGTTCATTACTGTGAACAGTGCCTATCACACAGTAGGTGTCCCATCATTTTTTGCTGAGTAAACCAACACGGCAAAAGTAAATGAGATTTTCTGGATCATGGGCATGACTGACAGAGCAAAATGATTTGATAATGAAAAGGCAGGCTGATCTTAAACCATCTTGTAAGACATGGTAAGAAATAAAGACTTTTTCTGGAGGATGAAAGGGACTTATCAATGAGAAAAAAAAAAATAGAAGAAGAATAGATCCAATCAGTACTGAACTACGGAAAGGTCATAACTGGCATATTTTGGTCCTCGGGCTCACTATGGGACTCATGCTTGGGTGTCCGAGTGGCACCTGAATATGGATTGAAGTCATTAAAAATGAGTACGCACCACACCCAAAGCCTCCTTTGAAAAACAGAAAGGGTAGTTTGCTGCCATGGTTTATACCATGCAACCATGATTTAATGGATTAAAGATCTCTGCCTGTGCCAGAGTGCACTTGATATACCTGGCACAGTAACTCTTTCCAGTAGGAATATTTTGTTATTGAATCCTAACTGAAAAGATTAAATGTACTCACATTGGAAGTTTGAATATTAGAGACATGGAGAAATGAGTACAGTGAATACTCAGACACATAGAGGGAAGAGAACTCAAGACAATAAAAGTATGAAACAGGAAAACCAAAAGGCACAAAGTCAAGTGGAGAAGAATTTGTATAGGGTGTTAATGGGGCTCAAGACTGAGATAAATGGCAATCATTTGGTACAGACTGTTGTGTCATGGAGATCTACAGTTTGAGAATTTCCAGTGTCTTCATTTCTTAGTTCAAATTTAACATCACCATGGTTTAAGGTCAAGGATAATTCATATGCAAGTGCAATAAAACTCTGGAATTCCACATTCCAGACTAATATTCAGAAAGCACTGCTTTTGAAAAGGACAATGAGAATAAACCAAGAGATAGTAAGACACAAAATCCTGGGTTGTTTTCCATTCCATTAAATGACTTCTACAAAAATCAAACTAAGTTACTGTGGGTATTCACACCTTTCACTCAGTGTATGCTGTATTTACAAACTCTTTTGTCCTATTTGCAGCCCACATGCTGCTAGAGCAATCTATATTCTATTGTTTCCATTTCTAACACTAACCAGCTAAGCTTCTGTAGTGTCATTAATAAAGATAACAATATTACAAATATAGTGTGTACTGAAAGGAAAGAAGAGAATTCCTATAAACAACTGACTGAATAATTAAATGTATGCTAAAGCAAATAAGAGTATCACATCGTGGCAAATTTAGACGGGACTAAATAATGGCTATGTAGTTAGGCAAATCATGGTGCATTGCACTTTGTGCACACTCACTCGTGTCCAACTCTCTGGAGTCCCATGGACTGTAGTCTGCCAGGCTTCTCTGTCCATGGAATTTCCCCTGCAAGAATACTGGAATGGATATTTCCTTCCCCAGCAGATCTTCCCGACCCAGGGATCAAACTCAGGTCTTCTGCATTGGGAGGCAGATTCTTTACCACTAGTGCCACCTGGGAAGTCCCCCTTTATTCAATTAATTTATATCATTTCATAAGCAAATTAGATGATTTACAAAATAAATTTTATTTCAGAGTTTAAGAAGAACCAATTAGGATATCTAAAATAGTACCTATGAGTTCACGATGTATATGAGCATTTGTACAATCTGAGTTAATCCTTTAAAACACGTTTTAAAGATTATCTCCATTATCTAAATTTGTCAGATAATGGCTTAAACTTTTTTACTTGGTTTAATGTGTGTGTGCATGCTCAGTTGCCCAGTTGTATCAAACTCTTTGATTGGCTTTAATGTATCACTTTAATTTATTGAGGGTTCAAATTTATATTGAACTATATACAATTAAGGAGTGATCTCAAACCTGACCATGCATTAATTATCACTTGACACACGAGACAGTTATTAATTATCCTTTGTTGAGGTCAGCTATATTATTTTGGGGGGGCGGGTGGGGGAGGAGGGGGACAGGCGGGCCACTTCTATTGGTTTTTCATTTATTTATTTTCATCCATCTTTTGTTCTTTGGCCTGTGTGGGCCTCACATCGCAGTGGCCTCTGTTGTTGCAGTGTGCCGGCTCTGGGTGCATGTGCTCCGGAGCTCCGGCTCGGTAATTGGACACATCGGTCCAACCACTCGGTGGCATGTGGGATCTTCCCAGGCCAAGGATCGAACCAGTGCCCCTTGCACTGCAAGGCAGTGTCCTTACCCACTGGACCACCAGGGAAGCCCTCATTAATTTATTTTTAATCAAGCTCACCAAGTGATTCTAACGTGTAATGAGAATCTTGAAAGCCAAATCGTCCTCAAATAAGTACTTGAGGTATTTAAGTATTGTGAAAAAAACAACTAAGGTGAACAGTAAATTACATGCATATTAAATAAAAACATTTACAAATATGAAGAAGAATATAGGGGCATTAGGTTTCCAATTATTTATGTTATCTGCGAAACTAATGAGTTATTATAAAATGTTCAAAAAACTTTATGTAGATAGAAGCCCTGGGCACTAGTACTCCCTCTGTCACAAACCTTCAGGAGTATAGGCCAATGAATTATCTTAGGATTCAATTTTGTAATCAATAAAATTAATAAGTTGCCCTACAGGGTACCTAGTTTCACTGGATTACTATTATGAAGTTTGGGCATTAGAGATAGCATTATTGTTGATGTTTCTATTAAATGCTCTTCACTGTAATCTTTATTTACTGAAACAAAACATAAGTGATGGTGAAGAAAATTTAAGTTAATTATAGTTGATTTACTGCTGCTTAATAGAAATGATTGTAATTTCTATTAGTCAGATATTGGAACTAAGATTCATAAATATTCAGAAAGAAGATGTCTCCCAGAATTTTCTTCTTTACTTTAAAAAAAAGATCATCTTTTGCAGAAAGAATGCCACTTTTCTTGGGAAGTAAGATTACATAATGCCAATACAAAGTACAATGTCGTTATTAGTACACATCATAAGGATGAAATCACTTTTGGGAGGGGGCAAGTTGGGGAGGGAGGGGGGCGGGCGGGCCACTTCTATTGGTGTTTCATCCATCCATTTTCATTCATCTTTGTTCCTTGACCCGTGTGGGCCTCCCATCTCAGTGGACTCTGTTGCCGCAGAGCACCGGCTCTGGGCGCATGCGCTCCAGAGCTCTGACTCGGTAATTAGACACATCCATCCAGCCGCTCCGCGGCACGTGGGATCCTCCCAGGCCAGGGATCCAACCGGCGCCCCTTGCACTGCAAGGCAGTGTCCTTACCCACTGGACCACCAGGGAAGCTATTAAAAATTCCTTTGCATGAATATTGAAAGCTTTCCTGTAGAGAAGATATCATTCATCTCATTAAATAACTTCTTATTTAACTGTTATTAAAACCTAAAGCTCTGGTTTTTTTGGCAGGTTCCTTCTGAGTTCCTATAACTAATGAGTTCCAACAATAAGAGTAAAAAAGAAACAAGTTAAAAAGAAAAAAGAAAAGAAAGAAAATGACAAATATAAGTGTCACCAAGCACACTGCAGTTCCAGTTTTCAGGTTGCAAAGATGAATGAGACATCAGAGGAAAACAGCTTTGTTAGCACAACCCTGACATAAGTTATGGAATGCAGACACATCTTGGTACTCTTGATTACCATGACTCGTTGCCTTAAGAATGATAAAGCATTTTGATATATGCCGTGTTTGACATCTTTCTCATCTTTCTACTTATAAAAGCAGTTCACTTAAAAATTAAAATGACTTCTTTTGTAATGTATACATACATACAATTAAAGTCTATATAGAGGGCAACTTCTGCAATTTCTGTAGGTGCTTAGCATTGCAGTGACTTCTAAAATGGAATGCATGAGTCTTTGACTCTGGTGTTTTTTATGCTAATAAACTGCACAATAGCAAATGCCGTGACAATTCTGGATTATTAGAAAATGTCATCAGACTTTGTTGTTCCTGTTCTTTGCTGTATTTATATTTGTGACACATGAGATGAATTTGATACATGGGCAAAAAACTTTATATGGTATTCTCAAATGGAGTAGAGCAGCTGGAAATTATCCTAGGATTCTGTTAGTATTATGATATGCATCTTCAGCAAAATACTCATATATATGTTTAAATGAAATAATAATTTCAGGCTTCCTTGCACTTAAAAATGTTGTTATCTAATCTCCTTGAATGTGTACAACTGATTCTCATGAAAAGCTCTTGCTGCATGGATTTCCAAGCTGAAAACAGACAGTGTGTGGCTTTATGTTTGCCAAGTGTTGCCAACTTAAAATCTTGACTGTTGAAACAATAACATTTTGGCTGCTTTTATAACCCTCATTTAATGTTTACAGTTTAGTAAATATGCATTTTTTTAAACAGAGGGCTTACCTAATTAAACTGGACCAGTGTAAGAACTAGGTCAACGTATTGTGAACAAAATAATCCCAATATGGTTGGGTTATGGAACAGCTCAATTTTGCTCATTGAGTTCTATCGATTTTGGCAGAGTGGAAAGAAAGAAAGAACAGATGGTGAAAGAAAGAAATTGAGCTGCTGGGTGATGGAATACACTCTCACACTGAATTATAAAGAATGGTGCTTCAATCTCCTGAATAATTATTTCCATTAAAGTACAAAATCAACACATATTGTTTATTTCTGAAGCAAGAAAAATGAACATAGAGTTCAGTTTTAATTATGATGATCCAATGTGAAAATATGACACCACAAGAATGGGAAAGGTTTCTTCTGCAGTTGGTTTAATGAAACAGATAAATTACATTTTCTTGTTTGGGGCTGGAGAGTGGGAAGAGATTTGCACTTACTCACTGACAATTTGAGTGTGCAGATTTGAGGGATTTATACGACTTTCAAATAGGTGCAGCTTTTTTACGTATGTAGATTGCATGTAAAATGTAAATAATGTCTTTGTCAAAGATGAGAACATGTTCTAACTTTAATTACACAAAAATCACTGAGAAAATTAACTCTTTTCAAAATAATAACATAGAGATATATATCCACTTGTCATTAATTATCATTAATGGCCAATTAACTTAATGTAGATATTGATACATCCTTTGTTTTCTATTATTTTATCATATAAATCTAGATAAATAATATCTTGACAATGGCAACATGTAAGATTTGTAGAAAATAAAATGAAACAAATGTAAATAAAAATATTAATAAACATATAATTAATATACCTTGTTTTGATAGGAAAAATGTATTATATTGAGAACCAAATTAGTTTAATAACAAACACTTAAAATGATTTAACCAAATATTGTATTTTATAGGGACTTCTGCATCTTCAGCAAAATACTCATATATATGTTTAATGTTTGTTTTTTTCTAATCTCCTTGAATGTGTACAACTGATTCTCATGAAAAGTTCTTGCTGCATGGATTTCCAAGCTGAAAACAGACAGTGTGTGGCTTTATGTTTGCCAAGTGTTGCCAACTTAAAATCTTGACTGTTGAAACAATAACATTTTGGCTGCTTTTATAACCCTCATTTAATGTTTACAGTTTAGTAAATATGCATTTTTTTAAACAGAGGGCTTACCTAATTAAACTGGACCAGTGTAAGAACTAGGTCAACGTATTGTGAACAAAATAATCCCAATATGGTTGGGTTATGGAACAGCTCAATTTTGCTCATTGAGTTCTATCGATTTTTGGCAGAGTGGAAAGAAAGAAAGAACAGATGGTGAAAGAAAGAAATTGAGCTGCTGGGTGATGGAATACACTCTCACACTGAATTATAAAGAATGGTGCTTCAATCTCCTGAATAATTATTTCCATTAAAGTACAAAATCAACACATATTGTTTATTTCTGAAGCAAGAAAAATGAACATAGAGTTCAGTTTTAATTATGATGATCCAATGTGAAAATATGACACCACAAGAATGGGAAAGGTTTCTTCTGCAGTTGGTTTAATGAAACAGATAAATTACATTTTCTTGTTTGGGGCTGGAGAGTGGGAAGAGATTTGCACTTACTCACTGACAATTTGAGTGTGCAGATTTGAGGGATTTATACGACTTTCAAATAGGTGCAGCTTTTTTACGTATGTAGATTGCATGTAAAATGTAAATAATGTCTTTGTCAAAGATGAGAACATGTTCTAACTTTAATTACACAAAAATCACTGAGAAAATTAACTCTTTTCAAAATAATAACATAGAGATATATATCCACTTGTCATTAATTATCATTAATGGCCAATTAACTTAATGTAGATATTGATACATCCTTTGTTTTCTATTATTTTATCATATAAATCTAGATAAATAATATCTTGACAATGGCAACATGTAAGATTTGTAGAAAATAAAATGAAACAAATGTAAATAAAAATATTAATAAACATATAATTAATATACCTTGTTTTGATAGGAAAAATGTATTATATTGAGAACCAAATTAGTTTAATAACAAACACTTAAAATGATTTAACCAAATATTGTATTTTATCCAGCTGACATGGAAACATCACTGTTTTCACTGTTACGCATTTGCTCTACCACAAGGATAATAAGGCAAGCCACCAGGCTGCTGCAAACAAGAATTAAAAATAACAAGAGTAGCTACTAAATTACGTGTTCAGTGGTGGAGGAAGGAAACTAATCAAAATCAAGATTTCACTGCATTTTGTCAAACCTTGAGCAGACTCTTTAAAGTTTTGAGTCAGAATTTATCTATATTTTGTGAGTTTGCCAACCAGTATATTCATTCTGGACATCTCCATGTTGACAGAATATTTGACCTATTTTTGTCATATCATCTTTTAAGGTGTCACTACCAATCACTGAACCATCTGAACTTAAACCTCTTATAAATTGCTACTTATTTATTGGAAATATGTAATCTAATCCACTTACTATCATGGAGAAACCCAGCCTAACCCAAGTCTTCAAGTAAACTGAAGAGATGATGGTGCCACACAGTGAGAGTGGAGGATAAGGGGAGCCTGAGAAGGAAGAGGACCAGCTGAGCACTAGCTGACAGTAAGTCAAACAGTATATCCAGAAGGACAGACTCAGGATTCAAAGAGATAGGCACATCTGAAATCCATAAGCAGAAATATGAAGGAGAAATCAAACTCTAAAGTGCAGAAATCCTGAGATAATGTATAATTGGTCCCTTTACTAATCCTTTATGAATTCCTAGGTTCATGATAGCCAAGACAACTGCTTTAGTGTTTATAATTATTACAGTAGCTCATCTAAATAATACTGGAAACATTTTTTAAATGAGAGTTAAATTAAAAACAGAAACATATAATTCAATGCTGCATTAGTATTTGTAAAAGAGATAGCTAGGGGAAAGTTGCTATATAACACAGGGAGCTCAGTCTGGTGCTCTGTGATGACCTAGAGGGTGAGATGATGGGGGCAGAGGGAGGGAGACTCAAAAGAGAAGGGATATATATGAATACACACACACACACACACACACACACACACACACACACATATATACTTACAGCTGATTCACATTGCTGTATGCCAGAAACCGACATGACATTGTAAAGCAGTTATCCTCCAATTAAAAATTAAAAATAATAAAAAAGCATAACCTGTGGTGTTCATGGTAGTCACTTTGTTATCTCTAAACAGAAGAACTCATCACTTACTGTAAAATGAGAGCAGCCACGCTATCTAAACACTGTTTTTCCCTTCTTAAAAGATTGATGAGCCTTCATTCATGAGTGCTGCAAACAGAATTAAAAATGAGTACAATCTGAAAACTAATCAAAATCAAGATTTCACTGCATTTTGTCAAACCTTGAGCAGACTCTTTAAAGTTTTGAGTCAGAATTTATCTATATTTTGTGAGTTTGCCAACCAGTATATTCATTCTGGACATCTCCATGTTGACAGAATATTTGACCTATTTTTGTCATATCATCTTTTAAGGTATCACTACCAATCACTGAACCATCTGAACTTAAACCTCTTATAAATTGCTACTTATTTATTGGAAATATGTAATCTAATCCACTTACTATCATGGAGAAACCCAGCCTAACCCAAGTCTTCAAGTAAACTGAAGAGATGATGGTGCCACACAGTGAGAGTGGAGGATAAGGGGAGCCTGAGAAGGAAGAGGACCAGCTGAGCACTAGCTGACAGTAAGTCAAACAGTATATCCAGAAGGACAGACTCAGGATTCAAAGAGATAGGCACATCTGAAATCCACAAGCAGAAATATGAAGGAGAAATCAAACTCTAAAGTGCAGAAATCCTGAGATAATGTATAATTGGTCCCTTTACTAATCCTTTATGAATTCCTAGGTTCATGATAGCCAAGACAACTGCTTTAGTGTTTATAATTATTACAGTAGCTCATCTAAATAATACTGGAAACATTTTTTAAATGAGAGTTAAATTAAAAACAGAAACATATAATTCAATGCTGCATTAGTATGTGTAAAAGAGATAGCTAGGGGAAAGTTGCTATATAACACAGGGAGCTCAGTCTGGTGCTCTGTGATGACCTAGAGGGGTGAGATGATGGGGGCAGAGGGAGGGAGACTCAAAAGAGAAGGGATATATATGAATACACACACACACACACACACACACACACACACACACACATATATACTTACAGCTGATTCACATTGCTGTATGCCAGAAACCGACATGACATTGTAAAGCAGTTATCCTCCAATTAAAAATTAAAAATAATAAAAAAGCATAACCTGTGGTGTTCATGGTAGTCACTTTGTTATCTCTAAACAGAAGAACTCATCACTTACTGTAAAATGAGAGCAGCCACGTTATCTAAACACTGTTTTTCCCCTTCTTAAAAGATTGATGAGCCTCTTAACATTTCATGAATCTGCCCACTTCATTCTTTCTGAGAAGTAATGCTTCCAACAAAGCATCCACAACAGAACGTGACAATTGACTTTAGTCTCTGATTTCATTCATTTGTCAAAAAGTTTGCCAAAACTTAAGAACCTTTATATGAACCAGGTTCAACATGCCAGCGGTGCTGGGGTAATATTTGGATGTTAGGATGGGATTTATGGTTTAGAGAGTAAATCCTGTGAAACGCAGAGGTTTTGCATTATTTCAGCCTCAACCAGGCATGTTATAGAAGTTTCTTTTGAGTTTTGCTTAAAATGCTCCTGAAATCTCTAATAATGGTTTGTATGCTGAAACATCTTAAGCATCAACAAAAAGATACTAGAACATTTTGCTATTGCAAAAGCTACTTTACATATCATCTTTTTTATTTCAGTATATTTAATTGCATAATGGTATATGATTAGCTATGCGTTACTGGAAAACTATACATAATGATTCACTTCTAAAAAATGAAAGACTTTATGGCAATCCATATCATTTTCTAAATAAAGATGTAAAATGAATGAATATCTAAGATTGGAATAAGTCTTCTTATAGAACTAAGTGTTCATCTTTATAAGTAGCCCATATGTTTAGAGGAAAAGATTTCATTTTTTTCCCCAAAGATTTTAGGTATTAATGCATGTTTTAACTTAGGAAAAGATATTCTCTGGTTAACTTCTTGGAAATGTAATAGTCTCTGAAATGTTTTGCCCCTCAAATCCAGCAGCAATGATTTATATCACAAACTTTAAGACTCTGTGATTTTCACTTTATTATTTTAAGTCACATTTTGGACCATAACGATCATGTAAAATTCCACAGTTGTGGCCTTGAATAGTTTTTTCCAGTCACCTAGCATCAGATCTTCTTCGATGGAAAGTCAATGGTTAAAAACAATGATTCCATTTTACATGAGGTATCTAAAACAGTCAACTTCATAGAATCAAAGAATGGAGTGGTGGATAGCAGAGACAGGGAATGGGAGAAATGAGAGGTAACAACTGGCATAAAGTTTCAGTTAATTAAGATAAATGAACTCTAGAGATCTGCTGTACAACATTGTACCTATAATTAACAAAAACATGCTTAAAAATTTATTGAGGGCAGATTTTGTTTAGAAATAAAAAATTAAATGTAAAATAAATTAAAATGCCAAATACTTATAAAAACTTTAACAAATGGAAAGGGTTTGGTGTCAGACAGACATGCATATTCTTTTTACTCCACTACTTGTACTTTGGGCCTTGGTTTCCTTATCCATAAAAGGATCGAAAATGTCCACTGATTAGAATGGCTGTAATGATTACATAAGATGATTTACACAAAGATCTTAGCACTGTTTCTAGCCAACAGTAAATATTCATCGGGTAGTGATTGCTGATAACAAGTTTATTCTCACCACACTATTATCAACTTCTAACAGAGTTGTTCAAGTAAGCTTTTTTGAAATTGTTACTTTTTAAATTTTCAATTGGAGAATAATTGCCTTACAATGTTGTGTAGGTTTCTACCTTACAAAAACACGAATCAGTCATAACTATAAATATATATATATATATATAGTACCAAAAGTCAAAGTCGGGCTTCCCTGGTGGTCCAGTGGGTAAAGAGTTTGCCTTCCAGTGCAAGGGGCACCTGCTTGATCCCTGGCCTGGGAAGATTCCACGTGCTGCAGAGCTGCTGGGGGGAGGGTCCAGGGATATGCATATAAATGATCTGGGAACATACATGTTGGTGAACAACAAAACTCTGTAAAATCTTTAAAATAAAGAATAAAATAAATAAATAAATACAAAACTAATAAAAGAGGCCCCCTCAAAATTCTTTTTAAATGTAATTTTAAAAAAAAAAAACGTCAAAATCAAGTCATTCAGTGGTGTCCAACTCTTCACGATTGCATGGAAGAGCTATGGAATTCTCTAGGCAAGAACACTGGAGTGGATAGCCTATCTATTCTCCAGGGTATCTTCCCAACCCAGGGATCCCGCATTGCAGGCTAATTATTTACCATCCAAGTCACTAGGGAAGCCTATATATATAGTATATATATTGTATATGCCCTCTTTGTTGAGTCTCCCTCCCACCACTTTAGGTTGTCACAGAGTGCCAGGCAGGACTTCCTGCATTATATAGCAACTCCCCACTAAGCTACCTATTTTACGCATGTGGGTCTGCTCAGTCCATGTTTCACTCTTTGCAATCCCTATGAACTGTGGCCCACCAAGCTCCTCTGTTCATGGAATTTTCCAGGCAAGAATACTGCAGTGGGTTGCCATTCCCTCCTCCAGGGGATGTTCACAACTCAGGGTTCAAACCTGTGTCTCTCTTGTCTGTCTCCTGCATTTCAGGCAGATTCTTTAGCACTGAGCCACCAGGGAAGCCATGGTAGTATATATATGTCAATGTTACTTTCTCAATTTGTCTCATTCTCTCCTCCCCCTGCTATATTTCAACTAATTTTAAAAATGATTATCTCAGAGCTAACATTATTTCAAACATCAGGATACTTCAGTGCTGGGGAATACCAATAATCCTCAGTAAAAAGGAAGAGGTAGGCTGATCTCACAAATCAGCACCTTGCTGTATTACCTATGCCAACTGAATGTCCTGTGTATCAGCTTCCCCTCACTTTAGAAGCATGAGGGTTCACCACTTGGAAGTACATGGGCAAGTCTGGTAATCCACATTCTGTGTTATTTGGGACCCTGCTGCTAGGTCTGAAAACTAAAATTTCCTTGAGAACAAATTCCAGTTCCTGTTTCGGAGTCATCTGGATAACTTAAGGGCAGAGCATGAACAGATAAATGGTTTGGGTTATCTATAGCTAACAAATGTTTTGATTAGAAACCTGTATCAGTCTTTCTTTTTTTTTTTTTTACTTTTTTCTCTATATTAGTACATGCATTGCTTTGAATAAAACAATATGATAAACATTCTATCAAGTAGATGCACATATTATTAAAGGTTTGATACGTGAATCTTAAATGTCTGGAAATAGGCCTAGGAGCAGACTCTGCATGAACCTTGCCTGCTCCATGAAAGAATGCTCTGAAGTTTTATAGCAGTTTTTATTTATAATCACACTGATTCACCAAAACTGACAAGCATTAAATTGTCACAGCACTCCTATCACTTTATTTGGTATGGGAAAAGGTAAATCTGTGATAGCCTAAATTGCAATTATGAATTAAAACTCAGTATTTCTTTCTAAGAGTGATTCTTTATATTTAGTTGCTCTCTTTTAGTACGTACAATATATTATTTCAGTGAATTTATGAATTATTTACAATGTAATTCTTATATTCCAGTAGATACACATCTTGGTACTAAATGCACATTAAAAGGTTATTCTGTGGTGTGCTGCAAATTGCTGAAGTCATTTAAATAAAGGTCCCAATTAGAATGAATTGTAAGAACTTTGAAAAAAAAGAGCAGAGAAATCAAAAAGTTCTTATACAGACTGGCATAAAGATCAGAGGGGTGTAAAATATGTTTTCTATTGGAATTTCTACCACAAATGGTTCTCTCTTCCTGTGTTTAATAGAAAACATACCACTAGTTTGACGTATACCTATCAAAAAATTTATCTATTATCTTCTAAGATATATGAGCTTATTTTTTTATGAAAGATGGCATGGCAAACCACTAGAGTACCATATTACTGCCCAAAAGAACCTGCAACAGTGGCTTAAAATGAACTCTTTTTCTCCAAAGACAATAATAGAAACATCAATATTTGTAGACCAAGGAAACAATTTGTCTTTCTATTACTTAAGACTGAAGAGTAGTGTTTAAGAATGCTTATTTAAGAATGCTTACATATTTCCTTAAGCATTTAAAAGACATTTTCAGTCTGACAGAGAGCAATACTAGTAGCTTCTATTCACTAGCCTTTGCTAGTCTCTCTGACAATGTTTGTGATATGAAAGCAATGTCTTTGATTTCCTTTAGTAAATAACTCAGTGTGGAGTCATCTTTCCTGGTAGCAGATATTAATTTTAGAGTGTGTAACATTCGGTTTCAGTAGTGAAGATAACTGACTGTGAAAACTGCAAAAAAAAGCACCATCTAAGCTTTTCATTGTTGCATAATAATGGCTAGCCCTGAGCCACAATATTGGACAATTTCAATAGTACCTCACGTTTCTTGAAAATATTCTTGGGATGGTCTATTCTTAGGAATACACAGAGGAAAAGTTAAGAAAATGCTGCTTCGAAAAATTAAAAGAGCATGATGAAACATGTTCATTCAAACAAAGCTCATTCTTCTCTAAGATTTAGAAGAGTTAAAAGAATAGGGCTGTGATCAGGTAGAATGCTTTTAGAATGGTGACAACAGTACTATAAGGGCCTAAAACACAGTCTTTACTGTGTGTAGTTGTTATGATTTACAAAGCATATTTTGACCCATAACCTATCAGAAGACACATTATAATAAATAATCTATTTGTAGGTTAGCTGTCTTTAGTTCCCCTTGATAAGCTACACATTTTATTCTTTCAAATGATGATGATATCTGTTATTTAGCCTGACCATATTGTCACTAAGGGTAAAACTTTCTGCTCTTCTCTTGAGCTAAAAGAAATCACAGAATATTAGGCACAAGTTTAATAACAAGGGAAATTTAATGAGATTATGAAAACAAGCTATGGCTTAGTAACAAATTTTATAGATTTCATTCTATGTATGATATACATTATGCTCATTTTTTAAATAAATTACCTTCACAAAAGTCTCTAAGAAGTTATTATGGTTAAACAATTCAATACTTTTGAATACTTTTGTAAGTGAAAGTTGTTTCTTGTCTCGAATGAGAGCGTAAGAAAAATAAAACATCAACGGATATAATTTGAAGTCAAATTTCCTCTTCCGCAATTCTAACTCAAGGAAGCTTTTTCCTCTTCTGAGTTCTACTCTTCTGATTTTTTAGAATGCTTATTTAAGAATGCTTACATATTTCCTTAAGCATTTAAAAGACATTTTCAGTCTGACAGAGAGCAATACTAGTAGCTTCTATTCACTAGCCTTTGCTAGTCTCTCTGACAATGTTTGTGATATGAAAGCAATGTCTTTGATTTCCTTTAGTAAATAACTCAGTGTGGAGTCATCTTTCCTGGTAGCAGATATTAATTTTAGAGTGTGTAACATTCGGTTTCAGTAGTGAAGATAACTGACTGTGAAAACTGAAAAAAAAAGCACCATCTAAGCTTTTTCATTGTTGCATAATAATGGCTAGCCCTGAGCCACAATATTGGACAATTTCAATAGTACCTCACGTTTCTTGAAAATATTCTTGGGATGGTCTATTCTTAGGAATACACAGAGGAAAAGTTAAGAAAATGCTGCTTCGAAAAATTAAAAGAGCATGATGAAACATGTTCATTCAAACAAAGCTCATTCTTCTCTAAGATTTAGAAGAGTTAAAAGAATAGGGCTGTGATCAGGTAGAATGCTTTTAGAATGGTGACAACAGTACTATAAGGGCCTAAAACACAGTCTTTACTGTGTGTAGTTGTTATGATTTACAAAGCATATTTTGACCCATAACCTATCAGAAGACACATTATAATAAATAATCTATTTGTAGGTTAGCTGTCTTTAGTTCCCCTTGATAAGCTACACATTTTATTCTTTCAAATGATGATGATATCTGTTATTTAGCCTGACCATATTGTCACTAAGGGTAAAACTTTCTGCTCTTCTCTTGAGCTAAAAGAAATCACAGAATATTAGGCACAAGTTTAATAACAAGGGAAATTTAATGAGATTATGAAAACAAGCTATGGCTTAGTAACAAATTTTATAGATTTCATTCTATGTATGATATACATTATGCTCATTTTTTAAATAAATTACCTTCACAAAAGTCTCTAAGAAGTTATTATGGTTAAACAATTCAATACTTTTGAATACTTTTGTAAGTGAAAGTTGTTTCTTGTCTCGAATGAGAGACGTAAGAAAAAATAAAACATCAACGGATATAATTTGAAGTCAAATTTCCTCTTCCGCAATTCTAACTCAAGGAAGCTTTTTCCTCTTCTGAGTTCTACTCTTCTGATTTTATTTAAGTCTAATACTTTAACTTTCTTGATGAACTTCTGGCTAGATCATTGTATCAAACAATTCTATTGCTAGCTAAGCTGTTTAGTCATCTTGATCTTTCAATTCTCTTCTGTTTTGTACACCTTGACTGAGTCACTGCTCATCAATCTTTTCCGAAGACACAGAGAATAATAGAAAATCAATCACAACAATTCGCATCTCTATCGCCACTGGTAGTCACATTTCCTGAAATAATTTATTCAAATTAAACTTTAATACAATAAGGGGAAATTCAAAATGCCCTTCTTCCCCCAAATACAGCTTATGTATTAGCCTAACTGCTTACAGCACTATCTCAACTCCTGACTTATCTTACTTATGATCTTCTCTGACTCCTCAGCCCTCATCTCACTCTGTCATAAAAAATTGTTTCTCCATTACACATTATCTTTTCTATACTTTTATCACTTGACCTGATAGCTTATCTTGTGAGTCATTCCTATATTTTCTGTTAAAATGTAAAACCACTGGGCACCCACTACGCCAACCTCTTTGCTAGTGCTCCATATGTCAGACGTGAGCCCCAATTTCCTGACTACTAATTCCATGTTCTTAACTACTATGTTCTACCGAGTCTAACTAGATCATGGTTCTGGGTTTGGTGCCATGCACCTATAATGTATTTAAACATATGAATTAAAGATAATGAAGATGATAATTTATAAGGGATACCTGAACATTTCCTTTGGAGATCGAAGGATAAAAGAGCAGTTACTGCATACTTCTTTTGTGTTATGCATTGTGTGCTCAGAGAAATCAAGTTAGCTGCTCATGATTATTCAATTAGTACTTGAATATACCTCATGTGATTTTTAAAAAAAATATGCTTTGCATGTGTGCTTAGTTGTGCCCAATTCTTTGTGACTTCACAGACTGTAGCCCACCAGTCTCCTCTGTCTCTGAGTCTCCTCTGTCTCTCTCCATGGAATTCTTCAGGCAAGAATACTGGAGTGGATTGCCATTTCCTTCTCCAGGGGGTCTTCCCAATCCAGGGATCTAACTTGCAGCTCCTGCAGTGCAGGCGGATTCTTTACCATTGAGCCACAAGGGAAGCCCAAAATAAGCTTAAGCAAACTAAAATAATAAACATATCATGACCTACCCTTAACACCTTTTCTCCTGCTTATTGTTTATTTACTTCTATTGCCTAGAGTGTTTTCTATTAAAGGTTCTTTGAAGTCCACCTCAAATATTTCTTCTCACATGAGGACATTCCAGATTCTGTGCCTCTGTGATATCTTAATTTCCTAAATTCTCACATTTCTTTGCTAGGATATATTACTCTTTGTATATTTGCCTCATAATGTGTGTTTTCACAAACTTGCCTACCTTCTTCACTAAGTTAGAGCTCCATGAGGTAGAACCCATGTCATCTTGGTACATGTCCCACAGGGTAGAGTGTGCTTCATCGCATACTGTATTAATATTTATTTGAGGAATGATCAAAGATTTCACAGCCTCACTGATCACTGACATACTCAGATTTTCAGAATTAGCCTGCATTACCTCAGTATCTGCTACTCCTTTCCATAATGACTAAATTAATTTTGAATTAATTTTGTGGCTTCTTAGATAAGCTATGCATATTAATGTTTTTGTCTTTCCAGATTGTACTTCTACCAGAATAGCCTTCCCCGTTTTTCCTTACAAAATTTTCTTTACCCTTACAGGCCTAGCTTAACTTTAACTCCCTGTAAAATATATTTTATTCATGTTCAATAGCATGTATGTGTGTGTGTGTGTGTGTGCACGTGTGTGTGCTTGGTCACCCGGTCTTATCTGACTCTTTGCAACCCTTCATGGACTGTAGCCTGTCAGGATCCTCTGTTCATGGAGTTTTCCAGGCAAGAACAGAAATGGGCTGTCATTTTCTACTCCAGATGATCTCCCAACCCAGGGATCAAATTTGCATCTCTTGCATCTCCTGCATTGGCAGACAGATTACCACTGTGCCACTTGGGAATCCATGCTCAATAGTATATAACAGTGTAATTAACAAGACATGGTCACATCTGAACTCCATAGCATTTGATTTCTATTTAAATAATGGACCCATTTGCCTTATCATTGGGAAGCACACTAAGGAGCACTATGTTATCAGGTTCTTGAGAATAGGGATTAGCCTTGTATGTTTTTCTTTTCCTAGAAATCATTATAACAATTGGTGCACAGTTATACTTAGCAACTTCTTATCCATTTTAAATGAGTTTGTTTTCAAAAACATTCTCTAGATGAGAAAGAGAATACTATTTAAAGAAGCAAGAGCAGGATATTTCTATTAAGGTTCTTTGAAGTCCACCTCAAATATTTCTTCTCACATGAGGACATTCCAGATTCTGTGCCTCTGTGATATCTTAATTTCCTAAATTCTCACATTTCTTTGCTAGGATATATTACTCTTTGTATATTTGCCTCATAATGTGTGTTTTCACAAACTTGCCTACCTTCTTCACTAAGTTAGAGCTCCATGAGGTAGAACCCATGTCATCTTGGTACATGTCCCACAGGGTAGAGTGTGCTTCATCGCATACTGTATTAATATTTATTTGAGGAATGATCAAAGATTTCACAGCCTCACTGATCACTGACATACTCAGATTTTCAGAATTAGCCTGCATTACCTCAGTATCTGCTACTCCTTTCCATAATGACTAAATTAATTTTGAATTAATTTTGTGGCTTCTTAGATAAGCTATGCATATTAATGTTTTTGTCTTTCCAGATTGTACTTCTCCCAGAATACCCTTTCCCCCGTTTTTCCTTACAAAATTTTCTTTACCCTTACAGGCCTAGCTTAACTTTAACTCCCTGTAAAATATATTTTATTCATGTTCAATAGCATGTATGTGTGTGTGTGTGTGTGTGCACGTGTGTGTGCTTGGTCACCCGGTCTTATCTGACTCTTTGCAACCCTTCATGGACTGTAGCCTGTCAGGATCCTCTGTTCATGGAGTTTTCCAGGCAAGAACAGAAATGGGCTGTCATTTTCTACTCCAGATGATCTCCCAACCCAGGGATCAAATTTGCATCTCTTGCATCTCCTGCATTGGCAGACAGATTACCACTGTGCCACTTGGGAATCCATGCTCAATAGTATATAACAGTGTAATTAACAAGACATGGTCACATCTGAACTCCATAGCATTTGATTTCTATTTAAATAATGGACCCATTTGCCTTATCATTGGGAAGCACACTAAGGAGCACTATGTTATCAGGTTCTTGAGAATAGGGATTAGCCTTGTATGTTTTTCTTTTCCTAGAAATCATTATAACAATTGGTGCACAGTTATACTTAGCAACTTCTTATCCATTTTAAATGAGTTTGTTTTCAAAAACATTCTCTAGATGAGAAAGAGAATACTATTTAAAGAAGCAAGAGCAGGATAACATGGAAATGTGTACCATAATCAGAGTCACAGTAAAGTCCTAGACTAAACAGCAACACATGTCCACATGCATCTGAGTTGAGGAACTGGTCTTTCTTTTAGACCTCTTGACATTCAGGAGCTTAGTCAGTGCTTCTCCATTCCTGTTTATCCTTCCTTTCCTTGCACTCCTGTTGCTCTAGGAAGTAAACTCCAACTGGAAACTGGCTTTTGCCTTTTAGACTGTGAAATTAATTTAATTTCGTAAAAATCCCATCTTTTATAAAATTAACTCAGTGATATAGTAAACCCTAAGTCATCTGTGTTGATACAGGAAGGTAGGATCCTTCTGCATGGGAATTATCTCTTTTATCTCGTTCCTAGTTTGTCAGAGACTCTGGCTCAGAACATGCCTGCTGAATGAAGGATGACAGAAAGAGCCAAGGTTTGGAGACTATTTCTTTCTTGTCTACGTCAGTGAATTTTATTTAAATACCTAGTGTAATGATTGTTTCTTGGTTCACTTAAGAAAATACGTTAGAATGCATTTCATTTACTTCACTAGGAGTAAATAGGAGCATACCAGACCTGATTTCAGTCTAACAAAATACATTCTTGTGTTTCTTTTTTCCATTGAGGAGACGATACTATTTAATATTGATAATCGTGTTATTTTATTTTACTTTATTTTCTTTCCCTCTACTAGCTGTGTATATGTGTCTAGTAATACTACTTTGAATTCCTGTTATTTTAATATCCATCTTTATATAGAGCAGATGGCTCTGTATAAAAATTTAAAACTATTTTTAAAGAGGTACATATTGAGTCCTCAATGATGAGATTTAGTCTCATCATATTGAGACTAAAAGTTTCATTGTTTTGAATTTAAAGAAAGGGAAACATTTATATTTATTATAAGTATTTCCTTTGCAAGGAGATTTGATTCAGGTTTATATGCTGAAAATTTATGAAATGTTATGAAGCATATGAATACATATATATATATGCATGTCTGTATATAAAGTATATTATAGGTGAAAAACAAATTGACATCATGTTCACAGAAAAGAGGGGATTAATACCAATAAAGGACAACTTCAGTTAATCTAAAATTCAACCCTTACCAAAACGTAGTTTTTCAGGGATAGACTGGTGTAATTATATCTAACTACGGCTACTTACATTTGGACAAATTACTTAAGGCAAAAAAATATTTGCCTTCAAATGTTGTACCCTAAAAATAATGAACAGCACAAAGTAGCACCATATTTTACATTTACTGTACTTTACTAAAAAAACACAAGTAGTTTTAAGAATTCATCACTGATTATTTTTACATTTAAGTCACCATTAGAAGGCAAGTAGCTCTTTGTGATGTGGTTATAATTTATAGCCACAGACAGTCTAAGGTTTTAAGCTAAAACTGTACCTCACCTTCACATATCATTTACATATACTGATTGCTTCCACATGTCTGGCATGAGGTAAAATAGTTTATGAGCTTTGTAATATGGCTAAAGCCACAAAGAAATAAAATTCATCTTTGTCTAGAATACCTCAGCAATGTATTCATGCTGGTACATAAAGTGTTTTCCAAAGGAATTCTGCCTTCCAGAAAAAATCTGTTAAAAGCCAACTGTGGTTAGTGTCACCTCCCTTTCTAACAACATCTAGATTTCCTAGTCTGGCTTCCCAGTGTCTTCTGTTAGACAAAAGCCCCTTTAAGTTACTCTCAACATGTTCTTCATTCTGTTTACTAGCTCTCAGACTGCAAGTTTATTTTCTTGAGTGACTGCATATCCTCTTTCCTGCAAATGGGTTACTATGATAATACTACTTTGAATTCCTGTTATTTTAATATCCATCTTTATATAGAGCAGATGGCTCTGTATAAAAATTTAAAACTATTTTTAAAGAGGTACATATTGAGTCCTCAATGATGAGATTTAGTCTCATCATATTGAGACTAAAAGTTTCATTGTTTTGAATTTAAAGAAAGGGAAACATTTATATTTATTATAAGTATTTCCTTTGCAAGGAGATTTGATTCAGGTTTATATGCTGAAAATTTATGAAATGTTATGAAGCATATGAATACATATATATATATGCATGTCTGTATATAAAGTATATTATAGGTGAAAAACAAATTGACATCATGTTCACAGAAAAGAGGGGATTAATATCAATAAAGGACAACTTCAGTTAATCTAAAATTCAACCCTTACCAAAACGTAGTTTTTCAGGGATAGACTGGTGTAATTATATCTAACTACGGCTACTTACATTTGGACAAATTACTTAAGGCAAAAAAATATTTGCCTTCAAATGTTGTACCCTAAAAATAATGAACAGCACAAAGTAGCACCATATTTTACATTTACTGTACTTTACTAAAAAAACACAAGTAGTTTTAAGAATTCATCACTGATTATTTTTACATTTAAGTCACCATTAGAAGGCAAGTAGCTCTTTGTGATGTGGTTATAATTTATAGCCACAGACAGTCTAAGGTTTTGAGCTAAAACTGTACCTCACCTTCACATATCATTTACATATACTGATTGCTTCCACATGTCTGGCATGAGGTAAAATAGTTTATGAGCTTTGTAATATGGCTAAAGCCACAAAGAAATAAAATTCATCTTTGTCTAGAATACCTCAGCAATGTATTCATGCTGGTACATAAAGTGTTTTCCAAAGGAATTCTGCCTTCCAGAAAAACTCTGTTAAAAGCCAACTGTGGTTAGTGTCACCTCCCTTTCTAACAACATCTAGATTTCCCAGTCTGGCTTCCCAGTGTCTTCTGTTAGACAAAAGCCCCTTTAAGTTACTCTCAACATGTTCTTCATTCTGTTTACTAGCTCTCAGACTGCAAGTTTATTTTCTTGAGTGACTGCATATCCTCTTTCCTGCAAATGGGTTATTTGCCATCACAGGTGGTTCATAGAATTGGTCTGAAAGACTCAGATTTTAAATCTACAATGTTTCATTCAGACCCAGGGACATATTAAATGGGAATACTGTGTTAATTCCTATGTGAATTCATTACTTTTTAAAGTTGTCATGAAAGATGTCATGCCTTAATGGACCAAGTCATAACAAAATAATATTCAAGGCAAGCATTACGCCATTTGAGAGGATATGTTGTAAGCACAAGAGCTAATAAAACTAGTCATTTCCTGGCTATTTTACTGAATATTAAATGACTGACATTGGTTCATGTTGAAAACACAAATTGGAACTTATAGTCTGTGAGATGCAGGCAACTCCTTCCTTTAGAAACAGGTGCTTCCTTGCTCAGCCTGGCTCACTAAGTATTCAGAGCCAAAGACCTAAAAATCATGTCTGCTCTCATCCCCATTATTAGCATACATATGCCCTCAGAAAGAGGCCACATTTAAAACTGTGACAAGCAACAGGTCAACACCACGATATTTAGCGTCACTTATGTAGGACTGAAAAGGCTAACGTTAGACACCACTTTTTAATTTTTTTTCTGCAATTGTTTACTTATAATATCAGCTTTTCACCAGAGTGAAGTCAGTACTTTCTTTGCTAAGCTTTGATTCCTCTTGTACCTGTGATATGCAGATGCCACCTCCCTATAGCAGAAAGTAAAGAGGAACTAAAGAGCCTCTTCATGAAGGTGAAAGAGGAGAGTGAAAAAGCTGGCTTAAAACTCAACATTCAAAAAAATAAGATCATAGGATCTGGTCCCATTCACTTCACGGTGAAGAGATGGGAAAACCATGGAAACAGTGACAGACTTTATTTTGGAGGACTGCAAAATCACAGTGGATGGTGACTACAGCCATGAAATTGGAAGATGCTTATTCCCTGGAAGAAAAGCTATGACAAACCTTGACAGTGTATTAAAAAAGCATAGACATCACTTTGCCAACAAAGGTAAAGTCAAAGCTATGGTTTATCAAGTAGTCATGTATGGATGTGAGAGGTGAACCATAAAGAAGACTGAGCACTGAAGAACTGATACCTTTGAACTGTGGTGTTGGAGAAGGCTCTTGAGAGTCCCTTGAAGTGCAAGAAGGTCAGCTCAGTCAATCCTAAAGGAAACCAACCTTGAATAGTCATTGGAAGGACTGATGTTGAAGCAGAAGCTCCAATACTTTGGCCACCTGATGTGAAGAGATGACTCACTGGGAAAAATATAAAGCACAAGGAGAAGGTGATGACAGAGTATAAGATGGTTGGATGGCATCACTGAGACAATGTATATGAGTTTGAGCAGGCTTTGAGATATGGCGAAGGGCAGGGAGGCCTGACGTGCTGTAGTCCATGGGGGTCGCAAAGAGTCAGACACAAATGAATGAACTGAACTAAACTGTACCTGTGAAATTTTTGTTTTAGCAGCTAAATTTGAAACTACCATTAATTTTCAAAAGGCCAATGATTAGTCATCTCAACTCTGTAAACATAACAGGACTTGCTATGCACTAATACTAAATAATGACAACACATATGATCATATATAAAGAACTTGCCTGCAGAAGGCAGGATATATAAGAGATAGTTCAGTCCCTGAGTCAGGAAGAACTCCTGGAAGGGCATGACAACCCACTGCAGTTATTCATGCCTAGAGAACCCTATGTGTAGAGGAGCCTGATGGGCTACAGTCCATAGGGCTGCAAACAGTCAGACATGACTGAAACAACAAAGTAGAGCACAATTTTCAATTGAATATGTGCTATCATTTGGTATATTCCAACAATATGAAATTTTATTCTTTAGGAAATATGAAAAGGCAATAAATCTGCTATAAGCCCTATAAAGAAAACTAACTTGTATGAAAAAGATGATGTAATACATACAATGGAGAATCTGTTCAGGAGACTATGATCCTTAGTATGTGTTACCTATGGAACATTTCAATATTATAGACTGAGATCTGTACTAAAGAAATAAATATTTCTCTTATATGGCATCACTTAGAACAGACTAAACAGATTCTTTCAGAATTACTGTGCAGATGTTTATATATGAAATGAACAGAAGTACTGTCATAGAATAGGCGGTTTTCTCCAAATTTGACAGCTAAAGAGCAAAGCAATCAGATAAGTATTAATCCCATTTCTGATGAAACAGTGGGCACAATGGACATTGACTCTGTCTTGTTAAGTGATTTCACATGTGTCAGATAGAAACTGTTTTGAGTGACTGGGTCTCATTTTGTTGTTATGCTAGAAATCTTTCTCAAGAAGCTGTCTGGATTAGGGGCTTGAATACTGGAAAGAGGACATCTGCTCTATTAGAGTGAGCAAAGGGAACTTTAATTCTGTTCTGAATAGGTGTCATAGGAAGCAAAAGAAGGCTGAGACTCTACAGACCATCAAGAAACTGGAGCGAAAGTAAGATAACCCCACGGCTCCAGGTCAGCGTGTGAGAGCCTCACAAGGAATCCAAGTCTTGAAAGTAGTTGCTCTGTTAGAGGACAGCCTCTAATTTTACCTAGTTAGAATCAAGTGCAAAAGTGGTGAGCCTCTGATGCCCACCCAGGAGAAAAGAAAAAATTCATCAAAAGAATGATGAACTCACATAATATAGTGATCTGGAAAATAAAGTCACCTTTGATATCTTGCTTTGCCTAAATAGCGACAGCATGAATAAAATCGTGTACCATTCATCATCAGAAGTTCTAAAAGTACAGCCTGCCATTAACCTAAGAAAATATGCAGGAATTATTATTTAATATAGAATATTTTAAATAGAATTTAAAATTTTACATTAGATCATAAATATCTGCAGTTTTTTTAAATATGAAGGCAAATAATCTGTATAGCCCTATAACAGACAAAGGGCTGCAAACAGTCAGACATGACTGAAACAACAAAGTAGAGCACAATTTTCAATTGAATATGTGCTATCATTTGGTATATTCCAACAATATGAAATTTTATTCTTTAGGAAATATGAAAAGGCAATAAATCTGCTATAAGCCCTATAAAGAAAACTAACTTGTATGAAAAAGATGATGTAATACATACAATGGAGAATCTGTTCAGGAGACTATGATCCTTAGTATGTGTTACCTATGGAACATTTCAATATTATAGACTGAGATCTGTACTAAAGAAATAAATATTTCTCTTATATGGCATCACTTAGAACAGACT
Organism: Tragulus kanchil; assembly: GCA_022376925.1. NCBI lineage: Eukaryota > Metazoa > Chordata > Mammalia > Artiodactyla > Tragulidae > Tragulus > Tragulus kanchil. Next base: position 98,447,830 of record JAIOJX010000030.1, read on the forward strand.
AAACAGATTCTTTCAGAATTACTGTGCAGATGTTTATATATGAAATGAACAGAAGTACTGTCATAGAATAGGCGGTTTTCTCCAAATTTGACAGCTAAAGAGCAAAGCAATCAGATAAGTATTAATCCCATTTCTGATGAAACAGTGGGCACAATGGACATTGACTCTGTCTTGTTAAGTGATTTCACATGTGTCAGATAAAAACCCTGTTTTGAGTGACTGGGTCTCATTTTGTTGTTATGCTAGAAATCTTTCTCAAGAAGCTGTCTGAATTAGGGGCTTGAATACTGGAAAGAGGACATCTGCTCTATTAGAGTGAGCAAAGGGAACTTTAATTCTGTTCTGAATAGGTGTCATAGGAAGCAAAAGAAGGCTGAGACTCTACAGACCATCAAGAAACTGGAGCGAAAGTAAGATAACCCCACGGCTCCAGGTCAGCGTGTGAGAGCCTCACAAGGAATCCAAGTCTTGAAAGTAGTTGCTCTGTTAGAGGACAGCCTCTAATTTTACCTAGTTAGAATCAAGTGCAAAAGTGGTGAGCCTCTGCTGCCCACCCAGGAGAAAAGAAAAAATTCATCAAAAGAATGATGAACTCACATAATATAGTGATCTGGAAAATAAAGTCACCTTTGATATCTTGCTTTGCCTAAATAGCGACAGCATGAATAAAATGCGTGTACCATTCATCATCAGAAGTTCTAAAAGTACAGCCTGCCATTAACCTAAGAAAATATGCAGGAATTATTATTTAATATAGAATATTTTAAATAGAATTTAAAATTTTACATTAGATCATAAATATCTGCAGTTTTTCTTAAACATACATTACATCCTTCAGGACAAGTGAAAGTATATTGCTCTATGTAGACAGGTTGAGCTACATGCCCAAATATGAAGTCTCTAGGAAAACAAAGCCATTATGTGAAGCCCAATCTGAGGTATAATCACGTTACAGGATCTTATTTCTGCTTTTCAGATGACAATTCCATAATTATGAACTGAATGCCAACTCCCAGATTTCAGGATTCCTAAAGCATTGCTTTCCGCATACCACTCATTCATAAACTCTAAACAACTAACTTCATCATTTGTTATTCAGATCTAAAGTTTAAATTTTATAACCTCTGCTTCAAAATTCCCTACCATGTATCAGTATTTGAACTGATTCTGCAGCCTTAAATAATATTTCTTCTAATCAAATATTTTACTATTTAATTTTACAAACCTTTACATTAAACTGGGCTACATTTGTTTGTATGGTCTCACCTCTGCTCCTTAGCTCTGTAGCTGAAATGAATACCAGTTACTTCCTCACTTTTTCCTTCAACCACTTCATTCAAGGAGTATTTAATAAAGATAGGTCATACACAAGACTCTGTACTTGACTGAGGGTATAAGATGGATAAATAGCAGGTCACATCCTATGAAGTTGGAAGTCTATGTCTTCTTCCCTTTTGAATGTGAGGTCCCATATTGTGTTTCCTATCTCTCTGCCTCTTCAGAAGCCTTTCTAAAACTCATAGACAGGGTGATGTTTGTTTGAGAGGACAGTGTCAGTAAACAATTTATAGGGTGGGAGAATGTCCACCGGAAAGGTCACAGGTGTGATGTGGAGGAGGAGTACTATCCTGGGGCATGGAAGGGCTATAAGATAAACTATCAATTGTTGTATCACACTCCTAGTTGCCAAAATTGAAAATGCATTGTTCTCAAATACTCCAGATCATCCCCACTCACAACCATTCAACCATTCACTAATTCCAGCTTTTCTATATGTCCAGTGTGTCTCATCCCCAGCATTTCTTTCTCATTGTCATTACCATGATGCTTATTATCACATTAATTTGCTCATGTCTGAACTATCACAGGACATCCAAATGGCTCCCTCTATGCCCAAGATTACTTTAGATTAATCATTCTTATAAGTTAAACTAAGGATTTTGGCCTTTACAGTACGAACTTTTTTGAAAGGAAAGGCATAATTAGATTTGAATTTCAGAAAGAAGTGTCCCTGGAAATGACAGAAAGAAGAGCTAATTATAGGTGGTCGTTGCCATAATAGTGCAAGTAATAAGAGCCTGAGATTGGAGGGATGAACTCAGGAGGAAGACTCTGTAGAATACTGAGACTGGTTAGATATGAGGAGAGTCACCAAGGGAAAGGAAAAGATGCTAGTGGTCTGAACAATTAGGACAAATGACAACATTCCCTGAAACTTGGAACAAGAGGAGAAGCAACTTTGCAGGGAGGACAGTTTTGGAAAGAAAAAATTGAGTTGGAGCTCCATGTGAGAGATCCAATTACAGATATTCTGTGGCCTTTGTTATGTGGAAGGGGCACATGCAAAAGCCCCCAGTTGGCTTAGCAACTGGTTCCCAGAACTCGTAGCATATGGGAAAGTAATTTTTTCAGGCAGCGGCACGGGCAGCCTGGGAAGAGCTCCCTGTGTAACACCGGCTTCTGCTGTTTAGTTGACAGCTTTCTGCTGGGCTTCCTCTCCCAGTCATCACTTGGGAGACACTTCTATATCTCAAGGGTCAAGAAGCCTAATTTGTGCTCTAATCAGCATATTTTATTGATGTCGAGTTGAGGTAAAATATATGAGAATCACACTCTGTCCAAGCACAATGTCTAGATTTAGGCGCACGTGTCCACATATAAGAGGGCTTCCCAGGTGGCTCAGTGGTAAAGAATTTGTCTGCAACACCGGAGACCTGCTTTCAATCCCTGGGTCAGAAAGTTCCCCTAGAGAAGGAAATGCCAACCTTCCCTCGTATTCTTGCCTGAAAAATCCAATGCACAGAGGAGCCTGGCAGACTACAGTCCATGGTGTTGCGAAGAGTTGAGCATGACTTCATGAATGAAAAACAACAACAACGTGTATAGGAGTGATATTTTGATGTGGCAAGATTACCTAAGTAAGAAACTGTCACTTAATTTCTACAGATTAACTGCTAAAAATGAAAGCTTACTAGCCTCTTCTTAAGAGAGATATAAATGCTTTTAATTTTTGAGGCCTAAAACCTTTTTTCTATACCCTCAGGGGAAAATTAACTGATTTTCTTTTCAGAATGATAGATTTAGATAAGATTTATTTAGATAGGATAAAAGGGTATGGGTTGAAGACTTTGTACTTCCAGAGAAACAGTGTAGAGGAAGGCAGCCAAAATAAGTTAAAAAGATGATTTCAGATCTGGAAAGATGAAAGGCTATTTTACCAGGGGGATCTGTATTCTGTTCACATTGCACTCTGGAGGTGGAAGGACCTGAGAGTGGAAAAAATGTGTGCCTGCTTTTAGAGGAAAGATATTACTTGACGTGGAGCCAAGATGCTCAGAAGGCTCAATGGAAGGGCTATTGAAAGTGGCAACTTGGTGACTTCCCAGTGTACTGGTGCCTAAGAGAACAAGAACAGTAGCACTGTGCAGTAAAAGATGCTCCATTTAGGTCAATCACTAAAGGAAAGAAGATCATGACCAGATCGAGGGAAGGAATAGTGAAGGAGTTTGGGACTGGTATGTACACATTGCTATATTTAAAAAAGATAACCAACAAGAACCTAGTGTATAGCTCAGGAAACTCTGCTCAATATTGTGTAACAATCTAAGTGGAAAAGAATTCAAAAAAGAATAGATGTATATAACTGAATCAGTTTCCTATCCACTGAAACTTTCACAACATTGTTAATCAACTCTATTCAATGCAAAATAAAAAATTAAAAAAAAAAAAGAACATGGCCAGTCCTGAACCACACAAGACCAGCCACTGAGCAAAGGGAGAGACAGTCTCCCATGCCTTTTTGCCATCTGTGTTCTAGTGATTGGCATTTCGCTTTCTGTAATTTTCAACCATGATGTCATTTAGAAAGGTAATGACTGGGGTGTAACTTTTCTTATTTTTGTTATGGATACACACACATATGGACTACATATGAACACAGTGATTTTTGTAGCTCTTGTGAGTGTGTGAAAGTTGCTCAGTTGTGTCCGACTCTGCAATCCATGGACGGGCCATGGAATTCTACAGGTAAGAATGCTGGAGTGGATAGCCTTTCCTTTCTCCAAGGCATCTTCCCAACCCAGTGATCGAACACATGTCTCCCATATTGCAAGTAGATTCTTTAACATCTGAACTACCAGGGGAGCCCTGTGTAGCTCTTAATCTATACATAATTCTGCAAGTACAAGGGATTATCCTATTATGATCAAAATCCCAGAAGTAACTTCTTACCATGTGTGTTGCAATACACCATGAACCTACAGCTTTGTCTAATATCCTATGAAAAGTTTCAAGGTTTAACCAGCCCCTTTGCTTGGAAATAAAACCTTTTCTTAAGTGAGTCAGAAAAACAACCTGAACAATAAAACTACTAAGCAACTTAAAATACAATCAACACATAACTTTGCATTTAAATACATCTGGAGGTGGAAGGACCTGAGAGTGGAAAAAATGTGTGCCTGCTTTTAGAGGAAAGATATTACTTGACGTGGAGCCAAGATGCTCAGAAGGCTCAATGGAAGGGCTATTGAAAGTGGCAACTTGGTGACTTCCCAGTGTACTGGTGCCTAAGAGAACAAGAACAGTAGCACTGTGCAGTAAAAGATGCTCCATTTAGGTCAATCACTAAAGGAAAGAAGATCATGACCAGATCGAGGGGAGGAATAGTGAAGGAGTTTGGGACTGGTATGTACACATTGCTATATTTAAAAAAGATAACCAACAAGAACCTAGTGTATAGCTCAGGAAACTCTGCTCAATATTGTGTAACAATCTAAGTGGAAAAGAATTCAAAAAAGAATAGATATATATAACTGAATCAGTTTCCTATCCACTGAAACTTTCACAACATTGTTAATCAACTCTATTCAATGCAAAATAAAAAGTTAAAAAAAAAAAAGAACATGGCCAGTCCTGAACCACACAAGACCAGCCACTGAGCAAAGGGAGAGACAGTCTCCCATGCCTTTTTGCCATCTGTGTTCTAGTGATTGGCATTTCGCTTTCTGTAATTTTCAACCATGATGTCATTTAGAAAGGTAATGACTGGGGTGTAACTTTTCTTATTTTTGTTATGGATACACACACATATGGACTACATATGAACACAGTGATTTTTGTAGCTCTTGTGAGTGTGTGAAAGTTGCTCAGTTGTGTCTGACTCTGCAATCCATGGACGGGCCATGGAATTCTACAGGTAAGAATGCTGGAGTGGATAGCCTTTCCTTTCTCCAAGGCATCTTCCCAACCCAGTGATCGAACACATGTCTCCCATATTGCAAGTAGATTCTTTAACATCTGAACTACCAGGGGAGCCCTGTGTAGCTCTTAATCTATACATAATTCTGCAAGTACAAGGGATTATCCTATTATGATCAAAATCCCAGAAGTAACTTCTTATCATGTGTGTTGCAATACACCATGAACCTACAGCTTTGTCTAATATCCTATGAAAAGTTTCAAGGTTTAACCAGCCCCTTTGCTTGGAAACAAAACCTTTTCTTAAGTGAGTCAGAAAAACATCCTGAACAATAAAACTACTAAGCAACTTAAAATACAATCAACACATAACTTTGCATTTAAAGACCTATGGCACATAACAGGAATACACAAAGGAACATTTTAATCCCTGATGCTCAACATACAGATAATATGGGTGTCTTCAGATCAAAAAAAAATGTAGAATTTATAAGATAGGACTTGTTCTTTTCAAGGTCTTCCCAGGTGGTGGTAGTGATAAAGAATCTGCCTGCCAGTGGAGGAGACCTGGGTCCAATCCCTGGGTTGAGAAGATCCCCTGGAGGATGGCATGGCAACTCACTCCAATATACTTACCTAGAGAATCTCATGGACAGAGGAGCCTGGCAGGCTACAGTTCATAGGGTCATAAAGAGTTGGACATGCCTCAAGCAACCTAGCACACGTGTTCTTTTTAAAACTTGTTGGTGGATTGATTACAGAAATAATAGAGCAAAGCATTAAAAAAAATAGGAATTAACCAAGAGAACAAGAAGAAACCTGCATTCTAAACTGGCATGCTATATAATTTCAAGAAACTACAGTCACAGTTTTTTCTATACCGTTTTCAAACACAAATTTCCTTTCCTTTTTCCCATTGGCTAGAAAGAAGCTTGTATTGTACATTTTATAGACAAACCTCAAAGAAGAGATGAATTAACCCAAATGAACACTGTGGCCACTGTGGAAAAGTCTTTCAAGGATGTACCACTTGTCTGTCTTGCTCTCATTTTCAGCCTAGACAAACACCTGTTAATTCCATGGCATTCCTAGCTTGACACTAGCTAAGCCTTAAAGTTTCCATATCACATTTGAATGAACTATTATAACTCTGCAATCCATGGACGGGCCATGGAATTCTACAGGTAAGAATGCTGGAGTGGATAGCCTTTCCTTTCTCCAAGGCATCTTCCCAACCCAGTGATCGAACACATGTCTCCCATATTGCAAGTAGATTCTTTAACATCTGAACTACCAGGGGAGCCCTGTGTAGCTCTTAATCTATACATAATTCTGCAAGTACAAGGGATTATCCTATTATGATCAAAATCCCAGAAGTAACTTCTTACCATGTGTGTTGCAATACACCATGAACCTACAGCTTTGTCTAATATCCTATGAAAAGTTTCAAGGTTTAACCAGCCCCTTTGCTTGGAAATAAAACCTTTTCTTAAGTGAGTCAGAAAAACATCCTGAACAATAAAACTACTAAGCAACTTAAAATACAATCAACACATAACTTTGCATTTAAAGACCTATGGCACATAACAGGAATACACAAAGGAACATTTTAATCCCTGATGCTCAACATACAGATAATATGGGTGTCTTCAGATCAAAAAAAAATGTAGAATTTATAAGATAGGACTTGTTCTTTTCAAGGTCTTCCCAGGTGGTGGTAGTGATAAAGAACCTGCCTGCCAGTGGAGGAGACCTGGGTCCAATCCCTGGGTTGAGAAGATCCCCTGGAGGATGGCATGGCAACTCACTCCAATATACTTACCTAGAGAATCTCATGGACAGAGGAGCCTGGCAGGCTACAGTCCATAGGGTCATAAAGAGTTGGACATGCCTCAAGCAACCTAGCACACGTGTTCTTTTTAAAACTTGTTGGTGGATTGATTACAGAAATAATAGAGCAAAGCATTAAAAAAAAATAGGAATTAACTAGGAGAACAAGAAGAAACCTGCATTCTAAACTGGTATGCTATATAATTTCAAGAAACTACAGTCACAGTTTTTTCTATACTGTGTTTTCAAACACAAATTTCCTTTCCTTTTTCCCATTGGCTAGAAAGAAGCTTGTATTGTACACTTTATAGACAAACCTCAAAGAAGAGATGAATTAACCCAAATGAACACTGTGGCCACTGTGGAAAAGTCTTTCAAGGATGTACCACTTGTCTGTCTTGCTCTCATTTTCAGTCAAACATAGACAAACACCTGTTAATTCCATGGCATTCCTAGCTTGACACGCTGCAGCTTCAAGTTCTCCCTGTTAAAGGGCAGACTTGTTTCCATATCACATTTGAATGAACTATTATAACTGAATTATTTATACTATATAAAATATATTGTTTTCTTAAAAAAATACCTCCAAATACTTTTTGATAACAGAAATTATCAGTCCTTTCTTCTTCTGCCTTATATGAACTTCTTGTCTTTCAAGGCTCACCTTTATTATGCCTTATTTTATAAAATTCCCTGAAGTCTTTCAGTAGGTGTGACACCACTTTCTCAAAAGTCCCATTATATTCAATTTATTTATCCAGGAGATTCTTATTCATGAAGAAATCTGTCACTTGCCTTACATGGGTTTATGTGTTTGCCTTACATACAAAATAGAAGAAAGAAATGCTTATGATTTATAATAACATTTCTGTAAATAATTAAAGTTTTCATAGCTAGTGAAAATCTTGGTTCATTTAAGCCAAATCTTAAAATATGACTACAACAGAGCAGAGTTGATTCTCTTGACATTTCAAATTTGAAGATGGAAATGAAAATTTCTGCACATATTATGAGGATTCACAAGTGTTTGTATAGTTTTGATTTGACTTTGGGCATAAAAAAAACTTTCTTTTGCCTTTTCCCAAATATATTCCTGAAGGGTGGGGACTAGGACTTAATCATTTTTAAACACCAGGAATAAACACGATTGTATATAACAGCACTCCGGGTAGTTGTATTATTTCCTCTCTTGTTGATGCATTTCCCTAGTCACAAGACTAATATATTTATAAGACTGTAAAGTCAAGCACTGTACATTACTTTATATTATATGTCTTAAGCATAGACCTCTAGGTAGACTAAGGAAAGTAGCCTACCAAATTTTCTTTTCTATACCGTTTTCAAACACAAATTTCCTTTCCTTTTTCCCATTGGCTAGAAAGAAGCTTGTATTGTACATTTTATAGACAAACCTCAAAGAAGAGATGAATTAACCCAAATGAACACTGTGGCCACTGTGGAAAAGTCTTTCAAGGATGTACCACTTGTCTGTCTTGCTCTCATTTTCAGTCAAACATAGACAAACACCTGTTAATTCCATGGCATTCCTAGCTTGACACACTGCAGCTTCAAGTTCTCCCTGTTAAAGGGCAGACTTGTTTCCATATCACATTTGAATGAACTATTATAACTGAATTATTTATACTATATAAAATATATTGTTTTCTTAAAAAAATACCTCCAAATACTTTTTGATAGCAGAAATTATCAGTCCTTTCTTCTTCTGCCTTATATGAACTTCTTGTCTTTCAAGGCTCACCTTTATTATGCCTTATTTTATAAAATTCCCTGAAGTCTTTCAGTAGGTGTGACACCACTTTCTCAAAAGTCCCATTATATTCAATTTATTTATCCAGGAGATTCTTATTCATGAAGAAATCTGTCACTTGCCTTACATGGGTTTATGTGTTTGCCTTACATACAAAATAGAAGAAAGAAATGCTTATGATTTATAATAACATTTCTGTAAATAATTAAAGGTTTCATAGCTAGTGAAAATCTTGGTTCATTTAAGCCAATTCTTAAAATATGACTACAACAGAGCAGAGTTGATTCTCTTGACATTTCAAATTTGAAGATGGAAATGAAAATTTCTGCACATATTATGAGGATTCACAAGTGTTTGTATAGTTTTGATTTGACTTTGGGCATAAAAAACTTTCTTTTGCCTTTCCCCAAATATATTCCTGAAGGGTGGGGACTAGGACTTAATCATTTTTAAACACCAGGAATAAACACGATTGTATATAACAGCACTCCGGGTAGTTGTATTATTTCCTTTCTTGTTGATGCATTTCCCTAGTCACAAGACTAATATATTTATAAGACTGTAAAGTCAAGCACTGTACATTACTTTATATTATATGTCTTAAGCATAGACCTCTAGGTAGTCTAAGGAAAATAGCCTACTATTCTCTCTCACGTTCTCAATTATATAAGATTGAGATCATAAACAACAGACTCCACATACATTTTGTACATTCACACTTCAACAAAGATTGCTGTGGCTTTTTCCTTTCGCATTTACTCTCCAGGGCAGGTGAGGCTTGGGAACAAGGGCTGAGGATGGAGGCAGGCTGTGGGCCTAGGCCACACAGCACAAAGCCAGAGGTTGACTTGGAGCTTAAAAGCAAGGGGTAATGAGTAACTGCAGCTCTGGGTGAGTGTAATCAAGGATAAGAGGGAACAAGGAAGAATCCGCAACACTAATCTTAGCAAACTGTCAGAGGGCAAAGTCAGAATTCTCCCAAAAATGTGGATGGTGAAATACCATTAATTTAAACTTTTAAATGATTATAATGTATACTTTGGTAGAATGGAATGGCTCAAATACAGAGAGAGCGATCCTGAGACGTCTTATCTTTGGCCACTCTTTGGTTTTAGAATCATCTCATTTACTCTCTTTACTGGCTGTATATACTGAGAAAGAATAAGGAAAACCATGGTATTTGTTGAAAGAAATGAAACAATCTTCCTCCGAGAATTGTCTAAGACACATGTTATTAAGTACTCTCCATCTCCCACTTGCAGGCAAACAAAGATTGTCCCAGATACTTTCTGATTCAGTGGGGGAATAGGCTTGGCTCCAAAGAGATGCTTACAGAGATACCACTGCTCTCTGCACAGAGCTGAACGCCTCCACTGATACCCTCCTGTTCTAGTACCTAGTGCTGAGTTTACTTTCTCTCCCACATTACAGTGTACAGTTCACTTCTAATGAATTCCTTATTACAAATTGGCATTAATTTTGTACTCAACAATAAACAGGCGTATTTTGTATTTAGAAGCAAGGTATATCTGATGAAACATACGTTCATTCAATGAGTGTGCTAGCAATGAAGACTATAATGATGAAAAATCATACAAGTCTGGTCTTGAGAACCTCACAATCTGACATGACCAAGATGGTCCACATAAGTAGTTTTGTGGACTAAAGTACTCGTTGGACATATTCAATAGAACTAAGCTACATTGAGCTTGATGATGAAGACTCAAGTGGGTGATGTTATATTTTATCTTCATGATTACAGCAACAAATTAAGTTGCTGTAAAGGTTTGGTCAAGAATGTTTGTCATGCCATATCTCTTCAAGTCAAGGAAACCTGGAAATAAAGCTTTAATGACTCATTCAGGAGATGACAAAACTCCCTAAATTTGTGGTTCCTTTCAGTTTTACTCTAACCTTTAAAAAAATACTAAGACCAATTCATTCTTCCTATTTATCAACAGAATTTTATTTTTGCTTGTTCTCATTCCCTAATTCAAGTATAAATTGTATATCCTCTTATCCTGAGTTTGACAGAGCCCAGCTTTGTTACTGTTTGGAAACAGTGTGCAGATTCCCTATTTATACTGATGTTTATATCTCAGCAGTAAGAGGAGATAGCAACTGGAGATATTTAGACTTATTTGAGTCAGATAGAAAAATGTGGATGGTGAAATACCATTAATTTAAACTTTTAAATGATTATAATGTATACTTTGGTAGAATGGAATGGCTCAAATACAGAGAGAGTGATCCTGAGACGTCTTATCTTTGGCCACTCTTTGGTTTTAGAATCATCTCATTTACTCTCTTTACTGGCTGTATATACTGAGAAAGAATAAGGAAAATCATGGTATTTGTTGAAAGAAATGAAACAATCTTCCTCCGAGAATTGTCTAAGACACATGTTATTAAGTACTCTCCATCTCCCACTTGCAGGCAAACAAAGATTGTCCCAGATACTTTCTGATTCAGTGGGGGAATAGGCTTGGCTCCAAAGAGATGCTTACAGAGATACCACTGCTCTCTGCACAGAGCTGAACGCCTCCACTGATACCCTCCTGTTCTAGTACCTAGTGCTGAGTTTACTTTCTCTCCCACATTACAGTGTACAGTTCACTTCTAATGAATTCCTTATTACAAATTGGCATTAATTTTGTACTCAACGATAAACAGGCGTATTTTGTATTTAGAAGCAAGGTATATCTGATGAAACATATGTTCATTCAATGAGTATGCTAGCAATGAAGACTATAATGATGAAAAATCATACAAGTCTGGTCTTGAGAACCTCACAATCTGACATGACCAAGATGGTCCACATAAGTAGTTTTGTGGACTAAAGTACTCGTTGGACATATTCAATAGAACTAAGCTACATTGAGCTTGATGATGAAGACTCAAGTGGGTGATGTTATATTTTATCTTCATGATTACAGCAACAAATTAAGTTGCTGTAAAGGTTTGGTCAAGAATGTTTGTCATGCCATATCTCTTCAAGTCAAGGAAACCTGGAAATATAGCTTTAATGACTCATTCAGGAGATGACAAAACTCCCTAAATTTGTGGTTCCTTTCAGTTTTACTCTAACCTTTAAAAAAATACTAAGACCAATTCATTCTTCCTATTTATCAACAGAATTTTATTTTTGCTTGTTCTCATTCCCTAATTCAAGTATAAATTGTATATCCTCTTATCCTGAGTTTGACAGAGCCCAGCTTTGTTACTGTTTGGAAACAGTGTGCAGATTCCCTATTTATACTGATGTTTATATCTCAGCAGTAAGAGGAGATAGCAACTGGAGATATTTAGACTTATTTGAGTCAGATAGAATTTACTGATTCTTTGGTATGTTTAATTATAATACTAATTTCAACATACAAATCTAAAGAAGCCATTCTTTTAAAAAATATACTGACTGTAAGCCAAGACATTATTTCACTTTCTCAACTAGCTACTCTCCAATTGCTAATAATGGCAATAATGGGCCATAGGCAGGAAGTCTCGTTGCTAGTAGGTGATCTTTATGATTCAGGCTTAAAATAATTGTATATAGAAAATTTATATATAGCCACAGCACACTGTCCTTCCATCATTCTGATTGTTTTGCAATACTACATCACTTATTATTGTGTTTACACTTTATAGATCAATTTTACATGTAAATTCTCATTTAAGTTGTTACATTATTTATTTATTTATTGGTTATAACCATTTACTTTTTGAGGGTCAGAATGTACCAATAAATGCAAAGAGCCCATCAAACTTTGTAGCAAATCCTTTTTTGACTAATGCTGCTCTCTTGTGCATGTATGACACTTGTCCCAGTTTTTCCAAGCTTGGACTCCACACATTACTCCGCATGTACTTATTCTAGCAGCCTGCCCACTTTCAAACTAAATGAAAGAACTGTCACAAATTACTAGTGCCACCTATTAGCGGAAGCATAGAACTGCAAATCATGGTAATTCCTTTAAACAGCACCTTAGAAGTCATGAAGGGTAAAATTCATTCCAACAGTCACAATGATTTTAATTTATGTTTACAACTGCTGATCTTTTTAAAATAAGCTTTCACTGCATGACGTAAACTTAGATCCTATCAGGTTTTAATTCTTCCCCTTGCATGCCATATCTCTTCAAGTCAAGGAAACCTGGAAATATAGCTTTAATGACTCATTCAGGAGATGACAAAACTCCCTAAATTTGTGGTTCCTTTCAGTTTTACTCTAACCTTTAAAAAAATACTAAGACCAATTCATTCTTCCTATTTATCAACAGAATTTTATTTTTGCTTGTTCTCATTCCCTAATTCAAGTATAAATTGTATATCCTCTTATCCTGAGTTTGACAGAGCCCAGCTTTGTTACTGTTTGGAAACAGTGTGCAGATTCCCTATTTATACTGATGTTTATATCTCAGCAGTAAGAGGAGATAGCAACTGGAGATATTTAGACTTATTTGAGTCAGATAGAATTTACTGATTCTTTGGTATGTTTAATTATAATACTAATTTCAACCTACAAATCTAAAGAAGCCATTCTTTTAAAAAATATACTGACTGTAAGCCAAGACATTATTTCACTTTCTCAACTAGCTACTCTCCAATTGCTAATAATGGCAATAATGGGCCATAGGCAGGAAGTCTCGTTGCTAGTAGGTGATCTTTATGATTCAGGCTTAAAATAATTGTATATAGAAAATTTATATATAGCCACAGCACACTGTCCTTCCATCATTCTGATTGTTTTGCAATACTACATCACTTATTATTGTGTTTACACTTTATAGATCAATTTTACATGTAAATTCTCATTTAAGTTGTTACATTATTTATTTATTTATTGGTTATAACCATTTACTTTTTGAGGGTCAGAATGTACCAATAAATGCAAAGAGCCCATCAAACTTTGTAGCAAATCCTTTTTTGACTAATGCTGCTCTCTTGTGCATGTATGACACTTGTCCCAGTTTTTCCAAGCTTGGACTCCACACATTACTCCGCATGTACTTATTCTAGCAGCCTGCCCACTTTCAAACTAAATGAAAGAACTGTCACAAATTACTAGTGCCACCTATTAGCGGAAGCATAGAACTGCAAATCATGGTAATTCCTTTAAACAGCACCTTAGAAGTCATGAAGGGTAAAATTCATTCCAACAGTCACAATGATTTTAATTTATGTTTACAACTGCTGATCTTTTTAAAATAAGCTTTCACTGCATGACGTAAACTTAGATCCTATCAGGTGTTTTGAAGATTTTACTTACCACTTTGCATGAAAGGGTCATTTTATCATAGGTTTATTTTTTTTAATGAAGATTTGATAAGGACAAGGTCTCCATCAATTAATATATGTCTCTATGATATAATATCATGACTTTGTAAATGAACATCGTTAGACACATAGTAAAAAAACCTTTTATTTTAGTACGGGAAGATTTTAAGATACTCAAATATGAATTATATTTAAAATAGTCCTGACTTTAGATTTTACAGTTCTCCAAAAAGAATATAAAGGTATGCATGATCTTATGAACTTTGGGAATGGTGATACGCCGGTTTGTCACTGAAGTTTAAATAGCAAAAATGAGGCTAAGAAATTAAGCCACAAAATTTTTTACAGCTGACTTTAAGTTCTTGATAACTTTATAAGTTACTTAAAGCTTACATCTGAAATATAATTATATATTGACATTAAACATAAATAGATTATGCTCTGTAACCAAAACTTTAACTTGTATGTTGTTACTGACAACATATGCAATCATATGACTTGATTCCAATTAAAGTTATTCCTGAAGATCCTTCAGCAGCATTCATTTTTAAATACAGAACTTAAATATAATTGATTGAAGATCAAAACATATTTTTAAATCATGCTTGACTGATGTATGATAATTATAAAATAATTATCATAAAAGAGAAAATATATATATATAAAATAAGAGAAATATATATATACACATATATATAAATAAGAGAAAAATCTGCTATCATAGATCTATACCGCTTCTCTAGATGCCTATATATCTAGGTACTTCATATCACTGATAATAGTTGCATTTAGGAAATATAATTTACATAAAAAGGAAAAACAACCTAAAAATGTTAGAATTGGAAAATTCACCTCCTCAGTATTCAGGTCTCTTTAAGCTATTATTATCAGATGTTGGTGAGTTGTCTTACATGGGATGGGTTTATGGTCTCAGTCATTTTCTTACTTGCTAAAGTATACACTCATAAATTATTATTTCAAAGCACAATCTGGTTGGCAGCTCTAAACAGGGAAGTTTCAACTTAGAGATTTTCACTAGCTCTCATTTGATCTGACCAACACTGGATCACAAACTGTGAGGCTGAATCTTTTGTTATGATTATTATTTTGTATAGATATACTTGATGAGTAGATTAATAAAAAGTTCTAGTTTTCAGTGTGCTTAAATTGAAGACTTCTGAATCAAAAGTCTCATGATAAATATCATGACTTTGTAAATGAACATCGTTAGACACATAGTAAAAAAACCTTTTATTTTAGTACGGGAAGATTTTAAGATACTCAAATATGAATTATATTTAAAATAGTCCTGACTTTAGATTTTACAGTTCTCCAAAAAGAATATAAAGGTATGCATGATCTTATGAACTTTGGGAATGGTGATACGCCGGTTTGTCACTGAAGTTTAAATAGCAAAAATGAGGCTAAGAAATTAAGCCACAAAATTTTTTACAGCTGACTTTAAGTTCTTGATAACTTTATAAGTTACTTAAAGCTTACATCTGAAATATAATTATATATTGACATTAAACATAAATAGATTATGCTCTGTAACCAAAACTTTAACTTGTATGTTGTTACTGACAACATATGCAATCATATGACTTGATTCCAATTAAAGTTATTCCTGAAGATCCTTCAGCAGCATTCATTTTTAAATACAGAACTTAAATATAATTGATTGAAGATCAAAACATATTTTTAAATCATGCTTGATTGATGTATGATAATTATAAAATAATTATCATAAAAGAGAAAATATATATATATAAAATAAGAGAAATATATATATACACATATATATAAATAAGAGAAAAATCTGCTATCATAGATCTATACCGCTTCTCTAGATGCCTATATATCTAGGTACTTCATATCACTGATAATAGTTGCATTTAGGAAATATAATTTACATAAAAAGGAAAAACAACCTAAAAATGTTAGAATTGGAAAATTCACCTCCTCAGTATTCAGGTCTCTTTAAGCTATTATTATCAGATGTTGGTGAGTTGTCTTACATGGGATGGGTTTATGGTCTCAGTCATTTTCTTACTTGCTAAAGTATACACTCATAAATTATTATTTCAAAGCACAATCTGGTTGGCAGCTCTAAACAGGGAAGTTTCAACTTAGAGATTTTCACTAGCTCTCATTTGATCTGACCAACACTGGATCACAAACTGTGAGGCTGAATCTTTTGTTATGATTATTATTTTGTATAGATATACTTGATGAGTAGATTAATAAAAAGTTCTAGTTTTCAGTGTGCTTAAATTGAAGACTTCTGAATCAAAAGATGATTTTTAAAATTAACAGAATTTGAGAAGAAAAGGCCATGCTAAATAAGAATCAAAATAAGAGACCTGATGCCAAATATGCAGTGACTATTGGAGAAAAAGTATTGCAAAGAAGTTATACTATCATTGCTCTGTGAGAATATTTATATATTAACCCCTGCTTTTCATAAACACATTCCATTTTATCTTTGAGGATACTTCCAGTATAAGGCAAATTCCATCTTATACTATTATTTGAATACTTGAGATATTCCTGAGAAGTTTTCCTAAGATTTAAAAGTATATGCCTCCTATAACACACATATATATATATGTTTATACATATATATGAAATTTAACATATGACTGTCTTTTAAATTAATAACAATTTTATTTGTAAAGTATTTCATTGCAATTTACCAAGATTGCTTTTATTAACTATAAAATATTAACATAAATTCTGTCCTGAATATTTATCTATTAATATAAATATACATATATGTATATATGCATGAATATGTTTGTGCTTTGTTCGAATTAATGAAAATCTCTGAAAAGTCAATACATTTAATTAGGAAATCATTATTCATACTAATTAAATTTTGAATAATGACAAATAAAAAATGTTTTACAAATTTTGATTCATAATGTTTCACGTTATCATCTATCAGAAATATATGTTTCAGAATTTTGATTTAGCTAATAATCTCATTCTAAGAATAGTTATACAATTTGACTCTGAAACAAAAATCCTTTACAAAGTGTGAGAAGAAAACTTCTGTAAAATCTACCATTTATTTAAGTGCTATTATTATCAGATGTTGGTGAGTTGTCTTACATGGGATGGGTTTATGGTCTCAGTCATTTTCTTACTTGCTAAAGTATACACTCATAAATTATTATTTCAAAGCACAATCTGGTTGGCAGCTCTAAACAGGGAAGTTTCAACTTAGAGATTTTCACTAGCTCTCATTTGATCTGACCAACACTGGATCACAAACTGTGAGGCTGAATCTTTTGTTATGATTATTATTTTGTATAGATATACTTGATGAGTAGATTAATAAAAAGTTCTAGTTTTCAGTGTGCTTAAATTGAAGACTTCTGAATCAAAAGATGATTTTTAAAATTAATAGAATTTGAGAAGAAAAGGCCATGCTAAATAAGAATCAAAATAAGAGACCTGATGCCAAATATGGAGTGACTATTGGAGAAAAAGTATTGCAAAGAAGTTATACTATCATTGCTCTGTGAGAATATTTATATATTAACCCCTGCTTTTCATAAACACATTCCATTTTATCTTTGAGGATACTTCCAGTATAAGGCAAATTCCATCTTATACTATTATTTGAATACTTGAGATATTCCTGAGAAGTTTTCCTAAGATTTAAAAGTATATGCCTCCTATAACACACATATATATATATGTTTATACATATATATGAAATTTAACATATGACTGTCTTTTAAATTAATAACAATTTTATTTGTAAAGTATTTCATTGCAATTTACCAAGATTGCTTTTATTAACTATAAAATATTAACATAAATTCTGTCCTGAATATTTATCTATTAATATAAATATACATATATGTATATATGCATGAATATGTTTGTGCTTTGTTCGAATTAATGAAAATCTCTGAAAAGTCAATACATTTAATTAGGAAATCATTATTCATACTAATTAAATTTTGAATAATGACAAATAAAAAATGTTTTACAAATTTTGATTCATAATGTTTCACGTTATCATCTATCAGAAATATATGTTTCAGAATTTTGATTTAGCTAATAATCTCATTCTAAGAATAGTTATACAATTTGACTCTGAAACAAAAATCCTTTACAAAGTGTGAGAAGAAAACTTCTGTAAAATCTACCATTTATTTAAGTGCTATTTCCTAAGTCTTCCCTATGAAAGTAACGTTAAAAGAATTGATATAATCTTTGGTTTCACATTATCACCATCATCTTCAGACTTGCATGTGTCTTTGATTTCTATTAAGACTTAAACACACAATGTCCTGGAAAAGCTCATTACATGGAGTGATGGAACATTTGTCATTTGTTTAAAACCCCAAACCTAATTCATTTCCTTGTGATTTCCATAGATTTTTCTGAAGACTTCATTGTACCACACATTCCAAAAGGAAGATTTTATGATATTCTGGTATTTCATGAGAAAAGTGAAATTTGACTAGTAGTTTTGTAGGGGAAATAAACAGTTACACACTGATTTTTAAAGTAAGAATTATAATATTTAGCTCTATTACATGAATTTAAGGAAGGGAAAACTATCTCTGAGTGAGTGTGTCTTGAGGCTAATTCGTATGTGACTGCTGAGATTTACAGAGTTCTCACATTTGCTTCCCCCACAAGGATTCTAAATCAGATTGGTTCAGAGAAAAAGCCAGCATACCCCATTTTTCTAATATTATCACTTCTCCAGATGGTCCTGAAAACATCTATTCAATTACTTTTTCCTCGAAAGTAAAGAGGTACCTTATTAGATATGTATATACATCTACTGCCTTCTTATTACTCTTTCTTTTTTTCCCTCACTTAACGTTTCAAATCTCTTTTATCTCCTACCAGGCAAGATGACAAGTAGAAAAGTAAGCACAGTGATTGCCTGAAACTTTGTCTTGGCAACCTGAGCAACGAGAGAGTTAATGGTGGATCTTTGAAAACAAGTGACCATGGGAAATTAGGGTTGGCAGGGATTTAACTCTTCATGAATCATGCTAGAATATTTTTAAGGGCAAAGCAGTGAATGTTTTAACCATGTTTGACATCTAATTAAGAACGAAAAACAAGTAGCCAAAAAAAATCTCTATTCTAGTTTAGAAACAAAGTATTGACAATTGGCTACCAGGCAGTTGCTTTGGCAAAACAAGTGTACATATAGAGACAAAAAGGTAATGACAGATCAATAAAATGATAGATGAAAATTACTTGGGCAATCCCTTTTATTCTTTTTGCTGTTCATTTCACAGCTTGTTTTACCAAATTGCCAAGCTCTACATATATCAGTAGAACTGTTATACAGTTGTAAGGTAGTTTTTTGGTATAAAGGAAAACAGAATAATTCTAATGGGTACCATTACAAAATATGTTTTTTTAAAACCCCAAACCTAATTCATTTCCTTGTGATTTCCATAGATTTTTCTGAAGACTTCATTGTACCACACATTCCAAAAGGAAGATTTTATGATATTCTGGTATTTCATGAGAAAAGTGAAATTTGACTAGTAGTTTTGTAGGGGAAATAAACAGTTACACACTGATTTTTAAAGTAAGAATTATAATATTTAGCTCTATTACATGAATTTAAGGAAGGGAAAACTATCTCTGAGTGAGTGTGTCTTGAGGCTAATTCGTATGTGACTGCTGAGATTTACAGAGTTCTCACATTTGCTTCCCCCACAAGGATTCTAAATCAGATTGGTTCAGAGAAAAAGCCAGCATACCCCATTTTTCTAATATTATCACTTCTCCAGATGGTCCTGAAAACATCTATTCAATTACTTTTTCCTCGAAAGTAAAGAGGTACCTTATTAGATATGTATATACATCTACTGCCTTCTTATTACTCTTTCTTTTTTTCCCTCACTTAACGTTTCAAATCTCTTTTATCTCCTACCAGGCAAGATGACAAGTAGAAAAGTAAGCACAGTGATTGCCTGAAACTTTGTCTTGGCAACCTGAGCAACGAGAGAGTTAATGGTGGATCTTTGAAAACAAGTGACCATGGGAAATTAGGGTTGGCAGGGATTTAACTCTTCATGAATCATGCTAGAATATTTTTAAGGGCAAAGCAGTGAATGTTTTAACCATGTTTGACATCTAATTAAGAACGAAAAACAAGTAGCCAAAAAAAATCTCTATTCTAGTTTAGAAACAAAGTATTGACAATTGGCTACCAGGCAGTTGCTTTGGCAAAACAAGTGTACATATAGAGACAAAAAGGTAATGACAGATCAATAAAATGATAGATGAAAATTACTTGGGCAATCCCTTTTATTCTTTTTGCTGTTCATTTCACAGCTTGTTTTACCAAATTGCCAAGCTCTACATATATCAGTAGAACTGTTATACAGTTGTAAGGTAGTTTTTTGGTATAAAGGAAAACAGAATAATTCTAATGGGTACCATTACTAAAATGAGCTCATAAACACAGCATCAAATATATACTTCTTATCAATATATATAGCACACTTCATTTAGATGAGTTTAAAGCATTTGTATATAACAAAAGGGTATTCTAATGCTATCATTTAATATATGGAAAAAATTGGTGCTTGTAATTAATGGAGAGTAATTCATAACATGGAAATAAAATTCTTGCAAAATAAATAAGCATACTTCTTAACATTACAATTCATTTAGCACTGAGACAAGTATCATCAAATGCAGTAGATTTTTAAAATGTATGGCATATTTCAAACTTACTCCAAAATTACAGCTATTCACACATTCAGGAAGTAAACTTTTATGTAAAACTTACTCATAAGGAATTCAAACTTGGAGAAACTAGACCATCAACCTAAGAATTACTGGATGAACTACACTCAAAGCATAAACATGGAAAGCAAAAACTGATGAAAAAGCAGGTATCATAATATCATACACTAGGGAAATAATTTAAAGACAGCTAGTATATAAAGATATAACTGGGATTTAATTAAATATTTAATTGATTGTGATTATTTTTAAAAATTTCATATAAGTACAATTGGAATTTTGCTTACTAATGTTTAAAATTCAACCTCATTTTAATAACCATAAAATTATACCAAAATATATTCTTCAATTTAATGTATTTTATCTATGTATTACATCAGATAAACACATTTAATAGGTGTTTAATTTTCTCATCCAATGTGTGAAAATTACATCTGTCTTTCCTATTTGTGGTCCTCATTCACACTAGAGTATTCAGAAAGAGATGTTCCTCATCATGTGAAAATTAAAGAACATGTTTCCTGGCATAAGAGCAATGTACAGTAGACAGACATCTCTTCAGATAGGTTCAATATTTTTCATTCACATTACAGGCTAAAAATGGAATATAAGTGAAGCAACTCATTGCCCCACCCCCAATTGTAGAAATTTGAGAATCATAAGAAAGCAACACCTTAGGGAGTAAAACTACTTGAGTTAAAACAGTTTAATCTTCAGCTCCATTTTAATAATATTTCACTATATAAATATTCTCTTCCATTATAAGTTACGTTTATATATCATCTAGATTCTACATTAATATGATTTTATACATTTATGCATACAATCTATGTAAAAAATATAGAACAGATATTTTCTTAAAACTCTCATTAAAAAACAAATATACACGTTAAATTGTAACCAGAACAACCATGTGATAAGACTTTCCCCCACCCTCTAAAATTTATATTTTATTTTGAAAAGAAGTTCATACAACTAGCCGTACAACCGGAAAATAGTATCTCTTCAGTTCTTATTGAAATACATACAGACTCCAGCCACATTATATTTCAAAGGCTTTATCTTTACACCAATTAGCCAAATACACAGTCTTTGTACAATCATAACACACTGTGGAAAAACTAGTCTGTTCTCTCCAGTTTATATTCTCTTGGCAAACCATGATCTACTGCTTATGTTAAGCATCTGATTGTCAGATTTGAACAAACTGAATATTCATGATGACAATTAACCATTTACTGTCTAAAACTAAGAAAATATAATTCATCATAACAATTATTATAGGTGAGGCATTCATACCTACAAAGACATGATTGTTGCAACAGTGGTTTTTAAAAATATTTTAACAGGAGTAGAGTCAGAGAAATTAACAGGATATATGATCACATATACGGATCAGCATTTACCAGGCATTCAGCTCTTCTCTGCAAATGTGATTAAATGCTCTTTGTTTGCATTTAAATTGTCATATATCCAACAGAAGGCATGCTTTTATAAGAAAAGAAAAAGTGTTTCAGTCATCTCCAAAAGACCCACACAATCACAAAGATTTCCCAGGTTAAACTCAAGGCTTTACCATTTAAGCTGGGAGGGAGTGATTTTAAAGTTCAAATTCTATCAGGGAAAAGCTTTTCCATTGTACAGTAGACAGACATCTCTTCAGATAGGTTCAATATTTTTCATTCACATTACAGGCTAAAAATGGAATATAAGTGAAGCAACTCATTGCCCCACCCCCAATTGTAGAAATTTGAGAATCATAAGAAAGCAACACCTTAGGGAGTAAAACTACTTGAGTTAAAACAGTTTAATCTTCAGCTCCATTTTAATAATATTTCACTATATAAATATTCTCTTCCATTATAAGTTACGTTTATATATCATCTAGATTCTACATTAATATGATTTTATACATTTATGCATACAATCTATGTAAAAAATATAGAACAGATATTTTCTTAAAACTCTCATTAAAAAACAAATATACACGTTAAATTGTAACCAGAACAACCATGTGATAAGACTTTCCCCCACCCTCTAAAATTTATATTTTATTTTGAAAAGAAGTTCATACAACTAGCCGTACAACCGGAAAATAGTATCTCTTCAGTTCTTATTGAAATACATACAGACTCCAGCCACATTATATTTCAAAGGCTTTATCTTTACACCAATTAGCCAAATACACAGTCTTTGTACAATCATAACACACTGTGGAAAAACTAGTCTGTTCTCTCCAGTTTATATTCTCTTGGCAAGCCATGATCTACTGCTTATGTTAAGCATCTGATTGTCAGATTTGAACAAACTGAATATTCATGATGACAATTAACCATTTACTGTCTAAAACTAAGAAAATATAATTCATCATAACAATTATTATAGGTGAGGCATTCATACCTACAAAGACATGATTGTTGCAACAGTGGTTTTTAAAAATATTTTAACAGGAGTAGAGTCAGAGAAATTAACAGGAAATATGATCATATATACGGATCAGCATTTACCAGGCATTCAGCTCTTCTCTGCAAATGTGATTAAATGCTCTTTGTTTGCATTTAAATTGTCATATATCCAACAGAAGGCATGCTTTTATAAGAAAAGAAAAAGTGTTTCAGTCATCTCCAAAAGACCCACACAATCACAAAGATTTCCCAGGTTAAACTCAAGGCTTTACCATTTAAGCTGGGAGGGAGTTCAAGGAATGGAAAGGCAGGGGACATGGGGGCATTAGCAAGCTAGTCAAATAAAGGGAAAAGCAAAACTTACCTTTGTAGGACAATTTCAATCTTGGCACGTTGTTTTTCCCATTTTGATAGTTCGCTCTTGCTGTAAGTAATACTCCCCAAAAGACAGACAATCCTAGCGAACCAGCCCATGCTGCAGACCCTGTGGGTCCTATGCTGCTTCAGTCTCCCGTCCTGTATTGTGCGGCCAGAGAAGTTCAAACAATCTGGAAACTGGAGGTAACAGGTGATTTAGGTCAGTTTCATTCATAAATGTAGACAATCCAGACCTCCAGGCAACACTAACACTTCTCCCTCTGTAACAGTCACTGAAGCACAGAAACTTCAAACCCTCCAAAAAAAAAAAGAAAAGAAAAACCGAGCCAGGCACCGGATAATGAGGCACAACTGTTGTGTGGAAAAAAAAAAAAAAAATTAACAAGGGCTGCTGCAGTGGTGCTTTAAGAAGCAGTTCCTTTTATCTAGGTTCTTCTGATAGCTGGCGGACTCTAATCCTGCTCCCTGCTTCATTCGGCTCCGGAGAAGCAGAATGAAAGGGAAACACAGAGAGAGAGAGAGAGAGAGAAAGAGAGAGAGAGTGAGTGAGTGAGAGGGAGAGAGAGAGAGAAAGAGAGAGAGAGAGAGGGAGAAGGAGAAGGAAAGGGAGAGAGCCAGAGAGAGTAACCGTGAGCAGCGCGGACTTTTCCTGTACACATGTAGGGAGAGATGACACAAGATCCCACAGACAGGTTTTCCCAACACTCACTAGACTGGCTGACAATGGGAGAACAGGCAAGCTCAACCCACTTCCCTTCCCTCCTGTCACACAACACATGCAAAAAACATCTCGTAGAGATTAGAGCTGGGAGCAGAACCCTCAAGCGTGCCTGTGAAAGGCATGTAGCTATAAATTTACTTCCCAAGGTAGCATTTAGTCATTTTAGGAATCTGTTTTATACATTTACAATTATGAAAATCTATGCTTTTATAAGAAAAGAAAAAGTGTTTCAGTCATCTCCAAAAGACCCACACAATCACAAAGATTTCCCAGGTTAAACTCAAGGCTTTACCATTTAAGCTGGGAGGGAGTTCAAGGAATGGAAAGGCAGGGGACATGGGGGCATTAGCAAGCTAGTCAAATAAAGGGAAAAGCAAAACTTACCTTTGTAGGACAATTTCAATCTTGGCACGTTGTTTTTCCCATTTTGATAGTTCGCTCTTGCTGTAAGTAATACTCCCCAAAAAAGACAGACAATCCTAGCGAGCCAGCCCATGCTGCAGACCCTGTGGGTCCTATGCTGCTTCAGTCTCCCGTCCTGTATTGTGCGGCCAGAGAAGTTCAAACAATCTGGAAACTGGAGGTAACAGGTGATTTAGGTCAGTTTCATTCATAAATGTAGACAATCCAGACCTCCAGGCAACACTAACACTTCTCCCTCTGTAACAGTCACTGAAGCACAGAAACTTCAAACCCTCCAAAAAAAAAAAAGAAAAGAAAAACCGAGCCAGGCACCGGATAATGAGGCACAACTGTTGTGTGGAAAAAAAAAAAAAAAATTAACAAGGGCTGCTGCAGTGGTGCTTTAAGAAGCAGTTCCTTTTATCTAGGTTCTTCTGATAGCTGGCGGACTCTAATCCTGCTCCCTGCTTCATTCGGCTCCGGAGAAGCAGAATGAAAGGGAAACACAGAGAGAGAGAGAGAGAGAGAGAGAGTGAGTGAGTGAGAGGGAGAGAGAGAAAGAGAGAGAGAGAGAGGGAGAAGGAGAAGGAAAGGGAGAGAGCCAGAGAGAGTAACCGTGAGCAGCGCGGACTTTTCCTGTACACATGTAGGGAGAGATGACACAAGATCCCACAGACAGGTTTTCCCAACACTCACTAGACTGGCTGACAATGGGAGAACAGGCAAGCTCAACCCACTTCCCTTCCCTCCTGTCACACAACACATGCAAAAAACATCTCGTAGAGATTAGAGCTGGGAGCAGAACCCTCAAGCGTGCCTGTGAAAGGCATGTAGCTATAAATTTACTTCCCAAGGCAAGCGTTGTTTTATAGCCATTTTTAGGTGCAATTTTGATGAAAAAAATCTGAATTCTGCTACCTACATAATTTACAACTCATGCTCATTATATAATTCTGCTTGAACTTGTGTGGTGTATGTGTGTATGTATGTCTGTGCCTATACACATATATAGATATGCATATACACGTCTGTCCTTTTCATCAATATAACTTTAACCACTGAAGGTTTTAAAGCCTTGTTAGCAATCGTTCCCTCCTCCCAACAAGCCCCCTTGGATCAACCACCCCCTTCCCCCGCCCCACTGCAATTGCAGGGAAGAAATTCCTAGTAAAGCCCATTTCAGCAATCAGTTCAAGACAAATATGGGTCCACTGAGAATTATAAATTACAACAGGGGATTCTCAAAAGGATACTCAGAATTTAAAAACATCTATGGTTTTTCAGCTTCTGGAATGCACTGGCTAACGTTTTTAATACATCACATCTTATTAATTAAAGCCATTTCCCTAGTTTTGGTTTAAAGAGCAGGGAAAGATGACAAAGTTCACAGAAGTCCCTGCTGAAGGTCAAGGACCAACATAAAGAGAGTATCTCTGTGTCTTCATGAGCTGGTGAAGGGTTCTTAAATTTTCTGTGGACACATATGCACGTATTTATGCAGTCATACAAATACCATTAATTCTTTCTTAAATAGACCTTTTGTCTGAGGTGTTTAAATTTCCTTTTAAATTTTCCTTTCAGTTTTCCTCAGAGCTGATATTCTTATAGGATTTGTGGTGTGTGTGTGTGTGAGTGTGTAGGAAGGGTGCATAAAAATCAAGGAGAGAACTTTCCCTTCTTTATTCTCCAACTCTCCCTGCTCTACTCCCTCCTCCCACCCTATGTACAACACACAGGTTAGAAATAATAGGGGGCTCTGTTTCAATAATATGAAAATTACTTGGCTGAAAGGAGAGGGTGAGTCTTGCAATTAAAAGCATAAACACTTATTGAAAGTGGTTTAGTATTCAGATTAAAAAAAATAAGCATTGTCACTACAGCTATCATTACTTAATGTTTACAGACCCTACAGACCAATAGGGAAAGAGCAACTCTCTCTCTGTGCACTGTGTGTGTGTGTGTGTGTGTGTGTATGTGTGTGCGCGTGCCTGAGAGTAGGTGGAAGAGGAGGAAGAGAATGGCAGGATTTAAAGGGGAGAGAATGGGTGAAGAGTAGGAGGAATTTCCTCTCTATTCCATTAGATTGATTCATCAAATAGACCGTATTGTATTTGTCAGTTTCCACAAGCCTATTGATCAGTCAGTATTGTTAAGAAAATCAAATCCAAAAATAATGTTGATTTTACTGATTCCCACACTTGTTATCCTGAGCACTTTCCATGCTCTAGGCAATGGATTAAGGTTACAAATGACAAGAGGCTTGTCTGTCTTCCATGGATTACTCTCTATAGACATTCATTCTGTGGAGGAATGCATGTCACTTTGGGATTATTTAGGAGATTGGACTAATGAATGATTCTGTTGAAATTTCACGTATGATTATTTTAAAGAAATGATTGCTCCATTTTCATTAATATATATCTTAAATATTTATTTTTCTCCAGCTCTTGTTTCCTTAAGTAAGAGAGCAAGTTTAAACCTAAACAGGGTAAGCAAATTTGGAAATGTATCCATTTCACTTGCATAATGTCTAATCCTGATGAGTTCCAGGAAAAATATAAAAAAGGTTGTAGGTAAAATTCCACTACAAGAGGGTCAGAATTGACTCTGTGGAGAATTGACTCTATTCAATCTGTATTTTGGACCATAGAATTAGGACAAAATTATTTCGTTTTCTAAAATAAAGAACTTAAAGTTGAAGCCAGAATTTGGTACCACAGACACTCCCATGTTTATATCCACACACAGAATTTTTTTAAACTTTGACATATTTATTTATATTTGATATTTTTTCTTAACCTCTGAAATTTTTCATGATCATTATAAACTCACATTTATTTCTCTGTAGAATTTTTAATTTAAAAATGTAGAATGGGAAGTTCTTTATGTAAACACAAGTTTTCTAGATTGATTAAATTGTAAAATAGAAAAATGTGATCACAGATAGTTTTTTTTTTTTTTAATGTAGAAAGAAAGAGAGAAAGAAAGAAAAGGAGGGAGGGAGGGAAGGAAGATGGATGGAAGGAAGGAAGGAATAAACTACATGCCTGAAAAATACTTATGAAAGTAATTGTAATATATTTCTACTGATTTCTCAATTGACTTTGGCCAGCATTAAATAAAGTCATTTTCAAAATACACCCAAATATGTGAGGGAGATAATCAAGGCTACACCTGTTTCTCAGTTGTACACATGGGATAGTTGCTCAGTCACGTCCAGGTTTCAGTGACCCCATGGACTGTAGCTCTCCAGATTCCTCTGTCCATGGAATTCTCCAGGCGAGAATGCAGGAGTGTGTTGCCATTTCCTTCTGCAGGGGATTTTCATGACCCAGGGATGGAACCCAAATATGCATTGGCAGGCATATTCTTTACCACTCTGCCACCTATTTCACAGTTGAGTTAGATGCAAAGTTGATAGACTTGTGAGGGGATTTATAAGAATCTATCAAAATATACATGCATGAAATGTGGATTTTGATTCACCTGCAAGGAAACATCACTTCCTATTCTGAGAATATGTGAACTCAGCCGTGACACAGTCAAGTCTGCTGAATTTGCCACATTAACCATTAATCTTACTGCATTATTTACATTTTTAAAAGTCAGAAATGTTATATTGACCTTTTAATGCTATTTTTTAAATTCTTTATTTTAATAATGCTATATTTTTTAAGATACAAGTGAAAAATCATATTTTGTTTCTCTGAAAACAGTATGTCTGTTTTCAGTTATTTTCTAACCCACAATCCACATCATGAGCTGTAATTAACTCTACTTGCAACTGAGTTCCTAATATCTTCTTAAATTTCAAGTTTTCAGATGTGGCCATGTTAGCTACAGAGTCAAATTTGAGCAGGTGTTTAATATGATGATCATGCTGTTGTATACATTTCTGTCAAATAAACCTGTAGTCTTTAATCTCACCCCACTCCATACTGAGATGGATTACAGAGACTTCCAAGTATAAAACTCTGACAGGCAGTTTTCTGGGTGACATGCTTGATTTTCTAGAGAAACAACTCTTCCAACTTCACAACAGGTTAACTCTTCTTTTTTAATAAAGATTGGCAGAGTCATGGAAGATATAAGCTAAAGCAATTTAAAATAGGAAATGTATTTTCGATCTTTTCATCTATTAGCTAAAACTAATGTGCACATTTTAAATGTCTACTTTATATAGCTTATTATTTATTATGAAACAAACTGGGATGGCAATAAACATTGTAATTTAATAGCAGAAATTGTTCTCAGTTGTGAGATGATATGCCAAGTGCTTCCTCAGGTTATAGACACCCTGAACATTTCTGTGAGTAGTAGGTAAAATTACTTGCTATGTTTGTACAGAAAAGAATATAAGGAGAAACATTGTTTAGATATAGTTAAAAGACTGAGTGGCTTAAATGTACTTGGGTTATGGTGCACTTCATTTGGCACACCTGCCTCTACCTGCAATCCCACTCCACCCTTGGTTAGACAGAGGAACACCCCCAAATGTGTGCCACCCACATAACTGGATGGCCTCTTTAAGAGAAATCACTGACTTAAGAATTTCAAAATGAATTGGATAACCAGCTCTCCTATAAAATACCGCCAAGAAGGAAAACAAATACTAAAAAACAAATAAAAATTTCCATACTCTTCCCAAGGTGTTTTTCAATTCAGTCACGTGAAAAAAGAAAAAAAAAAAAAACTTATATTAGTTTCCATTCAACACCTGCAATTTTCTTTTTTTTTTCCTCCAAGGGAATGCTTCATTAGTATATGAGAAAGGCCTATGATCAACAGAATTATAGCAAATGTCAGAGTAGAACATTTGCCCTTGCTCTGACATCTCATGCTGGAAATTCATTTTTAATGAGGGTTTTTCTGGTAAAGGAATCTGAATCTTTTTTTCTAAGAAAGAATTGTGTGGGTGAAAATATTCTTTAGAAGATCAGAAGACATCTTATTAATTGGGAAAACTAAATAGTAGATGTATTATTCATTCTAGCCAAAAAAAAAAAAAATTGGTAGTTATTTAAGAACTACTGTGGCAGTCGCTGAGAACTGCGGGTGGCAGGTTAAAAGCAATATTTAAGAAATTAAGTTAAGTTTTTCCTTTGGATGACATGCTTGATTTTCTAGAGAAACAACTCTTCCAACTTCACAACAGGTTAACTCTTCTTTTTTAATAAAGATTGGCAGAGTCATGGAAGATATAAGCTAAAGCAATTTAAAATAGGAAATGTATTTTCGATCTTTTCATCTATTAGCTAAAACTAATGTGCACATTTTAAATGTCTACTTTATATAGCTTATTATTTATTATGAAACAAACTGGGATGGCAATAAACATTGTAATTTAATAGCAGAAATTGTTCTCAGTTGTGAGATGATATGCCAAGTGCTTCCTCAGGTTATAGACACCTGAACATTTCTGTGAGTAGTAGGTAAAATTACTTGCTATGTTTGTACAGAAAAGAATATAAGGAGAAACATTGTTTAGATATAGTTAAAAGACTGAGTGGCTTAAATGTACTTGGGTTATGGTGCACTTCATTTGGCACACCTGCCTCTACCTGCAATCCCACTCCACCCTTGGTTAGACAGAGGAACACCCCCAAATGTGTGCCACCCACATAACTGGATGGCCTCTTTAAGAGAAATCACTGACTTAAGAATTTCAAAATGAATTGGATAACCAGCTCTCCTATAAAATACCGCCAAGAAGGAAAACAAATACTAAAAAACAAATAAAAATTTCCATACTCTTCCCAAGGTGTTTTTCAATTCAGTCACGTGAAAAAAGAAAAAAAAAAAAAAACTTATATTAGTTTCCATTCAACACCTGCAATTTTCTTTTTTTTTTCCTCCAAGGGAATGCTTCATTAGTATATGAGAAAGGCCTATGATCAACAGAATTATAGCAAATGTCAGAGTAGAACATTTGCCCTTGCTCTGACATCTCATGCTGGAAATTCATTTTTAATGAGGGTTTTTCTGGTAAAGGAATCTGAATCTTTTTTTTTTCTAAGAAAGAATTGTGTGGGTGAAAATATTCTTTAGAAGATCAGAAGACATCTTATTAATTGGGAAAACTAAATAGTAGATGTATTATTCATTCTAGCCAAAAAAAAAAAAAATTGGTAGTTATTTAAGAACTACTGTGGCAGTCGCTGAGAACTGCGGGTGGCAGGTTAAAAGCAATATTTAAGAAATTAAGTTAAGTTTTTATAATCTGACCCTTATGAATGCTTTTAGTATAAGCCACATGTGAAAGCATGAGTTGAGAGGAGAGATTGGTAAGAGGCAAAGGGAATTCAATCTCTAGGGAAGCATTAACTCCTCCCTTCCCCTCCTACACCCCCATGAACTGAGAGAGATCTCAGTGAAATAAGTGAGTTCCTCCTTGGAACTGAGTTTGCAACAGTTTAAGGAAAAAACAGTTTTACATTTTTTGTGTGTGACATCAGTTTTCTTAATATTTAGGGGAAATAGAGACTTGAGGACTTTTTGTTTTTCAAATGAATATATATGATAGATGTTGAATCGACACAGGAGTTCAGAAACTGGACAGTCACATTATTTATGACTCTAGGTTTTAAAAAAGAAAAGGTTTAACAATTAAGGGGTAACACAGTTTACAGGGGGAGGTTCTTTAGTGGTCAAGTGAGCTGGTATTTTCTGTTTCCTTGAGAATTTGACTCAAAGGTGTAGCAGGCAAGTTTTATACACTTGTGCGGGGAACAGAAGAGAGTGAGAAAAAGAGATGCATAAGATTTTGTGTATGTTTAGTGTCTAAGTGGCCAAAAGTGGCTAGAAGCTAGTTACAGGAATAGGATTTATCATCTCCACAGTCTCTCACTTCTTCTAACTACTTAAACTGATCATATTTTTCAACATTTCAAAATGCTCTACACATGAAATTTTTCCTTTTTCACCTACTTAAGGAGCAGAATCACTACAGCTTCTTTACTTGATTATCTGATAAGTGAATGCAGTTTTCCTGAGTATTACTATATTGAAATAAGACAACATTGAAAATACCAAAATACCTGTTTGGGGTTTTTTGTTATTGTGGTTTTTGTTCTGTTTTGTTTTTAAGTCAGAGTGTCTCCACCTCAACTCAAATGGAACAAGAAAGTTTTCAAGTGAGACAAAAATCCCATTGTTAATACTGATCAGTACAGGCTAGGCAGTGAGGAGGAAAAAATGAGGCGTCCATGGAATACAAATGAAATGAGCAGGTTGGTTGTTGAGTGTTGCAGGATATGGAGTTATTAGTTATTTGCTTTCAGCAAAGGCATAGTGCACAGCCTCTCACTGAATAAATAAATAAGTAGATCTGTACTAAGCAAACAAGTGAAGAAACTAGGCAGTATTGTTTAAAGGATTACTTTACATCTGACTCAGGCAAAGCAGATGCATATAGTTTCTCTTTGTTACCACTGAAAAGAATGTTGCACCTCAAATTAAGTTTATTAAAATCTGTATGTTCTAAGAAATGGCCTTTTTTTTCCTTTTTCTTTCAAATGTTTTTAAAGAGTTTGAAACTGATAACGATAGGGAACAGAAATACTGCAGCCCAGAATTAAAGCTCCTTAAGAGGGTTTATTATAATGGCAAAACCAACTGTTTGGAGGATGGTGACTCAAAAGCTATAGTGCATTCTGCTTTCCAAAGGCACAGATTTCTCCAAATTGCAAGAGTTAGGAAAAAAAGACTTCAATTACTTTCTTTTCTAACCTGTGTTGTTTCAAGTGCTAAGTATCATTTGGTCCAGTCTATGCCCTCCATTTTTTCTTTTGTGATGTGGGGGTGGTGTTAGAGTTATATGCCAGGTTTCATTTCACTGCCTTGGCTGCAGGAGCAGCTGTCACCTTATGGGAGAGATTAGGAACTGCCTTGTTTATTAGTTACCAGCTATTATTATTATTTACAAGTGATTCATGAAGAAAATTCAAGTCTTCTCCAGTTTTCCTCAGGGCATATTCAAAGAATAAGTCTCCTTGAAAAATCAGTCAACATAAATTCATTTTCTCCTTTGTATCAATGAGATGGGAAAATAACAGCCAGTATGCCCAGCCTTGAATCCTCTTTAATTACAGATCCAAGACAGGACTTAAATGGCAATGTGATTAGTCTGGGGCTTGTTTTCCCAAAGTTGATGTATAACTTTAGTAACTTAAAGCATTTTGAAAGTCCCTCAAATACCTCAAATATCTAATAGAATATTATAAAATATCTGTTGAGGCCTAAAAATAATGTTTTTTTTTTCTTTGCGGTAATAACGTACTTTGAGTGATCTCCACCTCAACTCAAATGGAACAAGAAAGTTTTCAAGTGAGACAAAAATCCCATTGTTAATACTGATCAGTACAGGCTAGGCAGTGAGGAGGAAAAAATGAGGCGTCCATGGAATACAAATGAAATGAGCAGGTTGGTTGTTGAGTGTTGCAGGATATGGAGTTATTAGTTATTTGCTTTCAGCAAAGGCATAGTGCACAGCCTCTCACTGAATAAATAAATAAGTAGATCTGTACTAAGCAAACAAGTGAAGAAACTAGGCAGTATTGTTTAAAGGATTACTTTACATCTGACTCAGGCAAAGCAGATGCATATAGTTTCTCTTTGTTACCACTGAAAAGAATGTTGCACCTCAAATTAAGTTTATTAAAATCTGTATGTTCTAAGAAATGGCCTTTTTTTTTCCTTTTTCTTTCAAATGTTTTTAAAGAGTTTGAAACTAATAACGATAGGGAACAGAAATACTGCAGCCCAGAATTAAAGCTCCTTAAGAGGGTTTATTATAATGGCAAAACCAACTGTTTGGAGGATGGTGACTCAAAAGCTATAGTGCATTCTGCTTTCCAAAGGCACAGATTTCTCCAAATTGCAAGAGTTAGGAAAAAAAGACTTCAATTACTTTCTTTTCTAACCTGTGTTGTTTCAAGTGCTAAGTATCATTTGGTCCAGTCTATGCCCTCCATTTTTTCTTTTGTGATGTGGGGGTGGTGTTAGAGTTATATGCCAGGTTTCATTTCACTGCCTTGGCTGCAGGAGCAGCTGTCACCTTATGGGAGAGATTAGGAACTGCCTTGTTTATTAGTTACCAGCTATTATTATTATTTACAAGTGATTCATGAAGAAAATTCAAGTCTTCTCCAGTTTTCCTCAGGGCATATTCAAAGAATAAGTCTCCTTGAAAAATCAGTCAACATAAATTCATTTTCTCCTTTGTATCAATGAGATGGGAAAATAACAGCCAGTATGCCCAGCCTTGAATCCTCTTTAATTACAGATCCAAGACAGGACTTAAATGGCAATGTGATTAGTCTGGGGCTTGTTTTCCCAAAGTTGATGTATAACTTTAGTAACTTAAAGCATTTTGAAAGTCCCTCAAATACCTCAAATATCTAATAGAATATTATAAAATATCTGTTGAGGCCTAAAAATAATGTTTACTATAATAAACCACATTCTCACACAATTTTTAACTCTATGATCTCAAAGTTTAGCGGTTAATGGTAACAATGTGGTGATGATACAGAAGAAAAAAGCCCACTAGTTAATTTTTAACATAAGATTTTAAACAAGTGTAATTCTCATTGTGTGACTTTGTAGAAATAGCATTTGATGGTTTTTGATAGAATCACATAGTTTGGCAGTCTTGTTTTGACATATTAAATAGTTACTGCCATTTTAATAATGCTGTGAAACCTATTTAAATTCCCTTAAGCTAAAATAAAAACGCTTAGAGAAACAAAAAAACTAAATATGAGTGAATCAAGCTAAACGTGGTAATCTATTTCTTAGACAGTCAACATGTGTTTGTCAGTGTTTGCAACTGTGTATAATCTAGCACACCTAACTTGATTTCAGAGAGACAATTTCAGATACAGATCTCTTTTTTTACTCTAAAATTCACTTTTGAAACCATTTTATGTCTCGTATTTCTTGCATAGTTTCTTTTTTATTTATCCATTTATTCAACAAGATTTCAAGAACTGCCAAGGTGCCAATCATTATGTCTTATAAAATAAATTACATGTTTCTTTTGAGAATTAGTGATATATATTCCTGACAACCAATGCCAATTTATCTTTGTAAAAAACTTTTCTACCATAAACATAAGAAACATCTACAAAGTTTCCTGTACCATTTCTACTGCTAGTTTCTTTTCATCAAATCCTGTGTCCCTTTTCATTCTTTCTAGAAATATCTCCTCTATTATTCTGGAAGACACTAGCTGATGACTGCCTACATATTTTGCTGGATTTTTCAAAAATACAGAGGTTCAAAATCCTTAAAAAGACATAAATTCATTTTCTCCTTTGTATCAATGAGATGGGAAAATAACAGCCAGTATGCCCAGCCTTGAATCCTCTTTAATTACAGATCCAAGACAGGACTTAAATGGCAATGTGATTAGTCTGGGGCTTGTTTTCCCAAAGTTGATGTATAACTTTAGTAACTTAAAGCATTTTGAAAGTCCCTCAAATACCTCAAATATCTAATAGAATATTATAAAATATCTGTTGAGGCCTAAAAATAATGTTTACTATAATAAACCACATTCTCACACAATTTTTAACTCTATGATCTCAAAGTTTAGCGGTTAATGGTAACAATGTGGTGATGATACAGAAGAAAAAAGCCCACTAGTTAATTTTTAACATAAGATTTTAAACAAGTGTAATTCTCATTGTGTGACTTTGTAGAAATAGCATTTGATGGTTTTTGATAGAATCACATAGTTTGGCAGTCTTGTTTTGACATATTAAATAGTTACTGCCATTTTAATAATGCTGTGAAACCTATTTAAATTCCCTTAAGCTAAAATAAAAACGCTTAGAGAAACAAAAAAACTAAATATGAGTGAATCAAGCTAAACGTGGTAATCTATTTCTTAGACAGTCAACATGTGTTTGTCAGTGTTTGCAACTGTGTATAATCTAGCACACCTAACTTGATTTCAGAGAGACAATTTCAGATACAGATCTCTTTTTTTACTCTAAAATTCACTTTTGAAACCATTTTATGTCTCGTGTTTCTTGCATAGTTTCTTTTTTATTTATCCATTTATTCAACAAGATTTCAAGAACTGCCAAGGTGCCAATCATTATGTCTTATAAAATAAATTACATGTTTCTTTTGAGAATTAGTGATATATATTCCTGACAACCAATGCCAATTTATCTTTGTAAAAAACTTTTCTACCATAAACATAAGAAACATCTACAAAGTTTCCTGTACCATTTCTACTGCTAGTTTCTTTTCATCAAATCCTGTGTCCCTTTTCATTCTTTCTAGAAATATCTCCTCTATTATTCTGGAAGACACTAGCTGATGGACTGCCTACATATTTTGCTGGATTACTCCTGATTATAGGCTATTGTATTCTCCTAAAGTTAATATGCGTATGTTAGGATTTTGCATTAGGAACACAGGGTATAAGATTGGTTTAAAAAAAGAAGGCTGGCATAATTTTTCATAATGTTTTGTGGCTGTTCTGGGAGCTCTCTTCCCTATGATTCTATGGTTCTAGGTGCATATATCTATTTTAAGTCTTATTACTTTGTATTATAATAAATTTCCTCAACAGACTCTAATTGCAGATAGAACAGAAACTTCTCATTATTTTATTTTCATTGCTCAGCATAACCTCTGGCACAGAGTAATGTTTAACCTATTAATTAACAGATTAATTAATTAATTAAAGAGTCAGGGGAAATATATACTAGATAGGCCCAGGAATCTCACTATTTTAATAAATGGTTTGGTAGAAATGGTTTCCTTGGAGATACAATTATCCTAGTTTTCCATGCTCTTATATTAAGCATGGATTAGAGTATAGCCAGTAACACTGATAGTTTGAATTTGTTCATTTAAAATGCTGCTGAATAACCATATTCTAGTCCATAAAAAGAACTATGTTTGGTCGTTTCTTCAAAGCATGGAAACTTTTGTTGTTTTGTTATTATTTTTTTGTTCAATTATATATTTCTTTTCAGATCAAAGACCTCTCTTTAAATTTCATACAGCCTGTAAACTACTACAGTATGTTGCTAATACAGACATTAATCATAATCGACATTCTACATTGTAACCAAATCTATAAACCAAATAGTGTATTCAAATGGCAGTAAGATTTTTTTTTAATTTTAAAAATTGAGAGGTGTTGATAAAACTCCCAGAAAGAAAGTCACCCCCATTTGTGAAAATGCATATGTTATATGATACAGAACACCTGGGCTTAAATCACAAGATCACAACTGATAGCAGTATGATTGAAATTTTAGTTTCTTTGGCTAGAAAAGAGATTGGTCATCCCTTACTTCCTAAAGGCTGTTAGGATCACACTGGTTATCATCTTGGAAAAAACATCTCCAGGCATGACCCCATTTGTACCATTTCTACTGCTAGTTTCTTTTCATCAAATCCTGTGTCCCTTTTCATTCTTTCTAGAAATATCTCCTCTATTATTCTGGAAGACACTAGCTGATGGACTGCCTACATATTTTGCTGGATTACTCCTGATTATAGGCTATTGTATTCTCCTAAAGTTAATATGCGTATGTTAGGATTTTGCATTAGGAACACAGGGTATAAGATTGGTTTAAAAAAAGAAGGCTGGCATAATTTTTCATAATGTTTTGTGGCTGTTCTGGGAGCTCTCTTCCCTATGATTCTATGGTTCTAGGTGCATATATCTATTTTAAGTCTTATTACTTTGTATTATAATAAATTTCCTCAACAGACTCTAATTGCAGATAGAACAGAAACTTCTCATTATTTTATTTTCATTGCTCAGCATAACCTCTGGCACAGAGTAATGTTTAACCTATTAATTAACAGATTAATTAATTAATTAAAGAGTCAGGGGAAATATATACTAGATAGGCCCAGGAATCTCACTATTTTAATAAATGGTTTGGTAGAAATGGTTTCCTTGGAGATACAATTATCCTAGTTTTCCATGCTCTTATATTAAGCATGGATTAGAGTATAGCCAGTAACACTGATAGTTTGAATTTGTTCATTTAAAATGCTGCTGAATAACCATATTCTAGTCCATAAAAAGAACTATGTTTGGTCGTTTCTTCAAAGCATGGAAACTTTTGTTGTTTTGTTATTATTTTTTTGTTCAATTATATATTTCTTTTCAGATCAAAGACCTCTCTTTAAATTTCATACAGCCTGTAAACTACTACAGTATGTTGCTAATACAGACATTAATCATAATCGACATTCTACATTGTAACCAAATCTATAAACCAAATAGTGTATTCAAATGGCAGTAAGATTTTTTTTTAATTTTAAAAATTGAGAGGTGTTGATAAAACTCCCAGAAAGAAAGTCACCCCCATTTGTGAAAATGCATATGTTATATGATACAGAACACCTGGGCTTAAATCACAAGATCACAACTGATAGCAGTATGATTGAAATTTTAGTTTCTTTGGCTAGAAAAGAGATTGGTCATCCCTTACTTCCTAAAGGCTGTTAGGATCACACTGGTTATCATCTTGGACAAATACAAGCATCTCCAGGGAGCCAGCATTGGAGGCAGAGCAAGGCGTCAGACTCTGAAATCACAGAGTTTGACCAAAACCTCCGGGCATCAGAATTGAATATAGGCAGCCAGGGTGTCCAGTAAATATTGTTGGGAAAATACAGTGATTTTAAAATGCCATTTGGACAAAGAAAAGACAACCCATTGAAAATCATGGCAAAAGTTAAATGCAAAAAAAGAAGAAAGGAGAACATAGTTAGTTATTGTGTGTGTTAAAACGTTGTTATCCTTTAAGTATTACATGTTAGATTTTAAATACACCAAATTTACATATCAAGTGCAGCAGGTATGACCACAAAGGATAAGAGCGCTAAATTAATATACAAAGATTAGAGAAGGCAGCAGCAAGCAGAGAATCTCTGCCTTAGATTAACAAACCTGTGGTTGCCTTCCCTAATCAGCCCTGCACCCAGAGGCAACTGCAAATTGAAGGAGAGCACCGTTTCACATCTTAACAAATTGCTGGTGACACACTTGGCCAGATGTGGGTTTTAGATCCTCCACCTTTCACAGCTTACATGGTAAGAAAGAACTGTATCTTTTATGGTAACTCAAGCCTTAAATTAGTAAAGGGCCCATTACTAACACTAAATCCTCAACATGCAATCAGTTTTTCTTTTTAAAATAACCTAAGTTGCAAACTTCATGAATCCGTATTTACATTTCAGAGCAAATTATTTTCCCAGATAAGTGTCATACTTAACTTTAGAAAGCGGAGAAGTTTAGGTCAACAGGCGAAACACCTGTACAATTATTAGGGGAATATTTCCTGCTACTACTTCTATTTTAAGTCATTATGCCTTATAGGTCAACAGCATTCTACTATTTAAACTGTTTGAATTTTGTTTCATGCTGTTTTCAGAACACTAGGGAATCTTGATTGGCTGGTAAATAAATTGATTTCCATTCTTGTGGAAAGTTTTACTATAATAGTTTCAACAGGAACATTTTCTCTTTACCTTTATCATTACTATTAAAATGCAATGGCAAAAACAGTACAGTGGTTGATATTATACAATTATCTTTGAACAGTTTCTCAAATCTACCAATGGATACCATAAAATACCATTTAGATTCACAAAATAGTTATGACTATATAAAATTACAAAATAAGTTCATTTCACATTTATTTTTCACCGTACTTGTCAGATGTTAAAATATTACCAATTATGAAAATACAATTATCCAAATCTGAATAGAATTACCACTTCCATTTTTGTCTGTTAGTCCATGGTAAAGCTTTCTCGATTTATTGGCCTTAAGTAGTTTCGATATGTTAAGCAGATCTTAAAGAAAGACTCACATTTTATAAAACTCCTGGAATTTTAAAAATCTGTCCAATTGTATTCCCTCAAAAAATACTGTGTTTCAAATGTATTTAGCAGCGTTTTCAAATGTGAATTCAATAAAGGTAGAAAGCCACTTAAGACTCCAACAAAATTGAGTCTATCAGAAAGTGGTTCAAATGTCACTAATTGTTTTATAGGAATAATCATATTGTAGCTTTAAACAAACTTAAGCTTCAGTCTACTTTAAGACTGGAGTGCCAGGATTTTAAAATCTACCCAGAGGCAACTGCAAATTGAAGGAGAGCACCGTTTCACATCTTAACAAATTGCTGGTGACACACTTGGCCAGATGTGGGTTTTAGATCCTCCACCTTTCACAGCTTACATGGTAAGAAAGAACTGTATCTTTTATGGTAACTCAAGCCTTAAATTAGTAAAGGGCCCATTACTAACACTAAATCCTCAACATGCAATCAGTTTTTCTTTTTAAAATAACCTAAGTTGCAAACTTCATGAATCCGTATTTACATTTCAGAGCAAATTATTTTCCCAGATAAGTGTCATACTTAACTTTAGAAAGCGGAGAAGTTTAGGTCAACAGGCGAAACACCTGTACAATTATTAGGGGAATATTTCCTGCTACTACTTCTATTTTAAGTCATTATGCCTTATAGGTCAACAGCATTCTACTATTTAAACTGTTTGAATTTTGTTTCATGCTGTTTTCAGAACACTAGGGAATCTTGATTGGCTGGTAAATAAATTCATTTCCATTCTTGTGGAAAGTTTTACTATAATAGTTTCAACAGGAACATTTTCTCTTTACCTTTATCATTACTATTAAAATGCAATGGCAAAAACAGTACAGTGGTTGATATTATACAATTATCTTTGAACAGTTTCTCAAATCTACCAATGGATACCATAAAATATCATTTAGATTCACAAAATAGTTATGACTATATAAAATTACAAAATAAGTTCATTTCACATTTATTTTTCACCGTACTTGTCAGATGTTAAAATATTACCAATTATGAAAATACAATTATCCAAATCTGAATAGAATTACCACTTCCATTTTTGTCTGTTAGTCCATGGTAAAGCTTTCTCGATTTATTGGCCTTAAGTAGTTTCGATATGTTAAGCAGATCTTAAAGAAAGACTCACATTTTATAAAACTCCTGGAATTTTAAAAATCTGTCCAATTGTATTCCCTCAAAAAATACTGTGTTTCAAATGTATTTAGCAGCGTTTTCAAATGTGAATTCAATAAAGGTAGAAAGCCACTTAAGACTCCAACAAAATTGAGTCTATCAGAAAGTGGTTCAAATGTCACTAATTGTTTTATAGGAATAATCATATTGTAGCTTTAAACAAACTTAAGCTTCAGTCTACTTTAAGACTGGAGTGCCAGGATGAAAATAAAGACCCTTCTGCTGAAATAGAGACGATTGAGTTACATTTAACAAGATGCAGGATGTGGCACTTGAGGGATCTAACACTGGCGGGCAGTGTGCCACCCCAGCAGCTAGATCAGGTTTCCTTTGCCTCAAACAATTTCAGAATAATTCCCTGAAAATTACGTGACTGGCACTATAGCTTTCTTCCCATTCTGATGTATTTAAATGTTAATATCTTCACAATGCATTGGAATCCTTTAAAAATACTAGAAAAGAAAGTGAAATAACACAGTAGTTTTACTCTGGTAAATTTTATTGTGCAAGCTAAGATGACTTTTCATGAACTCTAAAGATTTTCCTTAATTTCTCTTACTTGTCTATTTTTTTGGTGTGTGTTTTCATTAAATGGGCATTGGGATTCTTTCCACAGTTCTTTCGATCAGCTGTAAAATGAGTGACTTGGTACTGTTAAAAAATGCGGGTAA
This sequence comes from Tragulus kanchil, assembly GCA_022376925.1. Lineage (NCBI taxonomy): Eukaryota > Metazoa > Chordata > Mammalia > Artiodactyla > Tragulidae > Tragulus > Tragulus kanchil. The sequence goes on from JAIOJX010000030.1 coordinate 98,489,286, forward strand.
GATGTCTTTTCCATATACATTATGTAGACATAATATTATAGAAAATACCCCTTCCCCAGTTCATTCTATCTCAAATTTGGTTAGTCTCCTCTTTAAATTCAATTCTCTACAAAGTCTTGCAAAATAAATTATTTTAACTCTAGTCATTCCAACACACATTATGCATTATGAGCTAAATCTCTATACATATGCATTGTGTTTGGGGTTTGTTTTATGCATTTGTTCTGTCAGTGTAGTGCACAAAATTTTTTCATAAATACAATTTGCATCATTCAATAGAATTACCACTTCCATTTTTGTCTGTTAGTCCATGGTAAAGCTTTCTCGATTTATTGGCCTTAAGTAGTTTCGATATGTTAAGCAGATCTTAAAGAAAGACTCACATTTTATAAAACTCCTGGAATTTTAAAAATCTGTCCAATTGTATTCCCTCAAAAAATACTGTGTTTCAAATGTATTTAGCAGCGTTTTCAAATGTGAATTCAATAAAGGTAGAAAGCCACTTAAGACTCCAACAAAATTGAGTCTATCAGAAAGTGGTTCAAATGTCACTAATTGTTTTATAGGAATAATCATATTGTAGCTTTAAACAAACTTAAGCTTCAGTCTACTTTAAGACTGGAGTGCCAGGATGAAAATAAAGACCCTTCTGCTGAAATAGAGACGATTGAGTTACATTTAACAAGATGCAGGATGTGGCACTTGAGGGATCTAACACTGGCGGGCAGTGTGCCACCCCAGCAGCTAGATCAGGTTTCCTTTGCCTCAAACAATTTCAGAATAATTCCCTGAAAATTACGTGACTGGCACTATAGCTTTCTTCCCATTCTGATGTATTTAAATGTTAATATCTTCACAATGCATTGGAATCCTTTAAAAATACTAGAAAAGAAAGTGAAATAACACAGTAGTTTTACTCTGGTAAATTTTATTGTGCAAGCTAAGATGACTTTTCATGAACTCTAAAGATTTTCCTTAATTTCTCTTACTTGTCTATTTTTTTGGTGTGTGTTTTCATTAAATGGGCATTGGGATTCTTTCCACAGTTCTTTCGATCAACTGTAAAAATGAGTGACTTGGTACTGTTAAAAAAAAATGCGGGTAAGATGTCTTTTTCCATATACATTATGTAGACATAATATTATAGAAAATACCCCCTTCCCCAGTTCATTCTATCTCAAATTTGGTTAGTCTCCTCTTTAAATTCAATTCTCTACAAAGTCTTGCAAAATAAATTATTTTAACTCTAGTCATTCCAACACACATTATGCATTATGAGCTAAATCTCTATACATATGCATTGTGTTTGGGGTTTGTTTTATGCATTTGTTCTGTCAGTGTAGTGCACATATCATAAATAAATTTGTCTTCAATAGCACTTTAATTATAGGATATCTTCAATGGTGATGGTCATATGAACTATTTCCTGTGAAGTTCCTAGGGCAATTTCTTTCCCACAATGGTCCTCAATAAATGTAAATGAATGACTTCCTGACTATTGTCATGGATCCTAGGAGATGCTGGATGGGGTTGGCAGCAAGAGACAAGGCTGGCTGTCAAAGCTGTTATATTCAGATGAACAGCAAAATGTTAAAAGAAATCTGAACGTTTTCAGAATTACTCTGACCATTTTGTCAAAAACAGATTGAAAGAATTGTATGTATCCTGAACTCATAGAGAATGGTTTGAAAAACAAATCCTACGGTTCAAGAAACTGATCAATGACCAGTTTACTTAATTAAAAAAGAAGAAAAAAGAGTAAAAAATAAGTTGTTTTAGAATTATATTTAACTGAAGAGGTTATTCTGTTCTAGTGGGGGATATAGTGAAATGTATTTTGTAGTAGAGTGATGAAATACCTTAAATAATAGAATTTCATTATGCATGGGTTTGACACAAATGGCTTTAATCTTGTGCGACTCTCTGACCCATAAGTAAATATCAGGTGTTATAACATTTAAGAGGTAAGTCTTCTTCCTTGTGTAAGTAGGTGTGGGAAGAATGTGTCACTCTTTTCCTGGGAGGTTGGTGAGGCTGCTGGTGGGGAGGAGGCAGGTTTTTTAAAGCATTTTAGTCTATTTTTTTGGTGTGTGTTTTCATTAAATGGGCATTGGGATTCTTTCCACAGTTCTTTCGATCAGCTGTAAAAATGAGTGACTTGGTACTGTTAAAAATGCGGGTAAGATGTCTTTTTCCATATACATTATGTAGACATAATATTATAGAAAATACCCCCTTCCCCAGTTCATTCTATCTCAAATTTGGTTAGTCTCCTCTTTAAATTCAATTCTCTACAAAGTCTTGCAAAATAAATTATTTTAACTCTAGTCATTCCAACACACATTATGCATTATGAGCTAAATCTCTATACATATGCATTGTGTTTGGGGTTTGTTTTATGCATTTGTTCTGTCAGTGTAGTGCACATATCATAAATAAATTTGTCTTCAATAGCACTTTAATTATAGGATATCTTCAATGGTGATGGTCATATGAACTATTTCCTGTGAAGTTCCTAGGGCAATTTCTTTCCCACAATGGTCCTCAATAAATGTAAATGAATGACTTCCTGACTATTGTCATGGATCCTAGGAGATGCTGGATGGGGTTGGCAGCAAGAGACAAGGCTGGCTGTCAAAGCTGTTATATTCAGATGAACAGCAAAATGTTAAAAGAAATCTGAACGTTTTCAGAATTACTCTGACCATTTTGTCAAAAACAGATTGAAAGAATTGTATGTATCCTGAACTCATAGAGAATGGTTTGAAAAACAAATCCTACGGTTCAAGAAACTGATCAATGACCAGTTTACTTAATTAAAAAAGAAGAAAAAAGAGTAAAAAATAAGTTGTTTTAGAATTATATTTAACTGAAGAGGTTATTCTGTTCTAGTGGGGGATATAGTGAAATGTATTTTGTAGTAGAGTGATGAAATACCTTAAATAATAGAATTTCATTATGCATGGGTTTGACACAAATGGCTTTAATCTTGTGCGACTCTCTGACCCATAAGTAAATATCAGGTGTTATAACATTTAAGAGGTAAGTCTTCTTCCTTGTGTAAGTAGGTGTGGGAAGAATGTGTCACTCTTTTCCTGGGAGGTTGGTGAGGCTGCTGGTGGAGGAGGCAGGTTTTCTTTCAATTGTTCCACACTAAAGAAGTACTGCTATAAGAAAATAATGCTGTATATGTAAGAGGACCTTAAAACAGTGAGACAGCAAAGTGTTTAAATTTAAGAGAACATCTTTTCTCTCAATATTTTAAAGCATTTTAGTCTTTTGTATTTTATATATGCATGTGTGCAAGTATATGTGAACCTCTGTGTATACGTTTGTTTTGTATCTATATATATTTATACATATATATATATATATATATATATATATAACATATACATATATGCATACACACTGACTATAATTCAACAAAAATTGATTGAACTTCTCTTCCAGGCAGTCTGTGGTAAAATTGTAAAAATTCAAAGATAAATGAATAGATTTTCTACCATGACAAACTTGCAACTGAGTTGGAGAGTCAATGCAAGACTAGCCTCTTAAAAATATATACCAAAAATCTCCTAGATGCCATTCAATAATAAAAGTTAAAGCATATACAAAATATAATTGGGCTTCCCCTGGTGGTCCAGTGGGTAAGGACACCGCCTTGCAGTGCAAGGGGCGCCGGTTCGAGCCCTGGCCTGGGAAGATCCCATGTGCCGCGGAGCGGCTGGACTGATGTGTCCAATTACCGAGCCAGAGCTCTGGAGCGCATGCGCCCAGAGACAGTGCTCTGCAACGACAGACGCCACCACGATGGGAGGCCCACAGGAGCCAAAGAACAAAGACAGATGAACAGAGAGAAACGAAAGACCAATAGAAGTGGCCCGCCTGCTCCTCTCCCTCCCCAACCCGACCCTCGCCCAAAAATAAATAAATAAATAAACCTTAAAAAAAAAAAAGATAATTACTTTCATTTTTAAAAAGTACTTAGCTAGGCTGAAGGAGTTTTTAATAATGTGTAAAAACATGTTTTTCTCTTTTGTTGAATGGTACAAACTCATATATGATTTCTATATTTTTAAGCACTAATATGGGCTTTGACCCATATTCTTATCCTGAAGAATTACTACACTCAGATTTTAGTCTTGGAAAGAGTGATAAAGGGTATTTGCAGACTCTTAGGATAAGAAAACTTTAGGTTTCTGATCAGTTCATTTAAAAATGGATCTAAAGGTAAATATCATCACCTGAGTCTTGTTATAAGAAATGAATACAGCATATATTTACTGCTCTAAAAATATGTTCAACTTCTAAATAGCATGTTTGGTACAGCTAATGGCATAAAGGCCTAAACATCTTGATTCAATTTTAAATATAAAAAATTATTTTCTTGCTCACTAACATTTGCATTTTAAAATTATTTTTGATTTGTTCTGGGTGTTTTAATTTATTGTTTTCTGGAGATAAAACACCACTTCTCAGACTTCTATTTTGTTGTATATATACCTGAAAAGACTGTAGAATGAAACTGAAAAAGCAGAGGTGAACTATTCTGTAACACCTTCTTTTATTGAAATTAAAAATTGATTGAACTTCTCTTCCAGGCGGTCTGTGGTAAAATTGTAAAAATTCAAAGATAAATGAATAGATTTTCTACCATGACAAACTTGCAACTGAGTTGGAGAGTCAATGCAAGACTAGCCTCTTAAAAATATATACCAAAAATCTCCTAGATGCCATTCAATAATAAAAGTTAAAGCATATACAAAATATAATTGGGCTTCCCCTGGTGGTCCAGTGGGTAAGGACACCGCCTTGCAGTGCAAGGGGCGCCGGTTCGAGCCCTGGCCTGGGAAGATCCCATGTGCCGCGGAGCGGCTGGACTGATGTGTCCAATTACCGAGCCGGAGCTCTGGAGCGCATGCGCCCAGAGACAGTGCTCTGCAACGACAGACGCCACCACGATGGGAGGCCCACAGGAGCCAAAGAACAAAGACAGATGAACAGAGAGAAACGAAAGACCAATAGAAGTGGCCCGCCTGCTCCTCTCCCTCCCCAACCCGACCCTCGCCCAAAAATAAATAAATAAATAAACCTTAAAAAAAAAAAAAAAAAGATAATTACTTTCATTTTTAAAAAGTACTTAGCTAGGCTGAAGGAGTTTTTAATAATGTGTAAAAACATGTTTTTCTCTTTTGTTGAATGGTACAAACTCATATATGATTTCTATATTTTTAAGCACTAATATGGGCTTTGACCCATATTCTTATCCTGAAGAATTACTACACTCAGATTTTAGTCTTGGAAAGAGTGATAAAGGGTATTTGCAGACTCTTAGGATAAGAAAACTTTAGGTTTCTGATCAGTTCATTTAAAAATGGATCTAAAGGTAAATATCATCACCTGAGTCTTGTTATAAGAAATGAATACAGCATATATTTACTGCTCTAAAAATATGTTCAACTTCTAAATAGCATGTTTGGTACAGCTAATGGCATAAAGGCCTAAACATCTTGATTCAATTTTAAATATAAAAAATTATTTTCTTGCTCACTAACATTTGCATTTTAAAATTATTTTTGATTTGTTCTGGGTGTTTTAATTTATTGTTTTCTGGAGATAAAACACCACTTCTCAGACTTCTATTTTGTTGTATATATACCTGAAAAGACTGTAGAATGAAACTGAAAAAGCAGAGGTGAACTATTCTGTAACACCTTCTCATTGATTCTGTTAATGTTTGAGATAAGCCTTGCACATTGCTCAGTGGTCCAAGTAGGAATGATGACAACAAAAGGCTCCATTATTTAATCATTTCATGTAGTAGGGTGTGTGTGTGTGTGTGTGTGTGTGTGTGTACATGCATTGTTGAGGAGCTGTAGGTAAGCTCAAGTTTGACCCAAGCACCTAGGTTATATTTTTAAATAGCAAGTAAGGAGGCAGTAGACTGTGATGAAAGAAACCCAACCTGAGTCCTATTTCCAGCTTGGACACTAATGACTTGCATGTTATTAAATAATGAACTTCTTGGGGCCTCAATACCTCCTTCTCTATAAATGAGTTAACCAAAGTAATATATTCCACTGTTAGTTCCTTTTGGTGCTGAAAATACTATATTCTAAAGGATATTTCCAAGCCATGGCCTGAAGTATGTCACTTAAAATTTTAGCAATATTTAATAATTTTAGTTAGGAATATATTTAATAATTCATATTATTCTACATACAACTATAATTTCAGTTGGGGAATAGTAAAAACTACTATGTTATACTGTGTCATGAAAATATTTTAAAATATGATAGTTCCAATGTCAAATTATAACTTTCTTAAATAAAATTTAGTTATATCTCATACTAGTGTCTGAGGTAGGTATTTGGGATGAAAGCCAATTACACGGTTCTGATATTAAGTGTAATTGGCATGATGCAGGAGAATTTTGCTGAAGTTAAGGTTTCTGGAGAGAAACTTCTGGTTTACTGCTCCTATTGTTTGGAAAAGAAAAGTTAAATATCTTCTTCAGAGAGGGTTAAAAGAGACTTTTGTGTACATGTTCAATTTATATTCCTCTCATTTGGTTACATTAAGATATGCATTTAATAGAAAGGAAAACACAAATAATGATAACAATTTTAATTTCATTTATTTTAAGAGTTTTTATCAATCATATTCGGATATTGAATTAGTTGTTATGGGGAAGAAAGAAAATGCATTAGATGTGATTCCTGCCCTTGAGGAGGTCCCAGTCTAGTGAGGAGAGTTACAACAAAAAGAGTTTTTAAAAAACTATTCTGTAACACCTTCTCATTGATTCTGTTAATGTTTGAGATAAGCCTTGCACATTGCTCAGTGGTCCAAGTAGGAATGATGACAACAAAAGGCTCCATTATTTAATCATTTCATGTAGTAGGGTGTGTGTGTGTGTGTGTGTGTGTGTGTGTACATGCATTGTTGAGGAGCTGTAGGTAAGCTCAAGTTTGACCCAAGCACCTAGGTTATATTTTTAAATAGCAAGTAAGGAGGCAGTAGACTGTGATGAAAGAAACCCAACCTGAGTCCTATTTCCAGCTTGGACACTAATGACTTGCATGTTATTAAATAATGAACTTCTTGGGGCCTCAATACCTCCTTCTCTATAAATGAGTTAACCAAAGTAATATATTCCACTGTTAGTTCCTTTTGGTGCTGAAAATACTATATTCTAAAGGATATTTCCAAGCCATGGCCTGAAGTATGTCACTTAAAATTTTAGCAATATTTAATAATTTTAGTTAGGAATATATTTAATAATTCATATTATTCTACATACAACTATAATTTCAGTTGGGGAATAGTAAAAACTACTATGTTATACTGTGTCATGAAAATATTTTAAAATATGATAGTTCCAATGTCAAATTATAACTTTCTTAAATAAAATTTAGTTATATCTCATACTAGTGTCTGAGGTAGGTATTTGGGATGAAAGCCAATTACACGGTTCTGATATTAAGTGTAATTGGCATGATGCAGGAGAATTTTGCTGAAGTTAAGGTTTCTGGAGAGAAACTTCTGGTTTACTGCTCCTATTGTTTGGAAAAGAAAAGTTAAATATCTTCTTCAGAGAGGGTTAAAAGAGACTTTTGTGTACATGTTCAATTTATATTCCTCTCATTTGGTTACATTAAGATATGCATTTAATAGAAAGGAAAACACAAATAATGATAACAATTTTAATTTCATTTATTTTAAGAGTTTTTATCAATCATATTCGGATATTGAATTAGTTGTTATGGGGAAGAAAGAAAATGCATTAGATGTGATTCCTGCCCTTGAGGAGGTCCCAGTCTAGTGAGGGAGAGTTACAACAAAAGAAGATTCAAACACAAAATGTGAATTGCTCAGACAGAGCAGATGACAGGCATTTAACCCAGCTGGGATTTTATAGAGGCTTCTTGTGGGAGATGGTGCCTGAGTTGGGTCTTAAATGATGAGTAAGAGCAGGTGAAGAAAGATGAGGAGGTCCTGCTAGGGCTGCAAGCAAAGCACAAAGCCACAAAATAGGAGAGCATGTGTGAGTGCAGGAAATGGGAGCAATTTTGCCATTAACAGGGTATAAACTGCAAAAAGAAGAGGAAGGAGAAATCAGCAGGGGCCAACCGAAAAGGTGTCTATATAGTCACACTTGTAACGCTAATATAGGTGATGAAAAGACACAGAGGACATCCAAAAGGAGAAAGCCATTGAGAAGAGATTTGCTTTTTAGATAAACGAGCCCGGCTGCAGTGTGAAGGCTACAGTGACTAGCAACAAGCCTGAAGGTAGGAAGGCCAAGTAGGCTTCTCTTGTAACAGTCTAGAGCAGTGGTGACAAGGCATCTAATCAAGGCAGCAGATTACGTAAAAGACGGAGAAATCAAATAAGAGAAATAGAAAGGAAGCATGCTTGTCCTGATGAAAGATTTGATAGAGAGGATGGAGAAGTGAAATTGTACATGTCTTGTGCTGTTGTTCCAATATGGTTAAGTTTTTATTGTACATAAGGCAGTTATTTACAGTAATTCTCATGCCTTTGGCAAGGATGAATAGAGCTATTAACTGAAATCAGCAAGAAAAGAACATGAGCATATACACTTGACCAAAGAAAACAGGGCTCAATTGTAAACTGACTGAAAACTAAATATATATTTCAGGTTCACACAAGCAGTGCACTAAAATTAGCTGAAAGCTCAAATGTTCAAGATTGGGGTCTTTCTAGGAATTGGGTCAAGATATTGAGAAAAAGTGGGCTGAGGACATCTCTGGACAACAGTACAAAACAAACATAAGAGAGGATCCCCCCAAACAGCGGGTGTGGCAACAAAGGATGGGAGGGCAGGAAAAGCAACATCACAGATAACCAGGCAGGAGCCTAAGGAAGTCAGCCACATGTGGGAGACCACGTGGAAGTGGGCCCAGGCAAGTTCTGTTTGAAGAGGTGGTTTGAAAAATTCTTAGCCCCAACAAGTACTGAGTCAGAGGTGAGAACAGAAGCCAGATTGCAGTGGTTTTGTTGAATACCAACTACAAGAGAAATAATTAAGTAATAGTTAGTTGATTTTGGCTAATCAGCTTTCTACCTTCCTCAAGTAAGAAATGACACATAAAAATTATTTACTCTCCTAGTATCTTGAATTCACAATGAGATTTGAGCCATCTACTCTGAAAATGGAAACAATCTAAAACATAACAGTTTTCATTTATCATCACCGCACCAGGGAATTTGATTCTGTTTCCTTCCAAATGATTTCATTTAATCTATTTCTTGATTTTTCCCACAGTGTGATTGCATGCCCTTAGCTCTTATCATAAGGTTATATAACAAATGATCTCAGGAGGAATACTCTGCTGATGTCGCTATTCACTATACCAGTCAACATCTCGAATAATGATACACAAGATAAATTCCTCCCAGACTTTAATGTCAGTATGTTTTTCTCTGATATATTCCTTTTTTATCAGTCAGTGAGAACTTATTTATTTTTATCCTTGGTTGATGGGAATTTCAAAATGAATTTAATGTTCACAGGTAGAAATCAATTTTTTCTAGTTTCCCTGTTAATTCCTGGAGAGCACCTTTTCTTTTCTTTTTGAGTTTTCTTGTTCTGTACTAATTTAGTCATATGTGTGTGTCCATGTATATGTCTATTTACTGTTTTTGTGTCCATAAGGCAGTTATTTACAGTAATTCTCATGCCTTTGGCAAGGATGAATAGAGCTATTAACTGAAATCAGCAAGAAAAGAACATGAGCATATACACTTGACCAAAGAAAACAGGGCTCAATTGTAAACTGACTGAAAACTAAATATATATTTCAGGTTCACACAAGCAGTGCACTAAAATTAGCTGAAAGCTCAAATGTTCAAGATTGGGGTCTTTCTAGGAATTGGGTCAAGATATTGAGAAAAAGTGGGCTGAGGACATCTCTGGACAACAGTACAAAACAAACATAAGAGAGGATCCCCCCAAACAGCGGGTGTGGCAACAAAGGATGGGAGGGCAGGAAAAGCAACATCACAGATAACCAGGCAGGAGCCTAAGGAAGTCAGCCACATGTGGGAGACCACGTGGAAGTGGGCCCAGGCAAGTTCTGTTTGAAGAGGTGGTTTGAAAAAATTCTTAGCCCCAACAAGTACTGAGTCAGAGGTGAGAACAGAAGCCAGATTGCAGTGGTTTTGTTGAATACCAACTACAAGAGAAATAATTAAGTAATAGTTAGTTGATTTTGGCTAATCAGCTTTCTACCTTCCTCAAGTAAGAAATGACACATAAAAATTATTTACTCTCCTAGTATCTTGAATTCACAATGAGATTTGAGCCATCTACTCTGAAAATGGAAACAATCTAAAACATAACAGTTTTCATTTATCATCACCGCACCAGGGAATTTGATTCTGTTTCCTTCCAAATGATTTCATTTAATCTATTTCTTGATTTTTCCCACAGTGTGATTGCATGCCCTTAGCTCTTATCATAAGGTTATATAACAAATGATCTCAGGAGGAATACTCTGCTGATGTCGCTATTCACTATACCAGTCAACATCTCGAATAATGATACACAAGATAAATTCCTCCCAGACTTTAATGTCAGTATGTTTTTCTCTGATATATTCCTTTTTTATCAGTCAGTGAGAACTTATTTATTTTTATCCTTGGTTGATGGGAATTTCAAAATGAATTTAATGTTCACAGGTAGAAATCAATTTTTTCTAGTTTCCCTGTTAATTCCTGGAGAGCACCTTTTCTTTTCTTTTTGAGTTTTCTTGTTCTGTACTAATTTAGTCATATGTGTGTGTCCATGTATATGTCTATTTACTGAAGTCCTCTTCAAATGTGATTAACACAGGAAGACTAATTAACAACAACAATAAAAATAATGGTAATAAAGTATTTGGTCAGGACTTTGATTTTCTTGTCATTCCTTTTGAAGTTTCTTTTTCCCTCTTACACAAGCCCATGTTAGAAGAAAAGCACATTTGAGGGCATTATTTTTATTAAAGCTAAACTACTCAAGTGTTTAAAATTAATCATTTCCTTCTTTTCTCTTATACTTAATTTCAAAGAAAGTGATACAACAGAAATTAATTCTGGCTTGAAGTTTACTATGCTTATCTCATTTTTAATTATATAATCCTTAGCCTACTACAAATATCAGTGGTGATTTTCTTACAGGACATTTAGGTGCACTTAGAACCTCTTGAGAGTGTAATCTATTTTGAGCTTATTTTTGAACCAGGTTAGGAGTATTCTCTTTTAATAGAAAACTTTCAGTGTGCTGCCCCTGGGCCTCATTCTCCCTAAACAGAATTTTCTAAGAACAGTGTGAAGAGTGGTAGTTTCAAATAAAGGAATATAAATTATGAAACAAGGAATACCAGTTATGGAATTTTACAGTGTCAGTGTAGGCAGGAGAATTGTAGAAGCAGATTTGATACTAGAACTAGCAAAAAAAAAAACAACTTCTTTTTGCAAGAAATCCCAAAATATTCTTTACAAGGTAAATCCCTTCCCATCCTTGTGACCCATCTCAAATGTCACTTTATTTCTGAGACCTTCCCTAAAATTCTGTATGGTTATCAGTGCCCATTTTTTAGATTCCTGACATTCTGTTCTTAACAATTATATTGGAATCTCGAAGTACATCATAATGATTTTTTTAAAGCTCACTTTCCTTCCTCGCAGTGAGGAGAGGAAATAATACCTTCTTTGCCTTATAACCTAAGCAGTGAGTATCTGGAACTAAGGAAGGCTGGTTTTGAAACCTAAAATATATGGATGAAGGATGGAAAGAAGGAGGCAGACAGAGGGGTGAAAACTGGATAACAATGAGGCACTGCTCTGGAGTTTAAATATGTCACTTTCTAGACAGCCAAGACAATTATAGAATTTGTGACAACATTTCTACTGATGGTATAAGGTAAGAAGAATAAGAGTCCTGGTGAGAATTTGAGAAGGATAGTGGTCTAAAACTACCTCTTATGAAGTCAATGCTAAATCAACACAGTGACCTGGACTTGTGATGCAAAATTACTAGTAAGATATCACCTAACTCTCAGAACAAATAGCTTGAATTGAACATGACACTCTGAGCACAGTGAGCATAGAAAGGTGCACATCACAAGGAGGTAGACTAACAGTGAAGGCACCAAGAGGAAAGACCCCAAGCTAACTCACGGCCATGTTCATCACTCTGACTGTACACTGGATTTCACTATTTGAAAAGGGAGGTTGTCCCAACACAATAATGAAAACAGATGCATCCACCTATGCCCTCAAACGTGATGTGCTTCAACAATGAACTATCTTACCTTTTTCTGCTTCTAAGCAGTATGCTTATAAAGAGAGAATGTGATTGCAATGAAAATATGAGCACTATGGGTGTTGTGAACTTAAGTTTCTTTTTGTATCTTGATAATAAACATTCTGATTGATTATAAATTAATAACATGCATTTGGTTTTTGATTTCCACAATAAGCCAGATGCCTGTGTCACCACCTGACATATTATATATTCTAATTATAAGGATTTTGGTTGTCTTCCTCCTTTTATAAAATATTCCCCAGACCTAGTCTGTTTTATTCTATATCCCAGGCATCTAGCATGGTAACTGGTACATGGCAAGTGTTACTCATTATTTCTTGAATGAATGAATTTATAACACATCTAGAAGTATAACTATGAAAAACTAATGAGCTAACTTCTTTCATTCACTCAGAAACAAATTATTTTTTCTATGCCATGTAGAAAACATGCAATATTTTATAATAGAGCCAACAAGACTGTGGTGTCAGATTCTTTAAGTACATTACCATTTCTACTACTTTTAACCTACAGATGAACTATTAAACATTAATATTCATTGAGCAAATACTGATGATGGTCCTTTTTGTTCTTTAATTAAAAGTGATGCTTGTAGTAAAAGATAATCTAACCTTCAGAGTTTTTAATAGATATACCATCAGTTGGCAAAGTAGCTGTCTGTATTAAGGGTTTAAGGATCTCTGGAAATATATTTTTTCAATATTTTTTCAAACTCTGACTCCTTCTCAAGTTAATATTGCATGGACAATTTTTTTGTCTGAAGAAAACAGTAACAGAAGACTCAACTCAAGTTGTGCCATGGAGCGTACGAAAGAAATTGTGTAATAGCCATTGCCTCTGAGTCATGTTAGGCAGAATGACAGATGGACAATCATACACATAATGACATGGCAGGCTTTGGCTTTGCACAGAGGTCCATAAATATTTTGCACATCTTGGAATACATGGACTTCCAGTTGACAGACTCTCCAAGAAAATTCTAAAATTAGTTGCCAGATCTTAATTGGTATCAGGAATTTAATAAAAAGAGATGCCCTCGAAGGCTTTTGGGTCATCACACAAAGAGGTCTTCATTGTGTTTTATCTGGAAAAACATAGTACGAAGAACTGAACATGAAGGCAGTGATTCCCTTTCCACCCATATTGCCATCAATTTGAATAGCAGCGGATATGTGATTCGTGTTAATTGTGCCAAAACAGCAGCAGCATGAATACTAAACTATTCACCATGTTCACAAACTGTCAAATGGGGCAAATAGACAACTATTCAAAATAATTGCAAAAAGATTGGCACAGCTGTAATGTGTTTTCAGTGTGTATTCTGTGTCCTCCTGAAACCAATATCCAGTGTAGCAAAACGAAGGCTGCTCTTTGGTAGACTCAGAGTAGAATTTAGATTTCATTCATAAATACATCAAGCATAAATCAATGTATTTAGTTGTACTATAATTTTCTCCTCCCTAATAACTTAAAAATACCAAAATATATCCCAATAAGGAGAGATTAGCAATAAAAGTGAACCTTCAAATATATGTTGATCATATGTTGAGATGTGCTTTGTCTCCTATCATTGAAAAGGAACTAAAATGCAAGCCTATTTTATAATAGAGCCAACAAGACTGTGGTGTCAGATTCTTTAAGTACATTACCATTTCTACTACTTTTAACCTACAGATGAACTATTAAACATTAATATTCATTGAGCAAATACTGATGATGGTCCTTTTTGTTCTTTAATTAAAAGTGATGCTTGTAGTAAAAGATAATCTAACCTTCAGAGTTTTTAATAGATATACCATCAGTTGGCAAAGTAGCTGTCTGTATTAAGGGTTTAAGAATCTCTGGAAATATATTTTTCAATTTTTTTTCAAACTCTGACTCCTTCTCAAGTTAATATTGCATGGACAATTTTTTTGTCTGAAGAAAACAGTAACAGAAGACTCAACTCAAGTTGTGCCATGGAGCGTACGAAAGAAATTGTGTAATAGCCATTGCCTCTGAGTCATGTTAGGCAGAATGACAGATGGACAATCATACACATAATGACATGGCAGGCTTTGGCTTTGCACAGAGGTCCATAAATATTTTGCACATCTTGGAATACATGGACTTCCAGTTGACAGACTCTCCAAGAAAATTCTAAAATTAGTTGCCAGATCTTAATTGGTATCAGGAATTTAATAAAAAGAGATGCCCTCGAAGGCTTTTGGGTCATCACACAAAGAGGTCTTCATTGTGTTTTATCTGGAAAAACATAGTACGAAGAACTGAACATGAAGGCAGTGATTCCCTTTCCACCCATATTGCCATCAATTTGAATAGCAGCGGATATGTGATTCGTGTTAATTGTGCCAAAACAGCAGCAGCATGAATACTAAACTATTCACCATGTTCACAAACTGTCAAATGGGGCAAATAGACAACTATTCAAAATAATTGCAAAAAGATTGGCACAGCTGTAATGTGTTTTCAGTGTGTATTCTGTGTCCTCCTGAAACCAATATCCAGTGTAGCAAAACGAAGGCTGCTCTTTGGTAGACTCAGAGTAGAATTTAGATTTCATTCATAAATACATCAAGCATAAATCAATGTATTTAGTTGTACTATAATTTTCTCCTCCCTAATAACTTAAAAATACCAAAATATATCCCAATAAGGAGAGATTAGCAATAAAAAGTGAACCTTCAAATATATGTTGATCATATGTTGAGATGTGCTTTGTCTCCTATCATTGAAAGGGAACAAGGTTATTATTTCTAAAATGCAAGCCTATTTTTATGGTCATAAACACACATAAAATAGTCAAGTGTATAAGAAATTTAGCTTCTGTTAAAAATTTTATGTTATAATAATAGTGCTTGCTAGCTCCACTTTGTATTATAGTATTTAAATATAAGACTTTTTGATAAGATGAGGGAGAGGGGAAGGGGGAGCCAAGGAGGGAAACAGAAGGGAAAGAGAGAGGGAAGAATGAAGTCAAACAAGGTAATGTTTAAAATCTTTCCTTTTAAATATCTTCTCTGGGAGCTTAGATCTGTCCTTTATTTTTTTCAGGCACTCATTCTTCTGCCAGCAAGAATAGATCTATGAATAAATTCACACTTAATTTTAAACTTTTGAATAAAGCTTCTAATTTCCATACCTTCTCATCATGTTCCTATTATTTAATAGAAATAACTTAAATATATTTCCCATTCATATGGGCTATGCAAATCGCCTAAGATTAAAATACTGAAATATGTTAAAAATTATCTTTATAAAGAACTTTTGAAATGTGCTGAAGATTTTATAGCCCCATACTCATTAATCATAAATAAATATTTGCATGGTGATGAATATTTATTTTTGATAGAAAATGAAGAAAGAGGAATTTTCATATAGTAAATTTTCTTGATAGAGATATCTCAAAAAGGGATCTAAATTCAATGTTAGAGAAATATTAATAGTGAGAAATATTATTTGCTACAAACTAATATGATGCGATTATGGTTTTATCTCTAAAACCATATGCAGCTTTAATGAGATCATTCAATTTGAATTTATACTAATCAAAAAGGGTGACTCTACATAATTACTTCTTTTTGGGTTCAAATAGTGGCTTTACACTCATAACAGAAAGCTGACAAACCTGTGAGAGTAATATTTGATTAAGATTATCTTCAATGGAAAGTAAAAGAAACTTTGCTATAGATATTTAAGCAATTATTTCTTGCCTGTAAGAATTCTACTCATCTACCTCTTAATAAAATGAATTAATTATGTAGGACCTGGCAAGAGATAAGAGGTCTTTTCTGATGTCTGGTAGAAGGTGCCTAAAACTAGTCATCAATGTGGTATAGAGTGTGAATTTTGTGAATGGATGTTGAATATATATGGAGATACTATGAAAGTTCTAAGCACACTAACCATAATTCCCACAGTAGTACTCACAGAATTAGTCACAGAACTCCCTTTGTCATACAAGTCCATAATAATGAAGATTTGCTATGATGATATGATTCTCTTCAGTGTTACTTACTAACACAATCTAGTCATTTCTGTCAAAGTTCATTTTGATATTACTGATAATAAGATAGTCATCAAGAAAAAAGAACTGTTAAGTCATTGACTCTTACACTTAAATTCTATATAGTTGAATGATAAAGTGATCAAAAAAATTAAACTGAGATATGTAAAGGCAGTTGGACTTCAAGTCTTGTATGTGTGTAAACCTTAAACTATATAGTTGTATTAATGACACTCATTCCTCTGCCAGCAAGAATAGATCTATGAATAAATTCACACTTAATTTTAAACTTTTGAATAAAGCTTCTAATTTCCATACCTTCTCATCATGTTCCTATTATTTAATAGAAATAACTTAAATATATTTCCCATTCATATGGGCTATGCAAATCGCCTAAGATTAAAATACTGAAATATGTTAAAAATTATCTTTATAAAGAACTTTTGAAATGTGCTGAAGATTTTATAGCCCCATACTCATTAATCATAAATAAATATTTGCATGGTGATGAATATTTATTTTTGATAGAAAATGAAGAAAGAGGAATTTTCATATAGTAAATTTTCTTGATAGAGATATCTCAAAAAGGGATCTAAATTCAATGTTAGAGAAATATTAATAGTGAGAAATATTATTTGCTACAAACTAATATGATGCGATTATGGTTTTATCTCTAAAACCATATGCAGCTTTAATGAGATCATTCAATTTGAATTTATACTAATCAAAAAGGGTGACTCTACATAATTACTTCTTTTGGGTTCAAATAGTGGCTTTACACTCATAACAGAAAGCTGACAAACCTGTGAGAGTAATATTTGATTAAGATTATCTTCAATGGAAAGTAAAAGAAATTTTGCTATAGATATTTAAGCAATTATTTCTTGCCTGTAAGAATTCTACTCATCTACCTCTTAATAAAATGAATTAATTATGTAGGACCTGGCAAGAGATAAGAGGTCTTTTCTGATGTCTGGTAGAAGGTGCCTAAAACTAGTCATCAATGTGGTATAGAGTGTGAATTTTGTGAATGGATGTTGAATATATATGGAGATACTATGAAAGTTCTAAGCACACTAACCATAATTCCCACAGTAGTACTCACAGAATTAGTCACAGAACTCCCTTTGTCATACAAGTCCATAATAATGAAGATTTGCTATGATGATATGATTCTCTTCAGTGTTACTTACTAACACAATCTAGTCATTTCTGTCAAAGTTCATTTTGATATTACTGATAATAAGATAGTCATCAAGAAAAAAGAACTGTTAAGTCATTGACTCTTACACTTAAATTCTATATAGTTGAATGATAAAGTGATCCAAAAAATTAAACTGAGATATGTAAAGGCAGTTGGACTTCAAGTCTTGTATGTGTGACCCAAGATATAACCTCTAAACTATGACTATTGCATTGTATTTCCATATATTTTTATACTTCTGGATAAAGTAGGAGGGCATATCACAACAATAAATATTAAGATGCAAATTAGGTTACCAAGACTTCTCTCATACACACTGATACACAATGTGGATGTTAGGACATATGAGAATAGATCCAAGTAGGACAATGCTTCAGTTGTAATATAATGAGCAGACAGAGTAAGAAGTCAGGAAAAGCATTAAAATCTCATATGGCCTTTGGCAATCTGGTAATGGAAAGGATAGTTGCTGATGAAGCAACCTACAAGTGATTAGTTTTACTTTTATTTCAAAACTTAATATGGACTTTGAGCACAGTATACATTTTCCCCTGCAAAAAGTAAAATTTTTATATACGTAGCAGTCATTAAAAATGCATTATATTCAGTATAGAGAGGTCTACTGTCTCTAAATTAATATTTTCAACCTTATTCATTTATCCATTAAGTCAGTCTTTATGCACATAATACCTACCGTGTGACACCTGCGTGAGGGAAATGATTTTCAAAACTGGCTGTGTATCACTGGAGCAAACTGTTCAACACACAGATAGGTAGAAACTACCCCAAACTTCCTGATTCAAGGTTCAAATAATTGAGGTATCATCATCTGTACTGTCAATATATTTTTCAGATAATTCTTATGCCACAGATTTAATTTTTAATAAATTAAAAATGTTTCTGAAAATAACATACTATCCTAAGAAAATCTTTACACATGATGCAATAAATACTTTATAGCATACTCTTTCACCAGGGCATCTACGAAGCAGGTTTATTATGGTAAAAGATTTGCACCTTCATTAAAGTTGAGATGTAAAGACAGGGGAGGGAAAATGGAATGCTAACAGAATTAGTCACAGAACTCCCTTTGTCATACAAGTCCATAATAATGAAGATTTGCTATGATGATATGATTCTCTTCAGTGTTACTTACTAACACAATCTAGTCATTTCTGTCAAAGTTCATTTTGATATTACTGATAATAAGATAGTCATCAAGAAAAAAGAACTGTTAAGTCATTGACTCTTACACTTAAATTCTATATAGTTGAATGATAAAGTGATCCAAAAAATTAAACTGAGATATGTAAAGGCAGTTGGACTTCAAGTCTTGTATGTGTGACCCAAGATATAACCTCTAAACTATGACTATTGCATTGTATTTCCATATATTTTTATACTTCTGGATAAAGTAGGAGGGCATATCACAACAATAAATATTAAGATGCAAATTAGGTTACCAAGACTTCTCTCATACACACTGATACACAATGTGGATGTTAGGACATATGAGAATAGATCCAAGTAGGACAATGCTTCAGTTGTAATATAATGAGCAGACAGAGTAAGAAGTCAGGAAAAGCATTAAAATCTCATATGGCCTTTGGCAATCTGGTAATGGAAAGGATAGTTGCTGATGAAGCAACCTACAAGTGATTAGTTTTACTTTTATTTCAAAACTTAATATGGACTTTGAGCACAGTATACATTTTCCCCTGCAAAAAGTAAAATTTTTATATACGTAGCAGTCATTAAAAATGCATTATATTCAGTATAGAGATGTCTACTGTCTCTAAATTAATATTTTCAACCTTATTCATTTATCCATTAAGTCAGTCTTTATGCACATAATACCTACCGTGTGACACCTGCGTGAGGGAAATGATTTTCAAAACTGGCTGTGTATCACTGGAGCAAACTGTTCAACACACAGATAGGTAGAAACTACCCCAAACTTCCTGATTCAAGGTTCAAATAATTGAGGTATCATCATCTGTACTGTCAATATTTTTTTCAGATAATTCTTATGCCACAGATTTAATTTTTAATAAATTAAAAATGTTTCTGAAAATAACATACTATCCTAAGAAAATCTTTACACATGATGCAATAAATACTTTATAGCATACTCTTTCACCAGGGCATCTACGAAGCAGGTTTATTATGGTAAAAGATTTGCACCTTCATTAAAGTTGAGATGTAAAGACAGGGGAGGGAAAATGGAATGCTAACAGTAAGGAAACTGTCATAGTTACAGAAAATATGTTTTCAGGAGTAGGGTAGGAAGAAAAATCATTAGAATATTAAAGAAAATTGATTTGTCATTTTTTATATACATAGGGAAATGTGTGTCTCTGTGTGTGTACACACATGTCCAACTAACGTTGATGTGTAAACTGTTCCCTTTGTTGATTAACATAGAGGTTATTAACCCACTGATGATGTTTCAGTCATACTGCAAATTAGCTTCCGAAGATCAAAGTCTCTCCATAGTTTCAAGGGAAATAAACTCATTTGATGGGATTACACATAATCACATCACAAAACCAAAAATTTTAGTTATTTAGATTTCAAAATTCAACTCAACATACATTATGTTTACATATGTAAGAGTTAGCCAATTGGAATATGGCTTTTAAAAACCACACAGCAGGAGTTCTGAAGAACACTTCTATCAATGTGAAAAGCTAAGGCTTTGCAATATGAAATCAACAGGGGGAAAAGGATAATGCAAATAATGTGATGGCTAGAGAATTCCAGACATCATGAACTTTAGGGAAGATAAGTTGATGTTATAGTTTAGAAATAAAGTAAAAATCTTATCTTAACTGGACCCAGTAGTAAGGTTCACCAGTAAAAATTTTGAGACTTGCATTACATTCTTCTGCTGAAATAAATGTCTAGGTATACATAAAGCTAATTATAAGACTAAAATCTTGCCAGAAGAAGGATCAATATGTGAGTTAAAATACATAGTAAAGAAATATCTTAAAAGGTTCAAACAGAAATACATAAAACGTAAAAGTATATAAAAGTTTTATCACAACAGTATGTATGTTCAGATGTTAACCATAAACAAAATGGGTTCTAATTTTCTCCTGATTTATTTTAAACTCAATCATTCACTTGAAGATATTCTTTGAAATTTTAATAAATTAAAAATGTTTCTGAAAAACACATACTATCCTAAGAAAATATTTACACATGATGCAATAAATACTTTATAGCATACTCTTTCACCAGGGCATCTACGAAGCAGGTTTATTATGGTAAAAGATTTGCACCTTCATTAAAGTTGAGATGTAAAGACAGGGGAGGGAAAATGGAATGCTAACAGTAAGGAAACTGTCATAGTTACAGAAAATATGTTTTCAGGAGTAGGGTAGGAAGAAAAATCATTAGAATATTAAAGAAAATTGATTTGTCATTTTTTATATACATAGGGAAATGTGTGTCTCTGTGTGTGTACACACATGTCCAACTAACGTTGATGTGTAAACTGTTTCCTTTGTTGATTAACATAGAGGTTATTAACCCACTGATGGTGTTTCAGTCATACTGCAAATTTGCTTCCGAAGATCAAAGTCTCTCCATAGTTTCAAGGGAAATAAACTCATTTGATGGGATTACACATAATCACATCACAAAACCAAAAATTTTAGTTATTTAGATTTCAAAATTCAACTCAACATACATTATGTTTACATATGTAAGAGTTAGCCAATTGGAATATGGTTTTTAAAAAACCACACAGCAGGAGTTCTGAAGAACACTTCTATCAATGTGAAAAGCTAAGGCTTTGCAATATGAAATCAACAGGGGGAAAAGGATAATGCAAATAATGTGATGGCTAGAGAATTCCAGACATCATGAACTTTAGGGAAGATAAGTTGATGTTATAGTTTAGAAATAAAGTAAAAATCTTATCTTAACTGGACCCAGTAGTAAGGTTCACCAGTAAAAATTTTGAGACTTGCATTACATTCTTCTGTTGAAATAAATGTCTAGGTATACATAAAGCTAATTATAAGACTAAAATCTTGCCAGAAGGATCAATATGTGAGTTAAAATACATAGTAAAGAAATATCTTAAAAGGTTCAAACAGAAATACATAAAACGTAAAAGTATATAAAAGTTTTATCACAACAGTATGTATGTTCAGATGTTAACCATAAACAAAATGGGTTCTAATTTTCTCCTGTATTTCTCCCCATTTTAAACTCAATCATTCACTTGAAGATAATTTTACCTTCTGTTCTTCATGTTCTATTTAGTATTAAAGGTGACTAATTAATACCAAAGGATAGAGAAGAACACAAAAGTGACCTCCTTAAGATGTAAAGTCCCTAAATCAATCATTCTTGCTTTTTTCTTTCTGAAGGTTTATCTTGAAATAAATGATCTCTGCATACTGCTATTGTGCTACCTCATAAATTGCAGAAAACTTTTTAAATTTCAAGTATTGTAGTACTAAGTGTATTCTCTTTATGACAGAAAAGAATTTTAGGTGTTTTTTTTCTTACAATTCTTCAAATTCTCCAGATTGGATTATTTATAAAACGTTGTCTGGTAAATATACCAAAGAGTAAAAGGTCACTTAATCTTTTGGTCGATTTAAGTTTTAAAAAACAAGCAATATCATGATGAATGAACACTGACACAGAGCTAAAACAGTCCCATGAAAACATACATTATGAACTATATACAATCCATTAAATAAGATGAAGCCCATTCCACTCGTCCTTTCTTAGGCAGTTTTAAGTATTGAGAAAAAGGGATTTAGGACACCTTGAGCCCCTTTCAAGAACCCTGATGAAATAAGTAGAATTTGTTGTCCCATCACTCACTGGGAGGTAGATGCTTATGCATTCGTCACTCTCCAGTTGAATGATGCCTCTCTTAGCACACAGACCTTTTCTGTTTGTAAGGACACAAGTAGAAGTTAATCGAGTCATTGGTTTCCCTTTGAATGTGTGAATGTTTGGGGATTGTGAGCCATCAGTACTGCAGGTAATAAGGTAAGAGTCCAATTTCTTTTATGAAAATAAGATGAGGCTGCTTTATTTTCTACTCAGGTATATGAAGCAGAACTATAAGTGACTAGAAGGAAGAAAGCTGGGGAAGAAAAGATTCAGAAAGTTCAGAGTGAGAACGAGTATCTTGTGGGTCTAAAATATAATATATAAAAATAGTGTTTATTGTGCTTCATGAAAAATCTCAATTTATTTTTTCTGATTTATAGCCACTGATTGTTTTAACTTCAAATTTTATAGTTTATCATTCTCAGTTTCAGATTTAATATGTTGTGAAAAGCACCATCCCTCTATAAAGAGAAATAAACCATGATCAGGAGATCTGGGTTCGTGCTCATCATTCTGTAGAATAGGCATAACACATAATTAAACAGTTAAACACTTTCTCATATTTCACACACTGTGGTGATTTTGATACGCCTCAGGCTTTTCTCCTAGTAAACAAGAAAAATACATTGACTGTGGTAGTAAAAAATCAAAAATCTCCAAACAACCTTATCTATTGGAAAGAGCAAGTTTACTTTTGAATGACCAGAAAGAAAGCAATGAAACAGTTCCTTAAGGTCTGTTGATCTACTTTTAGTGAAACAACCCTTTCCCAACCAGCAAAGAATGAACACAGAAGAGGTGTCAGGGCTTTGCCTGGGAGAAACAAGGCTCTGTTTACAAACTAGAGAGATGATTTTCAATGACTCACAGATCATGGAATTTATTCTGTGTGTTTGCTGTACCAATCATTTGCCTCATCCTCTAAATAGAACCCTAAGGGCCTGATGTGAACTTTCTGGATCATCTCAGAGAAGGGAGCACAGACACACTCATGGAAGGGAGGACAGACAACACTCACGCCATAAGTGCTTTGCTTTGCAGAGAAGCACAAGGGGAAGCCACCTCTAACGATGGAGGCACAGCAGGGTAAAAATCTAGGCAGCTAGAGTGGGATAACAGAAGAAAGTGCGAAGAATCAGATAACCTGCTGTCTCTTTTACAAGCAGCCATGTGAAGATTAATGAGCTAATTTCTGAGAAGCACTTAGACAGTCATGGATGCCAAGTTTAAACAATATTATTTATTAGTTGGCTATTGGTTTCTTTGAATGTGTGAATGTTTGGGGATTGTGAGCCATCAGTACTGCAGGTAATAAGGTAAGAGTCCAATTTCTTTTATGAAAATAAGATGAGGCTGCTTTATTTTCTACTCAGGTATATGAAGCAGAACTATAAGTGACTAGAAGGAAGAAAGCTGGGGAAGAAAAGATTCAGAAAGTTCAGAGTGAGAACGAGTATCTTGTGGGTCTAAAATATAATATTAAAAATAGTGTTTATTGTGCTTCATGAAAATCTCAATTTATTTTTTCTGATTTATAGCCACTGATTGTTTTAACTTCAAATTTTATAGTTTATCATTCTCAGTTTCAGATTTAATATGTTGTGAAAAGCACCATCCCTCTATAAAGAGAGATAAACCATGATCAGGAGATCTGGGTTCGTGCTCATCATTCTGTAGAATATGCATAACACATAATTAAACAGTTAAACACTTTCTCATATTTCACACACTGTGGTGATTTTGATACGCCTCAGGCTTTTCTCCTAGTAAACAAGAAAAATACATTGACTGTGGTAGTAAAAAATCAAAAATCTCCAAACAACCTTATCTATTGGAAAGAGCAAGTTTACTTTTGAATGACCAGAAAGAAAGCAATGAAACAGTCCCTTAAGGTCTGTTGATCTACTTTTAGTGAAACAACCCTTTCCCAACCAGCAAAGAATGAATACAGAAGAGGTGTCAGGGCTTTGCCTGGGAGAAACAAGGCTCTGTTTACAAACTAGAGAGATGATTTTCAATGACTCACAGATCATGGAATTTATTCTGTGTGTTTGCTGTACCAATCATTTGCCTCATCCTCTAAATAGAACCCTAAGGGCCTGATGTGAACTTTCTGGATCATCTCAGAGAAGGGAGCACAGACACACTCATGGAAGGGAGGACAGACAACACTCACGCCATAAGTGCTTTGCTTTGCAGAGAAGCACAAGGGGAAGCCACCTCTAACGATGGAGGCACAGCAGGGTAAAAATCTAGGCAGCTAGAGTGGGATAACAGAAGAAAGTGCGAAGAATCAGATAACCTGCTGTCTCTTTTACAAGCAGTCATGTGAAGATTAATGAGCTAATTTCTGAGAAGCACTTAGACAGTCATGGATGCCAAGTTTAAACAATATTATTTATTAGTTGGCTATGTGGTAAATTTCCCCTGAGAGCACAACTGAAAGCCATATAAAAATGTATCTTCTTACTCAACTTCAATATACATACTGTATATAAGGTAGATTTTAATTGCAGAGGAGCATTTAGAAAGATAGTAAATCACCTTGAAGTAAGGTCAAAGGGTGAAATGATGTCTCTCCAAATATTTAAGAACGTTCAGAATCCCAAAGGTAGCAAATTAGAAATTAACCACTGAATGAGACATTCTGTTGTCTCTATCCCTAGAGAACAGGATTCAGGACAGGGGACATAAATTCAGAATGGTGCTGTTGGGAACAGGAAAGGTGTCAGAAATCACACATTTTGCCATGGACTCCCCTATATGAAAGCCTTTAAGGAAAATGTCTTTAAATGGACAAGCTGAGCCCATAAAGTTTTACAGAGAACAAGGGCTGGGAGAATTCAGACTCACAAACATTCCATATAATTTTTGAAGCACTTAAAACATTTGTCTACCATAAAGTTCTAAGGCATAGCTCACAAGAATAAAACTTCATGCAGTGAATATCGCATCAATAAATTTTTCAGTGTAGCTTGTTGCCCACTAGAGTAACCAAGATTATTATTTAAAATAAGTGTGACTTTTAAAGTGCCACCCAAGAGCTGAGCTAAGATTTACAGTCAATATCACGGTGGTGATATCATTTTCCAATTAAAAAGCAAAGGCTTAAACCCTCGAAATCATTCCTCATAGTGTATTTATAGCTATGTTCTATAATAAATATCTGATACTCTCCACAGTAATCAAAATTTGAAGCTAAAAGAAAGCAAGGTGATTTTAGCATAAGGTTCTTAAAAGCATCTAATACAAATTACGTATCATTCTATTCATAATGGCTGTGGCATTTGGGAAATGAAGATTTATAGTCAGTTATCAGTGCCTACAATTATAGACATGTCATTAAAAACCCTCCCTGCATTAAATATGCCTCACAGATTCAACTCATTATTTGTTTAATGCTTGAGGTTTATTCTTCCTAGGACAGAAAGGCAATGGAAATGAGAGCAGCTATCCTGTACAAGGTTAATTTGTGAATGATAAATGAATACTTTAAAATGAACTACATAGGTTACAATTTAGACAGCCTTTGGCAGAAAACCAGTTTTCTCTGTTCAGTTGGGGTTTTATTATTTCTTTTAAAGGAGAAGATTCAACAGCACAGAAGAAAATTCAAGTGACTGCTGTACAAGGTCTTTCTAAAGAGAGATTAAAGAGCTCATCAGGGTATTTTTGATCTCAAGGCAAGCAAGATTTGTGATCCTAACTTGGACATTCCATCATTTATTTGCTACCTCTTTTATTTAAGCAATGACAAAAGTAAAAAATATGTATTTACTTTCAGTAAGCATGTCTTGTTTGGTGGCTGAGAAAACAAAATTCATTTTAATGAAATAGCTGAATGGAAAAGTCATTGTATCCATCCCCTCAATTTCTTCAATTAAACTCTTAAATCAAAGTCACTTAATTATTAAATTAATTTTGCATTGAAAATAGGACTCCTATAGTCATGAGTGTTTTTCCAATAACTGAGTAAGCATACTCACGTGCATTCTATTTAAAGGTATTTAAAGCCCTAGTGCCTAGGGGAGTGGGTTATTTCTTTAATGAGTAGGACCACCTGTGTGGTATAATTTGAATGGAATGGAAAGACCCTGCTTCTGCAAAGTAATTCTATCACCAGAGTGCAATAGAAGCTTGCCCTCTTCTCAGCTTGAAGTTCTCTTGACTGAGTAATTTTCTCTTCCTTAGCTACTGGGGGCTACTAGGTGATGTGTAGGAAGGATGGTAGCTGAAAGCTCATATGGTATTGGTACAAAAAGGGGACAAATAATAAGACACAGAAAAAGAAATTAATTAAATGCCACATTGATGCTTTGATAAGACCTTCTGCTCTAGCTATGTGGAGGATAAGGTACAGCTCACGTTTCTGGGATGCAGTCATTATGATGGCAGCATAAACATGTTCCTTAACAGGGTGATGAAGGCACAGAGTACAATGGGCTAGCATTAAGAACAATGACGTATTCCTGGGATGAGTCAATAGTTTAATGCTTGAGGTTTATTCTTCCTAGGACAGAAAGGCAATGGAAATGAGAGCAGCTATCCTGTACAAGGTTAATTTGTGAATGATAAATGAATACTTTAAAATGAACTACATAGGTTACAATTTAGACAGCCTTTGGCAGAAAACCAGTTTTCTCTGTTCAATTGGGGTTTTATTATTTCTTTTAAAGGAGAAGATTCAACAGCACAGAAGAAAATTCAAGTGACTGCTGTACAAGGTCTTTCTAAAGAGAGATTAAAGAGCTCATCAGGGTATTTTTGATCTCAAGGCAAGCAAGATTTGTGATCCTAACTTGGACATTCCATCATTTATTTGCTACCTCTTTTATTTAAGCAATGACAAAAGTAAAAAATATGTATTTACTTTCAGTAAGCATGTCTTGTTTGGTGGCTGAGAAAACAAAATTCATTTTAATGAAATAGCTGAATGGAAAAGTCATTGTATCCATCCCCTCAATTTCTTCAATTAAACTCTTAAATCAAAGTCACTTAATTATTAAATTAATTTTGCATTGAAAATAGGACTCCTATAGTCATGAGTGTTTTTCCAATAACTGAGTAAGCATACTCACGTGCATTCTATTTAAAGGTATTTAAAGCCCTAGTGCCTAGGGGAGTGGGTTATTTCTTTAATGAGTAGGACCACCTGTGTGGTATAATTTGAATGGAATGGAAAGACCCTGCTTCTGCAAAGTAATTCTATCACCAGAGTGCAATAGAAGCTTGCCCTCTTCTCAGCTTGAAGTTCTCTTGACTGAGTAATTTTCTCTTCCTTAGCTACTGGGGGCTACTAGGTGATGTGTAGGAAGGATGGTAGCTGAAAGCTCATATGGCATTGGTACAAAAAGGGGACAGATAATAAGACACAGAAAAAGAAATTAATTAAATGCCACATTGATGCTTTGATAAGACCTTCTGCTCTAGCTATGCGGAGGATAAGGTACAGCTCACGTTTCTGGGATGCAGTCATATGATGGCAGCATAAACATGTTCCTTAACAGGGTGATGAAGGCACAGAGTACAATGGGCTAGCATTAAGAACAATGAGCTGTTTTAGCTCTGAATAAACAATCCCAAGTGATGAGTGGATTGTGAACTGTTAAGTGAGCATCTCACTATTGAGAAAATGGAAATTATTTTAACTGATGATGGATCAGGATTTGGAGACCATAAGCAGCTTATAAGTATCATGTCCTACAGACTGGATAAACTTTATTTATTTAACATTTATTGATTAAGATTGATAATAAACTTTCTTTTAATACAATGCTACATCATTATTCATATTAAATATAGAGGTGTGCTAGATATCTACTTGCTCCTCCAAATCCTCTTTCCATTTATCCTCTCTTCTTTGGGCCTGAGAAGTTTAACCAGTAAAGGTATAAACTCAATCAAATGGCTCTTGTGTCCTCTGGTTTCTACTTTGATTTACAAATTGGAATTACCAGCATGAGAACAGAATGAGTGAGAAAAGGGATTAAGCAAACAAAAGTCCCTTGTTTATTCCCTTGACTTTCTCCCTGAAGGATTTAGCAGGTTGGCTGCATACTTCCTGTTTCTTTTTCCAACCTTCCTCCCTCCTTTCAATCCTTTTGTTGGTAGTGGAATCTTCTATTAAAGGCCTGGAATAACAGCTCTATCTTTTATGGTTTCCCTATACCCTGCCCATACCTTTGTAAACTGTCCCTTTATTAAACTTTCTCCAAACTACCTCCTCTGAGTGTGCCAGTTGTTTCTTCCAGTACCCTGATTCTTACAATATAGTACATGCATTGCACATAACTTACTTTTGACATTTGTGGAATTGTCTTTCTTGTCTTTTTTTTTTTTTTTTTAATCATTTGTAGCTAACAGCATAGGGGTTAACCCTAAAGACAGCTGGTCCAACCCATGTTTACCAAGTTACAAAGTTACTTTAAAATTATGGATTAAATTTGACAAAAAAGAGTACCGTATTTTTCTAAAGTGAAAAGCAGTTTCACTTTAAAAATAAGCCCAAATAATTCAGACATTTATTGGTCACAGACAACTGCAAAACCTTTTTAAAAATTTAATGCTACAAGTGCAATTTATGAAAGTACTCTGTATGAATCATTTTTGTTTTATACATAGAATTAGTGAAACAGCAATTACTAGAGTATCAGACATATATTCTTTTTCTTTCTAGTTTTGTTATTAATCTGACTTAATCTTGTATTGCTGATTAAGGCATAACATGTTATTCAGTAGAATATGTTTTCCCAGATAAATCCTTAAATAATATTTCTTACTCTCTAGTTAATTCCATTTAACAAGGTTTTGTGGCTAGTGTAATTTTTTCAATATCTTCAAGCTCTATATTTCTAGGAATGAAGGTTACTTGCAGCATGACAAGATAATAAACTTTTATTTCAAAGTTTGCAATTGTAGCATCACTAGTGTCCAGTCCCTAAAGTCTATATCCTCAGAGTGAAGTCACATGAGCTCCTTTCTGTTATTTCTGCCATACGTCCGTTCTCTCACTTTTCTTTAGTTCTTTTCATTCCAGTTGCTAAACATGCTCAATTTCCTCATCTTATGGGAATAAAAACATTAAAAATAAAATAAAATAAAGGCAATAAAGAACAAATTCCCCATTCTAAGGCTTCTCTCTTACTATGAAGCAAGTTCAATTTCCCTTTAGAGCCAACCTTCTCACAAGAGGAGTCAATTGAGACTATCTCTAATCTCACCTTCACTCAATATTCAGCTCTCCACAGTGAACAGAAGCCTCTAAGTAGGTCACTTACAATCTCCTAATTATTCAGTTATCATCTTATTTCAAATCTCTAGCATTTGATACTCCTGATCAATTGAAATTGCTTTGAAACCTCTGTGTTGTTTTTCCTCACAGAGCCCTCTGAACCCTCCCACCTGTGAGGGTTGATTCAGCCACCTCATCATATTCTCATTCTTTATTAAAGTTTTATTCCTGTCTATCTTGTCCTTTTAGGATAACCATTTTTTTTAAATGAGATTAACTTATATTATTTCTTTAATTTTCACTTCTTTTATTGTTTATTTATTTTTTTATTCACATCCATCCTCATTCTTTGGCCTCTGTGGGCCTCCCATAATCACTTTTTGTTCAAAACCTTTTTAAAAATTTAATGCTACAAGTGCAATTTATGAAAGTACTCTGTATGAATCATTTTTGTTTTATACATAGAATTAGTGAAACAGCAATTACTAGAGTATCAGACATATATTCTTTTTCTTTCTAGTTTTGTTATTAATCTGACTTAATCTTGTATTGCTGATTAAGGCATAACATGTTATTCAGTAGAATATGTTTTCCCAGATAAATCCTTAAATAATATTTCTTACTCTCTAGTTAATTCCATTTAACAAGGTTTTGTGGCTAGTGTAATTTTTTCAATATCTTCAAGCTCTATATTTCTAGGAATGAAGGTTACTTGCAGCATGACAAGATAATAAACTTTTATTTCAAAGTTTGCAATTGTAGCATCACTAGTGTCCAGTCCCTAAAGTCTATATCCTCAGAGTGAAGTCACATGAGCTCCTTTCTGTTATTTCTGCCATACGTCCGTTCTCTCACTTTTCTTTAGTTCTTTTCATTCCAGTTGCTAAACATGCTCAATTTCCTCATCTTATGGGAATAAAAACATTAAAAATAAAATAAAATAAAGGCAATAAAGAACAAATTCCCCATTCTAAGGCTTCTCTCTTACTATGAAGCAAGTTCAATTTCCCTTTAGAGCCAACCTTCTCACAAGAGGAGTCAATTGAGACTATCTCTAATCTCACCTTCACTCAATATTCAGCTCTCCACAGTGAACAGAAGCCTCTAAGTAGGTCACTTACAATCTCCTAATTATTCAGTTATCATCTTATTTCAAATCTCTAGCATTTGATACTCCTGATCAATTGAAATTGCTTTGAAACCTCTGTGTTGTTTTTCCTCACAGAGCCCTCTGAACCCTCCCACCTGTGAGGGTTGATTCAGCCACCTCATCATATTCTCATTCTTTATTAAAGTTTTATTCCTGTCTATCTTGTCCTTTTAGGATAACCATTTTTTTTTAAATGAGATTAACTTATATTATTTCTTTAATTTTCACTTCTTTTATTGTTTATTTATTTTTTTATTCACATCCATCCTCATTCTTTGGCCTCTGTGGGCCTCCCATCAATGGCCCCTCTCGCAGCAGAGCACTGGCTCTGGGTGCACGTGCTCCATAGCGCTGGCTCGCAGTTGGACACATTGGTCTAGTCGCTCTGCGGCATGTGGGATCTTCCTGGGTCAGGAATGGAACTGGTACCCCTTGCACTGTGAGGTGGACTCTTTACCCACTGGACCACCAGGGAAACCCTTCGGATAACCATTTTTATATGACACCTTATCTCATTACTTCATAAGCTATACTTATCATAGCCTTAACAACTGTGTATATTCTGATATTTTCCAAATCAGTATCTCTGACCTAAGACTCTCTTCAAACCCCCAAACTCAAATTTATATCTGATTTGAAGACACAGCCAGATGGATATACTCTGTTAAACTCACCTTCAACAGGGACAAAGTTAAAAATCACCAACGGACCACACAGATGGCAGCATGAATGATTTTAAACTTTAATCTTGAATTTAAAAATCACTCACGCTGCAGTCCATGGGGTCACAGAGTCAGACACGACTTAATGGACTGAACAACAACTAATGTATATAATAATCCTGAAATCTCAGTCAACTGTGTCTTTTCAGGTATCCTAGCTCTTATATCTTCCAATATTTTCTACCTAATTAATCACCATATTGTTCTAATTTCACTGTTCATTATTGCCTTGTCAGGTTCTGCCCTTATCCATGCTACCATTGGCCTGGTTTGGTGCCAAAATATCTTTTGCTTGTTTTTTAAAGATTATATGTATTTTTTAAATCACAGTGAACAGAAGCCTCTAAGTCACTTACAATCTCCTAAGTATTCAGTTATCATCTTATTTCAAATCTCTAGCATTTGATACTCCTGATCAATTGAAATTGCTTTGAAACCTCTGTGTTGTTTTTCCTCACAGAGCCCTCTGAACCCTCCCACCTGTGAGGGTTGATTCAGCCACCTCATCATATTCTCATTCTTTATTAAAGTTTTATTCCTGTCTATCTTGTCCTTTTAGGATAACCATTTTTTTTTAAATGAGATTAACTTATATTATTTCTTTAATTTTCACTTCTTTTATTGTTTATTTATTTTTTTATTCACATCCATCCTCATTCTTTGGCCTCTGTGGGCCTCCCATCAATGGCCCCTCTCGCAGCAGAGCACTGGCTCTGGGTGCACGTGCTCCATAGCGCTGGCTCGCAGTTGGACACATTGGTCTAGTCGCTCTGCGGCATGTGGGATCTTCCTGGGTCAGGAATGGAACTGGTACCCCTTGCACTGTGAGGTGGACTCTTTACCCACTGGACCACCAGGGAAACCCTTCGGATAACCATTTTTATATGACACCTTATCTCATTACTTCATAAGCTATACTTATCATAGCCTTAACAACTATGTATATTCTGATATTTTCCAAATCAGTATCTCTGACCTAAGACTCTCTTCAAACCCCCAAACTCAAATTTATATCTGATTTGAAGACACAGCCAGATGGATATACTCTGTTAAACTCACCTTCAACAGGGACAAAGTTAAAAATCACCAACGGACCACACAGATGGCAGCATGAATGATTTTAAACTTTAATCTTGAAATTAAAAATCACTCACGCTGCAGTCCATGGGGTCACAGAGTCAGACACGACTTAATGGACTGAACAACAACTAATGTATATAATAATCCTGAAATCTCAGTCAACTGTGTCTTTTCAGGTATCCTAGCTCTTATATCTTCCAATATTTTCTACCTAATTAATCACCATATTGTTCTAATTTCACTGTTCATTATTGCCTTGTCAGGTTCTGCCCTTATCCATGCTACCATTGGCCTGGTTCGGTGCCAAAATATCTTTTGCTTGTTTTTTAAAGATTATATGTATTTTTTAAATTTTGGCCTCTTTTATTGGTTTTTTATTTAATTATTTTTCATCCATCTCTATTCTTTGGCCTGTGTGGGCCTCCCACTGCAGTGGCCTCTCTTGTGGCAGAGCACTGGCTCTGGGTGCATGCACTCCAGAGCGCTGGCTCACAACTGGACACACCGGTCCAGACACTCTGCAGCATGTGGGATCCTCCTGGGCCAGGGATCGAACTGGTGCCCCTTGCACTGCAAGGCAGAGTCTCCACCCACTGGAGCACCAGGGAAGCCCTGATTATACTTTTATAATAATTTCAAAACTCATAGCCTTTATTATACAGTTATCTAATTAAAAGAAAACTCTTAGTGTTATGCTCTTACTCAAGAGTTCTTTGGAAGTCTTCCCTTTCCTTAGCGTTCTAAAAAAGACTTTTAATAATCTAGCTGTTTGTCAGTATTTCTAATTTTATCTTCTAACATCTCTCTGCTAGTAGTCTGTCACAGTTATTTTGATGTATTTACAAATTACCCAATATCTTAGAGTATCACAGAGAAATATTCATATGTACAGTCTAATCATTTGTCTGGATTACCTTGCTGCCCTTCTGACTGAGAAGCTGTAATTACACTTTGAAAATCTCTTCACCCAGTTCTTCTCCAAGGTTATTCCTGAATCCTAGAGACATACTGAATCATACCCAGCCTGGTGCATACAGAACATATTTTTCTGTACATATCTCACTGTACTGAAATGACTCATTTATACATGTTATTTTCCTTATTATTCATCAGCCTTTGTAGCCAAAGGAAATGTATCTTAGTTGCCTTAATACCTCAATTCTAATCATAGGGTCTAGATCATATTAATTAGCCAATAAATATGGTCTACTCACAGGGCAAGAGCATAGGAGAAAGAAGAAGATACATTATAATCTCACAATAGTATATAATGCAGATCAGGAGTAACAATCCACACAAGAGACCATGAGTCATCATCCAAAGGAAGATAATCAGAAGGAGGACAGCTTTTATATGATTATTTTTCTGGGAGTTGAGAGAATAAACAAGATTACCAATATCTTAAAAACACTAAGATAGGATGAGATCATATCTTCCCCAATGAGTTTTTTTTCTTTCTTTTTGTTTTTATTTTAAAAAGCCCTAATACACTATTTAAATACTACTTGGCAAGGCATATCAAATATCTATAGGAAAGTTTCCAATGCTTCATAGCTATAAAATATATATATATATATATATCTCCTTGGAAAAATGAGAAAACTTCGGAATGTAGAAAGGACAGAATTCTCTGAATTCTGTGAGATAAGTCAGCACCCTGAGGTCAGCCTGTCCTTACTGAACAGGTGCATGCATTTTGATGCAGTAGTTTAGGGAACCAGAGACAAAACCAAAGCAAAGTTGGGTAGGAAGTCATCTCAGAGTCTAAAATTTGACCTTGTCACTTTGGAAAGTAGAAGCCACTCCTGTCTCCTGCCCCAGGAAACACAATGAAATTCTTAATCTTGGTTCAGTATGCACTGAGTATACACTGAGTCTTGGTTCTTAGAAGAAAGAGAAGGACAAAAAAGTAATGAAAACTAAAGGATGTAAGTATATATATATATATATATATACATTTATATATAATATATTTAGAGATATTATTAAATACTGATAAAAAGAAAGTTGGTACAGTTTTATTAATATCTAACATGATACAGTAATCATCGCTTAAATAAAGAGGTTCCATGAATATGAGAAAATAGTTCAATAAATATAATATTTTAAAAATTTCCTGCAACTAAGAGCACAGTTTTTTAAAAGCAAAAATATCCAGTTTTCAAAACAAATGTAGAAATCTGTAGCCAGAATAACAGATTTGAACATCTCTCTCAGTGATATACTTTTCACTCAGACATGCAGACACATACACACACATACAAGTTAGTTAAGACATAGATTTGAACAACAAAAGTAACAAGCTTGTACAGACCAATTGTCCCTTTGCACGTAAGAGCAATGACTCATGTTCTTTCCTATCTGCCCTTCTTTTGACACGACTTTTCCTCCGTTTCAGCTGAGCACATAGGGAAACTAAATTTAATTGAACAGAACATGACTAAGAGACAAATTTCCCTTCCTATCTTTTCCTTCTAATTTTCTTTTAAAACTCAGTTGATGTTTGTATTTTCATCAGTTTTCCTGAAATGCCTCCAAATTCTGTTTGAATGCAAAAGAATGCTTTATACAAACACAGATTCATATTTCACAAATATTTAGTCATCTTTGCTCTTCTAGGTGCTTTCCTCTGAGCACCACCCAACATTCTTTCCAGGAATCTGAACCAAGCGTCAGCCTTTTCCTTAGGACATCTTTGAAGCTTTTGGTATTGTCAAGTCTCTTCCCAGTATGCACAGAGCAACAGAGAATTATTTTAATGAGGAATATTGTTTTAGATTTAGGAATATGACAGGTGATTAAGGTGGAATTACTTTTGGAGTTGTTCTGTTTTTTTCAAGTTAACTCAGTAACTTTGAGACTTTCCATGTCTCATTTGCTGACCTAAAGATTTGAACTGACCAAAGATAACAGTCGTGGCAACATGGACTTTCTCAATTTTATAAGATTTTCTCTAGTTTAATTAATAGATTCTTTCTATTGTTGATATATTAATTGGCCAATAACAAAATGCTTCTTGTGTAC
This sequence comes from Tragulus kanchil, assembly GCA_022376925.1. NCBI lineage: Eukaryota > Metazoa > Chordata > Mammalia > Artiodactyla > Tragulidae > Tragulus > Tragulus kanchil. The sequence continues at coordinate 98,524,909 of JAIOJX010000030.1, forward strand.
ATTTATTCTTCAGTATAAGGATCATATTCCTGGTGAATACTCTTGCAAAGCAGAAATGCTCTTAAACATGTTTTTTTTTTTTTTTTTTTTAAAGACTTACTTATTTATTTATTTTGGGTGGGGGTGGGGTTGGGGAGGGAGGGGAGCGGGCGGGCCACTTCCATTGGTCTTTCATTTCTGTTTTCATCCGTCTTTGTTCTTTGACCCGTGTGGGCCTCCCATCGCGGTGGCGTCTGTCGTTGCAGAGCGCTGGCTCCGGGTGCATGCGCTCCAGAGCTCCGGCTCCGTGATTGGACACATCAGTCCAGCCGCTCCGGGGCACGTGGGATCTTCCCAGGCCAGGGATCGAACCGGCGCCCCTTGCAGTGCAAGGCAGTGTCCTTACCCACTGGACCACCAGGGGAAGCCCTTCAATGACTCATGTTCTTTCCTATCTGCCCTTCTTTTGACACGACTTTTCCTCCATTTCAGCTGAGCGCATAGGGAAACTACATTTAATTGAACAGAACATGACTAAGAGACAAATTTCCCTTCCTATCTTTTCCTTCTAATTTTCTTTTAAAACTCAGTTGATGTTTGTATTTTCATCGGTTTTCCTGAAATGCCTCCAAATTCTGTTTGAATGCAAAAGAATGCTTTATACAAACACAGATTCATATTTCACAAATATTTAGTCATCTTTGCTCTTCTAGGTGCTTTCCTCTGAGCACCACCCAACATTCTTTCCAGGAATCTGAACCAAGCGTCAGCCTTTTCCTTAGGACATCTTTGAAGCTTTTGGTATTGTCAAGTCTCTTCCCAGTATGCACAGAGCAACAGAGAATTATTTTAATGAGGAATATTGTTTTAGATTTAGGAATATGACAGGTGATTAAGGTGGAATTACTTTTGGAGTTGTTCTTTTTTTTTCAAGTTAACTCAGTAACTTTGAGACTTTCCATGTCTCATTTGCTGACCTAAAGATTTGAACTGACCAAAGATAACAGTCGTGGCAACATGGACTTTCTCAATTTTATAAGATTTTCTCTAGTTTAATTAATAGATTCTTTCTATTGTTGATATATTAATTGGCCAATAACAAAATGCTTCTTGTGTACATTTATTCTTCAGTATAAGGATCATATTCCTGGTGAATACTCTTGCAAAGCAGAAATGCTCTTAAACATGTTTTTTTTTTTTTTTTTTTAAAGACTTACTTATTTATTTATTTTGGGCGGGGGTCGGGTTGGGGAGGGAGGGGAGCGGGCGGGCCACTTCCATTGGTCTTTCATTTCTGTTTTCATCTGTCTTTGTTCTTTGGCCCGTGTGGGCCTCCCATCGCGGTGGCGTCTGTCGTTGCAGAGCGCTGGCTCCGGGTGCATGTGCTCCAGAGCTCCGGCTCCGTGATTGGACACATCAGTCCAGCCGCTCCGGGGCACGTGGGATCTTCCCAGGCCAGGGATCGAACCGGCGCCCCTTGCAGTGCAAGGCGGTGTCCTTACCCACTGGACCACCAGGGGAAGCCCTTAAACATGTTTTAAACATGTTTGATTTTTGCTTTTTATTTAACTTCTCTGTATTTATTTTTCTCATTTGAAACTACAGGAGGAAAGTAGTATTCACTTCATAGGGTGGCATATCCTGTGTGATAAAGTTTCACAGACGAACTCACTAATGTCAAATTTTTACACGTAACAAAAAATGAAAATTGCCTTTTTGTCAATGAATATGATTTAAATTAATGGGGGGGATTTTCATATAAATGATAATTGAAAAGTAAGTCAAGAACATCTAAAAGCTTTGAGAAATACTTCAGTCATAGAATGATATATTCAATTATACCATAATGCTCTCTTATCCCTTGAACACTTGCAATAAACAGAATAGATTTTTCTATTTTCTCTTTGATTTACTGATGTGACACTAAATCACAAAGTAAAATATTTTAAATATAATATTTTTGCTGCATTTTCTAAGTCACCCGATGATCTATCTGGGAAGTTCTGCCATACAAGGGCACCGTATGTAGTGAAACTTAGTAAGAACTCAGCACTGTTTTCATATGCATAAGATATGTAAACAATAAATAGAAAATATTGTGGTAGCAAGGGATGCATACTAACAAATAAAAGTCTCATTTTTATAAAACATTGTAGAACCATAGTCATTGGTCTTGATTGTTCATCTGTTTCAGTGATGACCTTATTGCCATAATGCAGCATAAGAAATCAATAAAAAGCTGAACAAAAAGTAAATACATTGATTCGGGGAAGGCTGTGATGATAAACCATATTGCATTTGTTCTCTAGACACTACTAAGGTGAATTTGCTTACTAGATTTTTAAGAAAATGATAATAATAAAAAAAAATTCTACTATATATACTTTTTCTAGAACAGTGTGTCCACTTCCTCACTTGAACTGAAACTCAACCTAACCCTGATAATGCTACATATCCTGAAACTTTCCCCACACCCACATCCACGATGCACAAGGAGGGGCCAGTGTTCTCCTTGCTTCTTGCTGCTGTATTGAGACTCATGCCCTGTCATCATTATTCAGTGATTGCCCCAGTTTAGATGTCTGTGCTATTCAGTTGTGATGTATACCTCAAACTGCACGGGGCTCTTCTCACTGCACTACTGACTTAAACACATGTTTGTCACTATGTTCTTTGACTACCCTTCTCTGGCCTGTTTCTTAACATGCAAGTTGATAAGCCTTTTAACTAGACTCTCGTAGAGCCTAGATCTCTTCAACTGCAAACAATGTCTTATTCTTATGAATTTATCCAAACATGTCTTGTTCTTAGGAACTTTATCCCTTTCAGTTCACCCTGGCCTTCACTGTGTCCTTACCCCTCTTAGACTCAGCTGCCAGCGGTTCCACAATCACTTTCCCATATCTATAGACTTGCTCCTTACTCATTCTGACCTTTTGACTGCCCTGTGTGCCATTTCAATATTCAAATGTAGATAATGGTTTTCATTTTGTTCTTGTTAAGTGATGCTGAAAAAGGTCAACTATACAAAAGTAATTGTTATCTCTTCCAACAAGTGCTAATTAATATCAGTTAATCTATTTGCTGTCACTTTAGTCTACATTTGGCACATGGGAAAACTGCTTCAACTTGCAGAGTGGAACATGATAGTCACCCGATGATCTATCTGGGAAGTTCTGCCATACAAGGGCACCGTATGTAGTGAAACTTAGTAAGAACTCAGCACTGTTTTCATATGCATAAGATATGTAAACAATAAATAGAAAATATTGTGGTAGCAAGGGATGCATACTAACAAATAAAAGTCTCATTTTTATAAAACATTGTAGAACCATAGTCATTGGTCTTGATTGTTCATCTGTTTCAGTGATGACCTTATTGCCATAATGCAGCATAAGAAATCAATAAAAAGCTGAACAAAAAGTAAATACATTGATTCGGGGAAGGCTGTGATGATAAACCATATTGCATTTGTTCTCTAGACACTACTAAGGTGAATTTGCTTACTAGATTTTTAAGAAAATGATAATAATAAAAAAAAATTCTACTATATATACTTTTTCTAGAACAGTGTGTCCACTTCCTCACTTGAACTGAAACTCAACCTAACCCTGATAATGCTACATATCCTGAAACTTTCCCCACACCCACATCCACGATGCACAAGGAGGGGCCAGTGTTCTCCTTGCTTCTTGCTGCTGTATTGAGACTCATGCCCTGTCATCATTATTCAGTGATTGCCCCAGTTTAGATGTCTGTGCTATTCAGTTGTGATGTATACCTCAAACTGCACGGGGCTCTTCTCACTGCACTACTGACTTAAACACATGTTTGTCACTATGTTCTTTGACTACCCTTCTCTGGCCTGTTTCTTAACATGCAAGTTGATAAGCCTTTTAACTAGACTCTCGTAGAGCCTAGATCTCTTCAACTGCAAACAATGTCTTATTCTTATGAATTTATCCAAACATGTCTTGTTCTTAGGAACTTTATCCCTTTCAGTTCACCCTGGCCTTCACTGTGTCCTTACCCCTCTTAGACTCAGCTGCCAGCGGTTCCACAATCACTTTCCCATATCTATAGACTTGCTCCTTACTCATTCTGACCTTTTGACTGCCCTGTGTGCCATTTCAATATTCAAATGTAGATAATGGTTTTCATTTTGTTCTTGTTAAGTGATGCTGAAAAAGGTCAACTATACAAAAGTAATTGTTATCTCTTCCAACAAGTGCTAATTAATATCAGTTAATCAGCTCTGATTTGCTGTCACTTTAGTCTACATTTGGCACATGGGAAAACTGCTTCAACTTGCTGAGAGTGGAACATGATGAAGATACTCTGGAGACGCATTTGATAATCTATATGAAAAAATGATTTAAAAATATATAATATTTATAACAGGAATGTCATTGTTAGCATGTATTCTAAGTTGATTATTAGACAAGTGCAGAACTATGTAATTATCTGTATATAATGAATTTGGTCAAAAAGTAATTTTATATAAGTATAGCAGACTAGCATGTACTCATTAAGTATATTTATATTAATATGGCAATATCTTTACTATACTATGGAATGGAATGAAGCATTAAAAACCAAAATATTACATGAAATCATATATGTGAGTATATATTTAGTATTATAGGCAATCATACATATGCATCTTGTATTATATGCAATGATATACAAGTTTGGGAAAATATTAAATTGTTAACCATTGATTTTTTGAAATTCTGCATGACTTTGATATATTTTTCATTTCCTTTTTCAAACTTTTCAGTATTACTAAAAATTCTGGCATGAATATATATATATATGTATATATATACACACACACATATAAATATATATTAGTATAGCAAGAAAAATAACACAATTAAACTATGTGAATATTAAGTAAAATAGTAGTTAAATTGTTTTAATTATCCATCTCCCTCTTATTTCTAAACAAAATGACATCTTGTTTCTTGACCCCAACTATTTTACTAAAACTGTTCTTGTCAAGATTAATTGCCAATCATCAAATCTACTGATTCTTTTTCTTGGGCATCTGACATAGCTGAGTATGCTTTATTAATAGCATGGCTACTTTAAACCATATTTTATACTATTACATCTAATTTTTCTTTGGGCATTGACTGACCAAGCTGCCATGCCGTCTTGTTCTTAGGAACTTTATCCCTTTCAGTTCACCCTGCCCACTGTGTCCTTACCCCTCTTAGACTCAGCTGCCAGCGGTTCCACAATCACTTTCCCATATCTATAGACTTGCTCCTTACTCATTCTGACCTTTTGACTGCCCTGTGTGCCATTTCAATATTCAAATGTAGATAATGGTTTTCATTTTGTTCTTGTTAAGTGATGCTGAAAAAGGTCAACTATACAAAAGTAATTGTTATCTCTTCCAACAAGTGCTAATTAATATCAGTTAATCAGCTCTGATTTGCTGTCACTTTAGTCTACATTTGGCACATGGGAAAACTGCTTCAACTTGCTAAGAGTGGAACATGATGAAGATACTCTGGAGACGCATTTGATAATCTATATGAAAAAATGATTTAAAAATATATAATATTTATAACAGGAATGTCATTGTTAGCATGTATTCTAAGTTGATTATTAGACAAGTGCAGAACTATGTAATTATCTGTATATAATGAATTTGGTCAAAAAGTAATTTTATATAAGTATAGCAGACTAGTATGTACTCATTAAGTATATTTATATTAATATGGCAATATCTTTACTATACTATGGAATGGAATGAAGCATTAAAAACCAAAATATTACATGAAATCATATATGTGAGTATATATTTAGTATTATAGGCAATCATACATATGCATCTTGTATTATATGCAATGATATACAAGTTTGGGAAAATATTAAATTGTTAACCATTGATTTTTTGAAATTCTGCATGACTTTGATATATTTTTCATTTCCTTTTTCAAACTTTTCAGTATTACTAAAAATTCTGGCATGAATATATATATATATATATATATGTATATATATATATATACACACACACATATAAATATATATTAGTATAGCAAGAAAAATAACACAATTAAACTATGTGAATATTAAGTAAAATAGTAGTTAAATTGTTTTAATTATCCATCTCCCTCTTATTTCTAAACAAAATGACATCTTGTTTCTTGACCCCAACTATTTTACTAAAACTGTTCTTGTCAAGATTAATTGCCAATCATCAAATCTACTGATTCTTTTTCTTGGGCATCTGACATAGCTGAGTATGCTTTATTAATAGCATGGCTACTTTAAACCATATTTTATACTATTACATCTTAAGATCTCTTATCAGCTTATTCCACTAGGCCTTTAAGTGCATTGTCTAGGTCCCACATTTAGACTGCATTCCTTTTCACTCTAGATATTATTCACTAGTTGATTTCCTTCCCACAACTTCAAGTACCACCCTTGCAAAATCCCACAACTTCAAATACCACCCTTGCAAAATGATTCTCAAATTATTATCTAAATATCAAACCCACATGCCTAACCCACTTCTGTTTACTACATAAAACGAGGCTGAAGTTACCTTGAGCTTCATTTGAGTAGATGAAAACTATTTAGCTTCCCTTCCAAATTTCCATGCTCTTATACCTAAAATTTTAAATGCATCACTATCCTCTCCTTTGGCTGGACTTAAAATTACAGACTTCCTGAACTTTCTTTCCCTTGCGCTTTGTACCTAGTCACAGTATATATATATATTGATTATGTGCTTTTTACATATTTGTCAGTGGGCAAAAGAAATAGAGCTTTGGATGAGGTGCTATCTGACGTTTGTTTCCTTCAGTCACATAGTCATCAGCAGTAAGTTGCTGCAATTCTGTTTATGATGGCCTCCTTTTGCAGTCAAAAGTTATACTCACAAATGAACAGCCACATTCTCCTAAGAGACCTGAATCTCTCCATCTATGACATTAAACACCCAGTTATTAGTTTTTCACTAATTCTTTGACCATCACCTTCCAAAGTCTATGCCTTTAATCACTATGGTGTACTACAATAAAAATATGGCAATGAGATGCATTTATAAAAAATTCATAGAGACATGTTTCAGAACTTTTTTTAAAAAAAAGCTCTATGATAATGCAGATGAGAGTCAGAATTATTATTGATTGAAGTTCTATTGGAAAACTCATCTATTAAAAGAAAAGACAATAGTATCATGTGTTACTGGATTTAATAAGAGCAAGGCTATATCAAAAATGCTGAGGGAGCCAGATTTGGTGGAGCACTGGTTATTTTGGTGGAATAGTAAATGAAGAGTGCTTCAGAGCAATGTTGATTGCATTTTAAGTTGAACTTGACTACAGGACTTTTGGGGCTTCCCTTATAGCACTAGTGGTAAACATCCTGCCTGACAATGCAGGAGATGCAAGAGATTGGGGTTACATCCCTAGGTGGGGAAGACCCCCCTGGAGTAGGAAATGGAAACCCATTCTAGTATTCTTGCCTGAAGAATCCCATGGACAGAGGAGCACGGTAGTTTACAGTCCATGGGGTCACAAAGAGTTGGACACAACTGAAGTGACTTAGCATGCATACACAGGACAATAGTAGTCAGAGTAAAGATCTACATCACAGAAGATAAATAAAAGCAAGAACTAGAATTCTAGAAGAAATAAGAATGAAATGATTTGCCAGATATCAGTGACTACTGTTTCTGTGAAAGTTGATTACTGAAAAAAGGAATAACTATTTTATCAACAACAATATTATAAAGTATACATACCCATAATTATTAAAATATCAATTTATGTGATTATTTATATGTCTACATTGTGATTAAGGAAAATTAAATAATAGATAAAAATAAACACTACCCAAGGTGGGGATCTTACATCTTTAAGTTGCATATTCAAATATGGTTCAACAAATGTAAAAACAATTTCTGCAGAGTCAGAAAACCCTGAAGCTCTATGCTTTCTGATAATCAAAATTTCAACAAGTACTAGTAACTCGACTATATCAGAGGCTAAGTATTATGGTTTTCAAATCAAGTGGCGAGGTTTTAAAATTGGCCTACTACTTATTATATGTGTGACCTAAAAGACAAACAATCAGGGTTCTAGCTTTCCATAATTCCTAACTGGCTATGTGACAAAAGATCTTTTTATTTTCTCATCAGTTTAACAGGTGTACCCTGCTTAACTCAGCTCTGGTGAAGAATAAGCAAGCACCATTTTCCTCTCAGATGGAAAAATAAAACATCTAAAATAATGTGATTCATATGGGAAAATATGAAACACTGAACCATGTGCTACTTAAACAGTAAGACCTTATTAAAAGTGAGATGGAATGTGTAGTGAAGTGAATTTTTTAGTGGAGCAATAGTAAAAAAATGAAGAGTTTGCAAGGCTATATCAAAAATGCTGAGGGAGCCAGATTTGGTGGAGCACTGGTTATTTTGGTGGAATAGTAAATGAAGAGTGCTTCAGAGCAATGTTGATTGCATTTTAAGTTGAACTTGACTACAGGACTTTTGGGGCTTCCCTTATAGCACTAGTGGTAAACATCCTGCCTGACAATGCAGGGGATGCAAGAGATTGGGGTTACATCCCTAGGTGGGGAAGACCCCCCTGGAGTAGGAAATGGAAACCCATTCTAGTATTCTTGCCTGAAGAATCCCATGGACAGAGGAGCACGGTAGTTTACAGTCCATGGGGTCACAAAGAGTTGGACACAACTGAAGTGAATTAGCATGCATACACAGGACAATAGTAGTCAGAGTAAAGATCTACATCACAGAAGATAAATAAAAGCAAGAACTAGAATTCTAGAAGAAATAAGAATGAAATGATTTGCCAGATATCAGTGACCACTGTTTCTGTGAAAGTTGATTACTGAAAAAAGGAATAACTATTTTATCAACAACAATATTATAAAGTATACATACCCATAATTATTAAAATATCAATTTATGTGATTATTTATATGTCTACATTGTGATTAAGGAAAATTAAATAATAGATAAAAATAAACACTACCCAAGTTGGGGATCTTACATCTTTAAGTTGCATATTCAAATATGGTTCAACAAATGTAAAAACAATTTCTGCAGAGTCAGAAAACCCTGAAGCTCTATGCTTTCTGATAATCAAAATTTCAACAAGTACTAGTAACTCGACTATATCAGAGGCTAAGTATTATGGTTTTCAAATCAAGTGGCGAGGTTTTAAAATTGGCCTACTACTTATTATATGTGTGACCTAAAAGACAAACAATCAGGGTTCTAGCTTTCCATAATTCCTAACTGGCTATGTGACAAAAGATCTTTTTATTTTCTCATCAGTTTAACAGGTGTACCCTGCTTAACTCAGCTCTGGTGAAGAATAAGCAAGCACCATTTTCCTCTCAGATGGAAAAATAAAACATCTAAAATAATGTGATTCATATGGGAAAATATGAAACACTGAACCATGTGCTACTTAAACAGTAAGACCTTATTAAAAGTGAGATGGAATGTGTAGTGAAGTGAATTTTTTAGTGGAGCAATAACTGAGTTGAAAACAAATCCAATAGAGACATCAGCCAAGATGGTGGCACAGAAAGAGCCTGAGTTCATCTCCTCTCATGGGCAGATCCAAATTACAACAATTTCTAGAACACTTATGAATGAAAAAGACAGATCAACCAGAAAAGATCTTATACAATGAAAGATATAAAGAAGGACCCATACCCCCAGGTAGGTGATTCACAGATGGGAGATAATTATAATTGCAAGTGTTTTTGTCCTAAGGAGTTAGGGGTATAAGCCCCACAGTCAGGCTTCCCAGCCCAGGGGTCTTGCTCTGGGAAGACGAGCCCCGAGAACATTTGACTTTGAAGACCAGCAGGTCTTCCTTTCAGAAGAGCTGTGGGAAATAGAGATTCCATTCCTAAAGGGTACACACAAAATTTCAGACACTCAAGGACCCAAGGCAGAAGTCTCTATTCTCCCAAAAAGATATACAGGTGGCCAACAGGCACAAGGAAAGATGCTCAACATTGTTATTATTAGAGAAATGCAAATCAAATAAAAACTACTACATAAAAAATAGATAAGCATTAAGGATCTACTGTATGGTATAGGGAATCATATTCAATATTCTATAAAACCCTATAATGGAAAATAATCTAATATATTCCATGTGATTTTCCAGGCCAGAATACTGGAGTGGTTGCCATTTCCTTCTCCAGTGGATATTCCTGACCCAGGTATCGAACCACATCTCCTGCATTGCAGGAGGATTCTTTACCACTGAGCCTCCTGGGATGCACATGTAAGATTATATAGATACACATACACATATATAAGTATGTGTGTATATGCATGTAATTAAATCACTCTATTGTATAGCTAAAACTAACACAATGCTGTAACTTAACTATGTTTCAATTAACAAAAAACGGAAACACAAATAACAAATGTTGCCAAGGATGTGGATAAAATAGAATCCTTTACAGTGTTTGTGGGAATGTATATTGGTCTAACCACTGTGGAAATGAGTATGGATGTTCCTCAAAGAACCAAAACTAACGTAAGATTCTGTAATTCCACTCCTGGGTATATATCTGAAGAAAACAAAAACACTAATTCAAAAAGATACATGTGCTTCAATGTTCATAGCAGCACTGTTTACAACAGCCAAGATATGGAAGCAATCTGAGTGTCCATCAGTAGACAAACGCATAAAGAAGATGTGATATATTTACACAACGAAATGCCAAAAAGGGAATTTTATTTACAACAACACGATGAACCTGCAGAATGAAAAAGACAGATCAACCAGAAAAGATCTTATACAATGAAAGATATAAAGAAGGACCCATACCCCCAGGTAGGTGATTCACAGATGGGAGATAATTATAATTGCAAGTGTTTTTGTCCTAAGGAGTGAGGGGTATAAGCCCCACAGTCAGGCTTCCCAGCCCAGGGGTCTTGCTCTGGGAAGACGAGCCCCGAGAACATTTGACTTTGAAGACCAGCAGGTCTTCCTTTCAGAAGAGCTGTGGGAAATAGAGATTCCATTCCTAAAGGGTACACACAAAATTTCACACACTCAAGGACCCAAGGCAGAAGTCTCTATTCTCCCAAAAAGATATACAGGTGGCCAACAGGCACAAGGAAAGATGCTCAACATTGTTATTATTAGAGAAATGCAAATCAAATAAAAACTACTACATAAAAAATAGATAAGCATTAAGGATCTACTGTATGGTATAGGGAATCATATTCAATATTCTATAAAACCCTATAATGGAAAATAATCTAATATATTCCATGTGATTTTCCAGGCCAGAATACTGGAGTGGTTGCCATTTCCTTCTCCAGTGGATATTCCTGACCCAGGTATCGAACCACATCTCCTGCATTGCAGGAGGATTCTTTACCACTGAGCCTCCTGGGATGCACATGTAAGATTATATAGATACACATACACATATATAAGTATGTGTGTATATGCATGTAATTAAATCACTCTATTGTATAGCTAAAACTAACACAATGCTGTAACTTAACTATGTTTCAATTAACAAAAAACGGAAACACAAATAACAAATGTTGCCAAGGATGTGGATAAAATAGAATCCTTTACAGTGTTTGTGGGAATGTATATTGGTCTAACCACTGTGGAAATGAGTATGGATGTTCCTCAAAGAACCAAAACTAATGTAAGATTCTGTAATTCCACTCCTGGGTATATATCTGAAGAAAACAAAAACACTAATTCAAAAAGATACATGTGCTTCAATGTTCATAGCAGCACTGTTTACAACAGCCAAGATATGGAAGCAATCTGAGTGTCCATCAGTAGACAAACGCATAAAGAAGATGTGATATATTTACACAACGAAATGCCAAAAAAGAGAATGAAATTTTGCCATTTACAACAACACGATGAACCTGCAGAGTATTATGTTTAGTGAAATAAGTCATACAGAGAAAAATAAATACTGTATATCATCATTTATGTACAGACTCTAAAAATATAAACCATTGAATGTAACAAAAAAGAGATAAACTTACAGATATAAAGAGCATACCAATGGTGAAAGGGAAAGTGGGAGGGCAAGATAGGGTAAAGGCTTAAGAGGTGGAAACTATTGTGTACAAATAAACATGCTACAAGGCTACATCTCACAGCACAGGAAGTGCAGTCAATGTTTTACAATAAATATATGTGGAGTGCAACATATATAAAAAAATTCCGTGGCCACTTCTATCAGTCTTTCATTTCCATCTTTGTTCTTTTGGCCTGTGGGGGGCCCCCCATCACAGTGGCCTCTCTCACTGAAGAGCACTGGCTCTTGGCGCATGCTCTCCAGAGTGCCGGCTCGGTAGTTAGATGCATTGGTTCAGCCACTCCATGGTGGCACGTGGGATCGTCCCAGGCCAGGGATGGAACCAGAGTTCCTTGCACTGCAAGGCGGTGTCCTTACCCCCTGGACCACCAGGGAAGCCTTATATAAAAATTTTGAACAAAATTTCACCTGAAATTCATGTAATATTTTCACCTGAAACTCACATAATATTTATTTAAATCAACTAATTGCCAATAAAAACAAATAAATAATTTATATAAAACAAAATAAACCTTGTATCTTTATTTTGTATTAATAGTGTCCTCAGGGAAAAATACTGCCAATGGGTCACATTTTAATATATCTAAAATTTTTATATGAAATATGAATAATATAAACAAAAAATATGTATAGCTAAAACTAACACAATGCTGTAACTTAACTATGTTTCAATTAACAAAAACGAAACACAAATAACAAATGTTGCCAAGGATGTGGATAAAATAGAATCCTTTACAGTGTTTGTGGGAATGTATATTGGTCTAACCACTGTGGAAATGAGTATGGATGTTCCTCAAAGAACCAAAACTAATGTAAGATTCTGTAATTCCACTCCTGGGTATATATCTGAAGAAAACAAAAACACTAATTCAAAAAGATACATGTGCTTCAATGTTCATAGCAGCACTGTTTACAACAGCCAAGATATGGAAGCAATCTGAGTGTCCATCAGTAGACAAACGCATAAAGAAGATGTGATATATTTACACAACGAAATGCCAAAAAAGAGAATGAAATTTTGCCATTTACAACAACACGATGAACCTGCAGTGTATTATGTTTAGTGAAATAAGTCATACAGAGAAAAATAAATACTGTATATCATCATTTATGTACAGACTCTAAAAATATAAACCATTGAATGAAACAAAAAAGAGATAAACTTACAGATATAAAGAGCATACCAATGGTGAAAGGGAAAGTGGGAGGGCAAGATGGGGTAAAGGCTTAAGAGGTGGAAACTATTGTGTACAAATAAACATGCTACAAGGCTACATCTCACAGCACAGGAAGTGCAGTCAATGTTTTACAATAAATATATGTGGAGTGCAACATATATAAAAAAATTCCGTGGCCACTTCTATCAGTCTTTCATTTCCATCTTTGTTCTTTTGGCCTGTGGGGGCCTCCCATCACAGTGGCCTCTCTCACTGAAGAGCACTGGCTCTTGGCGCATGCTCTCCAGAGTGCCGGCTCGGTAGTTAGATGCATTGGTTCAGCCACTCCATGGTGGCACGTGGGATCGTCCCAGGCCAGGGATGGAACCAGAGTTCCTTGCACTGCAAGGCGGTGTCCTTACCCCCTGGACCACCAGGGAAGCCTTGTATAAAAATTTTGAACAAAATTTCACCTGAAATTCATGTAATATTTTCACCTGAAACTCACATAATATTTATTTAAATCAACTAATTGCCAATAAAAACAAATAAATAATTTATATAAAACAAAATAAACCTTGTATCTTTATTTTGTATTAATAGTGTCCTCAGGGAAAAATACTGCCAATGGGTCACATTTTAATATATCTAAAATTTTTATATGAAATATGAATAATATAAACAATTTAAAGCATATTTAAAAAGAGCATCTGAAATGCGCAATAGCTGCTTCTGTGTGAAAAATTTGTAAAAATCAGAGTCATGTCACATTGAGTAAAATTAACAACTCTATAAATTGTTCTTGGTTAAAAATATACTATTGGATTAGGCAATAGCAATAATATGCTTCTCATTTCAGCTTATACATTAGTAGTTATTGATACATATCAATATACATTTTTCCAGATCCATCTCTATTATTTATCTATTTGCCAAACTATATATCAGTAGCTATTAATATAGCTATCTTAACATCTTGGATTTTTATCTAGTTAGCTTTGTAATAATGTGTCCATGTCACATCTCTGATAAATTGTCATGATCAGCACACTAGTCAAAGCAAATAGCAGTAGACTCCTGTAAGTACATGTAAGTAAACACTTCACACTTAAATACTTTTCTTTTTATTAATTTTATTTATTTATTTATTGTTGGCTATTCTGGGTTTTCACTGCTGGCACAGGCTCTGCCCTAGTTGCGGGGAGTTGGGGCTACTCTCTAGTTGAGATGAGAAGGCTTCTTGTTGCAGTGACTTCTCTTGTTCTGTAACTCTCTGGCACAAGGGCTTCAGTAGTTGCAGCATATGGGCTCAATAGTTGTGGCTCTGGATTATAGGCTCAATAGTTGTGGCTCACAGGCTTAGTTGGTCTGCAGCATGTGGGATCTTCCCATATCAGGGATCAAACTCGTGTCTCTTGCATTGGCAGGTGAGCTCTTTACCACTGAGCTACCAGGGAAGCCCCACACTTAAATACTTTGAACCCTTTCCTCCATTTAATGTGTATCTATGTATCTCAATCAGATGCCTCATCTCCCTTTGTTTGGGGAAGGAGGAGCATTAAGCTTATGAACAGGTTACTCATAACCATTCACACACAATATTAAAAACATATTTTTTAAGTAAGATAGAATTGAAAAGTTTTTATATGCTAACTTTTACCTAGAAAAATTTAAGTGTTTCGCTCCATACAGAAAACTGCTTGCAAAAGTGCATATACTGTCATTTATGTACTTTGACTGTATCTGTGAAAACCACAATGATCTAAAGTCACGTTTCAAATTCCAAAACATTAGGAATGTAGGCCAAGAAAAGTGTACTATAATGGTAATACTAAAATACGATATTTTTCTCAATTTTAATGAAGGATTTTAGAATGGTTTGCAAAACTCCATTACTGTGAAGCTAAGCATAATTGCCTTAAGAGAAAACAAAAAACACTAATAATTAATTAGAAATCTATTTCATTAAAAGTTTAACTATCATTAGATATTATTTTTCAATTCATGAAACATTAGATGTTTTATCTAAAATATTTGGCCAAATTTTTTTTTTCTGAATAAACTAATTCCTTTGTCCACAGGCAATTGTACCCATTAAATACTTTATAAGTAATCCTTTTTATGTAGCCATGTGGCGTATTCATTATACACTCAAATATCAAAGAAAAATGGAAGACACAAGTAACATATTTTAAAAATATCTGAACTGTTATTTGATGAAATAATTACTCACAGAACAAGTTTTGAGAATCTTGTATAATGAATTCATTTTTTAAAGCATCTGGTTATCTTTCTGACTAAAAATGCAATGCCAATTATATTTTATAGGTAGCAATTTCTTTTTATAGTCTAAAAATTGGATCATAAAAGGAAAACAACTTTGGTTAGAATACTCTACGTATTTTGAGGAACATAATGAGATCTAAGGCACTAAATTTGAGGAGTTCAAATTAGAGAGAAAACCACATTACTGAGTTTAATTATTTTTGGAGGCCATCTTTGGATGAAGTTACTTCCAAAAAGGACAGAGTTTTGTACACATTATGCATTATGAGCCTAGGTAAAGATGATTGTGTTTAAAAAAAGATAGCAGTTACAAAAAGCATTGCTATTTAGTCACTAAATCATGTCTGGCTCTTTTGTGACCCTATACACTGTAGCCCACTGGTTTCCTCTGTTCATGGGATTTCCCAGGCATAACAATACTGGAGTTGGTTGCCATTTCCTTCTCCAAAAAAAAAAATTTTACTATATCCAAGTAAATGTTAAGGTATGATGTAGTCTAGTAGAATAGTTATTTTTTTATATAATTTTATAGGGAGAATTCACATTTTCTTCCAGCATTGTTAGTCTGAATAATGAGTGCTTTAATCAAAATTAGTATGTATAGACTATAATTTTAAAATATCATATATATGCATGTGTGCCAACACCGCGACCACCACCACCAAACTGCTCCCACCAGGTAGGTGTCCAGAAGAGGGCTGCTGCTCAGACAGCTTAAAACTACTGATGCTATATCGGAACAAAAAGTGCCTTAAGAAAAAAAAACACTAATAGTTAATTAGAAATCTATTTCATTAAAAGTTTAACTATCATTAGATATTATTTTTCAATTCATGAAACATTAGATGTTTTATCTAAAATATTTGGCCAAATTTTTTTTTTCTGAATAAACTAATTCCTTTGTCCACAGGCAATTGTACCCATTAAATACTTTATAAGTAATCCTTTTTATGTAGCCATGTGGCGTATTCATTATACACTCAAATATCAAAGAAAAATGGAAGACACAAGTAACATATTTTAAAAATATCTGAACTGTTATTTGATGAAATAATTACTCACAGAACAAGTTTTGAGAATCTTGTATAATGAATTCATTTTTTAAAGCATCTGGTTATCTTTCTGACTAAAAATGCAATGCCAATTATATTTTATAGGTAGCAATTTCTTTTTATAGTCTAAAAATTGGATCATAAAAGGAAAACAACTTTGGTTAGAATACTCTACGTATTTTGAGGAACATAATGAGATCTAAGGCACTAAATTTGAGGAGTTCAAATTAGAGAGAAAACCACATTACTGAGTTTAATTATTTTTGGAGGCCATCTTTGGATGAAGTTACTTCCAAAAAGGACAGAGTTTTGTACACATTATGCATTATGAGCCTAGGTAAAGATGATTGTGTTTAAAAAAAGATAGCAGTTACAAAAAGCATTGCTATTTAGTCACTAAATCATGTCTGGCTCTTTTGTGACCCTATACACTGTAGCCCACTGGTTTCCTCTGTTCATGGGATTTCCCAGGCATAACAATACTGGAGTTGGTTGCCATTTCCTTCTCCAAAAAAAAAAATTTTACTATATCCAAGTAAATGTTAAGGTATGATGTAGTCTAGTAGAATAGTTATTTTTTTATATAATTTTATAGGGAGAATTCACATTTTCTTCCAGCATTGTTAGTCTGAATAATGAGTGCTTTAATCAAAATTAGTATGTATAGACTATAATTTTAAAATATCATATATATGCATGTGTGCCAACACCGCAGCGATCACCACCACCAAACTGCTCCCACCAGGTAGGTGTCCAGAAGAGAGGGCTGCTGCTCAGACAGCTTAAAAACTACTGATGCTGATCTACTCAGTGTTTAGAAGGCAAAAAAGTGTTGAAAATAAAATATTTTCTCAAAAGCTCTTAGGTATGATCTATGTTCTGTGTTACATCAGCACAAACTGACTCGGCTCTTTTATAGTTGAAAAAAAAAAAAAAACTGAACTCTTTTCTGCTTTGTGTTAGGCAGAATAAAGCAGTCATTGCTTGTCACCCACCATCAGAGTTGAGAGATAGATAACCATATATACTACTTGCCTTTATCACTTAAAGATTGAAATTGAAATTTGTGGTGTCTTTTTCTGGTAATGACACATGAAATTAACACTTAAGATATACAATAAATCTTAGTTTCTCTTTTCACATATATTTCTTCCCAGCAATCCTCTGCTTTCTCTTCAAACATTATCTAGCTTGTCCTTTAAAAAAGCTGCTAATGTATATTTAAAAAAAAATGTTGGCCTCTTTCATTGTTGTTGTTGTTTGTTTTTTTTTCATCCATCTTTATTCTTTGGCCTATGTGGGCCTTCCACTGCAGTGGCTTCTCTTACTGCAGAGCACTGGCTCTGGGCACACATGCTCCAGAGCGCTGGCTCCTAATCAGACACACTGGCCCAGCCGCTCCAGGACACCTGGGATTCCCAGGCTAGGGATGGTACTCGTGCCCCCTGAACTGCAAGGTGGACTCTCCACCTACCGGACCACCAGGGAAACACCTGAAAAGCTTTTATCTGAAAGAAAATTCCTGAAAGAGAATGAAAATGTTCTTCAAGTTCTTGACGACACTGTTCTGAAACACAAAGTATCATGATGCTTTGTGTATCGTTCCTGTGTCAGTGTGGCATGCTCTAGCAAGCAGACACTTCATGAAAACAAAAAGGAACCTTTTGCTGGGAAGCTGTGGTATGTGGTCAAGAAAATATTTTACCGTAAACTGAATACTTCTCTTCCTTGAGAGTCAGCAGATATACGCTGAGGTTCCTCTAGAATTCGCCTCTGTTTATTCTGTCCAAAGATAAAAACTGCATTCTTTTGCCCAGTTATCTATAAGAGTTAATATATTTTTTCAGACACATTTCAATAAACAACATGCCATTGATAGTTTTTAAGGTTAAAATGTTTTCTCTAGGCATACCACCTAAAAAAAAAACTCCTCCCTTTGATGTTTTTCTTTCCTTCTTTTTTTAATTACACAGTGTGTCTTGGGAGGGACTCCCTCCAGGAGACACAGAAAAAAGTTTCTTTAAACCCTTCAATAGCTCAATGTTTCCACTCTAAGGGAGTGTAAGGCTTCAAGGAACAAAGAAAGAACTGCTCCTCAGAGTGACTGGCCCGCCTCTGGTGGCATGATCTGGGTCAGAGCAAGGCCACATCCGGCTGGACATCTGTGATCCAAGCTGTAGCCTCATGTGGAACAGGAAACCTGGCTGTGTCTATACTTGGCAAAACCAGTGCAATATTTGACGTAGCTCAGTTTTCTTTCCTTCCTTGTTTCTCTACACCAGGTTGAACACCAGGCCTCTGGTTCCTCAAGGGGATCATCTTCTGCCCCAACCCTACAGCTTCTGTACTCAAAAAGTGCCCAGGACCTAGAGAGTCTCTGAAGCGGCCATTCTTCAAGTCCACCCTTCCTCTTTTATCAGCCCCTCTCCTGAAACTCTTTTTGACTCACTTATGGCCAAGGAGTGTTTGTTCTCAGCATAGCAATTAAGACCAAGATGGAAAAGGATTTTACTAAGAAAAGGACTTGTGGTGGTCATAGTCCAAATTGTTTTTAACTTCTTTTTACTGACATATGAAGATGCAATCAACACATACGTGTCTCCTGTTCCCCAGGGTGGGTGGTGGATTAAGATATTTTTTCAGACATATACATTAAGTAAACACTATGTTGACTATTGTGTACAGTACTAAAAAGTTATTCTTTGAGAATCCCAACCAAATAATATTATTACAGATAAACAAAATACTCCACGATACTGAAAGAAACATGATTCCAAATTTGATGTAACAAAGAATTAGTGGTGTATTCGAGTCTAGCTCCACCTCTTACAAAGCATGTGGTCTTAGGCAATTCACATAATCTGAGGTTTTTAAAATTGGTATATATGCATATTTTTTTTATCTGTCAAGCGCTATTTAAGAATTCAAGTGAGATAATAAAAATAGAAATGATCTGTAAAAGATAAAGCAGGTTATGCTTGCATAATATTCTCAGGGGAAAAAAAAAAAAAAAGTTACATCCAGATCTTTTGATTCGTTTTCTTTCTAATTGACCATACAGAAATAAAAATTTTATCCCATTTCAAGAAGCTTGATTTTTTTCCTAATCAAAATTAAAGACTTTAAAAGTCATTCCACATCCTCTTTCAAAGAGAGAAAACTTATAATCAGTTACTGGCTGGATATATAATGCTCATCTGGCGTGATTTTCTATTAAGTGAAAAAAAAAATAGTGTGTGAAAGCATATAAATAATCATAAAAGGTAATATCTTATGTATCATTTTTGTTACTTAAAAACATTAAGTTTGTATACTTTTCAGAGTCTCTAGGCTAAAAACAAACAAATACAATAAAGCAACATTATTTAACTGTTTAATTGCTTCCATTTTGTTTGGAAAACTTAACCTCAATTTAACCTCTATGGCTACTGTGCAAGTCAAAATCAAATGATTCTGACGATCTTAGCCCCAGAATAATAAACTCTTTGGGGGCTTTAAGCCGCTTTACCTTTAACAGGGGAAACTGAGCAGTCTTCAACTTGTTTGTGTTCGTTGATTGATAATGAGCAGTTTCTCTGTCTAAATCTGTGTGGGACTTATGTGAGGTCTGATTTAGCCTGCAAACTCTTTTGACTCACTATGGCCAAGGAGTGTTTGTTCTCAGCATAGCAATTAAGACCAAGATGGAAAAGGATTTTACTAAGAAAAGGACTTGTGGTGGTCATAGTCCAAATTGTTTTTAACTTCTTTTTACTGACATATGAAGATGCAATCAACACATACGTGTCTCCTGTTCCCCAGGGTGGGTGGTGGATTAAGATATTTTTTCAGACATATACATTAAGTAAACACTATGTTGACTATTGTGTACAGTGCTAAAAGTTATTCTTTGAGAATCCCAACCAAATAATATTATTACAGATAAACAAAATACTCCACGATACTGAAAGAAACATGATTCCAAATTTGATGTAACAAAGAATTAGTGGTGTATTCGAGTCTAGCTCCACCTCTTACAAAGCATGTGGTCTTAGGCAATTCACATAATCTGAGGTTTTTAAAATTGGTATATATGCATATTTTTTTTATCTGTCAAGCGCTATTTAAGAATTCAAGTGAGATAATAAAAATAGAAATGATCTGTAAAAGATAAAGCAGGTTATGCTTGCATAATATTCTCAGGGGAAAAAAAAAAAAAAGTTACATCCAGATCTTTTGATTCGTTTTCTTTCTAATTGACCATACAGAAATAAAAATTTTATCCCATTTCAAGAAGCTTGATTTTTTTCCTAATCAAAATTAAAGACTTTAAAAGTCATTCCACATCCTCTTTCAAAGAGAGAAAACTTATAATCAGTTACTGGCTGGATATATAATGCTCATCTGGCGTGATTTTCTATTAAGTGAAAAAAAAAATAGTGTGTGAAAGCATATAAATAATCATAAAAGGTAATATCTTATGTATCATTTTGTTACTTAAAAACATTAAGTTTGTATACTTTTCAGAGTCTCTAGGCTAAAAACAAACAAATACAATAAAGCAACATTATTTAACTGTTTAATTGCTTCCATTTTGTTTGGAAAACTTAACCTCAATTTAACCTCTATGGCTACTGTGCAAGTCAAAATCAAATGATTCTGACGATCTTAGCCCCAGAATAATAAACTCTTTGGGGGCTTTAAGCCGCTTTACCTTTAACAGGGGAAACTGAACAGTCTTCAACTTGTTTGTGTTCGTTGATTGATAATGAGCAGTTTCTCTGTCTAAATCTGTGTGGGACTTATGTGAGGTCTGATTTAGCCTGCTGGGAGTTGAGAGGAGAGAGAAGCAATCACAGTGGGTTTAAAAAATCATTCTAAAGATGACATTTGTGAGGCAAATATTTTGGCCATATGCCACTGTGTGTTGTTTTTTTTTTCTCTTAACTCTAAAGCAAGCTTGGCATTTCACATTTTCATTTTAATCTGTTTTCACATTTCAGTGTAACTTGACAGGTTACTATTTCTTATGTAATGGAAACTTTCTTCAGGTGGTCACCTTTAAAAATAGGTTATCTAAAAAATTACACATGAAGGAAAAATTCCAGATTTATTGTCTTTTACTTTGATTTCATCACTTCCTACAAAACCTATTAAGAAACAACTCTCATCAATTACAGAATATCTACATTTTACTTTTGTTGTATGTTCAATTTAGCAAAAATGTCCATGTCTAGCATGTAGATAACCTTCTGAAGAGTTAATTATATCTTATTAAATGGAAATGAGACAGTTGTGATAAACTTAATAAAGGCTGCTCTTCCTATAGGCTTTTTTCTACCATAAGAATTTCAGGTTTAGTATAATCCATGCCTTTTAAATCATTTATGAAACAAATGTTTTTCAAAACTCAACCTAATATAGCTTTAATAACACTATTAGTTTCTTTATTCTGTGCTACTGGTTATCCTTAATTCTATCAGTGCTACAGTGTTCTGGGTTTTCGGGGACATTGGTTAAAATGAAAAGTTACATTTGCTAATCTAAGGTGCTATGCTTTGGTAAACGATCAGGAAAGAAGCTAGGTTGGAATTTCTGATTGAGAAACAGCAGGTTAGAAGCCAGGGGAGCCGAGAGTCTGCTTCAAAGCGGACAGGAGGACTTGAAACCAATGCACATAGTCAGAAGAACTGCCTCCAGGATAAGCAGTGTATTCTCATTTATCCTTTAGTGACGACATCTTAGCTTAAGTGAAGACAGGCAGACTATTTTTGAGCCAGAGGACTGACTCAAGTAAACTATATTTCTTTACGGCTTGAAAGGCTACCCATGGAGCAGAAGTCCCACAGAAACCATGCTGCATGTCTAGTGACTGACCCAGTACTCTTTACACAGAACTTATTACGTGACTCATCCAGTCTCACCACATGCTGGGTTTCCCCTGAGCAACAAAAGCAGTTTTATCCTCAGATCAACTGTTAGGATGTCCTGGGTCATGAAATCTACAGGATTCTCACAAGGATTAGAAACTCTCTTCAGACTAACCTAGAATAACAAGAGAACCTTGACCTTCCCTGCCTCGCACTCTAACTAGCTGCTCTACTTTGATAAGAGGGTTAGTAAATCCAAGCATGTGATTCCACGTCCACAAAATCAAACAAATCAGTTGCAGAGAAGATACAATATACCTATTCCTGATTTGGATACTAGAGAAATTTATTTTTAGGACTCTAAGAAATTTGATGTCATACAGTCTTACAATAAACAAAACCAAAATAATAATGTATTTTACAAAAAATAATATTCTACAATTTAAAAAAGCTAATCAGAGTCAAAATATGTAATTATTGGACTGTGGAGATCAATTAAAAATTAATCTTTATAAGTATGTGCTAGAGTAGATAGAAATCAAATGCTCCACAGTCCTCTTCCCTGAATGTTATTTTTTTCTGGAGAGATGTTGGTAAGTGTTGAGCAAGAACAAGATGAGTCTTAGACCACTTGACTGTTCCCTGGTAGGCAGTGATTCTGTGGTGTTGTTAAAAGGTAGTATCACATAATTTAATAGCCATGTGGGGTAGGGTTGATAATCACTTATGAAAAATAAAAGATGGAAAAGCCATTAATACTCAAATAGAAGAATACCAATCTCCATAGAAAGGCAAACCACAGTATAACACAGGAAGAATGAGATTTTCTTTCCAGATGTGACATTGAAGCTGTTACAGCATATACAACAAAATACACTATCCATGTAAAATCTGTTGTTGAAAGTCTCCTGCATAAGTTATGAACCTGTCAGAAATATTAATGCTTACTAAGACATTTTTGTAATCCTCAAAGAATAGTTATCATCTATGGAAACCAAACTTCCCTGTACATATACATTAGAAAAAAAAGTTCTCACCAATAGAGTAATTCAGGATGACAAGTAAACATCAAGAGACTCTGTTCTAGGGCTTCCCTGGTGGTCCAGTGGGTAAGAACACTGCCTTGCAGTGCAAGGGACACCGGTTCAATCCCTGGCTTGGGAAGATCCCACGTGCCACGGAGCAACTGGATCAGTGTGTCTGATTACTGAGCTGGTGCTCTGGAGTGCATGCGCCCAGAGCCTCTGCTCTGCAGTGAGACAGGCCACTGATATGGGAGGCCAACACAGGTGGAAGAATAAAGATAAATAAATTAAAGCTCAATAGAAGCTGCCAAAAAAAGAAATTATGAAGAAAAGAGACTCTGTTCTACAGTGAAGATTCAAGATATATGGAATTATATAATATAAAACACATCGTTTTACTCTCCTATTCATGAAGAGAAATTGCATTCTGTAATCTCATGAATTTAAAATGTTAAAAGTGTAAACTTAAATAAAGGTGGATAAGTGAAAAATTTTCCTCCATGCTTAAGTAACCAAACCACTCTTTCTATAGAGGTCAATGTTTTTCTGAATGCAAGTTCTGATAAAGAATATTATATGATTTGTGATAATATTAATTAAATCACACACTAAATATTTGCTGAGTACTTACTGTGAGGTGTGTAGAGATAAAAGTGTAGCAAGACAGACTGATCCCCAGCCTGCCTAGAGTTTCTAACCTAGCAGAAAGTTCAAAAGACAAAATCCATCATAATATCTGCAAAGCGTCTGTTAGTTTAAGCCAAATGATTATGACTCATTTTCAATTTTAATGAGATCAGTTTTGTAGAGATAAAAAGTATGCAGAATAGATATATAATTATGCATTATATATACACATATGCATATTATACACTATAGTTATATGCAGGTATGCTATATGCTATACATGTATGTATTCTATGTGTTTAATACATTAATATATGTAAGTATATATTTACATATATGTGGATATTTATCTGTGAAAGGAAGAAGAGAAAAAGGGTAGAAGCAGCAGGAGAGGCGTATGTAAAGATAGAAGTTTCAGGTGAAAGGCATCCTACTATAAAATCATAATAAGAATTATCCAGTAAAGAGGAATTATGTTATAAAGAAGTAAGAGTTGAAGCTACTGGATTGAAGAAATATAAGATAGAGTGAAAACTCCAAGAAGGAAATAGAGAATGAGGTCCAGAACATAAGTTGAATAAAATGGAGAAAATATTTGCTGTAATGACAGGGTATAAGAAAATTATGAGCAATGAGACAGTTATATTTATTATCTAGCAAAAGCTGGGATAGTTCTCATTTGACAGTTATTGGCTCCACTGCAGTGGCTAAGTTATCTCTCTAAGGGTGGGATGGTGGAAGGGAAAGGCTGTAAGCGAGGAAGCTAAATGTATCTCAACATGATGCTGTGGAAAACTGTGGAGAGAGTTGATAAGGAAAACTAAGAATCAGTGGACAGCATCATAGCCTGGCTGATACTTGTCATCATCAATGAGTACTGTTACTAAATTTCACTCTTTCTAAAAATTTTTCTCTAGTAGTTCTGGTGGAAGCATGAAGATGAGGGGTGACTCAAATGATCCAACACTGGGGTTTGGCAGAAAGGGCAAAAGAAGTTCAATTGGCCTGGAAAAGTGAGGTTTATTACCCTGATAGTGAAATCTAAACTCAACAAGGAAGGCTGTAAAAAATAATAGCAGTTGAGAAACTAGAAACCTCAGGCTCCTGAATGTGTGGAGGAGATGAAGAACTGAAGTCCTTTACTGGGAATAGGTAAACGAGAGCCAAAGGAAGGAGGCTGTGACAGGCTGAGTTGTCTTGGTCTTTAATTCCAAACCCTTCATGGTGATGACAAGGTGCGAATGTGACTCTCAGGGCTAGTCACGCAAGTTGTGTTAAATCGAGATGGGACCAAAGGAGTAAAATGGCAAATTGTCAGCTGGGCAAAAAATGAAGACAGTGAGTTTGCATAAGAAAGTAAAATAAACGGACCGGGAAAAATCACTTGTGTTAGATGCTGAAGTTTACAACAAATAACAAGAAATGATTGGAAGGTCAGTAAAACTATGTAAGAAGAAAAATGAAAAGAGATAGAGCTGAATGCAGCAGGAGAGGCGTATGTAAAGATAGAAGTTTCAGGTGAAAGGCATCCTACTATAAAATCATAATAAGAATTATCCAGTAAAGAGGAATTATGTTATAAAGAAGTAAGAGTTGAAGCCACTGGATTGAAGAAATATAAGATAGAGTGAAAACTCCAAGAAGGAAATAGAGAATGAGGTCCAGAACATAAGTTGAATAAAATGGAGAAAATATTTGCTGTAATGACAGGGTATAAGAAAATTATGAGCAATGAGACAGTTATATTTATTATCTAGCAAAAGCTGGGATAGTTCTCATTTGACAGTTATTGGCTCCACTGCAGTGGCTAAGTTATCTCTCTGAGGGTGGGATGGTGGAAGGGAAAGGCTGTAAGCGAAGAAGCTAAATGTATCTCAACATGATGCTGTGGAAAACTGTGGAGAGAGTTGATAAGGAAAACTAAGAATCAGTGGACAGCATCATAGCCTGGCTGATACTTGTCATCATCAATGAGTACTGTTACTAAATTTCACTCTTTCTAAAAATTTTTCTCTAGTAGTTCTGGTGGAAGCATGAAGATGAGGGGTGACTCAAATGATCCAACACTGGGGTTTGGCAGAAAGGGCAAAAGAAGTTCAATTGGCCTGGAAAAGTGAGGTTTATTACCCTGATAGTGAAATCTAAACTCAACAAGGAAGGCTGTAAAAAATAATAGCAGTTGAGAAACTAGAAACCTCAGGCTCCTGAATGTGTGGAGGAGATGAAGAACTGAAGTCCTTTACTGGGAATAGGTAAACGAGAGCCAAAGGAAGGAGGCTGTGACAGGCTGAGTTGTCTTGGTCTTTAATTCCAAACCCTTCATGGTGATGACAAGGTGCGAATGTGACTCTCAGGGCTAGTCACGCAAGTTGTGTTAAATCGAGATGGGACCAAAGGAGTAAAATGGCAAATTGTCAGCTGGGCAAAAAATGAAGACAGTGAGTTTGCATAAGAAAGTAAAATAAACGGACCGGGAAAAATCACTTGTGTTAGATGCTGAAGTTTACAACAAATAACAAGAAATGATTGGAAGGTCAGTAAAACTATGTAAGAAGAAAAATGAAAAGAGATAGAGCTGAATGCTGGTCTAAAATTAGAAGTGTTTTTATTTAAGAGCTGAGGTGCAATGGCTTAAAGGATTCTTTGACAACGGAATTCAGAGGACAATGAACCATAACACTCCAACATAAATTTTAAATAACATGAAATTCACGAAAGTCCTAAACTCTAGATATCTCTACTTGAAACATTTTTGTTTCACATTGACAGCTGTAGAGGACACACATTTTAAGTGCCAGGTGACGAATCTTCACTTACCATGTGGACCACTCCTCCATGATCACCACACCCCAGAAGCTTGTCTTCTGCTCCCTCCAAGTCATTGCCCACACACCTCAACAGACAATTACTAATATAGGTTTTTGTCATCATGGATCAGCTTTATCAATTTTGCATGCTACTATCAACAGTCTGGCCATGTCTGTGGGCCTACATATGTATACCAAAGGCATTTATAAGAGCTTCATGATAGCAGCCTTCTTCAAATGTTAACAGTAAATTTTGGTGAGCATTTCATCTATGTGTGTCTTGCCAAGTTCTAATTTTGACTGTTGGCGACGAAGTCCAAGGGAATGACAGAATTAAGATGAAGTTACAAAGTTTTAACTTGAAAATACACAAGCATCAAGGAGTGAAGTGCCTGGGAACATTAAGAACCTGGCCTGAGCAGGGCTTGGCTCAAAGGTGAAAAATAATATAACTAGCAGAAATAACAATGAATATTTGGAGGAGATGAAGAACTGAAGTCCTTTACTGGGAATAGGTAAACGAGAGCCAAAGGAAGGAGGCTGTGACAGGCTGAGTTGTCTTGGTCTTTAATTCCAAACCCTTCATGGTGATGACAAGGTGCGAATGTGACTCTCAGGGCTAGTCACGCAAGTTGTGTTAAATCGAGATGGGACCAAAGGAGTAAAATGGCAAATTGTCAGCTGGGCAAAAAATGAAGACAGTGAGTTTGCATAAGAAAGTAAAATAAACGGACCGGGAAAAATCACTTGTGTTAGATGCTGAAGTTTACAACAAATAACAAGAAATGATTGGAAGGTCAGTAAAACTATGTAAGAAGAAAAATGAAAAGAGATAGAGCTGAATGCTGGTCTAAAATTAGAAGTGTTTTTATTTAAGAGCTGAGGTGCAATGGCTTAAAGGATTCTTTGACAACGGAATTCAGAGGACAATGAACCATAACACTCCAACATAAATTTTAAATAACATGAAATTCACGAAAGTCCTAAACTCTAGATATCTCTACTTGAAACATTTTTGTTTCACATTGACAGCTGTAGAGGACACACATTTTAAGTGCCAGGTGACGAATCTTCACTTACCATGTGGACCACTCCTCCATGATCACCACACCCCAGAAGCTTGTCTTCTGCTCCCTCCAAGTCATTGCCCACACACCTCAACAGACAATTACTAATATAGGTTTTTGTCATCATGGATCAGCTTTATCAATTTTGCATGCTACTATCAACAGTCTGGCCATGTCTGTGGGCCTACATATGTATACCAAAGGCATTTATAAGAGCTTCATGATAGCAGCCTTCTTCAAATGTTAACAGTAAATTTTGGTGAGCATTTCATCTATGTGTGTCTTGCCAAGTTCTAATTTTGACTGTTGGCGACGAAGTCCAAGGGAATGACAGAATTAAGATGAAGTTACAAAGTTTTAACTTGAAAATACACAAGCATCAAGGAGTGAAGTGCCTGGGAACATTAAGAACCTGGCCTGAGCAGGGCTTGGCTCAAAGGTGAAAAATAATATAACTAGCAGAAATAACAATGAATATTTTTGAATAGTGATCATAATAAAGATATTATTTTAATAGATGCTGATATATTACCTTGTCACAAACATGCTGTATAATCGGTTTTCTTACCCTCTGGTTATAGGTGACTAAGCTGAGGCATAAAAATGTAAGATTGTGGTAAGTTTGTTCCTGTCTACGTTTTCCATTCAGGCTACCTGCACTCAAAGGCAACCCTCTCTCAAGCTCAGGCTGCTTCTACACTGAGCCCTAACACTCTCTCAAAGATTGTAGCATTCCATCTAGAAATACATCGAGACACATCTGCTACACCATAGCTGAACACTGCTGAAATTTGAAACCTGAAGAATTATTCAAATTTATAGTCTCTGGTGACTAACTCTGGAGTCTACACTGTCCCTTCTCTTTGGTCTAAACTAGAAAACTTCAGAGGTTGACCTCTCCTGTGTTCCTGTATTATTTCCACTGATTACAAAACTCCTATGAGGGCTTCCCTGGTGGTCCAGTGGGTAAGGACACTGCCTTACAGTGCAAGGGGTGCCGGTTCGATCCCTGGCCTGGGAAGATCACACGTGCCCTGGAGCGACTGGACCCATGTGTCCAATTACCGAGCCGGAGCTCTGGAGCGCATGCACCCATAGTCAGCGCTGTGCAATGACAGACGCCACCGCGATGGGAGGCCCACAGGAGCCAGAGAGCAAAGATGGATGAAAACAGACAAATGAAAGACCAATAGAAGTGCCTCCCTCAAAATAAATAAAGTCTTAAATATATATATATATAAACTCCTATGACTATATTCTGAGCTCACGTTCATCATGTGTCTCATTAGGAGAACCGATACTATTGAGACAAATAAAGATGGCATAGACATTAGCAGCTAACCCAAAATCACTTTCAAAAATAAGAACAAAAAAAATTCTGCAGTGCTGCACTGATGTTTTCTGATTCTTTGGACAATCACCAGCTGGGCAAGATTTCAAACTGTAATGTCTTTCTTCACTGCAATGGCAGATGAACTCATTCTGTTTCTATCACTTTTTATTCAAGTCTATTGAATATCTACAGATTTATAATCCTTTCCCAAAGCACCACAATAAAATTCACCATGCAAGTAGCCTTTGGAGTTTTTAGAACACAGTATGGGCGATGGGGGTGAGAATGAGGATGTGATGAGGGCAGCATCACATCCAGACTTGAATCTCCGTATGGTTGGTTTTGCATAAGTGAAATCCCTTTATTTGTGTATATACAAATACACACACACACACAAAATGAAGAGAAAAACCTACAACACTGACTTTCTTTTACAAGACAAGTGACATGTTAAGGTTAACTGGAAGGATACTGTTTTGTCATATTTAGGGCTCATTAAATGGCAATTCACAGCAGTAATCTTGCCTGCAGAATCCCATGGTCAAAGAAACCTAGCAGGCTACAATCCATAGAGTCACAGAGTTGGACACAACTGAAGCAACTTAGTACATACACACACAAATAGTACATGAATTTGTGAAATTAAGTTTTTTCATGTGGCTACACTATATGTCATATTAAACAAAACTAAAAGTTATATCAGTATCTGAAAGTGATCATTTATCTTTAGCTCTTTTAGTGTTGAATGATGAAATATACCTTTAAAACCTTGTTAAAATTCATTATAATCGGGCACTGTTCTGAGGCTTAGGGATCATTTGGACACTTTTTTAACCTATGATCTTTCATCATGATTTTATCTAAAAGTATTTTTTAAGTCAACTAAGGAAAAAAAAAAAAGCTGAGTGAACGTAAGCATCTGTTTGAAAGTCCTCCGGTTGACTACATAATAAAAATGATCAGAGAGGTACGGGGTTTGCTGAACAAAGGGGGCCTACCACATGCTGGAAAGCAGCACTGAGGGGTCACTGTTTAGCATATTGTACAAGAAAATGGAAAATGCACACTGGCTCTCAAGTTAAAAGGGCTAGAGGAAACTTTGGTAACTTTATCTCCTTTAGTCACAAACTGTGAGATGGCATATGGCTAACATCCTTTTTTGATGTTATTTTAAAACTTGTTTATGAGACAGAAATATTCTGAACCCTATAATGACTTTTCTCCCTGACTGGAAACTCCTCGTGTTTTGATGGGTCAGGCAGTACCTCTCCCAGTTGGCTTATCCGGCAAATCTTCTCTTCACTGGAGAAGCAAGAATAGATGCTGGAGAAAGTGAAATTAAAAAAGGGTACTATATTTATATTCTTGCTCTCCTCTATTCCCCTGAGTTTCCCAATGGAAATAGATATTGGTATTCCAGACATATAGCACGAAGATCGCTGAAAGGGGGATTAAAAAAAAACTGTCAAAAATCATTTGGGAGAATAAGGGGTCTCCACAGTTTTCCATTGATCACATGGTAACAAGGGAATATCCTTTTTTGACTAACTTAATTTCTGACTCTAAAGTAGCTAGAAGATTGGTCCTCCTAAATCACACAAGATTTTTTAGGGGGAAAAAAAGCCAAAAGGAAGTAATAAATGTCAAACATTCCTCAAAAGCAGACTAAGCACTTTAGATTACTAAAATTTTGTTTTACTTTCTACTGGAGTTCTTTGAAGTGGTAACAAGTAACTCATCTGCAGTTCAAATCTACTGTAAAGCTAGCTTGCCATGCTACCTGTTTTAAAACTACATCTTTATCCTATACAGTACAAATGATCAATGAATTGTGAATGATAATTTTTCCTTGTTAAAATTTTCATTCAATAATTTTTTGGGGGCAAACTTGTTTTTTTGGAGGGCTTAGGGATCATTTGGACACTTTTTTAACCTATGATCTTTCATCATGATTTTATCTAAAAGTATTTTTTAAGTCAACTAAGGAAAAAAAAAAAAGCTGAGTGAACGTAAGCATCTGTTTGAAAGTCCTCCGGTTGACTACATAATAAAAATGATCAGAGAGGTACGGGGTTTGCTGAACAAAGGGGGCCTACCACATGCTGGAAAGCAGCACTGAGGGGTCACTGTTTAGCATATTGTACAAGAAAATGGAAAATGCACACTGGCTCTCAAGTTAAAAGGGCTAGAGGAAACTTTGGTAACTTTATCTCCTTTAGTCACAAACTGTGAGATGGCATATGGCTAACATCCTTTTTTGATGTTATTTTAAAACTTGTTTATGAGACAGAAATATTCTGAACCCTATAATGACTTTTCTCCCTGACTGGAAACTCCTCGTGTTTTGATGGGTCAGGCAGTACCTCTCCCAGTTGGCTTATCCGGCAAATCTTCTCTTCACTGGAGAAGCAAGAATAGATGCTGGAGAAAGTGAAATTAAAAAAGGGTACTATATTTATATTCTTGCTCTCCTCTATTCCCCTGAGTTTCCCAATGGAAATAGATATTGGTATTCCAGACATATAGCACGAAGATCGCTGAAAGGGGGATTAAAAAAAAACTGTCAAAAATCATTTGGGAGAATAAGGGGTCTCCACAGTTTTCCATTGATCACATGGTAACAAGGGAATATCCTTTTTTGACTAACTTAATTTCTGACTCTAAAGTAGCTAGAAGATTGGTCCTCCTAAATCACACAAGATTTTTTAGGGGGAAAAAAACCAAAAGGAAGTAATAAATGTCAAACATTCCTCAAAAGCAGACTAAGCACTTTAGATTATTAAAATTTTGTTTTACTTTCTACTGGAGTTCTTTGAAGTGGTAACAAGTAACTCATCTGCAGTTCAAATCTACTGTAAAGCTGGCTTGCCATGCTACCTGTTTTAAAACTACATCTTTATCCTCAGGACATAGGTAAAATGGGGATTGCCATAATATATTCTGAAATATAGATCCCAATTCTTTTAAATTTTTCTCAGTATATGTTCAGAATTTCATGCAATAGAATCAGACAACATTTAAATGATTAAGATGCATAAACATGCGAACACTGGCATAACATTTAAGTCATATGTGTTAGGACAAGACTGTGTACCTTTTCTGAAATAGTGATCCTCACAGGGACTGGCCAGGGCATCCCAAGAGAAATTAGACAGGGCCTGCGGGATTTTCCCTGATTTGATCCATCAGTAGTGTGTGCACTGGCTCTCCATAAATGAAAATGAGAAACAATAAAGACCTCAAACAAAATTTTATCAAGACACTAACTTTTCCTAGTGCTTAATATTGTGGCAGAATTGGTGTGCTTACATTCACAAAGGGAAAGAGCATGGTTTGGATGGAATAAATGTCATGATTCAAGTAACTTAATAAATCAGTGAAATGAAAGCACATGGATCAAAGTCAGACAAAATATGATGAAAATTTCTTACCCTATATTAGACATCTTAAATAGAATGGTATGTCACGCCTTGTGTTCATACCTTTCCTGTGATAATTAAAAACCAATTGCAAAGAGTCTTTATTTGATATAACAGAGAACCACATCTCAGTTTGAAGTGCTAAAATCAAGTCTTTGTGTTCAAAGCATCATTTTTAACAACCCTTTTTTTGCTTACCCCCTATATAGACATCTTAAAAAACTGTCAAAAATCATTTGGGAGAATAAGGGGTCTCCACAGTTTTCCATTGATCACATGGTAACAAGGGAATATCCTTTTTTGACTAACTTAATTTCTGACTCTAAAGTAGCTAGAAGATTGGTCCTCCTAAATCACACAAGATTTTTTAGGGGGAAAAAAAGCCAAAAGGAAGTAATAAATGTCAAACATTCCTCAAAAGCAGACTAAGCACTTTAGATTATTAAAATTTTGTTTTACTTTCTACTGGAGTTCTTTGAAGTGGTAACAAGTAACTCATCTGCAGTTCAAATCTACTGTAAAGCTGGCTTGCCATGCTACCTGTTTTAAAACTACATCTTTATCCTCAGGACATAGGTAAAATGGGGATTGCCATAATATATTCTGAAATATAGATCCCAATTCTTTTAAATTTTTCTCAGTATATGTTCAGAATTTCATGCAATAGAATCAGACAACATTTAAATGATTAAGATGCATAAACATGCGAACACTGGCATAACATTTAAGTCATATGTGTTAGGACAAGACTGTGTACCTTTTCTGAAATAGTGATCCTCACAGGGACTGGCCAGGGCATCCCAAGAGAAATTAGACAGGGCCTGCGGGATTTTCCCTGATTTGATCCATCAGTAGTGTGTGCACTGGCTCTCCATAAATGAA
This sequence comes from Tragulus kanchil, assembly GCA_022376925.1. Classification (NCBI taxonomy): domain Eukaryota; kingdom Metazoa; phylum Chordata; class Mammalia; order Artiodactyla; family Tragulidae; genus Tragulus; species Tragulus kanchil. The sequence goes on from JAIOJX010000030.1 coordinate 98,558,497, forward strand.
AATGAGAAACAATAAAGACCTCAAACAAAATTTTATCAAGACACTAACTTTTCCTAGTGCTTAATATTGTGGCAGAATTGGTGTGCTTACATTCACAAAGGGAAAGAGCATGGTTTGGATGGAATAAATGTCATGATTCAAGTAACTTAATAAATCAGTGAAATGAAAGCACATGGATCAAAGTCAGACAAAATATGATGAAAATTTCTTACCCTATATTAGACATCTTAAATAGAATGGTATGTCACGCCTTGTGTTCATACCTTTCCTGTGATAATTAAAAACCAATTGCAAAGAGTCTTTATTTGATATAACAGAGAACCACATCTCAGTTTGAAGTGCTAAAATCAAGTCTTTGTGTTCAAAGCATCATCCTCTGCCTTTCATCTGACAGCACTTTGCTCTCTAGCATTAGAGCAGGGCGGGTTCCACCTCCTTCATCATGTAGACTCACATCTAGCACTTCATTTACTTAGCTTGTTCCTTCCTGGAGGTCAGTGAGTGGATGATAGCTTCAGGTTTACTTAAGAACTAGTCCCCAAGGCTAAGCTCCTGTTTCCAAAGGTCTGATGTTGCCCTTGCTTACTTGGGACTAGTTTATCAAATTCACCTCACTTCAGGTGTACAATGGACATTATTCATAGATGGATGAATGTTTAGTAATGTGAGGTTTCTACTGAACTCTTAAGGAACTCTTTTTCACTGTGTAAAAGTCCAGAGGAAAAAGAAAATGTGACATGGAAATCCAAAGAGTTATATGCTGTATTTTGAGAAGATAATTCTACCTTTTCAATATCATCCTTTCAACCTTGGTAAGAGAACTGAGACAATCCAATCAGTTTCTGTAGGAATTTTACTTATTTTCAGGCTGGTAGAAATAATCTCTCTTATTTAATTTTTCTTACCATTTGATATTTGAATAATAATATTTCAAATACTTGTGATGACAATGAATATTTGCTTTGTATGCTTTTCACAGAGCCCTAGAAACAGTCTGTCAATATTTATTTATTAATCAGTGCTACTTTACTGCTCCAAGAGACAATGACTAAACAGTGCAACCAAAATCACAAACTAGGATTCCTCAAATTTAGTCATAAATTCCAACCACAAAACCTCATTCTTCTCTTTAAGATATTACTATAGGAAACTAGCCTTATTCCAAAGGCAAAACTCTTAGAATTATCTAAACCAGAAGAGATGATTATTATTTTTTCTTTCCTGAGCTGTGGCTTTGCCATCTGTTATATTTCCCTTGTTGCACAAAGTTCGTTTGTAAACCAAGAAACTAAAGTTCTGGCAAAGAAATAGGTTATATGCATTGACCAGTATGTTTAAGTAATTGGGCAAAAAAAAAGGTCTTTATTTGATATAACAGAGAACCACATCTCAGTTTGAAGTGCTAAAATCAAGTCTTTGTGTTCAAAGCATCATCCTCTGCCTTTCATCTGACAGCACTTTGCTCTCTAGCATTAGAGCAGGGTGGGTTCCACCTCCTTCATCATGTAGACTCACATCTAGCACTTCATTTACTTAGCTTGTTCCTTCCTGGAGGTCAGTGAGTGGATGATAGCTTCAGGTTTACTTAAGAACTAGTCCCCAAGGCTAAGCTCCTGTTTCCAAAGGTCTGATGTTGCCCTTGCTTACTTGGGACTAGTTTATCAAATTCACCTCACTTCAGGTGTACAATGGGCATTATTCATAGATGGATGAATGTTTAGTAATGTGAGGTTTCTACTGAACTCTTAAGGAACTCTTTTTCACTGTGTAAAAGTCCAGAGGAAAAAGAAAATGTGACATGGAAATCCAAAGAGTTATATGCTGTATTTTGAGAAGATAATTCTACCTTTTCAATATCATCCTTTCAACCTTGGTAAGAGAACTGAGACAATCCAATCAGTTTCTGTAGGATTTTTACGTATTTTCAGGCTGGTAGAAATAATCTCTCTTATTTAATTTTTCTTACCATTTGATATTTGAATAATAATATTTCAAATGCTTGTGATGACAATGAATATTTGCTTTGTATGCTTTTCACAGAGCCCTAGAAACAGTCTGTCAATATTTATTTATTAATCAGTGCTACTTTACTGCTCCAAGAGACAATGACTAAACAGTGCAACCAAAATCACAAACTAGGATTCCTCAAATTTAGTCATAAATTCCAACCACAAAACCTCATTCTTCTCTTTAAGATATTACTATAGGAAACTAGCCTTATTCCAAAGGCAAAACTCTTAGAATTATCTAAACCAGAAGAGATGATTATTATTTTTTCTTTCCTGAGCTGTGGCTTTGCCATCTGTTATATTTCCCTTGTTGCACAAAGTTCGTTTGTAAACCAAGAAACTAAAGTTCTGGCAAAGAAATAGGATATCATATGATGATCTGACATGTTAGAGACCAGTATGTTTAAGTAACTTCAGTATCATGATACTTGAATTTTACATATTTCATATAAATTAGTTTCTCCAAGAAGATTAAAGCATTTGAACATGCAAAAGTCATATCATATTTTAAACTAATCAGTGATGATTATCATCAACTTTTTAAAAAATATATATTTTTAAAAGATTTATTTATTTATTATTTATTTTGGTGGGGGTGGGGTGGGGAGGGAAGGGAGCAGGCAGGCCACTTCTATTGGTCTTTCATTGGTCCATTTTCATCCATCTTTGTTCTTTGGCCCATGTGGGCCTCCCATCGCGGTGGCCTCTGTTGTCACAGAGCACCGTCTCTGGGCGCATGCGCTCCAGAGCTCTGGCTCGGTAATTGGATACATCAGTCCAGCCGCTCCGTGGCACATGGGATCTTCCCAGGCCAGGGATCAAACCGGAGGCCCTTGCACTGCAAGGTGGTGTCCTTACCCACTGGACCACCAGGGAAGCCCCTATCATCAACTTTTTGTACTTAGTTTACATCACTGAGGATACATTATAGAGAATACTATTTTCCTGTTAATCCTATGCTACTTGCATAATTTTTTGAGACAGTTCATTACTTATTCCTTCACTTGGCTACTAGCATCAGGGTAAATTACCACCAAGAAGATGAGTAAATTTTATACTTCACCTCATTCATTCTGAGAACAAAACTTGGTTCTCTAAAGCCTTATAAGAGTGATTTCTCAGGTTAAAGGTATTTTACGTTATATGTATTTGTGTACGTATGCTGTTGGGAGGGATAGGGAAGGACCTGATGAAAGGTCGGAGGAAAGCGTGACCTAAATATGATATTGAGAAAAAAAAAGATAATGAAAATGAACTATTATTTAATTTTCCTACAATAAATCCTAGGTACTTATTTTAGAAAAGAAAACAGGACTATTTATGGTACTGAGGAAGAAATAGAATCTTTCCTTGCTAAGATCAAATGTTACCCAGGAGGGATGCAGATGCTATAAATTAGTTTAGTTAGGAGAAGACATTGGTTACGAGAAGACATTAAAGAAAGATGTAAGCAAAAGAACTGGGAGATTAGCCTAGCAAAATACGAAGTGGAACACTTAGAAGTATACTGTGCCATAAATCTAGGGCAAGGCCTCCTGTTGTTTCTGGTGGAAAGGCAGTGATCTAGGGCAGGGGCCACTGAGGATGCCTGGAACAGAAAGAGGGCTTCATGCTCTATGTCATCTAATGCGTACATTTTATTCAAAGACACTTTCTATACTTCATCGTGTCTACTACAAATAGAATGGGGTCTAACATTTAGTTGATAGTCAATAAATACATGTTAACAAATTATGAATAAGTGAATGAATGAAGAAAATGATATGACAATGAAACTTTTAAATGTACATATTTATAAGAGTTTTATAACTTTTTCTACCATAATAATAATATTCACATATGCTTAATAAATAATCTGTTCTAGACATTGTGGGTTTCCCAGGTGGTGCTAGTTGTCACCCACCTGCCAAAGCAGGAAGACATAAGTGACGTAGGTTTGATCCCTGGGTTGGGACGATCCCCTGGAGGAGGGTATGACAACCCACTCCAGTAATCTTGCCTGGAGAATCCCATGGACAGAGGAGCCCGGAGGGCTACAGTCCATGGGGTTGCAAAGAATCAGACATGACTTAGTGACTGTTCATGCTTGCATGCAGTAGACACTGTAATGGGTATAGTGATATAGTAATGATACTACTTATAACTCTCACAGTCATTCATTAAACTGAATATTGTTATCTTCTTTAAAAGGAGAGATCTTTTCACAGGTATACAGGATCATTTGACCTAACAATGTCTGCAAAAGCAAGGTTATGTGTTTTTGCCTTGTGTATGAGGAATTTATACACTTATATTTCTAAGTTTAATGCTACTTTGTATACATGGCTGCTTTATATCAATCGAGATACCATAGCAAATATACCTTTTACATAGTAACCATCATACCTTTCAAGATTACTACATTTTTAATACACAATCATACTTATGTATATATTCAATAAAACACAATCAACATTTTTAAAATATGGTAACTCCTGCATTAAATTACTTCTCATGAGAGGAAGAGTTAAGGAAGTCTATATCCATATTCATGAATATAACTATATCTATAGATTTATCTATAAGTATATGGGTAGTAAAACAACTTTTTACAAATATAACCAAAAGAAACATTTACATTTAGGGCTTCCCTGGTGGTCCAGTGGGTAAAGACACCGCCTTGCAGTGCAAGAGGCGCCGGTTCGAGCCCTGGTCTGGGAATGTCCCACGTGCCGCGGAGCGGCTGGACTGATGTGTCCAATTACCGAGCCAGAGCTCTGGAGCGCATGCGCCCAGAGCCGGCGCTCTGCCACGACAGACGCCACCGCGATGGGAGGCCCACAGGAGCCAAAGAACAAAGACGGATGAACATAGAAAAACGAAAGACCAATAGAAGTGGCCCGCCCGCTCCCCTCCCTCCTCAACCCGACCCCCGCCCAAAATAAATAAATAAATAAATCTTTAAAAAAAAAAAGAAAAAGAAACACTTACATTTAAACAAATTCATAATTCACCAGTACTAGTCCAGTATATGGGGAGCATCTTAATACTTTTTTTTCCCCCTTATTTATTCAGCCTTACAGGTAAGATAAGTATTTCAAAAAGTGTAGACTAAGAGCTTATGGAAACTCTGCCAGGGTTCATTTGGAGTGTCAAGGTCAGGATTACAGAAAGATTAGATGGATGATCCGTGGAAAGAGGAAAACATGTGTTTTATTTGTGGAGGAAGTGGAAGGGTTTGTCTTTAAGAAGCAATAATGTTGGCTATAAATTATAAATTCATAGGTCTTTTAAAATTTGGTATAATTAAAAATAAATTAAGGCAATCATGATTTAGAAAATGGAATGCTTTATTTGTGGTATCTTTTTTCTTCACCCTTGTGCAATATATTTTCCTATTGACTCAACTTTTAGAAATCCTTAAATTCTAAAATATATTTCTTTATATAGTTCTGCGATGGAATTTGTGTTCCTATCTAATCTTGTGGACCACAAGTAGGGATGTGCAGGCAGGAACACTCAAGACCTGGAAGTGCTAGTCACTCACACTCACTTGGAAAATACTATAGATTGTGCAATACACAATCATACTTATGTATATATTCAATAAAACACAATCAACATTTTTAAAATATGGTAACTCCTGCATTAAATTACTTCTCATGAGAGGAAGAGTTAAGGAAGTCTATATCCATATTCATGAATATAACTATATCTATAGATTTATCTATAAGTATATGGGTAGTAAAACAACTTTTTACAAATATAACCAAAAGAAACATTTACATTTAGGGCTTCCCTGGTGGTCCAGTGGGTAAAGACACCGCCTTGCAGTGCAAGAGGCGCCGGTTCGAGCCCTGGTCTGGGAATGTCCCACGTGCCGCGGAGCGGCTGGACTGATGTGTCCAATTACCGAGCCAGAGCTCTGGAGCGCATGCGCCCAGAGCCGGCGCTCTGCCACGACAGACGCCACCGCGATGGGAGGCCCACAGGAGCCAAAGAACAAAGACGGATGAACATAGAAAAACGAAAGACCAATAGAAGTGGCCCGCCCGCTCCCCTCCCTCCTCAACCCGACCCCCGCCCAAAATAAATAAATAAATAAATCTTTAAAAAAAAAAAAAAAAAGAAAGAAACACTTACATTTAAACAAATTCATAATTCACCAGTACTAGTCCAGTATATGGGGAGCATCTTAATACTTTTTTTTCCCCCTTATTTATTCAGCCTTACAGGTAAGATAAGTATTTCAAAAAGTGTAGACTAAGAGCTTGTGGAAACTCTGCCAGGGTTCATTTGGAGTGTCAAGGTCAGGATTACAGAAAGATTAGATGGATGATCCGTGGAAAGAGGAAAACATGTGTTTTATTTGTGGAGGAAGTGGAAGGGGTTGTCTTTAAGAAGCAATAATGTTGGCTATAAATTATAAATTCATAGGTCTTTTAAAATTTGGTATAATTAAAAATAAATTAAGGCAATCATGATTTAGAAAATGGAATGCTTTATTTGTGGTATCTTTTTTCTTCACCCTTGTGCAATATATTTTCCTATTGACTCAACTTTTAGAAATCCTTAAATTCTAAAATATATTTCTTTATATAGTTCTGCGATGGAATTTGTGTTCCTATCTAATCTTGTGGACCACAAGTAGGGATGTGCAGGCAGGAACACTCAAGACCTGGAAGTGCTAGTCACTCACACTCACTTGGAAAATACTATAGATTGTGCAATACACAAGGTCAGGAATGTTTACCTCAAAACTAGAAAATCCCCATCTTCTAGAATTTTATAATTTTGATGTTGACAACAGGACACATGTATCTTTTTCTTAGCTTGTCTTTGCATGACTTTCCAGCTTCCCCACTGAGATATTTTATGGTATATGTCACTCTGTGTCCATGAAATGGGCATACATTTCAAACACACATACATACATGAAGTATTTGTAGCAGGTCTAGCACATAGTAAATGCTACTGATATGTAAGTGCTTATTGTTTCTCACTAACACACCAACACACACACACACACACACACACACACACACACACACACACACTACCTTTAATAGCTATGTATAGAAATAATGCTCTATACTCATTGCTTCCTACATCAAGTTTCTACAGTATTTGAAAGCAGGAGATCAATCCTACCTATCTCCAGCTTTTATTAAAAATAAAGTACATATTAAATATACCAACAGCCTCAGATATGCCGATGATACCACCCTAGAGGCAGAAAGAAAAAAAGGGAAATAAACAGCCTCTTGATGAAGGTGAAAGAGGCCAATGAAGATGACTTAAAACTCAACATTCGAAAACTAGGAATGGAGAACAAGATGGTGGATGAGCAGGCGGAACATGGTGTATGCGTCCACAAAAGATCTTTCAGAACACCTGAGAGTATTGCCAGGGTCCCCATGATCCAAGCAACCGTTCCCACAGGGACAGAGCTGCCAGAGGCTAGAAAAAAACTCTAAGAGCACAATATTTCCTGCTGTCCTAGCTGTCAGATCCCCCGAATACCTGGCGCTGGCAGGATCCCTACAATCCAAGCAGTTATGCCACCTCCACATCCAGTCCTCACTGGGGCAGACCCAAGTCCTCCAGGGAAGCTTCAGGAGCAAACATCTATGGATGACTACCATGAAGAGGTAGAGATGAAACCATAATTGAAATCCAGGGGCAATGTGGCTAAGGAAGAGGACTCAGAATCTTCCCAACTGCCATACAGATTGCAGGTTAAATCCACGCAGTTAACTAGGCAGACTCTGTGTATGTTTACCTCAAAACTACTGAAAATACGATTGTGCAATACACAAGGTCAGGAATGTTTGCCTCAAAACTAGAAAATCCCCATCTTCTAGAATTTTATAATTTTGATGTTGACAACAGGACACATGTATCTTTTTCTTAGCTTGTCTTTGCATGACTTTCCAGCTTCCCCACTGAGATATTTTATGGTATATGTCACTCTGTGTCCATGAAATGGGCATACATTTCAAACACACATACATACATGAAGTATTTGTAGCAGGTCTAGCACATAGTAAATGCTACTGATATGTAAGTGCTTATTGTTTCTCACTAACACACCAACACACACACACACACACACACACACACACACACACACACACACTACCTTTAATAGCTATGTATAGAAATAATGCTCTATACTCATTGCTTCCTACATCAAGTTTCTACAGTATTTGAAAGCAGGAGATCAATCCTACCTATCTCCAGCTTTTATTAAAAATAAAGTACATATTAAATATACCAACAGCCTCAGATATGCCGATGATACCACCCTAGAGGCAGAAAGAAAAAAGGAACTAAACAGCCTCTTGATGAAGGTGAAAGAGGCCAATGAAGATGACTTAAAACTCAACATTCGAAAACTAGGAATGGAGAACAAGATGGTGGATGAGCAGGCGGAACATGGTGTATGCGTCCACAAAAGATCTTTCAGAACACCTGAGAGTATTGCCAGGGTCCCCATGATCCAAGCAACCGTTCCCACAGGGACAGAGCTGCCAGAGGCTAGAAAAAAACTCTAAGAGCACAATATTTCCTGCTGTCCTAGCTGTCAGATCCCCCGAATACCTGGCGCTGGCAGGATCCCTACAATCCAAGCAGTTATGCCACCTCCACATCCAGTCCTCACTGGGGCAGACCCAAGTCCTCCAGGGAAGCTTCAGGAGCAAACATCTATGGATGACTACCATGAAGAGGTAGAGATGAAACCATAATTGAAATCCAGGGGCAATGTGGCTAAGGAAGAGGACTCAGAAACTTCCCAACTGCCATACAGATTGCAGGTTAAATCCACGCAGTTAACTAGGCAGACTCTGTGTATATGGGATATATAAAAGGACAATGAGAGTTCCCACAAAAGAAAATGCATTCAGTCTGGCAACTGTGGACAATCGAGGCAAGAACATACAGAAATAGGACCAGATAAGTCTGAGCCACACCCACAGCAGGTTCAGGAACCAGACCAGTATTGGAGGGCATGCTAGGGAGGTGAGGTGGACTGGGACTCACAGTGAGGGAAAGGATGCTAACGGCTGAGATTTAAGAAAAACAGTTATTATTCTTCTATTTTGACTTGTTCTGTAGTTGCTGCTGGGTTTTCTTCTTATTTCCTCTGTTGCTATAGTTGTCATTAGCACTATTGAATCTATTTAAGCTTTTTGAGAATTTTTTAATAACACATTTTATTTCTTTCATATACTTCTGCTTCTGCCTTGGCCTTCTTTGATCCTGTGGGTTTTTTTCTTTTTTGTTTAACTTTTAATTTTTAAAAATTTATTATTTTTCTACATTTATTCATTTGTTTGCTTTTCTTATTATTCTTTTCCTATTGTAGTTATTCTTTACATAAATCTTAATCTATCTCTATTTAATTTTGCTTTTCTGCATTTTCTTTCTTTCTTTTTCTCATTGTATTGGTTAGTTTTGTTTCCACTGTTTTATTACCCAGTTGGCACCTTGCTTTGGTTTTGTTTTTTGGTATCTGCTTTAGCTAGTTTTGTTTTTAACTGGCTGATATCATGTTATGTTTCCTTTGCTCACAGAGTCAATCTCTTGTACTTTATTTAATTTTTTGGACTATTTTATTTGTGTGTGTGTGTGCATGTATTCTTTTTTTTATCATTAGCCTGAATTTGTATTTGCCATACATCTGAGGCTTGTCTTTTGTTTCTTGTTTTGTGTGTGTGTGTTTGTTTTGATCTTTGACACCATAACAAACCATCTGTGGAATTTCTGTCCTTCAACCAGAGACTGGGTCCTGAGCCTTTAGAGTGGGAGCACTGACTATAAAACCCTAGACTGCCAGAGAACTAACCACTAATGCTAAGGAGTATTAATTAGCAAAAACTCCCACAAAGGCCTTCACATGTATATAAGACCAGTTATCACCCAATTGCCAGTGGCACCCAGTCACAAACTCAATCAGCAGCAGATACGATAACCATCTCACAAAACCCTGCCCATAAGAGGGGGAAAAATCACTTCCTCCCACCAGAACACAAGCACAAGTCACAACCAGCATAGTCTATACAAATCATTAGATCAACCTTATCCACAGAGGGAAGAAACCAAAAGAAAGAAGGAATTCAACATCAATGACTGGGAAAATGAGGCCACAAACAAAATAAATTAAAAAAAAGAAAAGAAAAGAAAAGGCAGAGATATATCGTGCAAGTGAACAAGCTAGAAACACATACGACTAAATAAATGGAAAGGAAATAGCAAACAATCAGAAAAAGAATTTAGAATAATGATATAAAGATGATCCAAAACCTCGAAAATAGAATGGAGAAAATGTGAGAATCAATTAACATGTTAAAAAGGACCTAGAAGAAATTAAGAATAATAAGCAGATATGAATAACACAGTTACTGAAATTAAAAATACTCTAGAAGGAATGACTAGCCAAATATCTGAGGCAGAAGACTGGGTAAGTAAGCTAGAAGTAGAATGGTGTAAACAACTGATGAAGAGCAGAATAAAGGATGAAAATAATTGAGGATAGTCTCAGAGACCTCTGGGACAATATTAAATCCACCAGTATTCAAATTATAGGGGTCCAGGAAGAATAAGAGAAAAAGAAAATATCTGAGAAAAAATTTGAAGAGGTTATAGTTGAAAACTTCTCCAACATGGGAAAGGAAATAGTCAATCAAGTTGAAAGGGCAGAGACTAAATCCAAGGAGAAACATGCTGAGACATATACTAATCAAACTAGCAAAGATTAATTACAAAGAGTATCAAAAGCAGCAAGGGAAAAGCAACAAGTAACCTATAAGGAAAACCTATACAATTAACTGATCTTTCAGAAGAAACTCTGGAGGTCAGAAGGGAATGGCATGATATACTTAAAGTACTGAAAGGGAAAAATCTACAACCAACATTCCTCTATCTATCAAGGATTTCATTCAAAATTGATGGAGAAATTGAGTTTTACAGACAAGCAAAAGTTAAGAGAATTTAATACCACCAAATCAGCTTTACAAAAAATGATAAAGGGACTTATCTAGACAGGAAGCATAAGAGAAGAAAAAGACCTATGAAAAAAATATCAATTAAGAAAATGGCAATAAAAACACATATATCAATCATTACTTTAAATGGAAATGGAGTAAACACTCCTACTAAAAGCAACAGACTGGCTGAATGGATACAAAAACAAGACCCATATATAAACTGTCTACAATACACTCACTTTAGACCTAGAGACACATACAAATATAAAGCGAGAAAATCTATGGGATGCAGCAAAAGCAGTCCTAAGAGTGAATTTTATCACAATACAATCTTGCCTCAAGAAATAAGAAAAGCATCAAATAGAAAATCTAACTTTACACCTAAGACAGCTGGAAAAAGAACAAGAAAAAATCCAAAGTTAGTAGAAGGAAAGAAATTATATCAGAACAACAAAAAAATGAAGGAAACGATAACAAGGGTGAATAAAACTAAAAGCTGGTTCTCTGAGAAGATGAACAAAATTGACAAACCTTTAGCCAGATTCATCCAGGCAAAAAAGAGGGAAGAGTCAAGTCAACAAAATTAGAAATGAAAAGGGAGAGGTCAAAATGGTCAAGGCAGAATTCAAAGAATCATTAGAGACCATTATGAGCAACTATACACCAATAATGGATAACCTGGAAGAAATAGATACTTAGAAAAGTTCAATCTTCTGAGAATGAACCAGCAAGAAATAGAAATCATGAACAAGTCAATTATAAGCATTGAAATCAAAACTATGATTAAACTATGATTTAAAAAAATTCTTCACAAAACAAGAGCCCAGGGCTAGATGACTTCACAGGCGAATTCTATCAAACATTTATAGAAGAGCTAATGCCTATTCTTATAAAACTCTTTCACAAAAGTGCAGAAGAAGGAACATTTGTGATACTAATATAGACAAGGACAACACAGAAAAAGAAAATTACAGGCCAATATCACTGATGACCATAGATGCAAAAAAAAACTACAACCAACATTCCTCTATCTATCAAGGATTTCATTCAAAATTGATGGAGAAATTGAGTTTTACAGACAAGCAAAAGTTAAGAGAATTTAATACCACCAAATCAGCTTTACAAAAAATGATAAAGGGACTTATCTAGACAGGAAGCATAAGAGAAGAAAAAGACCTATGAAAAAAATATCAATTAAGAAAATGGCAATAAAAACACATATATCAATCATTACTTTAAATGGAAATGGAGTAAACACTCCTACTAAAAGCAACAGACTGGCTGAATGGATACAAAAACAAGACCCATATATAAACTGTCTACAATACACTCACTTTAGACCTAGAGACACATACAAATATAAAGCGAGAAAATCTATGGGATGCAGCAGAAGCAGTCCTAAGAGTGAATTTTATCACAATACAATCTTGCCTCAAGAAATAAGAAAAGCATCAAATAGAAAATCTAACTTTACACCTAAGACAGCTGGAAAAAGAACAAGAAAAAATCCAAAGTTAGTAGAAGGAAAGAAATTATATCAGAACAACAAAAAAATGAAGGAAACGATAACAAGGGTGAATAAAACTAAAAGCTGGTTCTCTGAGAAGATGAACAAAATTGACAAACCTTTAGCCAGATTCATCCAGGCAAAAAAGAGGGAAGAGTCAAGTCAACAAAATTAGAAATGAAAAGGGAGAGGTCAAAATGGTCAAGGCAGAATTCAAAGAATCATTAGAGACCATTATGAGCAACTATACACCAATAATGGATAACCTGGAAGAAATAGATACTTAGAAAAGTTCAATCTTCTGAGAATGAACCAGCAAGAAATAGAAATCATGAACAAGTCAATTATAAGCATTGAAATCAAAACTATGATTAAACTATGATTTAAAAAAATTCTTCACAAAACAAGAGCCCAGGGCTAGATGACTTCACAGGCGAATTCTATCAAACATTTATAGAAGAGCTAATGCCTATTCTTATAAAACTCTTTCACAAAAGTGCAGAAGAAGGAACATTTGTGATACTAATATAGACAAGGACAACACAGAAAAAGAAAATTACAGGCCAATATCACTGATGACCATAGATGCAAAAACTCTCATTAAAATTGTAGCAAACAGAATTCAACAACACATTAAAAAAAAAAATCATACACCATGATCAAGTCAGGCTTATCCCAGGGAAGAAAGGATCCTTCGATATATGCAAATCAATCAGTGTGATAAACCATATCAACAAATAGAAAGAGAAAAACAATATGCTAATCTCAACAGACGCAGAAAAACTCTTTGATAAAATTCAGCACCCATTTAATATTAAAAAAAAAAAAGTCTTAATAAAATGGGCATAGAAGAAACCTGTAGAAGTGTGCTCAGTCACTTCAGTGATGTTCAACTCTTTGTGACCCTATGGGCTACAGCCTGCCAGGCTCCTCTGTCCATGGGATTCTCCAGCAAGAACAATGGAGGGGATTGCCATGCCTTGCTCCAGCAGATCTTTCTGACCAGCAGATCAAAACTGTATCTCTTAGTCTCCTGCATTTCTGGTGGATTCTTTACCACAGAGCCACTTGGAAAGCCTAGAAAGAATGTACCTCAACATGATAAAGGCCTCAAATGATAAACCCACAGCAAACATTATTACCAATGGTGAATACCAGAAATCATTCCCTCTAAGATCAGGAAACAAAATGACGGTGCCCACTCTCACCATGATTATTCAAAATAGTTTTGCAAGTCCTAGCTATGGCAATCAGGAAAGAAAAAGAAACAGAAGCAATCCAGATTGGAAAAGCAGTAAAATTCTCACTGTCTGCATACAACATGCATACCCTATACATAGAAGAAGATACTATCAGAGAATTACTAGAGCTAATCAGTGAATTTAGCAAAGTCACAGGATACAAAGTCAATACACAGAAATCAGTTGCATTCCTATACACTATCAATGGAAAGTTAGAAAAGGTAACCAATGAATTAATACCATTCCCCATTGCAACAAAAGTATAAAATGTTTAGGAATAAACCTACCTAAGGAGATAAAAGAGCTATATACAGAAAACTGTAAGACACAAACGAAAGAATTAAAAAAATGACACAAACATATGGGCAGATACTCCATGTTTCCTGGGTGGGAAGAGTAAATATTGTGAAAACAACTATAATACCAAATGCAATCCACAACTTCAATATGATCCCTGTCAAATTACCAATGGCATTTTTCACAGAACTAGAACAAAAAACATCTCAGAATTCATGTGAAGACACAAAATACTCTGAATAGCTGAAGCAATTGTGAGAAAGAAGAATGGAACTGGAAAAATCAACCTTCCTGACTTTAGATTATTCTTCAAAATTATAGTAATCCTGACAGTATAGTACTGGCACAAAAACATATAGACCAATGGAACAAGAGAAAAACCCAAAGACAGACCCATGCACCTATGGGTACCTTATTTTTGACAAAGGATGCAAGAATTATACAACAGGGCAGACATATGTACCCCAATGTTCATTGCTGCACAATTTACAATAGCTATGACATGGAAGCAACCTAGATGTTCACTGATAGATGGATGGATAAAGAACCTGTAGTACATATATTCAAGGGAATAGCACTCAGCCACAAAAAAGAATGCATTTTAGTCAGTTTGAATGAAGAGAGTGAAGTAAGTCAAAAAGATAAAAATAAATATACTAACACATATATATTGAATCTGGAAAGATGGTACTGATGAAATTATCTGCAGGACAGCAATGGAGATACAGGTATAGAAAACAGACTTATGGACATGGCAGGGGGAGGAAGGTGTGGGTGGGATATATGCAGAGAGCAACATGGAAACATACCTTACCGAAAGGTGTGGGTGGGATATATGAACAGAAGTCCTAGCTATGGCAATCAGGAAAGAAAAAGAAACAGAAGCAATCAAAAACTTTGTCTGCATACAACATGCATACCCTATACATAGAAGAAGATACTATCAGAGAATTACTAGAGCTAATCAGTGAATTTAGCAAAGTCACAGGATACAAAGTCAATACACAGAAATCAGTTGCATTCCTATACACTATCAATGGAAAGTTAGAAAAGGTAACCAATGAATTAATACCATTCCCCATTGCAACAAAAGTATAAAATGTTTAGGAATAAACCTACCTAAGGAGATAAAAGAGCTATATACAGAAAACTGTAAGACACAAACGAAAGAATTAAAAAAATGACACAAACATATGGGCAGATACTCCATGTTTCCTGGGTGGGAAGAGTAAATATTGTGAAAACAACTATAATACCAAATGCAATCCACAACTTCAATATGATCCCTGTCAAATTACCAATGGCATTTTTCACAGAACTAGAACAAAAAACATCTCAGAATTCATGTGAAGACACAAAATACTCTGAATAGCTGAAGCAATTGTGAGAAAGAAGAATGGAACTGGAAAAATCAACCTTCCTGACTTTAGATTATTCTTCAAAATTATAGTAATCCTGACAGTATAGTACTGGCACAAAAACATATAGACCAATGGAACAAGAGAAAAACCCAAAGACAGACCCATGCACCTATGGGTACCTTATTTTTGACAAAGGATGCAAGAATTATACAACAGGGCAGACATATGTACCCCAATGTTCATTGCTGCACAATTTACAATAGCTATGACATGGAAGCAACCTAGATGTTCACTGATAGATGGATGGATAAAGAACCTGTAGTACATATATTCAAGGGAATAGCACTCAGCCACAAAAAAGAATGCATTTTAGTCAGTTTGAATGAAGAGAGTGAAGTAAGTCAAAAAGATAAAAATAAATATACTAACACATATATATTGAATCTGGAAAGATGGTACTGATGAAATTATCTGCAGGACAGCAATGGAGATACAGGTATAGAAAACAGACTTATGGACGTGGCAGGGGGAGGAAGGTGTGGGTGGGATATATGCAGAGAGCAACATGGAAACATACCTTACCATATGTAAAATAGGTAGCCAATGGGAATTAGCTATATAGTTTATAGAACTCAAGTCAGAGCTCTGTAATAATCTAGAGGGGTTGGATGGATAAGAAGCTGAGATGGAGGTTGAAGAGGGAGGGGACATAGGTATACCTATGGCTGATTCATGCTAATGTTTGGCAGAAACCAACACAATACTGTAAAACAATTATCATTTAATTAAAAATAAATTAAAAACACCCCTCAACATTCAGAAAATTAGAAAAAAAAAATACGTAAAGCTGGATGGCCACTTGATGGAATTGTTACAGAGAAGATTCAAACACTAGAATGTGGGTGAGATGGAGACATTAGACTTGATGACCTTTAAACTCTTCACAAAAGTGAGATTCTAAGAGGTTGAATCGCAAATGAAGTTCTTGACTGCTCAGTGGAAGCCCAGAATCACAGCAGAGTCAGAATGAGGATCAAAGATTTCTTTTAAGCAAATTCAGAAGTTATAAATGCCTTACAGAAGGACTCTGGACAACCCATGGGCCAACATAGCCCTAGGGCATATGAATAAAAACATTAGCTTTCAATATGATCTGGAAGAGTTTGGCTCTCTGATAACCTAGAGGGGTGGGAGGGAGGTTTCAAGAGAGAGGACACATATGTGTATATATACATATATATGCCTGAGTCATGTTGATGTATAGCAGAAACCAACACAGTATTATAATGCATTATCCTTCAATTAAAACGTAATTAAAAAACTAAGATCATGGTCCCATCACTTAATGGCAAATAGGAAACAACGGAAAAGTGGCACATTCTATTTTCTTGGGCTGTGGACGGTGATTGCAGCCACGAAATTAAGACACTTGCTCTTTAGAAGAAAAGCTCTGACAAACCTAGACAACGAATTAAAAAGCAGAGACAGGGCTTCCCTGGTGACCGCACTCAAAAAGATAAAAATGAAGAGAGTGAAGTAAGTCAAAAAGATAAAAATAAATATACTAACACATATATATTGAATCTGGAAAGATGGTACTGATGAAATTATCTGCAGGACAGCAATGGAGATACAGGTATAGAAAACAGACTTATGGACGTGGCAGGGGGAGGAAGGTGTGGGTGGGATATATGCAGAGAGCAACATGGAAACATACCTTACCATATGTAAAATAGGTAGCCAATGGGAATTAGCTATATAGTTTATAGAACTCAAGTCAGAGCTCTGTAATAATCTAGAGGGGTTGGATGGATAAGAAGCTGAGATGGAGGTTGAAGAGGGAGGGGACATAGGTATACCTATGGCTGATTCATGCTAATGTTTGGCAGAAACCAACACAATACTGTAAAACAATTATCATTTAATTAAAAATAAATTAAAAACACCCCTCAACATTCAGAAAATTAGAAAAAAAAAATACGTAAAGCTGGATGGCCACTTGATGGAATTGTTACAGAGAAGATTCAAACACTAGAATGTGGGTGAGATGGAGACATTAGACTTGATGACCTTTAAACTCTTCACAAAAGTGAGATTCTAAGAGGTTGAATCGCAAATGAAGTTCTTGACTGCTCAGTGGAAGCCCAGAATCACAGCAGAGTCAGAATGAGGATCAAAGATTTCTTTTAAGCAAATTCAGAAGTTATAAATGCCTTACAGAAGGACTCTGGACAACCCATGGGCCAACATAGCCCTAGGGCATATGAATAAAAACATTAGCTTTCAATATGATCTGGAAGAGTTTGGCTCTCTGATAACCTAGAGGGGTGGGAGGGAGGTTTCAAGAGAGAGGACACATATGTGTATATATACATATATATGCCTGAGTCATGTTGATGTATAGCAGAAACCAACACAGTATTATAATGCATTATCCTTCAATTAAAACGTAATTAAAAAACTAAGATCATGGTCCCATCACTTAATGGCAAATAGGAAACAACGGAAAAGTGGCACATTCTATTTTCTTGGGCTGTGGACGGTGATTGCAGCCACGAAATTAAGACACTTGCTCTTTAGAAGAAAAGCTCTGACAAACCTAGACAACGAATTAAAAAGCAGAGACAGGGCTTCCCTGGTGACCCAGTGGGTAAAGAGTCTGCCTTGCAGTGCAAGGAGCACTGGTTCGATCCCTGGCCTGGGAGGATCCCACGTGCTGCGGAGAGACTGGACCAGTGTGCCCAATTACCAGCCAGCACTCTCGAGCGCATGTGCCCAGAGCAGTTACTCTGTAGCGGGAGAAGCCACTGCAATGGGAGGCCCACATGTGCAAAAGAATAAAGATGGATGAAAAATAAACAAATGGAAAACCAATAAAAGAGGCCAAAATTAAAAGAAATAAAAAAGCAGAGACATTGCTTTGCCAAGAAACATCCATGCTGTCAAAAGCTATAGTTTTTCCAGTAGTCAAGTACAGATGTGAGAGTTGGACCATAAAGAAGGTCGCGTGCCAAACAATAGACACTTTCCAACTGTGGTACTGGACAAGACTCTTGAGAGTTGTTGGACAAGAAGAAGATGGAATCAGTCAGTCCTAAAGGAAATCAACCTTGAATACTCATTGGAAAGGACTGACACTGATGTTCCAATTCTTTGGCCATCTGATGCAAACAGCTGAATCATTGGAAAAGATCCTGAGCTGGGAAAGATCGAGGGCAGGAGGAGAAGGGGATGACAGAGAATGAGATGGTTGGATGGTATCACTGACTCAACAGACACGAGTTTGAGCAAATTCTGGGACATAGTAAAGGACAGGGAAGTCTGGCATGCTGCAGTTCATGGGGTTGCAAAATTGGAACAACTGTACAAGAACACTAATATAAATAAACATAGCTCTGAGGTCTCTGATAACCTAGAGGGTGGGAGGGAGGTTTCAGAGAGAGGACACATATGTGTATATATACATATATATGCCTGAGTCATGTTGATGTATAGCAGAAACCAACACAGTATTATAATGCATTATCCTTCAATTAAAACGTAATTAAAAAACTAAGATCATGGTCCCATCACTTAATGGCAAATAGGAAACAACGGAAAAGTGGCACATTCTATTTTCTTGGGCTGTGGACGGTGATTGCAGCCACGAAATTAAGACACTTGCTCTTTAGAAGAAAAGCTCTGACAAACCTAGACAACGAATTAAAAAGCAGAGACAGGGCTTCCCTGGTGACCCAGTGGGTAAAGAGTCTGCCTTGCAGTGCAAGGAGCACTGGTTCGATCCCTGGCCTGGGAGGATCCCACGTGCTGCGGAGAGACTGGACCAGTGTGCCCAATTACCAGCCAGCACTCTCGAGCGCATGTGCCCAGAGCAGTTACTCTGTAGCGGGAGAAGCCACTGCAATGGGAGGCCCACATGTGCAAAAGAATAAAGATGGATGAAAAATAAACAAATGGAAAACCAATAAAAGAGGCCAAAATTAAAAGAAATAAAAAAAGCAGAGACATTGCTTTGCCAAGAAACATCCATGCTGTCAAAAGCTATAGTTTTTCCAGTAGTCAAGTACAGATGTGAGAGTTGGACCATAAAGAAGGTCGCGTGCCAAACAATAGACACTTTCCAACTGTGGTACTGGACAAGACTCTTGAGAGTTGTTGGACAAGAAGAAGATGGAATCAGTCAGTCCTAAAGGAAATCAACCTTGAATACTCATTGGAAAGGACTGACACTGATGTTCCAATTCTTTGGCCATCTGATGCAAACAGCTGAATCATTGGAAAAGATCCTGAGCTGGGAAAGATCGAGGGCAGGAGGAGAAGGGGATGACAGAGAATGAGATGGTTGGATGGTATCACTGACTCAACAGACACGAGTTTGAGCAAATTCTGGGACATAGTAAAGGACAGGGAAGTCTGGCATGCTGCAGTTCATGGGGTTGCAAAGAGTTGGACACAACTTCGTGACTGAAGAACTACTAATTAGATACATATGACAATCATCTTCATGACTTTTGATTTCAAGTGTAAATAATATACCTCGGGCTTCCCCTGGTGGTCCAGTGGGTAAGGACACAGCCTTGCAGTGCAAGGGGCGCTGGTTCGAGCCCTGGCCTGGGAAGATCCCACGTGCCGCAGAGCGGCTGGACTGATGTGTCCAATCACTGAGCTGGAGCTCTGGGGCGCATGCGCCCAGAGCCGGTGCTCTGCAATGACAGACGCCACCGCAATGGTAGGCCCACAGGAGCCAAAGAACAAAGACGAATTAAAATAGAGAAATGAAAGACCAATGGAGGTGGCCCGCCCGCTCCCCTCCCTCCTCAACCCGACCCCCGCCCAAAAGTAAATAAATAAATAGATCTTTAAAAAAAAAAAAATAATAATATACCTCATTATGAACTGTACTGATGATTAGTAAAGTAATTCTTCACAGTATTAGAATTGAAAGTTAAATAATAGGGAAAAACTGTATTCTCACATACCTGAATGTTAAATGTAAAACATAGCATAAGCTAATTTCTTTTGAAATTAAATTTGTAAACAAACTATGAATGAGTTAGCATTGTCACTGCTTCCATAAAAGACAGATATAGATGGACTGATCCTCCATTACTGTTCATGGCATTATGTTATTTTTTTCTTTTTCTTAGAAAAAAGAAAGTATTAATTTAGTCTTTATTTTTGTTTAAGCAGATAATGAGTATTTTACATGTTTATCAGTCTTTCTTCCTGCGAATACAAGTTTACAAATATATTTCAGTTCTTCACATAGATAGAATATTTTAGATAATTCAACGTGATGGCTACAAAATGTGTTAGGAGAGAATGTAAATATTTGAAGAACATAAATAGTAACCTGAAACAGACTACTTGGGGGGCCTACAACAATGTGGGTAACTCTTTCCCCTGGTTCTTTTAAATTTTCCTGAATATTTATGCATTTTGCTTCTGGCCAAGCATGGCACTAGAAGAGCCAAAAATCTATAAGAAAAATTTCTCCTGTGTTTTTTTTTTTTTTTCCTGGCTCCTGCAACAGCAATAAATTCAGGGATACCAAATATATTAAGATAACATATTTTCATTAGATGTCTAACCCAATTGTAGATCCATGTGGTTCAGAAAAACCACATTCATATACACAGATTTGAGATGTTTCTTATAACCAAACTGATCTCTAGCTCACTGGCACATTATCCATTCTGAGAATGAGCCACATTCATGCCTAAATATCAAACTTCAGTTTTTAATTTGGAGAGGTTGGTATTGGGAGGTCTTATTCAATCTGTTTAAGGTGAACTCAGCCAGGACACACTCTTTCTTCCAGATTTTTCTTTGTCTTTGCAGTAAAAATTAAGATGTCCAGTCATTGTCTCTGGTAAGTTGTCCTGGGTTACAGTATCTCAGTATTGATTAGTTTGTTCTCAGGTTCTTGTAAGAGTGGAAGTTTTGCAAACTTCATGCCCAGTTTTCTCAACCAGGTATCTTGCATGGTTTTTTGAGTTCCTATCCCAGTGGTCAGTCTATGTGCCCCTTTCTCTAGCAGCTTAAGGTTCTATACCCATTTCCAGTCACACAGTAGCTCATGTCATAGTACAAGACTTCTAAAAAATAAATTAAAAAAAAAAAACCCAAAAAGATCATTGAAGTACAAAAGAAAAAATTCTGCTTGAGTTTTGATTTGAAGTTATCAATACTTCTACTAGGACTTAAAAAATTAATGAACTACCTCAAGAATGAGGGCTAAAAATGGTAAAGATGATTTTATGGGGCTTCTCTGGTGGTCCAGTGGGTAAGGACACCGCCTTGCAGTGCATGGGGCACTGGTTCGATCCCTGGCCTGGGAGGATCCCTCGTGCTGCAGAGTGGCTGGACTGGTGTGTTCAGTTGTGAGCCAGTGCTCTGGAGTGCATGCACCCGGAGCTGGTGCTCTGCAGTGAGAGAGGCCACTCCAATGGGAGGCCTGTACAGGCCGAAGAATAAAGATGGATATAAATAAATAAATAAACCAATAAACGAGGCCAAAATTAAAAAAAAAAAGATTTTATAGTCACATCTAATCATATTCTTTTTATTCCAAAGCCCATGAGCATATTCTCTCAGCTATTTCTTTTACTTGAGTTTGTGTCTCTTTTTATGTGAATACAAGCAGAAAGTCTTCTGAACATAATCCCAGAACAGAAACTTGCAACCAAATCAGAATAGAAATTTGCAACCATGTAGTGTCCCTTTAGACACTCTAATGCCTCACCAAAGAAGTTGTATTTAGTATGAATCCATTGCAACCGTGTTCTGTTCTCTTTTGGCAATCAGAGGCTAGAGTACTCTGTTAAGAAGTAATCTGGATGACAGAACTAAATATTTATGTTCTACTATATCCACCATGCCTGCCTGCCTATTTGAACATCTCCCTTTACATAGCTCTGTCTGCCCTACTCAGTTCAGCCCAATAGACAAAACAAATGACAGATCTCATCCTGGTCACCTCCCCAGACTCTCACCAATTTGCCTTCTGTAAACAGGCTTTCTCACTTAAAGGAAGCCCACAACATGTTAGTGCACAAGTGAGAGAATTGATTTATGGGCTATATATACTAAACAGTACAAACACCGGTATAAAATTATTAGGATCACAGCATGAATGATTTCTTTTGACTGCTATATTAAGAACTTGGACATATTTTAGTATGAAATGAGGGTTGACTCACTTTTGGATAGGTCCAAGTGGTGTTTTAGAAAACCTTTTCTAACAGTATCACAGTAGCAGGAAAGACAAACGGCCATATACGTGGGAATGGATATGGCAAAGTGGCTTTGAAAATGACTTTAAACAGAGTTAGCATGAGTCTGTAACTGTAAAATACTAATTCATTATCCTTTGGCAACTTTGGGGAATTTATATTTTTTGAGTTAATTTTTAAAAAGAATGATTTATGAGTCATCTAGTGAGAAAAAGGTACTACCTAAAATTGCAATAAAAGTGGAGGCCAAATACAACTCAAAAAATTAAAAACATAATTGAAAAGAAACTTGAAGTGCCAACTGGCACACAAATGGGAGGAAATTGCTTGAGTTGGTGAGTGAGAAAATAGGAATGATGAATTAGCTGAGATTTGGTCACTGCAGGACTTTCTAGAACATTTCAAGAATGTTGTGAATATTATATACAAGAGCATATTGAGAATACTTATGACCTCAGATATATGTATTACCTAATCATTGATGCATCTGTCAAATCACAGTTATAGATTATTTATCATACACATTGATATGATAGAGATTACAAGTAAAATATAGACAAATTTATTAAAGTCATTTCATATTACCTAGTTTTCAATATATTGGATAAAAATATCTGACAAATGAACTCTACCAATTTTACAGAGGATATGACATATTTTAAATATCTACATATTTAAGTATGTTATTTTAAAATGCTTTCAAGACTCTCTTGTCTCTATCCAACTTCTCTGCAAATGTAAATGCACACACAAAATGTACAATTATCAGCTTCTCATTGGTAGGAATTATTACTTTTAATTTTTAATTCTAAGAACTTATTTACCCAAAACTGGGTACATTTGTCAGAAAACAGTAATAAACTATATACCTTGTGTACATGCTAAATTGTTTCAGTCGTGTCCGACTCTGCACGACCCTATGAACGATAGCCTGCCAGGCTCCTCTGACCATGGGATTCTCCAGGCAAGAATACTAGAGTGGGTTGCCATGCCCTCCTCCAGGGAATCTTCCTGACCCAGGGATGGAACTCTCATCACTTATGTTTCCTGCATTGGCAAGCAGTTTCTCTACCATCAGCGCTACCGGGGAAGCCCCAGACTACATCCCTTACCTAATCCATAAAAAGTATAAATGTTATTTATAAGCAATAGCTTTTGGATCTTTACAATGAAACCTCTTCCTCTATCTCCACATAGGAAGACCTATACTTTTACTTAGAATTCCTTAAGAAAAAATGAAGATATTATAATGTTCCAATTAACAGGATCATCTTTATTTATTTTTATGAAATCTAGTCTATTTACAATATTATATTAGCTTCAGGTATATAACATAATGGGGCTATAATTTTGGAGATTATACTCCATCATAGGTTGTAATTCCCTATGCTATAGAGTATATCCTTGTTGCTTAAGGAAGATGACCTTTAGATTTGTGACTGTGACTGTCCAAAACAGCTTCAAAACCAAAGCTAAAAGTGACTCACTGGTGATTTAAAATGTCTAAAATATTAAACAAAATAAAAAACTATTTTTTAATATACAAACTTGCAAACACACAGGTAGACAATACAAATTAAGTCAGTATTTTTTTTAAGACATAGCTATGAAGTTAAAGCTGTAATTTTGAAGCAGAAAACCCTTTTTTCTTTTCTAAAACATCTCATGTGCTTGTTAATATTTCTTACAGTTAACAGGCTGTTTGATGTATTACTTTTTATTCTTTTATTTGTAAACTGATTCTTTCATAGCAATATATATGCAACCTGTATTTGAACTGTATTGGGGCAGCTATAAAAATGGGAATACTGACTATAAATCTATCACTTTATTTCTGTTTTCTAACCATTACTGAAGAGAATAATGGAAAGAATTAGAAATAAAAACTTCTATGCATTCAACTCAGTAGAGAACCAGTGCTTTTTGGACACTTCTTCCTTATTGGTCACCCTGTCTATTTTTTAGTGGGGGAGGCTGCTATTTGCGGTCCTCTGAGGTCATTGTTAGTGTGGTCCTCTGG
Organism: Tragulus kanchil; assembly: GCA_022376925.1. Classification (NCBI taxonomy): domain Eukaryota; kingdom Metazoa; phylum Chordata; class Mammalia; order Artiodactyla; family Tragulidae; genus Tragulus; species Tragulus kanchil. The sequence goes on from JAIOJX010000030.1 coordinate 98,583,136, forward strand.
ATGCAGGACCTTTCCTCTATGGACATGGTTATTTGCCTATGTGGCGTAAGTGCTGCCAAACTATACAACTGAGTGAAAAAGATTTTCTTCCCTGACACATGTGTATACCTCTCTACCTGTCTATTAAGTATTCACTGTTCATGTATGCTTGGTATGTTTGCTTAGACACAAAACTCTGTCTTCCCTTTGGAGTCTAAGCTAGGATGAGGCTGACTGCAATGCTTGCCCTCACACCTCCAGCTTGGTGGAATACATCATCTTTAAGAATGAAGTGAAGCCAAGATGGGCCCAGGTGAAAACGAGAAACAAAGGTTCAATATCTACCTGCCTGCTTCATTAAATCTAAAGCAAACCTTTCACTCTGTTCTCTCCAATATTTTCCCTCTGTTTTTAGGCTAAGTCAAATTCACCTTGGGTTAACTTTCATCCAAAGAGTTCCTTGACTCTCTTAGCTAAAGAGGCACTCACTATCAAAGTTATGAACAATTTACAGCCTTTTATTACTCTACCCTTTTGCTCTTCGCTAGGTAGAATGTCAGAATAGAAGAAAAGGGGTTATTATCATAGACTTAACCTAAACGTGTTCTGATTTACTTTAAAGAAAATCATTTGCAAAGTTTGCTCCTTTAGCAAATATCAAATTACTTGAAATTTACTTCCAGTTAATCATGACCCATCAGTATATCCACACTACTCTTGAGAATTGCAACTCCAGCTCACGAAAAATGAATGGTTCTAATTTACTACTCACACATATAGCTGACCAATGAGAAGCCTCATACTGGCTCCTCTGGCTCACAAAATAAACCTTACTGTACAATTAGTAGAAGGTTTTCTTGATCTTACTACCTCTTTCTTCCTTCCATCCTTCCATTCTACTTTCCTCCTTCCCTCCCCTTGTTCTTCCTTTCTCTCTCTCATTTGAACATTTTTTTTTCTTGTTTCTGCCATTCCAGATCAATTAATAGCCTGAAATTGTCAATTGCCTTAAAAAGGTACACACACACACACACACAGAGGATTATTTAGCAATCCTTATCCTACAGAACTAGAAGACTATTCCTAATATATATGATTTGGTTTAGTTGTTGGAAATAAAATGCTAATGATTTCACACTTACATTTTAAAAACATATTTTAAGAAAGCCTAACTAGTGAGACATAATTTTGAAGTAGTTTATCCCTGAACACAATACTCATGTCATTAGTTCATATAACACCTGATCAAAACTGGGCCAGACAGAGACATGTAAATGGATGGAGATAGAAATTATGTGATATTGGCCTTTTAGCATCATAGAGATTTTAGAGCTTCCAGGGACTTCTGAGATAATATAGTCAAATTCTCCAATTTTAAGGATAATTGAATTTAACCAAGAGAGGTTCAGGGAATTACATAAAATAAAACAGCTAAATGATGGCAGAGCACAGACTAAAATTGGGGTCACCTGTCTCACAAGTCAAGCATTTTGTTTCTGTAACATGTGCTCTGTTAATCTAAAAAATGTTAAGGAGATAAGCATTATATTATTATTATTAATAATTTTTATTATTACTTCATGTTTGCACAACTATTCATTTAGCATTTCACTTTCTTAAAAAACACTTGGTCTTTGCTTTTTCACTGTGTTTTACTCCATGACTGACATTATTTTGGCTGAGATACTTAGCTTTGGTGTTTCATAAACATGTATGCTTTTCTTTATGGGTATATAAACACAGTGTAGTAATCATTTTATAATAAAAACTAACTTAAAATGCATAATTTGACTTCTGAAAATAAGAAGAAAGCCTTTTCTTTATAATGAATTTATATGTTTCAAAACAAAAACATTTTTCTTCCCTATCAAACTTGTTGAGCAAGTGTGGTTTAAAGCAGGAACATTAAGATGGAGAATATGATTTGGTATCCCCCTGAGGTGAGATCAGTTTTCAAAGGATTAAGCTTCTAAATCTTCTCAAATGATTTACCTGCTCGTCTTTCTGGCCATGAGAGTTGAGATGGCACCAAGTCTTGTTTCACTTGTCAGCCTGGGTGGGCTCAATTCTGGGAATCAGAGAAACTTTCATAAAGTATTTTCTTTTAAAAATTTGCTCTTGGCACGATGGAAAATAGACTGAAAGGTCTTTGTGCCCAATGCACACACCTGTGTGCTTTGCAGATCTCTGCAGCGTCTGTGTGTGTATGTGCTCACTAGTGTCTGACTCTTCGCGATCCTATAGACAGGCTCCTCTGTCCACGGAATTTTCCAGGCAAGAACACTGGAGTGGGTTGCCATTTCCTACTTCAGGGAATCTTCATGACCCTAGGATTAAACTTGCATCTCCTTTGTCTCTCATTGACTCTTGACAGAGACATGTAAATGGAGGATAAATTTTAGGCAGAATGTTTAGAGCTTCCAGGGACTTCTGAGATAATATAGTCAAATTCTCCAATTTTAAGGATAATTGAATTTAACCAAGAGAGGTTCAGGGAATTACATAAAATAAAACAGCTAAATGATGGCAGAGCACAGACTAAAATTGGGGTCACCTGTCTCACAAGTCAAGCATTTTGTTTCTGTAACATGTGCTCTGTTAATCTAAAAAATGTTAAGGAGATAAGCATTATATTATTATTATTAATAATTTTTATTATTACTTCATGTTTGCACAACTATTCATTTAGCATTTCACTTTCTTAAAGAACACTTGGTCTTTGCTTTTTCACTGTGTTTTACTCCATGACTGACATTATTTTGGCTGAGATACTTAGCTTTGGTGTTTCATAAACATGTATGCTTTTCTTTATGGGTATATAAACACAGTGTAGTAATCATTTTATAATAAAAACTAACTTAAAATGCATAATTTGACTTCTGAAAATAAGAAGAAAGCCTTTTCTTTATAATGAATTTATATGTTTCAAAACAAAAACATTTTTCTTCCCTATCAAACTTGTTGAGCAAGTGTGGTTTAAAGCAGGAACATTAAGATGGAGAATATGATTTGGTATCCCCCTGAGGTGAGATCAGTTTTCAAAGGATTAAGCTTCTAAATCTTCTCAAATGATTTACCTGCTCGTCTTTCTGGCCATGAGAGTTGAGATGGCACCAAGTCTTGTTTCACTTGTCAGCCTGGGTGGGCTCAATTCTGGGAATCAGAGAAACTTTCATAAAGTATTTTCTTTTAAAAATTTGCTCTTGGCACGATGGAAAATAGACTGAAAGGTCTTTGTGCCCAATGCACACACCTGTGTGCTTTGCAGATCTCTGCAGCGTCTGTGTGTGTATGTGCTCACTAGTGTCTGACTCTTCGCGATCCTATAGACAGGCTCCTCTGTCCACGGAATTTTCCAGGCAAGAACACTGGAGTGGGTTGCCATTTCCTACTTCAGGGAATCTTCATGACCCTAGGATTAAACTTGCATCTCCTTTGTCTCCTGCATTGACTCTTTATCACTGTGCCACTTAGGAGGCTCTCTGCAGCATCTGCCATGGATCCCACTTTCATTTGACTTGCTATGAGAGAGGCTACAAGGTAAGGGGATGAGTCAAGGAAAGATGACACAGTTGAGACATAAATCCTCTTCCCCCGTTTATTCCCAGAAAGTTTGAATACCTCTGACTCTTAAGTAACCAGTTTGACACTTATTGGCATTGGGCCACAGACTTTCTTTTTTTCTATGATTATATACATGTATCTTTTACTAATTTGTCTTGCTTTCTTGTTTGGTAACTCTCAGGGATACATTAGGATTGTGTAAGCTTTTAAAGGAATTGTAGTTTCAAATATTAAATTTTAAAATAGTCTCTAATATGGAACTTAAAAAATAAATAGAAGCACAATTTGTACACAGAAATTGTGTTTCATGAGTCCTATCAACAGGATAATCCCTAGAAAATGGAAAATTTTAAGTAGATTATGTCTCTAAATCCCTGGGGCTGCCTAGTTCACTTGGTGACTAACTTGGGATTTGTCCTTAGTAGTACCTGAGTTCATTCGTCTTTCTGAAATGGTCTCCTCTTGGAAAGATTTAAGGATCATTAATTTTTGTAGGAAATGTACACTGTGAATAGTATCATCTTTCTTCTTAATCTAATTCTGATTTCCTTTCTCCTCTTTCTCTTTCTCTATTTTTAGTTACTTCCAATGAAGCATAATAATTTCAGACACAAATATAAATATAAATATTTCAAAGACACCAGTTTACATTATTAAATAATGGACCCACAAAGTAACAGTGGCTAATTAGTTTTTAACTCTAGTCAGAACTGCCTCTCTTGAGTCAGAAATACAACTTCTGGAAATTATATTCACTAAATTGTTTACAGAAATAAAAATGTGAATAAAGGAAAGAACAGATCATCAGTCTTATCAAAATATTTTATCTGTTTGTGAGTACTTTTATAAGCTCCTTGTGTCCAGGTATTTCTGACACTTGAGTGGATACTAACAAACACAATCATAAGCAAACTTACAAGCCATCAATTGTCCTGTATTTTAAAACCAGGACCTGCACCTTTAACCTTAACCATGAAAGATACAAGAGGGCCGGATGGAGTGGGTACAAATCTGTCAACACTCTTCAAAGGTCATGTTCCACTGAAGTTCAGTCAGAAAATCACCCTCAGAAATTCAGAAACACATGCTACTAAAATGCAAATATTATGATTATAATAAATGCTCCTCATAATTCAGCCTTTGTCCTCGATGTAAGGTAATACTTCATGGCACTCCTTTCAATTACTAAATGTAATTACTTAGTCTCTTTATTTGCCATTGCCTTTCTCACCACTTTATAAGCTTCTTTAAGAGATGTAATGTATCTGTCCTGATCATAGATACACCCTGGAGTGTCTAGCATCTTGGATGGCACCTTTGAATACTTGATGGAGTGAATGAACAAGAAAACTGAAACAACACATTCTATTAGATGGATAAATGTAAAAGCATAGCTTATATCAAGAGGACCATTACAGTTAACTACAGAACAAGGCTTAAAATAAAAGAAAATAAGAACCTGTGAAATGAAAGGAAAATATTAAGCAATTTCACATGCACCTGTTGCAGATTTTATAAAATTTGGCTTTTTTTTCAGTGACAATAAAGAACATAATGTTTCTAGGAGCTTGCCTCACTACTAGTTTGTTAATCCAATAATTTGAACTTCATTATTGGATAATGGGTCATTTATATTCATTACTATTACTAATTAATACTAGATTCAGCTGAAAAATAGCTGTCATGAAAAATTATTTGTTTCTCTGTTCAATTCTATTAAATAATTTTGGCTAAAAGAACTTGGGTCTGATGGACTAGGTGACAAAATAAAACTATATTGGTAATGATATCGTGGAACATTTTAAAATACCACTTTCACTAGTACTGTTGGTTTTATTCTTCAGGCTGAGTCACTTACATTGATTATAAATAGGACTAGATTACAAAGTCCAGTATTGAAAGGCATTTTCCCACACTTGCACCAAGTTAACCATTGCACAGGCTGGTCAGGTTACACCATTATCTCTGAGCATCTGGAAAGCTTATACTATTTGGTCCCTAGGTACCAACAGAAATTCTTTAGGGAATTTTCTGTGTTTCCAGCTCAGATTCTTTTTCACCTTAATAAATACAAAACACAAGTTGACAGTTAAATACAGTTCTTTTCCAATAGAATATTATATCTCCCAAACAGCAACAATGATTATTTTCTACATTGTCCTCTGAGGGTATGTCTACCTCATTTCAGAAATATGCAGTTTGGTTAAAACAGTTAAATACACACACACACACACACACACACACATTTCATTATATATATATACACACAAACACTAACATTTATAAAATCACAAGTTTCACATTGAAATAACTTAATATTATTTGTCAGGATCCTTATTAATCAGGTATTTTACTGATCTTTCACGAAAGCATGAAAATAATACTGCTACTTCAGACACACAAGAAGGCTCAAATATCTGAGCAATAGAAATCTTAACGCAACTAAAACATTTGGAAATGCTTTTCTAATACTATCATTGATTGTTTTAAAACTTAGATATACATATCAAGTCCAACAGCATACTAGTAATGGTAGTACACCAGCAACATTCCTCCAGTCCAGAAATTTCAAAAATGTTTCCTGTAGGACACTAATTTCCCAGAATATTAACTGATGCCACTCACAGTAAAGTTTCTGAAATTTAAGATGTGCAAGTAGTAGTGTAATGAACAAAGGTAAGCCACTAATTTAGCCCCTGCAAGACTGTTAAGACTATTAACTCTAACAGTATTAAGTAAAGGAATGTACAGTGTAAATTTTAGGATAATAATAGAGTGTGAAAGTTTTCCTACATTTACTTAAACATTGTATCTTTTCCCTAAGGCATACTGGAGAAACTGGTGTTTCAAGGAACACATTTGAGAACCTTCTAAACGCTCATTATATGAAAAATACCAAAATCTGTTGGAGTGCCAGGGATACTGAGAAAGCAGTTGCATATTATTGAACATTCTCTGAGTAGAATACACAAACCTATAATTTAAGAGTTTGATGGCATTCTCTGTCAAATTTCTACTATGTTTTGTTAGGCTTTGTGTCATGTTCTAATTTCTTCCTCGAATATGAAAAGTCATGTTTAACAAGTAACTTTATATTTCTTAGATTTCCACTTTTTTGAGCATTTTATCCATTTAATTGCTCATTCAGTTGACCCCTCCCCAAATGCCTTGCTGGTTTCATTATATGGGTCCCTCACATACTATCTCTCATTCTCCAAAATCATCCTATTCTCCTCAGCTTATACAAAAAGCAATAAAATATTAACATGGAATGGAAAACTACATACTTGTAAGTCTTATCTTCTTAAAATAGACTCTTAGAGCACCAAGAGATTTTCAGAGATTATATAGTGACATGGGTGCTCAGTTGTGGCCAACTTGTTGGGACCCCATGCCCCATGGACTGTAGCCCATCAGGCTCCTCTGTCCATGGAATTTCCCAGCCAAGAATACTGGAATGAGTTGCTATTTCCTCCTCCAGGGGATCTTCCCAACCCAGTGATTGAACCATGTCTCCTGCAGCTCCTGCACTGGCAGGAAAATTCTTTACCACTGAGCCACCTGGGAAGCTCAGAAATTATATAACCATCCATTTTTTTGTAGGGTACAATGCATTTTTAAGCATTTACATTTCATCTTTTACTTTTTCTGCTTAAAGGTAAAATTTTCCATAACAAGGGTACCTTTAACATATCCCAAGTGAACTATGTGTGGTTGGTCTTATTTATAGGCTGCAACTTTGCCTTCACAACTTCACAGGGTGTCACCCAACTTGCCTAAGGTGCTGCCTCCTCTTGATGTTGCCTTCCTTGGCATAGGAACTTATGGGCCTTTCAAGACTGTTAAGACTATTAACTCTAACAGTATTGAGAATGTACAGTGTGAATTTTAGGATAATAATAGAGTGTGAAAGTTTTCCTACATTTACTTAAACATTGTATCTTTTCCCTAAGGCATACTGGAGAAACTAGTGTTTCAAGGAACACATTTGAGAACCTTCTAAATGCTCATTATATGAAAAATACCAAAATCTGTTGGAGTGCCAGGGATACTGAGAAAGCAGTTGCATATTATTGAACATTCTCTGAGTAGAATACACAAACCTATAATTTAAGAGTTTGATGGCATTCTCTGTCAAATTTCTACTACGTTTTGTTAGGCTTTGTGTCATGTTCTAATTTCTTCCTCGAATATGAAAAGTCATGTTTAACAAGTAACTTTATATTTCTTAGATTTCCACTTTTTTGAGCATTTTATCCATTTAATTGCTCATTCAGTTGACCCCTCCCCAAATGCCTTGCTGGTTTCATTATATGGGTCCCTCACATACTATCTCTCATTCTCCAAAATCATCCTATTCTCCTCAGCTTATACAAAAAGCAATAAAATATTAACATGGAATGGAAAACTACATACTTGTAAGTCTTATCTTCTTAAAATAGACTCTTAGAGCACCAAGAGATTTTCAGAGATTATATAGTGACATGGGTGCTCAGTTGTGGCCAACTTGTTGGGATCCCATGCCCCATGAACTGTAGCCCATCAGGCTCCTCTGTCCATGGAATTTCCCAGCCAAGAATACTGGAATGAGTTGCTATTTCCTCCTCCAGGGTATCTTCCCAACTCAGTGATTGAACCATGTCTCCTGCAGCTCCTGCACTGGCAGGAAAATTCTTTACCACTGAGCCACCTGGGAAGCTCAGAAATTATATAACCATCCATTTTTTTTTAGGGTACAATGCATTTTTAAGCATTTACATTTCATCTTTTACTTTTTCTGCTTAAAGGTAAAATTTTCCATAACAAGGGTACCTTTAACATATCCCAAGTGAACTATGTGTGGTTGGTCTTATTTATAGGCTGCAACTTTGCCTTCACAACTTCACAGGGTATCACCCAACTTGCCTAAGGTGCTGCCTCCTCTTGATTTTGCCTTTCCTTGGGTCATGCAGGAAACTACTATGCAGGAAAGACCTCCAAAATTCCTAACAATTATTTCTCCCTCTTCCCACAATTAGGGAGGAGTGAGAAGAAAGAGAGGAGAGAAAAACACACAGTTCTGCTTAGACTGTCACATTGCATCAGTCTGAGCAGGAACACACCCCTGGCCTGAAAGGGGCAGCCAAGAACAATCAAACATGGGGCTAAGAGTGAACCTGGGAAACATTCCAGCTTCTTGCCAGTCAGGTCTTCACCGTGTGATTGTCAATGTAACAAAAACAAACAAACAGATTTCTACCAGGATATATGATCATTCTTCTGAAAATTATGGACATACACTATTACTGCATTTACACATTAAGACAAATCTGAAGTGCATGCTATAAACAGGGTGACCAAATTGCCTATGTTTCCAAACAGAGCCTATTTTGAGAGCAAAAAGGAGCACTACTTATAATTATATCGAGACAACTATTGTGAATTGGAACTCTCCTAGGCAAAGCTGGATATAGAAAATGCCTAGCAAAGATTAAATTCAAGGCATTTTTCAAATCTTGCTAATTATAATCGCTTCTTACTATCATCAGGTAGTATCACGAAGTACAATATACACTGGAGGCTAAGCTCACCATTAACTATAGGGGTGTTAATGTATATTTCGAGTAGCTACTTTGATAACTTTAGAGATTTCATCTCACCGTTTAGTAAGACTGGCTATATTATCATTATGTTTTTTTCTACTTATAACTGAGACTGAAGAGGGCTTTCTGAGGATTAGAACAGTTCGCTCTGCCACTTTTCTGCTTTGCTTTCTTATATTTGCAGAAATGTACTTGTAAAATTATTTCCCAGTTTCCACTTTGTTAGTTTAATTAGTGTCAAGAAACATAATAGACAATAAAATTTATAAATCCAATTTAAAGACAAAGATAACAGTCACAATAGCTGCTTCCTTGGTTGAGCTTCAAATCTTGCCTCAGTCTACCAGACATTAATGACATGAGACAATCTGACATAAAGGCACCAGTGTGAATGCAATATCTAATATATGTGAAGATTAATTTACTACGGACTTTTAAAACAACACTAATGTAAATAATAGATCTAATCTTTCTGAACTCCAATAGCACGTATCTTCTATAGTTGATGTATACACCTAATGTAAGAGCTGGTTACATAGACAAATGTTTCTCCAACTGTGATGTACATAAACTCTCTCAAGTTCTTGAGAAAAATGCATATTCTAATTTAGTTGGTCTGTAGAGCAGCCCAGGATTCAGCATTTCTACTAACTTTTTAAGTGTTGCTGATCTAGAGACCACACTGTAAGTAACAAGAACCCTAGACCTGTTCTGCTTAGTACACCGAACACTGCCACATGCGGTTATTGAGCAGTTAATATGTGGTTAATCTAAGCTGAAACTTACTATATATGTAGAATATACACCAAATTTTAAGAGTATAAAAACCAAAGAATATAAAACATTTCATTAATAACTTTAATATTGATGATATTTCAGAACAATTTTGATCCTTATATATAAACTTCATTTAATATAGAGTATGGATGCAGTAATAATTTTAAAGTGACTACTAGAAAATTTAGAGTATTAGTGTGGCTCACATTATGTTTACTTTGAATGCTGCTGGTGGAGATCATGGAATAATAAACATCCTGATTAGGAAAACTAGTAGTGAAAACATTTAGTATATGCCTTGATTAATATTTCCAAATTTGCCTTCTGTCATTCCATAATCTACATTTCAGCTTTAAGATGCTATTTAATATTCACTCAATATTTATTCCTTTATTTGCTTATTCAATAAATACCTATTGAGTGTCTACACTGAACCATATAATATTAGTAGGTAATGGAGGTTTAAAAAGATAGATGCGGGGGCTTCCCTGGTAGTCTAGTGGGTAAAGACACCACCTTGCAGTGCAGGCGGTGCTTGCTGGCCTAGAAAGATGCCACATGCTGTGGAGCGGCTGGACCAATGTGTCCAGCTACTCAGCCAGCGCTCCGGAGCACATGCACCCAGAGCCAGTGCTCTGCAATGAGAGAGGCCACTGTGATGGGAGGCCCAACAGGCCAAAGAACAAAGATGGATAAAAATAAATAAATGAAAGATCAGTAGAAGTGGCCAAAAAAAAAAAAAAGATAGATGGGGCCCAGCTTCACTAAACATATTGTCGTTAATAATCTTCTCATTTTATAAATAGAAAAATTCCTTTCATTCCTTACATCCCTCTCTTTTTTGAAAGTACTTACTGGCTCCTTAATCTGTATTTCTTCTTCTTCTTCTTTTTTTTTTTTTTTTTAAAGATTTATTTATTTATTTATTTTGGGCGGGGGTCGGGTTGGGGAGGGAGGGAATCAGGCAGGCCACTTCCATTGGTCTTTTGTTTCTCTGTGTTCATCCGTCTTTGTTCTTTGGCTCCTGTGGGCCTCCCATCGCAGTGGCCTCTCTCGTCGCAGAGCACCGGCTCTGGGCGCATGCGCTCCAGAGCTCCGGCTCTGTAGTTGGACACATCGGTCCAGCCACTCCGCGGCACGTGGGATCTTCCCAGGCCAGGGATGGAACTGGCTTCCCTTGCACTGCAAGGCGGTGTCCTTACCCACTGGACCACCAGGGGAAGCCCCTAATATGTATTTCTATAGTGTTTTGCATATATTTCACCAAAAAAGTATTTCTTTATACATGACGAATATATATTTGCCTTGTTTCTCCACATGTGTTATTAATTGAGTCTTTGATGGTATGATTTAATCACTATTTAATTGTCCACTAAAAGTTCAATTTCTAGCACATAGTAGGTCCTAAAACAATTTTTCAGTGGACTATTTCACAAATAAGATGGTAAAATAAATTAAACATCAATCACTTCCACAATCTAATTTCATTTTAAAAATCAATAATTATTTTAATTTGATTGCAATTTGGCATGGTTCATTATAGCTCTCTTTCTGTTTCTACAAATGTCTTATTCAGTAATGTACTCTCAAATTCAGCAGATTTAGAATCAATTCAGCAAAATTTGAGCTGTACTTGATCTTATTTGACTTTAAACAATTCATTAAGTCATCCTAATAAGGGTCTTCTCATTAGTAAAGTGGATTTTTAATTACTATTGCATGTTTTTGTTGAAAAGATTGAAAGATTCAATTTATTTAACAATATCCAACTCATAGCAGTCCCTAAATAAATATGAAATCAAACTAGACAAGTCTTAGTCATCATATTCCCTCTTCACTAACAAAATGCAAAATAACATTTGGTAGATAATGTATTAGATCACTTACATATTCTGAGTAAAATGTATAACTGTATATTTATCTAAATGTACTGCCTTAGCAAGAAGTCCCATTTCCTTCTCAGTCTTTTTAGGTATAAATTGAACAGATGAGACAAAAACAACCTCCTTTTATTGTTTTAAAATCAATGACTATTAGGCGATGACAATGAAGCCTTAAAAAACAATCAGCAAAAACAAAGGCTTTTTAATCCTTGCCTTTCTCTTTTTCTTCTCTCAGTCAGATTTCAATCTAAAAGTCATTACACAGGCATAATTAATAAGTTAAATTTCAATACATTTTACAGATACTATGAAAATTAAAAAGAAAAACAAAAGAATACTGTGAAAAACTCTGCCCAGAAATTTTGTAATCTAAATGAGAAGAAACAGACAATATGAACAGGTCCATGTTAAAGAAATTGAAATCTTCCAAAACAGAAAGCAGCAGACCAAGATGGATTCACTTGCAGATTCAACCAACAGTTATAAAGGAGTATGTCAGTTCTCTATATTCTCTTTCAAAGAAAGCAAAGGGAATATTTCCAATCATTCTATGAGGTTAACATTTCCTAATAATACAACCAAAGATGCTAGAAGAAATAACAACTATAGACCAATATCTCTCATAAAAGTAGATGCAAAATTCCTTAACAAAGTACTAAAAAAAAATTGAATCCAATATTGTATAAACTAGATTACACACCACAGTCAAGTAAGATTTATCCTGGGTATGCAAGACTGCATCAATATTTGAAAATCAGGTAATGTAGTCAATCACATTAACAGGAAAAAGAAAAAAACAGCATGGTCATGTCAACATATGAAGAAACAAACATCTGACAAAATCCAACATTCATTCATGATAAGAAACAGCAAATTCGGGATAGAGATGACCTTCCTCAAATTGATAAAGAATATCTCCATTAAAACCTAACATGATGTTTTTGTTGAAAAGATTGAAAGATTCAATTTCTTTAACAATATCCAACTCATAGCAGTCCCTAAATAAATATGAAATCAAACTAGACAAGTCTTAGTCATCATATTCCCTCTTCACTAACAAAATGTAAAATAACATTTGGTAGATAATGTATTAGATCACTTACATATTCTGAGTAAAATGTATAACTGTATATTTATCTAAATGTACTGCCTTAGCAAGAAGTCCCATTTCCTTCTCAGTCTTTTTAGGTATAAATTGAGCAGATGAGACAAAAACAACCTCCTTTTATTGTTTTAAAATCAATGACTATTAGGCGATGACAATGAAGCCTTAAAAAACAATCAGCAAAAACAAAGGCTTTTTAATCCTTGCCTTTCTCTTTTTCTTCTCTCAGTCAGATTTCAATCTAAAAGTCATTACACAGGCATAATTAATAAGTTAAATTTCAATACATTTTACAGATACTATGAAAATTAAAAAGAAAAACAAAAGAATACTGTGAAAAACTCTGCCCAGAAATTTTGTAATCTAAATGAGAAGAAACAGACAATATGAACAGGTCCATGTTAAAGAAATTGAAATCTTCCAAAACAGAAAGCAGCAGACCAAGATGGATTCACTTGCAGATTCAACCAACAGTTATAAAGGAGTATGTCAGTTCTCTATATTCTCTTTCAAAGAAAGCAAAGGGAATATTTCCAATCATTCTATGAGGTTAACATTTCCCTAATAATACAACCAAAGATGCTAGAAGAAATAACAACTATAGACCAATATCTCTCATAAAAGTAGATGCAAAATTCCTTAACAAAGTACTAAAAAAAAATTGAATCCAATATTGTATAAACTAGATTACACACCACAGTCAAGTAAGATTTATCCTGGGTATGCAAGACTGCATCAATATTTGAAAATCAGGTAATGTAGTCAATCACATTAACAGGAAAAAGAAAAAAACAGCATGGTCATGTCAACATATGAAGAAACAAACATCTGACAAAATCCAACATTCATTCATGATAAGAAACAGCAAATTCGGGATAGAGATGACCTTCCTCAAATTGATAAAGAATATCTCCATTAAAACCTAACATGATGTTTAATAGTGAAAATCACAAAGTCTTATCTATGTAAAAAACTTGGGCTTCCCAGGTGGTGCTAGTGATAAAAAAAATCCACCTGCCAATGCAACGAGACATAAAAGACAGGGGTTCAATCCCTGGGTCAGGAAGATCCCTAGGAGGAAATCATGGCAATCTACTCTAGTATTCTTGCCTGGAGAATTCCATGGACAGAGGAACCCAGTTGGTTACAGTCCATGGGGGTTGCAAAGATTCAGACACAGGGCTTCCCTGGTGGTCCAGTAGGTAAAGAGTCTACCTTGCAGTGCAAGGAACACCAGTTCGATCCCTGGCATGAGATCCCATGTTCCATGGAATGGCTGGAACAGTGAGTCCAATTGCAAGCTGGTATTCTGGGGTGCATGTATCCAGACCCAGTGCTCTGCAGTGAGAAGGGCCACTGAGATGGGAGGCCCATGCATACGAAAGAATAAAAAGATGGATGAGAAAAAATAAATATAAATACAAGGCTTGATGGGGAAAAAGAAAAACAAAATGGTTTGCACTTATAAAAAAACAAAAAAAGACTCAGACATGACTGAGCAACTGAGCACATGTTAAAAAATTCAAAAGAAAAAAAAAAAAAACCCAGGAAAAAACCTCTCCTGGAACTAATAAGTTATTTTAGCAAGGTTGCAAGATATAAGGTTAGCATGTGCCCAAAGCCAGTACCCTGCAACGAGAGAGGCCACTGCAAGGGAAGGTCCATACAGGCCAAAGAATAAATATGGATGAAAATAAACAAATAAAAAAACAATAAAAGGGGCCAAATTTTTTTTAAAGTCAAAAGTTGATTGCTTTCTTTTATAGCAATGAACATGTGGAATTTGAAATTAAATACAACATTCACATTAACACCCTTCAAATAAAGTACCTAGATAAAAGTAACAAAATATGTACAAGAGCTATATGAGGAAAATAAGAAAATTCCGGTGAACAAAATCAAACTAATTAAGTAGAGAAACAGACGGTGTTTATGGCTAGGCAGACTTACTGGGGCTTCCGAGATGGCACTACTGGTAAAGAATCCATGCCAATGCAAGAGACACAGGAGATACAGTTTCGATTCATGGATTGGGAAGATCCCAAGGAGTAGGAAATGGTAACCCACTCCAGTAATCTTGCCTGGAGAGTTCCATGGACAGAGGAATATGGTGGACCATACATGGGGTTGCAGAGAGTTAGACATGACTGAGTTTCTGGAAACAGCACACACTCATTATTGTCAAGATATCGGTCGATCTGTAGAGTTAATGCAATCCCAGTCAAAATCCCAGAAAATTATTTTATTGATAGTGACAAACTGATTCTATAGTTTAGAGAAATGATATAGAGATTCACAATAGTCAGTGCAATGTTGTTATTATTGTTTAGTTGTTAAGCAATGTCTGACTCTTTGAGACCTCATAGACCGTAGCATGCAAGGCTCCTCTTTCCATGGGATTTCCCAGTCAAGAATACTAGAGTTGGTTGCCATTTGCTTTTCCAGGGAGTCTTCCTGACCCAGGGACTGGACCCATCAGGGAAGCCTAGGCAATACAATACTGAGGAGTAATAACAAAGTGGGAGGTCAGGCACCACCTGACCCCAAGACAACAATCTCAAAGATATAGTATTCAAAACAGCGTGTTGTCAGTGAAAAATTTAAAAAAGGCAAATAGATCAATGGACAGAATAGGAAGCCCCAAAATAGAACCCCAACCCCCAGATACAGCCAAATGATCTTTGATAAAAGTGGAAAGGCAACACAACAGAGAAAAGATAGTCCTTTAAACAAATGGTGCTGGAACAACTGAACTGAACATCCCAATACCAAAAACAAAACAAAACAAAACACACACACACACACATACACATAAATGAATCTAGACACAGATACTATACTCTTCACAAAAATTAACCCAACATGGATTACAGATGTAATATGAAACTTCTTAAAAACAAAATAGGAGACAATCTGAACAATTTTCTGCATTAGGACTTTTTAGATAAAACACTAAAGTCAAGATCCCTGTGATTAAACTATGGACTCTGGATGATTATGATGTGTCAATACAGGTTCATCAATTATAAGAAATATTCCACTCTGGTGGCGGAATGTTGATAATGGGAAAGGATATGCACATATAAGGGTAGGGAGTACATGGGAAATCTCTACACCTTACTGTCAATTTTGCTGTGAATCTAAAATTCTCTAAAATTTAAGGTCTTAAAAATTGGATTTTTTAGTATAAACTCAAGTTTAATATATAGATATAAATACCGCTACAGACATAGATGTAAAGTGCATATGTGTGCGAACACATATATTTCCTTCTTCTGGTCACTGAGAAGCCTTGTGAATAGCAAAACTCAAATAACAAGAAACATATCCAGCACTCAGATCTTGTTTTCTACATGGTATTTTCCTATGAAAGGAAGCAAGACTCCTTGGAGAAATGGCTAATTTGTAGGCTGCAGCAGACATACTTCAAGATGATTCTAGAGCATTATGTTGTAGTAGGTAGTGTTGAAGTACTCAAAGAATGACCTACACATATCAAAATGATAAAGGATCTATTTAAAGGACTCCTAGTGATTACATCTGGACAATTACAGTAATGGTTATACTACACTGAATAAAATTGGAATTCATTGCTACACACTGATATAAACAAATGAGCACATGAATTATTAGAAGGCAAATCTCTCTCTTACAGTAGAATATCAACTAACAAATGCACTTGGATAAATGATATTAGAAAATAACCATCAATAATCACCTAAGTAATAATATAGGCAAGAAATATCATTTCTAAAATTAATAAATGACACAGCATCATAAATCAATCATACTTAAATTTTGAAAAAATTAAAAACATAGTGAATGAAGTGGGAAGAGAAATAGGATATTTATTTAGTCTCAAAATATTTGCCTGCAAAATAGCAATTACAAGGAGAAAAAAGAAATGTAACTTTCTAGAAGAGAAACCTGCTAGGGACCACCTTGTAATCAAATTATCAAAGTTAATTCTGCCATAATGAGACACAATATCATGAGCTGACAGGACACAGTGAGGTCACAGCATCACTCCTGTGCAATATGAAACTTCTTAAAAACAAAATAGGAGACAATCTGAACAATTTTCTGCATTAGGACTTTTTAGATAAAACACTAAAGTCAAGATCCCTGTGATTAAACTATGGACTCTGGATGATTATGATGTGTCAATACAGGTTCATCAATTATAAGAAATATTCCACTCTGGTGGCGGAATGTTGATAATGGGAAAGGATATGCACATATAAGGGTAGGGAGTACATGGGAAATCTCTACACCTTACTGTCAATTTTGCTGTGAATCTAAAATTCTCTAAAATTTAAGGTCTTAAAAATTGGATTTTTTAGTATAAACTCAAGTTTAATATATAGATATAAATACCGCTACAGACATAGATGTAAAGTGCATATGTGTGCGAACACATATATTTCCTTCTTCTGGTCACTGAGAAGCCTTGTGAATAGCAAAACTCAAATAACAAGAAACATATCCAGCACTCAGATCTTGTTTTCTACATGGTATTTTCCTATGAAAGGAAGCAAGACTCCTTGGAGAAATGGCTAATTTGTAGGCTGCAGCAGACATACTTCAAGATGATTCTAGAGCATTATGTTGTAGTAGGTAGTGTTGAAGTACTCAAAGAATGACCTACACATATCAAAATGATAAAGGATCTATTTAAAGGACTCCTAGTGATTACATCTGGACAATTACAGTAATGGTTATACTACACTGAATAAAATTGGAATTCATTGCTACACACTGATATAAACAAATGAGCACATGAATTATTAGAAGGCAAATCTCTCTCTTACAGTAGAATATCAACTAACAAATGCACTTGGATAAATGATATTAGAAAATAACCATCAATAATCACCTAAGTAATAATATAGGCAAGAAATATCATTTCTAAAATTAATAAATGACACAGCATCATAAATCAATCATACTTAAATTTTGAAAAAATTAAAAACATAGTGAATGAAGTGGGAAGAGAAATAGGATATTTATTTAGTCTCAAAATATTTGCCTGCAAAATAGCAATTACAAGGAGAAAAAAGAAATGTAACTTTCTAGAAGAGAAACCTGCTAGGGACCACCTTGTAATCAAATTATCAAAGTTAATTCTGCCATAATGAGACACAATATCATGAGCTGACAGGACACAGTGAGGTCACAGCATCACTCCTGTGCATTCCTGCCCCAAATGCACAACTTAATAGGTCTATTCCTTAGGTATAACCTTGAATAAACAATGCATGATCCAGCACCAAGGGACATTCTACAAAGTGAATGCCTCGTAATCATCAACAATGTCAAGGCTGTGAAAGTCAAAACTTAAATTGACGAAATGCTTTTACTGAAGGAGATGAGAGTAATGTGACCACTGAATATAAAGAACCAGGCTGAATAGGATTAAGTTGTGATAACTGCCTGGGCAGTTGTTAAAACCAAATGATGATGAAGGTTATGTGGGCATTATTTGTTTCATTCTTAAAATTTTTGATAGGTGGGAATTTTTCCAAATAAAGTTAGGCTTAATTAAAAAGATGAAAGAAAAACAAAAACAGCACAAAGATTCTTATATGAAGCAATAGACGATAAACAAAAACTTTTATACAGTTAGTCAAACGCATCATAATTTGAAGTATTTTTGCACAGGGAAACTGATACCAGCCCACTGCATGAATGGTGCTTGTGGTTATATTTCTCTCTTTTGTTTCTGGACAAGTAATCTTATGTTTATGTAACTTACTCCTAACAAAAAATCACCTCAGTACTATCTTATCTCCAAGTCTGTTGGGATATTATTCACCATCTATTTCCACAGCATTCTGTGTGAACCTCTATTGGCGTGAATCACATAAGTCTCTTGAGCTTGAATATGAGCTCCTTGGTGGTAAGAAGCTTACTGTGTAAGATCACTATATCACTGCAATGCTTGGTAGAGTTAATATTACATTATGTCCATATTATGAATTATGTATTTTCTAATCAATGTAGCTCTGTCTTATTTAATCTTTTTTTGTTGAAATGCCTATATAGAAGTATTAAAATTGCATTGTCACTTTTCTTCTAATTTTACTGACCTGAAAGACTTTCACCCAGTGCTTGGATTTTTATATTTCTGTTAAAATTTAAGAAATCATCATGATACCAAATTTTAGGCATTCGATCTCTCAAATGGTACATCACTGAGATTTGGTTTTTCCCCTGAATGAAAGAATGTATTTTTAAGACAGAATTTTCCTAATTTACTACCATAACTGATATACTTCTTCTTTGTTTTCTTTCTTTATTCTCATGTATCCTTGATATCTCCTATGTTTTTGCTACATGGACTATGTTCAATTTGATTTAAAATTCACTGCTATGGGACAGAATGCCTATCCTGCTTAAAATTTGCTAATGATTGCTCTTAAGTTTTTCAAAAGCATTTCTGAAGCCACTAGTATTTGCTCTAATTATTGAGATCAAAGCTTTTTATCTTGGAAAACTTAATTCTGATATAAGGATCATATTTTCTTTGTCCCCTTACTTCTCCATTACTGTAAATTGGATTGAGGGGGCTAAGATTGGCATAGCAATCATTCATAGAAGTTTGTGGTGCTAAATGGAAAGGCAAGCCCTAGGGTGACCACTTAACAAAAAGAAGAGGCAGCTGGGGAGACTGCTATGCATGATCCAGAGCTAGTCCCAGGCCCCCACACGGCACTGTGTGGAAGTTTGTCCAGATCTGGAGTCAGACAATTAAGGTATACTTTTGACAGAATTTGAGAGGGATGATGTACTCCTCTTTCCAAGAAAAAGAAGAAAACCATTTAGTTCATCAGTAGAAGAATGCGTTTCTCTCATTCAAACTGTATTCTTACCTAGTTCCAACTCAAAATCATAATTTTTTACAGGTCTTGATATTAAACAATATAAAGTCATGCTTAAAAGCATAGACTTTGTAGCCACATTCACTAGGTTCAGATTCAACTCTTGTTCACTAGCTATGCTAGCCTGAGTATTTTACTTAATTTCCTTATCCCAGTTTCTTTAGGTGATAAAAGTGGGAATAATTTATGGGTAATAAAATATTTTCCAAACATAAACCGAGTCAACACATATGATTATGCTGGATTGACACAGTAAGAATTCCACAAATGTTCACTGTTATCATTATAATGTTTTTTGATAGTTTTGAGGCATTTGTCAATTCAGCATAGTCATATTCATTGTCATGGATATTTCAGAGAACAAAGAAGGTAGCCATTCGGCTGTTGTCCAGAAGCTGTGTTTCTTGATCATGCATTTTACATGATTCCTTCAACAGCACTCAAAATAATTTGAGACCTTGAAGCACCAAAGGTGCCTTGACAAAGGCGACACACAGAGATACCTGCTCATACGTACACCAACTCATCATTCTCAATGGAAAAAATCTACGACTTTCAATCAGCTCCATGGTAATTTCACATTTTTAATCTACTGCTGGACTCAGAGCTGATTTAGAAAGCTTTTATTTATCCTCAATTTCCCAGTAAACTTTTTTATAATTGCCTTTTGCGACTAACAAATACTTTATTCTCCTTAAACTTGCCACATCATTTTCATAACACTCCAGAACAGCTCCCTACAAAAGCATTTTAAATAAACTTTTATGTTAGTGATTAAAGTAATATTGTCTACTGTATCTTCATGCTCTTTTAATCATTCTAACAATTTCTTAAAATTTCATGCTACCACTATTGACTTTCTCTCATCTATTAGTGAATACAATTAAGCTTTTCTTATACTAAAACATTTTCTCTTATCTCCCCATTCTTTAGACACCTCTCATTCCTTTTGGCAGACTTCTCTACTTATTAAAATAACATAAATCAGTGTTTTTCCAGAGGGAAATGTTTATATATTTGTATAGTAACAGTTGTGCTCTCTCTTAAAAATTATAAAAGAAACTATCTAATATTATAATGAAATACATTTTGGAAGTGGTGAGTAAAATTATATAAATAATATAGTAAAAGTGTATAGGCTATTTAATAGATTAAGATGGATATTAATCTTCAAAAATTGTGTGTGTGTGTGTGTGTTAACACCATGGATTATAATGGATAGTTTGACTTGCAAACCTACTTAATATTTCAAACCTTAAATTTCTGTTCCCCGAGTACTCATATTTTATCATTCTAGAATCAGTATTTCAAAACACACATGAAGACTCTTTCCAGTATACATGCAAATATACATATGTGCATGCACTAAACTGTTTTTGGTAATTCTGAATGAATGTATCAAGCTGAATCTGATCAAAACTAAGCTTATTTTTCTCTTCAATTTTTCTATTTTAACTATTATTTTTAATGCCATCTTCTCAGGCTATGAAATTCCAGAAAATACTCAACATAATCTGTAATTCCTTCCTAGTGCTCTACTTTACTAACTGAAAGGTAAAATGGGTCCAAAGAAAGGCAGTATCAGTGAAAATAAAACTGTAGAAAAATATAATATTTTAGAGAAGAATATATAAAATATGGCAACTGAATATGGCAAAAAAATGTCACTATTCTAAATTAGGAGAGGGAATCAATGCTAAAGCGCATATAAAATATTTAAGTGAGTGCTATGATTAATATCACTTGCAAAAAAAAGCATTATTTTCTCTTTTAAAAATAAGATAGTTGCATTATACAAGAAGATCAGATTGCTGATTTATAATAAAGTCTAAATTGAAGAGATGCTATGTGTACTTGTCTCTGAGAATGTGTATACATCAAGAGCTTGCCGATACTGAAGAAAAGGAGGAGCAAAGGGGCCACCTATTAAGAAAATATTCTCCTGTTGTCAAAGTCTAGCTTCTCTTACTCTCTCAGTATTGCATTCTCCTTTTTTTAAAGTATTATGACTTGGGAAGTAACTGAAAATTAGACTCTGAGATACTGTAACATGTTAGCAGATGCAGCTCTAAATCTATCCTAGTTGACATATTATCACCAATTAAAATAATTAGAGTTTACCTACAAAATTTCAAAGGAAGAGAGAGACAAGGTTAGGTAGATGGTCAACTGTAGGATATGCAGATACACAGATGACAACACCCTTGCCTCAGAAAGCAAAGAGGAATTTAAGAGCTTCGTGAAGGTGAAAGAGAAGAGTGAAAAAG
Organism: Tragulus kanchil; assembly: GCA_022376925.1. Lineage (NCBI taxonomy): Eukaryota > Metazoa > Chordata > Mammalia > Artiodactyla > Tragulidae > Tragulus > Tragulus kanchil. The sequence continues at coordinate 98,605,174 of JAIOJX010000030.1, forward strand.
TTGGCTTAAAATTCAAAGTCCAAAAAACTAAGATCATGGCATCTGGTCCCATCACTTCATGGCAAATAGATGGGGAAACAACAGAAACACTGACAGTTTTTAGTTTTCTCGTGCTCCAAAATGACTGTGGATGGTGACTGTAGCCACTAAATTAAAAGATGCTTGCTCCTTGAAACAAAAGCTATGACAAACCTAGACAACATATTAAAAAGCAGAGACATTATTTTTCCTACAACAGTCTGTATACTCAGAGCTACGGTTTCTCCAACAGTCACACACAGATGTGAGAGTTGGTGATAAAGAAGGCTGAGAGCCAAAGAATCGATGCCTTCAATCGATTGTTGGAGAAACTCTTGAGAGTCCCTTGGACTGCAAGGAGACCAAATTAGTCAATCCTAAAGGAAATCGACCCTGAATATTCATTGGAAGGAATGATGCTGCAGCTGAAATTCCAATACTTGGGCACCTTATGGGAAAAGCTGACTCACTAAAAAAAGACTCAGATGCTGGGAAAGATTGAAGGCAGGAGAAGGAGATGACAGAGAATGAGACGGTTGGATGGCATCACCGACTCAATGGACATGAGTTTGAGTAAGCTCTGGGAGATGGTGAAGAACAGGAAGCCTGGTGTGTTGCAGTCCATGGGGCTGCAAAGATTCAGACAGGACTGAGTGACTGAACAATAATGATAACTGTAGGATGTAAACATCTGCTTCATTTCCTCACACTCATCAAAAACTAAAATGACTCTTGACCTCCAGCTTGAGCATCCTATCCTGTAACAAAGTATTGAGCAATTCAAGCAGAAGGTTGGTTTCCGTTTAGTTACTGTGTCCTATTACTGGAATGACTTTTCCAAAGTTATTCATAACAAGGGTTATAAGGAAAGAGTATGTGCTTATTTTCTAATCTCACTATCATGACAGTTCCTGTTTTCTTGATCATGCTTTTCTTTTGATTGATGGGCATGTTAAGTTTCTGGGAATTAAAGTCTAACAAACATATCATATAAAGGTATTCTTTAGGCATTCAAATGTAAGTCCTATTTAACACAGTGGGGTCATCGAACATTTAGTAAAGCTATTGCCAATGTTTGTGCTCTCTTGTAATTAGATGAAAATCAAAGCCATGTGGACACCCACAGGGAAAACAGCAGGTCTCAATGTATGCTTGGTGAGATGCATTCTAGTATTTATTCTCTTGTACTCTTTTTTGTTTGACAATGTAATCACAGCTTCATTTTAATTTATTATTTGTGTTGTAATTGTGATGATCCTAAAAAGTTTCCCCCACCCTATATATACTGTTTATCTACAGTTCCCAGTTGGTTTCAGAGAAGAAAATCAAACTTCCTTCTATAATGAGTGCATTGCCTTTACGGTAATACATAAGACAATGAAGCAGGTGCCGGACAACCTGAGGGAAGACTGTAAGCAAAGGAAAAATCCAAAGAACTTTGGACTTTATGCTATAGTAAAGATCTTTCCAGAAAAAGAAAGCAATATGGGTATATCATAGGTATCTAAGAAAAAAAAAATATGCATGTTCATATGTATGCACATAAACATCTACACACATGATGAAATTCCTAAAATATGTGGTTAAGGCAAGAGGAAGTTATAAACTCAAACCATTTATTCTAAGCTTATATCTCTTTCAACTGAATATTAAGACATAAAAGTTGGTGATGCCAAATTTTTAATCAACTAGTATAAAGGCTAGCTAAAAACCTTAATCATTATTTGTTTTTTATTTTCTGAGAGTTTCATTGGATATTTTGTTCATTTTGCCTTTAACTAGCAAGATGGTTCTCAGAAAAGAAGCTGTACATAAAGGGATTTTTTTTTTTTTGAGGCAACTATTTTTTTGGGTTTTATTGATAAATAATTGACATACATCATTTTGTAAATTTAGGACATATACTATGATGGTTTGACCTAATGTATATTGTGAAATGATTACCACAGTAGGTTCAACTAACATCCATCTTGTAACATAGATTCAGTATGAAGAAATGAAAGAAGAAAAGAACATTTTTTGGGAGGAGGAACATTTTTTTTTTTTTTTGGCCTTTTTTTTTTAAAATTATTACTGTCTTTTTTATTTATTTTAAAGATTTTACAGAGTTTTGTTGTTCACCAACATGTATATTCCCAGATCATTCATATGCATATCCCTGGACCCTCCCCCCACCCAGTTCCCCCCTCTCCCATCCCTCCAGACCATCGCCCCAAGTGGTTGTAGGTGCTCCTATTCCCCTAGCACAATGACAATAGCTATTTTTCCACACATGACAGTATAGGTTTCCATGTTACTCCCTCCATGCCTCCCCCCCACTGTTTGATCTCCACAATGTCTTTATGTCTATTCTCTGTTTTTTTTTCATGAGTTCACTGTGTGTGTTATCACGACCATCTTACTAGATCCCATATATATGAGTTAGTATACTATACTTGTCTTTCTCTTTTTGACTTACTTCACTTTTTATGATAGGTTCTAGAGCCAGCTACCTCATTACGACTGAGTCTTCTGCATTTCTTTTAACAGCTGAGTAGTATTCCATTGTATATATGTACCAGAGCTTCTGGATCCATTCATTCGTCGATGGACATCTAGGTTGCTTCCATGTTCTGGCTATTGTATAGAGAGCTGTAATGAACATTGGGGTACAGGTGCTTCTTTCAGTTTTGATTTCATCAGGATATAAGCCTAAGAGTGGGAATGCTGGATCATAGGGTGCTTCTATTTTTAGTTTTTTAAGGACTCTCCAGACTGTCTTCCATAGAGGCTGTATCAATTGACATTCCCACCAGCAATGCAAGAGGGTTCCCTTTTCTGTGCACCCTCTCCAGCATTTATTGTCTGCTGATTTTTTGATGATGGGCATTCTGATGGGTGTGAAGTGGTATCTCATTGTAGTTTTAATTTGCATTTTTCTAATAATAAGTGAGGTTGAGCATCATTTCATGTGCTTTTGGGCCATCTGTATGTCCTCTTTGGAGAGGTGTTTCTTTAGATCTTTTTCCCATTTTTTGATTGGGTTGTTCGTTTTTCCTGTGCTGAGTTGTCTAAGTTGCTTGTAGATTTTGGAGATTCATTCTTGTCTGTTGTTTCATTTGCTATGATTTTCTCCCACTCTGTGGGGTGTCTGTTCAACTTCTTGGTGATTTCTTTTGCTGTACAAAAGCTGTTAAGTTTCATGAGGTCCCACGTGTTCACTTTTCTTTTCAGTTCCACTATTTTAGTAGGTGGGTCAGAGAAGATCTTGCTTTGATTGATGTCCTTGAAGGCTTTGCCTATATTCTCCTCTAAGAGTTTGATGGTTTCTGGTCTTACATTTAGGTCTTTAATCCATTTTGAGTTGATCTTTGTGTATGGGGTCAGAGAATGTTCCAACTTCATTTTTTTGCATGGAGCTGTCCAATTTTCCCAGCACCACTTGTTGAAGAGGTTGTCTTTCTCCCATTTTGTAGTTTCGCCTCCTTTGTCAAAAATAAGGTACCCATAGCTGCGTGGGTTTATCTCTGGGTTCTCAATCTTGTTCCATTGGTCTATAGTTCTGTTTTTATGCCAGTGCCATACTGTCTTGATGACTGTTGCTTTGTAGTAGTCTGAAGTTAGGGAGGCAGATCCCTCCAACTCCATTCTTCTTCCTCAGGATTGCTTTGGCTATTTGAGGTCTTTTGTGTTTCCATATGAACTGTGTTATTATTTGGTTTAGTTCTGTGAAAAATGTCAATGGCAGTTGAACAGGTATTGCACTGAATCTGTAGGTGATATTTGGTAGTATGGTCATTTTCACAATATTGATTCTTCCGACCCAGGAACATGGTATCTCTCTCCATCTGTTTAAGTCTTCTTGAATTTCTCTCATGAGTGTCTTGCAATTTTCTGTGTACAGTTCTTTTGTTTCTTTGGGTAGGTTTATTCTTAGATATTTGATTCTTTTGGTTGCAATGGTGAAGGGGATTGCCTCTTTAATTTCGTTTTCTGATTTTTCATTGTTTGTGCATAGGAATGTCAGTGATTTCTGTGTGTTGACTTTGTATCCTGCGACTTTGCTGAATTCGTTGATTAGCTCTAGTAGCTCTGCAATAGTGTCTTTGGGATTTTCTACGTATAATATTATGTCGTCTGCAAAAAGAGATAGCTTGACTTCTTCCTTTCCAATCTGGATTCCTTTGATTTCTTTCTCTTCTCTTATTGCTGTTGCTAGGACTTCCAGGACTATGTTGAATAGTAGTGGTGAAAGTGGACACCCCTGTCTTGTTCCTGATCTTAGAGGGAATGCTTTCAGTTTTTCACCACTGAGGATAATGTTCGCTGTGGGTTTCTCATATACGACTTTTATTATGTTGAGATAGGTTCCTTCTATGCCCATTTTCTGAAGAGTTTTTATCATAAATGGATGCTGTACTTTGTCGAAAGCTTTTTCTGCATCTATTGAAATGATCATGTGATTTTTGTCTTTCAGTTTGTTGATATGGTGTATCACATTGATCGACTTGCGGACGTTGAAGAAGTCTTGCATGCCTGGGATGAACCCGACTTGATCTTTGTGTATGGGGTAAAATCCTTTGTCCAAAATTTTGAAGGTTGTCTTTCTCCCATTTTGTAGTTTCGCCTCCTTTGTCAAAAATAAGGTACCCATAGCTGCGTGGGTTTATCTCTGGGTTCTCAATCTTGTTCCATTGGTCTATAGTTCTGTTTTTATGCCAGTGCCATACTGTCTTGATGACTGTTGCTTTGTAGTAGTCTGAAGTTAGGGAGGCAGATCCCTCCAACTCCATTCTTCTTCCTCAGGATTGCTTTGGCTATTTGAGGTCTTTTGTGTTTCCATATGAACTGTGTTATTATTTGGTTTAGTTCTGTGAAAAATGTCAATGGCAGTTGAATAGGTATTGCACTGAATCTGTAGGTGATATTTGGTAGTATGGTCATTTTCACAATATTGATTCTTCCGACCCAGGAACATGGACTCTCTCTCCATCTGTTTAAGTCTTCTGTAATTTCTCTCATGAGTGTCTTGCAATTTTCTGTGTACACTTCTTTTGTTTCTTTGGGTAGGTTTATTCTTAGATATTTGATTCTTTTGGTTGCAATGGTGAAGGGGATTGCGTCTTTGATTTCCTTTTCTGATTTTTCATTGTTTGTGTATAGGAATGTCAGTGATTTCTGTGTGTTGACTTTGTATCCTGCGACTTTGCTGAATTCCTTGATTAGCTCTAGTAGCTTTGCAATAGTGTCTTTGGGATTTTCTACGTATAATATTATGTCGTCTGCAAAAAGAGATAGCTTGACTTCTTCCTTTCCAATCTGGATTCCTTTGATTTCTTTCTCTTCTCTTATTGCTGTTGCTAGGACTTCCAGGACTATGTTGAATAGTAGTGGTGAAAGTGGACACCCCTGTCTTGTTCCTGATCTTAGAGGGAATGCTTTCAGTTTTTCACCACTGAGGATAATGTTCGCTGTGGGTTTCTCATATACGACTTTTATTATGTTGAGATAGGTTCCTTCTATGCCCATTTTCTGAAGAGTTTTTATCATAAATGGATGCTGTACTTTGTCGAAAGCTTTTTCTGCATCTATTGAAATGATCATGTGATTTTTGTCTTTCAGTTTGTTGATATGGTGTATCACATTGATCGACTTGCGGACGTTGAAGAAGTCTTGCATGCCTGGGATGAACCCGACTTGATCATAATGTATGAGTTTTTTGATGTGTCATTGAATTCTGTTTGCTAGGATTTTGTTGAGGATCTTGGCATCTAAGTTCATCAGAGAAATTGGTCTGTAATTTTCCTTTTTTGTGTTGTCTTTGCCTGGTTTGGGTATCAGGGTGATGGTGGCCTCGTAGAATGTGTTTGGAAGTTTTCCTTCCTGTGCAGTTTTTTGGACGAGTTTTAGAAAGACAGGCATTAGCTCTTCTTTAAATGTTTGGTAGAATTCGGCTGTGAAGCCATCTGGCCCCGGGCTTTTATTTTTGGGTAGATTTTTAATCACAAATTCGATTTCTGAGATTGTGATTGGGTTGTTCAAAGTTTCTGTTTCTTCCTGGCTCAGTCTTGGGAGATTAATCCTCTCCAAGAAACTGTCCATTTCTTTCAGGTTGTCCAGTTTGTTGCCATAGAGTTGCTCATAATAGTCTCTTAGAATCCTTTGGATTTCTGCATGATCTGTTGTAATCTCTCCTTTTTCATTTTTGATTTTGTTGATCTGGTTCTTCTCTCTCTTTTTCTTAATGAGTCTGGCCAGTGGCTTGTGAATTTTGTTTACCTTTTCAAAGAACCAGCTTTTTGTTTTATTTATCTTTACTATTGTTTCTTTTGTTTCTTTCTCATTTATTTCTGCTCTGATCTCATAAAGGGATATTTTCTCTGGTAACAGCTTATTGGGAAAGAAAAAAAAATAGCTGTTTACATTAGCAAAATCATAGTAGTCAGTACATATGCATAAATTATAATGATTCAATTCTGTTGAAGTCTTGGCATGCTAAGTTTTGTTTAAAACATTTTAATTCACCTCCTCCCCTAGGCAGCAGATATTTTACTTTAAGGGAAGGAATTGGAAATAAATATGAGGGACTGCAACACAGCAGTAGTAGCTTTGGTTTGACACTCATCCAAATCAAATTCTTTAATTCACATCTTGAGACTCATTGAATGCAGTGACAGACAGTGAAGGAATGCAGAATAGAAAGTAAAGGAGACAAGGGAAGGAGTGGGCTTAGAATTTCATTTTGATGTGTGTGTGTGTGTGTTTGCATGTGTGTATATACATATATATATATATAAACCTTTTCTTTTAAAATATTACTCAAGGACTGCAGAAAGAATTTTACCTAAAATAGTATACCCTGGTTAACCAAAGAACTAATAACAAATAGGACAATTACTAACAAATAAGAATTAATGACAATAGCAAAAAAAACCAGTATTTAAAGCTTTCCATCCACTACCTTTAATTTAATAGGATTCTTATATTATTAGATAATGATAGCTAATACTTTTTGAAAGTAAAAAAAAAAAAAAGAAACTGTTGTGACTTCAATTCATTTCCTCAGAATAGTTCTGTGATATAGAAAATACTGTTTCTTCCCATTCTATACAAACAGACCTTAGATAATTTGAAGAAAAGTTAATCAAGATAACAGACAGAATTCAAAGAAACAGGTAAAAGTCAAAGGAAGGCAACTTGTGAATCCTACTTCTACCCTCTCTCTGCACCAGACTCATTTTTTAATGCTATAATCAGCTATTTTAGGATCTTGACTGTTTCATGTTTCAGCATTCTAAATACAAGGATTTACATTTGCACCTCATAAGAATGTGATAGTAATATATTTCCAAGGTTCCTACTATTTGATTCAATTCACAGTATCAATAATTTATATTTAGTATTTAAAATAAATAATTCACATATCTTATCTATATTTAAACAATTTTTAGAAACGCACTCATTTACTCCAAGATACACAGACACAGGAAAAAGAAGTTCCTTAAGTGTTTCATTTAGAATCTATTGAAACTAGTGGGATAATTCAGTTAAAAATGACTGACCCTGACTAGATACCAGGATGACCAGGAGTCATCCTAGATTTGCTTTATCTAAGTTACACCAGAGTCAATTTATTTTAATATCTCAGTGAATATAAAAAGTCAATAAACTTTGCATCATCTTACTCTGTTATGAATAAATATGAGGCTGCAACACAGCAGTAGTAGCTTTGGTTTGACACTCATCCAAATCAAATTCTTTAATTCACATCTAATTTGAATGCAGTGACAGACAGTGAAGGAATGCAGAATAGAAAGTAAAGGAGACAAGGGAAGGAGTGGGCTTAGAATTTCATTTTGATGTGTGTGTGTGTGTGTTTGCATGTGTGTATATACATATATATATATATATAAACCTTTTCTTTTAAAATATTACTCAAGGACTGCAGAAAGAATTTTACCTAAAATAGTATACCCTGGTTAACCAAAGAACTAATAACAAATAGGACAATTACTAACAAATAAGAATTAATGACAATAGTAAAAAAAACCAGTATTTAAAGCTTTCCATCCACTACCTTTAATTTAATAGGATTCTTATATTATTAGATAATGATAGCTAATACTTTTTGAAAGTAAAAAAAAAAAAAAAGAAACTGTTGTGACTTCAATTCATTTCCTCAGAATAGTTCTGTGATATAGAAAATACTGTTTCTTCCCATTCTATACAAACAGACCTTAGATAATTTGAAGATAAGTTAATCAAGATAACAGACAGAATTCAAAGAAACAGGTAAAAGTCAAAGGAAGGCAACTTGTGAATCCTACTTCTACCCTCTCTCTGCACCAGACTCATTTTTTAATGCTATAATCAGCTATTTTAGGATCTTGACTGTTTCATGTTTCAGCATTCTAAATACAAGGATTTACATTTGCACCTCATAAGAATGTGATAGTAATATATTTCCAAGGTTCCTACTATTTGATTCAATTCACAGTATCAATAATTCATATTTAGTATTTAAAATAAATAATTTACATATTTTATCTATATTTAAACAATTTTTAGAAACGCACGCATTTACTCCAAGACACACAGACACAGGAAAAAGAAGTTCCTTAAGTGTTTCATTTAGAATCTATTGAAACTAGTGGGATAATTCAGTTAAAAATGACTGACCCTGACTAGATACCAGGATGACCAGGAGTCATCCTAGATTTGCTTTATCTAAGTTACACCAGAGTCAATTTATTTTAATATCTCAGTGAATATAAAAAGTCAATAAACTTTGCATCATCTTACTCTGTTATGAATAAACTTGCTGTGTTCTCTTAATTTTTCTTGTCAAATCATATAATGCCTAGAATCATAGCATTTTGAAAGCTGAAAAGACCATCTATTTTGGTTTTTCCAATGTATCATCATCTTTTTCTTTTATCATTCTCTTAATTCAAACTCCACTCAGAAAATGAATTTTTAAATTCATTCTACTAAAAATATCACGGGAAGTGTTCTTCTTCTACCAGGTTTAATACCTTTTTGTTCATCATTGCATTTCCCCTGCCTTTTTGACTTCTGAAAACCCATAACCTGCTATATCTATTGTTGTTACTCTTGGTAGTAGTATTTGCTTTCTTTCACAGTGGTATCCCACTTGATTCAAATGTGAAGTATTTCTTTTTCATTTTTCAATAATTAAAAAAAGAAACATATCTTTGGGAAGTTTTTCTAATTGAACTGGTGTTCTACGGATGAATTGTGAGGAACTGTTTGTTCCATTTACTATTCTGACAGAAGCTCCTACTTCTTAAATAATGTAAATCTTCATCTTAGTAAATTTTTATAACAATTTCTTCAATGTATTTATTTTAATCCTTCTATACCTTTCTTTACCTTGAGAAGTAGACCCAAAGTAGCTTTTTCATATTTGTCATTATGTATATTAAGTGGAGGCAAGTTTGAAAAAATTCCTATCTCCATATTCTCTCTAGTGTGCCATCATGTAAACCAGATGCACCAAGACACTCCAAATGTTCTTTATTTGCAAAAGGTTTGCCATAATATCTGTGGGTTTAGGATGTGCATTTGCAGTTTGCCTTGAATAGAAAGTTATCATAGGATGGTGAGAATGAGTATTTAGCTAGACTAATTTTATTAAGTTCATGATAATATAGAAAAACAGTAACAAGAATCAATGCTGGTTTTAGAAAAATGGGAAGGAAAGAAAACTTTACCTTAATATTCCAGTATTTTTCTTAGAGAATCATCATCCCCTCTACCCACAGACACAATATGGAGTCTCATTTTCTTACACTTAGGCAATGGATGCTTCCATCTGGATCTTTCAAAATGTAATACACCAAGTATTTATCTATCCATTCATTGAAAATTCTTAAGTAAATTTCAGATAATCTACTCAAAATTATCAATTTTAGAAGTGTATTTGATTTACAATGTTATGTGAGTTTCAAGTGTACAGCAAAGTGATTCAGATTACATATTTTTTTTCAGAGTATTATCTTTAGAGGTCATTACAAAATATTGAGTATAGTTCCCTGTGCTATAGGGTGTGTTTCTGTTACCCATTTTATAAATAGTAGTGTGTATGTATTAATCCTAAATTTAGGTCAACCAATATACCAAATAAGTGGCAACTATGAGACAATTTCTATTAAATTTCTATTTCTTAAAGTAGGACTAACTCTTATTTTATGAATTCAATAATAATGTCACAAAATATTAAAGAACATGCCTGCATTCAAGGCTAATTCAGAATCCAAAGATCTTGTCTCTGAACTCAATACCCTTGGTGAAAGATAACCTTTTGTAATAATTTCACCATATTGTACTCATCATTGTTTTTTAGATTGTCCTATAAGCTAAAGTATTATTCTTTCCATTTATCTTTTAAGTCTAAAGAGCCACAGAGTATTCAGAGTACTCCCTGGTGGATTCACACAGCTGAGGCTTCATCTCCCTTTCATGTGATAACCTCCAAATTGCCTCTTTTCCTCAATTTTCTCAATGTGTTTTTTCCAAATGGCATGGTAAGTCCCCTCATCATAACAACAGTTCTCTTCTGAAGTTCTTTTATTTAAAAAAAATGATTATCCACTTAAAGTTTGTACATAATATCTGTGGGTTTAGGATGTGCATTTGCAGTTTGCCTTGAATAGAAAGTTATCATAGGATGGTGAGAATGAGTATTTAGCTAGACTAATTTTATTAAGTTCATGATAATATAGAAAAACAGTAACAAGAATCAATGCTGGTTTTAGAAAAATGGGAAGGAAAGAAAACTTTACCTTAATATTCCAGTATTTTTCTTAGAGAATCATCATCCCCTCTACCCACAGACACAATATGGAGTCTCATTTTCTTACACTTAGGCAATGGATGCTTCCATCTGGATCTTTCAAAATGTAATACACCAAGTATTTATCTATCCATTCATTGAAAATTCTTAAGTAAATTTCAGATAATCTACTCAAAATTATCAATTTTAGAAGTGTATTTGATTTACAATGTTATGTGAGTTTCAAGTGTACAGCAAAGTGATTCAGATTACATATTTTTTTTCAGAGTATTATCTTTAGAGGTCATTACAAAATATTGAGTATAGTTCCCTGTGCTATAGGGTGTGTTTCTGTTACCCATTTTATAAATAGTAGTGTGTATGTATTAATCCTAAATTTAGGTCAACCAATATACCAAATAAGTGGCAACTATGAGACAATTTCTATTAAATTTCTATTTCTTAAAGTAGGACTAACTCTTATTTTATGAATTCAATAATAATGTCACAAAATATTAAAGAACATGCCTGCATTCAAGGCTAATTCAGAATCCAAAGATCTTGTCTCTGAACTCAATACCCTTGGTGAAAGATAACCTTTTGTAATAATTTCACCATATTGTACTCATCATTGTTTTTTAGATTGTCCTATAAGCTAAAGTATTATTCTTTCCATTTATCTTTTAAGTCTAAAGAGCCACAGAGTATTCAGAGTACTCCCTGGTGGATTCACACAGCTGAGGCTTCATCTCCCTTTCATGTGATAACCTCCAAATTGCCTCTTTTCCTCAATTTTCTCAATGTGTTTTTTCCAAATGGCATGGTAAGTCCCCTCATCATAACAACAGTTCTCTTCTGAAGTTCTTTTATTTAAAAAAAAAATGATTATCCACTTAAAGTTTGTACATAATTCTTTGAATGTATTAAATGGAACTGTCACCTGCCCTGTCACATGTACTAAACTATTTAAAGTTAGTACATTAACTCTACTAGGAATATTTAAGTATTAATATTTAACTGTGAATAAATGTCCATTTCTGAAAGGATTTTACATGAGCAGATTGAGCAATAATTTAGACAAGAAACTCTTTTTATTTGTTCTGAAAATCTTAAAGGTCATTTTTTGGTTAATCAAATTTATTCCTCTTCCCTAAAACAGGTCAGGCAAGAGAATGAAATCTGATGCTACTGATCAGTTTGGTTGTTAACTATAAAACATCATCCACCTTAAAAAAAGGAATGAAAAAGGACATCAAAGGGTTCAGAACATATACCAGATAATATTCAAACCAGTACCAAGAACTTTATTGTAAATTATTCTCAATAGAATTCTTTCTGTGTGATGGATTACCTTGGAATGTTTTTCATACCCTTTCATTTTGTGTCATATCAACTTAAATGCAATATAAAATAAAAAGTTTCATATAGCTAATATTACTGATACTCCTTTGCTTAAAGTATAAAGCAGAATCAATACATTTATACAATATAGATGGACATTTCAAGCTATTGTACCCACCTATAATATTTCATCCATTGTTCCTACACACAATATTTGCAGGCAACAGCGAAGACAACTACAGGGCATAAACATCTAAGGATTATCAGCAAAGGATCTCATATTCAAATTTTATTATAATTCATTTGACTGAATTCCTTTTCATTCTTCATTGGTACCTAGTCTGCATGGCCTGTAAGAAAAGCTAAGCAAACCTAAATTAATGTTAATGCTCTTGCTTTTTGATATGAAACCATAATCTTTATAAAAGTGAACATTTCCAACTTGGCATTTGCATCACCATGTTCTTTCAAGCTACAGAGTCAGGTCATCTTACGCAACCAAATTTGAAACATAAGAAAGTGTCGTGCAGACATAATCGAGGATGACTTCCTTCTCATAAGGTGTTTCGTCATTGTTCGTGATGGGGCTGACATTACTGACATTTGACACTGTTCATTCTACAGTTTAAAAATGAAAAGCCTCTTAGGAAGAAAAACCTCTCTTGTTCACTTTAATTCCCTAAAGAGTTTATTCCTTTGGGCAAAATAATCGTGTGGGGCACCTGTGGTGCAAGGGCTAAAGACTACCCAGCAAAGCCCAGCCACAGCTGTGCTGTAATCACTGAAGTGTGCCCAGGGCATAATGGCACATTAGGTAGGCATTGATCTCTGCCCGTTTATGAGGTCTCTTACAGAATTAGGCGGACTTTTTCACTGAAACCCATGGAGCAGAAATTGCTACTTCTAAAGTAATCCATTTTCAAATTACCATCCAATTGTGACTGATGACCTCACAACAAATCCGCTTATCTACCTCCAGCTACTCAACAAGCAAAGGAGAATCCATCGTTATTTTCTTTTATTTTCTGCTCTTTACAAAAAAACTCTTCTTGCCTTTCTTAGTCACTTTTAGCATCACTGCAGCTGTGAAGATAAGCATGACAAATGTTAAATGCTGCCTAATTGTCAGTGCTTTATTTGGAAGGTAAAATGGGAAGGTAGAATACGTGCTTGGTATGATAGATGGTTTAACTGAGCTTTGATAGAGAAATCGCTGCTAATTTCAAGAGCATATTTAAATAATTTGTTTAGGCTGCAGTATATAAACGTGATTTTTTAAAAAAAACAGTCTATCACTACAATGTGCAGCATTTTTTTTAGTGAAAACCATGAGTCCAGCTTAATCACCTGAGTAGATACAACTTAAAACATTTGATATTCTTTATTCTGAAAATCAAGTGAAAGTGAAAGTTTCTCAGTCATGTCTGACTCTGCAAGCCTATGGAGGAGCCATGGAATTCTGGGAGCAAGAATACTAGAGTGGGTAGATGTTCCCTTCTCCATGGGATCTTCCCAACCCAGAGATCAAACCCAGGTCTCCTCATTGCAGGTGGATTCTTTACCATCTGAGTTACAAGGCAATGCTTAAACATTTATTTAGTTGAAGGCAATACCATATAAAATGTGTAGTAAGAAGAAACCACACAAATTAAAAATATTCCTAATTTCTTCTCAGCAAACTTTACCACAGAAAGCAGCTTTAGTTTATGTCGTGCAGACATAATCGAGGATGACTTCCTTCTCATAAGGTGTTTCGTCATTGTTCGTGATGGGGCTGACATTACTGACATTTGACACTGTTCATTCTACAGTTTAAAAATGAAAAGCCTCTTAGGAAGAAAAGCCTCTCTTGTTCACTTTAATTCCCTAAAGAGTTTATTCCTTTGGGCAAAATAATCGTGTGGGGCACCTGTGGTGCAAGGGCTAAAGACTACCCAGCAAAGCCCAGCCACAGCTGTGCTGTAATCACTGAAGTGTGCCCAGGGCATAATGGCACATTAGGTAGGCATTGATCTCTGCCCGTTTATGAGGTCTCTTACAGAATTAGGCGGACTTTTTCACTGAAACCCATGGAGCAGAAATTGCTACTTCTAAAGTAATCCATTTTCAAATTACCATCCAATTGTGACTGATGACCTCACAACAAATCCGCTTATCTACCTCCAGCTACTCAACAAGCAAAGGAGAATCCATCGTTATTTTCTTTTATTTTCTGCTCTTTACAAAAAAGCTCTTCTTGCCTTTCTTAGTCACTTTTAGCATCACTGCAGCTGTGAAGATAAGCATGACAAATGTTAAATGCTGCCTAATTGTCAGTGCTTTATTTGGAAGGTAAAATGGGAAGGTAGAATACGTGCTTGGTATGATAGATGGTTTAACTGAGCTTTGATAGAGAAATCGCTGCTAATTTCAAGAGCATATTTAAATAATTTGTTTAGGCTGCAGTATATAAACGTGATTTTTTAAAAAAAACAGTCTATCACTACAATGTGCAGCATTTTTTTTAGTGAAAACCATGAGTCCAGCTTAATCACCTGAGTAGATACAACTTAAAACATTTGATATTCTTTATTCTGAAAATCAAGTGAAAGTGAAAGTTTCTCAGTCATGTCTGACTCTGCAAGCCTATGGAGGAGCCATGGAATTCTGGGAGCAAGAATACTAGAGTGGGTAGATGTTCCCTTCTCCATGGGATCTTCCCAACCCAGAGATCAAACCCAGGTCTCCTCATTGCAGGTGGATTCTTTACCATCTGAGTTACAAGGCAATGCTTAAACATTTATTTAGTTGAAGGCAATACCATATAAAAATGTGTAGTAAGAAGAAACCACACAAATTAAAAATATTCCTAATTTCTTCTCAGCAAACTTTACCACAGAAAGCAGCTTTAGTTTATAATCCACAAAATTTAGTAGCTGCAAAAATGTGTAAATAAAAAAGGCATAAAAGTCACAAGATTGAGGTAGGATATTAAGAGTTACAAACCACTACTATGCATAAAATAAAAAACCTACATGGATACATTGTACATCATAGAAAACAGAGTCAATACTTTATAATATCAATAAATGGAGCATAATCTTTAAAAATTGTGAGTCATTATATTGTACACTTGAAACTCATGTGAATCTATACCTGAATAACTAAATAAACAATTTAAAAAGAATGTCTAAAAGTGATATGGATGTGCATCTCTTTGTATTAGAAAATTGGAGTTATCCATTAACATTCAAAAATCTTTGGATGGATTTTAAAAGTCAAAGTTTAGTGTATGTTTTGTTGGTTATTTTAGTATGAAAAATATCTTCTCTGATTCTCTGAAAGCTTTTCACATGGACCAATTAGCAGAGAAATAATCGATGAATATATTAATGTATATTAATGTAGGAATATTCATTTACATATGTCTTGAAGCAAATCATCTACTAGCAGTCATTTAAAAACAGCTCCAGCGGAATTGCGGAATGTCTGTTTACAAATGCATTGGACGAAGAAGTAGTTACAAAAATCTCAGCCTTGGCAGGATGATGGATGAGGCAGAGAAATAATTATTTTCATGTCTATAATTAAAGCACATATTTTTGAATGTTTCCATCTCAAACATCATCAAAATTCAAAAATCTAGACCTATCACTGCTGTGAAGCATCATCATCCTGGTTTTATCTACAGTGTCTGGGTCAGGAACTGAGAGAATATTTTCTCAAAGGAGCGGGAGGTGCTTTCTCATGATTGCATATTGAATTATGTAGATTTGTCTGGTAGGGCTTCTTTCTGAACATTAATCAATAGTATTTCTTACATTTGGTATATAGACTAGAGAAAGTCATTTGTCAAGTGTTACAATACTACCTATTCCAAAAATACCTACTAATAGGTGTGGGATGAAAGAAAATTAATTCACAAATTATTGTCAAAAAAACTCTACCAATTCTGCTTCGGTTATAATATCATAATTTTAGGAGTAACATTATCAGCTTCTTGAATAAGTGTATAAATGGATGGGAAAAAGCCATAGGTCTATAAATTACAATTAGTTATCCAAAAACATTTCAAGTGCATTCATCTGATTGCTTTCCAGGATATCTATGCCTTGTTATAATAAATGCTTTCAAACAAAATCAAGATGCATTCACCTCAACTACTGGAAATATAAGAAGCTATGTAAAAGGAAAATTTTAAATTAAATTGTCTATATTAATTCCTTCCTCTTGTCCTAAGTTGCCAAGATCAGCAGCTGCCTCTTCCACATCTTTCTTTACACTGATGAACACATATATGCCTATATATTATGTAGATTGAGTTCTATGTAATCAGTATAACAAAAACACTATCATGACATAAACACTGTTTAACAAAAATCTTTTTTATGAAACATAAATCATGAATAGGCCTCCAGTCAAATACATAGATCTGAACCTTGCTGTTAATCAGTGTGTTGTATTCAATAGTACAGATTAAAACCACATGACTTTACTCTGAACTGATAGTAAACATTTGGATACTCTTGGATGAGTTTTTAATTTTTGTCTTTGTTGATTTGTCATACTTGTTTGTTAGTTGTTATTTTATTAAAATATATACATATTCCTTTTAGTAGCTATTCCTTGATCAGTTTTCATAAATTCCTGTCCATTTGGATTCCCTCCAGCAATGAGTAGACCCACCTCCTGGCACACTAGAAATCACAGACTAGATTTCCTTTTTTAATTTTCATCAACTTGATGGAAGAAAATGTCATCTCATTACTGCTATTGCTGGCAAGTTCTACTAGTAAAGCTTGCATCCTTTCCTATGTTTGCTCCATACTATAGCCTCGTCTGCTCTAATTTCCTATTTATATGTTTTGGCCAGCTTTATATCAGGTTATTTGTCCATATTTATCACCATAATTAAATAAATTAAATCCCTATATTCTTCTCATGGGAGTTATATGAAGGCTACTTGAAGACTGAGAAGTGGGCATCTTGCCATATTAGCACTTAGCACATTTTATTGAAGAGTCTACTATACTGTTCCATGATGACATTCCTCTGATTGTGGGGCACTTATTTTTATTTCTCTTTTACCAATAATTTCTTATAATATCTGGAATACTCTAAATATTCCATAAATGAATGCTGAACTGGTAAAGTGGTGAGAAAATACATCTTCAATTCTGTTGCAGGATAATTAAGGAAACAACTACTCAAATTCCAAAACATTTCAAGTGCATTCATCTGATTGCTTTCCAGGATATCTATGCCTTGTTATAATAAATGCTTTCAAACAAAATCAAGATGCATTCACCTCAACTACTGGAAATATAAGAAGCTATGTAAAAGGAAAATTTTAAATTAAATTGTCTATATTAATTCCTTCCTCTTGTCCTAAGTTGCCAAGATCAGCAGCTGCCTCTTCCACATCTTTCTTTACACTGATGAACACATATATGCCTATATATTATGTAGATTGAGTTCTATGTAATCAGTATAACAAAACACTATCATGACATAAACACTGTTTAACAAAAATCTTTTTTATGAAACATAAATCATGAATAGGCCTCCAGTCAAATACATAGATCTGAACCTTGCTGTTAATCAGTGTGTTGTATTCAATAGTACAGATTAAAACCACATGACTTTACTCTGAACTGATAGTAAACATTTGGATACTCTTGGATGAGTTTTTAATTTTTGTCTTTGTTGATTTGTCATACTTGTTTGTTAGTTGTTATTTTATTAAAATATATACATATTCCTTTTAGTAGCTATTCCTTGATCAGTTTTCATAAATTCCTGTCCATTTGGATTCCCTCCAGCAATGAGTAGACCCACCTCCTGGCACACTAGAAATCACAGACTAGATTTCCTTTTTTAATTTTCATCAACTTGATGGAAGAAAAATGTCATCTCATTACTGCTATTGCTGGCAAGTTCTACTAGTAAAGCTTGCATCCTTTCCTATGTTTGCTCCATACTATAGCCTCGTCTGCTCTAATTTCCTATTTATATGTTTTGGCCAGCTTTATATCAGGTTATTTGTCCATATTTATCACCATAATTAAATAAATTAAATCCCTATATTCTTCTCATGGGAGTTATATGAAGGCTACTTGAAGACTGAGAAGTGGGCATCTTGCCATATTAGCACTTAGCACATTTTATTGAAGAGTCTACTATACTGTTCCATGATGACATTCCTCTGATTGTGGGGCACTTATTTTTATTTCTCTTTTACCAATAATTTCTTATAATATCTGGAATACTCTAAATATTCCATAAATGAATGCTGAACTGGTAAAGTGGTGAGAAAAATACATCTTCAATTCTGTTGCAGGATAATTAAGGGAAAGAACTACATCTTGTATTTATATGTGTATTGAATGGAAAGCTGTTCAAACAATACGCCTGAATCAGCTGGTTACTCAGTCATTCTTTTCCAGTTTTATTTGATATAACTGACATAAAACATTGTATAAGTTTGAGGTTTGCAACATGATGATTTGATACACGTATGTATTATGATATAATTATCACAATAAAACTAGTTAATACAACCCTAACCTCACATTATTGTGTGTATGTGTATGTGTGTGTGTGTGTGTGTGTGTGTGTGTGTGTGTATAGTAAGAACATTAAAGATTTACTCTCTTAGCAACTTCCAGGTACACAATACATAATACAGTACTATTAACTATATTCACTATGATGCACATTAGATCCACAGAACTTACTCATCTTGTAACTGGAAGTTTGTGTCCTGTAACCAAATTCTCATTTCCCCCATTCCCAGTCCCTAGCAACCACCAATCTACTTTGCTTCAGTATTTTACATTCCACATGTAAGTGAGATCATACAGGATTTTTTTTTCTGACTTATTTCGCTTTTGGTTGCTCAGTCTTGCAACTCTTTTCCCTACCTTCACAATTTCCTCTTGGAGTTAAGAATAGCTCAACTTTTAAGTTTAAATCCATGAATGGAGAATACTAGAGGGCCTTCTCTTCCCACTGCTATGTGTAGGACCTTTGTATAATATTCATTTTTAAAGTTTTTTTTAGTTTCCTTACTTTTAGTATCATGTTCATTCCATGCAAACTTGGCAACTGAGGACTGTGTGGAATTTCAACTAACACATCTCAGATGTGCATGATCTCAGCCTGTGGGATATGAAAGGATTTAATTTAGAAGGCACCACCATACAACTTCAGAGTCTAGACTAGCAACTGCTCTAGAATTTATCTATAAGACAATGGTCTCTTGATTCAAAATAGATGATAGTATCATTTAATCAAAATGCTGACAGTATCATTTTTTATTGTTAAATCGGTGACATTAAGTTTGTTATTTTTGTTGGATATTCTTACTTTAAATGACTGTGCTGCAGAGGTAGGATTTTACTTCATTCACAAAACATGAATGCTATCATTCGTTTTTTGCTTCAGGCACCACTTTTCTAAACAATACAATTTCTAAGAAGGGAAATAACTGAAATGAAGTCCACATGTTTGCAGGAGAGAAACTATCTTTATAGTTTCTAAAAATTTGACTTCTATATCTTCATTTTTCATTGACTTTTCTAATTTGAGACAAACCATTTTGCTTTTTTCTATTTACTTCTCTCATTCTTATACCTAAAAGAATTGTGCAGAAAAATTTGTAAAGGCTTTCTCTGTTCTAACCTTGCTTACTTTGGTAAAACACAGCAACTAGTAAGTAAAAAAAAAATGCCTTCTTGATACTCAGGTCAAAGTTTTATATATTACTTTTGTGCTATATAGTGTATACCTCTTTGGCTGCACTTAACTCTTAGTTATTTATGATTTTGAAAATAAGTCAACAGTACATTTAGGATAACTTTGCAAAACCTTGTGGTATAGTAGTCATTATCATGGTTGGATTAGATAAATCAAATATGACCATGAATGTACAAGTCTAAGCCACTTTCATAGGCATTCTCATATTTTACTGAAAACAGTAAGAAATTATTATAATAACTTAGAAAAATATATAACATTTAGATATAAGCTCAACTAATCACATAATAAATATATTAACTGAGAAGCTCTAGTGAATAAAAGAGTAAATAGAGAATCACAATCTTCAATTAATAGAAAATATAATATACAGACTATAGTCATTGAACAATACATTGTAAATGTGATGATAAAATATGAAGGCTTTTCTTCTGGAAGTAACATTGAGCTGAGACATTAAAGATTATACAGAATTAGCTAGATAAAGGGGTGAGATTGAAATTAGGCATTTTGGCATAGCAACTGATAAAACAATTTCATGTAAAATAGCCACTTCAACAAGCATATCTTCTTTTTAATTATCAGTTTGAGCATCACAATCATCTACCAGTTTAAAAACTGGATGAGACTCATGATAAGGATGGGTATGTTTTGAATATTATCTAGTAATAACAATGTGTTTCAATGCATTTGATCCATTATTTCCTTACCTACTGAATCTTACTTTAAGTGACTGTGCTGCAGAGGTAGGATTTTACTTCATTCACAAAACATGAATGCTATCATTCGTTTTTTGCTTCAGGCACCACTTTTCTAAAGAATACAATTTCTAAGAAGGGAAATAACTGAAATGAAGTCCACATGTTTGCAGGAGAGAAACTATCTTTATAGTTTCTAAAAATTTGACTTCTATATCTCCACTTTTCATTGACTTTTCTAATTTGAGACAAACCATTTTGCTTTTTTCTATTTATTTCTCTCATTCTTATACCTAAAAGAATTGTGCAGAATAATTTGTAAAGCCTTTCTCTGTTCTAACCTTGCTTTCTTTGGTAAAACACAGCAACTAGTAAGTAAAAAAAAAAAAATGCCTTCTTGATACTCAGGTCAAAGTTTTATATATTACTTTTGTACTATATAGTGTACACCTCTTTGGCTGCACTTAACTCTTAGTTATTTATGATTTTGAAAATAAGTCAACAGTACATTTAGGATAACTTTGCAAAACCTTGTGGTATAGTAGTCATTATCATGGTTGGATTAGATAAATCAAATATGACCATAAATGTACAAGTCTAAGCCACTTTCATAGGCATTCTCATATTTTACTGAAAACAGCAAGAAATTATTATAATAATTTAGAAAAACATATAACATTTAGATATAGGCTCAACTAATCACATAATAAATATATTAACTGAGAAGCTCTAGTGAATAAAAGAGTAAATAGAGAATCACAATCTTCAATTAATAGAAAATATAATATACAGACTATAGTCATTGAACAATACATTGTAAATGTGATGATAAAATATGAAGGCTTTTCTTCTGGAAGTAACATTGAGCTGAGACATTAAAGATTATACAGAATTAGCTAGATAAAGGGGTGAGATTGAAATTAGGCATTTTGGCATAGCAACTGATAAAACAATTTCATGTAAAATAGCCACTTCAACAAGCATATCTTCTTTTTAATTATCAGTTTGAGCATCACAATCATCTACCAGTTTAAAAACTGGATGAGACTCATGATAAGGATGGGTATGTTTTGAATATTATCTAGTAATAACAATATGTTTCAATGCATTTGATCCATTATTTCCTTACCAACTGAATCTATGGGAAAATGGCAGTCTATATGGCAGCTATAGCTGCTATTGGGCAGAGTGACTTTTTTGTTAAATTTTGGCCTCCTTTATTAGTTCTTTTATTTATTTATTTTCATGCATCTCTACTATTCGGCCTGTGTGGTCCTCCCACCACAGTGGCCTCTCCTGATGCAGAGCACTGGCTCATAATTGGACACACCAGTCCAGCCGCTCTGAGGCATGTGGGATCTTCCTGGGCCAGGGATTGAACCGGTGCCCCCTGCCCTGCAAGGCAGACTCTTTGCCCACTGGACCACCAGGGAATACCCCAGAGTGACTTTTTGACTGCTGTTTTGTTTTTTTTTTTTTTTTACTGTAATTGATTTTTCTACTGATGTGACTGATCTTTGACATCCTGAGAATACTTATAATTAAAAAGGCTTTTATTTTTCATTTTTGTATCCCCATACTCCTTTCATAGCTTTTTAATCACTATGCAAGGAGAATTTAGCATTGTAAGTACTCTTGGATGAAAACTCTTTAAAATGCCATCATTTGAAAATATCTACTTTTCACTACAAAATTTCCAAGTCCTCTTCCTCCCCAAAAATCACAACTTGGCAATTTCATAATATATTTACAGCTTTAACACCACTTAAAAGTCACATCTTTTTCTTCGTCACATTATTCAGTAAGATGGCTTTCTGAAATACCATTTGATACACTTTTTTAAGATTTTTTAAGAAAACACTACTTAAAATAAGATTTTGGCTTTTTCTTTTTTAAATACTTCATTTAGATTTTAAAAAACAGTAATGTGATGATAAAATATGAAGGCTTTTCTTCTGGAAGTAACATTGAGCTGAGACATTAAAGATTATACAGAATTAGCTAGATAAAGGGGTGAGATTGAAATTAGGCATTTTGGCATAGCAACTGATAAAACAATTTCATGTAAAATAGCCACTTCAACAAGCATATCTTCTTTTTAATTATCAGTTTGAGCATCACAATCATCTACCAGTTTAAAAACTGGATGAGACTCATGATAAGGATGGGTATGTTTTGAATATTATCTAGTAATAACAATATGTTTCAATGCATTTGATCCATTATTTCCTTACCAACTGAATCTATGGGAAAATGGCAGTCTATATGGCAGCTATAGCTGCTATTGGGCAGAGTGACTTTTTTGTTAAATTTTGGCCTCCTTTATTAGTTCTTTTATTTATTTATTTTCATGCATCTCTACTATTCGGCCTGTGTGGTCCTCCCACCACAGTGGCCTCTCCTGATGCAGAGCACTGGCTCATAATTGGACACACCAGTCCAGCCGCTCTGAGGCATGTGGGATCTTCCTGGGCCAGGGATTGAACCTGTGCCCCCTGCCCTGCAAGGCAGACTCTTTGTCCACTGGACCACCAGGGAATACCCCAGAGTGACTTTTTGACTGCTGTTTTTTTTTTTTTTTTTTTACTGTAATTGATTTTTCTATTGATGTGACTGATCTTTGACATCCTGAGAATACTTATGATTAAAAAGGCTTTTATTTTTCATTTTTGTATCCCCATACTCCTTTCATAGCTTTTTAATCACTATGCAAGGAGAATTTAGCATTGTAAGTACTCTTGGATGAAAACTCTTTAAAACATCATCATTTGAAAAAATCTACTTTTCACTACAAAATTTCCAAGTCCTCTTCCTCCCCAAAAATCACAACTTGGCAATTTCATAATATATTTACAGCTTTAACACCACTTAAAAGTCACATCTTTTTCTTCGTCACATTATTCAGTAAGATGGCTTTCTGAAATACCATTTGATACACTTTTTTAAGATTTTTGAAGAAAACACTACTTAAAATACAAACTGTTAAAAATTTCCCTCTGAACTGCTATACTTTTTGATTAAAAATTACTTATATGTTTTGGTTTGAATATTTTTAACTTCACTTTTAGAAACAAAACACATTTTTCCTTTACAAAGTAACTTGTGACCACATATTTAGAACGATGTGGGCCAAAATTCCTCAAAAACTTGCGGATCTGAGTCTTAATGTTTATAGTGTAGATTAAAATGAATTGTTCTAGAAACTCCATAATAACTAACCTACATGGATCTATGTATAACAGTCTATGAATTCAACTAATGTTAAACCCTGCTTCTTTATGCTTATGTCTTTACTTCTTTTTTTTCAGCTCTGGCTAACTGCTGTTAGTTAAGGTTTCATAAAAGAAGAATGGAATGTGATAGTTTCAATAGTAACTGTCTCAGACTTCAGGCAAATCTCTAATGACTATGGGCAGCACTTCCAGACATAAGTTGCTTCAAAGTCCAGTTGTGTCCCAGTAGGGACACAGTTTTGATGAAATCCAGATGAACTGTGTTTTAGTCTATACTCCCACTTAAGCTACAGTCAATTATCTATGCTAATAGGGCAACGGAAATAACACGAGTAATGGAATCTACAGATAATCTCAAAGCATCATTTTAGCCAATAATTTCCAATCCCTCATCTATCAAATCTCTTAGTAAAACTTCTTAACATGTATTAGACTGGGCAGATGTGAGGGTTTTATTTTTCTTTTCATATAGTATAATTGCCAATAAGCTATAAAGTGATTCTCAAGATGTGGTGACAGTGGAGGAAAGTGTAATTAATCATTGGTTTAGATATCTGTTCTAGAGAAACTTAGGAAAGTCTTTCTTCTCTTTATCAAGCCTCTGGAAAAAAAAACAACATTTGTAATCATATTTAAGTTAAATAAATCTGTTTAAACAACATCTGATTATTTGTTAATACGATTAAACACACAAATTCATCCCTTCATCCTTCCTCAGCACCAGTAAAGATATAAGAGAATACACAAACAAAAAAGAAATATATTCATCCACTAGGACCAAGAGAATGATAAAAGTGATCACAGTAATATAATACTTTAAGGAGACTTGGGAATAAGGAATTTACATCAATTTGACAAAGAGGAGTCAGAAGAACTCGGAAGAAAAGCAAACCAACTTCCTCTAAGAAAAATGGGAGATGATCTGTGCTCAGTGGCTTATTTACCAAGATAAAAATCAGAAGGTCCATATTTGCCCCATTTTCCTCCCAAGATATCAACAATCAATTTCATTATTTTTCCTCTGCTAAACAATACTAGAGAAAGTACCCCACCTATCATCATTTGGTGGTCCACCATGGAAACACTGATTTGCTCACTGGCCATTACAAAGTACAATCTAATGATCCACAAAATACCCTGGATCTATCCCATCTCAATTCCACCCAAGCAATGTTTCCAAAAATAGGATACCTTACTGATGGACAACTCAGCATTACCTTACTCAAAAGGAAAACTGACAACATGAATGGACAGCAACCTGCTCCACCATCCCAAATAGCAATTGAAAGAACTTGGAGCAAGCAAAGACAATGAAAGACATGAAGAACATCTCAAAACTATAATGAACATTCTCCAGAGGTAAGAAAATATACTTAGCCTATTAAATGTAAACAAGCAAGCAAAAAAGACTCTTAAAAAAAAAAACAAAAAACTGAGAACCAAAAAGAGTTCTTAGCACTTAAAACTATGACAACTGAAATAGGAACTATCACTGGAATGGTTGGAAGACAGAGTCAAGAAAAATTCCCACAAAATGTAACAACAGAACCGACAAAGGAAAACTGGAAGTAAAACAAGATAGATAGATCAATTAAAGCAGCTAAATATCATATTTTTAGGACTAATCAAATGGGAACACAGAAAACTAAGCTAACAAACATGCATATTTGTAATATGTACTGTATATAATTTCTTATATATATTTTACACATCTTTCTATATTAATCTTGATAATTATTTTATATATATATATCAATCTATGTGTATCATTCTCTGTATATAGATTATAAATGTATGCAAAATTTTATATTTTTATATAACATATATATCTTTCTCTATAAATAGACTATAAATGTATAAAGACCTTTATATATATACATCTAAAGATCTATATATAGACTGATAGATAGATATAGATATATACATACATCAAGAAAATTTCACATAACCGATAGGAATGAGTCTTCATATTAAAAGGGTTTATTTAGCACTAGTGCGAAGTACACAAAATAGAACAAATCTCAAAATGCATAACTAAATGCTAGAATATCAGAATATCAAAATCTTGGAAGTTTTTATTTTTTATGGGAAACAGAGGGATATATGTGACAAATGAACAAAATCAGAATGCATTAAGTGCTCAACTTCAGCATTAAACTGATGACTTGACAATAAATAGATGGAAGTATTACACATAGTAATGCTGGGCTGATTATATTAATATCATCTAAAATAAGCATCAAGACAGAAGCATTACCAAGATAAGAAGAAACAGTACATAATGATAAAGGGTCAATTCAGTGGAAAGATATACTGAGCATCGTGTATGAACTTATAAAAGAAACAAAGTATGAGAAGCAATAATTGATAGAACTAAAGGAAGAAAATTAAAATTGCCTAATTATAGTAAGGAATTTTATTAGAATGACTGTGTGTTAGTTCTCAATTCTGTCCTCTTTATGAATCTATGGACTATATCACCCATCAGTCTCTGTTCATGAAATTTTCCAGGCAAAGATACTGGAGTAAATTGTTATTCCCTTCTCCAGGCGATCTTCCTGACCAGGAATCGAACGTGGCTCTCCCTTCATCGGTTATCAAGGAAGCTCTAAGTCGTACTTACTTAAGAAAAATTCCCACAAAATGTAACAACAGAACCGACAAAGGAAAACTGGAAGTAAAACAAGATAGATAGATCAATTAAAGCAGCTAAATATCATATTTTTAGGACTAATCAAATGGGAACACAGAAAACTAAGCTAACAAACATGCATATTTGTAATATGTACTGTATATAATTTCTTATATATATTTTACACATCTTTCTATATTAATCTTGATAATTATTTTATATATATATATCAATCTATGTGTATCATTCTCTGTATATAGATTATAAATGTATGCAAAATTTTATATTTTTATATAACATATATATCTTTCTCTATAAATAGATTATAAATGTATAAAGACCTTTATATATATACATCTAAAGATCTATATATAGACTGATAGATAGATATAGATATATACATACATCAAGAAAATTTCACATAACTGATAGGAATGAGTCTTCATATTAAAAGGGTTTATTTAGCACTAGTGTGAAGTACACAAAACAGAACAAATCTCAAAATGCATAACTAAATGCTAGAATATCAGAATATCAAAATCTTGGAAGTTTTTATTTTTTATGGGAAACAGAGGGATATATGTGACAAATGAACAAAATCAGAATGCATTAAGTGCTCAACTTCAGCATTAAACTGATGACTTGACAATAAATAGATGGAAGTATTACACATAGTAATGCTGGGCTGATTATATTAATATCATCTAAAATAAGCATCAAGACAGAAGCATTACCAAGATAAGAAGAAACAGTACATAATGATAAAGGGTCAATTCAGTGGAAAGATATACTGAGCATCGTGTATGAACTTATAAAAGAAACAAAGTATGAGAAGCAATAATTGATAGAACTAAAGGAAGAAAATTAAAATTGCCTAATTATAGTAAGGAATTTTATTAGAATGACTGTGTGTTAGTTACTCAATTCTGTCCTCTTTATGAATCTATGGACTATATCACCCATCAGTCTCTGTTCATGAAATTTTCCAGGCAAAGATACTGGAGTAAATTGTTATTCCCTTCTCCAGGCGATCTTCCTGACCAGGAATCGAACGTGGCTCTCCTGTAAGGTGATTTCTTACCATCTGAGTTATCAAGGAAGCTCTAATCGTCTATGAGATATACTTTCAGAGGCTTCTAGAGTTTCCAGGCCATTTCTCTAGTGGTGGAGGTTTGCCCTCTTTTCCAGCAAGGCAGGGGCATGGGGCCAGGTGGAGGAGAGAAAGGAATAAAGAGAGAGAATGACTGGAGCCTGGACAGCAGCTCCCCCAGGCTGTCCCCACTGTCCCCAGTCCCATGCCACAGGGCTGCTCTCCTAGTCCACTCTGTATGCCAGATGACTAGACAGAAATAAATCAGTAAACACATAGTGGATCCAAAGTGGGGCGTAAAACAATTCTCAGGAGATTTTAAATGACTTATATCAGAGTATTTTCTCTGGTCACAATGGAGTAAACATCAATAATAAAGAGATATTTAAAGAAACATAAATTGATTTATAAATTAAAAATATATAATTAAAATTTCAAGAGGCCTTTTTTTGAGGGAAAAAAAAAGTATTATTGGAAAGCAAACAATCTAGAAGAACCAAAGAAATTTTAAAATATAGCTGTCTTATAGAATTTAATTTCAAAACTACAAAAATCAAGTCATTGTGTTATTGACAAAAAGGTAGACACATAGTTCAGTGGAGAATATTGGATGGTTGAGAAATAGGCTACTTAGGTGAATACCTAATGGTACAGCTACTGTGGAAAGCTGATGTTTCTCAAAAAATTAAATATTCACCTACCAACTAATTCTGATATTTCAACCTTCCATACTTTTCCAGGAGAAATAAGCATCAAGACAGAAGCATTACCAAGATAAGAAGAAACAGTACATAATGATAAAGGGTCAATTCAGTGGAAAGATATACTGAGCATCGTGTATGAACTTATAAAAGAAACAAAGTATGAGAAGCAATAATTGATAGAACTAAAGGAAGAAAATTAAAATTGCCTAATTATAGTAAGGAATTTTATTAGAATGACTGTGTGTTAGTTCCTCAATTCTGTCCTCTTTATGAATCTATGGACTATATCACCCATCAGTCTCTGTTCATGAAATTTTCCAGGCAAAGATACTGGAGTAAATTGTTAATCCCTTCTCCAGGCGATCTTCCTGACCAGGAATCGAACGTGGCTCTCCTGTAAGGTGATTTCTTACCATCTGAGTTACCAAGGAAGCTCTAATCGTCTATGAGATATACTTTCAGAGGCTTCTAGAGTTTCCAGGCCATTTCTCTAGTGGTGGAGGTTTGCCCTCTTTTCCAGCAAGGCAGGGGCATGGGGCCAGGTGGAGGAGAGAAAGGAATAAAGAGAGAGAATGACTGGAGCCTGGACAGCAGCTCCCCCAGGCTGTCCCCACTGTCCCCAGTCCCATGCCACAGGGCTGCTCTCCTAGTCCACTCTGTATGCCAGATGACTAGACAGAAATAAATCAGTAAACACATAGTGGATCCAAAGTGGGGCGTAAAACAATTCTCAGGAGATTTTAAATGACTTATATCAGAGTATTTTCTCTGGTCACAATGGAGTAAACATCAATAATAAAGAGATATTTAAAGAAACATAAATTGATTTATAAATTAAAAAAAATATAATTAAAATTTCAAGAGGCCTTTTTTTGAGGGAAAAAAAAGTATTATTGGAAAGCAATCTAGAAGAACCAAAGAAATTTTAAAATATAGCTGTCTTATAGAATTTAATTTCAAAACTACAAAAATCAAGTCACTGTGTTATTGACAAAAAGGTAGACACATAGTTCAGTGGAGAATATTGGATGGTTGAGAAATAGGCTACTTAGGTGAATACCTAATGGTACAGCTACTGTGGAAAGCTGATGTTTCTCAAAAAATTAAATATTCACCTACCAACTAATTCTGATATTTCAACCTTCCATACTTTTCCAGGAGAAATGAAGCCATATATCCACACACAAAGGCTTGCACAACTACTCATAGAAAATTAATTCAGAAAAGTCATAAGGTAGAGATGACAGATTACCATCCAGTAAATGAATAAACAAATGTGTAACCATTCAATGGAATACTGTTCAGCAATAAAAATAAATTAACTTCTGATATAAACAACTAAATCTCTTAAATCATTGTTAAGTAAAAACATAATATACACTAACAAGTATACTTATTTCATTTCCGTAAAATGCAAACTAATACATAGCTCAAAAAGAGTAAAAAGTCACAAGGAGTCTTATCAAGGGTGAAGAAATGCTCTGTATCTTGCTTGTGGGGGTGGTTTCATGTGTGTACAGTACTGACAAAACTCACAGAATTGAGCCCTTTAAAAAGATGCAATTTCTATTACCTAAATTATCCTCTCAGTAAAGTTAGCAAGGGGAAATAAATAGACAGTCTTTATCCAAAAAAGTTGTGCACATAACAAGGAGCTTAACAAAGACAAAGTTTTTATGTAGCACTTTGCCATATATATACATATATATTTATATACATATATATGTATAAAACAAATATTTAGCAAGCCATACAATGCCTGTTCCCCAAAAGATTTGTTCTTTGAGGTAGTATAGCCCATATGTGTTTCTCTTATTACCCAACATTTTCTGCTTAATTATTTCTATCCACTGACAGACTTCTCTCTGTGAAAGCAGAGAATGTCATCTCTTTATACTGTTCACACAAATGTAAAGTGCAGCTGAAGATGATGTTGATAAATAAGGAAAACTGTCAACAGATAATCCTAAAATGAATAAGGAAGAAAATCCAGCAAACATAGTATTTTGGAAGCAAGATAAGATGATATAAAGAAAGAACTGTAGAATGAGAGTTTGGCATTTAGGTTCTTAGTCTCTATAACTTATGTTAAATTCTTCTTGGCCTCGTTTCCTAATGTAAACAATGAAATGATCTCTTATTGGAATGGTTGAGAAATAGGCTACTTAGGTGAATACCTAATGGTACAGCTACTGTGGAAAGCTGATGTTTCTCAAAAAATTAAATATTCACCTACCAACTAATTCTGATATTTCAACCTTCCATACTTTTCCAGGAGAAATGAAGCCATATATCCACACACAAAGGCTTGCACAACTACTCATAGAAAATTAATTCAGAAAAGTCATAAGGTAGAGATGACAGATTACCATCCAGTAAATGAATAAACAAATGTGTAGCCATTCAATGGAATACTGTTCAGCAATAAAAATAAATTAACTTCTGATATAAACAACTAAATCTCTTAAATCATTGTTAAGTAAAAACATAATATACACTAACAAGTATACTTATTTCATTTCCGTAAAATGCAAACTAATACATAGCTCAAAAAGAGTAAAAAGTCACAAGGAGTCTTATCAAGGGTGAAGAAATGCTCTGTATCTTGCTTGTGGGGGTGGGTTCATGTGTGTACAGTACTGACAAAACTCACAGAATTGAGCCCTTTAAAAAGATGCAATTTCTATTACCTAAATTATCCTCTCAGTAAAGTTAGCAAGGGGAAATAAATAGACAGTCTTTATCCAAAAAAGTTGTACACATAACAAGGAGCTTAACAAAGACAAAGTTTTTATGTAGCACTTTGCCATATATATACATATATATTTATATACATATATATGTATAAAACAAATATTTAGCAAGCCATACAATGCCTGTTCCCCAAAAGATTTGTTCTTTGAGGTAGTACAGCCCATATGTGTTTCTCTTATTACCCAACATTTTCTGCTTAATTATTTCTATCCACTGACAGACTTCTCTCTGTGAAAGCAGAGAATGTCATCTCTTTATACTGTTCACACAAATGTAAAGTGCAGCTGAAGATGATGTTGATAAATAAGGAAAACTGTCAACAGATAATCCTAAAATGAATAAGGAAGAAAATCCAGCAAACATAGTATTTTGGAAGCAAGATAAGATGATATAAAGAAAGAACTGTAGAATGAGAGTTTGGCATTTAGGTTCTTAGTCTCTATAACTTATGTTAAATTCTTCTTGGCCTCGTTTCCTAATGTAAACAATGAAATGATCTCTTAAGTCCCTGCTGGCTCAGACATTCTGTGGACCTAAAATCATTTAGCACAAATTATCAAAGACAGAAGACTAAAATCACAGTTTAGGGAAAGAAGGAATTATTAGACCAGAAAAATACATGACTCAATTTGAATCTTAAGTAGAGTCTGTACCAACATGAAGACAATGACATATTTCCAAGAAATAGGTAACATTCCTTTCCTACTCATGGCCTTTCCAATCCTCCCCTCACTGAGTACAGAGGAAGGAAGGTGGGCGTGTACTAGATTCTCTCAGGAGAAAGAGCTTGCTTCTAAGAGCTTGACTAGCTACTCAGTCACCAAGGGTCTTGTCACTACAGCTAAACAGGAGCTCAGTTCTAGCACGAATATCTTAGCTCACCTTTCTTTCTTTCTTTCTTAAAAAAAAATAGTCTCTGGAATTCTCTGATAAGGAAAAAATATTCTAACTCCTAGAAAGAAATCTTAGAAGTGGTCATTAAATATTGAATATTAATATGCTAAAAGCAAAGATAATTTATTTGAAAAGCAAAAATTTAAATAACAGCTAAATTAATAGGGTGAATGTTTTGAGTCAAAAGAATTCATCATTTTTTAAAAGTATTTAACTATTAAATATGGACATACTTTAAAGAATTTTATATATTATAAATGGATTGTTTTAACTCAATTCACCAACAACTTATATCTATCTATCTATCTATATATGATTCTTTTGCATTCCTCTAGTCATTCACTAAATAAACAGGGTCTGTTCCTTACATTGGCAGGTGGGGAAGGCATATAGAATAAAGAACACTTTTCACCTTAAAAAGATTACAGTGTAGAGCAGAAAAATGACATATTTTAATATCCATGAAAAAAGTGGAACACATTTGAAAGATAACTAAAAAGGTAATGTGTAAAGTATTCATAGGAAGGGAAAACTGCACTGCACATTACAGTATTCAAGTTTTAAAATAAGTTACACAGTACTCCAAAGGATGTAAAAAAAATGTAAGCAAGAGAAATTAGGTATTGTTAGTCCCAATACAAAACCAAGGCAGTTAGGTAAAAGCAAAGCAATTTTTTTAATGTCATGCACTAATTCGACATGAATAATGTGAGTCTGCAGTATAATTTCATTCTAGGCTACAAAACAGGCTGAAGTTATCCAACAGTCATAAGAGAATGAACTTTGAGAGAAATAACAAACTATATATATTACTCTTAATTTTCTTAGCATTCTGATTTATATCTTCTTCTCCCTTACCCACACATTTTTAACTTTTTTTTTTAGTTAAGGTAAAAGTTTATTTTATATTTCACTCTTCCAAAATCAGCCCATCTTTTTCCTAACTATAATCTCTTTTCATTGCCTTCTACATTTATATGGATACTTAAATTTATGTCATGAGCTTCTGGTAAGGTATTTGCATATATTCAAACTAGAATGTGTTTAGAATCAAGCTTTTATGAAGTCATGTCGAAGAAACAGTCAATATTTGCAGAACTGTTCTCTGCTTCAGGAGAGGAAAAAATGTCATGGATCTTGGCATTCCTTAGGCAAATAAGCTATTAAGTAGTAGATTTAGCAGGAAAAGCAAAACTTTGATTGTCTACTCTTTAATAATTTATATTAAATAGTTTTAATATATTTACATGCAAAATTCTCCTTCATGTTGCTTTTGTTAAAAAGAAAAAAAAGAGTAAATAAAGGATAAAGTACATTGTCACTGAAATGGACATTGATGAAAAACAGGCCTTAAGGCTTCCACTTTGAAATGGCCTGACTACATTTTCCAGCTAACTGATACCTATCAACCCCAGTTATAGATATAGCTAGAATAAAGAACACTTTTCACCTTAAAAAGATTACAGTGTAGAGCAGAAAAATGACATATTTTAATATCCATGAAAAAAGTGGAACACATTTGAAAGATAACTAAAAAGGTAATGTGTAAAGTATTCATAGGAAGGGAAAACTGCACTGTACATTACAGTATTCAAGTTTTAAAATAAGTTACACAGTACTCCAAAGGATGTAAAAAAAATGTAAGCAAGAGAAATTAGGTATTGTTAGTCCCAATACAAAACCAAGGCAGTTAGGTAAAAGCAAAGCAATTTTTTTAATGTCATGCACTAATTCGACATGAATAATGTGAGTCTGCAGTATAATTTCATTCTAGGCTACAAAACAGGCTGAAGTTATCCAACAGTCATAAGAGAATGAACTTTGAGAGAAATAACAAACTATATATATTACTCTTAATTTTCTTAGCATTCTGATTTATATCTTCTTCTCCCTTACCCACACATTTTTAACTTTTTTTTTTAGTTAAGGTAAAAGTTTATTTTATATTTCACTCTTCCAAAATCAGCCCATCTTTTTCCTAACTATAATCTCTTTTCATTGCCTTCTACATTTATATGGATACTTAAATTTATGTCATGAGCTTCTGGTAAGGTATTTGCATATATTCAAACTAGAATGTGTTTAGAATCAAGCTTTTATGAAGTCATGTCGAAGAAACAGTCAATATTTGCAGAACTGTTCTCTGCTTCAGGAGAGGAAAAAATGTCATGGATCTTGGCATTCCTTAGGCAAATAAGCTATTAAGTAGTAGATTTAGCAGGAAAAGCAAAACTTTGATTGTCTACTCTTTAATAATTTATATTAAATAGTTTTAATATATTTACATGCAAAATTCTCCTTCATGTTGCTTTTGTTAAAAAAGAAAAAAAAAAGAGTAAATAAAGGATAAAGTACATTGTCACTGAAATGGACATTGATGAAAAACAGGCCTTAAGGCTCCCACTTTGAAATGGCCTGACTACATTTTCCAGCTAACTGATACCTATCAACCCCAGTTTGTATACGTATCACTCAAAGTCTAGAATCATAAGTTCAATTCTGCAAATAGTTCTATTAGATCCTAAACCTGGAAGTAAATTTCATCAGATTTTAGCTGAATTTACTATTCTGACTTTTATAAATATTCATGCATTAACCACCGGTCAGTCAGTGTCCTATTTCAATCAAATGTGTATATTGTTAAATGTTTTCAATGATTTAAGACTCTTCCATGTGGACTTCTGATGTTTTTATAAATTAAATTTGAAAAACTGGCTTGATTTTCAAGTATGCATTTAAGATAATGATGGCTGTGACATTGAGAACAAGTCTATGTGTAACTTTGACTCTCATAAATTTGGAGCAGATTTTAATTAGGACCCAGGAAATTTACTCTGTGAACCATGCCTCCTTTATTGATGCCCTATGAAACAACTGTAATGGGAAAACTGAAAGTTTTTTGCTCATTGAAAAAGATAACAAATATTTACTGTTTGTGTATATGGCACACTAATGAAAAATATCCAGGAAATTCATTAGTGAAAGGCTAAAAACAGATTTAGCCCAAGATGAATATATATATGTGTACACATACATACATATGTATACAGATGTTGATATGCATGTATATATGTATATGTATGTATTAGCGAAATGGCAAAACAAACACCATATCTTGAAGTGTTTGTTGCTCTGCCAATAATAAAGATGTGAGACATATCTACTATAAAAAATTAAAAATCCATATTAACTTGATATTAATTTTCATAATTCCAATGTACATTTCAAATGAAATCTGCTTCAGGAGGGGAAATTCCTTAGGCAAATAAGCCATTAAGTAGTAGATTTAGCAGGATAAGCAATACTTTGATTGTCTACTCTTTAATAATTTATATTAAATAGTTTTAATATATTTACATGCAAAATTCTCCTTCATGTTGCTTTTGTTAAAAAGAAAAAAAAGAGTAAATAAAGGATAAAGTACATTGTCACTGAAATGGACATTGATGAAAAACAGGCCTTAAGGCTTCCACTTTGAAATGGCCTGACTACATTTTCCAGCTAACTGATACCTATCAACCCCAGTTTGTATACGTATCACTCAAAGTCTAGAATCATAAGTTCAATTCTGCAAATAGTTCTATTAGATCCTAAACCTGGAAGTAAATTTCATCAGATTTTAGCTGAATTTACTATTCTGACTTTTATAAATATTCATGCATTAACCACCGGTCAGTCAGTGTCCTATTTCAATCAAATGTGTATATTGTTAAATGTTTTCAATGATTTAAGACTCTTCCATGTGGACTTCTGATGTTTTTATAAATTAAATTTGAAAAACTGGCTTGATTTTCAAGTATGCATTTAAGATAATGATGGCTGGGACATTGAGAACAAGTCTATGTGTAACTTTGACTCTCATAAATTTGGAGCAGATTTTAATTAGGACCCAGGAAATTTACTCTGTGAACTATGCCTCCTTTATTGATGCCCTATGAAACAACTGTAATGGGAAAACCGAAAGTTTTTTGCTCGTTGAAAAAGATAACAAATATTTACTGTTTGTGTATATGGCACACTAATGAAAAATATCCAGGAAATTCATTAGTGAAAGGCTAAAAACAGATGTAGCCCAAGATGAATATATATATGTGTACACATACATACATATGTATACAGATGTTGATATGCATGTATATATGTATATGTATGTATTAGCGAAATGGCAAAACAAACACCATATCTTGAAGTGTTTGTTGCTCTGCCAATAATAAAGATGTGAGACATATCTACTATAAAAAATTAAAAATCCATATTAACTTGATATTAATTTTCATAATTCCAATGTACATTTCAAGTCAGGGAATTTTTACCTTATGTGGTAAATGTTTTATATATATAAGGGAAGCTTCCACATAGCAATTATAATAGAGTTTTCATAAAAGTCTTATTTTTCTTGATACTTGAGAAAAGCAGTTGTTCACATTAAATAGAAATAATTATCTAATGAAATTCACAGGGACCCAATAAAACTAGGAAATCTTTAGTTTTACTGAAAATAAAAATCAAACTAAAGTTTATAAGTGAATTTTATTCTACTCGAAGATCCAAGGAAGAAAAAATCTTTAATTTTTTTTTCCTTACTAATCCCATACACTACTCATAGACTTTTAAGTATATGTTTTCACCCCTTTGTTCATTCCTATAATAGGAATTCCTTCTAATAGCAATATATATAACACAGTGAACATGGTAAGCCTAATGTTGGTAAATTTTCTTTTTATTCATACAGTGAAATGAGTCTTGAGCAACAATTAGAGTTAAAGAGGGTTAAAAAAAGTAATATGTATCCATTCAGATTTCCTAAGTGTATTTTATTTTAAAGGCAATATTTTAGTCACATGTTAGGTTAAAATTCAGATAGCATAACACATTAAGAACTGACTCCTCCCTCTGTTTTTGGCACTTAACCTGAGAATGGATTCTAGTTGATAGTAACCATATGTGGCCCAGGAAATGTAGAAGGGGCAGGCTAGCCAAAAGATCTTTCTTGATGGCAATCTGCCCATACACCAGCTACCTCTGCTCTGTGGCTCCAGAGGAACATGGCAAATCCAGTCTAATCCTAAGAATAGCAATATTTTTTAGAAAAGAAATATAAAAGAAAAAAGAAAAGCAAAATAATAGCAATCAAATCTTGATATTTCAAAGTGGCAATGTGGCTACCCTAAAAGGAGAAGGAAATTGCAGCCCACTCCAGTATTCCTTTCTGGCAAATATCATGGACAGAGGACCCTAGAGGGCTACAGTGCATGGGGTCACAAAAGAGTCTGACATGACTTAGCAACTAAGCAGGGCAGGGCAGGCTTCCCTAAAAACTGACTTTTGTTTTGCATTGTTTTAAATGGTGGCACCTTCTCATATAATCAAATTATTTCATAGAATAGAAACTATACAAATGAAAACAGAAAGTGCTCTTAATTAAAAGAAATAACCTTCTAAATGATATGCCAAAAAATGTACCAGTAAATCTAAACTTTGACCAAAACTTAGCAACATACAAATGTGCATATTTTTAAAATATCTTACCTCTTTCCAGGAAGAATTCTTAATTCCTGAGGTATATTTATTCAATCCAACTGTTTAAATACCTGGACACATTAAGTACCCTATAAAAATAAACAAGATCATTCTTAGAATGCAATTTAAATCAAACTATTAGCTATTAATTTATAGGTGCTTAAAAGTCAGTATACATTTCTTCAAACAACCTTAATTCCTTACATTGGAAAATGTAATGTAAGAAGGAAAAAAGGTATTCTAGGAGGCAGACACTGAATTTGAAAACCACTCTGGCTCCTCCAAACAAATTATAATTTGTAATTATAATTGGATTCGAGATACTTTGAAATACTTTACTATTTAGTCACTGACTTTGCTAAAGAATAATTGATTTATTTGAGAATTAGTTGAAACTCTTAACACGCTCTATTGATTTGTCCATAATGCTATGATGTCATTAACATTTTTCACTACTGATGATGAAAGGCTCAAACAGACAACCTAGCTAAGAAGTAATTTCATGGCACTGCTAGGAAGTTAACTGGAACTCACTTTAACAAAAGCTTTTGTTTTCCTGAATAAAGCGAATATACCATATATGCAAAGTAAATTGAAAATTTTAATAGCTGAGTATTTTTAAATATGAAATTTAAAATACACTGAATAGTTTTACTTTACTAGTAGATAGCAAATTAAAACCTTTTTTTTGTTTAGAAAAGAAATATAAAAGAAAAAAGAAAAGCAAAATAATAGCAATCAAATCTTGATATTTCAAAGGGGCAATGTGGCTACCCTAAAAGGAGAAGGAAATTGCAGCCCACTCCAGTATTCCTTTCTGGCAAATGTCATGGACAGAGGACCCTAGAGGGCTACAGTGCATGGGGTCACAAAAGAGTCTGACATGACTTAGCAACTAAGCAGGGCAGGGCAGGCTTCCCTAAAAACTGACTTTTGTTTTGCATTGTTTTAAATGGTGGCACCTTCTCATATAATCAAATTATTTCATAGAATAGAAACTATACAAATGAAAACAGAAAGTGCTCTTAATTAAAAAAAATAACCTTCTAAATGATATGCCAAAAAATGTACCAGTAAATCTAAACTTCGACCAAAACTTAGCAACATACAAATGTGCATATTTTTAAAATATCTTACCTCTTTCCAGGAAGAATTCTTAATTCCTGAGGTATATTTATTCAATCCAACTGTTTAAATACCTGGACACATTAAGTACCCTATAAAAATAAACAAGATCATTCTTAGAATTCAATTTAAATCAAACTATTAGCTATTAATTTATAGGTGCTTAAAAGTCAGTATACATTTCTTCAAACAACCTTAATTCCTTACATTGGAAAATGTAATGTAAGAAGGAAAAAAGGTATTCTAGGAGGCAGACACTGAATTTGAAAACCACTCTGGCTCCTCCAAACAAATTATAATTTGTAATTATAATTGGATTCGAGATACTTTGAAATACTTTACTATTTAGTCACTGACTTTGCTAAAGAATAACTGATTTATTTGAGAATTAGTTGAAACTCTTAACACGCTCTATTGATTTGTCCATAATGCTATGATGTCATTAACATTTTTCACTACTGATGATGAAAGGCTCAAACAGACAACCTAGCTAAAAAGTAATTTCATGGCACTGCTAGGAAGTTAACTGGAACTCACTTTAACAAAAGCTTTTGTTTTCCTGAATAAAGCGAATATACCATATATGCAAAGTAAATTGAAAATTTTAATAGCTGAGTATTTTTAAATATGAAATTTAAAATACACTGAATAGTTTTACTTTACTAGAGTAGATATTTTGCAACATTAATCACACTCTGTTTCATATTTGAATAAATAATAAAAATGATGTATAAAACAAAATAAAGACCATTCAAACCTGGGCCCAAAACAATATTATAGTATCTCATTTTTTCAAAACAAAAAATAATATATGAATATTCATTAGCTAAATATTGGTCTTATTAAACAACCTAAATCTTATTTTTCAATAAAAACTATAAAAATACAAAAGTAGTGTTCCTCTCACAGTTAACTTCTGTTTCTTTTACTATATATTTTTGAGAAATATAGACTATTTCTATAATAAGATACTTTTGAGAAATAGAGAACCTATTATTTTACATGTTTCTTTGAATCCTTTACTACAGTGGTAGGATTAGAGATAATTTAGAGAGGGAATTTAAGTAAAGAATTTGTTAGGTGTATAGATAAAATACAGATAACTTGCTGCCCTAAAGATATGTGCAGACATTGAAACTCAAATGTCAATACCATGTCAAATATTTCCTGTTCACATACGATGATGAAATTACTTCATGGTAGAAAATAAGGTCTTTGAATAAGAAGAGTCAAGTAACTGAGTGAAGAGTGTTTTTGAAGATGTCTCTGTGGATGTTGAAATTACCATACTATATGAGAAGAATGGAGCCAGAAAGAATGACAGTAAGCTAAAGCTAAAATCTTAAAAGAAGAAGGGAAATGACCAGAGGCTGGTGGAAGACTTCTGTAAAGAGGAGTAGCAGGTGGTATATACCAATGTCAAGAGATCACAGCAAGGAGTTCAGGGAGGAGGAAGGAGACTGCTTTGGAAGTGACACTGAGGAGCAACAGAACATCACCCCATCTCCAGTTCCAGTGATTTAAGTGGTGTGACAGGAATACTGCCAGTTCTTGAAAGCTGGCCTGAGAAGCTGGGTCATCCGAGAAGAACCAGGCTTTATTTAGGGAGAAGAGGAGAATAAATATAAACAGTTGCAAAGGAAGAGGCATGGTTGGTGAGTTCCAATGATGGTAAGAGCATGGGGAAAGAGAACCGGGAGACAGAGAAGTTGAGGATGAGGACTGGAGTCTTGAAAATCAGGAATGACTTAGAAGTTCTGGTCATTGAAATAAAAGGAAAAAAGAGGTATGATTAAGTCAAAACCTCACTTTGCTAAGAGACTTGCAGAGACCAAAGAGGGCAGAAGATTGGTTGTGCGGTCTTATCCGGAGTCTTCAGGACTTTAGGGTGTCCATTTATTTTTAAAATTCAAATAAAACTAAAATAAAAATACAAAACCTAATTTTCTTATTTTTCAATAAGAACTATAAAAATACAAAAGTAGTGTTTCTCTCACAGTTACTTCTGTTTCTTTTACTATATATGTTTGAGAAATATAGACTATTTCTATAATAAGATACTTTTGAGAAATAGAGAACCTATTATTTTACATGTTTCTTTGAATCCTTTACTACAGTGGTAGGATTAGAGATAATTTAAAGAGGGAATTTAAGTAAAGACTTTGTTAGGTGTATAGATAAAATACAGATAACTTGCTGCCCTAAAGATATGTGCAGACATTGAAACTCAAATGTCAATACCATGTCAAATATTTCCTGTTCACATACGATGATGAAATTACTTCATGGTAGAAAATAAGGTCTTTGAATAAGAAGAGTCAAGTAACTGAGTGAAGAGTGTTTTTGAAGATGTCTCTGTGGATGTTGAAATTACCATACTATATGAGAAGAATGGAGCCAGAAAGAATGACAGTAAGCTAAAGCTAAAATCTTAAAAGAAGAGAGGAAGTGACCAGAGGCTGGTGGAAGACTTCTGTAAAGAGGAGTAGCAGGTGGTATATACCAATGTCAAGAGATCACAGCAAGGAGTTCAGGGAGGAGGAAGGAGACTGCTTTGGAAGTGACACTGAGGAGCAACAGAACATCACCCCATCTCCAGTTCCAGTGATTTAAGTGGTGTGACAGGAATACTGCCAGTTCTTGAAAGCTGGCCTGAGAAGCTGGGTCATCCGAGAAGAACCAGGCTTTATTTAGGGAGAAGAGGAGAATAAATATAAACAGTTGCAAAGGAAGAGGCATGGTTGGTGAGTTCCAATGATGGTAAGAGCATGGGGAAAGAGAACCGGGAGACAGAGAAGTTGAGGATGAGGACTGGAGTCTTGAAAATCAGGAATGACTTAGAAGTTCTGGTCATTGAAATAAAAGGAAAAAAGAGGTATGATAAGTCAAAACCTCACTTTGCTAAGAGACTTGCAGAGACCAAAGAGGGCAGAAGATTGGTTGTGCGGTCTTATCTGGAGTCTTCAGGACTTTAGGGTGTCCACTTGAGAAATGATAGTACTCTCTGATCCAGCAATGATGTGTGAATTTCTCGTTATTCAGATGGACACTTTTAGACTAATGCAGGGGCTGCATTTTTTCCTTGATTTCTATCAGTGATGGCCTGTAGGTGAGGAGTCTATACCACATGTGGGCCTCCTTTGATTTGGGCAGAAGAAATCCAAGTAACCAGTCTAAAGATCAACTTACTTTGAGGGCATTGCCAGTCTCTTGACACATGCTGATGCTGGGCATGCCCACAATTTGGTTGTATCTTCTGTATATGAAGACTTAACAACTTGAAGAAGGATGAGTCAGAATATTTCAGCATTCTGAGCTCTTGAATTTTGCTACTGGAAGCCTTAAGAAAGGTCAGTTATGTTCCGGACACAAGGACTTCTGCTTTTTATAACTTTCAATTTTCTCTTAGTCTGATGTTACTAATGTTTTCACTATTTCATGGACAGCTGCATACACTTTAACTGTACTGTTTCTTCATAACCCATGTAGACATTATTAATTCAGTAGATATTTATTGAGTATGTACTATGTGCCAGGTACTATTTTAGGCAGTAGCAACAAAAAATTAAAGTGCCTGGCCTTAAGGTACTTAAGATTTTATACAAATAATAAATCAAATAACATATGACTTCATAACACAGTGTCAGGCAATAGCATGCATTAGAGAACAAGACCATAGAAGGTGGATGGGTATTAATTTGCTTGGGATGCTCAGAGAAGTCCTTTTTGAGCTGGTGACATTTTACCTTAGGTCTGAAGGAAGAAACCATGTGTATATCTTGGGAAAGAGTATTTACTACCAAAGAAGCAATAAATACAAAGATACTGAGGCAAGACTGTACGTTGAAAATCACCCACAAAAGGCAATCAAGGCCAGTGAGATAGGAATGAGGGTGGTGTGACTTGAGAGATGTGGAGAGGCAAAATATAACTACAAACAACTATAAGTTTAAAATGGTTTTAAAAAAAAGGTACTACAAAAATTGGTGGAATCTGGACCATGAACACATTTTCTAGATAATAACACATTACTCAATTCAAAATATTATAAAAAGAAACAAACAACCAAAAAAAAAAAAACCTCTATTATGGATAATACAATTAAAATTTCTGATTTAACATGATGGAAGTTTTATTACTTCATTTATCTCTCTGTCAAATTGACCGCAATGGAACCATCATGTTGGTTAAAAAATAATTACTCTAACACATGGAATACCATTTAAATTATATTAAAATGCACTTGTTTGACAGAATAAAAATATGCCTCTTCTCTGATAAGGTAGAAAATCCTCTGGCATAGATAGGTCTTTCCACCTATCACTGGGAAGATTATATGAGCCAAGTAGGCAGCTGCAGATACAGACTATCTGATCCAACCTAACAGTTCTTTTTTCACTCCACATCATGTAATTTTTCAACCAAAAAAACCTGTCAGAGGAGGTTCCATTAGTGTCAGGTAAAGATTCCTAACCAGCATACTTCCAACGTGCTCTAAAATGATAGTAACAAGTAAAACTTACATGGGAGACTCCTATTGCAGAGAAATCATACGTCTTTATCTTATCTCTTTCTTTTCTTTGATCTTAGTGTTCTCCTGGAAACTCTAAAGAAGTTGTGACAGTGATAAATCTGATGTCTGCTAGTTCCTACAGGGATGTACTAAGAGCATTCTACTTTCTGCTGCACTTGTTTTCATTAAGCAATGATTTAGTAGGAGTCAGCTGAACTGAAACTGGCATTGGTAATTTTCTTTAAAAAAACACAGCAAATTTATTGCAAAGACTTAAAACTATCTTCAATATTTCTAGAAATATTCATTCCAAATTTAATCTCTCTCTCAATTTTTCTCATTTCCTCCCTCCATCTTTCCTTCTTTCTCAGGAGTGGATGAAAAGATTAGGTAATTTGGGAAATAGATATGAAAACATTTAAAATGAATCAACTGAGGTTTAATTTCATTTATGATGCAGAATTCAAAGTGAGCTTTTTTCTTTTCTCAGGTATGTTGACAAAGGCAATAAGGCAGGAATAGGAATGAGGGTGGTGTGACTTGAGAGATGTGGAGAGGCAAAATATAACTACAAACAACTATAAGTTTAAAATGGTTTTAAAAGGTACTACAAAAATTGGTGGAATCTGGACCATGAACACATTTTCTAGATAATAACACATTACTCAATTCAAAATATTATAAAAAGAAACAAACAACCAAAAAAAAACCTCTATTATGGATAATACAATTAAAATTTCTGATTTAACATGATGGAAGTTTTATTACTTCATTTATCTCTCTGTCAAATTGACCGCAATGGAACCATCATGTTGGTTAAAAAATAATTACTCTAACACATGGAATACCATTTAAATTATATTAAAATGCACTTGTTTGACAGAATAAAAATATGCCTCTTCTCTGATAAGGTAGAAAATCCTCTGGCATAGATAGGTCTTTCCACCTATCACTGGGAAGATTATATGAGCCAAGTAGGCAGCTGCAGATACAGACTATCTGATCCAACCTAACAGTTCTTTTTTCACTCCACATCATGTAATTTTTCAACCAAAAAAACCTGTCAGAGGAGGTTCCATTAGTGTCAGGTAAAGATTCCTAACCAGCATACTTCCAACCTGCTCTAAAATGATAGTAACAAGTAAAACTTACATGGGAGACTCCTATTGCAGAGAAATCATACGTCTTTATCTTATCTCTTTCTTTTCTTTGATCTTAGTGTTCTCCTGGAAACTCTAAAGAAGTTGTGACAGTGATAAATCTGATGTCTGCTAGTTCCTACAGGGATGTACTAAGAGCATTCTACTTTCTGCTGCACTTGTTTTCATTAAGCAATGATTTAGTAGGAGTCAGCTGAACTGAAACTGGCATTGGTAATTTTCTTTAAAAAAAAACACAGCAAATTTATTGCAAAGACTTAAAACTATCTTCAATATTTCTAGAAATATTCATTCCAAATTTAATCTCTCTCTCAATTTTTCTCATTTCCTCCCTCCATCTTTCCTTCTTTCTCAGGAGTGGATGAAAAGATTAGGTAATTTGGGAAATAGATATGAAAACATTTAAAATGAATCAACTGAGGTTTAATTTCATTTATGATGCAGAATTCAAAGTGAGTCTGATTAGAAATAGTAGATATATTTCAAATAACTTAAAGGTATGTGTTGTCCATTCTGAATATTTAAATTGGTATAAAATGTGTAAATTTAAGTTACTTT
This sequence comes from Tragulus kanchil, assembly GCA_022376925.1. Taxonomy (NCBI): domain Eukaryota; kingdom Metazoa; phylum Chordata; class Mammalia; order Artiodactyla; family Tragulidae; genus Tragulus; species Tragulus kanchil. The sequence continues at coordinate 98,649,925 of JAIOJX010000030.1, forward strand.
GAAGATTACCATGTTTAATTATATGGTTTCCATAATTTATTTATTCATTAGTTCATTTGAAATACACATTAAAGATATCCAAAATGTCGGACAATGTTTTAGATGTAAAATATAGTTAGGCATACAGCTAAAATATAACTTTTGGGTAAGAACTTATCTCTGTCTGTCACTAAATCCTTAGCAAATAGAACAATATCTGGTAGAAAGAAGCATCCAAATATATATGCACATATGGGGGGTGTGTGTGCATGTATGTATAATGAGTACATATTTTAAGTGAATGTATATATTTGAATGAATGTATATATCTGAGTCAATGAAAGAATATATGTCCCTATCTTGCTTCTTGTATTTTACTGAGCCAGAAACTAAATTAATGATGTAGTTCAATATGAAAACCATAATGATGGTCATATGTGCTTAGGAAACATAGAGGTAAGAATCCGAGTCAGACTATAGGAGTGTTCAGAGCTCCAAGTTCATGAAGAGAGGATTGAAAACACACAGTCAAGATTTAGAATATACACATCTGGGGTTGATATATCACTAGAAAATACAGCAAACTGTTTGGCGAAGACATACATTTTTTCAAAGTCACAGATTAAGTTGTAAAAACAACAAATGGCTTTTAGAATATGAAAAAAGATGCAAATCAGAAATGAAATATTTAAATAAATTTCTCTTAACTTTAACCCCACAACCTTATTAATTGTTAAAGAGAAAACTTTTTTAATAATTAAGATTTTTTTAGTCTGCAAGTACACCTAAATATGTGCAATAATTGTTGGAAATATCAGAGAAAATGAAACTGGCATTGGTAATTTTCTTTAAAAAACACAGCAAATTTATTGCAAAGACTTAAAACTATCTTCAATATTTCTAGAAATGTTCATTCCAAATTTAATCTCTCTCTCAATTTTTCTCATTTCCTCCCTCCATCTTTCCTTCTTTCTCAGGAGTGGATGAAAAGATTAGGTAATTTGGGAAATAGATATGAAAACATTTAAAATGAATCAACTGAGGTTTAATTTCATTTATGATGCAGAATTCAAAGTGAGTCTGATTAGAAATAGTAGATATATTTCAAATAACTTAAAGGTATGTGTTGTCCATTCTGAATATTTAAATTGGTATAAAATGTGTAAATTTAAGTTACTTTGAAGATTACCATGTTTAATTATATGGTTTCCATAATTTATTTATTCATTAGTTCATTTGAAATACACATTAAAGATATCCAAAATGTCGGACAATGTTTTAGATGTAAAATATAGTTAGGCATACAGCTAAAATATAACTTTTGGGTAAGAACTTATCTCTGTCTGTCACTAAATCCTTAGCAAATAGAACAATATCTGGTAGAAAGAAGCATCCAAATATATATGCACATATGGGGGGTGTGTGTGCATGTATGTATAATGAGTACATATTTTAAGTGAATGTATATATTTGAATGAATGTATATATCTGAGTCAATGAAAGAATATATGTCCCTATCTTGCTTCTTGTATTTTACTGAGCCAGAAACTAAATTAATGATGTAGTTCAATATGAAAACCATAATGATGGTCATATGTGCTTAGGAAACATAGAGGTAAGAATCCGAGTCAGACTATAGGAGTGTTCAGAGCTCCAAGTTCATGAAGAGAGGATTGAAAACACACAGTCAAGATTTAGAATATACACATCTGGGGTTGATATATCACTAGAAAATACAGCAAACTGTTTGGTGAAGACATACATTTTTTCAAAGTCACAGATTAAGTTGTAAAAACAACAAATGGCTTTTAGAATATGAAAAAAGATGCAAATCAGAAATGAAATATTTAAATAAATTTCTCTTAACTTTAACCCCACAACCTTATTAATTGTTAAAGAGAAAACTTTTTTAATAATTAAGATTTTTTTAGTCTGCAAGTACACCTAAATATGTGCAATAATTGTTGGAAATATCAGAGAAAATGATAATGAAATGAAAGGGCACATTTATAAAGACTTTTCAAATTTTTGAATAAACAATCAAATGCTAAATGTGGAACAAAGGTAGAATTAATATATTTGAAACACTATGGGGTGAGGTAACTAAAACAAAGAAATAACATGCAGGGCATCAGTGGACCTAAAACAGGCCCATATTATCCAGTGTTATGCTGACTGAAAATGCATATAATTTGATCAAAATATTTGTATGGCATCTATCCTCTAAGCAATTTCTAAACCTCAAAGTATAATTGATTATCTCAGACTTTAGAATTAAAACCTAAAGATAAACAATTAATCATTTTCATATTTTCAATGAGATTACACAGTACAGATAATTAGAGCATGTGTCCTTAGTTTAATACCCTTCAGAATAATTGTGCGTTAAATAAACTTATTGTCTTTCAGGAGACTATAAATTAGCCTGAACAAATTTCTTTGTATAGTTTTAGGCTATTAAAAGGTCATGAAGAGAGCCCCAGAGGTAACAGATAATTCTTAAAAGGCTTTTTAAAAATTACACTGAAATGAAAAGAAAAAAATTACACTGAAAACAATATTCCCCTAATAAACAGAAATTCTATGAACTATTATAAAACTAATCGCCTAAAGCTTAAATGCTAGAGTTTATTCATGTTAATGACTCTATCTTGGAGACTTTTATTCATACAAATCTCCTAATATATATACATTATTTACATTAATATGTAGTTTATAAGAAGGCGTCCCTGGTGGCTCAACGGTAAAGAATCTGCCTGCAATGCAGGAGAGTTGGATTTAATCCCTGGGTCAAGCAGGTCCCTTGGAGGAGGGCATGGCAATGCACTCCAATATTCTTGCTTGGAGAATTCCATGAACAGAGGAGCCTGGTGGGCTGCAGCCCACACAGAGTCAGACACAACTGAAGCAACACAGCACACACATCACATATATGGAAGTATGTGTGTATTTACTCATATATACACACATGTCCCCCCATACACCAACCACTCTCCACGGAAAATCCTTAGCTGATTTGTACATATTTTGAAATGTTTTATTTAAACTTAATCCAAGTGCTTAGTATTACCAAAATTTCTGGAATCCCTATCTCCTCTGACTATATATGATCGCCTATTTTAAATATATGAAATTCTTTAGTTCTTAGAAAATTGATCTATTGTCTTTTAAACACTATGGGGTGAGGTAACTAAAATAAAGAAATAACATGCAGGGCATCAGTGGACCTAAAACAGGCCCATATTATCCAGTGTTATGCTGACTGAAAATGCATATAATTTGATCAAAATATTTGTATGGCATCTATCCTCTAAGCAATTTCTAAACCTCAAAGTATAATTGATTATCTCAGACTTTAGAATTAAAACCTAAAGATAAACAATTAATCATTTTCATATTTTCAATGAGATTACACAGTACAGATAATTAGAGCATGTGTCCTTAGTTTAATACCCTTCAGAATAATTGTGCGTTAAATAAACTTATTGTCTTTCAGGAGACTATAAATTAGCCTGAACAAATTTCTTTGTATAGTTTTAGGCTATTAAAAGGTCATGAAGAGAGCCCCAGAGGTAACAGATAATTCTTAAAAGGCTTTTTAAAAATTACACTGAAATGAAAAGAAAAAAATTACACTGAAAACAATATTCCCCTAATAAACAGAAATTCTATGAACTATTATAAAACTAATCGCCTAAAGCTTAAATGCTAGAGTTTATTCATGTTAATGACTCTATCTTGGAGACTTTTATTCATACAAATCTCCTAATATATATACATTATTTACATTAATATGTAGTTTATAAGAAGGCGTCCCTGGTGGCTCAACGGTAAAGAATCTGCCTGCAATGCAGGAGAGTTGGATTTAATCCCTGGGTCAAGCAGGTCCCTTGGAGGAGGGCATGGCAATGCACTCCAATATTCTTGCTTGGAGAATTCCATGAACAGAGGAGCCTGGTGGGCTGCAGTCCACACAGAGTCAGACACAACTGAAGCAACACAGCACACACATCACATATATGGAAGTATGTGTGTATTTACTCATATATACACACATGTCCCCCCATACACCAACCACTCTCCACGGAAAATCCTTAGCTGATTTGTACATATTTTGAAATGTTTTATTTAAACTTAATCCAAGTGCTTAGTATTACCAAAATTTCTGGAATCCCTATCTCCCTCTGACTATATATGATCGCCTATTTTAAATATATGAAATTCTTTATTCTGAATATATATGATTCCTTAGAAAACTCTGAATCTTTGTTATTTCTTAATCATAGTCATAAGAATTATTAGTACAGTTTTTTTGAAGTGACCACACTGGTCACTTGCCTCTAATGAAGTCTAGTATTGTTATTTGCTATAGCAGCCAGTAATACTTTCCTTTGGAGGGAACAGCTCAGAGAAAACAGAATAAAAAAGGAAACAAGTTTTCTAGAAGCCCAATAAGCTCAAAGTGCCAGAGTTTAGATAGAATGTTATTGGGGTAGCTATTGCCACATGATTATGAATAAAATAAAATTCTATCAGTAAAAAGTCTACCATGTTTTGAGAAAGTTGTACTGTCAAATGAACTATCAGCATGGAATAAAAGAGACTGTGAGTATTCAACATTTAAAATAAGCTTTAGGTCTACCAAATTTCTAGTGTTCAAAAACCAGGCTAAGAAAGGAGCTTGGGCTACAAGGGGGAAGTATTCCACAATGCTTTCTTCAAATAATGCCAAGGTAGGGAAAGTAATGGAAAAGATCTGCCAGAGGCCAAGCTAAGAACTGTGGAGAGAACTGGGCAGACAACCACAAGCAGGCACCAAATCTGGAGGCCCTCAGGGAACATTCTGCATAACTATGACAAGGGGACATCCCACTATCATTTCAGACTTGCCATAATTGACATGTGACTGCTTTGTGTCTCACTTCTTCCCTTTCTAAGTGTTCTGCTGTTCTACCAGAGTGTATTAGAAATGGAGGGGGAGGGGCGGGGTACTAGGTGAAGGGGGAGAAATTGAGTATATAAATGGTCCTTTTTAGTTCCTACTTCTCCAGATAAGATCCTTATCTGTGCTATCATGAGAGTCCAGATTTTGGCACTGTGATTAGACGGGACTCTTGTGAATGTAAGAGAGGAACATGAATAGATGCGAACAGACTTCGGTAGGTTGCATTATTGTCAAGTTATGTGCTGGTGCTCTCCACGGGTCCAGTCTCTGTAGGAGGATTAGATTTTACATATTGAATTTTTATTCTGAAAATACTTATGTTTGTTTTTTTTTTCCCAAGTGCTTAGTATTACCAAAATTTTTGTAATCCCTATCTCCCTCTGACTATATATGATCGCCTATTTTAAATATATGAAATTCTTTATTCTGAATATATATGATTCCTTAGAAAACTCTGAATCTTTGTTATTTCTTAATCATAGTCATAAGAATTATTAGTACAGTTTTTTTGAAGTGACCACACTGGTCACTTGCCTCTAATGAAGTCTAGTATTGTTATTTGCTATAGCAGCCAGTAATACTTTCCTTTGGAGGGAACAGCTCAGAGAAAACAGAATAAAAAAGGAAACAAGTTTTCTAGAAGCCCAATAAGCTCAAAGTGCCAGAGTTTAGATAGAATGTTATTGGGGTAGCTATTGCCACATGATTATGAATAAAATAAAATTCTATCAGTAAAAAGTCTACCATGTTTTGAGAAAGTTGTACTGTCAAATGAACTATCAGCATGGAATAAAAGAGACTGTGAGTATTCAACATTTAAAATAAGCTTTAGGTCTACCAAATTTCTAGTGTTCAAAAACCAGGCTAAGAAAGGAGCTTGGGCTACAAGGGGGAAGTATTCCACAATGCTTTCTTCAAATAATGCCAAGGTAGGGAAAGTAATGGAAAAGATCTGCCAGAGGCCAAGCTAAGAACTGTGGAGAGAACTGGGCAGACAACCACAAGCAGGCACCAAATCTGGAGGCCCTCAGGGAACATTCTGCATAACTATGACAAGGGGACATCCCACTATCATTTCAGACTTGCCATAATTGACATGTGACTGCTTTGTGTCTCACTTCTTCCCTTTCTAAGTGTTCTGCTGTTCTACCAGAGTGTATTAGAAATGGAGGGGGAGGGGCGGGGTACTAGGTGAAGGGGGAGAAATTGAGTATATAAATGGTCCTTTTTAGTTCCTACTTCTCCAGATAAGATCCTTATCTGTGCTATCATGAGAGTCCAGATTTTGGCACTGTGATTAGACGGGACTCTTGTGAATGTAAGAGAGGAACATGAATAGATGCGAACAGACTTCGGTAGGTTGCATTATTGTCAAGTTATGTGCTGGTGCTCTCCACGGGTCCAGTCTCTGTAGGAGGATTAGACTTCTAGCACCACTGACTTTATATGTAGTCATATAACTTGCTTTGTACCATGATAGGTGACTGCCCAAGGAACATGGGCCGCACCTGAGCAGAAGCTTTAAAAGACAGCTCATAGCTCTGCCCTTGTTCTTCTCCTTCTGCTATGAGATAAGTATGTCTTAGAGAGGGCCTGCTTCTTTATTTTAGAATAAGCATGCAGAGCCTAAACTGTCCCATGAATGGTCATGGAACAGGTAGCAATGTATAAACTTTTTTTTTTCTTATTATAAAGCTACCTAGATGTTGATCGATTGCTACCAGAGTACAACTCAGTGTAGCTTCACTGACTGAACAATACAACAGAAAGTGTCCAGAAGCAAATGGTGTAGAGAAAACATCATGTCAGAGACAATAGTCACTTTTGCTCAGCCAAGCAATGCCTGCTTCAGAAAGAATTCATTTATGCCCTGTCTGCTTTAGTACAGCAGGAATTCCAGGGGACTGGCAGACAAGACTTGGTCAGAGAGCCATTATTCAGAATAAAAGCTATTTTCCCTAAATACAAAAAGGAGAAAAGAATGTTGTAATGGTAATGGAGAAAGTAGTTTTATTTATTTTCATATCATAATAAATCCTTTACAGTGTTGTAGAATTATGAAGAATAAGTAAATAATAAACCAACTAAATAGACAACCACAAGCAGGCACCAAATCTGGAGGCCCTCAGGGAACATTCTGCATAACTATGACAAGGGGACATCCCACTATCATTTCAGACTTGCCATAATTGACATGTGACTGCTTTGTGTCTCACTTCTTCCCTTTCTAAGTGTTCTGCTGTTCTACCAGAGTGTATTAGAAATGGAGGGGGAGGGGCGGGGTACTAGGTGAAGGGGGACAAATTGAGTATATAAATGGTCCTTTTTAGTTCCTACTTCTCCAGATTAGATCCTTATCTGTGCTATCATGAGAGTCCAGATTTTGGCACTGTGATTAGACGGGACTCTTGTGAATGTAAGAGAGGAACATGAATAGATGCGAACAGACTTCGGTAGGTTGCATTATTGTCAAGTTATGTGCTGGTGCTCTCCACGGGTCCAGTCTCTGTAGGAGGATTAGACTTCTAGCACCACTGACTTTATATGTAGTCATATAACTTGCTTTGTACCATGATAGGTGACTGCCCAAGGAACATGGGCCGCACCTGAGCAGAAGCTTTAAAAGACAGCTCATAGCTCTGCCCTTGTTCTTCTCCTTCTGCTATGAGATAAGTATGTCTTAGAGAGGGCCTGCTTCTTTATTTTAGAATAAGCGTGCAGAGCCTAAACTGTCCCATGAATGGTCATGGAACAGGTAGCAATGTATAAACTTTTTTCTTTCTTATTATAAAGCTACCTAGATGTTGATCGATTGCTACCAGAGTACAACTCAGTGTAGCTTCACTGACTGAACAATACAACAGAAAGTGTCCAGAAGCAAATGGTGTAGAGAAAACATCATGTCAGAGACAATAGTCACTTTTGCTCAGCCAAGCAATGCCTGCTTCAGAAAGAATTCATTTTATGCCCTGTCTGCTTTAGTACAGCAGGAATTCCAGGGGACTGGCAGACAAGACTTGGTCAGAGAGCCATTATTCAGAATAAAAGCTATTTTCCCTAAATACAAAAAGAAGAAAAGAATGTTGTAATGGTAATGGAGAAAGTAGTTTTATTTATTTTCATATCATAATAAATCCTTTACAGTGCTGTAGAATTATGAAGAATAAGTAAATAATAAACCAACTGAAAATAATATCATCTGGAGAAGCTTTTGTTTGTTGTGAATAATTTTCTACCAGTTGTTCTAGCCCATGGCATTGGATTGGTAAGTCATGCATTTCCAAATGGGGAATCAACCTTACCAAAATAAAACTGCAGAAGACTTCAAAGCATTGTATCTAGTTGAAATTTTAAGATATATCACTTTAATCAGTTAATTTATCAGCCCATTGAATAAGCAAAATATTCAAATGTAGCCTCTTGGGCTGAAAAGAGCATGATGTATTCTCCTCTTGACTATTTTTAACTTTTGAAGAACTTTTGGTATATTAATGATGCCATACTGAAGCCAGAGCCCCTGGAAAGAGAAATCCCAGAAAATGAAAATCTAGAGAGTGTCTACTCTCCTTTGACGACAGGCATAATAATAATAACACAATTTTGACCTTTGCTTTAAAATTGTCAGTTATGGTTATTGTTATCAAATTATAGAATAGAAACAAACAATAAGAAGTCATTTAAATTGCCTCTGTTAAACCCAATCTTGTCAGAGCTTATCTCTTTCTTAAACAATAATATAAGCAATCTTTGGTGACTAAAGTTTTTCACAAATTTCATCCTTAACATCAACCAATCATACTTAAAACAACCAGACAACACTTAAAAAAAATAACCAGCTACATACTTTTCTCATAAATAATAAATTTAACTAATGTTTCAGGTTTAGGGTTAAGAAATCTTTCAAAAATTCTATATAAAAACTTACTTTAATTACCTTCCAATAGCTTACTTTGATATCTGTATCTTATGACATGAAGACCTTGTGAAGCTATCGATTTTTAAAATATGAATTTACCCAATATTCTGATTATTCACATTTAAACATACTCATTGATTAAAGCTATAGGGGTTATTCTGTCTTAGCTATTTTTTCATTACTATTTTTTTTTTCTTTTCATGTTTGTAGTTTGGGGTTCTTTGCCTTTATTTTTTTGTTATTGATTTTAAAAAGCAGTCCCTGTTTCCATACAAAATATTGTTAGACCATTTTCTTGCATATTTTTTCACTTCCATTTGAAATGAATTGTTTGAACTAAAAAGACCACTGCCATAAGTTCTATGTATCATTCTTAACTTTCAGTATCATTGTAAAGAAACTAAAACCAAAATTAACACTGATGCAAGAACTTGTAGGAGGCAATAATTGTAATAATTTAAATCAAACCTGGAAAAAAGATGTATTTACCAACATAAAGAATACAGGTACACAAACTAAAAAATTTACTAACTTCCTTGCATCCAAGAAAACCTCTTTTTGTTTTTGCATCACAGTGAATGTATCTTACAACTCTATCATTTCAATCCTTAACAAGCTAAAAGAGGTGTTCTAAGTCTATATATTAAAAAGTATACTTGGAAACAAAAAAAAAAAATCCTTCTTTTAGTATTTTGATAAAGCAAATCCCAGAAAATGAAAATCTAGAGAGTGTCTACTCTCCTTTGACGACAGGCATAATAATAATAACACAATTTTGACCTTTGCTTTAAAATTGTCAGTTATGGTTATTGTTATCAAATTATAGAATAGAAACAAACAATAAGAAGTCATTTAAATTGCCTCTGTTAAACCCAATCTTGTCAGAGCTTATCTCTTTCTTAAACAATAATATAAGCAATCTTTGGTGACTAAAGTTTTTCACAAATTTCATCCTTAACATCAACCAATCATACTTAAAACAACCAGACAACACTTAAAAAAAATAACCAGCTACATACTTTTCTCATAAATAATAAATTTAACTAATGTTTCAGGTTTAGGGTTAAGAAATCTTTCAAAAATTCTATATAAAAACTTACTTTAATTACCTTCCAATAGCTTACTTTGATATCTGTATCTTATGACATGAAGACCTTGTGAAGCTATCGATTTTTAAAATATGAATTTACCCAATATTCTGATTATTCACATTTAAACATACTCATTGATTAAAGCTGTAGGGGTTATTCTGTCTTAGCTATTTTTTCATTACTATTTTTTTTTTCTTTTCATGTTTGTAGTTTGGGGTTCTTTGCCTTTATTTTTTTGTTATTGATTTTAAAAAGCAGTCCCTGTTTCCATACAAAATATTGTTAGACCATTTTCTTGCATATTTTTTCACTTCCATTTGAAATGAATTGTTTGAACTAAAAAGACCACTGCCATAAGTTCTATGTATCATTCTTAACTTTCAGTATCATTGTAAAGAAACTAAAACCAAAATTAACACTGATGCAAGAACTTGTAGGAGGCAATAATTGTAATAATTTAAATCAAACCTGGAAAAAAGATGTATTTACCAACATAAAGAATACAGGTACACAAACTAAAAAATTTACTAACTTCCTTGCATCCAAGAAAACCTCTTTTTGTTTTTGCATCACAGTGAATGTATCTTACAACTCTATCATTTCAATCCTTAACAAGCTAAAAGAGGTGTTCTAAGTCTATATATTAAAAAGTATACTTGGAAACATTAAGAGAGAGAGAGAAAACAAATTACCATTTTGGAGTTCCTGTGAATCTTCTTTTCCTATTGTTTGCAGATGATTTTTGATAAAGCAAATTCCTTTTTCTCTTGTTGTTTTCAAGAATCACATTCTTTTACATTCTTTTAAAACTATCATCCAGTAGCAGGAAAATTTCGCCAAACTTCCAGTGGTCAAATAAAATAAGGGACAAGGAGAGGCATGCGGTGCCCACAATCAAGCTGATTAAACTCTGCAGGATCTGCAGTTTGTCAAAAACTGTTTTGCTGCCTCACATTTTCTAAAAATGGAAAAGGTGAAGCTTTCACACAGAACGGGCTCCAAATAAACCCGTACACCCAGCACAAAGCTCGTGATACCAGCAAAAAAAAAAAAAAAAAAATTTTTTTTCACACATTAGGGAGTTCTACTATTAGCAGGAACCCATCATCCTAAAAGGACTCCTGTCCATATTAATGTGGGAGTCAGCTTTTGGACCCTAAAAACTCTTTCCATCCCTCAGGCTGCATTTGTCCCAAAGAAGCATTAGTCACATATAGCCTTGAGGGACTTTTATACAAAACTTGTGGAAGTAATGTATAGAATCTTTCCCTGGAAGGGAAAAAGACAAAACAAAACTGGGTCACTGATGGTGATTGTTAAAACAGTAGACCTAAGAAGCACTATTGCTTCTTTCTCTTCATTTAATTCCCTTATTTTCACCCTGATTTTCTAGAGATAAGAGTGCTGTGTTTAGAAAATTAAATGTGGGTTACTTGATAGTTAGCCATGATATTATGTATTCACCGACACAAACTGTTAGCAGAATTCATTTATTTTTGCTTCTCACCCTATCTCGGTGTTAAACATGATAGACTAATATATTATTTTTTGGCATAGAGCTTCTTTTTTTCTCTTTTATTATTAACTTATATTTTAACAAAGTTTGTCCTTAAGTATCATTATTTCATCAGTTTTAAAATACTTAACAAGCTAAAAGAGGTGTTCTAAGTCTATATATTAAAAAGTATACTTGGAAACATTAAGAGAGAGAGAGAAAACAAATTACCATTTTGGAGTTCCTGTGAATCTTCTTTTCCTATTGTTTGCAGATGATTTTTGATAAAGCAAATTCCTTTTTCTCTTGTTGTTTTCAAGAATCACATTCTTTTACATTCTTTTAAAACTATCATCCAGTAGCAGGAAAATTTCGCCAAACTTCCAGTGGTCAAATAAAATAAGGGACAAGGAGAGGCATGCGGTGCCCACAATCAAGCTGATTAAACTCTGCAGGATCTGCAGTTTGTCAAAAACTGTTTTGCTGCCTCACATTTTCTAAAAATGGAAAAGGTGAAGCTTTCACACAGAACGGGCTCCAAATAAACCCGTACACCCAGCACAAAGCTCGTGATACCAGCAAAAAAAAAAAAAAAAAAAAAAAAATTTTTTCACACATTAGGGAGTTCTACTATTAGCAGGAACCCATCATCCTAAAAGGACTCCTGTCCATATTAATGTGGGAGTCAGCTTTTGGACCCTAAAAACTCTTTCCATCCCTCAGGCTGCATTTGTCCCAAAGAAGCATTAGTCACATATAGCCTTGAGGGACTTTTATACAAAACTTGTGGAAGTAATGTATAGAATCTTTCCCTGGAAGGGAAAAAGACAAAACAAAACTGGGTCACTGATGGTGATTGTTAAAACAGTAGACCTAAGAAGCACTATTGCTTCTTTCTCTTCATTTAATTCCCTTATTTTCACCCTGATTTTCTAGAGATAAGAGTGCTGTGTTTAGAAAATTAAATGTGGGTTACTTGATAGTTAGCCATGATATTATGTATTCACCGACACAAACTGTTAGCAGAATTCATTTATTTTTGCTTCTCACCCTATCTCGGTGTTAAACATGATAGACTAATATATTATTTTTTGGCATAGAGCTTCTTTTTTTCTCTTTTATTATTAACTTATATTTTAACAAAGTTTGTCCTTAAGTATCATTATTTCATCAGTTTAAAAATATTAAAATGAAAACAAATGCAACCTTATAATTTTATAGGTATTGTTCTTCATTTTTCTTGGCATACGCGCTTCCTATTCTAAAATTCGCAGTACATTTCACATTCACTATACTTGACTACTCCTTGTCTCAACATATTTCATCAGTTATTATGGTCCCTGAGTTGCCCATAAATTATTTAACTGAAATATCTTTACTCTGGTGGACAGCCTTTCTTGGGACAATCTCCATGGAAATGCAACTACTTCAGGAAGTCCTGAAACTATAGAATTGTATTAGAAATGCTTGGTTTCTAAATAAGCTTCAAAACAAGTATCATTTGAAAAAATACATTTGTTTCTTAAAAATCAATTGATGTAGAAATATTCACTACAATTTTGTGCAGTAAAAGATGCAAAGTATGAATGATGAAATAAGCAAAAGAAGTCATTCATCAAATGATTTTTAGGTCATGTCTGAGCTTTTCTTCCCAGTCATTAATATAAATAGGTAATTATTGGCCATTTAGTATTATATCGATATGTTTTTAAGCATTGAAAGCATTGAAATAGAAATATGGATTATTAAAATATCTTGATTCTTTCTTTAGCTATTAAATGTTTAAATAAAATTGATTATCAACAACTTATTGTTAAGAAAAAATGAGTTACCACAATTTTGAAACATAGCTTAAATGAAGAAATTGTTCGAATCCCTGTCCTGAATATTTATGGTGTGAATAAATGACTATTTTGTATCCAATAAGATACGTAAAATAGAACAAGCTGATCAACTTGCATAAAGCTATTTCTAAGTATTAGTGATTAGTCAATAATATCTTCTATATAGCCACTTTATCATACCTTCATGTGAATGAAAGGATATAATACCACCAGAGTTGCTTGAAATGCAACCACTCAGAAATCACTGTACTTTTAGGTATGGTTTTGGGAATATATTGCTTTAACTATCTTATGTAAAAGATTATTACAGATGTTATGCACTCATATAAACAAGGCTGAATAAAACATTATCCCTGATTTCAAGGGATTTCAAGTTAGTGTAGAAATTTATCACACATCAGAGATCAGGATAACAGTAGCTCCTATTACTGGGCATTTAGTATAAAACAAATCCTGTTCAAAGGACTGTGTATCAATTAGCCATTTTAATTCTGTCAGTTATTTTAAATTCACTTTACAGGAAAAAAAAAATGAAAGAGAGAAAGCTCAGTGAACATGGATAATCAGTGACATAACTGATATTAGACTAGAAAATTGAATGCAAAGACCTTGGCTTTGTGGCTTTGGCATCAATATTTTGGCCAGCAGTATTTAGTGGGAGATGGGGACATGAAAGAGTAGATAGAACCCAAAATGTTCAGCTTGTGATGAAGTGCTTGGCAGTTTTGGTAATATATATACAGAGATATATAGATATAGATATACATCTAATAGTTTTTTCTGAGGATTTGTAAGTAGAGGCACAATGATCTGGAAGGGGACAGCAAGTAAAGAAGCAGATGGTGTCAAAGGCATACTTTAATGACATAACTATTTCTTACCCTCATGAAAAAGAGATTACTAACAACGCCAAAGTTCCTTAATCAAGGGCTCAAAGACCACCGAGATTCTGGTATAAATTCAGGTGACCAGTGAACTTGGATTGGGAAAAAATATTCTTACTAACTTTTAACTGAAATTTAGCATTTTCTTCATTTTCTTATGAGGACAGGTAAGAAAGCACAGTGGTATTACTAATACCTGCGACTCTACCAGCAAAAGGGATCAAATATTGTCATGTCACATCATATTTCTTCCACAGATCTTACAGTGCCACTTGTATTCATTGTCTCTTTCAAATTGTGGTGTTGTTCCACAATTCCACTATATCCTCTGATTTAATGCTTTCATTTAAAATGGCATGCATTACTAAGTCAAAAAAAATACTCAATATCTTGTAATTTTCTCAATATAATTATTTTTCATCGTAATGCTATAAACTGTTTTCTGCATCAAAAACTTCATTATTTGAAGCAGTTCATGGACTCCAATAGGTTGGTAAAAATATGAAAATAATAAATCTCTAGTACGTGAACCCAAACCAAGATATTCAACGAGAAAGATGTTATGCACTCATATAAACAAGGCTGAATAAAACATTATCCCTGATTTCAAGGGATTTCAAGTTAGTGTAGAAATTTATCACACATCAGAGATCAGGATAACAGTAGCTCCTATTACTGGGCATTTAGTATAAAACAAATCCTGTTCAAAGGACTGTGTATCAATTAGCCATTTTAATTCTGTCAGTTATTTTAAATTCACTTTACAGGAAAAAAAAAATGAAAGAGAGAAAGCTCAGTGAACATGGATAATCAGTGACATAACTGATATTAGACTAGAAAATTGAATGCAAAGACCTTGGCTTTGTGGCTTTGGCATCAATATTTTGGCCAGCAGTATTTAGTGGGAGATGGGGACATGAAAGAGTAGATAGAACCCAAAATGTTCAGCTTGTGATGAAGTGCTTGGCAGTTTTGGTAATATATATACAGAGATATATAGATATAGATATACATCTAATAGTTTTTTCTGAGGATTTGTAAGTAGAGGCACAATGATCTGGAAGGGGACAGCAAGTAAAGAAGCAGATGGTGTCAAAGGCATACTTTAATGACATAACTATTTCTTACCCTCATGAAAAAGAGATTACTAACAACGCCAAAGTTCCTTAATCAAGGGCTCAAAGACCACCGAGATTCTGGTATAAATTCAGGTGACCAGTGAACTTGGATTGGGAAAAAATATTCTTACTAACTTTTAACTGAAATTTAGCATTTTCTTCATTTTCTTATGAGGACAGGTAAGAAAGCACAGTGGTATTACTAATACCTGCGACTCTACCAGCAAAAGGGATCAAATATTGTCATGTCACATCATATTTCTTCCACAGATCTTACAGTGCCACTTGTATTCATTGTCTCTTTCAAATTGTGGTGTTGTTCCACAATTCCACTATATCCTCTGATTTAATGCTTTCATTTAAAATGGCATGCATTACTAAGTCAAAAAAAATACTCAATATCTTGTAATTTTCTCAATATAATTATTTTTCCTCGTAATGCTATAAACTGTTTTCTGCATCAAAAACTTCATTATTTGAAGCAGTTCATGGACTCCAATAGGTTGGTAAAAATATGAAAATAATAAATCTCTCTAGTACGTGAACCCAAACCAAGAGAGCCCAGTTGCCAGCAGAGATCTCAGCTGAATCACATCTCTGTTACTATGCCTGATATCATTCCCATCTCTCTTCTCTATATTCTGTCCTGGGCCCATGCTGTTATTATAATGATAGAATCATAGACACCCCAACCACATATCAAGAGCACTTGGGAATGGGTATTATACTTTTAGTCTTAACAATACTTAATAGGAGACATACATTTAAATTGTCTTCCTCCTATCAGAAAATGATAAGGATTATGATTTATTACCGCTTTTGTTTGCTGTCTATAGAGCTTGTACTTTTTCTGTATATAGTAAAAATGATATTATCCTTCCAGTACACTAAAAAAAGTTGCTAACTTTTAGCAGAAATTTCTCACAAGAAGAATTACTAAAAGTATGTTAAACTAAAATTGTTTCTTATTGCTAGCACAATTACAAATTTCACAGTGCTAACATCAGCTACTTATGTTATTGTACTTGTATATACAGTGTTATTTATAACAAATTAAAAGGAAGTATGTTTTATTTAAGGTAATAATTGGTTTAGGGATCTTTATTAAGTCATTTTCATCATAAAAGGGAAGCACATAATTGTTAATTGGATGCAATTTTTTTTGACTCTGGCTCAGTGGTAAAGAACCAATCTGCCAATGCAGGCAGGAGTTGCAAGTTCAGTCCATGAATTGGGAAGATCCCAGGAAGAATAAATGGCAACCCACTCCAGTATTCATGGGAAATCTCATGGACAGAGGGGCCTGGCAGGCTGCAGTCCATGGGGGTCACAAAGAGTTGGACAAGACTTAGTGAGTAAACAACAATATTTTTAAAAGACATTTTTCTGCAACTTACAAAGTTTTGACATCTCTTGGGAGTCTTTTAGACCCAAAGAGGGTCTAACCCTCCCAGGACCAGCTAATTCCTGAGAGTGGTGGACAGCTTGCCTGGAATACACTTTTCATGTGCAGACCTGCAAATCCAAGGACAAACTCCCATCTACCTTCTTTGCTAATTATCATAAATCAAGCCAGTGCTCCTCTGCTCTAAATGAACTCAAAGCCAGCCAGGTACTAGATAACTAGGAACTATCCCTAAAGCCCAAGTCTTTAAAAATTGTTCAAAGCAGCCAATTCTAAATGGCTTATCCTTAAATATTATCTTTCTTGCAGAAATCCCATTAAAAGCTCTCCCCATCCCCTGCTGCTTCTACCACCTGATCAAAACATGGTGTTCTTCCTCTGGCCCTCGATGGCATGCCATGTCTCTCATTCTTAGGAAGCTGAGCACCATTGAACTTTACTTTCCCTGGCGTTGACCTCTCCTTGTAGTCACTCTGTCACTTTCATAAACTAAGACCTGAGCAAAGAACATTTACATTTCACAGTTAAAAAGATAAACTATATATAGTTATATATATAGTTTATGTATATAGTTTACATAGCTATAAAGGCTAAAACCATGCAATAATAAAGTAGGACATTTGGAATGAGATAGGCTTTTACAGTTTACTTGCTGTGTCACCTAGTGCAGCTTACTTGTTTCTCTGGGCCTCCATTTTCTTCTTCTGCAAAATGAGTATGACTCTGATTGCCACTCAAGATTATTGTGAAGATTAAATGATAAGACATATGAAAATATCAGCACCATAGGTATCCTAAACACATAGTGGCCAATTCGTACTGCTGAATGACCTAACATTAGTCAAATCTCATGGAAAAGAGGGCCTGGCAGGGGCTGCCAATGCAGGCAGGAGTTGCAAGTTCAGTCCATGAATTGGGAAGATCCCAGGAAGAATAAATGGCAACCCACTCCAGTATTCATGGGAAATCTCATGGACAGAGGGGCCTGGCAGGCTGCAGTCCATGGGGGTCACAAAGAGTTGGACAAGACTTAGTGAGTAAACAACAATATTTTTAAAAGACATTTTTCTGCAACTTACAAAGTTTTGACATCTCTTGGGAGTCTTTTAGACCCAAAGAGGGTCTAACCCTCCCAGGACCAGCTAATTCCTGAGAGTGGTGGACAGCTTGCCTGGAATACACTTTTCATGTGCAGACCTGCAAATCCAAGGACAAACTCCCATCTACCTTCTTTGCTAATTATCATAAATCAAGCCAGTGCTCCTCTGCTCTAAATGAACTCAAAGCCAGCCAGGTACTAGATAACTAGGAACTATCCCTAAAGCCCAAGTCTTTAAAAATTGTTCAAAGCAGCCAATTCTAAATGGCTTATCCTTAAATATTATCTTTCTTGCAGAAATCCCATTAAAGGCTCTCCCCATCCCCTGCTGCTTCTACCACCTGATCAAAACATGGTGTTCTTCCTCTGGCCCTCGATGGCATGCCATGTCTCTCATTCTTAGGAAGCTGAGCACCATTGAACTTTACTTTCCCTGGCGTTGACCTCTCCTTGTAGTCACTCTGTCACTTTCATAAACTAAGACCTGAGCAAAGAACATTTACATTTCACAGTTAAAAAGATAAACTATATATAGTTATATATATAGTTTATGTATATAGTTTACATAGCTATAAAGGCTAAAACCATGCAATAATAAAGTAGGACATTTGGAATGAGATAGGCTTTTACAGTTTACTTGCTGTGTCACCTAGTGCAGCTTACTTGTTTCTCTGGGCCTCCATTTTCTTCTTCTGCAAAATGAGTATGACTCTGATTGCCACTCAAGATTATTGTGAAGATTAAATGATAAGACATATGAAAATATCAGCACCATAGGTATCCTAAACACATAGTGGCCAATCGTACTGCTGAATGACCTAACATTAGTCAAATATGTATTTAGCTGAATTTTATTCTTCACTGTTGACTTTAGGAATTAGGAGCTTTATTCACAATAACAATCGTGATGACTATCATTTTCAAAAATTCCGGTTTATCTAGATAAACCAAGTGGTTTGGATATAATCTACAGAGGAAAACATAGGTTTTATAAATGATTTTAAATAACAAAACTAGTTTTGTCTCATCTTTAATTTTATACTATGATTAACTTAAACCAACTGTATTACATATTTAACTCAACAAATATTTACTTAATGATGAGTATAAGTGTTCTGTTTTAAAATTTTTTAAAAAAATTTTCCTTTCACAGAGTTTTATTGTTTAGTGCTATACATAAACCCGAGTAAGTTATAGGTATACACTTGAACCCTCCCACTTGAACCTCTCTCCCATTTCCTTCCCCATCCCACCACTCCAGGATGTTGCACAGCCCCTGTGTAAGTCCCCTTAGTCTTAAAGTGTATTCACATTGGTTGTCTCTTTTACATATGGTAATGCAAGTTTTCCATACATCTCACTCATTCCTCCCTCCCCACAATGTCCACAAGTCTGTTCTCTATGTCTTATTTTCCATCACTGCTTTGCATATACATTTATCAGTACCATCTTTCTAGATTCCATATATATGTGTCAGTATATAATATTTATCCTTCTCTTTCTGACTTACTTCACTTTGTATAAGACGTTCTAAGTTCATCCACCTCATTAGGACTGACTCAAATGCATTTCTTTTTACAGCTAAGAAATATTCCATTGTGTGTATGTACCACAGCTTCTTTATCCATTCATTTGTGTTCTAGCTATTGTAAAAAGTGCTGTAATGAACAATGGGGTATGTGTGTCTCTTTCAATTTTTATTTCCTCAGGGTATACGCTTCATAGTGGGATTGCTGGACCATGTGGTGGTTCTATTCCTAGTTTTTAAAGGAATCTCCATATTGTCTTCCACAGTGGCTATATCAGTTTACATTCCTAACAACAGTATAAGAATGTTCCTTTATCTCCACACCCTCACCAGCATTTATTTTCTGTAGATTTTTTTGATGCAGCTTACTTTTTCGGCCCATTTTCTTCTTCTGCAAAATGAGTATGACTCTGATTGCCACTCAAGATTATTGTGAAGATTAAATGATAAGACATATGAAAATATCAGCACCATAGGTATCCTAAACACATAGTGGCCAATTGTACTGCTGAATGACCTAACATTAGTCAAATATGTATTTAGCTGAATTTTATTCTTCACTGTTGACTTTAGGAATTAGGAGCTTTATTCACAATAACAATCGTGATGACTATCATTTTCAAAAATTCCGGTTTATCTAGATAAACCAAGTGGTTTGGATATAATCTACAGAGGAAAACATAGGTTTTATAAATGATTTTAAATAACAAAACTAGTTTTGTCTCATCTTTAATTTTATACTATGATTAGCTTAAACCAACTGTATTACATATTTAACTCAACAAATATTTACTTAATGATGAGTATAAGTGTACTGTTTTTAAATTTTTTAAAAAAATTTTCCTTTCACAGAGTTTTATTGTTTAGTGCTATACATAAACCCGAGTAAGTTATAGGTATACACTTGAACCCTCCCACTTGAACCTCTCTCCCATTTCCTTCCCCATCCCACCACTCCAGGATGTTGCACAGCCCCTGTGTAAGTCCCCTTAGTCTTAAAGTGTATTCACATTGGTTGTCTCTTTTACATATGGTAATGCAAGTTTTCCAAACATCTCACTCATTCCTCCCTCCCCACAATGTCCACAAGTCTGTTCTCTATGTCTTATTTTCCATCACTGCTTTGCATATACATTTATCAGTACCATCTTTCTAGATTCCATATATATGTGTCAGTATATAATATTTATCCTTCTCTTTCTGACTTACTTCACTTTGTATAAGACGTTCTAAGTTCATCCACCTCATTAGGACTGACTCAAATGCATTTCTTTTTACAGCTAAGAAATATTCCATTGTGTGTATGTACCACAGCTTCTTTATCCATTCATTTGTGTTCTAGCTATTGTAAAAAGTGCTGTAATGAACAATGGGGTATGTGTGTCTCTTTCAATTTTTATTTCCTCAGGGTATACGCTTCATAGTGGGATTGCTGGACCATGTGGTGGTTCTATTCCTAGTTTTTAAAGGAATCTCCATATTGTCTTCCACAGTGGCTATATCAGTTTACATTCCTAACAACAGTATAAGAATGTTCCTTTATCTCCACACCCTCACCAGCATTTATTTTCTGTAGATTTTTTTGATGATGGTCATTCTGATTGGTGTGAGGTGATATCTCATTGTAGTTTTGATTTGCATTTCTCTAATAATGAGTGACATTGTGCAACTTTTAATGTGTTTTTTGGCCATGTGTATGTCTTCTTTGGAGAGACGTCTGTTTAGGTCTTTTTCCCATTTTTTGATTGGGTTGTTTGTTTTTCTGGTGTTCAGTTATATTAGTTGTATAAGTGTTCTTTATTGTATCTTTTTTCTTACCTTGAGGTAAAATTACATGACTTTTGAGACAAGATGGGGTATAATTATCATTAAAATTAAAATATCATGATACTACTTTATAAAAGTGATCCAGAACCAAAGTAAAGCACCATCTTTCTCTACAATACAATCCAGCAATAACAGGATAATCACTTTTAAGACACAAGATCTTGAAATCAGACTGCCTGTGTTCAAATCACTGCTCTATAACTAACTAGCTGTGTGGCCTTAGTTTAGTCACATGTCAAATGTGAATAGTAATACTACCTACCAAGTACTGTTGTTGTGTTGATAAATGAGGTAATATTTGTAAAGCAAATGCCCATCAGAAATAAACCCACAATAAAACACTGTTAATGTATCACTATCATTATCATTTGAATTGTTATCAATTTAAGAAAACTACATATATTTTAAGAAAGATACCAAAAAAGTGTTTGGGGGTTTTAAAAAATACGAAAGCACACTAGTCACATCACCCTTAGGTAGAGGTTTCCTGAAGATTACCTTTAAGAAGAGGGGCTTCATTCCTGACACTCAGGCAGAGCCCACAGAATCACACAGAGTGCACTGGGTATCCTTAGGCAAGTGACTACTTCTTTATCCATTCATTTGTGTTCTAGCTATTGTAAAAAGTGCTGTAATGAACAATGGGGTATGTGTGTCTCTTTCAATTTTTATTTCCTCAGGGTATACGCTTCATAGTGGGATTGCTGGACCATGTGGTGGTTCTATTCCTAGTTTTTAAAGGAATCTCCATATTGTCTTCCACAGTGGCTATATCAGTTTACATTCCTAACAACAGTATAAGAATGTTCCTTTATCTCCACACCCTCACCAGCATTTATTTTCTGTAGATTTTTTTGATGATGGTCATTCTGATTGGTGTGAGGTGATATCTCATTGTAGTTTTGATTTGCATTTCTCTAATAATGAGTGACATTGTGCAACTTTTAATGTGTTTTTTGGCCATGTGTATGTCTTCTTTGGAGAGACGTCTGTTTAGGTCTTTTTCCCATTTTTTGATTGGGTTGTTTGTTTTTCTGGTGTTCAGTTGTATTAGTTGTATAAGTGTTCTTTATTGTATCTTTTTTCTTACCTTGAGGTAAAATTACATGACTTTTGAGACAAGATGGGGTATAATTATCATTAAAATTAAAATATCATGATACTACTTTATAAAAGTGATCCAGAACCAAAGTAAAGCACCATCTTTCTCTACAATACAATCCAGCAATAACAGGATAATCACTTTTAAGACACAAGATCTTGAAATCAGACTGCCTGTGTTCAAATCACTGCTCTATAACTAACTAGCTGTGTGGCCTTAGTTTAGTCATATGTCAAATGTGAATAGTAATACTACCTACCAAGTACTGTTGTTGTGTTGATAAATGAGGTAATATTTGTAAAGCAAATGCCCATCAGAAATAAACCCACAATAAAACACTGTTAATGTATCACTATCATTATCATTTGAATTGTTATCAATTTAAGAAAACTACATATATTTTAAGAAAGATACCAAAAAAGTGTTTGGGGGTTTTAAAAAATATGAAAGCACACTAGTCACATCACCCTTAGGTAGAGGTTTCCTGAAGATTACCTTTAAGAAGAGGGGCTTCATTCCTGACACTCAGGCAGAGCCCACAGAATCACACAGAGTGCACTGGGTATCCTTAGGCAAGTGACGACTACTCTAGCCTCATTTTCCTAACACATAAAGTGAAGGAAATAATAGTACACTTCTTATTGGGTTGTATTAAATATTAAATAAATCCTTAAACAAATGTCATCAATTATCAAATGTAATTAAATGCATGAGAAATACTTAATAAGTATAAACAACAAGGCCAAGACTCTTCATGATTCCTGAAGATCAGCTTAATAGATTGACATTAAATTAATTGTGCATTTTTCTTTATACTGCTATAGTTAAGTCAATCAAAGACATGAATTTTCATGGGAGGCTGATTCCCTCTTCAGAAGATACAGTTCACTGTGGTATGGTTGGTAAAGTTTGCTAAGATTCATTTTAGCGAGGCTCTCAATCTATACTTTCTTTGGCACTAATCACTACATAATCAAACATGCCAAGTATGACAGACAGACCATCTCCAGTTAAAATAGAACACAAGTACTATTCGCTTCTTAAAAAGAAAACATATCTCTGATGAGAAGAAATTATGTCATTTCCTGAGTGGAAATTCACAAGGGGGTACTTGCAGCATGTAATGAGTAAAAAAAAGAATAAATTTAGAGGAAAAACATGGAAAGAACCTTACAGAAAAAGTATAAATGAGAAATAACTTCCATGCTAAACACGATCCTTTTTAACAATGAACTATAGTTTCTTAAAAAGTGGAGAGCTTATTTTCTGATTATATTCTGTCATAAATCATATAGACAGATGTGTGCCTTAGTCACGCATCATGGCTGATTACCATCATTCAGGGTTTATGCAACACAGGCTAAGAATTTTATTCTTTAATTCAACATTTAATTTATTTGGTATTATTACAGACAAAAAGCCAATATCCTATGCATTTCTCTTTGTTATAGCATGACATCTGCACAATAAAAATGTTTATGTCAAATATTTTTATTTTAAATGTGACTAAAATCATGCATAAGTCTGTTTCCTCTCAGAGAGTAGCACATTTTAGCTCTTCAAAATGCAGTTTAAAATAAATTGTTTTCAAGTTTTTAATTATATATTTCCTTTTCTAACTATTTTGAAAACTGATAAATCAACACAATGTCCAAATGTGTAAATAAATGAAAAATCTGAAGATCTTATTTAGTAGTAGGATAGTTGAATGCTGGCACCATGAATCAAGGATTTCTTTAATTACAGGGTGTATGAAGAAAAACTTTTTGACTCTTGTTGAGGCACAGCAGCTGGACTTAGGTGAGTGGGATAAGTCCATTGGGTGGTTTTGAAAATGATAATCATGATTCCTGAAGATCAGCTTAATAGATTGACATTAAATTAATTGTGCATTTTTCTTTATACTGCTATAGTTAAGTCAATCAAAGACATGAATTTTCATGGGAGGCTGATTCCCTCTTCAGAAGATACAGTTCACTGTGGTATGGTTGGTAAAGTTTGCTAAGATTCATTTTAGCGAGGCTCTCAATCTATACTTTCTTTGGCACTAATCACTACATAATCAAACATGCCAAGTATGACAGACAGACCACCTCCAGTTAAAATAGAACACAAGTACTATTCGCTTCTTAAAAAGAAAACATATCTCTGATGAGAAGAAATTATGTCATTTCCTGAGTGGAAATTCACAAGGGGGTACTTGCAGCATGTAATGAGTAAAAAAAAGAGTAAATTTAGAGGAAAAACATGGAAAGAACCTTACAGAAAAAGTATAAATGAGAAATAACTTCCATGCTAAACACGATCCTTTTTAACAATGAACTATAGTTTCTTAAAAAGTGGAGAGCTTATTTTCTGATTATATTCTGTCATAAATCATATAGACAGATGTGTGCCTTAGTCACGCATCATGGCTGATTACCATCATTCAGGGTTTATGCAACACAGGCTAAGAATTTTATTCTTTAATTCAACATTTAATTTATTTGGTATTATTACAGACAAAAAGCCAATATCCTATGCATTTCTCTTTGTTATAGCATGACATCTGCACAATAAAAATGTTTATGTCAAATATTTTTATTTTAAATGTGACTAAAATCATGCATAAGTCTGTTTCCTCTCAGAGAGTAGCACATTTTAGCTCTTCAAAATGCAGTTTAAAATAAATTGTTTTCAAGTTTTTAATTATATATTTCCTTTTCTAACTATTTTGAAAACTGATAAATCAACACAATGTCCAAATGTGTAAATAAATGAAAAATCTGAAGATCTTATTTAGTAGTAGGATAGTTGAATGCTGGCACCATGAATCAAGGATTTCTTTAATTACAGGGTGTATGAAGAAAAACTTTTTGACTCTTGTTGAGGCACAGCAGCTGGACTTAGGTGAGTGGGATAAGTCCATTGGGTGGTTTCTTAACAAGTAAACTCTATAGGATGATAATAATCTACTGGGACTTCCAATCAAACTTTGTTCGTTAGTGCTAGTCAGAGCTGGTACCCAGAGAAGATTAACATCAGATTACTCAATATTTCTATTAGATAGAGTTCAGATTTGACATTGGTCATGGATATAAAGTTAATGCTGAATTGACTTTGGAATTCAAACCCGTATAGCTATCTGCCAGCTCCAATGAATGAACAAAAACAAGGGCAAAAAGAAAAGAACATACGGTTGAAACAAAGCAAACGTCATTTTTGGCTGATAGATAAATAGAAAAATAATGATTATACATATATTGACCATCACATTGATGATTTACAAAATGCGAATTTTAGGTAATAAAATATGTACTTTTTAAAATCTTTAACACAAATCTCAAAATAATTCCTGAATTCATTGTTTTCAAAACAACTGAAATTTATTATAATGTGGGTTATTTTAAAACCACCCTCTCTTCTTATGAAAAATAAAGTACAGTAGTTCTCCCTTATTTTCAGAGATATACTCCAAGACCCTAGTGGATGCTTGAAGTAGTGGATAGTAGTGCAACTTATATATATACTCTATTTTTTCCTATACATGCATATGATAAGCTTTAATTTGTAAATTAGGTACAGTAAGAGATTTAAATAATAATAAAATGAACAGTTATAGGAATATACTGAAATAAACATTATTTGAATCTCTTCTTTCTCTGTCAAACTTTTTTGTACAAATTTGATTCTTTTTCCATCTAACCTAAGTAGTTATCATGTACTATGGCCATTATTTTTACAGTTTGAAGTGGGACTGCAAAATTAGCACAAGTTTCTTTTTCCTTCTTCACAGTTTCACAGATAGAAGATCTGTTCTTACTGTAGATATTTGCAACTTTGGCATATGACCTTTTTTATTTCCTTCTAAAGTTGAGAAATTTCACCTTTTCATCAAATGCCAACACTTGACAGCTTCCCTTTTGCCATATCTAAATTGCCAGCATCATTACCCTTGTGCTTTGGGGCCATTGCTAAGTAAAAGAAAGGCTGCTTGAACACAGGTACTGTGTCTCTCAGCAGTGAACAAAAAGGGCTGCTACATGACCAAGGGACAGGGCTTGATGAACACAGGGCTGGAACAGGACACTGCAAGATTTCATCAGACTACTCTGAATAGCAGGCAATTTAAAAGTAATGAATTGTGTACTTCTGAAATGTTTCATTTAATATTTTTAGGCAGGGGTTGACCATGTATGCTGAAAGTGTGGAAATGGAAACCACGAATAAGGGGGAAGAGCTCTAACTATCAAAATCATGTCTAGCTAAATAGACTGCAACATCAGTGAAAATGGTATGAAGAGTCAAAATATCTCTGAGTCCATTATAATTATAAACCACTAATCTAAAATATGACACAAATGAACTTATCTACAAAACAGAAACAGATTCACAGATATAGAAGAGAGTTGTGGCTGCCAAGGGTAAAGGGATGCAAGGGAGGAAAGAATGGGGAGTTTGGGATTAGCAGATGCAAACTATTATACAGAGAAAGGATAAACAACAAGCATAAGGGAAAACCCGAGACAATTTAACAACAAATCTCAAAATAATTCCTGAATTCATTGTTTTCAAAACAACTGAAATTTATTATAATGTGGGTTATTTTAAAACCACCTCTCTTCTTATGAAAATAAAGTACAGTAGTTCTCCCTTATTTTCAGAGATATACTCCAAGACCCTAGTGGATGCTTGAAGTAGTGGATAGTAGTGCAACTTATATATATACTCTATTTTTTCCTATACATGCATATGATAAGCTTTAATTTGTAAATTAGGTACAGTAAGAGATTTAAATAATAATAAAATGAACAGTTATAGGAATATACTGAAATAAACATTATTTGAATCTCTTCTTTCTCTGTCAAACTTTTTTGTACAAATTTGATTCTTTTTCCATCTAACCTAAGTAGTTATCATGTACTATGGCCATTATTTTTACAGTTTGAAGTGGGACTGCAAAATTAGCACAAGTTTCTTTTTCCTTCTTCACAGTTTCACAGATAGAAGATCTGTTCTTACTGTAGATATTTGCAACTTTGGCATATGACCTTTTTTATTTCCTTCTAAAGTTGAGAAATTTCACCTTTTCATCAAATGCCAACACTTGACAGCTTCCCTTTTGCCATATCTAAATTGCCAGCATCATTACCCTTGTGCTTTGGGGCCATTGCTAAGTAAAAGAAAGGCTGCTTGAACACAGGTACTGTGTCTCTCAGCAGTGAACAAAAAGGGCTGCTACATGACCAAGGGACAGGGCTTGATGAACACAGGGCTGGAACAGGACACTGCAAGATTTCATCAGACTACTCTGAATAGCAGGCAATTTAAAAGTAATGAATTGTGTACTTCTGAAATGTTTCATTTAATATTTTTAGGCAGGGGTTGACCATGTATGCTGAAAGTGTGGAAATGGAAACCACGAATAAGGGGGAAGAGCTCTAACTATCAAAATCATGTCTAGCTAAATAGACTGCAACATCAGTGAAAATGGTATGAAGAGTCAAAATATCTCTGAGTCCATTATAATTATAAACCACTAATCTAAAATATGACACAAATGAACTTATCTACAAAACAGAAACAGATTCACAGATATAGAAGAGAGTTGTGGCTGCCAAGGGTAAAGGGATGCAAGGGAGGAAAGAATGGGGAGTTTGGGATTAGCAGATGCAAACTATTATACAGAGAAAGGATAAACAACAAGATCCTACTGTACAGCACAGGGGACTATATCCAATATCCTGAGAGAAACCACAATGGAAAATAATATAACTGATCACTCTGCTGTACAGCATAAATTACACACATTGTGAATCAACTCTAATAAATTAAACATAATTTTCAATAACAAAAATAATTTTAAAATAATGTTTTCAACATTAAACAGAAAATTATATTTTGATAAAATGTATAAAGGGTGCACTGAGTTTTGTAGGTAACACTAACAGTAAGTAGATGTAACCAACCCTTTCTTCAAAGAGTTTACATTTGAGTGGAAAGGAAAAAGATATTCACTGTATGATAAAGACTATGAAATGGGTATCATAGCTAACATAATAAATAGTTTATATGCAATCATTTATATTTCTCTGTATTTTTATAGTAGGCTTACACAACTACAACAAAGGAGAATACACATGTGTGTATGTATAGATAAATATCATATAGTATGCATATATTATATATAAGTATATATAAGTTTTAAAAATATTCAGTTTATGTCAACTATGGGGCAGGCACAGCTCTAGACTTTGGAGATGAGGCAGCTGACAAGGAAAGTTCTTGCCCTGATTAAACACCAATTCTATAGAAAGGAGACAAGCAATAAATAAATGAAGAAATACATAAAATTTAAAAACTACAGACTACCAAAGTGGAGGAAAAGAGAGAAGGGGGTGGTGAGAGGTGCTATTTTAGGTGGGTACCTACTTTAACGTGGTTGCATTTGCAGAGAGTTCTGAATTAAGGAGAAAGTCAGCCACAAAATATTATGAGAAGAATTTAAGGCATAGAGACTCAAAGCATACAGACAAACTATTTTAGAAACAGCAAGACCTACATGGCCTGGGGGAGATGGTGGAAGGTGAAATCACAAAGGTATGAAGTTGACCATGTATGCTGAAAGTGTGGAAATGGAAACCACGAATAAGGGGGAAGAGCTCTAACTATCAAAATCATGTCTAGCTAAATAGACTGCAACATCAGTGAAAATGGTATGAAGAGTCAAACTATCTCTGAGTCCATTATAATTATAAACCACTAATCTAAAATATGACACAAATGAACTTATCTACAAAACAGAAACAGATTCACAGATATAGAAGAGAGTTGTGGCTGCCAAGGGTAAAGGGATGCAAGGGAGGAAAGAATGGGGAGTTTGGGATTAGCAGATGCAAACTATTATACAGAGAAAGGATAAACAACAAGATCCTACTGTACAGCACAGGGGACTATATCCAATATCCTGAGAGAAACCACAATGGAAAATAATATAACTGATCACTCTGCTGTACAGCATAAATTACACACATTGTGAATCAACTCTAATAAATTAAACATAATTTTCAATAACAAAAATAATTTTAAAATAATGTTTTCAACATTAAACAGAAAATTATATTTTGATAAAATGTATAAAGGGTGCACTGAGTTTTGTAGGTAACACTAACAGTAAGTAGATGTAACCAACCCTTTCTTCAAAGAGTTTACATTTGAGTGGAAAGGAAAAAGATATTCACTGTATGATAAAGACTATAAAATGGGTATCATAGCTAACATAATAAATAGTTTATATGCAATCATTTATATTTCTCTGTATTTTTATAGTAGGCTTACACAACTACAACAAAGGAGAATACACATGTGTGTATGTATAGATAAATATCATATAGTATGCATATATTATATATAAGTATATATAAGTTTTAAAAATATTCAGTTTATGTCAACTATGGGGCAGGCACAGCTCTAGACTTTGGAGATGAGGCAGCTGACAAGGAAAGTTCTTGCCCTGATTAAACACCAATTCTATAGAAAGGAGACAAGCAATAAATAAATGAAGAAATACATAAAATTTAAAAACTACAGACTACCAAAGTGGAGGAAAAGAGAGAAAAGGGGGTGGTGAGAGGTGCTATTTTAGGTGGGTACCTACTTTAACGTGGTTGCATTTGCAGAGAGTTCTGAATTAAGGGAGAAAGTCAGCCACAAAATATTATGAGAAGAATTTAAGGCATAGAGACTCAAAGCATACAGACAAACTATTTTAGAAACAGCAAGACCTACATGGCCTGAGAGAGGGAGATGGTGGAAGGTGAAATCACAAAGGTATGAGGGAACTTGAACATAAAAAGCCTTGCTAACTTTGAAGGACTCAACAGGCCTTGGGAGCTTTGCCAGTAATTGGAAGGTTTTGAGTAAAGGAGTGATATCATCTGGCATATCTTAAAAGGACTCCGGCAACTTCACATAGTGGGGGCGATTTGGTTTCCTGCGCAAGCATGGAGATCATTTAAATGGCTTTTCGTTAGTTCAGAGGAGAGAGGCTGGCTACCTGCGCTAAGGGCATTGATAATGGCTAAAAAAGGCTTTCTTGCTAAATTCTAAATTGCCAATTCTATCATTAAAAAAAATACTGTAAGTTAATCTTTTATGTTTTAAAGTCATAAAAAATGTTCTATTATTTGTTTTTGACTTATTTCAGGCTGGAATATATATATATGTATATCTATCTATCTATCTATCTATCTATCTAGATACACACCCTCCCCACACATGTATATATAAAACCCATAGTCATACTATAGTAGATAGAAATATGCAGTCATTCATTTTTGCTTTGTAAAATTCCATTGTGGAAAAAATTGGATTTATCAATGACACATGTCTATTAAATGTTTATATATATTTGTGCTTAGAATAATTTTAGAGGCTGTGATAGGCCCACTTAAATACCATAATCTGAAATGTGCAAAATCTGCCAAAGAATTGATGTCTGGTCAATGTGCATTATTTCCAGGGAGGTTAAAAGTTATATATGAAAGAATCTTGCAAAGTTCTTCAAGGTAAAATTCATAACTATGGGGCAGGCACAGCTCTAGACTTTGGAGATGAGGCAGCTGACAAGGAAAGTTCTTGCCCTGATTAAACACCAATTCTATAGAAAGGAGACAAGCAATAAATAAATGAAGAAATACATAAAATTTAAAAACTACAGACTACCAAAGTGGAGGAAAAGAGAGAAGGGGGTGGTGAGAGGTGCTATTTTAGGTGGGTACCTACTTTAACGTGGTTGCATTTGCAGAGAGTTCTGAATTAAGGGAGAAAGTCAGCCACAAAATATTATGAGAAGAATTTAAGGCATAGAGACTCAAAGCATACAGACAAACTATTTTAGAAACAGCAAGACCTACGTGGCCTGAGAGAGGGAGATGGTGGAAGGTGAAATCACAAAGGTATGAGGGAACTTGAACATAAAAAGCCTTGCTAACTTTGAAGGACTCAACAGGCCTTGGGAGCTTTGCCAGTAATTGGAAGGTTTTGAGTAAAGGAGTGATATCATCTGGCATATCTTAAAAGGACTCCGGCAACTTCACATAGTGGGGGCGATTTGGTTTCCTGTGCAAGCATGGAGATCATTTAAATGGCTTTTCGTTAGTTCAGAGGAGAGAGGCTGGCTACCTGCGCTAAGGGCATTGATAATGGCTAAAAAAGGCTTTCTTGCTAAATTCTAAATTGCCAATTCTATCATTAAAAAAAATACTGTAAGTTAATCTTTTATGTTTTAAAGTCATAAAAAATGTTCTATTATTTGCTTTTGACTTATTTCAGGTTGGAATATATATATATGTATATCTATCTATCTATCTATCTATCTATCTAGATACACACCCTCCCCACACATGTATATATAAAACCCATAGTCATACTATAGTAGATAGAAATATGCAGTCATTCATTTTTGCTTTGTAAAATTTCAT
This sequence comes from Tragulus kanchil, assembly GCA_022376925.1. Taxonomy (NCBI): domain Eukaryota; kingdom Metazoa; phylum Chordata; class Mammalia; order Artiodactyla; family Tragulidae; genus Tragulus; species Tragulus kanchil. Next base: position 98,681,619 of record JAIOJX010000030.1, read on the forward strand.
TGTGGAAAAAATTGGATTTATCAATGACACATGTCTATTAAATGTTTATATATATTTGTGCTTAGAATAATTTTAGAGGCTGTGATAGGCCCACTTAAATACCATAATCTGAAATGTGCAAAATCTGCCAAAGAATTGATGTCTGGTCAATGTGCATTATTTCCAGGGAGGTTAAAAGTTATATATGAAAGAATCTTGCAAAGTTCTTCAAGGTAAAATTCATAACTAAATTCTAAATCAGTAGGTATGTTCAATGGCCGTTAGGAAGCAAACTGTCAGTTTTAACTGGAACAATCAGGGAAGACTTGTTTTAAAGGTAGTGGTTGTGATGGGTAGAGGGAGAAAATGAGAGAGAAAGAGAAAGAGGCAGAAAAAAAAGCAGGCTGGCAAAGGAGACAGGCAAATACTGAGCTCTCATGTATGCCAAGAATTCTACTAGGGTTGTTCTCACATGTAGTCAATGTTGTATCAAAAAGCATGTGTAATGCCTAACATAGACAGTAGGAGAGTATGTACAAATATTCTTGAATCCTGTAATATTAGAATAATTCTATAAAAAGATCTTTTTGAAAGCTATGAAATTGCTACTTGTACCTGTAGAACTGTCATTTTACAGACCTGAGTGTATTTTTTCAAAGCAGCATTATTTTGAACTAGTCCCAGTTTCATAACTTTCACCCTGCTGGCTAATGGAAGAATGTAGCATTTAATCACAGATTTCAAGCCTAAAAGCATGCAAATACAGCAAACTCCAATATCGAAAAGCAGCTATGGTAGATGGTCTATTTGATGAATGGAGAGGCCTCAAGGCTGTTTCCCTTTCTGCAAGGTCCTTTAGCCTGTGATGAAATTCAGTACTAGATTAATGGCACCGACATAGTGTTTGTATGCATTTACTACAAAATAAATAAAGCACAAAGATCATTTATAGCATTTTCTAACTTGTTGCTATGATGGTTGATAGATTAAAGGTTTGAGTTTTATGAATTAAATCTTTATGGGTGATTCCATTTATTTTAAAATAGTCTGCTTTTATTGGATTTCATATAATTTCCTTTATACATATAAGTGTTTTGGTAAATTATAAAGAAATAAAAGGCCCAGTATGATCTTTAGGAACATTACTCAGAGAAGCAGAAATGACTCAAGTGCATAAGGACTGGAAATAATAGAAGGTAGTTATTTTTTATGGCAGTCTATGTGGAAAAATATTTTAGTGTCCCCATCTTTACACTTCAAAAACTCATTTGCACCGTCACAAGAGAGTTGGGTAACCATAAATAAACATTAATGACCCCTTTAACACCATGTCCTAGAGATGTTTCTGGCATATAATAAATGCTTAGCTCTTGGAAGAATGAGGCAGAAAAGAGAAAGCAAAGTGGGGAAGGGGTGAGAGAGAGAAATGAATGGTAATTTTCAGAATAAGAAGCTTTCATTCATGGAAAGTTTCTATTTCTCTGAAAGATGAAACATGACTTGTTCTACATAATATCTTTGGATTTTTTTTCTGACAAGGTATACCTTCATGCACACTGAATCAATTGATTATAGCAGACCTATTTCAGCAATCTATGGCAAGTTTGTAAAAAGCAAAAATATTCTTTATTGTTTTGACTTTTCTTCATGTTGACCAATTCACGTTTCTTCTTCATCCACCAAAATTAATTAACATTTCACATGTAGGCAATGTTGTATCAAAAAGCATGTGTAATGCCTAACATAGACAGTAGGAGAGTATGTACAAATATTCTTGAATCCTGTAATATTAGAATAATTCTATAAAAAGATCTTTTTGAAAGCTATGAAATTGCTACTTGTACCTGTAGAACTGTCATTTTACAGACCTGAGTGTATTTTTTCAAAGCAGCATTATTTTGAACTAGTCCCAGTTTCATAACTTTCACCCTGCTGGCTAATGGAAGAATGTAGCATTTAATCACAGATTTCAAGCCTAAAAGCATGCAAATACAGCAAACTCCAATATCGAAAAGCAGCTATGGTAGATGGTCTATTTGATGAATGGAGAGGCCTCAAGGCTGTTTCCCTTTCTGCAAGGTCCTTTAGCCTGTGATGAAATTCAGTACTAGATTAATGGCACCAACATAGTGTTTGTATGCATTTACTACAAAATAAATAAAGCACAAAGATCATTTATAGCATTTTCTAACTTGTTGCTATGATGGTTGATAGATTAAAGGTTTGAGTTTTATGAATTAAATCTTTATAGGTGATTCCATTTATTTTAAAATAGTCTGCTTTTATTGGATTTCATATAATTTCCTTTATACATATAAGTGTTTTGGTAAATTATAAAGAAATAAAAGGCCCAGTATGATCTTTAGGAACATTACTCAGAGAAGCAGAAATGACTCAAGTGCATAAGGACTGGAAATAATAGAAGGTAGTTATTTTTTATGGCAGTCTATGTGGAAAAATATTTTAGTGTCCCCATCTTTACACTTCAAAAACTCATTTGCACCGTCACAAGAGAGTTGGGTAACCATAAATAAACATTAATGACCCCTTTAACACCATGTCCTAGAGATGTTTCTGGCATATAATAAATGCTTAGCTCTTGGAAGAATGAGGCAGAAAAGAGAAAGCAAAGTGGGGAAGGGGGTGAGAGAGAAGAAATGAATGGTAATTTTCAGAATAAGAAGCTTTCATTCATGGAAAGTTTCTATTTCTCTGAAAGATGAAACATGACTTGTTCTACATAATATCTTTGGATTTTTTTTCTGACAAGGTATACCTTCATGCACACTGAATCAATTGATTATAGCAGACCTATTTCAGCAATCTATGGCAAGTTTGTAAAAAGCAAAAATATTCTTTATTGTTTTGACTTTTCTTCATGTTGACCAATTCACGTTTCTTCTTCATCCACCAAAATTAATTAAATATGATTTAAATATGCAGACATTCTACCAGACACAGGATACACAAGTATAAAGAGCATGTGCTTTCAACCCAAAAGAAACTCAAAATCCCGGAGGAGGAAAAATGTAAATTCACTAGAGAGAAGAGTAAGAAAATGATTAAATGAATGATACAGATGTAGTATAGGGTGAATAATTCCAACTCAGGCTTACAGATTACCTGGAGGAAGTAATTTTAACCTGGGGTTTTTCAATCAGATTGTGACAGGCACACAGGGATATAGCAGAGCAGGGTCAGACTCAAGGAGGACATTCCAGGCAGAGGTTACAGTACTTATCCAAGCATGAAGGCAGTGAAACATTGAATGTTCAAGGAATTTCATCTGGCTCTGTGTTTCTGAAGACATTTTAATGAAACAGGCAAAATATGAAGTTTGAGAGGTTGTCAACAGCCTAAGAGTTGAGAAATATTTTAATTCGAGGAGAAACATACATATAGCAGAAGGTTAGGAAGAACATTTTCTGAGAAACCTAGAAGAGAAACCGACATCAGACCAGGCAACTACTTTAATAGTTCAAGTGAACAACAATAAGATTCTGAAATAACATGGGACCATGATTTTGCTTTTCAAATTCCTAAAAAATATACCATTACCCTATATTTCTCTAAATAATCATTAATGTCAATGACACATAATATAGTTTAGTAAAAAATGAGAGAATACAGTATTATGATTCCAAAATTTATTTTATTTTATATATTTGTACTTGTCTATGCTTTCACATAAATCCTTTGTGACCTTTAGATGAATTACTGTCCTACACTACATTGATTTTATAGCATTGTTCTAGCAAATCTAGGACTTGTACCTATTCAATTTATGGGTCCAAAATACGATTTAGTCAATTATAAAGATTTTTGAGCTAGTCATGATGATGAAGATCAGATGCCCTGCATTCGTATCTAATGGCTGAGGATGAAATCAAAAGACACTTGCTCCTTAGAAGAAAGGCTAGGACAAACCTAGACAGTATTTTCAAAAGTAGAAACATCACTTTGTTAACAAAGGTCCATATAGTCAAAGCTGTGTTTTTTTCCATAAGTCATGCATGGATGTGAGAGTGGGATGATAAAGAAGGTTGAGTGCTAAAGAATTGATGTCTCTGAATTGTGGTGCTGGAGAAGACTCTTGAGAGTCCCTTGGACAGCAAGGAGATTAAAACAGTCAATCCTAAAAAAGCAAATCAAGTCTGAGTGTTTATTGGAAGGACTGATACTGATAGTGAAGCTCTAATACTTTGGCTACCAGATGTGAAGAGCTGATTCACTGGAAGAGACCTTGATGCTGATAAAGACTAAGGGCAGGGGGAAAAGGGGGTGACAGAGAGTAAGATGGTTGGATGGCATCACTGACTCAATGGACATAAGTCTGAGTAAACACTGGGAGATAGTGAAGGACAGAGAAGCCTGGAGTGTTATAGTCTATGGGCTCACACTTAGGGACTGAACAAGGAACAAAGGTATGATCCAAGGGAAAAATTATTCTCATAAGAAGTAAGTCAAGTAAAAAGAAACATTAGGCCAGTAATAGTCAATTTATTTTATGGCATTAGTGGCTACTATTAAGCAGAAATAAGTATTTTATGCCTTGGATATATGTTCCATTGTTCAGTTTTGTGCTTGATACAGTTAACTGAGAATTGAAAATGAGTCTCAAGAAAACCTTCCATATTATTAATATTATTTAGGCTATATCTTACATATTATATAGCAAAATTCACACAATGATGATTATAATAATCTCTGTCTCAAAAATAAAGAACAAAATTTGCTTTTCAAATTCCTAAAAATATACCATTACCCTATATTTTTTAAATAATCATTAATGTCAATGACACATAATATAGTTTAGTAAAAAATGAGAGAATACAGTATTATGATTCCAAAATTTATTTTATTTTATATATTTGTACTTGTCTATGCTTTCACATAAATCCTTTGTGACCTTTAGATGAATTACTGTCCTACACTACATTGATTTTATAGCATTGTTCTGGCAAATCTAGGACTTGTACCTATTCAATTTATGGGTCCAAAATACGATTTAGTCAATTATAAAGATTTTTGAGCTAGTCATGATGATGAAGATCAGATGCCCTGCATTCGTATCTAATGGCTGAGGATGAAATCAAAAGACACTTGCTCCTTAGAAGAAAGGCTAGGACAAACCTAGACAGTATTTTCAAAAGTAGAAACATCACTTTGTTAACAAAGGTCCATATAGTCAAAGCTGTGTTTTTTTCCATAAGTCATACATGGATGTGAGAGTGGGATGATAAAGAAGGTTGAGTGCTAAAGAATTGATGTCTCTGAATTGTGGTGCTGGAGAAGACTCTTGAGAGTCCCTTGGACAGCAAGGAGATTAAAACAGTCAATCCTAAAAAAGCAAATCAAGTCTGAGTGTTTATTGGAAGGACTGATACTGATAGTGAAGCTCTAATACTTTGGCTACCAGATGTGAAGAGCTGATTCACTGGAAGAGACCTTGATGCTGATAAAGACTAAGGGCAGGGGGAAAAGGGGGTGACAGAGAGTAAGATGGTTGGATGGCATCACTGACTCAATGGACATAAGTCTGAGTAAACACTGGGAGATAGTGAAGGACAGAGAAGCCTGGAGTGTTATAGTCTATGGGCTCACACTTAGGGACTGAACAAGGAACAAAGGTATGATCCAAGGGAAAAATTATTCTCATAAGAAGTAAGTCAAGTAAAAAGAAACATTAGGCCAGTAATAGTCAATTTATTTTATGGCATTAGTGGCTACTATTAAGCAGAAATAAGTATTTTATGCCTTGGATATATGTTCCATTGTTCAGTTTTGTGCTTGATACAGTTAACTGAGAATTGAAAATGAGTCTGAAAAAAACCTTCCATATTATTAATATTATTTAGGCTATATCTTACATATTATATAGCAAAATTCACACAATGATGATTATAATAATCTCTGTCTCAAAAAATAAAGAAAAATACATGAGATACACGACCTTTTAAATGTACCTATTGGGGCTTCCCCTGGTGGTCCAGTGGGTAAGGACACTGCCTTGCAGTGCAAGGGGCGCCAGTTCGATCCCTGGCCTGGGAAGATCCCACGTGCCGCGGAGCGGCTGGACCAATGTGTCCAATCACCACGCTGGAGCTCTGGAGTACATGCGCCCAGAGCCGGCGCTCAGCAACGACAGAGGCCACCGTGATGGGAGGCCCACAGGAGTCAAAGAACAAAGACGGATGAAAATAGAGAAATGAAAGACGAATAGAAGTGGCCCGCCTGCTCCCCTCCCTCCCCAACCCGACCCCCACCCAAAATAAATAAATAAATCTTTAAAAATAAATAAATAAATAAATAAATAAATAAATGTACCTACTGAACACTGAGGGAACTCAATATCAAAAGTCTGAAGTAGAACTTTCCTGGTGGTCCAGTGGGTAAAGAGTCTGCCTTGCAGTGCAAGGGACTCTAGTTCGATTCCTGGCCTGGGAAGATCCCACGTGCTGTAGAGTGGCTGGACCAGTGTGTCTAATTATGAGCCAGCACTCTGGAGCACATGTGCCCAGAGCTGGTGTTCTGCAAGGGGAGAGGCCACTGCAATGGGAGGACCACACTGCCCAAAGAATAAAGATGGGTGAAAATAAATAAATAAAATCCAATAAAAGAAGCCAAAATTAAAAAAAAAATGTTTGAAATAACTTAAAAAATGAAGATAATATATAACAAAACATTAAATAAGATCTACTTATTTTTAAATGTTTCCAATGAATATCATATGTTTAGGTAAGTGTCATAAGCAGACATTTTAAATATAGTGTCAAAGTTTGTAAGGAGGTTCAATGAGTAAAGTATGTCCACTTTCATATGTTTTACCATTGAAAGGATATTACCTAATTTATTTTTCCTCTACCATCCAAAATAGTCATCTGCCATTGATTGTACTACTTATTTTCCACAGCTTTCCCTTCTATGGTACATGGAGCATGGTAGAGGTAATTCAATTTATTTATTGCACACGTAAATGATTAGGTATTTTAGAATTTTATAAGTACAGTTTTTCATCCCAGTCTTCCATGAGTTCATGCTAACAACTACAATGATCCTGTTTTTATACCCTGAAATAAGCCTGGCTTGAATTTTATTATATCAAAGAGAATGAGTAAGTATAGAAATGGACTTTGTACTATATCTCTTTGACATTTGTACCTGCAGGTAGTTAGCCAAAACACTGAAAATATAAACTGAGTCTCTGCCATGGAAAGAGAGACCAGCACCACATCCTGCTAGGTTTTATACAGCAAGGTCTCTACCTCAGGTTGTACACTTGAATGCCATAAACTATATACAGTGAAATTTCAAGCAGTCAGTACCTATGACAGATCTGGTCTTCTGTCTGGGACTAATGATTATTTTTCTGAATAACCTCCAAATTCCACTTAACAGTCATTCAGCTTGGAGTTCAAAAAAGACAGGCATTAGGAACTTTGAGGTATCAAAAAGGCAGAAGTATCAAGAAGATTAGGAAATCTGCCAGGGATATTGGGAAAAATCTCTTGGTTTCCTTCCCATGTCCTTTAGCCTCAGATCAAGGTTAGATAATGACAAGAACCTTCTCCCTTAAACAAAATGTGCTTTTCTGCTTTTAATTCCAGCTAACAATTTCATAATAAAGTTTTAAAATAAAAGATTCAGGTGACTCTAGCTTTCATTAACTGTTTTAAATTCACCTAATTTTTAAGTCGGGTTTTCATGAGCCCCTATCTACAATGCATTGAATTTGTTCTTTATTACTAGCAGTTTGGGGTTTTACATGCTTCTCAGTAATCACTGTTCATTACACCAAGAGAATCAGATTTCAAACTATGGTTTGATGTCATTGTGTATGTACAGGACGTCCACAGGTGCCTGGAAGGCCAAAAAGGAAAAGAAGGAAACCAGCCAAGATTAAAGTTGCATAGATCCAGATGTGGCTGTTGCTGCTGTTTGAAAAAAAAACAAAACGCATTTTAGGGCTTGGCATTTCAGTCCTACAGCTGGCAAGTAATAAGAGAGAATGAGGTCTGTGTGCGTGCATGCATGCTCCTTTAGTGGCAGAACGAGGAGAAATGGAAGGAAGGGGAGTCCAAGCTGCTGAAATGAAATAGGAATGTGGAAAAGAGCTTATTCAACCCTGCTGGCAATGAGGTATTTTCCTGTTATTAACAAAATGTGCTGGCACATTGGGAAGATTACAATATGCCTGAGTGAAGTACGGAACCAAAATCAAAATCTCTGACTCCTACTAGTACCATTATAGTTCATTCATAAAGTCATCATAAGTAGGATTCAGCTGTCTTTCTTTTTCACACAGTAACTTGTTTTTACCATTACTCATGATTCCTTTACTGGTCGTCTCTTTGAGAGAGATCTGACAAAGGATCCAGAGGCTACGAGGTCACTGAATCAAACAATATGCTAATATAAGTACTGGTGTGCTATTACAAGTTTTACAAGTGGCTCATTCCAGATGTTTTCATCAGGATATTACAAAGAAGCCCAACATTCTAAATTCCAATGAAGCCCTACATTCTAATCCATTAAGCAGCTATATGAGAAAAATAAAAGATCAGAAAAGGCAGAAGTATCAAGAAGATTAGGAAATCTGCCAGGGATATTGGGAAAAATCTCTTGGTTTCCTTCCCATGTCCTTTAGCCTCAGATCAAGGTTAGATAATGACAAGAACCTTCTCCCTTAAACAAAATGTGCTTTTCTGCTTTTAATTCCAGCTAACAATTTCATAATAAAGTTTTAAAATAAAAGATTCAGGTGACTCTAGCTTTCATTAACTGTTTTAAATTCACCTAATTTTTAAGTCGGGTTTTCATGAGCCCCTATCTACAATGCATTGAATTTGTTCTTTATTACTAGCAGTTTGGGGTTTTACATGCTTCTCAGTAATCACTGTTCATTACACCAAGAGAATCAGATTTCAAACTATGGTTTGATGTCATTGTGTATGTACAGGACGTCCACAGGTGCCTGGAAGGCCAAAAAGGAAAAGAAGGAAACCAGCCAAGATTAAAGTTGCATAGATCCAGATGTGGCTGTTGCTGCTGTTTGAAAAAAGAACAAAACGCATTTTAGGGCTTGGCATTTCAGTCCTACAGCTGGCAAGTAATAAGAGAGAATGAGGTCTGTGTGCGTGCATGCATGCTCCTTTAGTGGCAGAACGAGGAGAAATGGAAGGAAGGGGAGTCCAAGCTGCTGAAATGAAATAGGAATGTGGAAAAGAGCTTATTCAACCCTGCTGGCAATGAGGTATTTTCCTGTTATTAACAAAATGTGCTGGCACATTGGGAAGATTACAATATGCCTGAGTGAAGTACGGAACCAAAATCAAAATCTCTGACTCCTACTAGTACCATTATAGTTCATTCATAAAGTCATCATAAGTAGGATTCAGCTGTCTTTCTTTTTCACACAGTAACTTGTTTTTACCATTACTCATGATTCCTTTACTGGTAGTCTCTTAGAGAGAGTTCTGACAAAGGATCCAGAGGCTACGTAGGTCACTGAATCAAACAATATGCTAATATAAGTACTGGTGTGCTATTACAAGTTTTACAAGTGGCTCATTCCAGATGTTTTCATCAGGATATTACAAAGAAGCCCAACATTCTAAATTCCAATGACTCATTTCCAAAAAAAAAATTATATCCACTGCACATTAAAATGTGATCATCATGATTGTAAATAATAACAAATTCTTATTAAGGGAAATATAATTACCTCTTTTTATCTTTTTCATAGTGCCCATATTAGTGGCTCAGTGGGTAAAGAGTCTGCCTGTAATGTAGGAGACACAGGAGAGCTGGGCTTGATCTTTGAGGCAGAACATCCCCTGGAGGAAAAAATGGTAACTGGCTCCAGTATTCTTGCCTAGACAATCCATGGACAGAGGAGCCTGGTGGGCTACAGTCACAAAGAGTTGGACACGACTGAGCAACTAAGCAGTTACCCATATTAAATGCACTGCCTATTAAGAGATGTACTTGATTCTAGTCCAGGCTCTCTTGGACAGTGATCTGCAGAAATATAAACATCTATGTAAAGGTCTATTAATTTCTAAATTCAGTATATTAGATCCTGGGTCAGACCTGGAGTCAGCATTCAAAGTAAGTGCTAAAATTAAGATAAGATTAACTTAAACTGTCTTAATAAGAAAAGACTAACCTTTTGGATAATCAGTACAGGTAAAAAGTACATAAACTTAACATATAACTTAACATACAACCTGAGGCACTGATAAACTGAAATGTTTGTCAATTTTCATATGGCCTACTAATAAAATGCTAATAATGTACTCATATGCTTTGAGATGCAGATAGATGGATAGACAAGTAGGTAGATATATCTTAGCTTCATTAAAACATTACTAGACTCTGTGGTGTTTCCTGTTATTAACAAAATGTCCCACATTGGGAAGATTACAATATGCCTGAGTGAAGTACGGAACCAAAACCAAAATCTCTGACTCCTACTAGTACCATTATAGTTCATTCATAAAGTCATCATAAGTAGGATTCAGCTGTCTTTCTTTTTCACACAGTAACTTGTTTTTACCATTACTCATGATTCCTTTACTGGTAGTCTCTTAGAGAGAGTTCTGACAAAGGATCCAGAGGCTACGTAGGTCACTGAATCAAACAATATGCTAATATAAGTACTGGTGTGCTATTACAAGTTTTACAAGTGGCTCATTCCAGATGTTTTCATCAGGATATTACAAAGAAGCCCAACATTCTAAATTCCAATGACTCATTTCCAAAAAAAATTATATCCACTGCACATTAAAATGTGATCATCATGATTGTAAATAATAACAAATTCTTATTAAGGGAAATATAATTACCTCTTTTTATCTTTTTCATAGTGCCCATATTAGTGGCTCAGTGGGTAAAGAGTCTGCCTGTAATGTAGGAGACACAGGAGAGCTGGGCTTGATCTTTGAGGCAGAACATCCCTGGGGGAAAAAAATGGTAACTGGCTCCAGTATTCTTGCCTAGACAATCCATGGACAGAGGAGCCTGGTGGGCTACAGTCACAAAGAGTTGGACACGACTGAGCAACTAAGCAGTTACCCATATTAAATGCACTGCCTATTAAGAGATGTACTTGATTCTAGTCCAGGCTCTCTTGGACAGTGATCTGCAGAAATATAAACATCTATGTAAAGGTCTATTAATTTCTAAATTCAGTATATTAGATCCTGGGTCAGACCTGGAGTCAGCATTCAAAGTAAGTGCTAAAATTAAGATAAGATTAACTTAAACTGTCTTAATAAGAAAAAGACTAACCTTTTTGGATAATCAGTACAGGTAAAAAGTACATAAACTTAACATATAACTTAACATACAACCTGAGGCACTGATAAACTGAAATGTTTGTCTATTTTCATATGGCCTACTAATAAAATGCTAATAATGTACTCATATGCTTTGAGATGCAGATAGATGGATAGACAAGTAGGTAGATATATCTTTGCTTCATTAAAAAAAACACTGTTACTAGACTTGCTGTGGTGATCAATTCATAATGTATACAGATGTCAAATCACTAGGCTGTATATCTAAAACTAATAATATTGTATGTCAAGTATAGTTCAATTATAAAATAAAAGGATTAATACTTAAAAAAAACCACTGTAGAAGACAACCATTTAAAGTGATCACTAAAAGTGATACTAGCTTTTACTCTAGAATATTCATATTTGAGTATATTTAAAGGTGTAATGCATTTAATAAGTTTGTTACACCCAAAAAGATTATTTTAAAGTCTCTACTCACCTCAGGCATGTTATCAATACAATTTAACATCATGGGGATTATGAATCATTGTATTAATTAAGAAAGAGAAATAAAACCATCTTATTTTTAAGTCATGATTCAATCTAAGACCACTGACTTAAAGACCATTTCATGCTTGCTTTAGGGAGTCCATTAACTAGCTCTTTAGTTACCATCATTAATACAATTTTTAAGACAGAAATCCAATTTTGATAGCGTTATATAAATGGCAAATAGGGGGCTTCCCCTGGTGGTCCAGTGGGTAAGGACACCGCCTTGCAGTGCAAGGGACGCCGGTTCGAGCCCTGGCCTGGGAAGATCCCACGTGCCGCGGAGCGGCTGGACTGATGTGTCCAATTACCGAGCCGGAGCTCTGGAGCGCATGCGCACAGAGCTGGTGCTCTGCGACAACAGAGGCCACCGCGATGGGAGGCCCACAGGAGCCAAAGAACAAAGACGGATGAACATAGAGAAACAAAAGACCAATAGAAGTGGCCCGCCTGCTCCCCTCCCTCCCCAACCCGATCCCCGCCCCAAAAATAAATAAATAAATCTTTAAAAAATAATAAAAATAAAACATAAATGGCAAATAGGAAAGTGGGAAACACTACATACTGCATGTGAGTGTCAATTTAGAAATACTGGGCAAAATCACAATATTTCAAAATTTTCAGCTAAAGCTACAATCAAGGTCCTCATCACAAATACACTTAGAGTCTCCCTTGATTGTTTATACTTCCATCAGACTGTAGAAATGCAACATAAAAAAATTACTATATGCAACCCCCCAAATGCTCTAACTTTAAAATGATGATGCTTCAGAATTCCATACTCTTATACTCATGTATACTCTTGTGTACTCTTATACTCCACATTTGCCTTTTTTATCAAAACCTCAGAACTCACAGAAGAAATTAAAATAAGCAAAGAAACCTTTCCCCCAACCACAAAAAAAAAAAAAAAAAAAAAAACGCTAGGGAAATCAGTTGGTTTTAATTAATAGAAAGTAATTAAAACATCTGCATTACTATTCCAAATTTCACACTCCTTCTGCTTGCCATGAAAAACCCATACTTTCAGAAAAAAATTCAAAAAAAAAAAAAATACAGCTTCAAGGTTAGAAAGTCAGAAGATATAGTCTGGAACATGTGCTAATAAGAAATGTTTTAGGGAAGGGAAATTTTTGTGCCTATGAACAGTAAGACATTTTTAAGTCATGATTCAATCTAAGACCACTGACTTAAAGACCATTTCATGCTTGCTTTAGGGAGTCCATTAACTAGCTCTTTAGTTACCATCATTAATACAATTTTTAAGACAGAAATCCAATTTTGATAGCGTTATATAAATGGCAAATAGGGGGCTTCCCCTGGTGGTCCAGTGGGTAAGGACACCGCCTTGCAGTGCAAGGGACGCCGGTTCGAGCCCTGGCCTGGGAAGATCCCACGTGCCGCGGAGCGGCTGGACTGATGTGTCCAATTACCGAGCCGGAGCTCTGGAGCGCATGCGCACAGAGCTGGTGCTCTGCGACAACAGAGGCCACCGCGATGGGAGGCCCACAGGAGCCAAAGAACAAAGACGGATGAACATAGAGAAACAAAAGACCAATAGAAGTGGCCCGCCTGCTCCCCTCCCTCCCCAACCCGATCCCCTCCCCAAAAATAAATAAATAAATCTTTAAAAAATAATAAAAATAAAACATAAATGGCAAATAGGAAAGTGGGAAACACTACATACTGCATGTGAGTGTCAATTTAGAAATACTGGGCAAAATCACAATATTTCAAAATTTTCAGCTAAAGCTACAATCAAGGTCCTCATCACAAATACACTTAGAGTCTCCCTTGATTGTTTATACTTCCATCAGACTGTAGAAATGCAACATAAAAAAATTACTATATGCAACCCCCCAAATGCTCTAACTTTAAAATGATGATGCTTCAGAATTCCATACTCTTATACTCATGTATACTCTTGTGTACTCTTATACTCCACATTTGCCTTTTTTATCAAAACCTCAGAACTCACAGAAGAAATTAAAATAAGCAAAGAAACCTTTCCCCCAACCACAAAAAAAAAAAAAAAAAAAAACGCTAGGGAAATCAGTTGGTTTTAATTAATAGAAAGTAATCAAAACATCTGCATTACTATTCCAAATTTCACACTCCTTCTGCTTGCCATGAAAAACCCATACTTCCAGAAAAAAATTCAAAAAAAAAAAAATACAGCTTCAAGGTTAGAAAGTCAGAAGATATAGTCTGGAACATGTGCTAATAAGAAATGTTTTAGGGAAGGGAAATTTTCAAAGGCATAATGCCTATGAACAGTGACATTTTTCTCTTTTGTTTTCAGTTTGAAACTTTTATCCAAGACATATGCTATACATACAGAGACTAAGTATCTGCTAGAATTTAAATGAATTCTAAGCCTTGGGGCATCAAGGAAGTTATTTTTTAAACTTAAAGGAAAACAACTTTCAAATTTCCCATTTTACATTGTGTTCCACTGCCAGAAATTTAAACTATGTACTAAAGAGAAGTAATTTTCAGATTCTGACGAGATCAGGCACTTTCAATGTAGTATAGCTGTAACAATTTTCAGATTTTAGACTGTGTTATAGCCTGTATTTAACAGGTTTTGGTACAAACCTAAAGTCCATCAAGTATAATGGATAAAAGGAGAAACTAGCCATGCCTGCCTTTTCTTAAAATTGACTAAATGCCACAATAGTTAATTCTAAAGTTAACTAAAAGGTACTAGGTAATCAAAGATTCCCTGGTGGGTCATCAGTGAAGAATCTGCTTTCAGTGCAGGACACAGGTTTGGTCCCTAGGTCTGAAAGATCCTCTGGAGGAGGGAATAGGAACCCACTCCAGTATTCTTGCCTGGAGAATCCTATGGACAGAGGAGCTTGGTGGGCTACAGTCATAAAATCACAAAGAGTTGGACATGACTGAAGCGACTAAGCATGCAGAAAGACCAAACCTACTACTTTAAAGACTATCTACATGATTGAAAATCTATGAAGTAGTCTTTTCTAGAGGTAAATATTTTGGAAATGAAAATTCATTTGGTATTTTTTACATTTACTGTATAAAGTTGATTTGTATCTATTTATTAATATATGTGAAATAGATTTCCAAGCAATGTCAGAAGCATTTTGCAGTTAACTCTAGAGAAAAATGAGCCTTTTACCTGAGATAATGCTTTATGGATGAAAAAAATTTCCAGAAAAGTAAAGTGTACTTATAATTTATAATAAAATAAAAAATTAAATAAGAAACAAAATAAATCATTTAGAGTAACATTAAACTTACTTTATTTTGCCTTTTTGGGGGTTAAAATCTTTCTAAAATTTCCAATATTGGGTATTTAATTCCTATTTTAAGTATTCTCAAATGTCTTTGCTGACTCAGATTCACCTGTACAAATTTCAGTTACAGTACTTGAAATAATTTGGGTCTATTCTATGACATGGAGAGGAGAAATTCTCCAAATTCCTATGATTTCCTAGTAATTCTTTTCTCCCCACTATAAACTTATTAGTAATATTGATTGCATGTAGAATCTAAAATAATAGTCTTATAAAATGTACATACTTACATTTTTATACACTTTCAATTATTTTTGATATGATGCCCATTCCCTTTTCATAATAAAAACATAAAATTTATGCCTTTATCTCTCAGTTTTTTTCCCTTATACATTTTGACTATGAAGGTTTTCTCCTGTTAGGAGATATTTTTATATTAGTATATATAAGTTGCAGAAGATAGTAATTTATTAGTTCAATTGAGAAACTGCATATCTATATATATTATAATATTATCTATCAAACATACACACATGCACACACTATTTATTACCTGTTGAGAAGACTATGTGATTCACATTTTCTAGAACTGGAAGTCGGGACTAAGCCATGCAGAAAGACCAGGAGGGAATAGGAACCCACTCCAGTATTCTTGCCTGGAGAATCCTATGGACAGAGGAGCTTGGTGGGCTACAGTCATAAAATCACAAAGAGTTGGACATGACTGAAGCGACTAAGCATGCAGAAAGACCAAACCTACTACTTTAAAAACTATCTACATGATTGCAAATCTATGAAGTAGTCTTTTCTAGAGGTAAATATTTTGGAAATGAAAATTCATTTGGTATTTTTTACATTTACTGTATAAAGTTGATTTGTATCTATTTATTAATATATGTGAAATAGATTTCCAAGCAATGTCAGAAGCATTTTGCAGTTAACTCTAGAGAAAAATGAGCCTTTTACCTGAGATAATGCTTTATGGATGAAAAAAATTTCCAGAAAAGTAAAGTGTACTTATAATTTATAATAAAATAAAAAAAATAAATAAGAAACAAAATAAATCATTTAGAGTAACATTAAACTTACTTTATTTTGCCTTTTTGGGGGTTAAAATCTTTCTAAAATTTCCAATATTGGGTATTTAATTCCCATTTTAAGTATTCTCAAATGTCTTTGCTGACTCAGATTCACCTGTACAAATTTCAGTTACAGTACTTGAAATAATTTGGGTCTATTCTATGACATGGAGAGGAGAAATTCTCCAAATTCCTATGATTTCCTAGTAATTCTTTTCTCCCCACTATAAACTTATTAGTAATATTGATTGCATGTAGAATCTAAAATAATAGTCTTATAAAATGTACATACTTACATTTTTATACACTTTCAATTATTTTTGATATGATGCCCATTCCCTTTTCATAATAAAAAACATAAAATTTATGTCTTTATTTCTCAGTTTTTTTCCCTTATACATTTTGACTATGAAGGTTTTCTCCTGTTAGGAGATATTTTTATATTAGTATATATAAGTTGCAGAAGATAGTAATTTATTAGTTCAATTGAGAAACTGCATATCTATATATATTATAATATTATCTATCAAACATACACACATGCACACACTATTTATTACCTGCTGGAAAGTAAAGACTATGTGATTCACATTTTCTAGGAACTGTGAATCACATAGTCTTTACTTTATCTTTAAGTGACAGACATTTATGAACTATAGAGATATGTATTTAAGAAATTACTATAGTCCACAGTAAGACTTCAAGCATGAGAACAAATAATGATTATACTTATTATTATATATTTGTTTACTGACATCTCAACTCTCAGAAGTGGTTTAAAAGCAACGAAGTCTCCCAAGAGCACATGAAACGATGCTCAACCTTACTTATTATTAGAGAAATGCAAATTAAAACTACCATGAGATATCACCTCACACCCGTCAGAATGACTATCATCAACAAATTGACAGACAATAAATGCTGGAGAGGGTGCAGAGAAAAGGGAACCCTCTTGCATTGCTGGTGGGAATGTCAATTGATACAACCTCTATGGAAGACAGTATGGAGATTCCTTTAAAAACTAAAGATAGAAGCATCCTATGACCCAGCAATCCCACTCTTAGGCTTATATCCTGATGAAATCAAAACTGAAAGAAGCACCCGTACTCCAATGTTCATTGACGCTCTCTACACAGTAGCCAGAACATGGAAGCAACCTAGATGTCCATCGACGAATGAATGGATAAACAAGCTCTGGTACATATTACAATGGAATACTACTCAGCTGTTAAAAGAAATGCAGAAGACTACGTCCTAACGAGGTGGCTGGAGCTAGAACCTATCATAAAAAGTGAAGTAAGTCAAAAAGAGAAAGATAAGTACAGTATACTAACACATATATATGGAATGTAGTAAGATGGTCATGATAACACATGCAGTGAACTCATGAAAAAACAGAGAATAGACATATGGACATTGTGGGGAAGGAACAGTGGGTGCGAGGCGTGGAGGGAGTAACATGGAAACCTCTACTGTCATGTATGAAAAAGATAGCTATTGTCGTTGTGCTAAGGGAATAGGAGTGCTTACAATGGCTTGGTGCAATGGCCCGGAGTGGTGGGATGGGGGGACCTGGGATGGGGGAGGGGACCAGGGATATGCATATGACTGATCTGGGAACATGCATGTATGAACAACAAAACTGCAAAACCTTTAAAATAAAGAATTAAAAAAAAAGGAACAAAGTCTAATAGATATATTTACAATGTGAGTCTATATATAATTCTAAATCTCTTAGCAATCATACTAAAATGTTAAAAAAATTAAATGAAATTAATTTAATAATATATTTTATTATATAATATTACAAAAACATTATTTTATGCAATCAACATATAATCAATATAAATTATTGACATATTTTACATACTATCTTTCCCATTAGGCCTTCAAAGTTTGCAGAACTCAACTAGCACAACTGAAGAACTGAGTTGTCAAAGAAGGCTACTGTCTATCCATCCTATTGAATGACATGGGTCTACAGTGTGGTTAAAATCTACTATCAGACTAACAGAATGATCTTCAAGAAATATCGGAACTTTTTCCTCCTAGATACCATATTTAGAAGAATATAAGCAGGCAACTGTCACATTTAAATATCACAATGACTATAGAAACAAACCCTATATGAGTGCAATTAAGGGGAAATTTTTAAAACAGAGGGAGTAATTAAGTAGAAAATGTGTAGTTAAACCCACACAAAAAAGTTGGATGGAAAGATCCTTTTCCAAACAGAAGAACACCAAACATAAAAGGAAAGGGGAGGGGAGGAAACTTAACATAGGCAAAAATTACCATATTTACTGAATAGAAGGCCAGTTAGACTCTGGAAAACTTTCTTTTTTCCTCCCAGAGAGAATGGCCACACGCCAACAGATACAGGCCTAGAATAGAGTATATACCATGGTAACCATAGTAATGAGTAGATGGAACTAAAAAAAGCTGGTCTTGGGTGAGCAGATGTTCAGTCAAAGCAAGAATGAAACCATGAACTGCATTTTTCAACCTCCATTTTACCTCCATACAGTAGGACAGTGTTCTATGAGCCTGTGGAAAAAAAAGGATCTAAGAAGGAGGGACTTCTCCAGCTGCCAAGGAGGCCTTGCCATCTACACAGCACATAAACTAGGTTCCATTAGGAGAATACACTAGGGAGAAACATCTCCAAGCAGATCTATCTATTGATGACAAATATTACCATTATATATGCAGGTGCACACAAAACACACAGTAGTGTCTCACAGTCATTTAAAATATTCTGCCCAAGTTAAATTATAAAAAAAAAAAACAAAACAAAAAAAAACAAAAAACTATTTACCACCTCAACTTACTTTCAGAAGCCCATCCTAAATATAATTTTTCTAAGAATAGAGTGGTCTTTACCTCTATTACTGTAACACCTCTAGACTTATAATTATCATTGTCATAGAAGTGGGTCAGTGTTTTGGTTAGAAAAATGATGCGTTATGCAGACAGCCTGCATTTGAATGCTGGATCATCAGGTGACTTGGGATAAGTAACTTAGATTTCTTAAACCTCAGTTCACTCACTTTCAAGAGAGGACAAGATCATGTAACTTCCTAGATTGCTATGTAAGTGAGGAAATTAAAGGTGACTAGCACATACTTAGCTAGGATACATTTTAGTTGTTTTATTGTTACTCAAACTGGTGAACTATTTTTATGCCATGTGTGATTTAGTTCCAAAGTAGCTGTCCAGAAAAATACTGAAAATTCTGTTTTATCTTTTAGCATATTTTTGTTGATATAAATGTTCACAAACATAAGTACACAGACCTCTGCCTGCATCTATATCTGTGTATTTCATCTCTTAAAACAGGCATTTTAAAGGGAAAACAAAGAATATACAGTCAGAGAAGACAGGGATGTCTCCTCTTGTTTCTTCAGATGCCATTGGGCCAGTATATTGCATATGTGCTTTGTTCCATTTAGGGGCACTGTTTCAAAACCATATCCTATACCACAGAGGACTACTGAGGCTGAGGAGCACCGAGTCATAAGCAGCTCAAGATGAAAGTTCACTGAGGAATGGATTCAAATTCAATTTAATGTAACAAACCTTTAGAGGGAGGGATCACTGTGTGGAGATCTGAATGAAGCAAGCTTGCATTCTTGATCATTGGAATTCTTGATAAAGAATCTCCCAAATCTTTCAATGCCTTGTGCAGCTGGAGTTTGATGTCATAATTCTCACTACATTTGTGTGGGAAAGGAGGGTTGGCACACGTTCCTCTGAATCTACATGTAGCACCCAAAGCAGTCAGTCTCAAAGACAGAAAGAATTTTTTTGAAAAGGTAGCAATTTTTTCAATGATGAATTTCAGAAAGCTACAGTCCATGGTGTCACAGTCAGATGCGACTGAGTATAAGCACATACATGTTTATGTACACCTACACACACAAATGGGCTTTCTAGGTGGTGATAGTGATGAAGAACTGACCTGTTAATGCAGAAGACCTAAGAGATTCAATCGGGTTCCATCCCTGGGTTGAAAATATCCCCTGGACATGATTGAAGTGACAGCACTCATGTATATATTATACATGCTTCTCAGGTGGCTCATTGGTAAAGAATCTACCTGCCAAAGCAGGAGCTGCAGGAGCTGCAGGTTAGATCCCTGGGAGAGTAAGATTCCCTGGAGAAGGAAATGGCAACTCACTCCAGTACTGTTGTCTGGGAAATTGATAGAGGAGCCTAGACAGCTATAGTCCATGAGCTCTCAAAGAGTTGAACATGACTGAGCACACAGGCAAAGTTTAGGTGGAGGAGGGAGTTAAACCCTAAGTTACATAACTGTTTAGAATTAGGCCTTCTTCCCAAATTTTAATATTGTGCCTCCTGTGGCTTACATTAGAATAACCAGAGTTGATCATTAAAATATTGATGTCTTTTGTCTGTCTATAAGTTGAAACTCATGATGCCTAAGAGTTTAAACGAACATTAGCCTAAGTTCATATTTAAATTATTCTTAGACTTCACATATTTCTAACTCCAGAATCATTATCTTGCCTATAAGGATGAAAATTTGAAGAAATGGGAAGTTTAAATACAGAGATTGGGCATAAATTAATATGATGGCACTAAAATGGCAGCGATGGGGATTCAGCTTGCCCATGTCTGCAAGAAAAAATCTTTTAAATGCCAGCTTCTGTTTTAACACGGACCTGCCTAACAATGTTCATTTAACTGAATAAAGTCAGTTAGAAGGTGAAAGAATAGAAGAGTAATTCACAGATTTTCAATTTTCTAACCTCCTCAAAAAGCAAAGGGAAAAATTTCTTTTTTTCCCCCCAAAAGGGGGGGCAGTCTCTGAATCTACATGTAGCACCCAAAGCAGTCAGTCTCAAAGACAGAAAGAATTTTTTTGAAAAGGTAGCAATTTTTTCAATGATGAATTTCAGAAAGCTACAGTCCATGGTGTCACAGTCAGATGCGACTGAGTATAAGCACATACATGTTTATGTACACCTACACACACAAATGGGCTTTCTAGGTGGTGATAGTGATGAAGAACTGACCTGTTAATGCAGAAGACCTAAGAGATTCAATCGGGTTCCATCCCTGGGTTGAAAATATCCCCTGGACATGATTGAAGTGACAGCACTCATGTATATATTATACATGCTTCTCAGGTGGCTCATTGGTAAAGAATCTACCTGCCAAAGCAGGAGCTGCAGGAGCTGCAGGTTAGATCCCTGGGAGAGTAAGATTCCCTGGAGAAGGAAATGGCAACTCACTCCAGTACTGTTGTCTGGGAAATTGATAGAGGAGCCTAGACAGCTATAGTCCATGAGCTCTCAAAGAGTTGAACATGACTGAGCACACAGGCAAAGTTTAGGTGGAGGAGGGAGTTAAACCCTAAGTTACATAATTGTTTAGAATTAGGCCTTCTTCCCAAATTTTAATATTGTGCCTCCTGTGGCTTACATTAGAATAACCAGAGTTGATCATTAAAATATTGATGTCTTTTGTCTGTCTATAAGTTGAAACTCATGATGCCTAAGAGTTTAAACGAACATTAGCCTAAGTTCATATTTAAATTATTCTTAGACTTCACATATTTCTAACTCCAGAATCATTATCTTGCCTATAAGGATGAAAATTTGAAGAAATGGGAAGTTTAAATACAGAGATTGGGCATAAATTAATATGATGGCACTAAAATGGCAGCGATGGGGATTCAGCTTGCCCATGTCTGCAAGAAAAAATCTTTTAAATGCCAGCTTCTGTTTTAACATGGACCTGCCTAACAATGTTCATTTAACTGAATAAAGTCAGTTAGAAGGTGAAAGAATAGAAGAGTAATTCACAGATTTTCAATTTTCTAACCTCCTCAAAAAGCAAAGGGAAAAAAGATTTAAAGTATTAACTGAACTTACTTTTTATCTTTTTTGGGAACAAGAAAAATGTAAGGCAAATCAACTTTTTAAAGTTTGGAAGAAAAACATGCTTTAAAGTTATTTCCATCAGATGTAGGGTTTCACTTGAATGTTCTCTTTGTTTTTACATGCTATATATCTCAGATGTCTGTGGTAGGTTCCATTCTCCATGTTGGTATGTATGAATATACATACATACATACATATTCCCTGTTAATAATTTGGTACCAGGCTTGCTTCAGACTCTTCAGGCATTAGCCGTTCAAAAGGTACTCCTTTGAAAAATTACAAATCAGAGATCAGGCACTAACTGAGCCAACATAATTACACTCTTATTTGGTGTGGGTTTGTGTGCTGAAAAGAGACATAATTCTCACAAAAGTAGGTGATTTGGGACTAATGAAGGCACAATAAAGGAGACTGGACTCTCCCTGCAAGGTCAATTAGAGACTGTTTGTGCAATTTCCCTCTTGCCTAATGGCCTTAATATAACCATGTATTCTTATGATCGCCTTAAAGTTATTGAACATATGTAATCTTTGTATCTGCTTTTGTGGGCCCTTTTCAATAGTTCTACCCAATGCAGCTGCCCTTGAAGCTTAAGGGTTTGCAGCTGTTAGAAGCTATATGAGGAACGTGAGGTTTTGGCACTGGTTTTCATAGTTCCTACTGTGTAGAAGCTTGGCAACGACTGTGGAAAGGGTATGGGGACTTAAAAAATGTTTGTAAAACTTTTCCCCATAGTTGTGGGCTGAGCAATGAGGAATGGAGTCAAAGAATCATTATCTTGCCTATAAGGATGAAAATTTGAAGAAATGGGAAGTTTAAATACAGAGATTGGGCATAAATTAATATGATGGCACTAAAATGGCAGCGATGGGGATTCAGCTTGCCCATGTCTGCAAGAAAAAATCTTTTAAATGCCAGCTTCTGTTTTAACACGGACCTGCCTAACAGTGTTCATTTAACTGAATAAAGTCAGTTAGAAGGTGAAAGAATAGAAGAGTAATTCACAGATTTTCAATTTTCTAACCTCCTCAAAAAGCAAAGGGAAAAAAGATTTAAAGTATTAACTGAACTTACTTTTTATCTTTTTTGGGAACAAGAAAAATGTAAGGCAAATCAACTTTTTAAAGTTTGGAAGAAAAACATGCTTTAAAGTTATTTCCATCAGATGTAGGGTTTCACTTGAATGTTCTCTTTGTTTTTACATGCTATATATCTCAGATGTCTGTGGTAGGTTCCATTCTCCATGTTGGTATGTATGAATATACATACATACATACATATTCCCTGTTAATAATTTGGTACCAGGCTTGCTTCAGACTCTTCAGGCATTAGCCGTTCAAAAGGTACTCCTTTGAAAAATTACAAATCAGAGATCAGGCACTAACTGAGCCAACATAATTACACTCTTATTTGGTGTGGGTTTGTGTGCTGAAAAGAGACATAATTCTCACAAAAGTAGGTGATTTGGGACTAATGAAGGCACAATAAAGGAGACTGGACTCTCCCTGCAAGGTCAATTAGAGACTGTTTGTGCAATTTCCCTCTTGCCTAATGGCCTTAATATAACCATGTATTCTTATGATCGCCTTAAAGTTATTGAACATATGTAATCTTTGTATCTGCTTTTGTGGGCCCTTTTCAATAGTTCTACCCAATGCAGCTGCCCTTGAAGCTTAAGGGTTTGCAGCTGTTAGAAGCTATATGAGGAACGTGAGGTTTTGGCACTGGTTTTCATAGTTCCTACTGTGTAGAAGCTTGGCAACGACTGTGGAAAGGGTATGGGGACTTAAAAAATGTTTGTAAAACTTTTCCCCATAGTTGTGGGCTGAGCAATGAGGAATGGAGTCAAAGAATATAATGGTGGTTACTTTAATTGGAGCATTTGGTCCCATTCATACCATGAGAGCAAAGTATTCTGAGATGCTGCTTAAATTTTGTTTTTTCTTTAATAAATAGAGCAAAGAGAAAAAATGTTGTGATGTAAGAATGAAGAATGTTTCATTTTCTCAATTTAGCATCTTTAAAGAATATATTAATGGTAGTATTCCTGAAAAAAATTTTCAACATTCATAGACATACTTTTACTGAAAAGCATTTATTTGGGGGAAAAATAATCCTAGGATAATTAGGCAATACCATCTTAGAGAGGGAAAAAAAGCAGAGAGGAATTTTTATATTCAATGGATTTTAACTTTGTTTTGGAAATCCATATTCAACGATAACCATGATGTGACATAGTAAAATTAATTTTAGATTATTTAAATTGTATAGAAAGCAATATTAAATATACTTCTATAATTCCTGTACAGGAAATTATTAAATTGTATTATCTAGATGTCTATTTAACTGAATAATTATATGAATGGAATTATAAGCTATGAATTCTCAATGCTCTTAAGAGGCAATATGAGAAAAATGGTATTTTCCTAGGTAAATTTAAAATAATATATTAAAATTATTTATATTTCAGTGAAAATCTATTCTTTGATAAGAATAACATTGGTTTTTCAAGATTTATTTTTGGCCATTTCTATTGGTCTTTCATTTTTATTTTCCTTTTCATCCATCTTTGGAAAAGAGACATAATTCTCACAAAAGTAGGTGATTTGGGACTAATGAAGGCACAATAAAGGAGACTGGACTCTCCCTGCAAGGTCAATTAGAGACTGTTTGTGCAATTTCCCTCTTGCCTAATGGCCTTAATATAACCATGTATTCTTATGATCGCCTTAAAGTTATTGAACATATGTAATCTTTGTATCTGCTTTTGTGGGCCCTTTTCAATAGTTCTACCCAATGCAGCTGCCCTTGAAGCTTAAGGGTTTGCAGCTGTTAGAAGCTATATGAGGAACGTGAGGTTTTGGCACTGGTTTTCATAGTTCCTACTGTGTAGAAGCTTGGCAACGACTGTGGAAAGGGTATGGGGACTTAAAAAATGTTTGTAAAACTTTTCCCCATAGTTGTGGGCTGAGCAATGAGGAATGGAGTCAAAGAATATAATGGTGGTTACTTTAATTGGAGCATTTGGTCCCATTCATACCATGGGAGCAAAGTATTCTGAGATGCTGTTTAAATTTTGTTTTTTCTTTAATAAATAGAGCAAAGAGAAAAAATGTTGTGATGTAAGAATGAAGAATGTTTCATTTTCTCAATTTAGCATCTTTAAAGAATATATTAATGGTAGTATTCCTGAAAAAAATTTTCAACATTCATAGACATACTTTTACTGAAAAGCATTTATTTGGGGGAAAAATAATCCTAGGATAATTAGGCAATACCATCTTAGAGAGGGAATAAAAGCAGAGAGGAATTTTTATATTCAATGGATTTTAACTTTGTTTTGGAAATCCATATTCAACGATAACCATGATGTGACATAGTAAAATTAATTTTAGATTATTTAAATTGTATAGAAAGCAATATTAAATATACTTCTATAATTCCTGTACAGGAAATTATTAAATTGTATTATCTAGATGTCTATTTAACTGAATAATTATATGAATGGAATTATAAGCTATGAATTCTCAATGCTCTTAAGAGGCAATATGAGAAAAATGGTATTTTCCTAGGTAAATTTAAAATAATATATTAAAATTATTTATATTTCAGTGAAAATCTATTCTTTGATAAGAATAACATTGGTTTTTCAAGATTTATTTTTTTGGCCATTTCTATTGGTCTTTCATTTATTTCTTTTCATCCATCTTTGTTTCCCTTGTGTGGGCCTCCCATTGCAGTGGCCTCTGTCACTGAAGAGCACTGGCTCTGGGCACATGAGCTTCAGAGCTCTGGCTCAGTAGTTGGATACAATCCTCTAGCAACTCTGTGGCACATGGGATCTTCCCAGGCCAGGGATCAAACCGGTGCCCCTTCCACTGCAAAGTGGTGTCCTTACCCACTGGACCACCAGGGAAGCCCTGGATTTTCTTTTTCATATTGTATCATTAGGTAGACAAGAATATTTTTTAAGTCTAGCAATTTTAATGAGGGCAGGAGGAGAAGAGGGCAACAAAGGATGCGATCATTGGATGGCATCACTGGTTCAATGGACATGAGTTTGAGAAAACTCCAGGAGATTGTAAAAGACAAGGGAGCATGGCGTGCTGCAGTCCATGGGGTCACAAAGAGTCGGACATAACTTAGTGATTGAACAACAACAACAACCAATTTTATATCCTAGTTAGGATATTCAACTTAACTCCAGGAGTACATTAAACTCAAGATGTAGGTGTGCTTAAAAAGATATATGTGAATTAGAAATATTTATGTCAGGTCAACTATAATGTCAATACATTTATAACTGCCTTGGCATTTCTGGTGAAAATATACAATTTTTCAGGCAAAATATTTATTTATTTTTATTCACAGTTAATGATGCGTAAAAACAAAATAATAAAATTGTATTAAAATATTTTCCTTAAACTTTGAAATTATAAAAGGGAGATTAGAATTCTTCTGATAGTCAAAGCTTCTTAACTTTTACAGTGGTTATGTCTCCATGAACAAAGCAAAATAGAGAAATGAGGCAATTTCAAAAAAAAAGGATCACTTGAAAAAAAAATTGTATTATCTAGATGTCTATTTAACTGAATAATTATATGAATGGAATTATAAGCTATGAATTCTCAATGCTCTTAAGAGGCAATATGAGAAAAATGGTATTTTCCTAGGTAAATTTAAAATAATATATTAAAATTATTTATATTTCAGTGAAAATCTATTCTTTGATAAGAATAACATTGGTTTTTCAAGATTTATTTTTTTGGCCATTTCTATTGGTCTTTCATTTATTTCTTTTCATCCATCTTTGTTTCCCTTGTGTGGGCCTCCCATTGCAGTGGCCTCTGTCACTGAAGAGCACTGGCTCTGGGCACATGAGCTTCAGAGCTCTGGCTCAGTAGTTGGATACAATCCTCTAGCAACTCTGTGGCACATGGGATCTTCCCAGGCCAGGGATCAAACCGGTGCCCCTTCCACTGCAAAGTGGTGTCCTTACCCACTGGACCACCAGGGAAGCCCTGGATTTTCTTTTTCATATTGTATCATTAGGTAGACAAGAATATTTTTTAAGTCTAGCAATTTTAATGAGGGCAGGAGGAGAAGAGGGCAACAAAGGATATGATCATTGGATGGCATCACTGGTTCAATGGACATGAGTTTGAGAAAACTCCAGGAGATTGTAAAAGACAAGGGAGCATGGCGTGCTGCAGTCCATGGGGTCACAAAGAGTCGGACATAACTTAGTGATTGAACAACAACAACAACCAATTTTATATCCTAGTTAGGATATTCAACTTAACTCCAGGAGTACATTAAACTCAAGATGTAGGTGTGCTTAAAAAGATATATGTGAATTAGAAATATTTATGTCAGGTCAACTATAATGTCAATACATTTATAACTGCCTTGGCATTTCTGGTGAAAATATACAATTTTTCAGGTAAAATATTTATTTATTTTTATTCACAGTTAATGATGCGTAAAAACAAAATAATAAAATTGTATTAAAATATTTTCCATAAAAATTTGAAATTATAAAAGGGAGATTAGAATTCTTCTGATAGTCAAAGCTTCTTAACTTTTACAGTGGTTATGTCTCCATGCACAAAGCAAAATAGAGAAATGAGGCAATTTCAAAAGAATAAAAGGATCACTTGAAAAAATATGAACCTAATTATTAGTATAATCTGATCAGTAGTCTCCAATTAGTATAGACATGAAGTACCACAATATCAATCAAATAATAAACACATATTCTCTCCTCTCCCTGCAGTTAACACGATCATGTATATACCTCTGATAAATTCATCTCACACTCACTTATTAAGTAATTTCCAAATGTGTGATATAAAGATTTAAATATTACTTTCAAATAGTGGTGTATATGTTTATTTTATCGATCTTCAAAAATTATCTTATGGCAAGATTACATCTTCTACTTTCTTTTAGAAAACATCATTTAAATTTCAAATCACCCAAAATAATTTCTTCAGAATTAAAAAGCATAAAGCATGAACAAGTTGCCTACAGACTTACTACTGGCCACACCAGTTCATGAATCTAGGTGCTTGAAACCTAGGAGTCATTCTTTTTTCTTTCTCACAACCACATTCATTGTGAAAGCAGTTAATGGGCAGATTTGGTAAGGAGTCCAGCAGGTCCCAAGGAGGAAAGGGGAAGGATAAAGGAAAAAAAAAGGCAAAGAATTTCAATGTTGAAACTGAAACTAACTTTCTTGTCTTATGTTAATGCTGTGGGCCCAGCAAGGACTTTTATTATTATTATTATTCTTTATTTTAAAGGTTTTACAGAGTTTTGTTGTTCACAGACATGTATGTTCCCAGATCAGTCATATGCATATCCCTGGTCCCCACTCCCCCCATTTCCCCCCATCCCACCCCTCCGGACCATAGCCCCATGCCATTGTAAGCACTCCTATTCCTTAGCACAATGACAATAGCTATCTTTTCCACACAAGACAGTATAGGTTTCCATGTTACTCCCCCCATGCCTCCCCCTCCCTATTTCTTCCCCACAATGTCCCTATGTCTATGCTCTGTTTTTCCATGAGTTCCCTGTGTGTGTTATCAAGATCGCCCGACTAGATTCCATATATGTGTGTTAGTATACTGTATTTGTCTTTCTCTTTTTGACTTACTTCACTTTTTATGATAGGTTCTAGAGCCAGCCACTTCTTTAGGACTGAGTCTTCTGCATTTCTTTTAATAGCTGAGTAGTATCCTATTGTATATATGTGCCAGGGCTTCTGTATCCATTCATTCATTGATGGACATCTAGGTTGCTTCCATGTTCTGGCTATTGTATAAAGAGCTGTAATGAACATTGGGGTACAGGTGCTTCTTTCAGTTTTGATTTCATCAGGATATAAGCCTAAGAGTGGGATTGCTGGATCATAGGGTGCTTCTATTTTTAGTTTTTAAAGGACTCTCCATACTGTCTTCCACAGAGGCTGTATCAATTGACATTCCCACCAGCAATGCAAGAGGGTTCCCTTTTCTGCGCACCCTCTCCAGCATTTGTTGTCTGCTGATTTTTTGATGATGGTCATTCTGATGGGTGTGAGGTGGTATCTCATTGTAGTTTTAATTTGCATTTCTCTAATAATAAGTGAGGCTGAGCATCATTTCATGTGCTTTTGGGCCATCTGTATATCCTCTTTCGGCATCTCTTTAGATTTTTTTCCCATTTTTTGATTGGGTTGTTCGTTTTTCCTGTGCTGAGTGTCTGAGTTGCTTGTAGATTTTGGAGATTAATTCGTGTCTGTTGTTTCATTTGCTATGATTTTCTCCCACTCTATGGGGTGTCTGTTCAGCTTTTTTTGTGATTTCTTTTGCTGTACAAAAGCTTTTAAGTTTCATGAGGTCCCACATGTTCATTTTTCTTTTCAGTTCCGCTATTCTAGTAGGTGGGTCAGAGAAGATCTTACTTTGATTGATGTCCTTGAGGGTTTTGCCTATATTCTCCTCTAAGAATTTGACGGCTTCTGGTCTTACATTTAGGTCTTTAATCCATTTTGAGTTAATCTTTGTGTATGGTGTCAGAGAATGTTCCAACTTCATTTTTTTGCATGGAGCTGTCCAATTTTCCCAGCACCACTTGTTGAAGAGGTTGTCTTTGTCCCATTTTATAGTTTCTCCTCCTTTATCAAAAATAAGGTACCCATAGGTGCGTGGGTTTATCTCTGGGTTCTCAATCTTGTTCCATTGATCTATAGTTCTGTTTCTGTGCTAGTACCATATGGTCTCGATGACTGTTGCTTTGTAGTAGAGTCTGAAGTTAGGGAGGCTGATTCCTACAGCTCTGTTTTTCTTTCTCAGGATTGCTTTGGCTATTCGAGGTCTTCTGTGTTTCCATATGAACTGTGTGATTCTTTGGTCTAGTTCTGTGAAATATGCCAATGATAGTTGAATAGGTATTGCACTGAATCTGTAGATGATATTTGGTAGTATGGTCATTTTCACAATATTGATTCTTCCGACCCAGGAACATGGACTCTCTCTCCATCTGTTTAAGTCTTCTGTAATTTCTCTCATGAGTGTCTTGCAATTTTCTGTGTACACTTCTTTTGTTTCTTTGGGTA
Organism: Tragulus kanchil; assembly: GCA_022376925.1. Taxonomy (NCBI): domain Eukaryota; kingdom Metazoa; phylum Chordata; class Mammalia; order Artiodactyla; family Tragulidae; genus Tragulus; species Tragulus kanchil. The sequence continues at coordinate 98,711,784 of JAIOJX010000030.1, forward strand.
GGTTTTTCCTAGATATTTGATTCTTTTGGTTGCAATGGTGAAGGGGATTGCCTCTTTGATTTCATTTTCTGATTTTTCATTGTTTGCGTATAGGAATGCCAGTAATTTCTGTGTGTTGACTTTGTATCCTGCGACTTTGCTGAATTCCTTGATTAGCTCTAGTAGCTTTGCAATAGTGTCTTTGGGATTTTCTACGTATAATATTATGTCGTCTGCAAAAAGAGATAGCTTGACTTCTTCCTTTCCAATCTGGATTCCTTTGATTTCTTTCTCTTCTCTTATTGCTGTTGCTAGGACTTCCAGGACTATGTTGAATAGTAGTGGTGAAAGTGGACACCCCTGTCTTGTTCCTGATCTTAGAGGGAATGCTTTCAGTTTTTCACCATTGAGGATAATGTTCGCTGTAGGCTTCTCTTAGATGGCTTTTATTATGTTGAGATAGGTTCCTTCTATGCCCATTTTTTGAAGAGTTTTTATCATAAATGGATGTTGTACTTTGTCGAAGGCTTTTTCTGCATCTGTTGAGAGGATCATGTGATTTTTGTCTCTCAATTTGTTGATATGGTGTATCTCATTGATTGATTTGCAGATGTTGAAGCATCCTTGTGCATGAACCCGCATCTGTTGAGATGTCTTGATTTGTTTGCAATGAGGTTGTCTTTGTCCCATTTTATAGTTTCGCCTCCTTTGTCAAAAATAAGGTACCCATAGGTGCGTGGGTTTATCTCTGGGTTCTCAATCTTGTTCCATTGGTCTATAGTTCTGTTTCTGTGCTAGTACCATATGGTCTCGATGACTGTTGCTTTGTAGTAGAGTCTGAAGTTAGGGAGGCTGATTCCTACAGCTCTGTTTTTCTTTCTCAGGATTGCTTTGGCTATTCGAGGTCTTCTGTGTTTCCATATGAACTGTGTGATTCTTTGGTCTAGTTCTGTGAAATATGCCAATGATAGTTGAATAGGTATTGCACTGAATCTGTAGATGATATTTGGTAGTATGGTCATTTTCACAATATTGATTCTTCCGACCCAGGAACATGGACTCTCTCTCCATCTGTTTAAGTCTTCTGTAATTTCTCTCATGAGTGTCTTGCAATTTTCTGTGTACACTTCTTTTGTTTCTTTGGGTAGGTTTCTTCCTAGATATTTGATTCTTTTGGTTGCGATGGTGAAGGGGACTGCCTCTTTGATTTCATTTTCTGATTTTTCATTGTTTGTGTATAGGAATGCCAGTAATTTCTGTGTGTTGACTTTGTATCCTGCGACTTTGCTGAATTCCTTGATTAGCTCTAGTAGCTTTGCAATAGTGTCTTTGGGATTTTCTACGTATAATATTATGTCGTCTGCAAAAAGAGATAGCTTGACTTCTTCCTTTCCAATCTGGATTCCTTTGATTTCTTTCTCTTCTCTTATTGCTGTTGCTAGGACTTCCAGGACTATGTTGAATAGTAGTGGTGAAAGTGGACACCCCTGTCTTGTTCCTGATCTTAGAGGGAATGCTTTCAGTTTTTCACCATTGAGGATAATGTTCGCTGTAGGCTTCTCTTAGATGGCTTTTATTATGTTGAGATAGGTTCCTTCTATGCCCATTTTTTGAAGAGTTTTTATCATAAATGGATGTTGTACTTTGTCGAAGGCTTTTTCTGCATCTGTTGAGATGATCATGTGATTTTTGTCTCTCAATTTGTTGATATGGTGTATCTCATTGATTGATTTGCAGATGTTGAAGCATCCTTGCATGCCTGGGATGAACCCGACTTGATCATGATGTATGAGTTTTTTGACGTGTCGTTGAATTCTGTTTGCTAGGATTTTGTTGAGGATCTTGGCATCTAAGTTCATCAGGGAAATTGGTCTGTAATTTTCCTTTTTTGTGTTGTCTTTGCCTGGTTTGGGTATCAGGGTGATGGTGGCCTCGTAGAATGTGTTTGGAAGTTTTCCTTCCTGTGCAATTTTTTGGAAGAGTTTTAGAAGGACAGGATTAGCTCTTCTTTAAATGTTTGGTAGAATTCGGCTGTGAAGCCATCTGGCTCTGGGCTTTTATTTTTGGGTAGATTTTTAATCACAAATTCGATTTCTGAGATTGTGATTGGTTGTTCAAAGTTTCTGTTTCTTCCTGACTCAGTCTTGGGAGATTAATCTTCCCCAAGAAACTATCCATTTCTTTCAGGTTGTCCAGTCTGTTGCCATAGAGTTGCTCATAATAGTCTCTTAGAATCCTTTGGATTTCTGCATGATCTGTTGTAATCTCTCCTTTTTTGTTTTTGATTTTGTTGATCTGTTTCTTCTCTCTCTTTTTCTTAATGAGTCTGGCCAGTGGACTGTCAATTTTGTTTACCTTTCCAAAGAGCCAGCTTTTTGTTTTATTTATCCATACTATAGTTTCTTTCATTTCTTTCTCATTTATTTCTGCTCTAGTCTTTATAATTTCTCTTCTTTTGCTGGCTTTGGGATGTTTTTGTTCTTCTTTCTCCAATTGTTTTAAGCAGAGGGTTAGGTCCTCTGCTTCATATTTTCCTAGTTTCTTGAGGTGGGATTGTATTGCTATAAATTTCCCTCTTAGAACTGCTTTTGCGGTATTCCATAGGTTTTGCACGGTTGTATGTTCATTATCATTTTTTTCTAGGAATATTTTTCATTTCTTTTTTGATTTCCTCAGTAATCAGTTGGTTTTTTAGGTATGTGTTGTTTAATTGCCATGTGTTTGTGTTTTTAGCGGTTTTTTTTTTCCTGTAGTTGATCTCTAGTCTCATTGCATTGTCGTCTGAGAAGATGGCTGATATAATTTCAGTTTTCTTGAATTGACTGAGGTTAGATTTGTGGCCCAAGATGTGGTCTATCCTGGAGAATGTTCCATGAGCACTTGAGAAGAAAGTGTATTCTGCTTTTGGATGGAATGTCCTAAAGATATCGATGATGTCCATTTTTTCTAGTGTGGCATTTAGGGTTTGTGTTTCTTTATTAATTTTCTGTTTTGATGATCTATCCATTGGTGTGAGAGGAGTGTTAAAGTCTCCTAGTATTATTCTGTTATTATTGATTTCTTCTTTTAAGTCTGAAAGTATCTGTCTTATGTATTGAGGTGCCCCTGTGTTGGGTGTGTAGATATTCATGACTGTTATGTCTTCCTCTTGGATAGATCCCTTGATCATGATGTAGTGACCTGCCTTGTCTCTTAGAATCTTCTTTATTTTAAAATCTATTTTATCTGATATGAGGATTGCTACTCCAGCTTTCATTTGATTTCCATTTGCATGGAATATTTTTTCCAGCCTCTCACTTTCAGTCTATGAGTGTCTCTAGGTCTTAAGTGGGTCTCTTGTTAACAGCATATATATGGGTCATGTTTCTGGATCCATTCAGCCAGTCTGTGTCGTTTGGTTGGAGCATTTAATCCATTTACATTCATATTAATTATTGATATGAATGTTCCTATTGTCATCTTCTTAGAAGTTTGGGGTTTAATTTGTAGGACTTCTCCTACTCTTGTATTTATTGGCTATCAGGCCCTTTATTTATTTATTTTTATTTATTTATTTATTTATTTTGGGCGGGAGTTGGGTTGGGGAGGGAGGGGGCCGGGCGGGCCGCTTCTATTGGTCTTTCATTTCTCCATTTTCATCCATCTTTGTTCTTTGGCTCCTGTGGGCCTCCCATCGCGGTGGCATCTGTCGCTGCAGTGCGTTGGCTCTCAGCGCATACGCTCCAGAGCTCTGGCTCGGTAATTGGACACATTGGTCCAGCTGCTCCACGGCACGTGGGATCTTCCCAGGCCAGGGCACGAACCGGCGCCCCTTGCACTGTAAGGCAGTGTCCTTACCCACTGGACCACCAGGGGAAGCCCTATCAGGCCCTTTAATACTTGCTGTAGGTGTTAAAGGGCCAGCACGGACTTTACATTTGAATGTTTCACCCAGCCTTGAGGCCTGGAGACTGTTCTCTAGCTAATCTCATGTTAATATTGTGGGTGTGGTTCTATAGGGCCTTTACAACTGTGAAATATTCTTTTAAACTACTGTTAATAACCAACTGGAAAAGTATAAAATGTCATGCCTAAAGTGGCTTCTGGGGTACTCTTCTATCTCCCTTCCAGCGTCTATGCTGGAAACTCTTCCCTATCCTTTCTCACTTTAATATACTTTTCACTGCATGGAGCTCTGAGTGACCATCACTGAGTCTTTTTGATCCCAATGTGAATTATTCTCTATTGGAGATTAAGAATCCTACACCATTCACGGTAACCTACTGTCGTCTATCACCTATCAATTCCATCAGCAGGTCCTGCAGATAATGCCTTATGAATACTTGTTTACCACCTCTAAGTTTCTACATCTCCAGTGGCAGCTTTCATCCAAACCCTCACTGTCTCAAACCTGAATGACTGAAACAGGTTCCTTATTCTCCCATATTCACTCTAGTTGCTCTGCAATATAGTTTCCACAATGCTTTCCACAAAACTTTTGTGATTTTTTTTATATTAGAATTCTGGACATGCTGCCTGCACATGCTAGCTCCTCTCCTCTTCAAGGATTTTAAAATAGCAGTATAACTCAAGAGATTATTCTTCTAATGAAAAATTTCCATTACCACTTTGAAAGTTTATGCTGCCTTAGAATCTCTGTCCACTATGCATTTCCTGCTTTCCCAGCCACAAGCAAATGAACTTCTACTCATTCTTGAGAGAATCTCATTCACCATGTCAATGAAGCCTTTCCTAAACTCTAGACCTACTTGTTCTTTGCTGCTATAGAAACTTTTCCACCTCTCTTCAGAATTCTTATCAAAGGTTATAAATGCATTTTTGTGATAATTTATTTTACATCTACACTGTGATTGTCATGAGAACAAGAACACTGTATCTTGGAATAAACAGAAAAATTTTAAAATTATAAAGCGTACAGGCCTTCAAATTCTGTTTATTTTTTTAACTAAATAAGCATTTAGGGAAAATAGAGAGCTTTAAATGCAAGAAGAAAGATAATTTTAGACATGTATATGTATATGTATAATTCAATATTTGTCAATAAACTCTACTGTAAATTCTCCACATCTCTTGAATGAACACACAATCTGGTTAAGATTGGTAAAAATGATCATAAATAGTTACTAATACAATTCTTATCACTGTGAATGAATGATACAAATAACATACACTTAGCATTTTCCAAGTGCTAGACATCATGTTACCTATTTTGATAAGCATATTCTTATTCTTAAGCACATGCTGTAGGAACTACTGACGTTACCTAAATTCATTTACATTAAGTACTCTAAATTTAGGATCAGAACATTTTGATAAATTTTGCATGAACGTATAGCTAAGGAATTAAAACATATGAACTCTGGAGTCCACTGATGTAACCACCTGATTGTACTATTCTTGAGGAGACAGAGATAGAGAGAGATGAAGATAGAAACCTGTGTCACAATTGTGAAGAATGTTGGATACCATGTTTAAGAGTTTCAGCCTTGTCCTTCAGGCAATGGAAAACACTGAAAGGTCTGTAAGCAGAGGGATTATATGATCCAAGGTAATTTTTAGAAAGATTTCTATGATGGAACATATGGAAAATAAATGAAGATGAATTGATTCAATTGCCTATGACTGCATTAAATTGCCTATAACTGAGCAATAGGATACTTAAAAGTAATTTGAGCTTCAGTTTATAAACTCAAGAGATTATTCTTCTAATGAAAATTTCCATTACCACTTTGAAAGTTTATGCTGCCTTAGAAGCTCTGTCCCCTATGCATTTCCTGCTTTCCCAGCCACAAGCAAATGAACTTCTACTCATTCTTGAGAGAATCTCATTCACCATGTCAATGAAGCCTTTCCTAAACTCTAGACCTACTTGTTCTTTGCTGCTATAGAAACTTTTCCACCTCTCTTCAGAATTCTTATCAAAGGTTATAAATGCATTTTTGTGATAATTTATTTTACATCTACACTGTGATTGTCATGAGAACAAGAACACTGTATCTTGGAATAAACAGAAAAATTTTAAAATTATAAAGCGTACAGGCCTTCAAATTCTGTTTATTTTTTTAACTAAATAAGCATTTAGGGAAAATAGAGAGCTTTAAATGCAAGAAGAAAGATAATTTTAGACATGTATATGTATATGTATAATTCAATATTTGTCAATAAACTCTACTGTAAATTCTCCACATCTCTTGAATGAACACACAATCTGGTTAAGATTGGTAAAAATGATCATAAATAGTTACTAATACAATTCTTATCACTGTGAATGAATGATACAAATAACATACACTTAGCATTTTCCAAGTGCTAGACATCATGTTACCTATTTTGATAAGCATATTCTTATTCTTAAGCACATGCTGTAGGAACTACTGACGTTACCTAAATTCATTTACATTAAGTACTCTAAATTTAGGATCAGAACATTTTGATAAATTTTGCATGAACGTATAGCTAAGGAATTAAAACATATGAACTCTGGAGTCCACTGATGTAACCACCTGATTGTACTATTCTTGAGGAGACAGAGATAGAGAGAGATGAAGATAGAAACCTGAGTCACAATTGTGAAGAATGTTGGATACCATGTTTAAGAGTTTCAGCCTTGTCCTTCAGGCAATGGAAAACACTGAAAGGTCTGTAAGCAGAGGGATTATATGATCCAAGGTAATTTTTAGAAAGATTTCTATGATGGAACATATGGAAAATAAATGAAGATGAATTGATTCAATTGCCTATGACTGCATTAAATTGCCTATAACTGAGCTAGGCAGCTAGGATACTTAAAAGTAATTTGATTCAGTCTTACTCAAACTAAATCCTCTAGAGTGATTATTGAATCCTACCTCATCCTCTGAAAATACTGATTCTCTAAGGAAACACTTGTCCATTGAGGGTAATCTGGCATTGAGAGGTAGCTGAAGTGTTTATGGGACAGCCAAGTGAAGATGTCAAAAAAGTTAACAATAAACACCAGGAAAGGAGGAGTCACTCAAGGTATAAACATAAATTTAAAACATAGAAATTATTTAAGAAAACAATCTGACTATATGATTTTAACATTTACATATTACACTTTTGCAAAAGAATTTATTTAAATCTATTTGAATATGTATGTTCCTGACATTAAAATTTACTCAAAAGGAAAAGTTTGTTTATGTACTCAAAATGGATTTTTTACAACACTTCCAATACTATGGAAGATAAGCACTAACATTTCTGGCCAATATGTAATAACAGATACCAGATTGACCATTCTGCCTTAAACTAGGAAAAGAAAACTCAAAATACATAAAACATTGGGAAAAAGGTGGTAGAGAACTGGGGTCCCTCAGAGAAGGGAAATTAACGAAATGAGTCTTATAATTGCATCAGCTATTGCTTGGAAGCAGTATCCTGGCTTCAGTGTAGAAACAGTTAGAAAGCTCAAGCACAAAACAAAATTCTTAATGAGTGGAGGATGCAGAGAACCAAATCCTGAAAAACCAAGACAGTTGGACTTTGCTGACCACAATTCTGGAGAAGAGAATTATCCACAGAAGAGACCTTTGTAAATCTACAGGGGAGTCTCTTCAATCTTTGGAGAACTACTGATCTCTTCATGAGTGAGAGGAGACTAGGGAGGAGAAAGAATCATTTTATAAAGAGTAAGCGGAAAGATAATCTGGAGCTAAAGGATCATGGTTTATACTTCCATTCTCAATTACAGAAAGATGTAGCAGGATATAAGGCATCAGTTAATATCCTTCAGCTTACCTAAAATTAAAAGGCCAAAAAGATAAACTAAAGGAAGAAAGGGAGAAAGCATTTTCAAAACACTTCTCTGAAAAAGAACTTGCACCTTGAATAATAAAGAATTTCAGCCGGCTTCCCTGGTGGTCCAGTGGGTAAGGACACCGCCTTGCAGTGCAAGGGAGGCCAGTTCGATCCCTGGCCTGGGAAGGTCCCACGTGCCATGGAGCGGCTATACCACAGGACCTCTGGAGTATATGTGCCTACAGCTGGTGGTCTGTGACAACAGAGGCCACTGCGATGGGAGGCTCACACGGGCCAAAGAACAAAGATGGATGAAAATAGGTAAATGAAAGACCAACAGAAGTGGCCCGCTTGCCCTCCTCCCTCCCAAACCTGCACCCCTGCAACAACAACAAAAATGAATTTCAGCAATTCAATAATATTAAGATAACAATAATGTTCACAATATGCACATAGACATTTTACCAAAGGATAAATACAAATAGCAAAATAAGCATAAGAAAAGTGGCTTAGCACACTAGTCATTAGGGAAAAACAAAATATCACCACAATGGGATACCGCTACATACTATTTTTTGCTCCCACTAAAAATACTGATAACAGCAAGTATCGATAAGCATGTGGAACTTTTATGGGTTATTTGTGGGAATGCAACATATTATATAACTACTTAGCAAGCAGACTCAATCAGCAGTTTCTTATAAATTTACATACATCACATGCCATATAATCCAGCAGTCTAAATGCTAGGTATTTTCTCCAAAGCAGTGAAAACACTCAATCAAAGCTTTGCATTCAGAACTCATAGTAGCTTTATTAATAGTAATATTATATTAAAACTTCTACAAAAAACAAATTTTCATCAACTAGTGACTAGATAAAGAATAGTATATCCATATAATGAAAAACTATTTAAGAATCAAATGGAGCAGATTATATGCACCAAAAATTTTTTGAAAAAATTCACAAGTAGAGAAAACCAGTTACCATGGGATATATTCACTATGATGACACTTTTATGAATCCTAGAAAATGTAGACCTTTAGATTAGTAAAGCAGGTAAGTGCTTGCCAGTGGCTAGAGGTGAAATGGGGTAACTGACTGTCCAGGGGCATAAAGAACTTTGAGGTAATGGCAATTTTCACAGTACGGTTGTGGTAGTGGGTAGGTGATTTATACATTTGTCAAAGCTTATCACATTTATACTTAAAATTGGTAAATTTTACCATATACATTATAATCCAATGAAGCTGATTTTAAAATGAATGTTGGTGTTGACAGCAAGGTAGGTAAAATTGGGAGGGCAATCCCACGTGATGGCCACAGGACCTCTGGAGTATATGTGCCTATAGCTGGTGGTCTGTGACAACAGAGGCCACTGCGATGGGAGGCTCACACGGGCCAAAGAACAAAGATGGATGAAAATAGGTAAATGAAAGACCAACAGAAGTGGCCCGCTTGCCCTCCTCCCTCCCAAACCCGCACCCCTGCAACAACAACAAAAATGAATTTCAGCAATTCAATAATATTAAGATAACAATAATGTTCACAATATGCACATAGACATTTTACCAAAGGATAAATACAAATAGCAAAATAAGCATAAGAAAAGTGGCTTAGCACACTAGTCATTAGGGAAAAACAAAATATCACCACAATGGGATACCGCTACATACTATTTTTTGCTCCCACTAAAAATACTGATAACAGCAAGTATGGATAAGCATGTGGAACTTTTATGGGTTATTTGTGGGAATGCAACATATTATATAACTACTTAGCAAGCAGACTCAATCAGCAGTTTCTTATAAATTTACATACATCACATGCCATATAATCCAGCAGTCTAAATGCTAGGTATTTTCTCCAAAGCAGTGAAAACACTCAATCAAAGCTTTGCATTCAGAACTCATAGTAGCTTTATTAATAGTAATATTATATTAAAACTTCTACAAAAAACAAATTTTCATCAACTAGTGACTAGATAAAGAATAGTATATCCATATAATGAAAAACTATTTAAGAATCAAATGGAGCAGATTATATGCACCAAAAATTTTTTGAAAAAATTCACAAGTAGAGAAAACCAGTTACCATGGGATATATTCACTATGATGACACTTTTATGAATCCTAGAAAATGTAGACCTTTAGATTAGTAAAGCAGGTAAGTGCTTGCCAGTGGCTAGAGGTGAAATGGGGTAACTGACTGTCCAGGGGCATAAAGAACTTTGAGGTAATGGCAATTTTCACAGTACGGTTGTGGTAGTGGGTAGGTGATTTATACATTTGTCAAAGCTTATCACATTTATACTTAAAATTGGTAAATTTTACCATATACATTATAATCCAATGAAGCTGATTTTAAAATGAATGTTGGTGTTGACAGCAAGGTAGGCTAAACATGTGAGAGGCAGGGCAAATACAAGAATTCTGCACTTTCCAGTTAATTACTCTGTGAACCGAAAACTTCTCTATAAAAGTAAAATCTATTTTTAAAAAGTCAACAAAAAATACTGATGAAAGATAAATTTCATCATAAAAATTTAATGTAACCTTGCTTAATCTTTAACTAACACTTATAAAAGAAATCAATAAAATATAAAAGAAGTAGATAAAATTTATAGGATCATTAATTAACATAATTATTTTGTGGGACTATTATGTATGAAAGAAAGGGCAATATTTTTGAATATACAGCATAAAAATTAGTTTTTCCATATAGATTATAAAATGTTGATTCACTTAAAATTATCTGGATTTTCTGTTTTCTTCTTTGCCTAAGGAAACTATACATGTAAAAATAATAATTTAAAATTTCTAAAGTCATGTTTTGAGACTTTAGTGAATTAATTGCTACAGAAAAATAATGATCAAAACATCAAAATGAATCTCATAATGTAAGTAAAAGTCAGACTCCGTAAGTAAATACTAAATATTCCCTTGTTTATAACATTCAATTAAAGCAAAAACTAATCTATAGTGATAAAAATCAAGATGCCAGTTTTAGCTGAGGTCATGTATTCTGGAAACTGACATGAAAGAATCCCATAAATTTATCTCAGTGGTGGTCGCATGAGTGAGTGTGTAACAAGTTATATAATAACTTGTAACTGAGCGGTTCACTTAATCCATGTGGTTTACACTTACCTTCAGAGATAGTTTTATCTATATTGATGTTTTATGATCCACTTAATATTTTTTTCAGAAATCCTATGAACTCTCCCTGGCTTCTTGTTCTTCATGTCTTCTCTTCCCTAATGAATAAAACTTTATAGTCTTAACGCTGTCTTTCCTTTTCCTTTCCTTTTGGATCTTCATCTTTCCTTCCCATATCTCCTCTTTTTCTGAACAAATATTTAAAAAATTCTTACAGTGTCCCAAAGTGGGCTATGTGCTTGAGATATAAATGAATTGTAAAAACAGATATGGTGCTATTCTCACAAAGATCAATTTCTAAGAAAGGAGACTAATATTGGTTTTAAAAAAACACTCAAATAAATGGAAGAATGATAAATAGCTCTGCAAAGCATATAACATAGAGCTTTGAACAAGGTTGAAAGATCAGAAAAGGTTTTCCTGAAAAAGTGAGCTTAGGAAGATAAAGAGGAAAATAATATATTGGCTGTAGAATGTGCAACATCTGGACAGACACTGTGGCTGGAGGAAAATTGTCAAATGAGGGGAATAAGCTTCACATCCACTTCAAACTGTATCCACCAGAACTGACTGTTCTTTGTTTACCAATGGCCTGTATATTAATAATCTCAACAGTATATTTTCAAAACTGATCTTATCTGGTATCTTAACAGCATTAGACTTTATTGATATTTTTTCCTAGATTTTTTTTTACAGGTTCTCATTTCTTTTTCCACTACAATCTTCAGATATTCTCATATGCATCTATGACTTCAATGACTAAATATTTAAAGATTTTTTAAATAATGTAATCTCTAGGCCACATTGCTCCTAAGCTCCAGACTTATATATCTCTCTGCCTTCTTGACATCTCCAGTGTATATCAATATCTCCTAATTGGAGGTAATGTTCTTGCTGCCCTGAGTCACCCCAAATTGACCTGACTACTAGTGTTCCCTATTTCAGTGTTATATCTGCTCTATCACAAAAGCCAGACACTTATAATTTAACTTTGATATTTGTTTCTTCCTTATGTTCCACATTAACACATTTCCATGTTCTTTCAGTTCATCTATTTCAATCTCTATTGCACTGATTAACACAATGTCCCTCAGATTAATCTAAAATTCCTTTATATGTTCACTTTCCAAATCTTTGTACATACCACATCACCTCCTTCACTGTGCTCTAACATACTTTTGGATCTCCTGGCTTCTTGTTCTTCATGTCTTCTCTTCCCTAATGAATAAAACTTTATAGTCTTAACGCTGTCTTTCCTTTTCCTTTCCTTTTGGATCTTCATCTTTCCTTCCCATATCTCCTCTTTTTCTGAACAAATATTTAAAAAATTCTTACAGTGTCCCAAAGTGGGCTATGTGCTTGAGATATAAATGAATTGTAAAAACAGATATGGTGCTATTCTCACAAAGATCAATTTCTAAGAAAGGAGACTAATATTGGTTTTAAAAACACTCAAATAAATGGAAGAATGATAAATAGCTCTGCAAAGCATATAACATAGAGCTTTGAACAAGGTTGAAAGATCAGAAAAGGTTTTCCTGAAAAAGTGAGCTTAGGAAGATAAAGAGGAAAATAATATATTGGCTGTAGAATGTGCAACATCTGGACAGACACTGTGGCTGGAGGAAAATTGTCAAATGAGGGGAATAAGCTTCACATCCACTTCAAACTGTATCCACCAGAACTGACTGTTCTTTGTTTACCAATGGCCTGTATATTAATAATCTCAACAGTATATTTTCAAAACTGATCTTATCTGGTATCTTAACAGCATTAGACTTTATTGATATTTTTTCCTAGATTTTTTTTTACAGGTTCTCATTTCTTTTTCCACTACAATCTTCAGATATTCTCATATGCATCTATGACTTCAATGACTAAATATTTAAAGATTTTTTAAATAATGTAATCTCTAGGCCACATTGCTCCTAAGCTCCAGACTTATATATCTCTCTGCCTTCTTGACATCTCCAGTGTATATCAATATCTCCTAATTGGAGGTAATGTTCTTGCTGCCCTGAGTCACCCCAAATTGACCTGACTACTAGTGTTCCCTATTTCAGTGTTATATCTGCTCTATCACAAAAGCCAGACACTTATAATTTAACTTTGATATTTGTTTCTTCCTTATGTTCCACATTAACACATTTCCATGTTCTTTCAGTTCATCTATTTCAATCTCTATTGCACTGATTAACACAATGTCCCTCAGATTAATCTAAAATTCCTTTATATGTTCACTTTCCAAATCTTTGTACATACCACATCACCTCCTTCACTGTGCTCTAACATACTTGTCTATAGTTTCTCATCACTCATTATAGAAGCTTATGAAGTGTTTTGTGGAGGTGGAAATGAGACAGTATTTCCTTTTAATCATACATAAACCAGTAAATTTTCACTGAAAACAATCAATACATTTGTATTTTTAATACAACACAGTTTTATGTTTTTAGTAACTATACCTTTCAAGCTGGAAAAACATTTTTTGTGATTATAAATATGTATCCTGTGTAAGTAATATATCAGTGGCCTAAATTATACTTCCACTGACATTGATACTGGGATCCTTGTGTTCTGCATTTCCCACATACTGAAGACATGTTGACTAGTAACAATGGATACACTTTTGTTTTTCATTTATTTTGTTTTAAAAGCACAGTGTTTTCTATACCATATTTAAATGTAAATTTAAAATTCTTAGAAAACATCATTAAAAAGGTTGCTTGGTAACCAAAGAATAATGCAGAACACAACTGTGCCAATAATACATACTTCTTTAATTGCCATGGTTGTTATTTTATTTTTATCACTTGTATTTCCTAACTGCATTTACCTCTCAATTATTGTTTCCGATAAAATTTATGTAACCTTTGAAATGTAGTCAACTTGATCTGTCATGACAGTTGGCATTCTTGAAGAATTATCAGTGATTGAACAGAGAGTGAAGTTTAGATGGTGCCTGTGATCCTTTTGGAAAACCAGACTGAAATTTTCCACTATAAATAGAAAGTTGCATAAAAGCATGCATGCAAGCATGTGCAGACACACAGCAACATGTTAGAAAGCATTTTGGATATGCAGGTATCAGAAGCTTGTAGAAGGTAAATACTTATTCAGGTATTTATATAAAGTCAATGTCAACATTCTCAATAATTTAGATGCCCTTCAAAATTATTTCCCATCCTTCTCATACATAAGACTCAAATCCCATTTCTCAAGCTCTTCCATACTTAATTTAACTTTGATATTTGTTTCTTCCTTATGTTCCACATTAACACATTTCCATGTTCTTTCAGTTCATCTATTTCAATCTCTATTGCACTGATTAACACAATGTCCCTCAGATTAATCTAAAATTCCTTTATATGTTCACTTTCCAAATCTTTGTACATACCACATCACCTCCTTCACTGTGCTCTAACATACTTGTCTATAGTTTCTCATCACTCATTATAGAAGCTTATGAAGTGTTTTGTGGAGGTGGAAATGAGACAGTATTTCCTTTTAATCATACATAAACCAGTAAATTTTCACTGAAAATTTGTATTTTCAGTTGTATTTTTAACACAACACAGTTTTATGTTTTTAGTAACTATACCTTTCAAGCTGGAAAAACATTTTTTGTGATTATAAATATGTATCCTGTGTAAGTAATATATCAGTGGCCTAAATTATACTTCCACTGACGTTGATACTGGGATCCTTGTGTTCTGCATTTCCCACATACTGAAGACATGTTGACTAGTAACAATGGATACACTTTTGTTTTTCATTTATTTTGTTTTAAAAGCACAGTGTTTTCTATACCATATTTAAATGTAAATTTAAAATTCTTAGAAAACATCATTAAAAAGGTTGCTTGGTAACCAAAGAATAATGCAGAACACAACTGTGCCAATAATACATACTTCTTTAATTGCCATGGTTGTTATTTTATTTTTATCACTTGTATTTCCTAACTGCATTTACCTCTCAATTATTGTTTCCGATAAAATTTATGTAACCTTTGAAATGTAGTCAACTTGATCTGTCATGACAGTTGGCATTCTTGAAGAATTATCAGTGATTGAACAGAGAGTGAAGTTTAGATGGTGCCTGTGATCCTTTTGGAAAACCAGACTGAAATTTTCCACTATAAATAGAAAGTTGCATAAAAGCATGCATGCAAGCATGTGCAGACACACAGCAACATGTTAGAAAGCATTTTGGATATGCAGGTATCAGAAGCTTGTAGAAGGTAAATACTTATTCAGGTATTTATATAAAGTCAATGTCAACATTCTCAATAATTTAGATGCCCTTCAAAATTATTTCCCATCCTTCTCATACATAAGACTCAAATACCCCTATTTACAAATGGACTCAGACCTTGCTTTCTTTCCTGTAGTAACATCACATCTTGGAAAAGCCTTTGAAAGATAGTCCCCTCAATTCGTGATTCATTTTTCCAAATAGTATGTTAGGAATTGAGAGTTTTATGATATGTAGGAGAACCCCACATGATAACTTTTGCCTCTCTATTTCAGAAGATATAAATAGAACTTCAAAAATTCAACCAGATTCTTAAAGTTGATCCTATCCTATAATAGGGCAAGAAACTCCTTGGTCATATTGACTGTATACTAAGGGCCCAGGCAGAACAAGGACTGTGGAATGTCTCAGGAAAAAGATTAGGTAACATGGCTAGAGGTTTGGAAGAAAAGGAGGGCACATTTCTGTACCAATATGCTACTGCATCATGATACACATCAGAGACTATTAGAAAGTTTCATACTGTCATGTTCTTTTAGATTCATTATCAGCAAAATATTGATGGTTTTGAACTGTGATGCTAGAGAAGACTCTTGAGAGTCCCTTGGACTGCAAGGAGATCAAACCAGTCAATCCTAAAGGACATCAATCCTGAATATTCATTGAAAGGATTAATGCTGAAGCTCCAATACTTTGGCTACCTGATGAGAAGAGAAAAGACCCTGATGCTGGGATAGATTAAGGGGAGGAGAAGAGGACAACAAGAGGATGAGAAGGTTGGATGGCATCACCGACTCACTGAACATGAGTTTGAGCAAACTCCAAGAGATAGTGAAGGACAGAGGAGTCTGGTGTGCTGCAGCCCATGAGGTCTCAAAGAGTCAGTCATGATTTAGCCACCGAAAAATAACAATCTTTAAATATGTACTAAAATCAAATGAGAGGAGATTGTTATTTACTTATGGGAACCTAATGGGTAAGGAACTTTGGATTGGTAAAGACAAGTATCAAACTAAACTGTAACAATTACATATTACACAAAACATATGTTATATAAAGTCATATATGCACATACAAATACATAAACATAAATCCTCTTATTTGAAATAAAATAGAGGTGCTTGGAAAACATGTTCATCAATTGCACCACTTCTCAGAATATCCTGAAACAAAGGAAGAAAAGTTACCCAAAAATAACAAGTTTAAACAAAAGAGGCTCTTCTCTATGAGATGAATTATTTCTTTCTATATCTTCCAGATGCTTAATATAGTTTCATGATCCTAGATCACATATATAGTGGATATAAAGATACAGATGGGTAAAGCATAATTCAGCATAGATGAGTGAATTAATATGAAATATGGAGGAAAAGTGTTTCATTTTCTTTGTCATATTAGAATAGAAACTGACAAGTCATGCTATTTATAGAACTGAAATGAAATTTTGAATATTTCTTTTTTTTCTTCCATTGTACATTTTTTGGAAAGAGTAAGTAAAGTCTCGATGAGCACAACAGTAAAATGTCATAAAACATGGAATCTAACTGAAAAAGTAGTTTTGTCTCTGAGCTTTTAGATCTACATTGCTTATTGATTTTATCCTCTTTTAAAACCATATGTTAAGTTACAAATACTGAAATTGCTTCATTAAATCACATTTTTCTTCTTTTATGTGTCAGTTACCTATTAAGAACATATGTTATCTCGACACACTAATGCTTACTCCCAAGTCATTTACTATATGCTTAATGCTCTGAAAAAAATACAGAAATAAAAATTTCACCATGTTCCAGTTGAAAATAAAATTTCATCAAAATACTACTATAAACTTTTAAAATTTAAAGCAAAACCTATAATGATGTAATAACACATCCATAGAGTTCTTGGACTTAAAGGGATATGCTAAAGCACATTGACAATGTTTATACCTCCATGTGAAATCATTGCTTAATCTTTACTTGATCTACACAACTAAGATGACTTGGACCAAAAATTTGTGTTCATTACAAATGATTTTAGTTCCTTAAGAGATCACTCTGAACTCACTCCTTTAATAAACAAGAAAAAAGTAACACTTAAAAATAAGACACGTATCTGTGCCATTATCCTACCCATTCAATTTCCACTTCCCTCCTATTTATATATCCTTTTCCCTATACCCCCATTAAGATGCCAGCATTTTGAACAGAATCTCTTTTAAGAGATTTTTTCTAAAGTAATACAGGCATTGCAACAGAAAATGAATGTTAAATCATGTGCACAATAGGTTTTATCTTGCCAAACACAGAGACAAAACAGGACTGTTGGAATTTTTCTGCCTTTGGGTGAGGTGGGGGGTCTACTCTTTCAATTACATCAGTTTTTAAAACAAAATGCTTCTCGGAAAAAGAAGGCAGTGCCACAGTCTTTTTTTTCATGATCCTAGATCACATATATAGTGGATATAAAGATACAGATGGGTAAAGCATAATTCAGCATAGATGAGTGAATTAATATGAAATATGGAGGAAAAGTGTTTCATTTTCTTTGTCATATTAGAATAGAAACTGACAAGTCATGCTATTTATAGAACTGAAATGAAATTTTGAATATTTCTTTTTTTTCTTCCATTGTACATTTTTTGGAAAGAGTAAGTAAAGTCTCGATGAGCACAACAGTAAAATGTCATAAAACATGGAATCTAACTGAAAAAGTAGTTTTGTCTCTGAGCTTTTAGATCTACATTGCTTATTGATTTTATCCTCTTTTAAAACCATATGTTAAGTTACAAATACTGAAATTGCTTCATTAAATCACATTTTTCTTCTTTTATGTGTCAGTTACCTATTAAGAACATATGTTATCTCGACACACTAATGCTTACTCCCAAGTCATTTACTATATGCTTAATGCTCTGAAAAAAATACAGAAATAAAAATTTCACCATGTTCCAGTTGAAAATAAAATTTCATCAAAATACTACTATAAACTTTTAAAATTTAAAGCAAAACCTATAATGATGTAATAACACATCCATAGAGTTCTTGGACTTAAAGGGATATGCTAAAGCACATTGACAATGTTTATACCTCCATGTGAAATCATTGCTTAATCTTTACTTGATCTACACAACTAAGATGACTTGGACCAAAAATTTGTGTTCATTACAAATGATTTTAGTTCCTTAAGAGATCACTCTGAACTCACTCCTTTAATAAACAAGAAAAAAGTAACACTTAAAAATAAGACACGTATCTGTGCCATTATCCTACCCATTCAATTTCCACTTCCCTCCTATTTATATATCCTTTTCCCTATACCCCCATTAAGATGCCAGCATTTTGAACAGAATCTCTTTTAAGAGATTTTTTCTAAAGTAATACAGGCATTGCAACAGAAAATGAATGTTAAATCATGTGCACAATAGGTTTTATCTTGCCAAACACAGAGACAAAACAGGACTGTTGGAATTTTTCTGCCTTTGGGTGAGGTGGGGGGTCTACTCTTTCAATTACATCAGTTTTTAAAACAAAATGCTTCTCGGAAAAAAGAAGGCAGTGCCAGTCTTTTGGTGCTAGTCTTTTTAGATGTGATTCTTTACATATGTCATATTTCCTGAGTCCATGTGTACCAGCACAAGAAACAAACATCTATTGTCAGTATTTGGTAGGAAAATAGAGAAGGTAAAAATAATTTAGAATCACTAAATTCAAGTCATTCCACTAAAATGATGTGGAAATATGGCATTATTCTTTGTATCATTGCAAATTTCAGTCTTCCTACCAAGTCGTGAAGTCAGTTTATCTACCATCATAGTTTCATGAGAATGAAATACAGCATCTGCACACCAGACCTTCATGACCAACTGAGGATAACACAGATCATTTCCACTTTAGATGCTCAGGGAAATTAAGTGTACAGAATGGAATTCCCTAAATTAGAATGTCCACATTATGAAGGCAGAAACAACTGTTTTGACCAGAAACTATGACTCCAGTGTTTCACAAATTCAGTATAACAAAAACAAAGTTGCTTTTGATGTCCTTGGCTCTGATCAACTTCTCAGCAGTTTTATAGGATATAATTATTTCATTCCTTCAATAAAATAAAATTTAACCTATGTTCAAGTATAGGTATATGCCACAGTTATATAAATTGATTCTGTAATAATTGGATAATCTGAACTTATATAAATGTTTTTTAAAAAGCTTGAATTTACTAAGTCAACAACTATCTTTTAAATTACTCTTACTAATACTTTCTCATTATGATATTTTTGTTTTTTTTATTTGATCAAGGGCATATATCACATTGTTTCCACTTGGAAAACTGTCTGTATGTTGAATCTAAACAATCAAAGCTAAGGAATAATTACTATGCACAATTATAAATGCTATATCTATGGATATTCAAAATATTATATATTTCTTTAAATTATTTTAGTGTTTTAAAAGTATATAAGGAATTGGATCTTACTGATGTTATAGTATAGGTAATATAATGAGTTTAATTTGTTCTTTTAAAAAGATAATTTATAAGTAAGATAGTCATTTATTTATTGTACCTCAATGCTAATTAACTTTACTTATAATATATTCTCATGATCAAATTAAAAATCAGATCTTGTTTACTTGAGTTTGTTCTCATTCCTATAAATAGCACTCCATTCACAACCTATTCCAGATCATAAGAAAATAGTCTGGACCTTACAGGTTAATCTTAAATATATCTTTAAACATTAACAGTTTCAGAAATGTGTTTTTTAATTATAACAAATGATTTACTAAAAGCCTACTAAATGAATGTAAATTGAATTCCATAAAGTAAAACTAAATCACTATGAAATCTGGACCTTTACAACATGGATTTTAATGAGAAAAATATGCAGTTTGGAAAGTCGACTTTTTTTTTTTTTCATATAAAGTAAGTTGTGCACCTGCAAGAAAATCTAACTATAAAAAGATTTCATATGGTCATTTAGTCTAACTTCCATGTAGGTTCCAGTTTTTGAAATATTCTCAATTTATATAAATACAAGTAATAGAGTCACTTTATTATAAAACACAATTTTAATACAATTAAACATTTAGTTCTGGTAATTCTTCACAGTGATATTTAAGTTTTTATTGATGTTGGAAAAATGATAGATTCTGAAATTACAGGTATGATGCTGTGGTCTGAGTTAAGAAAAAAGTTATTATGCAAATTTTAATGATAACAAAGTAGCTTAATTTTGATTAAGTCTATCTGCAAACCACATAGGTACATTATATGATATCTTTTTCTCTATTTCACATTGACAAATTAAATCCTAAACAGACTAACAACTTCAGAAGACCTGCACTGCTAGATTTGGGGGAGTTACATTGAAATATATTATAATCGCAAAAGTATTAGCATATTTTTCACTTGCCTAAAGTTACTTGGAGGAGTTCAGAATGAAGTCCAGAAAAACATATAGCATTTTTTTTTTTTTCAGACTGGATTTTTTGCTTATGTGCATAGAATTCAATGGGGAATAGAGCAAACATACTTCTTAATCAGCTCTTCTTATTTACATCCCTTTAAAAAAAAACTGCAAGTGTAACTAATTTTTAAAAATTCTGCTACCAAGAACTAAAACCTAACTTGAATTTTTAAAATGTACAGCTGTAAATATCATAAAAATTGTTAGCAACAGAAATTAAAACTTTAATATTTGCTTTTCTATATTTTGTCTCTCACCTGACGTCTTACAACTTCCTATGTTTATTACAAATTTTATCATGAGAGATGCTTCCAGGTAGCCTTATTAACCTATACAGTTGACTCTTGCTATAAAGCTATAACAAGTCAGAGAGGAAACAATACAGGAATGAGGCAAAACAGGGTATTCTAGACTGCTTGTCATCTACTCAGTAGTAATGGAATGAACTTAAATTGTTCAAGACAAAATTAGAACTGGGTTGTCTTCATTCTTTCCCACATCAAATGCAACTGACAATAAATTTTGAGACATGAAGACACGTGGTAAACAAATGTGCATTCTACCAAAGGAAGAAAGAAAAGAAGGATGAAAAGAAGGGCAATAAACACATGAGTTATAACTAGACATCAGAATGTCAACAAAGGTAAAAAAAAAAAAATTGTGAGACTATTTCAGTGAATATATCATTAGCCACATACAAAAGTAACAGGAAAGACATATAACTTTAGGAAACAGAAAACTTTTTCACAAGCAATGTCAGAAATTAACCAGGTAGTTAATTAGGAAGCAATTTATTTAATCACCTCACAGAACATGAATAGTTTTAAAAAGAGAAAATCAATGCAATTTCCTTTCTTGGCAGGGTGGCCAAGCCACAAAGGCAGAAAAATACAAGATCTCAAATCTCCTACAGAAAACTTACTAGATTTGGGGGAGTTACATTGAAATATATTATAATCGCAAAAGTATTAGCATATTTTTCACTTGCCTAAAGTTACTTGGAGGAGTTCAGAATGAAGTCCAGAAAAACATATAGCATTTTTTTTTTTTTCAGACTGGATTTTTTGCTTATGTGCATAGAATTCAATGGGGAATAGAGCAAACATACTTCTGAATCAGCTCTTCTTATTTACAGCCCTTTAAAAAAAAACTGCAAGTGTAACTAATTTTTAAAAATTCTGCTACCAAGAACTAAAACCTAACTTGAATTTTTAAAATGTACAGCTGTAAATATCATAAAAATTGTTAGCAACAGAAATTAAAACTTTAATATTTGCTTTTCTATATTTTGTCTCTCACCTGACGTCTTACAACTTCCTATGTTTATTACAAATTTTATCATGAGAGATGCTTCCAGGTAGCCTTATTAACCTATACAGTTGACTCTTGCTATAAAGCTATAACAAGTCAGAGAGGAAACAATACAGGAATGAGGCAAAACAGGGTATTCTAGACTGATTGTCATCTACTCAGTAGTAATGGAATGAACTTAAATTGTTCAAGACAAAATTAGAACTGGGTTGTCTTCATTCTTTCCCACATCAAATGCAACTGACAATAAATTTTGAGACATGAAGACACGTGGTAAACAAATGTGCATTCTACCAAAGGAAGAAAGAAAAGAAGGATGAAAAGAAGGGCAATAAACACATGAGTTATAACTAGACATCAGAATGTCAACAAAGGTAAAAAAAAAAAATTGTGAGACTATTTCAGTGAATATATCATTAGCCACATACAAAAGTAACAGGAAAGACATATAACTTTAGGAAACAGAAAACTTTTTCACAAGCAATGTCAGAAATTAACCAGGTAGTTAATTAGGAAGCAATTTATTTAATCACCTCACAGAACATGAATAGTTTTAAAAAGAGAAAATCAATGCAATTTCCTTTCTTGGCAGGGTGGCCAAGCCACAAAGGCAGAAAAATACAAGATCTCAAATCTCCTACAGAAAACTTACTAGATTTGGCAGGAACCAAAATTTGTTTTTTTCCATAGAAGGCAAGTTTAATTAATTTGTATAATCGTTGTGCTCTGGTTTTTGTGTGGTTTGTAACTAAGTGACTTTCAAAGGCCAGTGTTAATTACTGTTAATTGGTTCCTGGTGGGTCTCAGAAACTAGTTAAAACATAAAGAAAGAATAAAACATAAACAAGAGCTTTTGGAGCATGGAGCATGGAATGACTAGATCTTGGGGAAAAAGCAAACTTCTTTTTTGAGTATCTGAAGTGACCACCAAGGAGAACCATAGTGGCTCAGAGTCCTACTGGAGATTATGATCCAAAGAAGAGATGATTAATTTAGGAGCATGCACTTATGAAGTGCTGAGAGAGTTTGTTTTGAAAGAGTATAGCTAAATGGACTCGTGAACCTTCTACAATTTGAAAGAAATAATATTTTATAATATTATAATATTTTATAACATTTTTATTGATTACATTATGATTAAAACTAATGATTATAATATTCTTAAGCAGTAAACAGGGACAAATGAAAATTATAAAATAGAAAAATAAAAATGGAGAGCTATCACA
Source organism: Tragulus kanchil (assembly GCA_022376925.1). Classification (NCBI taxonomy): domain Eukaryota; kingdom Metazoa; phylum Chordata; class Mammalia; order Artiodactyla; family Tragulidae; genus Tragulus; species Tragulus kanchil. The sequence continues at coordinate 98,734,916 of JAIOJX010000030.1, forward strand.
CAATAGAGAAAAATGTACCACTGGAGCAATGGATATATGAATTTATTCAAATAAATATATTTACTAACCATGAGAGGAAGTTATTTTAAACATCATGAAATTATCTATATTCAAAATCAGTAACTGGACATCATTGAGAGGAAGAACTAACATAAAATGTAAGAATCAAGGAAAAACTTCTGTCTACTAATGATGCCCTGATAATGATGAATCTCATGATATATGCACTAAACAATCCAGAAAATCCCCAGGAAACTTCCTATTGCTAAACTGCATGGATACAAATCACATGATCTTGGGAGTCAGAGAAGCATCTTTACAATTAGGCCTGGGAGGTTAGCTGAAGGCTTGGAAGAAGATAGTGCATCTTTCATTTCTTCATTCCTATAAGTGAACTGGAAGGTATATGTGACTCTAGACTCTCCCTCCCTCCATCTCTATGACAGTTTTACAAGTTCATTAAAATAGCTTACTATTTTCCTTTTTTAAAATGATGCTAATATATTTTTGGATGGTTTATTTACTGGTTAAGCGTTGGAAGTCTGAAGACAGTTTCTGAAATAAATATGCTTCCTTCATCACTAAATACCTGAATCACACTGAGCAAGTTGCTTAATCTTCCCCAGACTAAGTTACCATACTGAAAATATGGCAATAAAAATAGTAGGCTTCCTTGGTGTCTCAGACAGCGGAGAATCAGCCTGCCATGAAGGAGACCTGGTTTGATTCCTGGGTTGGGAATACCCCCAAGGGAAGCGAATGGTTACCTTCTTCAGTATTCTTGTCTGGAAAATTTCACTGACAGAGGAGCCTGGTGGGCTACAGTCCATGGGGTCACAGAGTTGGACGTGACTGAGCAACTAAAACTTTCTTCTTTTCACAATGATGATCAAAGAATTAAAGCAGATAATTCTCTATTCCAATCACACAATAAATGCTTTAAAAGATTAACATTAATATTAATATAATTATTTTAAGCCTTTATAGGTCTATCTACAATATTATAAGGCATAATTGAGCACTTGTCTTGAAAATATAAGGAAGATCTAGGAGACATCTGACAGAGTAGTTTAACAATGAATATGATGAGTATAGTCCATTAGGGTCCTCTGTCCATGGAATTCTCTGGGCAAGAATATTGGAGTGGGTAGCCATTTCCTTCTCCAGGGGATCTTCTCTACTCAGCGATGAAACTCAGGTTTCCTGCAGGTGGATTCTTTACCCATCTGAGCCACCAGGGAACTGAACCCACAACAACACTATGGTACTAAAGTGCATATTTGAGCACTTGTTCCCAAAATATTAGAAAGATCTAGGAACTATGTGACAGAGTCAATTAGCAACAATTATTGTGACCAAGGGCAAATCTGTCATTGAGAGTTCTTCCTTATCACACTTTCTAATCTCACCTTTCAGTTATAACTTTTTCTGAAAATTTACAGCCTTGAAATTTCACATAGACCAATACATATGGAATCTCTTTCTATATTTTTAAGACTATTAATATAACTTATTAATATTTACATACTTACATAGAACTATAGTATTTTCACTAGTAATTTTACATTTCAATCAACTAAATTTGATATATTTATCTATTTTTTACATTAATGATGCATGTTACAGTGTGGCACGGTAATGATGAAAGCATAATACAAAGAACAAACAGGAAGTAATTGTTCAAGGACGTGAAAATGGGTAAATGAAGTAAACTATACCATAAACAAATGTTAGCTGAGACAAACTAACCAATTCAGTCATGCTTGACCAGAGTTTATGAATGTAATAATTAAGACTATCATTGAGAGTTCTGTGAAAAATTAAATTCCTACATTCTTTTTATATATTACATGTGCACAAATTTGCCTCATGTGTGTTTTCTCAGAAGCAATCAATCTGTCTACAGAATCTGCAATGGTAACCCATCGAGCGTTGGAGGAGCACTCTTTGAAAATCCAGCACTGAACTGTGAGCTATGCCAGGGACTGAGCAGAGACACTCTCACTGTGCCTGCATGAAAGCGACATTCATTCATTAATCCAGGGAGGGAAAACATGTTGCAGATCAAATGGATGAGGGAAAAATGGGAAGATTACAAATTAAACAGCAGTGTAGGAGGGTACCACAGAGCTACAACCGGAGGAAGGAAATGAATGACGTGTCCTGACACAGTTCACCCAGCTGCCTCACAGGCCAAACAAAGTAGCAGTGGGAGAGTCAGTCTACGGACATCTGCTGACATTCTCTCTCGGCAAAGTCACATCATCTGACAAGTTCCTGACACACCTTATTGAAAACTCCATCCATCAAAGATAAAGGAAATGAATTATTTGGAAAATGACTTCTTTGGGTCTAATTCTAACCAACAAAAAACTGATTTATTATTTCAGAAAATAGGAATCCTAGGAGAAAACATTTTGGTGGTCTAAAATTCCATAATGGCCCAGGAGATGGAAACTGAATTCTCATCCTTTTCACCATTGGACATTGGGGAATACACATCCGTATCTCAAAGGCATCACTAATAGGGTATTTGCTTCCACTTTTTTTTTCTGGTCCTTTAAAACAAATTTAACAGCTTTATTTAGATTTATCTTCCAGTCATTTAAAAAATGTGGATATCTGTAGACATTTTAATTGGCCACATTAAGCATATAATTTTGCATCCCTTTGCATTCAATTTTAAAACATAAACAGGTTTCCATTTAATCGATGGGATTAACCTAATTTGAATGGTTACATAATAATAAACCGTATGGTTTAGAGAACTTGGTGACTTGCTTTCACACCTCCAGACTGAAAAATAACTATACCATAAACAAATGTAGCGACAAACTAACCAATTCAGTCATGCTTGACCAGAGTTTATGAATGTAATAATTAAGACTATCATTGAGAGTTCTGTGAAAAATTAAATTCCTACATTCTTTTTATATATTACATGTGCACAAATTTGCCTCATGTGTGTTTTCTCAGAAGCAATCAATCTGTCTACAGAATCTGCAATGGTAACCCATCGAGCGTTGGAGGAGCACTCTTTGAAAATCCAGCACTGAACTGTGAGCTATGCCAGGGACTGAGCAGAGACACTCTCACTGTGCCTGCATGAAAGCGACATTCATTCATTAATCCAGGGAGGGAAAACATGTTGCAGATCAAATGGATGAGGGAAAAATGGGAAGATTACAAATTAAACAGCAGTGTAGGAGGGTACCACAGAGCTACAACCGGAGGAAGGAAATGAATGACGTGTCCTGACACAGTTCACCCAGCTGCCTCACAGGCCAAACAAAGTAGCAGTGGGAGAGTCAGTCTACGGACATCTGCTGACATTCTCTCTCGGCAAAGTCACATCATCTGACAAGTTCCTGACACACCTTATTGAAAACTCCATCCATCAAAGATAAAGGAAATGAATTATTTGGAAAATGACTTCTTTGGGTCTAATTCTAACCAACAAAAAACTGATTTATTATTTCAGAAAAATAGGAATCCTAGGAGAAAACATTTTGGTGGTCTAAAATTCCATAATGGCCCAGGAGATGGAAACTGAATTCTCATCCTTTTCACCATTGGACATTGGGGAATACACATCCGTATCTCAAAGGCATCACTAATAGGGTATTTGCTTCCACTTTTTTTTTCTGGTCCTTTAAAACAAATTTAACAGCTTTATTTAGATTTATCTTCCAGTCATTTAAAAAATGTGGATATCTGTAGACATTTTAATTGGCCACATTAAGCATATAATTTTGCATCCCTTTGCATTCAATTTTAAAACATAAACAGGTTTCCATTTAATCGATGGGATTAACCTAATTTGAATGGTTACATAATAATAAACCGTATGGTTTAGAGAACTTGGTGACTTGCTTTCACACCTCCAGTCCCCCTGCTTAATTATGCAGTAACAACTGCTTTTTTGACACTGTTATTAATCCCATCTCCTGGTATGGATATGACTGATTTAGAACAATGGTTCTCAGAATGTGAGCTAGTTTCCTCATTAAGTTTTCAGGGGCTTTGTAAAGTAAAAGTTATTTTCGAAATAATATGAAGATCTAATCTGCCTCTTTTACTCTCATTTTCTGGTAAGTGTACAGTGCAGTTTTTCAGAGGTTACAGATGGGGCTGTCACCACAAATTGAATACAGAAGAAGATATGAGAACCCACCTATTATACTAGATATTAAAGAAATGTATGAAAATAGAAAACAATGCTACATTCTCACTAGTTAGTTTTGGAGATTCACTTTCATTCACATAGGTATTTGTGTTACTGTGTGATGAGTTTCTTATAATTTTAAATAAAGGAATAAGCATATGCTTTTAAAAGCCCATGTTTTAATTTTTATTTAAGTGCATATACATAGAAATAAACAAAGCCTCTTAGGCTCTGCAATAATCAAAAAAAAAAAAGAGAGAGAGAGAAAGAAATCCTGAAACCAATAGTCATATATGGTAACATAACCCTTTGTCATATTCCTTAAAAACTCTTTGTCTTCAGTTTTAGTTTGCACATGAATATTGGTTTAAAAGAAAGGAAATATATAGACATAAATACAGTTTTTTCAAATGAAAGCTTAATTTTGTGTTATCAAGCATTTACTCATTTTCTTACAATTTATTTTTGTCATTTAGGTTAGAAATCCACAACCATTTTGGATTTAAGCTGTGTTCATTTATTTTTCTAATGTTTTAATTAACTGAGTTTTTGTATTTATTTTAGTCACAAAAGAAGAATATTATTTCATTGAATAAAAAAGTATTTATAAGACAAGATGTATTTCATTGTGACACAAGTATCTAAGTACTTATATTTTATAAACAGCAAAAATCAATATTCTAGTAATGTTACTGTGCGGTTGGGATTTTTGTTATTGTTGTCTTTAAGTAATAATTACAGATGAGAGATAAAATTCATTCTCTAAGAAGGAAAAAAAATTAAGAACCAAGAGCAATTTCTGGGACCAAAAGAAGATAGTAAATTCTGAATAGACCTTTCAGGTCAGGTAGGCCCTGAGAACAGAGAGACCTTGAAAAGGGAGAGAAAAAAAAAAAAAACAAAAAAACAACAAAACAAGGGGGGAAAGAAAGGTGGAACTGTAGAATTGTTTGCATTCTTTAAACCACAAGAATGAGGGCAGTAACAAACACAGAAGCCTTCAACCAAAGACAGTTAAAATCCTTGATCAAAGCTGAGCTGTGCACCAGGTCAACAATAGGATGCTGCCTTACCATTATCTTCTGATTATGACACTATAAAGTGAATAAAAACATATGACAATTATAATAATAATGCAATAATAATAGTAAGTAGGAGTAGAGAAGGAGGTGAAAGAGTCAATTCAACACTGCAAGGAGAACTGAGGAATACTCAGGTGGGATTTGTATCATAGGAAAATAAATGACATGACAAGGAGGAATTATATGCAAATTCCCTTTAGCCTGCCTGCTGGAGAGAACAGTGTCTTTTCCAATCTACTGAAATATTCATGGTTGGAAGGGGACCCCCACATACTGAGAGTTTGAAACTAGAGGACCATTATGCTTTAGGTGCCTTTATGGTTCAGTATAGTCTTAGTATGCAAGTACTAATTTGGTGTTCTCTGAATTCATTATAGGTATGCTGACCCTATACTTGAAAAAGAGACAAGAATTTAAGTAACTTGCTCCAGGGCACAGGGCTCTTACAGGGTGAATTTGGGCTTTAAGCCCTTATTTTTAGTCTCCAAAACTTATTTCCTAAATAGTTCCTTCACTTTTTGGAAGACTCTTCCTTCCCAAACCAAGTTCAATTATACCTTATACTCTATTATTGTCATTTGTTCTATTGAAATGCTCATTTACATTGGCAACCACACTTTAATTGTGGTGACTGAGCAACTTAGCAACAAGGATTAGTTACCCCTTATTATTCACTAAATTTACATTTGGCTATGTTCTTACCTTTGGAAACAACTTCAGAATAACTCTTAAGGTATTTCTAAATGAATTAGATACATTTAACATATTTATTTATTTATTTTTGGGCCACTTCTATTGATCTTTTTTTTTTTTTTTTTTGCGGGGGGGGGGGGTTAGGGAGGGAGGTGGGCAGGCTGGCCACTTCTATTGGTCTTTCATTTATCCATTTTTCATCCATCTTTTGTTCTTTTTTGGCCCGTGTGGGCCTCCTATCGCAGTGGCCTCTGTTGTCGCAGAGCACCCGCTCCAGGCACATGCGCTCCAGAGCTCTGGCTCTGTAATTGGGCACATCGGTCCAGCTGCTTTGCAGCACGTGGGATCTTCCCAGGCCAGGGATCGAACCAGTGCCCCTTGCACTGCAAGGCAATGTCCTTACCCACTGGACCACCAGGGAAGCCCTTACATATTTATTTTTATAACCAAAACTACTCTATAATACTGAGATCATATAGGTATTGTAAGAATATAATATTTATCTAAGAGTTTAATAAATAATTCTAAGAGATTGTGAATAGTTAATATACCTTTGATCAGAAAGATGAATTTAGTGCATATTTGAAATATTTTATCTTCAAAAAGATAAAATTTTAATATAGAATTATATTTGAGAAATTATAAGGTGCTTAGAAGATTTAAAAAGAAGTAGAACCATTACTGTTCAACTAAACTACCTGAATACTATATTTACCAGGAAAAATGAAGGCTTTCCACTGCTTTTTAAAATACACATTGAAGCTGCCATAGAGAGAAAAATCTATTCAAAAACATAAAAAATATATTTTTTTCAAGATGAGGTTGAGAAAACAGAAGAGAGATATTCTGGTCCTTGGTTTATAATATCCCTCATGCTCCCATGTCCAGATGGAGAAGGAAGAAAAAGATCTTTTTCTTTAATTATTGATTTCACTGTAACCAATTATCTAATTTGATGAATTCACCAGAGGAATACAATGTAGTAGTGCCAAAACAATGAAAATTTATTTCATCATACATTTCTTAAGAAGCTAGTAGGTGCGACATACTTGATGTATGCCCATATTTACCCTTGAGTAAAGCAAAATTCTTTTATCTTCTTATAAATCTGACAGTCTAGTGGAGAAAGATAGGCAGTAAAAGTGAAAAAAGGTGTACAAAAATGTGTTATTCATATTAAATTATGATTATCACATTAAATTATGATTGTATGCTCAATATTCATCTCTTAATATAGGAAAACACTCATTTTTGCTAATTTACTACAACCAATTATGTTATTGAGCAAACTACCATTGTAGAGAATGCATCTTTGCTGTCCAATTGTCACTTCATTTTGTATGACTCTATGGTCACAATGGTGCTTCATGCCCACTCAAGCAAGAACACGGAACACACATTTTTTCTGCCTTAATAGATGAGCACTCCAAGGCAGAATGACTTCAGGCTCCCTCAAGAGATTTACTTGGTTCATCATAAACAGCAACTGAAAAGACTTTTGTGTTCAATCAAAAACCACATGTCATTTTCTAGGTTTTGTAAGATGACGGGCAAACTGGCAGGTACTTATTTTTCCATAACTAACTGTATAAAAAGGGTGATTCTAATTTATTTTCTTGGTTATATAGGATTTTTTATTGTGATCTCATTTAATGATGGCAGAAACTTACTGAGAGTTTGTTAAAAGCAGGCAAAAATGTTCTAAATAATTTACATATAGCTCATTCAATCATGAAAAGACAACACAAAACAAAGCAAAACCTGCAAGGGAGGCTCATCTCATTCTCATTTAGTTTCTGTGTAGAATAAAGTCCTGAGAATTTAAGTAACTTGTTACTTGACAATGTTGTTCTTTGTTGTTCATTTGTTAAGTTGTGTCTGACTCTTTTCAACCTCGTGGACAGCAGCATTCCAGGCTTCCCTGTCCTTCATTATCTCCCAGAGTTTTAAAATACATCTGTCAATCTACTAATCCTACCCTCCTCTTACTTAGATAGGAAAAAAGGAGTGTCTTTTCATACACATGAGAAGGTATGGGATACATCCAGAATAATGAGTAGATCCATATATATATATAGTAGAGAGGGATCAGGCTGGAAAAACAGGTTGAAATCCAATTATGAAATACAAAGATTAGATTAAAGAAATAGGACTTGACTCCTTGAGAGCCGTATAATTTCTCTTAATCAAGTCTACAAACTTGTTTATTTAAAAGGGTCTCTAATTGGGTTTCCCCTGGTGGTCCAGTGGGTAAAGACACTGCCTTGCAGTGCAAGGGGCGCCGGTTCGAGTCCTGGCCTGCGAAGATCCCACTTGCCGCGGAGCATCTGGACTGATGTGTCCAATCACCAAGCCAGAGCTCTGGAGCACATGCGCCCAGAGCCGGCGCTCTGCAACGACAGACACCACCGTGGTGGGAGGCCCACAGGAGCCAAAAAACAAAAGACGGATGAACATAGAGAAATGAAAGACCAATAGAAGTGGCTCGCCTGCTCCCCTCCCTCCCCAACCCGACCCCTGCCCAAAATAAATAAATAAATAAATCTTTAAAAGGGTCTCTAAGAAGTCTTAGGTTTATAAAATATTAGACCTTCTTAGTAACATATCAACAAATATGCAGTAATTTTATACATTCTCTATGGAAAGTACTACAAATAAAAATATGACTAAGGCAGAGGTAATGCTCCCAGGGACATTATGGTTTTGTTGAGTAAACAAGAAATTACATAGGTGTTGTGAAAGATGAAAAATATATAGTACTTAAGCTTATAAACAATACACTATATTTTCAAAATTATAATATGCACCTGGTTTTTTTTCAAGAAAGATGAAAATATATAGTACTTAAGCTTATAAACAATACACAAGTCAAAACCTGCAAGGGAGGCTCATCTCATTCTCATTTAGTTTCTGTGTAGAATAAAGTCCTGAGAATTTAAGTAACTTGTTACTTGACAATGTTGTTCTTTGTTGTTCATTTGTTAAGTTGTGTCTGACTCTTTTCAACCTCGTGGACAGCAGCATTCCAGGCTTCCCTGTCCTTCATTATCTCCCAGAGTTTTAAAATACATCTGTCAATCTACTAATCCTACCCTCCTCTTACTTAGATAGGAAAAAAGGAGTGTCTTTTCATACACATGAGAAGGTATGGGATACATCCAGAATAATGAGTAGATCCATATATATATATAGTAGAGAGGGATCAGGCTGGAAAAACAGGTTGAAATCCAATTATGAAATACAAAGATTAGATTAAAGAAATAGGACTTGACTCCTTGAGAGCCATATAATTTCTCTTAATCAAATCTACAAACTTGTTTATTTAAAAGGGTCTCTAATTGGGCTTCCCCTGGTGGTCCAGTGGGTAAAGACACTGCCTTGCAGTGCAAGGGGCGCCGGTTCGAGTCCTGGCCTGGGAAGATCCCACTTGCCGCGGAGCATCTGGACTGATGTGTCCAATCACCAAGCCAGAGCTCTGGAGCACATGCGCCCAGAGCCGGCGCTCTGCAACGACAGACACCACCGTGGTGGGAGGCCCACAGGAGCCAAAAAACAAAAGACGGATGAACATAGAGAAATGAAAGACCAATAGAAGTGGCTCGCCTGCTCCCCTCCCTCCCCAACCTGACCCCTGCCCAAAATAAATAAATAAATAAATCTTTAAAAGGGTCTCTAAGAAGTCTTAGGTTTATAAAATATTAGACCTTCTTAGTAACATATCAACAAATATGCAGTAATTTTATACATTCTCTATGGAAAGTACTACAAATAAAAATATGACTAAGGCAGAGGTAATGCTCCCAGGGACATTATGGTTTTGTTGAGTAAACAAGAAATTACATAGGTGTTGTGAAAGATGAAAAATATATAGTACTTAAGCTTATAAACAATACACTATATTTTCAAAATTATAATATGCACCTCAAGAAGGCAATTTTTTGTTACAACTTCAAGAATAGAATGAAAATTCATTTATGGAACTTTTAGTGAATCTTGCTCACCAAAAATAGAATAGAGTTTCTGCTTAGAACCCAGTATTTTCTCACTGTATGTAATCTTATTTTTTTTTTTTTGAAATCCAACAAAGGTGTCAAACTCACTTTTGGAATTAAATCACTGTCTTCTTTAGATGAACTATAATTAAAAGCAAGTTAGTTATCCTTGTAATGAGGGGTATAAAGATAAAGATCATTTTAAAAACCACTGCAGCTATTCTGTGGGTCACTTAAGTACCATATCACTGCGCCAGAATTTTATTAGTTTTATATTTTGCTGTTTTGCACAATGTGTCAAAGTCAGAGCATACTTCCACAATTTTGTCACAAAATGAAAATCCAAGTATTTTATATTTGAAGATTCGTTTCATTCCTCAAAACATTGAATCCAATCTTATCTCAGAGGAGTACAGCCAAATTATAACAGTAGTGTTTCCTAGTGAAAAATCTATTAAAATATTTTTTAGAATATTACCTTAAACATTTAGGTAAGGCATTTATTTTTGTTCAAGTTTACTTTTACTTTGCTTTATATTGACATTCATCTCATTTAGAACTGTATTAGCACTGTTCTGCCTGAAAACAATAAACCCACTTTGCCAAACTGCCTCCCAACAGAAATCAATAATTATAGAGATGAATATATAAAACACACAAACTTGTATCTGGAGTCCAAGAAAAACCTCAAACCAGCTTGGAGCCAGACATTTTACAAGTTTAGTATGTCTGGAAACTTCTTTTTAAAAAATGTATTTTAATATCCTGTATCTATACAGACTTATTTCTAGGGGATATCTACCACATGTGCATTATCATCTTTTTTGGGAATCAAGTAGGAGAATGATTTTCAGTCATGTTTAGGAATTAATAATAATGCGCTGTTGAAAATGACTTTTGGTTTTTAAAGTGCTTTGTTCATCAATTTCATAACACCAAGTAACAAGAAGGAAAGTAATACTCATCATTGTTTCATGAAGAGAAACTGAGTGTTTATGTGACCTACAATAAACTACAGATCTGGGACAAAAAACCTCGTGTTTGGATGCTTAGACCAGGCAGTCTTTCTAAGAAATATTAAACACCAGAATTTTGCTATTATATGTTTTATCTAGGTGTCTGAAAATATTTATTTATTCAAAATAAATTAATTGAACATATAATATATACTGACAGCAACTGGGTGTTTTGACTAAAGTGGCCAGCAAAACAAAGATGTGACACTGACGGAGATGTCATTTTTTTTTTGTTTTAATGTGCTGACAAACAAATGGCCGAGTAAGTGTAAAATATGTTAGCCTGTGATAAGTGTCATAACTACAAATACAACAGTGTGAGTGGATACTGAAAGATGGGAATATGTCTTTTGAGACTGGCCAAGGAAGGCTTCTCTAAGGATGCGATGATGTGTGGTGAAAGGTGAGAGATGAGCACTGCTCGTACCTGTGATGGAACACTGCTTCGTCATGGTCAAGGAGCCGCAAAGAGGCCAGCCTTGTTCAAGTGGAAAGAAAAGCAAGAGACGAGGTCAGAGCAAGTGTGAGTCAAAGCATGAAAGTGTGAGCCTGGATTGGAATTTAAACTGTGAAAGGGCTCCATGGACACGTTTGGACAATGAAATGATCATATTGACATTTACAATGCTAATTTCGGCTGCTGTGGGAAGACTGAATTGTAGGGGCCCAAGTGAAAGCAGTGAGTCTAGCTGAGGTGAAAGATGATGGCTTCTGGACAGAAGAATGAGAGCTAGACATATTGAGAAATGGAACATTTAATTTGCATAGAAAAGCTATACAGTTACATGTCAGCTCCAACTATTATTATTTCAAAAGCAAATAGCTGTTTCCTGAGTTCCTGCTGTTTAGAGGATATGATGTGGCATTAGTGGTTATGAGAAATGCTAATACTTCCTTCCCTCAAGTAATAAATAGTATTTCACTAGTCATCTGACATTGTTTTTCATTTTTCCATAAATTTGGAATATATACACATGTGGAAAAAGAATAACAGTGTAACTCAGAGAACTCATTAGTGCTTTATAAAAATTTGCAATTTATAGACCTACTAACTCCCTTTATAACACTCATATTAGTTGATAAATCCTACCTTATTAGCATGAAACATATAATATTTTATTAATAATTATTAAATTTATAATTTTATACTAATAAAATTAGTGATATAGATACTAAGTTTTCAGATGACAGTAGGATAGTCATGGGCTAGGATGATGTAGAAATGCCATCAAGTAGAGGCTAGACTTGTCAGTCAATAGATGTAGTAGGCAAAGTCTTTTATCAAGATGCGAGCTATCCCAGATGAGAAAAGAAGCTATGAAAATGAAGATGAGAAAGTTATCTGTGGAACTGTGGGTGGCACAAACAGACTTATCTGACTGAAGCAGAGAATTTTATTGATAGAAGTCAAAGATAAATCTAGATAACCCCAGAAAGGTAAGGTTGTAACCAGATGCTTAGTAACATGGAATGGAAACTTAAGGAACAAGCTTGTAATTTACTTTGCAGGTGAAGGGAAAGCATTGCAGTCTTTGAGTACAAGCATTAAATGATGAAAGATACATTTAAAACCATATGAGGATTAAATGTGATAACATATGCAAACTACAATTCAGACCTTTCATCCCTACACTGTGGTATTCATGTTCCATATTTAGGCTCCAGAGTCTCATTAGGAAATCAAAAATGTGCCCATAATAAGATAGGCTATAAATGATGTGCTGTACAAGATGAGGAATATGTCCCAATATTTTGTAATAACTATAAATGGACTGTGACCTTTAAAATTTATATTAAAAATAAAATAAAAAAAATTTAAAGAGAAAAAAAAAGAAATGTGCCCATAGCCAATACTAGATATTGTCAATATATAAGTTCTCTCTATGGTTATATATTATAGTTTAACAGATACCTTCTTAAATAAAATTAGGATATTTTATATGTTTCCTGAGTTCCTGCTGTTTAGAGGATATGATGTGGCATTAGTGGTTATGAGAAATGCTAATACTTCCTTCCCTCAAGTAATAAATAGTATTTCACTAGTCATCTGACATTGTTTTCATTTTTCCATAAATTTGGAATATATACACATGTGGAAAAGAATAACAGTGTAACTCAGAGAACTCATTAGTGCTTTATAAAAATTTGCAATTTATAGACCTACTAACTCCCTTTATAACACTTATATTAGTTGATAAATCCTACCTTATTAGCATGAAACATATAATATTTTATTAATAATTATTAAATTTATAATTTTATACTAATAAAATTAGTGATATAGATACTAAGTTTTCAGATGACAGTAGGATAGTCATGGGCTAGGATGATGTAGAAATGCCATCAAGTAGAGGCTAGACTTGTCAGTCAATAGATGTAGTAGGCAAAGTCTTTTATCAAGATGCGAGCTATCCCAGATGAGAAAAGAAGCTATGAAAATGAAGATAAGAAAGTTATCTGTGGAACTGTGGGTGGCACAAACAGACTTATCTGACTGAAGCAGAGAATTTTATTGATAGAAGTCAAAGATAAATCTAGATAACCCCAGAAAGGTAAGGTTGTAACCAGATGCTTAGTAACATGGAATGGAAACTTAAGGAACAAGCTTGTAATTTACTTTGCAGGTGAAGGGAAAGCATTGCAGTCTTTGAGTACAAGCATTAAATGATGAAAGATACATTTAAAACCATATGAGGATTAAATGTGATAACATATGCAAACTACAATTCAGACCTTTCATCCCTACACTGTGGTATTCATGTTCCATATTTAGGCTCCAGAGTCTCATTAGGAAATCAAAAATGTGCCCATAATAAGATAGGCTATAAATGATGTGCTGTACAAGATGAGGAATATGTCCCAATATTTTGTAATAACTATAAATGGACTGTGACCTTTAAAATTTATATTAAAAATAAAATAAAAAAAATTTAAAGAGAAAAAAAAGAGAAATGTGCCCATAGCCAATACTAGATATTGTCAATATATAAGTTCTCTCTATGGTTATATATTATAGTTTAACAGATACCTTCTTAAATAAAATTAGGATATATATGGAAATTATAGATAAATTATGATTTCCAGCAAAACAGAATACCATAGGCTATTTTTTTTTCAAAAAATTTTACTATGACATAAACATTAAATGTTCACATGAAATTGGATAGGTTGTTTAGGTCTTTATTGTTGAGATCATACTGTCAAACTAAATAAAAATATTAAAACGTTAATTAAATATTTATTTATATCAAGACAGGCCCTATCACTCACAGAAAGTAAAAAATGATACTCTATAAATTTGAATTTGGAAAAATGAGAAGGCACTTAATTGAATTTCCTGCTTTTAGATCAACTGAAGACCTTAAGAATATAAAGACACCAGTAATTTCCTGAAGGCTGTTTTAGGTTCTACCTGGAGTCAAACACAGAGTCATAGGACCATTAGTGAGTGCCTTGCTCTTGGGCCTCTTCTTGATGAATACGTCCCTTTGTTACTTCAAAGATTGTTCCGTTGATGTGTTTTAAAAGATTCTGAAAAGCCAAGGAAGTAAACACACAAAAGTCTTTCATATCTGAACTTCTACCAAAACCTGAACTTTCTTAGTGAGCTGGCTTACAAAAAAACCAAACAGACTCCCTCTTTCCTACTGCCAGTGAACTCTGTACCTCTACGACACCTTGGAAGCATTATCAATCTCTCGCAGGAATCACTAACCTCTTTGTTCTCTCATCACTAGCCACTCAGAGAACTATTATCTTCCTCACTTCTTCCCAAACTGGATGCTCTAAGATTATTTCCACTGTTGGTGTATGTAAATTTGGCTCATGACTTTTCACTCTCTCTTCAGCTGCCTTATCTTTTTAGACAAAATGTGTTCACATCTTCAACTGCTTTAGACATTTCCGACTTTCTATCTTCATTTCTACTCCTGGGCTAAGATTTCCTCCTCCAATTTCCTCTTAACTCACTGTGAGTGAATAACAGTCACCTTAGGATCAGGTTCCCCAGGTATCAATCTATTTTTCTTACAGACAGCTACTCTGAAATGCTCTTCTCAAACTTTCAGACTTGACTTTCTGGCACCAATTGAATAGGAATTCTGGATTCTACAGTTTTCATGCTTTGTGACACAGCAGGTGCAGATTTGGAGGTTGCAGCATGAGGTTGAAGGGGTGGATATAGTGGTGACTAATATAATGAGTCACTCACTGAGAGGTTTTAATGCTGAAAACTGAATCCAGAGAGACGCACAAGAGGTTCTTAAAGAACATGAGTAATATCATTTTGTAAGAAGAAAGCACCTGACCAAATCAAAGAAGTCTTCAATATCTCCTCTTTTCTTCAGATAATCAGAAAGTTTCACTGTTTCCCATGATCAAGTAGTTAAGAATGCAAGTTAATAATTTAGTCTACAACACATCTCAAAATAACATTCAATTGTTTTGTTGGTAGGCTGCCTTAGTCCTAGAGTCCAGTCCTCCCTTATCATCATGTTCTTTCCCACATGACCTTGCAGTTTTTTCCTCCACAAAAAGGGCTGATAATATTTCTATCCCTGGGCTATGAGTTTGGTCGTGAGACTTGCTTTGGCCAATTGAATGGAGTGAAGGCAAGAGTGTGCCAGTTTTAAGCCTAGGAATCATGTGTTTCCGTTGACTTTCTTGTTCTTCTGCCCCTACTATAATAAGGGCATGCCTGGGCTAACTCACTGGTCCCAGAAGGATAATAGTGACCAATATGTGGAATGGAGCTGTCCTGATAGGCTGCCCTAACAGAGCCCAGACTAAATCAATAACCTGAGCCAACCTACAAAAATTGATGGCAACTTAGATAAACTCCAGCTGACTGAACTGATGGCTGTTTAAGGCAATGAATTTACAGTGCTTATTATGTCATAACAGTTATTCAGTATAGATGGAATAGCCAGTCAAATGAGTACAAAATTATTTAAATGCTTGCCTAGATTCCTAAGTTCATCATAAATATATGGATTTACTTTAACTAGACATCTCTTAGAGAATATATGCAATTATCTTAAGAAAAAATAAGCAATAACCTTTTACAATAGAATCCAATACCAGACATATGCACATTTGCTCAAAAAATATCAGCCTAGATTTATCCTGATCTAAAATAACATTTTTCATCACATAGTAATTTATCAGTCAAATCAGTTTCCTGGATCATGCCTCTGAAGATCTGGCAAAGCCCTAAATTTGTTTCTGTTTCAAATACTGTTTCTATTTCAAATACTGATAGTATATCATGGAAGTTAAAAATAGAGTTGGCCATAAAGCCAATTCCTGGAATAGTGGTTACCAGGGACTGAGGGGAGAGGGAAATGTGGACTAATTAATCAACAGGCATACAGTTTCTATTGAGTAAGATGAATAGGCTCTACAGATTTGCTTTATAACACTAAACCTATTGTTGACAATAATGTATTATATACTTTAGCTGTGTTAAGAGGATAGTCCTCATGTTAAGAGCTCTTTAGTTGTTTAGTTGCCAAGTTGTGTCCAACTCTATTGTTACACCAGAGACTGTAGCTCACCAAGATCCTACATCCTGGTATTTCCCAGGCAAGAATAACTATAGTGGGGTGCCATGCCTTCCTCCAGGGGATTTTCCCAACTGAGAAATCAAGCCACATCCCCTGCAGTTTATGGCTTAGCCACCAGGGAAGCCTCAGTTAAAAAAAAGTTATTTTCTTCACTTAAGATAAACTTCTCACCCTTCTAATAACCTTATATGATGACACCTTCCATGTAGAAGATGTAGGAGACTTGGTTTTGATCCCTGGGTTGGGAAGATCCTCTGGAGGAGGGCATAGCAACCCATTCTAATATTCTTGCCTGGAGAATTCCTTGGAAAGGGTGGACTACAGTCCATGCGGTCACAAAGACTTGGATACGACTGAAGTGACTTAGCATGCACGCGTGTCTTTCATATCTTTCCACTGATGGAAAATTTCTTCTTCATAAGAGTGCTGTGGGGTGTTACTCAGATTAATCCACCTTACTTCCCAGTGTGGTAGATATTCTTATCCCTGGTCTCCGCTACCCCAACTCAGAGAAGAACTTTCTGACATACAAAGACATCTTATGGGCAATAAGAAGAGGTTCCCATCCAAAATAGGGCCTTAATTAAACTCCAGCTGTGGTTCATCAAGTGGCCTCCTCTAGGATAGCAGAGACTCACATTCTCAATGGTAAACCTCTTCCAACTATCACTGATCATACCCGAACACAGCCATGTTTCCAGTTACATGTGCTTATTTCTTAGGGGATAGAACTTATACAGATCCTTTCAGGCTCATCTGACCACCCATTCCACAGCCTTTCCTTATGGTTCCTAAGAGGTCCCTCTCCTTGGGAACATCCCACGGATGGCAATTTCATTATCGTACAAGGGCAAGAGCAGATGATACAACACTTCATTATAGGCAAAAATAAAACCTCATTTTCCAATATTTCTGGGTAAATACAGTTGTCTGTAATATCAGTTATCCTCAATCTAATATTTCAGTATTCATAGCAATTTGAAGCTTTTCTCTTTTAAAAAGAAACAAAAGAATGCATATTCAACTTAAATAGTAAATACTTTTATATAATTTACAGTTAGAAGTGAAACAGTTAGTTGCTCACTTGTGTCTGACTCTCTGTGATCCCTCAGACTGTAGCCTGCCAGGCTCCTCTGTCCATGGAATTCTCCAGTCAAGAATACTGGAGTGGACTGCCATTCCCTTCTTCAAGGGATCTTCCTGACACAGGGATCAAACCCAGGTCTCCTACATTGCAGGCTGATTATTTACCATCTGAGCCACCATGGAATTTACAGAATACTCATTTAAAAAGTAAAAACTGGATTTCAAACAGGGGCTCTGTGGCAACCTGAAGGGGAGGGAATGGAGGGGGGGAGGTTGGGGGAGGAACATATGTATATCTATGGTGGATTTGGGTTGATGTGTGGCAGTGAACAACAAAACCCTGTAAAAATAATAATAGCAAAACATAAAATTTGTATGGAATAAAAAAACCCTAAAAATTGGAAAGAGCATAAATGAATGTATGTTTATGTGTTATCATGAATGTGAAGATTAAAATCCATGACAATATTTCCATGCATCAGTACCAAGTTTTAATAAATTGGAAGATACTTTAAGGTTCATAATAATTAAGAGTTAGCTTATTAATTCAAGTAGTTAATTTATACTTCTATGGTTAATGTCCCCAGAGCTTGTCTAAAACAATTAAGTCTATACATACAAAATGAAGTATATGTTCATGGGAAAAAATACTATCCTCATGAAAACTTATTTTTCAGATTGAATTGCCTCTACTAATCACATTCAAGACTGAAATTTCAAAGAATTGAGGAAAACATTCATGAGAGATTCTGTTCAACACTAACATTATTGGATTCATCTACCAACATATGAACATAATTGTATCTATTTATAAGAACAAAGCTTCTATTTGAGGAAATAGTCTGGTCTTGAAAAATATTCTTTGAATTCCATAACAATAGTTTATTCCATGACTAAAATGAGATGACAAAAATAAACAGGAAAAAACAAAGATAAAAACAATAAACTAAGCTCCAAGCTAACCAAAATTATTGGTGAGAACACTCACCAATTTTTGTAACCAATAAACTTCAAAGGACTGATGGCTTTTCTCTTCATATTTTACTGCTCAGTATTTGCCAACTAGGGACAATTTTTAACAAGACAAAAACACTGGCAGTATGACTCACAAAATTTCTAAAAACATAAATTAGATTTGTATGGCAACTAATTTGTGTTTATTTTGATTCAAATGCTAAAAACGTAAACAAAAGTTATGGTTTCAGAATAAGGCTGAGTTTGGTATACTAGACTTTGGAAAAACTGTTTCAATGAATTACTTTGGAAAAACTGTTTCAATGAATTATAAGGAAATATGACAAATTCCATGGCAAGTTCTACATGAATTCAGAATACTGAGTACAGCATATATTATCAAAGAAATGAGACTGACCTTATGAAATGTATTTCTAGTATTTACTTTATCATATAACACCATAAAAGATGGGATAATAGATGAAAATGAAAGGATATATCCCTGGATTAAAAAAATATTTCAATGATTAATTTTACTACTATAAATGATTTTGAGCAATAAAAAATGCACATTGTTCCAAGTGTACTGGAAGACACAAAAATTTAAATCATTTCTGTGATATGTTTATAATTTAGTCTGGCAGCAAAAGCAAAATGGACAAAATCTTCAGATGGCAATTCAGGGTTCTTTTGGATGATATGGGCTACAGGTACCATAGTTCAAGAGTGGAAATTAGAATGAGTGGAATAACAAGAGGCCAAGTTTTGAACTTGTCTGGACTTTGGATAGGCAATAGAAGCATAAGGCTGTATTGGTAGAGATCATGAACAAATTCAGAAAAATGAAATGAATTTGACATGGGCTTAGTTTTCTATTGCTGCTTAGTAAAATTAATAAAAAAGTTGTAGCTGAAAACAACGCACATTTATTATCTTCTATAGCTTTATAGGTCAGATGTTTGAAAACTTGGACTAAAATCTAGGTGCTTGCAAGGCTAAGTTCCTTATTGAATGCCTCAGGGGAGAATTCTTTCTCTGAACTTTTCCAGCTTCTAAAGGTCTTTCTCTGGTTCTTACTTAAAAACTCCCACATTTCAGAATGAACAGGGAATTGAATCCTTCTCATATGGCCAATCTCTCTCTAACTGCGGATAGGAAATGCCTCTGCTTTCAGGAACTCATGTAATACATTAGATTCGATTCAGAATGATCCCCCTATCACAAAGCTCTTACAGTGTCTGACTTTTTGAGACCCCATAGACTGTAGCTGGCCAAGCTCTTCTGTCCTTGGAATTCTCTAAGCAAGAATACTGGAGTCAGTAGCAACTCCCTTCTCCAGGGAATCTTCCCAGGGACTGAACCTGGGTCTCCTGTACTGTAGGCAGATTCTTTATGATCTGAACCACCAGGGAAGTCCTTAGTTTTAATAAAAACAGCAAAATCTTCTTGACAAGTAAGGTAATATACTCACAGGATCTGAAGATTAAGGTGTGAACATCTTTGAGAATTATTTTCCTGCACATTATGTGTATGGAGGGGGATAATTTCCCTTCTTTCTTACAGCTGTCTAACTTTTAACATGTTGTTTATGTTAGAATAAGCTTCACTCAATTAACAGAGGCTAACTTTAATTTGAGTAAGGAGGTTGGGGACATAGTAAAGATGGAGAGGGAAAAAAAATGGACCTCAATTTTAATCATTTTTCTAATTTGATTCAGACTGGTCACGATATGGACCTAGAAAACTTAAGCCCATTGTCATAAGAATATTCCATCTCAGAGCCCCCAGTTCATTCACACAATAGTACAGTACACAACAATCTCCACGATAGTTGTTTACAGATAGAGATGAGCTGCTCATGTGTGGTCTAGGTTACCATAAGTACCTCTAAAACAGGCACAGATATCTTTTGCAAAATAGTCAAGTTCAGATAGCTCCCTCTGGCACTCATTAAGACCTCAAACACTCAGAAACTTAAATGTTCAACAAACTGCTAAAAGCACTTGATTTTTGCCTACCACTGGCTCCAATTTCCTGGCCACACCTTTCTCACAAAATTCCCCTATTTAATTTTCCATTTGCTAACCTACATTTGTACATAAGGCTTCATACTTCTAAATGCTGTTATCTGCAAAACCAGCCCTGTTCAGTATGGCCTGTTTTTTCTTATCTGAGCTAGAATTATGACCTAAGAAAGTAAGAAGATATCTCTAACAAGCAAAAGTTAAACTGACTCTTAATGTTAGTCACTCAGTCATGTCTGATTCTTTTTGATCCCATGGACTGTAACTACCAGGCTTCTCTGTCCATGGAATTCTCCAGGCAAGAATACTAGAGTGCACTGCCATTTCCTTCATCAGGGGATCTTCCCAACCCAGGGATCAAACCTGGATATCCCACATTGTAGGCAGTTTTTAAAATTTTTACGACCTAAGCCACCAGGGAAGCCTCTTACTAGGAAATATAACTCATTATTTTGAAGCTATTCTATTCAGGGTGTTAAATGTTGGACAGATAATTTTGTCTTGGTGAGACAGTCCAACATGAATAAGAAAGTTTCAGTGAAAATGATATTTTAGGATGATTATTTAGATATATCTTTTTTTTTTTTGTGTCAAAATGCACATTAAGGGTATGGAGGGGGATAATTTCCCTTCTTTCTTACAGCTGTCTAACTTTTAACATGTTGTTTATGTTAGAATAAGCTTCACTCAATTAACAGAGGCTAACTTTAATTTGAGTAAGGAGGTTGGGGACATATTAAAGATGGAGAGGGAAAAAATGGACCTCAATTTTAATCATTTTTCTAATTTGATTCAGACTGGTCACGATATGGACCTAGAAAACTTAAGCCCATTGTCATAAGAATATTCCATCTCAGAGCCCCCAGTTCATTCACACAATAGTACAGTACACAACAATCTCCACGATAGTTGTTTACAGATAGAGATGAGCTGCTCATGTGTGGTCTAGGTTACCATAAGTACCTCTAAAACAGGCACAGATATCTTTTGCAAAATAGTCAAGTTCACATAGCTCCGTCTGGTACTCATTAAGACCTCAAACACTCAGAAACTTAAATGTTCAACAAACTGCTAAAAGCACTTGATTTTTGCCTACCACTGGCTCCAATTTCCTGGCCACACCTTTCTCACAAAATTCCCCTATTTAATTTTCCATTTGCTAACCTACATTTGTACATAAGGCTTCATACTTCTAAATGCTGTTATCTGCAAAACCAGCCCTGTTCAGTATGGCCTGTTTTTTCTTATCTGAGCTAGAATTATGACCTAAGAAAGTAAGAAGATATCTCTAACAAGCAAAAGTTAAACTGACTCTTAATGTTAGTCACTCAGTCATGTCTGATTCTTTTTGATCCCATGGACTGTAACTACCAGGCTTCTCTGTCCATGGAATTCTCCAGGCAAGAATACTAGAGTGCACTGCCATTTCCTTCATCAGGGGATCTTCCCAACCCAGGGATCAAACCTGGATATCCCACATTGTAGGCAGTTTTTAAAATTTTTACGACCTAAGCCACCAGGGAAGCCTCTTACTAGGAAATATAACTCATTATTTTGAAGCTATTCTATTCAGGGTGTTAAATGTTGGACAGATAATTTTGTCTTGGTGAGACAGTCCAACATGAATAAGAAAGTTTCAGTGAAAATGATATTTTAGGATGATTATTTAGATATATCTGCTGAAAGAAAAGCAAAAACAAGAAGTAGGTAGATACAGATAAGAGATAAGGTGTGAGATTTGTTTATTAGTTGAGGATATCAAGATTGTGTAAATTTAAAGAAACACTGGCTTGATTCAAAAAGTTACAACAAAATTTAAGGTAGCATTTCTCGTTTCAAAATTCATATATTTTTAATTAAACTATAGACTCTAGACTCAGATTTTGATGAGTACATACGTGTAATGGAAATAGTCTTAAAAAAACTCAGAGGGATGAATGAGTAATACTTTTACCATTTTATATATTGCTTGATATTAGTCACAGTTTAATTGTGCAAAAAATCTGATATCATAAAAGTTAATTCTTTTAAGAAGATCATGGCACAGTCCCAAAATAAAAAGAAACAGGCTGAATTAAAAAAAAAAAAAAAGAACACCATCATTGATTACAGTTAAATACAAGGGAAAACTCAAATAATTTTCCTCATAGTTGAGGAAATGCATGTAATGTGAACCAGAATAATTTCCTAGAACATCTGTATTAAACACTTTTATGAATATATAATTTTTTAAAAAAAATTCCCAGACTTCCCTGGTGGTCCAGAGGGTAATGAATCCACCTTACAGTGCAGGGGGCATGGGTTTGATCCCTGGCCCAGGAGGGTCTCACGTGCCGTGGAATGGCTGGACCAGTGCGTCCAATTACGCACAAGAGCTCTGGAGCGCTTGCACCCAGAGCCAGTGCTCTGCAGTAAGGGAGGACTCTGCAATGGGAGACCCACACAGGCTAAAGAATGAAGATGGATGAAAATAAATATAAATCAAAAACCAATAAAAGAGGCCAAAATTAAAAATAATAATAATAATTCCTTCTAAATTTTTACTGTAAGAATACAGAATAACAATAATTTAAAAATCCTTGTATATAGAAAGCTGTTAATTTGAATAATGAAAAGTACAAGTTATATTGAACAATATAAGTATACTAGGCCAATGTACTTCTATGTTAGAGAACATTAAATAAAAGCTATAAGATACAACTGAATATTTCCACTACAAAATAACTAATTTTTTACTTTATTAGATGGAAATTCAAAAAGGGGTACCAATTATACACATAAAGTGTAAGAACTGTTAACTCATCTTTAACCAGAAAGACAATTCCCAAGTTTAGTTAATTTGGAAAAAAAATTCTTGGTTCATTTGCAACAATACACTGCTGTATTAACATTTTCATAAAATCATTTTTAACAGTTAACACTTACATCTATGGCCACCTTACCCTAGGAAAAGGGAGAACTAAGCTATGATGCACTTAGTCCTTAGGTCCTATTGTTAAAGACAAGTAGGAGTCTAATTATAATTTATTCAAATGAACCATACACTATGATTAAACATACCAGATTGTCATTCAAACTTCTATGGTATACATGGCATTCTAATTCATAGAACAAAACAGCAGAAAATAATCTAATAAATTATTCTGTGCAATTCAAAGTATTTGTGGAAAATTTGTTACTATTATGAGTGAAGTCAAAAGATTTCTCTATTTAAATCTGCTTTATCTGTGACCAAGTTAGATAAAAACTTTGATAAATGTACCTCCTTACCGACCTAGTTTATGAAGCTCTTTAAACTTTAAGAAAAATAACTGTGTTTAAAGCTTAATATGAATTATTTGAGGTAAGTCTTCCCTCTTACCTGGATCTCATAGAGATTCAGCTAAAGAACAGGATCACTCCTTTTTATGTCAGTCAATTTAGAATGTTTGGAAACCTCATTAATCATTTCTTGGAGGGTACTTCTAGGACACAACTGTCTCAATTACAAAGAGGGTCATGTGAAAGTTAATGAGTCCTTTAAATAACTCATTGGTTCCTTGTTCCATTTATTTAGCTAAGATGTTAGGGCAGAGATCACTTTTCTATGACATTGAGAAATTGAAAATAATTATCATCTGCAGGTTTCACACTATTTTTGATTTGTTATTATGTGTTAAGTTTTATTTGAGGCAAAGTATTACAGAAAGAACTCTAATCATAGAAAATAATTCCAACATTGTGACTTCAGAAGAGAAAAGAAATTGACTTCATAATTATAATATGCAAGAGTGAAAATGAACAAACATAAGTCTGTTAAGAACATTACTCAAACATTATTTCAGTTTGAAACCAAAAAGCAGTATGTCTCTACAAAATTTACATTAAATGTGGTAGTAGCAGTATTTAGATAAAAGGTGAGGTTATGCAGAAGCTTAAAAAACCTCAGAGACCAACACAGCGTGTCTATTTCTTATTCCCACAGTTGCACTGTGGCAATGTATAATGTCCCAAGACCATATTCTCTGAATAGCAACTAAGGGGTCGAGGCTGCTTCAATCACATGACCATTATCTCAGCACAAGTATTTATTATTGCCAAGCAAGGCAGAGGGAGACTGGAAAATGAAATATGAGCCAAACTCTCTTGGATTGAATTTTTATGTGTCACTTTTATTCACCTTTCATTGACCATATCAGCTTTCATAGTTCTTGGCTCCACCTAATCTAATAAATTATTCTGTGCAATAAAGTATTTGTGGAAAATTTGTTACTATTATGAGTGAAGTCAAAAGATTTCTCTATTTAAATCTGCTTTATCTGTGACCAAGTTAGATAAAAACTTTGATAAATGTACCTCCTTACTGACCTAGTTTATGAAGCTCTTTAAACTTTAAGAAAAATAACTGTGTTTAAAGCTTAATATGAATTATTTGAGGTAAGTCTTCCCTCTTACCTGGATCTCATAGAGATTCAGCTAAAGAACAGGATCACTCCTTTTTATGTCAGTCAATTTAGAATGTTTGGAAACCTCATTAATCATTTCTTGGAGGGTACTTCTAGGACACAACTGTCTCAATTACAAAGAGGGTCATGTGAAAGTTAATGAGTCCTTTAAATAACTCATTGGTTCCTTGTTCCATTTATTTAGCTAAGATGTTAGGGCAGAGATCACTTTTCTATGACATTGAGAAATTGAAAATAATTATCATCTGCAGGTTTCACACTATTTTTGATTTGTTATTATGTGTTAAGTTTTATTTGAGGCAAAGTATTACAGAAAGAACTCTAATCATAGAAAATAATTCCAACATTGTGACTTCAGAAGAGAAAAGAAATTGACTTCATAATTATAATATGCAAGAGTGAAAATGAACAAACATAAGTCTGTTAAGAACATTACTCAAACATTATTTCAGTTTGAAACCAAAAAGCAGTATGTCTCTACAAAATTTACATTAAATGTGGTAGTAGCAGTATTTAGATAAAAGGTGAGGTTATGCAGAAGCTTAAAAAACCTCAGAGACCAACACAGCGTGTCTATTTCTTATTCCCACAGATGCACTGTGGCAATGTATAATGTCCCAAGACCATATTCTCTGAATAGCAACTAAGGGGTCGAGGCTGCTTCAATCACATGACCATTATCTCAGCACAAGTATTTATTATTGCCAAGCAAGGCAGAGGGAGACTGGAAAATGAAATATGAGCCAAACTCTCTTGGATTGAATTTTTATGTGTCACTTTTATTCACCTTTCATTGACCATATCAGCTTTCATAGTTCTTGGCTCCACCTAACCTCTGGAGAAAAGGGATATAGAAGACTAATGGAATATGTGGGAAGTATTATTTGAGGACTGTTTCCATCACCCAATATCCTTTTCTCCATTAATGTACAAAGAAACATTACTCTCCAAGCGAGATAACTCAAAGATCCAAACCAGTTTCTGCTTGTGGAGCATCCAGACCTCTGGTTGATACGTGAGTCTCTACACCAGGTTCAGATGTTGGTACTTTCAATTGATGCATATGAACTAAAAAGACAAGCTAAGGGAGCCTCTCCTTACACATACATGAATATGAATAATAAATGATAATAAAACATACTAGTAGTAATGGTGGAGCAGAAACAGACTACTGAAAAAGAAGACTCAATTCATTCCCCTCGTGCCTTCTTTCTCATGCCCACAAGTTCATTCTCTATGTCTGTGCCTCTATTCCTGCCCTGAAAATAGAGCACAAATATGTTCATCAATACCATTTTTTCTGGATTTCATATACATGCTTTAATACAAAATGTTTACTTTTCTATTTCTGACTTATTTCAATCTGTATGATAGACTCTAGGCATATACTATCATGGGTAAAAGAGATAGCTAGCAGAAAGTGGCCATATAGCACAGGAAGCTTAGCTCAGTGCTCTGTGATGACATAGAGGGGTGGCATGCAGTGGTGGGAGGGAGGCTCAAGAGGGAGTAGACACATGTATAATTCATCTGATTCATAATGCTGTCCAGCAGAAAGCAATACAACATTGTAAAGCTATTATATTCCAATAAAAAGAAAAGAAACAAGAAGACTGAGACACATATCAGTCACTGATACATGGATATTCCAGTCCCCATGAGGAGGTAGGTACTGGTATGTGCATGCATGCTCAGTTATGCAATTGTGTATGAACTGTAGCCTACCAGGCTTCTCGTCCATGGAATTTTCTAGGCAATACTGGAGTGGGTTGCCATTTCCTCCTCCAAGGGACCTTTCAGACCCAGAGATCAAACCTGCATCTACTGCATTGGCAGGCAGATTCCTTTATCACTGAGCCACTTGGCAAGCAGGGATTGGTGAGAGGTACTAAACTGGGGTTGGAGAATACTCCTCCATTTGATCTAGATCCTTTTGGAGGCTTCTAGAAAGTCTACTGCTCTCTGTACCACATGGCTGCATCTTTAAGGACATCTTTTTCTTTCCCATTATTCTTGTTTGCATTGGATATGGGTTTCAGGGAATACACTCTAATTGAAACATGAGTTTTCTGAGCTAGCTTTCTACTTCTGCTTTCTGTTTGGTCCAAACTCATAGTTTCTTTACCAGAAGAACTTAAAAAATCCAGTAAGCTTTCATTTCAGTGTTACTTGATGAACCCAGAATATACCCAGCTCTTTTCTATTTTGCACCTATCTACTCTTTCACTCCATTACTCATTTCTATTTAAGAGGGTTACAGAGAAGTGTTTGAATTTCCGGGCAAAGCCAGTAAGCTTCAAAATTCAGTGTACTTGAAAAGAAGACTCAATTCATTCCCCTCGTGCCTTCTTTCTCATGCCCACAAGTTCATTCTCTATGTCTGTGCCTCTATTCCTGCCCTGAAAATAGAGCACAAATATGTTCATCAATACCATTTTTTCTGGATTTCATATACATGCTTTAATACAAAATGTTTACTTTTCTATTTCTGACTTATTTCAATCTGTATGATAGACTCTAGGCATATACTATCATGGGTAAAAGAGATAGCTAGCAGAAAGTGGCCATATAGCACAGGAAGCTTAGCTCAGTGCTCTGTGATGACATAGAGGGGTGGCATGCAGTGGTGGGAGGGAGGCTCAAGAGGGAGTAGACACATGTATAATTCATCTGATTCATAATGCTGTCCAGCAGAAAGCAATACAACATTGTAAAGCTATTATATTCCAATAAAAAGAAAAGAAACAAGAAGACTGAGACACATATCAGTCACTGATACATGGATATTCCAGTCCCCATGAGGAGGTAGGTACTGGTATGTGCATGCATGCTCAGTTATGCAATTGTGTATGAACTGTAGCCTACCAGGCTTCTCGTCCATGGAATTTTCTAGGCAATACTGGAGTGGGTTGCCATTTCCTCCTCCAAGGGACCTTTCAGACCCAGAGATCAAACCTGCATCTACTGCATTGGCAGGCAGATTCCTTTATCACTGAGCCACTTGGCAAGCAGGGATTGGTGAGAGGTACTAAACTGGGGTTGGAGAATACTCCTCCATTTGATCTAGATCCTTTTGGAGGCTTCTAGAAAGTCTACTGCTCTCTGTACCACATGGCTGCATCTTTAAGGACATCTTTTTCTTTCCCATTATTCTTGTTTGCATTGGATATGGGTTTCAGGGAATACACTCTAATTGAAACATGAGTTTTCTGAGCTAGCTTTCTACTTCTGCTTTCTGTTTGGTCCAAACTCATAGTTTCTTTACCAGAAGAACTTAAAAAATCCAGTAAGCTTTCATTTCAGTGTTACTTGATGAACCCAGAATATACCCAGCTCTTTTCTATTTTGCACCTATCTACTCTTTCACTCCATTACTCATTTTCTCTATTTAAGAGGGTTACAGAGAAGCTGTTTGAATTTCCGGGCAAAGCCACACTGTTAATCTGATCTTTGCCCTGAATCATTTTACCAAATTATTGAGTGCCACATTCTTAACCTGTTCTTTGCTTTGAGGCAATTTAATCAGTTGGAAATATATTGCCAGGCATTCATCTGTAAAGACTTTTGCACTCTTCTCATCTATTAGAATTATGAAGCAATTGTTTTACCAAACTGAAAGACTATCTATTGACTTTCTCTAGTCATTTCACCTCTGCTTACAAATTAGGCAATTCTATTCCACACTCATTTATTACTTAATATACCTTGCTGAATAGAGTTAATAGCAAATCACATATATTATTAACTTCCTGCTTCACACCAGGGCCCCAACTTTGTTATTCGGCACATGATCTGCTGCTCACATTATTCTAATGCTTCGCTACTGTAAATATATCTCCATCTTTTTAAAGCTTCTAATCTCAGTTCTCTCTTTACTCATTCACTATTAGATCACTAGGTCAATATCAAATAGATTGGGTTATTAAAGCCATCCTCACATTTTTATTACCAACTTCTACAATAACCTGGATAGACTAGCTAAGACAAACAAACTAGATTGATTAGATAGACAGAAACAATGTTCACATCTTAATGCTCATTCCAACCAAGGCTTATTTCTGGTTCTTCCTGAATTGAATGTATATTTTAGCAGTTCTTTGGGCACCGTTCACCTTGCAGCAACACAGTGGTCCTTTCTGTGTTGATGCTTTGGGTTCACAAAGCCTTTAGGTACATGGTAGAGCAAAAGACAAAATGCAGAGACATCCACTCTCTTAGTCTAGAAATGTCAGGTGATACTTCTTACTCTTTTCTCCAAAATATTCCTGTGGTTCAAAACAATTGAAATAAACCATGGGAATGTAGGGAAGAAAATAGATTATCTGGTGACTTTTTCTGCCAATAGAGAGGGACCTCTGTGATTTTGGATTGAGAGAGATTAAATGAGATAATTTATATAAAACCCTAGACATCTATCAAGTATATGATGGTTATTAACTTTAACTGGATACCACATTCTATGTGCATTTTCCCATACAAATAATGTAGACATTTAATTCACACTTTCCTGCTAAAATTTAACAAATCATATTATTGAACCTCTATTTAAGAGGGTTACAGAGAAGCTGTTTGAATTTCCGGGCAAAGCCACACTGTTAATCTGATCTTTGCCCTGAATCATTTTACCAAATTATTGAGTGCCACATTCTTAACCTGTTCTTTGCTTTGAGGCAATTTAATCAGTTGGAAATATATTGCCAGGCATTCATCTGTAAAGACTTTTGCACTCTTCTCATCTATTAGAATTATGAAGCAATTGTTTTACCAAACTGAAAGACTATCTATTGACTTTCTCTAGTCATTTCACCTCTGCTTACAAATTAGGCAATTCTATTCCACACTCATTTATTACTTAATATACCTTGCTGAATAGAGTTAATAGCAAATCACATATATTATTAACTTCCTGCTTCACACCAGGGCCCCAACTTTGTTATTCGGCACATGATCTGCTGCTCACATTATTCTAATGCTTCGCTACTGTAAATATATCTCCATCTTTTTAAAGCTTCTAATCTCAGTTCTCTCTTTAGTCATTCACTACTAGATCACTAGGTCAATATCAAATAGATTGGGTTATTAAAGCCATCCTCACATTTTTATTACCAACTTCTACAATAACCTGGATAGACTAGCTAAGACAAACAAACTAGATTGATTAGATAGACAGAAACAATGTTCACATCTTAATGCTCATTCCAACCAAGGCTTATTTCTGGTTCTTCCTGAATTGAATGTATATTTTAGCAGTTCTTTGGGCACCGTTCACCTTGCAGCAACACAGTGGTCCTTTCTGTGTTGATGCTTTGGGTTCACAAAGCCTTTAGGTACATGGTAGAGCAAAAGACAAAATGCAGAGACATCCACTCTCTTAGTCTAGAAATGTCAGGTGATACTTCTTACTCTTTTCTCCAAAATATTCCTGTGGTTCAAAACAATTGAAATAAACCATGGGAATGTAGGGAAGAAAATAGATTATCTGGTGACTTTTTTCTGCCATTAGAGAGGGACCTCTGTGATTTTGGATTGAGAGAGATTAAATGAGATAATTTATATAAAACCCTAGACATCTATCAAGTATATGATGGTTATTAGCTTTAACTGGATACCACATTCTATGTGCATTTTCCCATACAAATAATGTAGACATTTAATTCACACTTTCCTGCTAAAATTTAACAAATCATATTATTGAACCTGCCAGAGAAATCTAATTGTGTTGTTACTGGAAAAACAAATAAAGCCAAGTTTTCACTTGAGAATGTCAAATTTAATTGACTTCCCTATAATTAATTTCAAATAGTCTGAAAATTAGAATATGCTATGTGACAGTATTCTAAGTAAATTAATAAATTAGAGGAAGACAGATGGTGACAGAGAGGTGAAAGGGTTAGGAGGAGGACAGATTAGACTTAATAACCAAAAATATTTAATTTTGTCTTGGGCAAAACCTAACACTAACTAAGGTTAATTAATAGACACATGTCTCCACTATCTTAATTTAATACTTGCAATAGTATTCTGTTTGATCTCTTTTCTTTGAAAAGTGTTGGCTACAGATACAGATAAAGAAAATTCTGCCCTAATCAGAGAAAATAAGTTTCGACTTTGAATCTGATCTGTAGTCTGGCTCGTTTATAGCTGTCTTGACTTCTAAAGAAACAGATCTCTTTAAAAACAGAAACTGTTAGAATGTAGACATGTTTGACATATTAAAACTCTACATTTGTTTGATCTTACCTAATGATTTGAATGTATATCAACAGAAAGAAAGCTCACATCTGCCACAACAGGCATGTTTACAATCATTTTAATGATGCCATTAGATACTGCTCTTCAGAGCTTGCTATTCTAGGCTGTTATATAAAAACCATGTGAGTTAAGTTTACCACCTGTGTGCAATGGGAATGACCTACTTAAAGAAATCAGGAAAAATACAGATAGAAGATAGAACGCAACTAATCTCCTATGTTAAAATATGACCTTGAAAACAAAGGATATTTTTGTAAGTTTTTTAGGAAAGAGGTACATGGTAGAGCAAGACAAAATGCAGAGACATCCACTCTCTTAGTCTAGAATGTCAGGTGATACTTCTTACTATTTTCTCCAAAATATTCCTGTGGTTCAAAACAATTGAAATAAACCATGGGAATGTAGGGAAGAAAATAGATTATCTGGTGACTTTTTTCTGCCATTAGAGAGGGACCTCTGTGATTTTGGATTGAGAGAGATTAAATGAGATAATTTATATAAAACCCTAGACATCTATCAAGTATATGATGGTTATTAACTTTAACTGGATACCACATTCTATGTGCATTTTCCCATACAAATAATGTAGACATTTAATTCACACTTTCCTGCTAAAATTTAACAAATCATATTATTGAACCTGCCAGAGAAATCTAATTGTGTTGTTACTGGAAAAACAAATAAAGCCAAGTTTTCACTTGAGAATGTCAAATTTAATTGACTTCCCTATAATTAATTTCAAATAGTCTGAAAATTAGAATATGCTATGTGACAGTATTCTAAGTAAATTAATAAATTAGAGGAAGACAGATGGTGACAGAGAGGTGAAAGGGTTAGGAGGAGGACAGATTAGACTTAATAACCAAAAATATTTAATTTTGTCTTGGGCAAAACCTAACACTAACTAAGGTTAATTAATAGACACATGTCTCCACTATCTTAATTTAATACTTGCAATAGTATTCTGTTTGATCTCTTTTCTTTGAAAAGTGTTGGCTACAGATACAGATAAAGAAAATTCTGCCCTAATCAGAGAAAATAAGTTTCGACTTTGAATCTGATCTGTAGTCTGGCTCGTTTATAGCTGTCTTGACTTCTAAAGAAACAGATCTCTTTAAAAACAGAAACTGTTAGAATGTAGACATGTTTGACATATTAAAACTCTACATTTGTTTGATCTTACCTAATGATTTGAATGTATATCAACAGAAAGAAAGCTCACATCTGCCACAACAGGCATGTTTACAATCATTTTAATGATGCCATTAGATACTGCTCTTCAGAGCTTGCTATTCTAGGCTGTTATATAAAAACCATGTGAGTTAAGTTTACCACCTGTGTGCAATGGGAATGACCTACTTAAAGAAATCAGGAAAAATACAGATAGAAGATAGAACACAACTTATTTCCTATGTTAAAATATGACCTTGAAAACAAAGGATATTTTGTGGTAGAGTATATCTTTATTCTAAACCATGAAAAAAAAAAGAACAGACTTTTTCTAATGTCAAACCACTTGAATTTCAGTGTCTCCAGAAAAGTCTGTTAGTTGATAGGTAGGTTCTTAGCTCATAAACCTGAGTCTAAAAAGCTTTTCTGGTTCTTAAGCCATCTTGGATTTAAATGTTTTGGCAAAGTTGGTAGTTGAGTATCATAACTTTATTGCTCCTATACTTCTCTCTAAAAGGGATGAAAATCATTATGTGCTTTTTGAAGAGTGAAAGAATTACAGGATAATTCCTCTTAAATCCATACTCTTCTTAAGCACATCTATTTTCTTTTTTTTTTGATGGGGGGTGGACAGTCAGTGATCGAGAGTACTGGTTTTACACTTAAAACCATGATGAGATGGATCCCTCTGATTTTTTTTGTTTAGTTTTCAATGTTTTGTATTCCTCTCTGTATTTCCAGATGACCAGACTATGACTATCACCAGAATTTTTAGTAACTCCTCATATAACTTTATATAACAATGAGATATACAAAGGAAAACTGAATACTCTTTTATTTATTAAAGACTACCATGGGTCTAAAACTATACTAAGATCTAGAATGATAACACAAAATATAGAAAAATAAATACATTGTCTAGTAGTTAGAAGCTTATTAGAGTGATACTGTATCTGAGGAACTTTTAGTTTCTGATAATAATCTTTGAAGCACTTTCACTAAACTTCTGTTATATGATCCTAGGAAAAGTTCCATTGCTTAGCTTTCCCCAAGGCCTGTGTACTAACATTTGTTAATTTGATTAGGAAAATAAAAGTGTGAAAATTAATTGGAATACTTACTTACAGTTTTCATAATACACAGCAATCTAGCGTATCAAAGTCAAAATTGTTTTTATTAATTACAAAAGAACAAATTACAAGGAACAATTTATGAAAAGGAGATATTATGAGGAGGAAGCAAAAAGAGCAAGGACCCATTTCTATGTCTCACATCATGAGGATTAGAAATGTGTGCAATGGGAATGACCTACTTAAAGAAATCAGGAAAAATACAGATAGAAGATAGAACGCAACTTATTTCCTATGTTAAAATATGACCTTGAAAACAAAGGATATTTTGTGGTAGAGTATATCTTTATTCTAAACCATGAAAAAAAAAAGAACAGACTTTTTCTAATGTCAAACCACTTGAATTTCAGTGTCTCCAGAAAAGTCTGTTAGTTGATAGGTAGGTTCTTAGCTCATAAACCTGAGTCTAAAAAGCTTTTCTGGTTCTTAAGCCATCTTGGATTTAAATGTTTTGGCAAAGTTGGTAGTTGAGTATCATAACTTTATTGCTCCTATACTTCTCTCTAAAAGGGATGAAAATCATTATGTGCTTTTTGAAGAGTGAAAGAATTACAGGATAATTCCTCTTAAATCCATACTCTTCTTAAGCACATCTATTTTCTTTTTTTTTTGATGGGGGGTGGACAGTCAGTGATCGAGAGTACTGGTTTTACACTTAAAACCATGATGAGATGGATCCCTCTGATTTTTTTTGTTTAGTTTTCAATGTTTTGTATTCCTCTCTGTATTTCCAGATGACCAGACTATGACTATCACCAGAATTTTTAGTAACTCCTCATATAACTTTATATAACAATGAGATATACAAAGGAAAACTGAATACTCTTTTATTTATTAAAGACTACCATGGGTCTAAAACTATACTAAGATCTAGAATGATAACACAAAATATAGAAAAATAAATACATTGTCTAGTAGTTAGAAGCTTATTAGAGTGATACTGTATCTGAGGAACTTTTAGTTTCTGATAATAATCTTTGAAGCACTTTCACTAAACTTCTGTTATATGATCCTAGGAAAAGTTCCATTGCTTAGCTTTCCCCAAGGCCTGTGTACTAACATTTGTTAATTTGATTAGGAAAATAAAAGTGTGAAAATTAATTGGAATACTTACTTACAGTTTTCATAATACACAGCAATCTAGCGTATCAAAGTCAAAATTGTTTTTATTAATTACAAAAGAACAAATTACAAGGAACAATTTATGAAAAGGAGATATTATGAGGAGGAAGCAAAAAGAGCAAGGACCCATTTCTATGTCTCACATCATGAGGATTAGAAATGTTGGCAATGAAATTCTTTGCAAAGAAAGCACCTTCCTCTAAGGTATCAATCAGGTGAAAAAAAAAAAAAAGTAGATGTTTTCTTGATTAGATAAAATAGAATCAAAGTTTGTTTTGGCTTTGACATTCCAGGTATATTGGAATTGCTCCAGTTAGGTAGAAAATTGCTAGAGTGAATCTAATTTCTTCCCACTTGTCAATTGCATGCACTCTCTCATTTCTCTAGCCACTATTTGTAGGAGACAGGCCTATCTTCTGAGACTGAAGTATGTAATGATGCATTCTGAGAGTGCATTTGGCTTTCCTGTCTACTCAGCTTTTATGGTTTCATTTCCCCCTTTTGATTTTCAAGTATGTAATTGTGTAACTCAACAGTACACACCTGGCTTCTGAGTAGTCTATCCCAGGCTGGTAGGAAAACAATTCACAAATTTCTGAAGTCTTGGCAACATTAATATGTCAAATTTAATAAAACTGTACAGAGATCCTAAACATACCTACTGAATACTGATTGGGATATCCTCCCTATGTAAAACATAAGATCCATTGTTTAGCTATGGAATTCTACTTAACATTAAAGTAGTCACCAAGGTAAAGAAAGAAATTGTGCACTTGAAAGAAAATGCGTTCCACCTACTTATTTTGCCATCATATACTGATAGCAATATGCTATAACTTACGAGTAAACTTATACAGAATTTTAAACAGAAGTTTTAAACAGAAGTATAAACTTAAACTTATGGATGAATGTCTATACATAAAACGCAACAGACATAATGGTAGAAATGTAAAACAAAAGAGAGGAGAGAGACACAGAGAAGCTATGGCCTTCAAAGTATTTAGAATACATTCAAAAGCACTCAAAAAGTAATTTAATTGAATATTGCCTATATGAGCTTAGATGAAAAGAATATAAGTAATTTCCTAATTAGCCCTTTTGTTCATCTGACTCTATATATTGATGTATTAAAGTCAGTTTGGCATAATTTTGCACCAGTCACAAAAGTAACAGCTGCAAGTATCCTCCGTTTAAAATAAAAAATAAATAAACATCAATAGATAGGTGACTGCCTTTCTGAGACACTTTGAGCTTAAATACCAAATGCAGTCACTGGTGGTGTGTAAGCTCTCTGGAGATTTGTAAAATTCTTTCCAAACCCACTGCCAGTGGGGTAGGAATCCCCCTGCATATCTGGCAGTACAAGATTTTTGTTTTAATCTATATTTTTAATATATTGAGGTAACTAAAAAAAGTTAGAGGTATTCAAGCATAATTATCATTATAACAGCTGGGATTCAATTGCTAGGTCAATTTTAATAATATTGAGAGTATTAACTCCTCTAATACTAGTAATAAGAAACCATCCTTCTGGTCACAAATACAGTTTCTGAGTAGGCTATTCAATTTTCCTGCTGTTTTCTGTTTCTTTTCTCCTGAAGTACAACTTTATTCAGCATACTTAGCAATGAGAGTCACACTTAACAAAACATTCTAATGCAGATATATCAAGTCACCAGTAAGATTCCCAAGTCTTCAGTGAGTGACAGAAACATACCTACTGAATACTGATTGGGATATCCAAAACATAAGATCCATTGTTTAGCTATGGAATTCTACTTAACATTAAAGTAGTCACCAAGGTAAAGAAAGAAATTGTGCACTTGAAAGAAAATGCGTTCCACCTACTTATTTTGCCATCATATACTGATAGCAATATGCTATAACTTACGAGTAAACTTATACAGAATTTTAAACAGAAGTTTTAAACAGAAGTATAAACTTAAACTTATGGATGAATGTCTATACATAAAACGCAACAGACATAATGGTAGAAATGTAAAACAAAAGAGAGGGAGAGAGAAACAGAGAAGCTATGGCCTTCAAAGTATTTAGAATACATTCAAAAGCACTCAAAAAGTAATTTAATTGAATATTGCCTATATGAGCTTAGATGAAAAGAATATAAGTAATTTCCTAATTAGCCCTTTTGTTCATCTGACTCTATATATTGATGTATTAAAGTCAGTTTGGCATAATTTTGTACCAGTCACAAAAGTAACAGCTGCAAGTATCCTCCGTTTAAAATAAAAAATAAATAAACATCAATAGATAGGTGACTGCCTTTCTGAGACACTTTGAGCTTAAATACCAAATGCAGTCACTGGTGGTGTGTAAGCTCTCTGGAGATTTGTAAAATTCTTTCCAAACCCACTGCCAGTGGGGTAGGAATCCCCCTGCATATCTGGCAGTACAAGATTTTTGTTTTAATCTATATTTTTAATATATTGAGGTAACTAAAAAAAGTTAGAGGTATTCAAGCATAATTATCATTATAACAGCTGGGATTCAATTGCTAGGTCAATTTTAATAATATTGAGAGTATTAACTCCTCTAATACTAGTAATAAGAAACCATCCTTCTGGTCACAAATACAGTTTCTGAGTAGGCTATTCAATTTTCCTGCTGTTTTCTGTTTCTTTTCTCCCTGAAGTACAACTTTATTCAGCATACTTAGCAATGAGAGTCACACTTAACAAAACATTCTAATGCAGATATATCAAGTCACCAGTAAGATTCCCAAGTCTTCAGTGAGTGACAGAACATCTACTCATCAAAGTAGGAGGACTGAGTTGATGCTTGTGCCTCTACAGGTGGTATGGCTTGATGACAGGATAAAGAAGAGCCAGAAATCAACAATTCCTGCTTTTTTAGAGACTCTTGTTAAGATCTGATGAAACAGTTCCTCAAACTGTTGCCTCAACTAATTTGGGATGTAGATAATATAGTAGCAGAAGTTGACCTGCAGGTGAATGAATAATAAAAACTCAGAATTCTGGCCTGTGTTTAATTATCCTTTGAGGCCAGACTCTCTGTACCTATAGCTTGTAATCCAGGCTGACAGAGGGTCCATCTCATAATTCAGACTTTGGCATGATTAGAAAAGGAACTTTTG
Organism: Tragulus kanchil; assembly: GCA_022376925.1. NCBI lineage: Eukaryota > Metazoa > Chordata > Mammalia > Artiodactyla > Tragulidae > Tragulus > Tragulus kanchil. The sequence continues at coordinate 98,772,726 of JAIOJX010000030.1, forward strand.
TTTGCCAACTTGAAGCTAGTATAAGTGCAGCATCGAAACCTCAGTTTCAATGGGAGGTATGATAATGAGGTGCCTCAGACTCTCCCCAGCAGCTTTCATCACGGGGACACACCCTCTAGCAAAGACCCAACTGCAAGTTATGTCTACCTAGCCTAGCTTCAATGCTATGTTTAAGCTATTATGACCATAGATATAAGAGCATGGAATTGATTAAAAGCAAATAAATTAGAACCTACTAAAATTCACGGGAAATATACTAGCAATAAAATAGGAAATCTGGCTAGGAAACATCCATGGAAATCCCTGGGCCTCTCAAGTGGCATCAAAGAGATATGCTAAAAGCAGTGGATCCTCCAGAAGGAGCAGTCAATTCAGATATGAAGGGGAAGGAAGACAAAAAGGAAATTTGCTCTCTCTTGGTGATAGAACAAAAGATATTGAAATAGAAGTAAAGACAGAATGAAATGGAAATCAGGAAAATTACTTCATTGCCCGGATAGGATTTCCTGCCATTAATAAATAGCAGGATAAGATAATATGTTTTCAATAGAGATTATTGCTTTTAATAATATTGAGAGTATTAACTCCTCTAATACTAGTAATAAGAAACCATCCTTCTGGTCACAAATACAGTTTCTGAGTAGGCTATTCAATTTTCCTGCTGTTTTCTGTTTCTTTTCTCCCTGAAGTACAACTTTATTCAGCATACTTAGCAATGAGAGTCACACTTAACAAAACATTCTAATGCAGATATATCAAGTCACCAGTAAGATTCCCAAGTCTTCAGTGAGTGACAGAACATCTACTCATCAAAGTAGGAGGACTGAGTTGATGCTTGTGCCTCTACAGGTGGTATGGCTTGATGACAGGATAAAGAAGAGCCAGAAATCAACAATTCCTGCTTTTTTAGAGACTCTTGTTAAGATCTGATGAAACAGTTCCTCAAACTGTTGCCTCAACTAATTTGGGATGTAGATAATATAGTAGCAGAAGTTGACCTGCAGGTGAATGAATAATAAAAACTCAGAATTCTGGCCTGTGTTTAATTATCCTTTGAGGCCAGACTCTCTGTACCTATAGCTTGTAATCCAGGCTGACAGAGGGTCCATCTCATAATTCAGACTTTGGCATGATTAGAAAAGGAACTTTTGTTTGCCAACTTGAAGCTAGTATAAGTGCAGCATCGAAACCTCAGTTTCAATGGGAGGTATGATAATGAGGTGCCTCAGACTCTCCCCAGCAGCTTTCATCACGGGGACACCCCCTCTAGCAAAGACCCAACTGCAAGTTATGTCTACCTAGCCTAGCTTCAATGCTATGTTTAAGCTATTATGACCATAGATATAAGAGCATGGAATTGATTAAAAGCAAATAAATTAGAACCTACTAAAATTCACGGGAAATATACTAGCAATAAAATAGGAAATCTGGCTAGGAAACATCCATGGAAATCCCTGGGCCTCTCAAGTGGCATCAAAGAGATATGCTAAAAGCAGTGGATCCTCCAGAAGGAGCAGTCAATTCAGATATGAAGGGGAAGGAAGACAAAAAGGAAATTTGCTCTCTCTTGGTGATAGAACAAAAGATATTGAAATAGAAGTAAAGACAGAATGAAATGGAAATCAGGAAAATTACTTCATTGCCCGGATAGGATTTCCTGCCATTAATAAATAGCAGGATAAGATAATATGTTTTCAATAGAGATTATTGCGTTTTCAATTGTTCACACTTAAAATGAAAAAGTAAGTTACAACATTTCTTCTTCTTGTTTATCATGTGTGTTAAATGTAACATGCTCTGTTTTAACTCAGTCTCTGGATCATGAGTAGTAGCATCTAAGCTATTACCATGCATAGCACCAACATATGTTAACAAAGGAGCCATATGCAATTAATAGTAATTGAACCAACCTTTGGGGTGGTCTCCCTTGTGAAAGATGAGGATCTTCATTGTAAAATAGATATGGATGCTGAGTAGCTAGGGGTGGAACTATTGCAGATTCCATTAGGTTCCTTCCATAAATCCCCTGTCAGTTCCTTCTCCCTGTGGATTTGCAGCAGATTCTCATTTTTCTAGTCTTTCTTGAAGTGAAACATAGTCATGTGGCCCAGTTCTGATCAAGGTAAGCTAAGAAGTATTTTTCTGGGGGTAATGTTCAAAACATAATTTACTGCCAGAAATAAAAGAAAACAGTTTGGTGGTATCTGTCCATCCTCTTTGTTTCTGCCTTGCTAATGTGATTCTTAGACGTATGGAAACCATCTATAGTCAGGATGCAAAAATGATTTGGACAGGATTTTCAATGAAACAAGTAGATAAAACATGACAGACCTATTGATAAAAATAAATAAGAGAATACATATCTTTTTATTTGATTGTGCATCTTACAAATAAAATGTAACAGGTGTCCTTTTCAATGCCTTTCTGTAGTTATAATAAATTGAAAAATCCGTACAAGCTAAAAACAGTGAAAATGGAAGGCTAGAGATTAGGTGTATTTAAAAGCCTGTTTTTACTCAGCTTGGACAAACCACACCCAGAAGACTTTAATTTTCTATTTTGATGGCTGTTCAGGGTATGCAAGGCACAAGATAAAGCCCTGGGTATGACTAAAGTAGAGAACATGATAGGAAATGGCTTTATAGAGCTGAATTCCCAAAAGATTACATCTGCAGTAAACCCACAGCAGAAGGGACAGTACATAAACTTCCTTAAGTCACTGGTATTGTGTAAGGCGAAAATAATATCCTTTTAGAATTTGAAACCATACTGTGGTCTTCAAGCAGGTTTTCTCCTCACCTTTATACAATTTAGTTGGAAGAGGGGACCCCCAGGCAACAGACACAACTAAATGTAGAAACTACACTAGTCAATCTTCACTTCAGTGTCAAACTCTCATGTGCAGACAAAACTCGAGAAAGACATAGCAGGGAAATGTACCATGAGGGAAAATTAGCAGAAATATATGTGCAGAAATATCATGTATTAGATGAATAAGACAATAATTTAAATATTCATATTTCATCTGTTTCAAAAACCAGAAGCATGAAAATCAGAGTAAAGGTCAAGAGACTTTAAAATGTCAGTAGAGACTTAAAAAGGAATCTTAACAATGTTTTAGAAATATAAAAAGTAAAGTAAAAACTTCAGTACATATAGGTAAAAGCAAGATCTAGTCTTTTTGACAGTGGAGAATTGTGGCCCAGTTCTGATCAAGGTAAGCTAAGAAGTATTTTTCTGGGGGTAATGTTCAAAACATAATTTACTGCCAGAAATAAAAGAAAACAGTTTGGTGGTATCTGTCCATCCTCTTTGTTTCTGCCTTGCTAATGTGATTCTTAGACGTATGGAAACCATCTATAGTCAGGATGCAAAAATGATTTGGACAGGATTTTCAATGAAACAAGTAGATAAAACATGACAGACCTATTGATAAAAATAAATAAGAGAATACATATCTTTTTATTTGATTGTGCATCTTACAAATAAAATGTAACAGGTGTCCTTTTCAATGCCTTTCTGTAGTTATAATAAATTGAAAAATCCGTACAAGCTAAAAACAGTGAAAATGGAAGGCTAGAGATTAGGTGTATTTAAAAGCCTGTTTTTACTCAGCTTGGACAAACCACACCCAGAAGACTTTAATTTTCTATTTTGATGGCTGTTCAGGGTATGCAAGGCACAAGATAAAGCCCTGGGTATGACTAAAGTAGAGAACATGATAGGAAATGGCTTTATAGAGCTGAATTCCCAAAAGATTACATCTGCAGTAAACCCACAGCAGAAGGGACAGTACATAAACTTCCTTAAGTCACTGGTATTGTGTAAGGCGAAAATAATATCCTTTTAGAATTTGAAACCATACTGTGGTCTTCAAGCAGGTTTTCTCCTCACCTTTATACAATTTAGTTGGAAGAGGGGACCCCGAGGCAACAGACACAACTAAATGTAGAAACTACACTAGTCAATCTTCACTTCAGTGTCAAACTCTCATGTGCAGACAAAACTCGAGAAAGACATAGCAGGGAAATGTACCATGAGGGAAAATTAGCAGAAATATATGTGCAGAAATATCATGTATTAGATGAATAAGACAATAATTTAAATATTCATATTTCATCTGTTTCAAAAACCAGAAGCATGAAAATCAGAGTAAAGGTCAAGAGACTTTAAAATGTCAGTAGAGACTTAAAAAGGAATCTTAACAATGTTTTAGAAATATAAAAAGTAAAGTAAAAACTTCAGTACATATAGGTAAAAGCAAGATCTGGAAGATAAACTAAAGAAAATATTCATCAGGCAATCCACAAAGATGAGTTCAAATTTCAAATAGTGGTTATGAGACACATAAGTAAGTTGAGGAAGGCCAACAGAAGTTTGAAATTGAATGATAGAAAGAATAGAAGAAAAGGTAAAAGTCAATATTTGAAAAAAAAATTATGAATTTTTGGGAAAAATTATGGAATTTGAATATACATTTACAGAATAAATTTTAAAATATAACATTTTATCCTAGAGGAGCTAGAAATTACTAACAGGGTGAGTGAAAAAATGTGGACAAGATACAGTATAGCAATGAAATATAATATAAAATTATAATTAAAGTACTACAAAATGATATTAGAACTTCAGGGACCAAGAGAAAATTTTAGAAATGACAAGAAAGATAAGCCCTTTGTAAAAAAAAAAAAAAAATGACAGTAAACCGATGTACCAACCATGGATGTTAGAGGCACTATAATACCTTCAATACTTTGAGAGAAAATAAGCATTATAATTCTTACTCCCATATCTAACACTGCTATCTTCCAGGAACCAAGCTGTAATAAAATATTTGTTTCCAGGAAAACCAAAGGGGAAGAAATTTCCTGCCAAATGACTCTCATTAACCTAACTTCCTAATGCTGAAATATATGTAGCTGGGAATCATTCCTGATTAAAGATTTGACACGTATGATGAAATCAGGGGAATAATAATGAAAGTTTTCTTTCTTTTTCTTCTAGCATTATATTCTTTATTTTACTCTCTTGCCTTACAGAATTTATCCAGAACCCTGATTTCCGTATCAAGACAGTATTAATATCACCAAGTATGAAATAAGGATAAATTATTAGCAGCATAATCAATAGTCAATAAGTACTTAGTACATGCTGTGGAAATACATATTTAGTATTGTGGAAAGAAGTCAGACAAACCCCTCTAGCTGAGTAGTTTTAAAAAGTTTAGTTAACCCTATGAAACTTGGTTTCCTGATATGTAAACTGACCAGAATGAAATGCCATTTCTGGTAGAGTGGCGCCCAGCCTGTGGGATTGTGTGATAACTAAATGAAATAAGTCATGCAAAGCTAATAAAACTGGGCATGACACATGGGAAACAAAAATTTTGTTTCTCCTTTGCACCTGCATGCCAGGCATTGCGCTGGTTGATCCGTGTCTTAGTCAATTTATTTTTTCAAATGGCCATGGCAGTTATTTTGAAAAGTGAAAATAAGCAAACCAACGAAACAACCGACACATTGATTGATGATCCGTGTTTGATTCCTGTCTTTCAGCTTTCAAGCTTGTATATAATTCAGCTGTTTCCTCACTTTCCTATCCAACTGATCTTTTAAAACTCTAAAACTGACTTTCTTACTGAAAGTAATAACAACTACCATTTATTGTGTGCCTGTAATTTCCTAGAACCTACCTATAATAAGAATTTTATGCTGTTTCACTGAACATAAAGGAGGTTGATACTTTTTTCTCACTTTTGTCCTGATTCAAGTCACTGTGACATGTGGCATTTCTGACCATTTACTTTTGAGAAAAGCGTTGTCTCTCCATTTCAGAAGTATCAAGCATGTCAAGCACATTACCCTCCTCTGGCAGTTCCCCATTGCAGCTTTGAAATCGCAGTTTCTGGGAGTCTGATGAACTCCTATGCTCCTGCAACTCTGTAAACAGTCACCCTAGGTCTGCCACATGAAACAAATCCCAGTGCTGCCTTTCCATCAGTCAATTTTATGCTACTTCCTCAGCAATTTACAATTGCCCAATGCTTTCAAATCAAAATTTGAGGGTAGTAACTTCGACATTACCAGCATTTAACTTAGCATTTATTAGAGATTCATAGCTGAAGAATGCTTGCTTCCTTGAAACTCATTTATTTATCCATGAACAGAAAAAGAAACTTACTTTTAAATTCTTCCTGAATTTAAAGAAAAGAAATCTAATTTATTTGAGATTGATTTAGCTGTTCTCAAATTAGAAGGAGAAAGTAAATGTTTTCTGTATCACTGACATTTTTGGACCAAATTATGCAGTGGTTTTCAAGTTTCTTCTTTTATGAGGTATAAAATATAAGAGTATTAATACATTAAAGAAATATTAATATTAATATTTGTTCATTTCTCAAAAGTTTTCATTTTTCTGCTTGGAAAGAATGATTAGTATAGACCACATTATGAAATAGCATTTGTTATATGATAATTGATCTTAAAGACAATTTTCCTCCTGGGGAAGCCAAATTAAATGACTACCACAATATTGATAAGTATTTCTGTAGTTCTGTACAGAATCGTAAAGCTACGGTTGATCCGTGTCTTAGTCAATTTATTTTTTCAAATGGCCATGGCAGTTATTTTGAAAAGTGAAAATAAGCAAACCAACGAAACAACCGACACATTGATTGATGATCCGTGTTTGATTCCTGTCTCTCAGCTTTCAAGCTTGTATATAATTCAGCTGTTTCCTCACTTTCCTATCCAACTGATCTTTTAAAACTCTAAAACTGACTTTCTTACTGAAAGTAATAACAACTACCATTTATTGTGTGCCTGTAATTTCCTAGAACCTACCTATAATAAGAATTTTATGCTGTTTCACTGAACATAAAGGAGGTTGATACTTTTTTCTCACTTTTGTCCTGATTCAAGTCACTGTGACATGTGGCATTTCTGACCATTTACTTTTGAGAAAAGCGTTGTCTCTCCATTTCAGAAGTATCAAGCATGTCAAGCACATTACCCTCCTCTGGCAGTTCCCCATTGCAGCTTTGAAATCGCAGTTTCTGGGAGTCTGATGAACTCCTATGCTCCTGCAACTCTGTAAACAGTCACCCTAGGTCTGCCACATGAAACAAATCCCAGTGCTGCCTTTCCATCAGTCAATTTTATGCTACTTCCTCAGCAATTTACAATTGCCCAATGCTTTCAAATCAAAATTTGAGGGTAGTAACTTCGACATTACCAGCATTTAACTTAGCATTTATTAGAGATTCATAGCTGAAGAATGCTTGCTTCCTTGAAACTCATTTATTTATCCATGAACAGAAAAAGAAACTTACTTTTAAATTCTTCCTGAATTTAAAGAAAAGAAATCTAATTTATTTGAGATTGATTTAGCTGTTCTCAAATTAGAAGGAGAAAGTAAATGTTTTCTGTATCACTGACATTTTTGGACCAAATTATGCAGTGGTTTTCAAGTTTCTTCTTTTATGAGGTATAAAATATAAGAGTATTAATACATTAAAGAAATATTAATATTAATATTTGTTCATTTCTCAAAAGTTTTCATTTTTCTGCTTGGAAAGAATGATTAGTATAGACCACATTATGAAATAGCATTTGTTATATGATAATTGATCTTAAAGACAATTTTCCTCCTGGGGAAGCCAAATTAAATGACTACCACAATATTGATAAGTATTTCTGTAGTTCTGTACAGAATCAACAAGAGTAAATAAATGCTGTCTTCTTGTATGATCAATTGTTTGTTATTTTTCAGAAAACACAAATCCACATGAATTATTGTGTTTTATACACCTAATACATATGCATATAATTCATACATTTACATATATGTATATAGATAAATCATACACAACATGTTTTTTCTTTTATAAGTAGTGATTGTGGTTATTCATCAGAAGGCATTTTTCTTCTATAATTTTTAAGATAAAAGGGATTCTTTTAATGTCAACTCATGCCTATATGGTTATGTATTATACTATTAAGCAAACAGCCTGGATTTAATTCTCATCCCAGATTGCACATTCCTCAGGCTACTTTGTTCAACACCTGTAAAGAAGAAGATTACTAATGCTACATGAAAGCATTTGTTTTAGTTTTAAGGAAAGGTGCTAGTTTCCAATAAAGGAATAAAGTGTTATTTTGCTTTGTTTTCTGTTGGAAATATAGTCATTGCGGCCTTTCATCAGGGGATATAAAACCACCCCACAAAGAGTTTTCATCCCACTATATCTATTGCTCTGTGAACAACCACATGTTTTTCTCATAAAGAAAAAAAATGCAGGTATTAGAGATTCTAATTATATGTTTCTACAAACCGAATTAACACGGAAATAGCAAATTGCTTGGGGGAGCATTTAACCTCATGCCTTTAAAGCATTCAAAATATTTGTGTTTCTCCACACTTAGACTCTTAAAAGCCATTTGACTATTTTCCCAGGGTGTCTACACCTACAAGACTAGCTTTATATTGACACGGAGGTGGCTATTAGCTTGAACTTCTCCCAAATTTTCTTGAAGGTGGTGTAACTTTTCATTGCTCCCAAATCTTAATTAAGGTTTAAGAAGGATATGGACTGCAGTAAGTCACTGTATAAAATATAAGAGTATTAATACCTTAAAGAAATATTAATATTAATATTTGTTCATTTCTCCAAAGTTTTCAGTTTTCTGCTTGGAAAGAATGATTAGTATAGACCACATTATGAAATAGCATTTGTTATATGATAATTGATCTTAAAGACAATTTTCCTCCTGGGGAAGCCAAATTAAATGACTACCACAATATTGATAAGTATTTCTGTAGTTCTGTACAGAATCAACAAGAGTAAATAAATGCTGTCTTCTTGTATGATCAATTGTTTGTTATTTTTCAGAAAACACAAATCCACATGAATTATTGTGTTTTATACACCTAATACATATGCATATAATTCATACATTTACATATATGTATATAGATAAATCATACACAACATGTTTTTTCTTTTATAAGTAGTGATTGTGGTTATTCATCAGAAGGCATTTTTCTTCTATAATTTTTAAGATAAAAGGGATTCTTTTAATGTCAACTCATGCCTATATGGTTATGTATTATACTATTAAGCAAACAGCCTGGATTTAATTCTCATCCCAGATTGCACATTCCTCAGGCTACTTTGTTCAACACCTGTAAAGAAGAAGATTACTAATGCTACATGAAAGCATTTGTTTTAGTTTTAAGGAAAGGTGCTAGTTTCCAATAAAGGAATAAAGTGTTATTTTGCTTTGTTTTCTGTTGGAAATATAGTCATTGCGGCCTTTCATCAGGGGATATAAAACCACCCCACAAAGAGTTTTCATCCCACTATATCTATTGCTCTGTGAACAACCACATGTTTTTCTCATAAAGAAAAAAAAAATGCAGGTATTAGAGATTCTAATTATATGTTTCTACAAACCGAATTAACACGGAAATAGCAAATTGCTTGGGGGAGCATTTAACCTCATGCCTTTAAAGCATTCAAAATATTTGTGTTTCTCCACACTTAGACTCTTAAAAGCCATTTGACTATTTTCCCAGGGTGTCTACACCTACAAGACTAGCTTTATATTGACACGGAGGTGGCTATTAGCTTGAACTTCTCCCAAATTTTCTTGAAGGTGGTGTAACTTTTCATTGCTCCCAAATCTTAATTAAGGTTTAAGAAGGATATGGACTGCAGTAAGTCACTGTATTCAATAATGTTTGAATATATGAGTATTTGTGTGCCTGTGTGTGGATGTGTACTCGGAAGAAAAAGGTAACCATATTTCAGAAGCATCAACAAAGATTGAGAGCCTTTTTCCTTACTTGATTTCTAGAAAAGGAGAAAAATGGTAGCAGACTACTTGGCATTTGTTTTACAATGTTGTAGGTAAATGGTAACTATCAATTTCTATTTTAACAACTAAACATGTTAAGAGACAAAGTAGAAAACACAGTCACTGAAAAAGAAGTCTGAGTGGGACATATTAAGACATTTTATTGTCAGGAATAACTGATCTTGGAGAGACACTAGAGTGCTAGTCCTCGCCTGCTCCCTAATTATGATGATCGTACTGTGTACCAATCAAGTCATCTTTTATACTAAATCCATGTGAAATGATTCACTACTAACATATGTACATCCATGTCCTAAAATATTGACATTTGCGTATGATTATGTCCTTGAATTCTGTTAGAATAAGTGGGATAAAGTGGGATGGACTCAAGTTATTAGTTTTTAAAACTAAGGTTATGTAAAAATTCCACTGAAAATTTTAAGTTTTTCCCTACAGATATTGATTATTTTTCTGGTGTTTTTTTTTTTTTTTTTCCTCTCATGTCAACATAAAACAGCTGGATTAAAAAAGACAGTATTTTACATTCAGGTTTCTTTCTTTCTTTCTTTCAACAAGAGGTCATGGCCCACCTGTAAACTGGATCTTGATGGATTAAATAAAACTTGTGAAATTGAATCCTGGTAACAGATTGGATTCTATAAAGTAGGCACCATGTATCTCTCTCCCCAATATTCCATTCTCTTGCAATTTCTTCCTAATGCCAATGTGTACTTATTTCAAACACCAGATTTCTACAACATGTTTCATTTTCTTTCCTAAGAAATCCACTGTGACTTTTCTTACTGTGCCAAGCAAACTCTGAACAACTAGATGCTATTTATGACAGCTCAAAATGAATACCTCAATAAGGCCACAAAGCAAAGTACTGGCTAGGAAAGCCTACTGATGAAAAGGTTGGTAGAGAGGCAGTGCTAACCACATATATGGATCACGCAAGAGGCTACAGCAGGTCACAGGTCACAAGTTTTTAAGGAGCGACGATCAAGCTGGGTCAAGATTGGTTACAGTCAATTGCATGGTTGTATTCTTCTTTAGTCACCCCCAGCTGAATCTCTAATTATGATCTATACAATCAGTGCCAAAGCACAAAAGAGGGATACTGTATTGTTCCATGGTGAATGCTTAATAAAAAAGCTGGAATTTGATACTTAGTCCCAGTTTGCAAACAATGTGGTTGAACCACCTGAGGGGTCACATTTTTACATTCTGAAGCAATTTATTAGTAATAGTACCTGTCAGTCAGAAATCCCCAAAGCTCTTTCATTTTTGACATGACTTTGATACAGAAATGGTTCAAAGTAAGAGGCAAATAAAATAAGAGCTAGATTATTTACAAAGAAACATTACCAAATTCCTTTTATCCTTTCTTGATGAGCAATCTTTGTAGTTGTACTCTAAGTGGTGTGAAGATTGGTTGAATGGGTTATTTTAAAAGCCCAAAAGGATTTCACAACTAACATTCTGTTAGATTATGTAAAAGTTATTTTCTAAGGTTATGTAAAAATTCCACTGAAAATTTTAAGTTTTTCCTACAGATATTGATTATTTTTCTGGTGTTTTTTTTTTTTTCCTCTCATGTCAACATAAAACAGCTGGATTAAAAAAGACAGTATTTTACATTCAGGTTTCTTTCTTTCTTTCTTTCAACAAGAGGTCATGGCCCACCTGTAAACTGGATCTTGATGGATTAAATAAAACTTGTGAAATTGAATCCTGGTAACAGATTGGATTCTATAAAGTAGGCACCATGTATCTCTCTCCCCAATATTCCATTCTCTTGCAATTTCTTCCTAATGCCAATGTGTACTTATTTCAAACACCAGATTTCTACAACATGTTTCATTTTCTTTCCTAAGAAATCCACTGTGACTTTTCTTACTGTGCCAAGCAAACTCTGAACAACTAGATGCTATTTATGACAGCTCAAAATGAATACCTCAATAAGGCCACAAAGCAAAGTACTGGCTAGGAAAGCCTACTGATGAAAAGGTTGGTAGAGAGGCAGTGCTAACCACATATATGGATCACGCAAGAGGCTACAGCAGGTCACAGGTCACAAGTTTTTAAGGAGCGACGATCAAGCTGGGTCAAGATTGGTTACAGTCAATTGCATGGTTGTATTCTTCTTTAGTCACCCCCAGCTGAATCTCTAATTATGATCTATACAATCAGTGCCAAAGCACAAAAGAGGGATACTGTATTGTTCCATGGTGAATGCTTAATAAAAAAGCTGGAATTTGATACTTAGTCCCAGTTTGCAAACAATGTGGTTGAACCACCTGAGGGGTCACATTTTTACATTCTGAAGCAATTTATTAGTAATAGTACCTGTCAGTCAGAAATCCCCCCAAAGCTCTTTCATTTTTGACATGACTTTGATACAGAAATGGTTCAAAGTAAGAGGCAAATAAAATAAGAGCTAGATTATTTACAAAGAAACATTACCAAATTCCTTTTATCCTTTCTTGATGAGCAATCTTTGTAGTTGTACTCTAAGTGGTGTGAAGATTGGTTGAATGGGTTATTTTAAAAGCAAGCCCTTTTGTCTATGAGGAATTTCACAACTAACATCAGGACTTCAGCCACTTTAACTAAAAATATAAACAAAAGCAAATACAATAGTTGACACTTCCCTAGGCAATCATGCTCCAGATAGTAATGATTCAAAGTTTAGAAAGCTTCTCTAAAGTTACACACTGGGTCCCGCATAAGGATAGTGCACAGCTTTCTCCCAACACACAAACACACAGATGCACGTACTCACATACACACATGTAAGTGCACCTACACTGCTAATGCACAAAGCAAAGTTTCATTTCTGATTATCAAATATTGCTTTTCTAGTTTTGGAAAGAAAGGTAACTTTTTAAAAATAGGTTAACTATTGGACTTCCCCTGGTGGTCCAGTGGGTAAGGACACCGCCTTGCAGTGCAAGGGGCGCTGGTTCAATCCCTGGCCTGGGAAGATCCCACGTGCCGCCGAGCGGCTGGACCGATGTGTCCAATTACCGAGCCGGAGCTCTGGAGCGTATGCTCTCAGAGCCAGCGCTGTTGCAACAACAGATGCCACCACGCTGGGAGGCCCACAGGAGCCAAAGAACAAAGACGGATGAAAATAGAGAAATGAAGGACCAATGGAAGTGGCCCGCCGGCTCCCCTCCCTCCCCAACACGACCTCTGCCCAAAATAAATAAATAAATCTTAAAAAAAAAAAAAGGCTAACTATTTTTAATGGTTTTCATTTAATTAACTTGCAGATATGATCCTGGAATTACTATTCTTTTGTGTATTCCTTTTTTTCTATTGCAGACTTCCATTTAGGAACTTACTGCTTATAACTTATAGTTTTATGACATCACAGAATGTATTATCAATGTATAGAGTAATGCTGTTATTTCCACATCCTATTTAAATGAATGTCTTTAAGAATGAAAGTCACACTTTCCAATGATTTTATGTAGGCCATTTTAAAACAATGATTAAAGAATTTAAGGTAAGAAACAGAGTATACAGTAGAAAACAAATTCATCCAATGAAATGGCATGTGTACAGAGGAAAAATCTGAAATCATCTTAGATTTTATCCCATCTATTTCTTTGTTCATACAGCAACTTTTAAAAATTAAAAACTCAGAATCACAGGATGGGTAGGACAATGTAATATACAAAAAAAGTTAACATTTAAATATAATTATCACATTCTAGGATATATGACCTGTGTTTTATAAGTAGCATCACAGTTAATCCCCAATATAACCCTACGAAGTAGATGGTATTATTCCATATTTAGCAGATGAGCAAATTAGGCTCATACTGCTTCAGTCCAAATTCCTGATCCCTGATCACTCTATTAACTGTTACTTTACAGAGTCTTGGAATGGTAGTTATGGCTTAACCCCTGCATTATTAACCTAAGTGACTTCTTTGACACCCTTTTATAAAGAAAAATGGATACTTGTTTACTTGTTTTATATTGTTAAAAATAGTTTTATACTCAAGGGCTTACCACTTTTGAAATCTAGAAGCTATGCACATGTGTATGTATATTTATGATTCCAGTCTTGAGCTCTGTTAGAGGCTTCCCTGGTGGTTCAGTGGTAGAGAATCTGCCAGCCAATGCTGGAGATACCAGTTTGATCCCTGATCCAGGAAGATCCTACATGCTGAAGAGCAGCTAAGCATGTGAGCCACAGCTATTGAGCCCATGTGCCTCAACTACTAAAGTCTGTACCTTAGTACAGCCTGTGCTCAGCAGTAAGAGTAGTCAACGCAATGAGAAGCCCACACACCACAACTACAGAGCAGTTCCCCACTCCTCGCTACTAGAGAAAAGCCCTCAAAGCAATGAAGACCCAGCACCACCAAAAGTAAATAAATAAAATAAATACTGACATTTTAAAATTAAAGAATTAATTTCAGAAATATCAGTGTAATATTGGCCCATGTAAGAAATATCAGAATGCATTAAGTCACTGGTTACACCAGTTTTGGAGAAAGTGATCTTTACATCATCTCAGAGTATCACCTCAAGGATAGCTTGATAAATATGTGCACTAAAATGTAACATTATAGTAGAGAAATCCCAACAGAAATCACCTTAAAAACCCTGTAAGTAAACTTAAAAAAAGACAAACTTTCATTAGGTGAATCTGATATCACAGGAAGTACACAATATCACTTGTATGTTCTTGTCAAAGTTGCTTCGACTTAATTTAATCATGACTAAACAGACAAACCCAGATGGTAGAATATCCTATAAGAGAGAAGAGATTCTTTAAAAAAGAAAAGTCAGTACCATGAGAAACAAAACCAACAGGATGAAATGGAAGGACTATCCTTCCATATTAAAAGGACATGTAAAATAATTAAAATGTAGGATCCTTGCTTGAATCCTGTATCAAGATGAACAAATAAACAAAGAACTATAAAGAGTACTATTGAAGCACTCTGAGAAATTTGCATAAGAACTGCATATTATCAACAGATAAGATGATTTTTACACTGTAACTTTCAAAAAACTGAAAATCTAACTCACAAATATAAAACAGACATACGTCAAGTATTTTATCTAGCTTATCAATTAATGAGTCAGTAAAATATTACAGTTAGACCAAAGATTATATGGGGAACTAGCTTTCTATAGACAAATTACCAAAGGACTAGTAAAATAACATTGCTGGGCTAGATTTAAAAAAAGAAAACTAGAGCAATATACTATAGCTATCACAGTTACCTTTTTTAAAGTAGATAGAAATCACTGCATATGTGCAGATAGAATTGATAAGGAAACCTCTGCTATGTTATACACTCTAGGTGTTTACTAGACTTGTTGACAGAAAATTTATGAACTTAATCATTTAATATTTCTAAGGATATGAAGGGAAACCCAGAAATCTCTTTTGTCTCGTAACAAGTTTCAGGATTTTTTGTTTGACATTGCTGTAGCAAAGATAAAGTTCTTGGGTACAGTAAGAAAATTGTACGTAGAAGAAAACCCTAGCTTTTAGAATATAAATGCTGAAATATTTTGAAATTGTATTTCATAATGTTTGTTTCAAATGATTAAGAGAAAAAATATTGCTCAGGGATAACAGAAAGCAAAGTGGCATATTGTTAATACCTGATATATCTAGTTGATGTGCTACATAGGTATCAGTTTTATTAATCTTCCAAGTTTTCTATGGGTTGTAATTTTAAAAACAGGTTGTTGGGAGACATGAAGAATGAGAGATTTGGCTTGCTCTGGCAATTTTTCTTATTTAAATTTTCAATGATATCACTTTACTTGTAAACGTGCTTTGGTTTTCAAGTCTTTAGAAATAGGATAGCTTGGAGTATAGGCTGTCAAGTTGAGAGTTTGTTAGCAGGTTTCAGATAGCAAAACTGCTAATTAAAAACTGCATACCACTGGACAATTCAAATACACTCTGTGCTTAAACTTTTCTCAGCTTAGTGATGGAGATGCTCTTTGGCTTCAGTCAGGTTTGACTCTTTGCATCTCCATGGACTCTTTGTATCTCCATGTGACCCGCCAGCCTCCTCTGTCCATGGGATTACCTAGGAAAGCATACTGGAGAGGGTCACCATTTCCTCCTCCAGGGGATCTTCCCCAACCAGAGATCAAACCGTCATCTCCTGCATTGCAGGTGTATTCTTTACTGCTGAGCCACCAGGGAAGCTTGGTGATGGGGATACAACATCTAAATTACCTAGCATTCAGTTAACACTCAGTAAATACTATCGAACTTAACAGTGCTACATTTAATATCATTAGTGATTTGTATCAATAGTTTCTATTTGGTTAACCTTAAAGTATAACATGGGCCTAATTCCACAGGCTTCAAAGGTATAGCCATATAATCCAGATTTGTTTGTACTGATTTTAGAAAAACTGCTCTGCCCTTGTTACTGACAGGATATGTATGAGTTCATTTTGTTGTTGCTGGCTATCACTTGTTGGTAAATGTCTCTAATAGGAAGTTATAGTCACTTCAGTTCAAAAATGCAAAGTATTAAAGTTGGGAAAAAATATTTCAAACATAGAGCTTTGGGCTTAAAGAAAGATAGATGGTTTTACTAATTAGACTATCAGCTTTAAATTAGATGCCAGATTGGAAAAGCTATAAAAACTTGAGATTCCGAAAAATAAAAATGCTCTCTAGAGATTTTTTTTCCTTTTATTTGAAATTAAACAGGTATAATTTAAAACAATATTTAGAACAAGGCTTTGGATAAAAACAAACTTTCAAAGGAGAAAATGACACAGAAGTGCTATAGGTATCAGTTTTATTAATCCAAGTTTTCTATGGGTTGTAATTTTAAAAACAGGTTGTTGGGAGACATGAAGAATGAGAGATTTGGCTTGCTCTGGCAATTTTTCTTATTTAAATTTTCAATGATATCACTTTACTTGTAAACGTGCTTTGGTTTTCAAGTCTTTAGAAATAGGATAGCTTGGAGTATAGGCTGTCAAGTTGAGAGTTTGTTAGCAGGTTTCAGATAGCAAAACTGCTAATTAAAAACTGCATACCACTGGACAATTCAAATACACTCTGTGCTTAAACTTTTCTCAGCTTAGTGATGGAGATGCTCTTTGGCTTCAGTCAGGTTTGACTCTTTGCATCTCCATGGACTCTTTGTATCTCCATGTGACCCGCCAGCCTCCTCTGTCCATGGGATTACCTAGGAAAGCATACTGGAGAGGGTCACCATTTCCTCCTCCAGGGGATCTTCCCCAACCAGAGATCAAACCGTCATCTCCTGCATTGCAGGTGTATTCTTTACTGCTGAGCCACCAGGGAAGCTTGGTGATGGGGATACAACATCTAAATTACCTAGCATTCAGTTAACACTCAGTAAATACTATCGAACTTAACAGTGCTACATTTAATATCATTAGTGATTTGTATCAATAGTTTCTATTTGGTTAACCTTAAAGTATAACATGGGCCTAATTCCACAGGCTTCAAAGGTATAGCCATATAATCCAGATTTGTTTGTACTGATTTTAGAAAAACTGCTCTGCCCTTGTTACTGACAGGATATGTATGAGTTCATTTTGTTGTTGCTGGCTATCACTTGTTGGTAAATGTCTCTAATAGGAAGTTATAGTCACTTCAGTTCAAAAATGCAAAGTATTAAAGTTGGGAAAAAATATTTCAAACATAGAGCTTTGGGCTTAAAGAAAGATAGATGGTTTTACTAATTAGACTATCAGCTTTAAATTAGATGCCAGATTGGAAAAGCTATAAAAACTTGAGATTCCGAAAAATAAAAATGCTCTCTAGAGATTTTTTTTCCTTTTATTTGAAATTAAACAGGTATAATTTAAAACAATATTTAGAACAAGGCTTTGGATAAAAACAAACTTTCAAAGGAGAAAATGACACAGAAGCTTTTTGTCTGTTCCTAATCCATCAGGAGAAACAGCTCTGACACAGCAGACGACTCAGGAAAATGATTCTCTTTCAAGAGAGATAAAACTTAGTTCTCTGCTCTTTCATTAAGGTCCCTATGGTACTTGCAAATTTAAGGTAAAATCCTTCAAAAAATCCTAATTTGCATGATTGGTGTAACTGGCTATAGTATTATTAAACTTAGTTTTTGTATTGAATTTCTTTTTAATTCAACTACATTACAAATAGATACTTCAATCATGAATAAAGATTATTTTACTTATATTGTGACATAATAGTGCTGTTCTACTTTATTACAAATAAACAGTTCAAACCTAGTTCAGATATTCTATTCAAGACTCACTATAAGTGTAATTCGTGATAAATACGGCTAGCTGAAATGTTGCTTAGGTTAGAACTCAAAAGGTGACAAATGTCTCTTTAGGTTTTAAATTAATGAATATTTTTGCATAAAATATGAATTACAAGAGTGAAAATAGGTACATTCACTTTAAAGTTTCTGAGAAAATAAATTGATATAGATAGGTTTTAAATTTATTTCCTCATGACAAAATTTCTATGACTAGTTTGTTTCCATTACAAAATTCTGTTTCAATTCAGCTGTAAACTTTCATACAAATTTTTATTCAAAATTTTAAATTTTATAGTGGTTTAACTTAATGCCAGGGACAACATTTTTTACTGCTTGCATTTAAATGAGGTCAATTATAATAACAAATTATCAATCTTATTTTACTTTACTGGTGATACCGTGTGTCACCGCCAGTTCAACTAGAGATTGAACCTGTGTCCCTCTGCTCTGGAACTGTGGAGTGTCAATCACTTTTCCAGCAGGAAAGCCCCACAAATTGCAATTTTAAAATATCATATTCTTTTCTTACTTTTGTTTGGATATTGCTGTTAATAATCAGTTATTTCCAGGCATCAAAAAATTCTTCTCTGTAGATGCTTTTGGATAAAAAAGCTCTCTAGAGATTTTTTTTCCTTTTATTTGAAATTAAACAGGTATAATTTAAAACAATATTTAGAACAAGGCTTTGGATAAAAACAAACTTTCAAAGGAGAAAATGACACAGAAGCTTTTTGTCTGTTCCTAATCCATCAGGAGAAACAGCTCTGACACAGCAGACGACTCAGGAAAATGATTCTCTTTCAAGAGAGATAAAACTTAGTTCTCTGCTCTTTCATTAAGGTCCCTATGGTACTTGCAAATTTAAGGTAAAATCCTTCAAAAAATCCTAATTTGCATGATTGGTGTAACTGGCTATAGTATTATTAAACTTATTTTTTGTATTGAATTTCTTTTAATTCAACTACATTACAAATAGATACTTCAATCATGAATAAAGATTATTTTACTTATATTGTGACATAATAGTGCTGTTCTACTTTATTACAAATAAACAGTTCAAACCTAGTTCAGATATTCTATTCAAGACTCACTATAAGTGTAATTCGTGATAAATACGGCTAGCTGAAATGTTGCTTAGGTTAGAACTCAAAAGGTGACAAATGTCTCTTTAGGTTTTAAATTAATGAATATTTTTGCATAAAATATGAATTACAAGAGTGAAAATAGGTACATTCACTTTAAAGTTTCTGAGAAAATAAATTGATATAGATAGGTTTTAAATTTATTTCCTCATGACAAAATTTCTATGACTAGTTTGTTTCCATTACAAAATTCTGTTTCAATTCAGCTGTAAACTTTCATACAAATTTTTATTCAAAATTTTAAATTTTATAGTGGTTTAACTTAATGCCAGGGACAACATTTTTTACTGCTTGCATTTAAATGAGGTCAATTATAATAACAAATTATCAATCTTATTTTACTTTACTGGTGATACCGTGTGTCACCGCCAGTTCAACTAGAGATTGAACCTGTGTCCCTCTGCTCTGGAACTGTGGAGTGTCAATCACTTTTCCAGCAGGAAAGCCCCACAAATTGCAATTTTAAAATATCATATTCTTTTCTTACTTTTGTTTGGATATTGCTGTTAATAATCAGTTATTTCCAGGCATCAACTTAGAAATAAGTATTACAGTAACCTAGCCTAAACTCCCCTTCACTGCATTGTCATGGTGAAGGAGCTTGCATAAGTCATGAAGCTATGACCATGCTTGTAGGGCCACTCAAGATGGACCAGTCATAGTGATCCACTGGAGGAGGGAATGGCAAAACATCCTAGTACACTTGTGGTGAGAACCCCATGAACTGTACAAAAATACAAAAGGATACGACACCAAAAGATGAGTCCCCCACACTGGAAGATGTCCAATATGAAACTAGGGAAGAGCAGAGGACAACTATTAATACCTCCAGAAAGAATGAAGCAGCTGATCCAAAGCAGAAATAATGCTCATTTGTAGATTGTGTCTGGTGATGAAAGTAAAGTCTGATGCTTCAAAAGAACAGTCTCTCATAGGAACCTAGAATATTAGGTACATGATTCAAGGTAAACTGGACATGGTTAAGCAGGAGATGGCAAGAGTAAACATTGAATCAGTGAACTAAAATGGATGGGAATGGGTGTATTTAATTCAGATAAGCATTATATCTACTACTATGGGAACGAATCCCATACAAGAAATGGAGAAGCCCTCATAATCAACAGAAGACTCTGAAATGCAGTAATTGGGTACAACCTCAAAAATGACAGAATGTTCTCGGTTCATTCCCAAGGCAAATCATTTAACATCACAGTAATCGAAGTCTATGTCCCAATCACCAATGTAGAAGAAGCTGAGGTTGATCAGTTCTACAAAGACCTTGAAGACCGCCTAGAACTAATACCAAATAAAGATGTGCTATTCAAAATTTTAAATTTTATAGTGGTTTAACTTAATGCCAGGGACAACATTTTTTACTGCTTGCATTTAAATGAGGTCAATTATAATAACAAATTATCAATCTTATTTTACTTTACTGGTGATACCGTGTGTCACCGCCAGTTCAACTAGAGATTGAACCTGTGTCCCTCTGCTCTGGAACTGTGGAGTGTCAATCACTTTTCCAGCAGGAAAGCCCCACAAATTGCAATTTTAAAATATCATATTCTTTTCTTACTTTTGTTTGGATATTGCTGTTAATAATCAGTTATTTCCAGGCATCAACTTAGAAATAAGTATTACAGTAACCTAGCCTAAACTCCCCTTCACTGCATTGTCATGGTGAAGGAGCTTGCATAAGTCATGAAGCTATGACCATGCTTGTAGGGCCACTCAAGATGGACCAGTCATAGTGATCCACTGGAGGAGGGAATGGCAAAACATCCTAGTACACTTGTGGTGAGAACCCCATGAACTGTACAAAAATACAAAAGGATACGACACCAAAAGATGAGTCCCCCACACTGGAAGATGTCCAATATGAAACTAGGGAAGAGCAGAGGACAACTATTAATACCTCCAGAAAGAATGAAGCAGCTGATCCAAAGCAGAAATAATGCTCATTTGTAGATTGTGTCTGGTGATGAAAGTAAAGTCTGATGCTTCAAAAGAACAGTCTCTCATAGGAACCTAGAATATTAGGTACATGATTCAAGGTAAACTGGACATGGTTAAGCAGGAGATGGCAAGAGTAAACATTGAATCAGTGAACTAAAATGGATGGGAATGGGTGTATTTAATTCAGATAAGCATTATATCTACTACTATGGGAACGAATCCCATACAAGAAATGGAGAAGCCCTCATAATCAACAGAAGACTCTGAAATGCAGTAATTGGGTACAACCTCAAAAATGACAGAATGTTCTCGGTTCATTCCCAAGGCAAATCATTTAACATCACAGTAATCGAAGTCTATGTCCCAATCACCAATGTAGAAGAAGCTGAGGTTGATCAGTTCTACAAAGACCTTGAAGACCGCCTAGAACTAATACCAAATAAAGATGTGCTATTCATCATTGGGGGCTGGAATGAAAAACGTAGGTCATCAAGAGATACCTGGAGTAACAGGCAAGTTTGACCTTGGAGTACAAAAAGAATCAGGGCAAAGGTTGACAGAATTCTGCCAAGATAATGCATGGGTTATAGCAAACCCCATATTTCAACAACACAAGAAAGGACTTCACACATGAACATCACCAACTGGTCAATACTGAAATCAGATTGATTATATTCTTTGTAGTCGAACATAGAGAAGCTGTATATAGTCAGCAAAAATAACACCTAGAGTTGACTGTGACTCAAATTATCAGCTTCTCCTAGCAAAATTCAGGCTTAAACTAAGGAAAACTGGGAAAA
Source organism: Tragulus kanchil (assembly GCA_022376925.1). Taxonomy (NCBI): domain Eukaryota; kingdom Metazoa; phylum Chordata; class Mammalia; order Artiodactyla; family Tragulidae; genus Tragulus; species Tragulus kanchil. Next base: position 98,794,769 of record JAIOJX010000030.1, read on the forward strand.
CCACTAGGCCAGTCAGGTACAACTTAAATGAAATCCCTTATGAATATACAATGGATGTGATGAATAGATTCAAGGGACTAGATCTAGTAAGCAGTGTACCTGAAGAACTATGGACAGAGATCCATCATATTGCATAGGAAGCAGTGAACAAATCCCTCCCAAAGAAAAAGAAAAGCAAGAAGGCAAAGTGATTATCTAAGGAAGCTTTCCATATCCACTGCGCCACCAGGGGAAGCCCAATTTTTTTTTTTTTTTTTTTAAAGATTTATTTATTTATTTATTTTGGGCGGGGGTCATGTTGGGGAGGGAGGGGAGAGGGCGGGCCACTTCTATTGGTCTTTCATTTCTCTATTTTCATCCATTTTGTTCTTCAGCTCCTGTGGGCCTCCCATCGCAGCGGCGTCTGTCGTCGCAGAGCGCTGGCTCTGGGCGCATGCGCTCCAGAGCTCCAGCGCTCCGGCTCGGTAATTGGACACATCAGTCCAGCCGCTCCACGGCACGTGGGATCTTCCCAGGCCAGGGATCGAACCGGCGGCCCTTGCATTGCAAGGCGGTGTCCTTATCCACTGCGCCACCAGGGGAAGCCCTAAGTAAGCTTTCCAGATAAGTGAAGAAAGAAGAGGAGCAAAAACAAAGAGAGAAATGTAAAGGTACATCCAACTAAATGCAGAGTTCCAGAGAATAGCAAGGAGAGACATGAAGATCTACTTTAGCAAACATGGCAAAGAAATAGAGGGAAACAACAGAAGGGTAAAGACTATAGATCTCTTCAAGAAAATTGGAAATATCAAAGGAACATTTCGTCCTAAGATGGGCACAATAAAAGACTAAATGGTAAAGACCTAATAGAAGAAGATCAATAGACCTTGATGTCAAAAGAGATCAAGAAGAGATGGGAAAAAATACACAGAAGAACTGTGCAAAACAAAACCAAAAACTTTCAACCCAAATAACCACAGTGGTGTGTTCACTCAGCCACAGAGAAGTCACATTCTGGAGTGTGAAGTCAAGTGGGCCTTAGGAAGCACTGCTGTCAATAAAGCTAGTGGAGACTATGGAATCCAGTAGAGCCATTTAAAATCTAAAAGATGCTGCTATCAAAGTGCTGCACTCATTATGTCACTAATCTTGAAAACCAAGCAATGGCCACAGGACTAGAAAAGGTCAATCCTCATCCCAGTTCCCAAGAAGAATGTTCAAACAACCAGACAAGTGCATTCGTCTCCTATACTCAATGTCCTGTATGCTAGGCATCAGCATTATGTCAACCATGAACTCCCAGATGTCCAAGTTGGGTTGAGAAAAGGAATAGGAACCAGAGATCAAATTGTCAACATTCAATAATAGAGAAAGCAGGGGATTCCAGAAGAACATCCTCCTATGTTTCATTGACTACCCTAAAGCCTTTGACTGCGTGGATCACAACAAACTATGGAAAATTCTTAAAGAAATAGGAGTACCAGATCATCTTACCTTTCTCCTGAGAAATGAGCATGGGGTGAAGAAGCAACAGTTAAAACCTTTGAAGGAGCAACTGATTGGTTCAGGATTCAGAAAGAGTACAAGCCTGTTTATCATCATCCTGTTTATTTAACGTACACATGGAGAATATCGTGAGAAATGTTGGGTTGGGTGAGTTAAATAAGCTGGAATCAAGACAAGTGGGAGAAACATCAGCAACATAAGATATGCAGATGAAAGTGCTCTAATGGCAGAAAGTGAAGAGAAACTAAAGATCCACTTGACGAGGGTGAATGAGGTAAGTGAAAAACGTGGCTTAAAACTGAATATTAAGAAAACAACCCTAAGATCATGGCAGCCAGGCCCATTACTTCATGGCAAATAGATGGAAGAAAGGTGGAAGCAGTGACAGATATCCTCTTTGTGGGCTCTAAAATGCCTGTGAATAGTAACTGCATCCATGAACTCAGAAGTAGATTGCTTTGTTGCAAGAAAGGTATGATAAACCTAGGTAGCATGCTAAAAATCAGAGACAGCACTTTGTCAAAAAAAGTCTGTATAGTCAAGGGTATGGTTTCTTTCTGGTAGTCATGTATGGTTTGAGAGCTGACCCATAAAGAAGGCAGAGAGCCAAAGAATTGATGTTTTCAAATTATGGTGCTGGAGAAGACTCTTGAGAATCCCTTTGACAGCAATGAGATGAAACCAATCTTAAAGGAAATCAATCCTGAATGCTCATTGGAATAACTGATGCTGAATGGTTTCCCTTGAGAGCCCTGAAAAACCAAAAACAAGAAAGGGCAACGGGACTAGAAAAGGTCAATCCTCATCCCAGTTCCCAAGAAGAATGTTCAAACAACCAGACAAGTGCATTCGTCTCCTATACTCAATGTCCTGTATGCTAGGCATCAGCATTATGTCAACCATGAACTCCCAGATGTCCAAGTTGGGTTGAGAAAAGGAATAGGAACCAGAGATCAAATTGTCAACATTCAATAATAGAGAAAGCAGGGGATTCCAGAAGAACATCCTCCTATGTTTCATTGACTACCCTAAAGCCTTTGACTGCGTGGATCACAACAAACTATGGAAAATTCTTAAAGAAATAGGAGTACCAGATCATCTTACCTTTCTCCTGAGAAATGAGCATGGGGTGAAGAAGCAACAGTTAAAACCTTTGAAGGAGCAACTGATTGGTTCAGGATTCAGAAAGAGTACAAGCCTGTTTATCATCATCCTGTTTATTTAACGTACACATGGAGAATATCGTGAGAAATGTTGGGCTGGGTGAGTTAAATAAGCTGGAATCAAGACAAGTGGGAGAAACATCAGCAACATAAGATATGCAGATGAAAGTGCTCTAATGGCAGAAAGTGAAGAGAAACTAAAGATCCACTTGACGAGGGTGAATGAGGTAAGTGAAAAACGTGGCTTAAAACTGAATATTAAGAAAACAACCCTAAGATCATGGCAGCCAGGCCCATTACTTCATGGCAAATAGATGGAAGAAAGGTGGAAGCAGTGACAGATATCCTCTTTGTGGGCTCTAAAATGCCTGTGAATAGTAACTGCATCCATGAACTCAGAAGTAGATTGCTTTGTTGCAAGAAAGGTATGATAAACCTAGGTAGCATGCTAAAAATCAGAGACAGCACTTTGTCAAAAAAAGTCTGTATAGTCAAGGGTATGGTTTCTTTCTGGTAGTCATGTATGGTTTGAGAGCTGACCCATAAAGAAGGCAGAGAGCCAAAGAATTGATGTTTTCAAATTATGGTGCTGGAGAAGACTCTTGAGAATCCCTTTGACAGCAATGAGATGAAACCAATCTTAAAGGAAATCAATCCTGAATGCTCATTGGAATAACTGATGCTGAAGCTGAAGCTCCCATACTTTGGCCACCTGATGAGAGGAGCCAACTCTTTGAAAAATACCCTGATCCTGAGAAAGACTGCAGGCAGAAGGAGAAGGGGACAACAGAGGACAAGATTGTTTGATGGCATCACTGACTCAATGGACATGATTTTGAGCAAGTTATGGGAGATTATAAAGGACAGGGAAGCTTGGCGTGCTGTAGTCCATGGAGGCCCAAAGACTTGAACATGGCTTAGCAACTGAACAACAACAAAATACATGTATGTATTTCACAAACAATATAGTTAACTAAGATACATTCCAAGCAGGGAGACATTTTGCATAGGAACTATGAAATTCCTATAATACTAAAAGAATAGAAATTAAATTTTTCTAGGCAAAGTTTGTTGTTAGATGATAAGAATAGGTACAATATGTAATGGACACCAATTAAAATGATTATAGGGTTTCCCTGGTGGTCCAGTGGGTAAAGAGTCCACCTTGCCATGCAAGGGGCACCGGTTCGATCCCTGGCCTGGGAATATCCCACATGCCATGGAGTGGCTGGACTGGTGTGTCCAATTAGGAGCCAGTGCTCTGGAGCGCATGCGCACAGAGCCGGTGCTCTGCGACAAGAGAGGCCATTGCAATGGGAGGCCCACACAGGCCAAGGAACAAAGATGGATGAAAATAAATAAAAATGAAAGACCAATAAAAGAGGCCAAAGTTTTTTTAAAAAAAAAGATTACAAACTCTAATTATTTTCATAAGGATTTAAAAATGATTAGGCGTGAGATTTTCAAACTGAATAGGTTACTATTCAATTTTCCCAGGTGGCACTTATGGTAAAGAAATCATCTGCCTATGCACGAGGGTAAGAGACACAGGGTTTGTTCCCTGGATTGGAAAGATCCCCTGGAGATGGAATTGTCAACCCACCTCAGTATTCTCGCCTTGGAAATCCCATGGACAGAGGAGCCTTGCCAGCCATAGTCCATGGGGTGTTAGAGTCAGACACAACTGAGCATGTGTATGCACAGACACATAAATCAATCAGATCAATGTGAAAACCTAGTAAGTCTAACTTTTCATACATAAAATAGCAACCCAACCTCTTGTTTGGTGATTTATTAAATAAGTAGGGTTTATGGGATTTATACCTGGGAAACATAAAAGCTAGGAAGGCCGGCTACTGGTGATCACTCTGGTTCAAGGTATAGATCATTTGTCTCAAAGCCCATGAGCACCTGAGGGGAAATTCAGTTCCTATAATTATGATTCACTGACAGCTAATTCATCAGATAATATTTTATGTGCTATTTAGTGCTCACGAAATATTAGGAGTCTATTCACCTTTTAAAGCTTTCTTTTCTGAACCAGTATCATATTTTGCCTAGTTGAGAATCTACTTTTCTAAAGTTTACACTCATTTTAGGGTCAGAATTCATTAAATTTGAGTTGAATTCAATTAAGAAAGTGTTTTGTTATCATTTACTTAGGCTAGTGTAAAGAAAATATGGAAAGTATTCCAACAAATTTACAGAAAACTAAAAACAAGACCTTGAATAGCAATGCTACCTGAATTTGGTGACAAAATTGGGTTTATCAATTATTTTATACAAATTTAATCTAAGCAATTAAGAGTAATAGATGAGACCAACTTCAGGAATTACTAGTGGAAGGGAAGTGGCAAAATTCATTTATGTAACAAACATTCATTGACATTTACATTACAAAGATTCAAAGATTTATGTGCTTAAAGTTAAGTAGCAGAGGCATGTACATAAGCAAACACCTATAATATATTTTAGGTGACTGACAGAACTACATGCAGAGAAGAGTACAGAGGAGAAAGTCCCTGTCTAGAGGAGTTAGCACAGATTGTACAAGGCAAGGTGTAATTGTATATTAAATAGTGGTCAGATGTTTCCAAGTATTTGGAAAGATCCCTGGAAAAAATCATCTGCCTATGCACGAGGGTAAGAGACACAGGGTTTGTTCCCTGGATTGGAAAGATCCCCTGGAGATGGAATTGTCAACCCACCTCAGTATTCTCGCCTTGGAAATCCCATGGACAGAGGAGCCTTGCCAGCCATAGTCCATGGGGTGTTAGAGTCAGACACAACTGAGCATGTGTATGCACAGACACATAAATCAATCAGATCAATGTGAAAACCTAGTAAGTCTAACTTTTCATACATAAAATAGCAACCCAACCTCTTGTTTGGTGATTTATTAAATAAGTAGGGTTTATGGGATTTATACCTGGGAAACATAAAAGCTAGGAAGGCCGGCTACTGGTGATCACTCTGGTTCAAGGTATAGATCATTTGTCTCAAAGCCCATGAGCACCTGAGTGGAAATTCAGTTCCTATAATTATGATTCACTGACAGCTAATTCATCAGATAATATTTTATGTGCTATTTAGTGCTCACGAAATATTAGGAGTCTATTCACCTTTTAAAGCTTTCTTTTCTGAACCAGTATCATATTTTGCCTAGTTGAGAATCTACTTTTCTAAAGTTTACACTCATTTTAGGGTCAGAATTCATTAAATTTGAGTTGAATTCAATTAAGAAAGTGTTTTGTTATCATTTACTTAGGCTAGTGTAAAGAAAATATGGAAAGTATTCCAACAAATTTACAGAAAACTAAAAACAAGACCTTGAATAGCAATGCTACCTGAATTTGGTGACAAAATTGGGTTTATCAATTATTTTATACAAATTTAATCTAAGCAATTAAGAGTAATAGATGAGACCAACTTCAGGAATTACTAGTGGAAGGGAAGTGGCAAAATTCATTTATGTAACAAACATTCATTGACATTTACATTACAAAGATTCAAAGATTTATGTGCTTAAAGTTAAGTAGCAGAGGCATGTACATAAGCAAACACCTATAATATATTTTAGGTGACTGACAGAACTACATGCAGAGAAGAGTACAGAGGAGAAAGTCCCTGTCTAGAGGAGTTAGCACAGATTGTACAAGGCAAGGTGTAATTGTATATTAAATAGTGGTCAGATGTTTCCAAGTAGGCAAAGGAAAACTATGGATTACTGCACACACGCACACAAAATACCATCAGCAGACGTTATCAGTGGTGAGGCAGAGTGCTATTAATAGATAAGAAAAATGTACTCTATATATTAGTGGCAGATTTTAGAAAAGAAAAAAAAGAGACCAGATCCCTAGATGCCATATAAATTAGCCTGGACAAAGCTTAAGAATAATGGGAACTAATGAATGTTTTAACACAGAGCAATATGACAAAATATTTCTTTTAGTCTATCAAAAAGTAAATTGTTTCAGAATCTTTCCCATATGCAAATGGGAAAAAATTAATACATTTATAATTTATTGTGACTGAGTTTAAGCCACAGTTTCCTTCATCTGCTTGTCCAAATTCTCTGAGGAGATAAATATGAAATGGTTTGCAAGTGGAAACAATGAAAAAATTACTTTCTCTGATATTGAAAGTTCTTGTCCAAAAGTCATTCAGTTTCCCCAAAGAGTTTTAAACTACATCTGAATTAAGTACCACTAATTCAATTCCAGGACAGGAACACAGACAAAGTAGAATCCCAGTGACTGCCATATAAAATGGCTTCTCAACTCAGATGTACTTCTATGTGTCATCCTTCAGAATGAAGGATCACAAGGGGTTTTACAGCAGACTCTCTGGAAGGTTCGGATGATTCCCAAAGGAATCAAATGAAAAATAATGTATGGTACTCCAAATAAAAGTAAGCTTTAGTGGCTTATTTTCCTAAGATAACAAACATTAAAATTGAATAGCAATGCTACCTGAATTTGGTGACAAAATTGGGTTTATCAATTATTTTATACAAATTTAATCTAAGCAATTAAGAGTAATAGATGAGACCAACTTCAGGAATTACTAGTGGAAGGAAGTGGCAAAATTCATTTATGTAACAAACATTCATTGACATTTACATTACAAAGATTCAAAGATTTATGTGCTTAAAGTTAAGTAGCAGAGGCATGTACATAAGCAAACACCTATAATATATTTTAGGTGACTGACAGAACTACATGCAGAGAAGAGTACAGAGGAGAAAGTCCCTGTCTAGAGGAGTTAGCACAGATTGTACAAGGCAAGGTGTAATTGTATATTAAATAGTGGTCAGATGTTTCCAAGTAGGCAAAGGAAAACTATGGATTACTGCACACACGCACACAAAATACCATCAGCAGACGTTATCAGTGGTGAGGCAGAGTGCTATTAATAGATAAGAAAAATGTACTCTATATATTAGTGGCAGATTTTAGAAAAGAAAAAAAAGAGACCAGATCCCTAGATGCCATATAAATTAGCCTGGACAAAGCTTAAGAATAATGGGAACTAATGAATGTTTTAACACAGAGCAATATGACAAAATATTTCTTTTAGTCTATCAAAAAGTAAATTGTTTCAGAATCTTTCCCATATGCAAATGGGAAAAAATTAATACATTTATAATTTATTGTGACTGAGTTTAAGCCACAGTTTCCTTCATCTGCTTGTCCAAATTCTCTGAGGAGATAAATATGAAATGGTTTGCAAGTGGAAACAATGAAAAAATTACTTTCTCTGATACTGAAAGTTCTTGTCCAAAAGTCATTCAGTTTCCCCAAAGAGTTTTAAACTACATCTGAATTAAGTACCACTAATTCAATTCCAGGACAGGAACACAGACAAAGTAGAATCCCAGTGACTGCCATATAAAATGGCTTCTCAACTCAGATGTACTTCTATGTGTCATCCTTCAGAATGAAGGATCACAAGGGGTTTTACAGCAGACTCTCTGGAAGGTTCGGATGATTCCCAAAGGAATCAAATGAAAAATAATGTATGGTACTCCAAATAAAAGTAAGCTTTAGTGGCTTATTTTCCCTAGATGATCAGTTCCAGTAAAAAAAGGGCGGAGTAGGATGAATTGAAAAAGACGGAAATGGAAAGTAAGATTTTGTGTCATTTGTGGCAGTAGTTACCTTTTATTGCTAGTATTCAAAGTAACTCCATACTTTGGCTGTTCTTCTTGGCGTCTTTCTTTCCAGTTAAAAGTCTAGCTTAAACATAGACTACTTAAATTGGTATTGGTTAAGTACCAATACTATGCTTGCAGGACTGGAAGTTTTATGTAGTATGCTTGCAGGACTGGACACAATTTCCAACTTTATTTTAGTAAAGCATATTCAGTTTTTTTAATTCATAAATTTAACTCAAAACTAACTGATGTTTTTATGAATTAATTCTCTACTTCTAGCTCAGTTTTGTTTTAATCAATGAGGAGAGTTTCTTTAAAAAATGGAAGAGAATAATTTTAAACTGGATATTATATTATGATACATGAAAACAGAGTATGCCAGATAGTCAAAATTTTCCAACAGAAATTGCCAACAAGAACCTATCTTAAAATGTGCAGTAGTCAGACTGACAGAATAAAAGCAAATAGAACATCAAGAGAGTATAATGTGTGAATCTACTAAAATATTTGGCATAATCAGCACAACTCAAGATGTTACTTTTCAAATTAATTTCTCTAATTATATACCAGTCCAGTATTGGTATTTCCTCAGGGCAATATGATATTAACAGCTTCCCTACTAAACTCAGTTGATTTTTTAAAAAAAATTACAGAAAATGAAAATTGATTTCTAAATAGATAAATAATGGAAAAATATATTTGGTAACCAAGCAATCTGTCCTTTTCAGGACAGATAAAAATATGTAAATATTTCAAATTTTCAGGGACTTCTAGAAACAACAGACTATGAAGTATGCTATGCTAATTGAAAGGAGGTTAAGTGCTACTCTTTTAGAAGTCAACAAATAAGCATTGGCTGTCTGTCTATTGTGGACACAAAATAGGATGACCAATATGAAGTGGATATAAATACTACACTCAACAAGTTCACAGTATGTTAGAAATGATTCCGGGATTATGTGTGTGTGAGTGTGTATGTGTGTGTGTGTTGGGAAACACGATACAAATAGAATAATCTGCGTTGTTTGTTAGGCTGAACCAATTCAGTTAGCTTTTCTGACAACTTTAAGGTACCGGACTAACGTGTCCTTGATACAATGGAATCTATAAAAGACCAAGCCTATAATTATAGAACGCAAGTGACAGTAGCTGTGGCTATCATGTACTTAAATTTTCATCAGTCCATGGAACTGTAATGGGTGAAATACATACTCTCTAGACATAATGCGGGAGCCAACTTGAAGGATGGGCTACTTCATTATGTGTGTCATCAAGATTTCTAGAAAACCATGGGAAATCATGCTTTTCACACTAAAAATTAAGTAACAAGTACATTTCAAGTGCATAACAAAAACAAAGAACATATTCCTGAATACGGCTTCTGTATATAAGCAAAAACATTGTTGTTGTTGTTCAGTCACTAAGTCATGTCTGACTCTTTGCCACCCCATGGACTGCAGCACATCTCTCTTCCCTGCTCTTCACCACCTCCTGGAGTTTGCTCAAAGTCATGTCCATTGAGTCAGTGATGCCATCCAACCATCTCATGCCGTCACTTGGGCCTTCAGTGAAACACCTGACTGTCTGTGTTAAATAAGTTCACAGCCATCAAGCAGAGACAGTCAAGAGTTTGAGAAACAAAAGCCTGTCATCTAGGTAATGCCAATGCCAAGATGTTACTTTTCAAATTAATTTCTCTAATTATATACCAGTCCAGTATTGGTATTTCCTCAGGGCAATATGATATTAACAGCTTCCCTACTAAACTCAGTTGATTTTTTAAAAAAAATTACAGAAAATGAAAATTGATTTCTAAATAGATAAATAATGGAAAAATATATTTGGTAACCAAGCAATCTGTCCTTTTCAGGACAGATAAAAATATGTAAATATTTCAAATTTTCAGGGACTTCTAGAAACAACAGACTATGAAGTATGCTATGCTAATTGAAAGGAGGTTAAGTGCTACTCTTTTAGAAGTCAACAAATAAGCATTGGCTGTCTGTCTATTGTGGACACAAAATAGGATGACCAATATGAAGTGGATATAAATACTACACTCAACAAGTTCACAGTATGTTAGAAATGATTCCGGGATTATGTGTGTGTGAGTGTGTATGTGTGTGTGTGTTGGGAAACACGATACAAATAGAATAATCTGCGTTGTTTGTTAGGCTGAACCAATTCAGTTAGCTTTTCTGACAACTTTAAGGTACCGGACTAACGTGTCCTTGATACAATGGAATCTATAAAAGACCAAGCCTATAATTATAGAACGCAAGTGACAGTAGCTGTGGCTATCATGTACTTAAATTTTCATCAGTCCATGGAACTGTAATGGGTGAAATACATACTCTCTAGACATAATGCGGGAGCCAACTTGAAGGATGGGCTACTTCATTATGTGTGTCATCAAGATTTCTAGAAAACCATGGGAAATCATGCTTTTCACACTAAAAATTAAGTAACAAGTACATTTCAAGTGCATAACAAAAACAAAGAACATATTCCTGAATACGGCTTCTGTATACGAAGCAAAAACATTGTTGTTGTTGTTCAGTCACTAAGTCATGTCTGACTCTTTGCCACCCCATGGACTGCAGCACATCTCTCTTCCCTGCTCTTCACCACCTCCTGGAGTTTGCTCAAAGTCATGTCCATTGAGTCAGTGATGCCATCCAACCATCTCATGCCGTCACTTGGGCCTTCAGTGAAACACCTGACTGTCTGTGTTAAATAAGTTCACAGCCATCAAGCAGAGACAGTCAAGAGTTTGAGAAACAAAAGCCTGTCATCTAGGTAATGACCAACTGCTTTGGGTTTCATGGTCCTTGAAGACCCATACTCTCCATATTGTTAAATTTGGTTAAAGTTTATGTTTTATTATTTTATTTTTGACAGTGCTGGTTCTTCTGGGTGGGTTTTCTTCTAGTTGTGAGCAAAGGGCTTCTCATTGTGGTGACTTTTTTGTTGTGGAGCACAGATTCTAGGGCATATGGGCTTCAGTAGTTGTACTGCATGCACTCAACAGTTGCAGCCCCTGGGCTCTAGAGCACAGGCTCAATAGTTATGGCCTGTAGTCTTAGTTGTTCCCTGGCATGTGGGATTGTCCTGAATCAGAGATCAGACCTCTGTCTCCTGCACTTCCAGGTGGATTCTTTACCACTGAATAACCAGGGGAGCCCCTAAAGTGTTCTGTTTTTTTAAATTTATTTATTTGACTGAGCTGGGTCTTAGTTAAGGTATATGGGATCTATGTCCCTGACCAGGGATCAAACTCAGCATCCCAGCATTGGGAGCACGGAGTCTTAGACAGTGAACTACCAGGAGAGTCCATTTTTTAAATTGACTCAGATTATAACATATTCTTGAAGCTTATTCCTTATTATCATTTATTCTCTTTAAATGTGCAATAAAGCAACACTTTGTAAATATCAATATATCTCAACTGTGCAAAAGAATTAAAAGAAAGGGGGTCTTCTCCAGAGACCATTGCATCAGAAGGACCCAAACAGGATGATGTACTGGTAACCAAATTGAAAGACTTTATTGAGAAGGTGAAAAATTAGACAAGATGGAAGCACACTTGTTTAGGTCTCTCTCTTCATTGGTTATTTTCCTTCTATAGCTCCCTACTAAAAAGTTTCAGAAAGACAACAGTAACAAAAATGTTTATTTTTAATAAGGGTGAGGAAACAAACTACTTACAGTCAGAAATTTAAACAACTTTTAAATTTAATAACTTCTCTGCTGGCTCTAACATGGACTTGGAATCATGAACATTAAATACCTGTACCTGTTTTAGGCTATTGTGATTTAAAGACTTCAGTGAAAATAGCCATGGCTTTTGTTTTTCCTGTTGTTCTTAAACAGTCAAAATTAGAGAGGTTGTACTGTATACATTAATTCTCCCTTTCTCTTCCCCTCTTTCCTTCTAAAACCAAGAATATTATATGTCAGTGAAGAGGATACTGGAAACACAAGGAAACAGGAAAGGTTTTGAAAAGGGAAAGTTCATGTGACAACTTGGATCCAATTTGCCCTATTTTCATGCTTGTCTTAACTCTTAATTATATTTCAAGAAGCAAAATATTTTGTTATTTTAGATTTCTGACTTCTGGGCTGGTTTTATTTAGTGTTTCTCTCAGGCATATATAAAGCAGTGATGCTAATTGTTCTATTTTGACAATAAATATGAATGCTATGAAAATTTCTGGATTATATCTGTATTAAAACAGAGCCATAGAAATAGATATTTCTGATGAAACTTTTCTAACAATGATTGTCAGTGATAAAAGACTTGCTTCCAGAATTATCAACCATTAGAAATTATAAATGGAATTAAATCTGTAAACAGAAAAAGAAGTTTGAGATGGCAATGCATGCAAATATTTAAAAGTTGAAAAATTACAAGTACTCACAAGCACGGAGTCTTAGACAGTGAACTACCAGGAGAGTCCATTTTTTAAATTGACTCAGATTATAACATATTCTTGAAGCTTATTCCTTATTATCATTTATTCTCTTTAAATGTGCAATAAAGCAACACTTTGTAAATATCAATATATCTCAACTGTGCAAAAGAATTAAAAGAAAGGGGGTCTTCTCCAGAGACCATTGCATCAGAAGGACCCAAACAGGATGATGTACTGGTAACCAAATTGAAAGACTTTATTGAGAAGGTGAAAAATTAGACAAGATGGAAGCACACTTGTTTAGGTCTCTCTCTTCATTGGTTATTTTCCTTCTATAGCTCCCTACTAAAAAGTTTCAGAAAGACAACAGTAACAAAAATGTTTATTTTTAATAAGGGTGAGGAAACAAACTACTTACAGTCAGAAATTTAAACAACTTTTAAATTTAATAACTTCTCTGCTGGCTCTAACATGGACTTGGAATCATGAACATTAAATACCTGTACCTGTTTTAGGCTATTGTGATTTAAAGACTTCAGTGAAAATAGCCATGGCTTTTGTTTTTCCTGTTGTTCTTAAACAGTCAAAATTAGAGAGGTTGTACTGTATACATTAATTCTCCCTTTCTCTTCCCCTCTTTCCTTCTAAAACCAAGAATATTATATGTCAGTGAAGAGGATACTGGAAACACAAGGAAACAGGAAAGGTTTTGAAAAGGGAAAGTTCATGTGACAACTTGGATCCAATTTGCCCTATTTTCATGCTTGTCTTAACTCTTAATTATATTTCAAGAAGCAAAATATTTTGTTATTTTAGATTTCTGACTTCTGGGCTGGTTTTATTTAGTGTTTCTCTCAGGCATATATAAAGCAGTGATGCTAATTGTTCTATTTTGACAATAAATATGAATGCTATGAAAATTTCTGGATTATATCTGTATTAAAACAGAGCCATAGAAATAGATATTTCTGATGAAACTTTTCTAACAATGATTGTCAGTGATAAAAGACTTGCTTCCAGAATTATCAACCATTAGAAATTATAAATGGAATTAAATCTGTAAACAGAAAAAGAAGTTTGAGATGGCAATGCATGCAAATATTTAAAAGTTGAAAAATTACAAGTACTCACAAGTAGAAAATGCAAATTAGGAAATCTGTAATGTATGAGACAGAATCAAAAAATGTAATTATATATACAAATATTTACGAGCACCTACCATGTGCTTGGTAAGGGAATAGGAAACTAACATTTGGAGTAGACATGAAAATACTGATGTAACAGGTTGTATTTTCTAAACCTAGCTACAATATCTCATCTGGCATTCTCTTTTTAAAATATGACTTTGCCATTGTTTCTGTCATCAAGAGGCAAAGTCTATTCTCTCATTTGTTGCATCTCAGCGGGCTTGTAACTATAGCTGAAGTAACACTGTGTGACATCCATTCAGTATTGTTAAAATATCCAAACTCATCAAACTGAGCTATACACAGTAAACCCAATCAAATTGAGCTATAAATTCACTGTAAAACCAATCAAAATCTTAAAAAACTTTTTTGAAGAAATAGGTGCTTATATGGAAATGAAAGAATCAAAATGAGACTTTAAAAGAGAAGAACTTTTGAAATACCTAAATTATACACACACACACACACACACACACACACACACACACACACACACACAGAGGTATATCATAGGAAGAGAAAACTGAGTCCTAGCACAAGGTTCATATATGCATGTTCAGCTGTTCACCAAGGCATCAAGAGAGTTCAATGTGAAAATGGAAGTCTATTTAATAGACCATGCCAGAACAGGTAAATATATATATTGAATAAATGAGCCATGACCCTTATGTCAGTGTATACAAAATAAATAATTTGAGATGTAAGATAAAGTGCAAATTTGAGACACACAAACATTTTTAGATAAAATACAAAATATATGAATCATAAAAATAATTAACTGCTTTAATCAAAATTAGAAATTTCTGTTCATCAAAAGAACCTGTTAGATAAATGAAAGACTGATAAAATTGGCCTGCCCACCCCCTCCCTCCCCACGCTTTCCCCTCCCACCCCCCAAAAAAAATTAAAAAAAAAATAAAAAAAGAACCTGTTAAAAATAAGGACTAAGCAAGTCACACGCTAGAATCAAAGTATTTCCAAACATCTGACAAAATACTCATATCCAATACTCATATATACAAATTCCAAGGAATAATATCAAGACAACTCAACAAAAATGACAAAATTATTTGAAATTCCACTTAGTAAAAGAAAATATAAGATTAACCAATGCATATTTGAAGTGATGTTTAATACTGTAAATCATCAAAAAGTGCAAATTAAAACCATTGTGAGATACTGCTATACATCCACCAAAAGGGCTCAAATCTAAAACACTAGTAATATCAAATATATAAGCAAACATCTTCAACAAAATATAATCAAGCAAAATCCAAAAACACAGTAAAAGGATAATAAACCATGATCAATTGGGCTTTATCCCAGGAAGGCAAGGATCCCTCAAATCAGTGCAAATCAATGTGGTATACCATATTAACAAATTAAAGAGTAAAAGTCATATGATTACCTCTGTGGATGCAAACAAACAAACACTCCTGACAAAATTCAACATCTATTTATGATTTAAAAAAATAATAACACTCCAGATAGTGAGCATAGAGGAAAACTACCTCTATGTAATACAGGTCACATATGGCAAAGTCACAACAAATATCCTCAATGGTGAAAAACTGAAAGCATTTCCTTTAAGATCAGGAAAAAGACAAGGATGTTTACTCTTGCCACTATCATTCAACACAGTTTGGAAGTCCTAGCCACAACAATTAGAGGAGAAAAAGAAATGAAGTGAACCTAAATTGGAAAAGAAGAAAAACTCTCACTGTTTGCAGATACTATAAATAGACAATCCTACAGATGCTACCAGAAAACTATTAGAGCTCTTTTTTTTTTTAAATAGATTACTGTAATCCTAACAACAAAAGAATGCCTTACCAGAAAAAAAAAATTTGAGACACACAAACATTTTTAGATAAAATACAAAATATATGAATCATAAAAATAATTAACTGCTTTAATCAAAATTAGAAATTTCTGTTCATCAAAAGAACCTGTTAGATAAATGAAAGACTGATAAAATTGGCCTGCCCACCCCTCTCTCCCCACGCTTTCCCCTCCCACCCCCCAAAAAAAATTAAAAAAAAAATAAAAAAAGAACCTGTTAAAAATAAGGACTAAGCAAGTCACACGCTAGAATCAAAGTATTTCCAAACATCTGACAAAATACTCATATCCAATACTCATATATACAAATTCCAAGGAATAATATCAAGACAACTCAACAAAAATGACAAAATTATTTGAAATTCCACTTAGTAAAAGAAAATATAAGATTAACCAATGCATATTTGAAGTGATGTTTAATACTGTAAATCATCAAAAAGTGCAAATTAAAACCATTGTGAGATACTGCTATACATCCACCAAAAGGGCTCAAATCTAAAACACTAGTAATATCAAATATATAAGCAAACATCTTCAACAAAATATAATCAAGCAAAATCCAAAAACACAGTAAAAGGATAATAAACCATGATCAATTGGGCTTTATCCCAGGAAGGCAAGGATCCCTCAAATCAGTGCAAATCAATGTGGTATACCATATTAACAAATTAAAGAGTAAAAGTCATATGATTACCTCTGTGGATGCAAACAAACAAACACTCCTGACAAAATTCAACATCTATTTATGATTTAAAAAAATAATAACACTCCAGATAGTGAGCATAGAGGAAAACTACCTCTATGTAATACAGGTCACATATGGCAAAGTCACAACAAATATCCTCAATGGTGAAAAACTGAAAGCATTTCCTTTAAGATCAGGAAAAAGACAAGGATGTTTACTCTTGCCACTATCATTCAACACAGTTTGGAAGTCCTAGCCACAACAATTAGAGGAGAAAAAGAAATGAAGTGAACCTAAATTGGAAAAGAAGAAAAACTCTCACTGTTTGCAGATACTATAAATAGACAATCCTACAGATGCTACCAGAAAACTATTAGAGCTCATTAATGGGTTTGGTAATAAAATGGATTTGGATATAAAATTAATACATAGAAATCTACTGTATTCCTATACGCTAACAACAAAAGATCTGAAATTTAGGAAACAATCCATTTACCACTGCAGCAAAAAGAAGAAAACACCTGAGAATAAACCTACCTAAGGAGACAAAAGACCTGTACTCAAAACACTAGACAATCCTGATGAAAGAAATCAAAGATGACAAAAACAGATGAAGAGATATACTATGTTTTTCCATACAAAGAATCAATATTGTGAAAATAACTACACTACCCAAAACAATCTACAAATTACCAATGGCATTTTTTCAAGGAATTAGAACAAATAAAATTGTATTTCCATACGAATTGTGAAAAGACCCCAAATGGACAAAGTAATCTTAAGAAACGAGAAGGATGTCTGTCTTCTTGAGAAAAGAGGAGGATGAAACAACTGGGAGGACCAAGTTTCCTGACTTCAGACAATACTACAAGGCTACAGTAGTCAAAACAGTATGGTACTGGCACAAAAAAAGAAATACAAATCAATGGAATAGGATAGAAAGCCTAGAGATAAATCCATACATTTATAGTCACCCAATCTATGACAAAGCAGGCAAGAACATACAATGGAGAAAAGATAGCCTCTTCAATAAATGGTAATGGGAAACTGTTCAGCTACATGTAAAAGAATGAAATTAGAAAACTCCCTAATGCCACATGAAAAATACACTCAAAACAGATTAAAGATGTAAATATAAGACTGGATACTAAAACTCTTAGAGGAAAACATCAGGTAGAACACTGTTTGACATAAATTATAGCAAGATCTTTTTTTATTTACCTTTTAGAGCAACTGAAATAAAAACAGAAATAAATTGGATCTAATTAAACTTAAAAGCTTTTGCACAGCAAAGGAAACCACAAACAAAACAAAACAACAACCCAAAGAATGGGGACAATATTTTCAAACGGAGCCACTAAAAAGGGATTGATCTCCACAATACACAAACAGCTCATGAACCTCTCTGTCCAAAAAAAAAAAAAAAAGACCCAATCAAAAATGGACATAAGATATAAATACTCATCTCTTTAAAGAAGACATACAGATGGCCAAAAAGCACATGAAAAGATGCCCAACATGACCAATAGAAAAATGCAAATTAAAACTACAATGAAGTATCACTTAACACTTGTCAAAACAGCCATTATCAAAATAATCTACTAATAATAAATGCTGGAGAGGGTGTGGAGAAATAGAACATTCCTACATTGTTGTTGGGAATGTATATTGGTACAGCCACTATGGAGAACAGTATGGAGGTTCCTTAGAAAACTAAAAATAGAACTACCATATAACCCAGCAATCCCACTCCTGGGCATGTTTACTGACAAAACCATAATTCAAAAAGATACATGTGCTCCAGTGTTCACTGCAGTTCTATTTACAATAGCCAGCACATGGAAGCAATCTCAATGTCCATCAACAGAGGAATAAAGAAGATGTGGTATATAGTGAAATAATACTCAGCTACAAAAAAGAACAAAATAATGTCATTTGCAGCAACATGAATGGATTTAGAGACTGTCATAATGAGTGAAGTAAAACATAGAAGAAAGTATTATAAGATGTCATTTATATGTGAAATCTAAAAATTGGGTTCAGATAAACTTATTTACAAAATAGAAGAGCCAGGATATAGAAAACGAATTTATGTTACCAGGAAATAAGCAGAGAGGGGTTAATTGGGAGACTGGGATTGACAGATACATACCACAGTATATAAAATAGATAACTAATGAGAACCTAGCATAAAGCACAGCACAAAGAACTCTAACTCTACCTTATAATGGCCTATGTGGGAAAAGAATCTAAAAAGATAGTGGGTATATGTATATGTATAGCAGATTCACTTTGCTATATGCCTAAAATTAATGCAACATTGTAAATCAACTGTAATTCAATAAAAAAATTTTAAAAATTAAGAGACCCAGTCAGAATAAATGTCGCCTTCTCTGCTTCTGTCAAGGTGAGTGGGTTCAGAGATGCAGTAGATGGAAAATCTGTTTTAAACATGGATGTGGTTCAGTTGCTAAATCATGTGTGACTCTTTTGCGACCCCATGCATAGTAACTGCTAGGCTATTCTGTCCATGGGATTCCCCAGGCAAGAATATTAGAGTGGGTAGCCATTTACTTCTCTAGGAAATCTTCCTGACCCAAGGTTTGAATCTTCCTCTCACATCTCCTGCATTGACTGGCAGATTCTTTACCATTGAGCCATCAGGGACACTTCTTAGACATAATACCCTGGTACATATATTTTTATTAATTGATTAGTGTATATACTTAAAATAAATTACCAGAAACAAAACTCGTGGGTTAAAAAATATGTACAACAAAGATAACACTTCTCCCAGACTAATGCAGAAGCTATTTGCTTCCTTCTGGAAAGCCAAATACACCCTTTGGGTGATATTTAAGTTAAGGTCCGTGGGTAAATCAAAGTCATAGAGAAATGCCCCTGATGTCAATTTTCAGTTATCCTGGAACAAATTTGCCTGGTTATTACAATAGCCAGCACATGGAAGCAATCTCAATGTCCATCAACAGAGGAATAAAGAAGATGTGGTATATAGTGAAATAATACTCAGCTACAAAAAAGAACAAAATAATGTCATTTGCAGCAACATGAATGGATTTAGAGACTGTCATAATGAGTGAAGTAAAACATAGAAGAAAGTATTATAAGATGTCATTTATATGTGAAATCTAAAAATTGGGTTCAGATAAACTTATTTACAAAATAGAAGAGCCAGGATATAGAAAACGAATTTATGTTACCAGGAAATAAGCAGAGAGGGGTTAATTGGGAGACTGGGATTGACAGATACATACCACAGTATATAAAATAGATAACTAATGAGAACCTAGCATAAAGCACAGCACAAAGAACTCTAACTCTACCTTATAATGGCCTATGTGGGAAAAGAATCTAAAAAGATAGTGGGTATATGTATATGTATAGCAGATTCACTTTGCTATATGCCTAAAATTAATGCAACATTGTAAATCAACTGTAATTCAATAAAAAAATTTTAAAAATTAAGAGACCCAGTCAGAATAAATGTCGCCTTCTCTGCTTCTGTCAAGGTGAGTGGGTTCAGAGATGCAGTAGATGGAAAATCTGTTTTAAACATGGATGTGGTTCAGTTGCTAAATCATGTGTGACTCTTTTGCGACCCCATGCATAGTAACTGCTAGGCTATTCTGTCCATGGGATTCCCCAGGCAAGAATATTAGAGTGGGTAGCCATTTACTTCTCTAGGAAATCTTCCTGACCCAAGGTTTGAATCTTCCTCTCACATCTCCTGCATTGACTGGCAGATTCTTTACCATTGAGCCATCAGGGACACTTCTTAGACATAATACCCTGGTACATATATTTTTATTAATTGATTAGTGTATATACTTAAAATAAATTACCAGAAACAAAACTCGTGGGTTAAAAAATATGTACAACAAAGATAACACTTCTCCCAGACTAATGCAGAAGCTATTTGCTTCCTTCTGGAAAGCCAAATACACCCTTTGGGTGATATTTAAGTTAAGGTCCGTGGGTAAATCAAAGTCATAGAGAAATGCCCCTGATGTCAATTTTCAGTTATCCTGGAACAAATTTGCCTGGTTATTACAAATAACTCTTAAATTGACTACAGATGCTTATAGCCCTAAATTATTGTTAAACAGATGAAACTAAATCACTAACCTTAGATTCAGACTATTTTCCAGTGGTAGTAGTGATTTTGTAGAGTATATACATTATACCATATATAAAATTTGCTTTATATATAATTATTGAGCACAGAAGTAGATAAAGTCTTCTGTTTTAATTTCCACAGTCCCTGAAATCCAGTACGTCTTCACAAAATGATATGGTTTGAAAATTTAAAGTAAATTCATCACAGCAAATTTGCCTTGGCAATATTCTTGTTTGAAAATCATTGATGTCTAGTGGTATGCTGAGTTCGTATTTCATTAAACAATTCATTGGAAATAGAAACAAGTATATTGTTTTAATGTGCATTATCCTTCTAACTTTCTCTCTTCCAAGTTAGGTTACACTAAGAAGAAGTTGGAAATCTTAGTCGTTAGGTTTTTTTGGGTTTTTTTTCCCTCCTTTTTTTGTCCATTTAACTGTATTCAGTGGGCTTTCCTAGTGGCTCAGTGGTTAAGAATCTGCCTCCTTATGCAAGAGGTGCACATTTGATCCCTGGGTTTGGAAGATCCCCTAGAGAAGAAAATGGCAATCTAGTATTCTTCTGGAAATTCCATGGACGGAAAAGCCTGGCAGGCTACAGTCCATAGGGTCATAAGAGTTGGACTTGACTTAGCAAGTACACCAGCATCATTACAACTGTATTCAGTATCATTATATTTTTCTAATGTAAAGGAGAAGTTACATGGGTGAAATTTGTAATCTCTGTCCGCCTTCTAATACTTCTAATCTATGAATAAATTTAACAATATTTGTTTAACTTGACACATGCAAATTATCTATATTTTTTTTAACCTTTATCTTTATAGGTTTAAATCTTCCTTTAACATTCTTGTTTACTATCTGACTTGGGTCTGAATAGAAAAATTCTTATTAAGACCATACTCATGTCCCTTCCCTTTGTAAAACTTACAAGTTCAACATTTGACAAAACAGAACAAGCACTTTCTAAATCAACTCAAGATTGTTACTTTAAGGCAAGATTTTAATAAATAGACAGTAATTATAATTGACTGTCTAGCCCAAACTCATTAGGATGTTACTGTTAGTGATCTGCCATAATACTTATTTTACAAAAAATGAACAATACGTTCATGGTAACATTACAGAGAAATGAATCCTATTGTTTGAGAGTTGATGACGTAGATGGGTATCATACCCCTTGTGAATAGGTTGTGGCCACTTGAAAGTATTTGTGTATTACTGTCAGAAGTGTTCATAAAGGTAGTGTGAGGTGGCATATTTTATAATATTAATCTGGTGTTCCCCTGGCCCAGGTAAATTTCATGATAATCTCTATCCCAATACTTTTCTTCTCTAAGCCTAGTGATGCCTTTATATTGAATTGGCCAAAAAGTTTGTTCAGGTTTGCCAAAAACATCTTACAGAAAAGCCTGAAAGAAACTTTTAGCCAAATCATTAATTGATCCTCAGAATGAAACATAAAATGCTATATTACTGTTAGTTAAGAATTAGTTTAGAAAGGTTTTAAAAGCCAAAGGTCACAGTAGGACACTCACAAGCCAACTATGCATTTTGCCCATGGCACTGCACAGTTCATCTGCCACTGACCAGAGGTGTCATTTTTCTTTTTCATTTTCAACGTGCCTGAACTAGGTATACAAGGTCACTGGTCATTCTCTGTGACCATGCGTAAGAGTAAACAAGAGTCTTTTTCTTTTTTAAGAAGTAAATCTATATAAACTATTGAAATCACTTAAATTTCTTAACAATCTCTTGTTAATTTTGGAAGTTGCATGGTGATATCCTTATAGTTTTATAGCAGATCATATTATAGGTGATAGCTTAAAATCTTTCTGATAACCCTTATCTAAAACTTCCTAATATATTTGCCTTATCTTTATATAAGACAAAAGAAACTGGGGAGAAAATAAAAATTGTACCTTTATACGCATTGAATACCTGCTGTTATGCAAATTAAACAAAGAGAAGTCTAGAAAAAGAAAACCTCTAGATCTGGTTTCAGAGGATATCATGGGTGGTGAGACTTTGTTTCAGTTTGAATGACAGGTGGACCTCATTCTAATTCACAGGGTAGAATCCTGCAATCTTCTGTGCAAGGTCAGGAAAAGGCATACAATAGAGCCACCTGAAAGAAACACTCTGTCTTCCCATAAAGGCCCATAAACTCCCTGTGTTAAATAGTCTTCCACTGTTTATGTTATCTCAATAAGGAATAATCTGGAATTGAATAGCTATTTGCCTTTCTTTGTAAAGAAAAAAGAAATGTGTAAGAGTACATTTGCTAAGATGCCACTTGAAAGTATTTGTGTATTACTGTCAGAAGTGTTCATAAAGGTAGTGTGAGGTGGCATATTTTATAATATTAATCTGGTGTTCCCCTGGCCCAGGTAAATTTCATGATAATCTCTATCCCAATACTTTTCTTCTCTAAGCCTAGTGATGCCTTTATATTGAATTGGCCAAAAAGTTTGTTCAGGTTTGCCAAAAACATCTTACAGAAAAGCCTGAAAGAAACTTTTAGCCAAATCAGTAATTGATCCTCAGAATGAAACATAAAATGCTATATTACTGTTAGTTAAGAATTAGTTTAGAAAGGTTTTAAAAGCCAAAGGTCACAGTAGGACACTCACAAGCCAACTATGCATTTTGCCCATGGCACTGCACAGTTCATCTGCCACTGACCAGAGGTGTCATTTTTCTTTTTCATTTTCAACGTGCCTGAACTAGGTATACAAGGTCACTGGTCATTCTCTGTGACCATGCGTAAGAGTAAACAAGAGTCTTTTTCTTTTTTAAGAAGTAAATCTATATAAACTATTGAAATCACTTAAATTTCTTAACAATCTCTTGTTAATTTTGGAAGTTGCATGGTGATATCCTTATAGTTTTATAGCAGATCATATTATAGGTGATAGCTTAAAATCTTTCTGATAACCCTTATCTAAAACTTCCTAATATATTTGCCTTATCTTTATATAAGACAAAAGAAACTGGGGAGAAAATAAAAATTGTACCTTTATACGCATTGAATACCTGCTGTTATGCAAATTAAACAAAGAGAAGTCTAGAAAAAGAAAACCTCTAGATCTGGTTTCAGAGGATATCATGGGTGGTGAGACTTTGTTTCAGTTTGAATGACAGGTGGACCTCATTCTAATTCACAGGGTAGAATCCTGCAATCTTCTGTGCAAGGTCAGGAAAAGGCATACAATAGAGCCACCTGAAAGAAACACTCTGTCTTCCCATAAAGGCCCATAAACTCCCTGTGTTAAATAGTCTTCCACTGTTTATGTTATCTCAATAAGGAATAATCTGGAATTGAATAGCTATTTGCCTTTCTTTGTAAAGAAAAAAGAAATGTGTAAGAGTACATTTGCTAAGATGCCAAAGAAAACTGTTGTACAAGGATCACATCAAGGATTCAAGCTTGACCTGGTTAGAGGACTCAATTCTAGTTACATTTTTTTCTTTCAGAAAAGAGAGGGCTAACTTGGTGACTCAGTGGTAAAGAGTCAGCCTGCCACTGCAGGAAACACACAGTTGATAGTGGATCTGGGAAGATCCCATGTGCCACAAAGCAACTAAGCCCATGGGCAACAGCTGCTGAGCCTGTGCTCCAGAGTCAGGGACCACAACTTCTGAGCCCCAGTGCTGCGGCTTCTAAAGTCCATGAGCCTGAGAACCTGTGCTCCTTGACAAGAGAAGCCACTTCACTGAGAAGCCTGGGCATGGCAACTAGAGAGTAGCCCCTACTCACCTCAACTAGAGTGAGCCAGCACAGCAATGAAAACCCAGCACAGCCAAGAATAAATAAATAAATAAAATTATTTTTTAAAAAAGCGGGACCAAACAATACTTGTCCTTCTTGATATTACAGTGACACTATGAGAGAAGATAAAGAAAAAAAAAAGTACCAAAAAAGTGAAGCAGATAGATCGAAGCAATTGTTATGACCATTAGAGCAATGAAAAATATATCCACAATACAGGTGTATCGATTATTTGACTTAATTCTTTTTAAAAGTTTACCTCAGGGCTTCCCTGGTGGTCCAGTGGGTAAGGACACCACCTTGCAGTGCAAGGGGTCCCGGTTCGAGCCCTGGCCTGGGAAGATCCCACGTGCCGCGGAGTGGCAGGACCGATGTGTCCAATTACTGAGCCGAAGCTCTGGAGCGCATGCGCCCAGAGCCGGTGCTCTGCGACAACAGAGGCCACCGCGACGGGAGGCCCACACGGGCCAAAAGAACAAAGATGGATGAAAATAGAGAAATGAAAGACAAATAGAAGTGGCCCGCCTGCTCCCCTCCCTCCCCATCCCTCCCCCACCAAAATACATAAATAAATAAATCTTAAAAAAAAAAAAAAAAAGTTTACCTCAGTTCTCTCCTTGGTGTATTTTTAAAGTGTTGCTGATCCTGAACTATTTCTGAAAAAAAAAAAAAAAAAAAAGCATACTTGTTAAAGAAATACAGGAACTGTTGAGGCTTACTGCAGTTTGAGGAGTACATTTTCTTTCTGCCTTTATTCTATGCTATAAGTTGGGTTTTATTTACAGCAAATGTCAAGTGCCATTACACTAAGACTTGAAAGTGTTTATACTGTGAAATAGTAAGACATATATCAGCCACAGACAAGTTTGTATTTGGCCTTGACCCAAAAGATATTTTCAGGTAAGAGTTTAGCTTTATTTTTTATCACCTCTTTGTTGAGTATTCATTGATTATACTCTGTATTGCCATGTGGTTCTTTTAAGTAAAGATATGTGCATAAGGAAATAAATGACCAGTTGTTTTACTTGGGGGATTCTAAAGACTGACAATTTCAGTTATCACAGCAAGCTGAATGTTCCTAAAATAATAACATTAATTATAATTTTTAAACTTATGAATGGTAGCATGACTATATCAAAAATTATTTATACCATGATTACATTGAAAAACTAGAAGGCTTTTCATCAGTAATTGTCAGGTACTATATTTATTTACATTATAGTTATGATGTCTTGTGTAAAACACCAACAATAAGAAAACACCAGGCTTCCCTGCTGATCCAGTGGGTAAAGAGGCTGCCTTGCAGTGCAAGGGGCACTGGTTCGATCTCTGGTCCAGGATGATTGCACATGCCACCGAGCAGCTGGACCGGTGTGTCCAATTATGAGCCAGTGCTCTGGAGCGCACATGCCCAGAGGCAGTGCTCTGCAACAAGGGAGGCCATTCCAATGGGAAGCCCACATAGGCCAAAGAATAAAGATGGATGAAAAATAAATAAGTAAAGAATCAATAAAAAGAGGCAAAAAAAAAAAAATAGGATTGTCAATCTTTAAAAAAAAAAAAGAAAATCCTTTACTCATACTGTAACAGAATTATTTGACTCTGATTTTTCCTGCCATCTGGTGGCAAGATCAAAACTCAGACATATATTCAACCAGAAACAATGTACTCTTACTTTATTTTTACCACTGTCAAAGTATGCTCAAATTCATTTTATATGATCCAAATAATGGATTAAATACATCCAGTAATTATATGTGTAAACCAAATACAAAGTGATTTTAATTTTATTAACAAATAGCACATGATCTCTGTATCTATAATATAGATACTATAGTCCAGTAAAAAATGAGATTGTCAAAAATTAGCAATTTAGCTGGTATTATATTTGTATGTCAATAATACTTTTCATTTTACTGCAATGAATATTTACCACACATTTAGTGGACAGTTTGGTACTATAGCAATTCCTTTTGATGAAGAATAAAAAATGATTAAAATATGCAATATATTTTTAAAGAGAGAGTGAGTATGCTAGAATTACAAGAACCTTCATTCTGAATTTCTTAAATGAACATGATGGGTTTAGATGAATATCTCTTTTTGAAGTTGTTGAAAAATTTCAACAGGAAGTTCCAGATAAAATTGCATATAATTTTGTCCAAGCATTGGTTAGGATAAGTACCTTTAATGCAATCTTTCCAAAGGAGAATACAAAATGTATCTTAAAATAACCACTTCATTAAATATTCCACATCTTATTGAACACACATGTTTGAAATAACATGATTACATTGAAAACTAGAAGGCAGGTACTATATTTATTTACGTTATAGTTATGATGTCTTGTGTAAAACACCAACAATAAGAAAACACCAGGCTTCCCTGCTGATCCAGTGGGTAAAGAGGCTGCCTTGCAGTGCAAGGGGCACTGGTTCGATCTCTGGTCCAGGATGATTGCACATGCCACCGAGCAGCTGGACCGGTGTGTCCAATTATGAGCCAGTGCTCTGGAGCGCACATGCCCAGAGGCAGTGCTCTGCAACAAGGGAGGCCATTCCAATGGGAAGCCCACATAGGCCAAAGAATAAAGATGGATGAAAAATAAATAAGTAAAGAATCAATAAAAAGAGGCAAAAAAAAAAAAATAGGATTGTCAATCTTTAAAAAAAAAAAAGAAAATCCTTTACTCATACTGTAACAGAATTATTTGACTCTGATTTTTCCTGCCATCTGGTGGCAAGATCAAAACTCAGACATATATTCAACCAGAAACAATGTACTCTTACTTTATTTTTACCACTGTCAAAGTATGCTCAAATTCATTTTATATGATCCAAATAATGGATTAAATACATCCAGTAATTATATGTGTAAACCAAATACAAAGTGATTTTAATTTTATTAACAAATAGCACATGATCTCTGTATCTATAATATAGATACTATAGTCCAGTAAAAAATGAGATTGTCAAAAATTAGCAATTTAGCTGGTATTATATTTGTATGTCAATAATACTTTTCATTTTACTGCAATGAATATTTACCACACATTTAGTGGACAGTTTGGTACTATAGCAATTCCTTTTGATGAAGAATAAAAAATGATTAAAATATGCAATATATTTTTAAAGAGAGAGTGAGTATGCTAGAATTACAAGAACCTTCATTCTGAATTTCTTAAATGAACATGATGGGTTTAGATGAATATCTCTTTTTGAAGTTGTTGAAAAATTTCAACAGGAAGTTCCAGATAAAATTGCATATAATTTTGTCCAAGCATTGGTTAGGATAAGTACCTTTAATGCAATCTTTCCAAAGGAGAATACAAAATGTATCTTAAAATAACCACTTCATTAAATATTCCACATCTTATTGAACACACATGTTTGAAATAACATATGATAGTTTAATACTTCTAATAGATGCCTGAGTAACAACAGATCCTTATAACACCTTTAGAAAAATTTAAAAGATATAAGAGACAGTGTCATATATTTAATGTTAAGTTCAAATAATGAACTTTCATTGTGAGCAACTTCTCCTTACAATTTTGTCTGAGACTTCCTATCAGAGTGTTTGCGTATAATTTAAAAGAATAGTCTTAAGTTTACTACTTAGAGTTTAGAACTAAACTTAGAGAATTTGCTTTTAAAACTTATAACTATAAACAGCTTTAGAAGGCTATGTGTAGTTTCCTGAATTCCAAGACTAAACCTCTCTGTTTTGTATATAGAAGAGGGGAGAATTAGAAAAAGATTTGCACCAATGTTATAACAAAAATATACTCCAAATTTCATTCTAATGAATATTCTGTCTTACCTAGTTGGCAATGGACAATGGCTGAAATAGTTTGTGAGACAGCTGAATGCTGATTCACCCTGGTCAGATGGATACATGTTCTGTCTACACAGCATAAACTGAAATGGAAATTTGGCAGCTATCCAATTTATGTGATCCTTGACAATTCAGGCCTTAAAGTAGATTTAGCACTTGTGAATGAGATGCCTAAATGTAAGGATGTTTGAGATGATATTCTAAAATTATTTCACGCAATTCACAACTTGTTAAGTTCTCCTATGGGGGGAAAGTATTTAAAAAGCAGAAAACTTCATTCTGAATTTCTTACAATGAAAAACATTTAGTGGACAGTTTGGTACTATAGCAATTCCTTTTGATGAAGAATAAAAATGATTAAAATATGCAATATATTTTTAAGAGAGAGTGAGTATGCTAGAATTACAAGAACCTTCATTCTGAATTTCTTAAATGAACATGATGGGTTTAGATGAATATCTCTTTTTGAAGTTGTTGAAAAATTTCAACAGGAAGTTCCAGATAAAATTGCATATAATTTTGTCCAAGCATTGGTTAGGATAAGTACCTTTAATGCAATCTTTCCAAAGGAGAATACAAAATGTATCTTAAAATAACCACTTCATTAAATATTCCACATCTTATTGAACACACATGTTTGAAATAACATATGATAGTTTAATACTTCTAATAGATGCCTGAGTAACAACAGATCCTTATAACACCTTTAGAAAAATTTAAAAGATATAAGAGACAGTGTCATATATTTAATGTTAAGTTCAAATAATGAACTTTCATTGTGAGCAACTTCTCCTTACAATTTTGTCTGAGACTTCCTATCAGAGTGTTTGCGTATAATTTAAAAGAATAGTCTTAAGTTTACTACTTAGAGTTTAGAACTAAACTTAGAGAATTTGCTTTTAAAACTTATAACTATAAACAGCTTTAGAAGGCTATG
The DNA here is from genome assembly GCA_022376925.1 of Tragulus kanchil. Lineage (NCBI taxonomy): Eukaryota > Metazoa > Chordata > Mammalia > Artiodactyla > Tragulidae > Tragulus > Tragulus kanchil. The sequence continues at coordinate 98,823,888 of JAIOJX010000030.1, forward strand.
TGTAGTTTCCTGAATTCCAAGACTAAACCTCTCTGTTTTGTATATAGAAGAGGGGAGAATTAGAAAAAGATTTGCACCAATGTTATAACAAAAATATACTCCAAATTTCATTCTAATGAATATTCTGTCTTACCTAGTTGGCAATGGACAATGGCTGAAATAGTTTGTGAGACAGCTGAATGCTGATTCACCCTGGTCAGATGGATACATGTTCTGTCTACACAGCATAAACTGAAATGGAAATTTGGCAGCTATCCAATTTATGTGATCCTTGACAATTCAGGCCTTAAAGTAGATTTAGCACTTGTGAATGAGATGCCTAAATGTAAGGATGTTTGAGATGATATTCTAAAATTATTTCACGCAATTCACAACTTGTTAAGTTCTCCTATGGGGGGAAAGTATTTAAAAAGCAGAAAATATTCCCCTTTCTTATCTGTAATACCCTATACTTATAAATATATGTCCATAAAAGTAAATTAGATATTTAGACATCTAAGATTCTTGAGTAAAGCCAACTTGGGAATTGGAACATAGATAAAATCTTAATATAGTAAAAATCTATATTATACCACTTTGAAGGCCCAAAGACAATACTAGAGTTGTAGTTCTATATTAATACAGGAGCCATTCATCAATTTTTTTGAGTATTTATGTGCCATAGTCTGTGATTAAGTAAATGACTAAGGAAGCACTATCATCTCTTAATCACTTAACTTTGAACTGGCTAGATATAAAATAATACAAGTTTTATCATGGAAAACTAAAGAATCCAATGTTGACCAAGTAAAAGATTTAAATATTACAAATACTTTGTTTAATATAGTGATATATGCGATTGCATAGTTGTGTTTATTTTAAAGCTTTTAAAAATTACTTAATTCAATAAAATTCAGTTACAAACAAAAAATCTGATGTTTTTTTCATACAGCTTATACAAATAAATCTACATGAAATGTGTGTGTGTGCCTGCATGTACCTATTCAAATTACTTGAAATCTTGTAAATACTCTTTTAGATTTTTCATAGTTACTAAAAACATGTCTAATTGATTTTTTCAACCATCTTTAAAAAATAAAGGTAGAATATAGTTTGCTTAAATGAGTCATTTCTTCTAAATAAAATACAATCTCAAGTATTCCTATTTGATCGACTGATTGATATGTTAATATGCTGAAAGTCCATTTGAGATGTTGTAACTTAGGAATACAAACATATTTTATTACAAATATGGAAAAACATGTTTCTAACTAGTTCTCAATTTCTTCTCAAATATATTAGCCAGTCAATATTGGGAGAAAAACATAATTATTGAGTCAGAAAATCTATTTATGTTATATATTGATAGGGGATAAACATATAAATACATAAATGCATAGGTATGTAAGTACAATAAGGCAGAAAATCATCCTGGTGAGTGACCTGGTTCTAAATGCACTTGACTTTTAGTCCTAGTTCTTCCACTGACTGGTTGGAAGATGACAGTTTAAATTATATGAATAATTATTCATCTTCTCAACACAGAAGTATTATACAAACAGGAAGATTCTGAGTCTCTGAAATTAGAAAGAATATCTCATATTTATCCTTAGAAAGTGATTTTTCTTCTGTAGCTTTTTGGTAAAAAACAAAACAAAACAAAACAAAAAACTTGTCTTATTTGTTCATTTAACATATGGAACAGTTTTTATTTTGTCTCTAAAGAGAAGAAATGAGTTTTAAAAAATATTTTACTTAATTACTTTTAACATATAGATGCCATTAATTTAGAGGATAATATTATGAGTCAAGGTAGCTCTTTGTAGTTATGTAAGTCATGTAAACCAAAGAAACAAATTAATGGGATGGACATTTTACTTGTTTATTTTGATTGCATTCTCTAAAACATTCTAAGAAATTTTTCATTCTTTCAATTTACAGTGATTGCCCATGTAAGAGCTCAGATTTCTTTCTTTCGACCTTGCATTTTCTAGAGGAAAGAGACTATCCTGTGGGCTTTGTGGTTACAAGAGTCCTCCCACTAGCTCTTAACAAAATTGTTTGGAGGGTGTGGCACTAACACCAACCCTCCCAGTACCTGATTTTTAAATTTTATACGTGTGTGTGTGTGTGTTTGTATGTATATATATATATATACATACATACATACATATATACGATTTCATCTTTGCCCTCTATGAAAATCCGCTAAAGACCCACCACATTTCCCATATGTGACTCACTGTCATGTTGTAGAAAGTTGTTGTGGTTTCAGGGAAATAAGGTCATGTAAGATGTGAAATTACTCACAGTTCAAAATACATACTCATATTTCTAAACACTCTGTGTAAAGTATTGAAAAAGAGAGTGTAGCTACTGAACCATAAGGGAAGAATTCACACTGGATCTAAATACAAAAGAAATTCTCCACAGACTACTGATCATTACAGTTCATTTGTGCTTTATCTCTTTATTATAAAACACACATAGTAATGATAAGTTGCAATGTTTTAAAGCTCTTTCTAAAAAAACTCAAGTACTTTTTCAACAAATAAAAAATAACTTCAATAACCTTTTCAGCAGGTGGACAGTAAATATTATCAACTGTAGTCAAGAATCAAAGTAGATATGATTTAAGATAATGCCAGCAGAGGAACAGAAAGAAAGGGTCTGAGCTAAGAAATTCCTAATGACTTTCTTAACACTCTGAAAAATAATCTTTGCATTCAATACCAGTTTTCTATTAACTCTAATAAATTTTAAGGAAATAAAACTTTGCCAAAATAATTTATTTAATAAAATTTAACTCATTGTTACATGTAACTTTTCAGAGGCATCAGAAAAGGATTTTCATCAACTCAAGAATGTTAGGAATTCTCATTCAAAATGTTAAGAATTCCTGGCATTAGAGTTTTTAAAATTTAAAGACATGTGTGAGAACCACAAATGCAGAATAAAAGGCAATGAAGTCATGGGGCAACTTTCTTAACAGATTTAGAAGCTAGTGATACAGTTTAATCTTTGTGTCAGAACTTAAAGCTTGGGGAATCTTTTCAAAAATATGATGAAGCACAGGAAGCTATAACTTTCTAATCAATTATCAGAAAAATAAAAATGAGAAGTATGAATAATAACAGTAACAATCATTTGGGATGAATTTTATGCAACTTGCAAGCTATCTAGCACCTGTCTTTCTTTCATCTAGCTATAAAGCAAAGAATATAAATTAATTTACCTTCAAATCTACCCACTTGGTAAAATTGAGGTAAATAATTATTTGCCACTTAAAGGTCTCATGGCCTTTGCATTGTTCTCAGTCTATGTGTTGATTCAAATATCAGCAATTTGAATTATAATATGTGGTCCCATTTAATCAGTATTTTACAGTTTACCCAAAGCTTTATTATATGCTATCTAATTTAAGGCACCCTAAACTCTGTGGCTAGATATGCATTTATTTTTCCCACTCAAAAATAAGAAAGTTGTGGCTGGGAAATACATGTAAGAAGAAGGGCACCCTTTCAGGTGTTAACTCTTTTGGCTAGTCACATCAGCTTCATTGCATTTTTAAAAAATTATTTACTTTATCTCTTTATTATAAAACACACATAGTAATGATAAGTTGCAATGTTTTAAAGCTCTTTCTAAAAAAACTCAAGTACTTTTTCAACAAATAAAAAATAACTTCAATAACCTTTTCAGCAGGTGGACAGTAAATATTATCAACTGTAGTCAAGAATCAAAGTAGATATGATTTAAGATAATGCCAGCAGAGGAACAGAAAGAAAGGGTCTGAGCTAAGAAATTCCTAATGACTTTCTTAACACTCTGAAAAATAATCTTTGCATTCAATACCAGTTTTCTATTAACTCTAATAAATTTTAAGGAAATAAAACTTTTGCCAAAATAATTTATTTAATAAAATTTAACTCATTGTTACATGTAACTTTTCAGAGGCATCAGAAAAGGATTTTCATCAACTCAAGAATGTTAGGAATTCTCATTCAAAATGTTAAGAATTCCTGGCATTAGAGTTTTTAAAATTTAAAGACATGTGTGAGAACCACAAATGCAGAATAAAAGGCAATGAAGTCATGGGGCAACTTTCTTAACAGATTTAGAAGCTAGTGATACAGTTTAATCTTTGTGTCAGAACTTAAAGCTTGGGGAATCTTTTTCAAAAATATGATGAAGCACAGGAAGCTATAACTTTCTAATCAATTATCAGAAAAATAAAAATGAGAAGTATGAATAATAACAGTAACAATCATTTGGGATGAATTTTATGCAACTTGCAAGCTATCTAGCACCTGTCTTTCTTTCATCTAGCTATAAAGCAAAGAATATAAATTAATTTACCTTCAAATCTACCCACTTGGTAAAATTGAGGTAAATAATTATTTGCCACTTAAAGGTCTCATGGCCTTTGCATTGTTCTCAGTCTATGTGTTGATTCAAATATCAGCAATTTGAATTATAATATGTGGTCCCATTTAATCAGTATTTTACAGTTTACCCAAAGCTTTATTATATGCTATCTAATTTAAGGCACCCTAAACTCTGTGGCTAGATATGCATTTATTTTTCCCACTCAAAAATAAGAAAGTTGTGGCTGAAAAAGGAAGTACATGTAAGAAGAAGGGCTTTAGCCTCTTGGTTTCAGGTGTTATTTGTGACTCTTTGCAACTGACACCCAAATATACCAAATTACAAAGCTGAGTCACATCAGCTTCATTGCAGACCCTACACTCATACATTCAGAGATTTCAAAGTAAGAGAATTCTGAAGACATGCAATTGAAAAGCAGGCTTATTTATTCTTATACTTTTAAAATAATTTTCTTTTTATAAGATTATTTTTACATTATAAAGAGAACCTTAAAATTCATAGTGTATATGTCATTTTCATATAAAAAAGTATAATGTGTTTTAAGTATACTTCATTCCAAATGCTATGTAATAGACACTATGTTCTATACATAGGATGTGAAATGAATTGCAGATTAAATATGCTGATAAATGTTCTTAGTGAGCAGTCTGAAGCTGCCTTATGTTCAGTCATTTATATCCTTAGAATTTGATTCTTATGTTCAATATGTTTAAACATTCAAACAGAGCAAAATTTCAAGGATCTCCACTGAATGCCCTGCCGTGTCACACCAGAAGTGACACAATAAAAGAGTTATGAAGGTGACACGATTTAACTTTTGCTAGATTATAATGTTATCCCTTGCAAAGAGTATGTTTTCGGTGGGTAATTTTCCATCATGAATATGTATTGTTGATGCACAAATACTTGGAAAGCTCTCTTTTTTTACAGCTGTCTTCACTTCTTTTAAATAAGGCAAACTTTGGATGCATAATTTAGGATAATTATGCACGAAAAGATAACATTTTGTGTATTATAACTAAGCATTGGCCATGAACAAATAATGGTGATATGCACCTTCTCCATCTTCCCTTATATTCCATGTAGACCTTTTGGAACCAAAATAAACAGGCAGTGTGGAAGGGTTAAATCCATTTTAGAATACCTAACTATTATGCTTAGGTAATTTGACTTCCTTTAGGGTGGAGTCAACTTAAATGGAAGAAAATTAAACAACACAGAGAAACTGAATTTGTTTCATGTTTACAAAAACCAAACTCATGATTAATTTTGTTTCTTTATTCTTATCTTTCATTTAATTCTGTGTTGTTCAGTTCTATCATAATGTATACATCTGCAGTCTCACAAAGACCATTGTTTCAATGGCAGTATTTGGAGGTTTGAAATTTCTATTGCCTTAGCAATACTGTTAAAATTTTGTGACATTCAGTCATTTGGATTTCTTTTGATGCTGAGTTGTCTTTTAAGTGAGCTTTTATTCCTTTTAAAGTACTGATAATAGTCAATATATCTTAGTTATTCCTATCTCTCCATGAGTATACGATGTATCTTACATGACTAGCACCTTAGAATTTATAAGCCATTTTGCCGTGCAGTGTTAAGCACTGACATGTTACATATTGAATATTTTTTCCTCATGAAAATATACCTTCTTACTGAAGCATTCTGAAGAATTAACAAAAGATGTATGGTCTGATTTCCAGCTTATATGACATTTTCAGGATTCCACTGCTGTAATATTTTACAGTGCAACATATAATTCAGGGGTCCATATTAATCAAGCAAGAAGAAATGACAAAATTTTACATATAGCAACTGTGATTTCTGGAGTCTTTCCCAAGGAATTTTATGTTAAAGAAGCCAAAGTATCCCTGAAAAAATGTGAGGAACTAATTTTTCATGATCGCTGATACTGACACTAGCTCCAGAGAATCATTAAAGACTCATATTGTTGAAATTAGAATAGCTATGGTCTGTTCTTTTGTCTGGTTGGCTTCCTTTAAGTCACATTTATTCTTCCTCATAGTCTCACATTCTTGATTTTGCATGTTTCTCGCTTTATTTTGAGGGTTTTTCATTTACAAAAGATGAACATAATTTGTGTATTATAACTAAGCATTGGCCATGAACAAATAATGGTGATATGCACCTTCTCCATCTTCCCTTATATTCCATGTAGACCTTTTGGAACCAAAATAAACAGGCAGTGTGGAAGGGTTAAATCCATTTTAGAATACCTAACTATTATGCTTAGGTAATTTGACTTCCTTTAGGGTGGAGTCAACTTAAATGGAAGAAAATTAAACAACACAGAGAAACTGAATTTGTTTCATGTTTACAAAAACCAAACTCATGATTAATTTTGTTTCTTTATTCTTATCTTTCATTTAATTCTGTGTTGTTCAGTTCTATCATAATGTATACATCTGCAGTCTCACAAAGACCATTGTTTCAATGGCAGTATTTGGAGGTTTGAAATTTCTATTGCCTTAGCAATACTGTTAAAATTTTGTGACATTCAGTCATTTGGATTTCTTTTGATGCTGAGTTGTCTTTTAAGTGAGCTTTTATTCCTTTTAAAGTACTGATAATAGTCAATATATCTTAGTTATTCCTATCTCTCCATGAGTATACGATGTATCTTACATGACTAGCACCTTAGAATTTATAAGCCATTTTGCCGTGCAGTGTTAAGCACTGACATGTTACATATTGAATATTTTTCCTCATGAAAATATACCTTCTTACTGAAGCATTCTGAAGAATTAACAAAAGATGTATGGTCTGATTTCCAGCTTATATGACATTTTCAGGATTCCACTGCTGTAATATTTTACAGTGCAACATATAATTCAGGGGTCCATATTAATCAAGCAAGAAGAAATGACAAAATTTTACATATAGCAACTGTGATTTCTGGAGTCTTTCCCAAGGAATTTTATGTTAAAGAAGCCAAAGTATCCCTGAAAAAATGTGAGGAACTAATTTTTCATGATCGCTGATACTGACACTAGCTCCAGAGAATCATTAAAGACTCATATTGTTGAAATTAGAATAGCTATGGTCTGTTCTTTTGTCTGGTTGGCTTCCTTTAAGTCACATTTATTCTTCCTCATAGTCTCACATTCTTGATTTTGCATGTTTCTCAGATCTTTATTTTGAGTGGGTTTGTAATAATAACAGCCTCTTCTAAAGCAGAAACAAGTTGCCACATGTGGATGCCTACAGCACTTAAGTAGAAGAGTTTATGTTTATAGCACACAATCGTAGTGGACCCATGGTAAAAAGGACAAGAAATCTCTAGAGAAAAGATGGGTGAGAAAGAGTCATGTATGTTTCCGTATAAGCTACTCAATTCATAACCCCCCACATTAAACTTGGCATCTTTATCTTTCCAGAGGCAAAAAAAGTGTCTAGCTCTTCAACTTAGATTATAGCCTTGTTGCTTTTATTTTCAAACATCCACTTTATACTAGCTTTTCTTTGAACTTTCCTCCATTATAATACACTGGTGGTCAATATTCCAGTTCCTACAATGTTCACGCAGTATCTCCTTTGGATAGATACCAACCTTTCTGAAATAGTAGTTTAACCCTTTGTTTTTCATTAAATTCATTCCTCAACACACATAATCTGGGTTTTGCTAGTACTGGTGTAAGGCGATCATTCATGATAAATACACCCGTGATCTCCACATATTCAAACGTTATAACTATTACAAAAATCTTAAACTATTTAACCTCAGAAGAATAGACTTCATTAATTCCTATTTCTTAAAACTACCTTCAGACCCTTCTCATTGCATTCTCTTCAGTGTTAAGACTGGCCAAGGTTCTACCCATGCTTTTCTAACTGGAATGACCTTTCCCCTGTGTTGAACACCTGTTCAACATCTGAGACTCAAATTAAACTGAACCTATATTAAAACTTCTCTTCCTTACACTATGTCCTCATTAAATACTGCACTTGTCTGTACTAATGTATTGATATATTGAAACATAACTGTATGACTACTTCCTTTATGTGCATTCCTGGGATGAAAATCAGTACCTAATATATGGTAAACATTAATGGATACTTAATTAAATAATGACAAGTCCTGAGCATGGTTGGTGAGCTAAAAACTTCAGTGTCCTTTTAATATCATTTTCCATTGAGATATTCATATTCCTAATTTTACTTAGTTTAAACTCTAATAAAAGATATACAACTTAAATTCCTTTTAGTTGAAAGAGACAGAAACTAACATAAATAAGTTTCCACTTATTGAACTCTTAATCTCACAACAACTCTGAAAATAAAGCCAACGATATCCCTATTTTTTATGGTTAAAAAACAACAACAACAACAACAAAAAAAAAAAAAACAGAAAAGTCATGGGCTGAGGTTATGCAGCAAAGAGTGCCATAAGATTACATAATAAAACACAACTCTCGCCAAAGTTGTGCACTAAAGCTACAATGGGGGGAACATACAAAAAAACAGTGCTCTTAGGAGTAGACATTTAAGCTGATCTCTGAAATATTTTATCTGCTTAGATAAAGGGAAGAACATTTAGAAAGAAGGTAGTAGCCCTGAAATGGCTTAAGCCAAAATAGCATGTTGGGTAGGTTAAAGAATAAATGTATTGAATCAGGGGTCTCATAAAGTTGAAAGAATAAATGTGATTGGGTAAAACACTGGTGGTCAATATTCCACTACAGTCAAGTATCTCCTTTGGATAGATACCAACCTTTCTGAAATAGTAGTTTAACCCTTTGTTTTTCATTAAATTCATTCCTCAACACACATAATCTGGGTTTTGCTAGTACTGGTGTAAGGCGATCATTCATGATAAATACACCCGTGATCTCCACATATTCAAACGTTATAACTATTACAAAAATCTTAAACTATTTAACCTCAGAAGAATAGACTTCATTAATTCCTATTTCTTAAAACTACCTTCAGACCCTTCTCATTGCATTCTCTTCAGTGTTAAGACTGGCCAAGGTTCTACCCATGCTTTTCTAACTGGAATGACCTTTCCCCTGTGTTGAACACCTGTTCAACATCTGAGACTCAAATTAAACTGAACCTATATTAAAACTTCTCTTCCTTACACTATGTCCTCATTAAATACTGCACTTGTCTGTACTAATGTATTGATATATTGAAACATAACTGTATGACTACTTCCTTTATGTGCATTCCTGGGATGAAAATCAGTACCTAATATATGGTAAACATTAATGGATACTTAATTAAATAATGACAAGTCCTGAGCATGGTTGGTGAGCTAAAAACTTCAGTGTCCTTTTAATATCATTTTCCATTGAGATATTCATATTCCTAATTTTACTTAGTTTAAACTCTAATAAAAGATATACAACTTAAATTCCTTTTAGTTGAAAGAGACAGAAACTAACATAAATAAGTTTCCACTTATTGAACTCTTAATCTCACAACAACTCTGAAAATAAAGCCAACGATATCCCTATTTTTTATGGTTAAAAAACAACAACAACAACAAAAAAAAAAAAACAGAAAAGTCATGGGCTGAGGTTATGCAGCAAAGAGTGCCATAAGATTACATAATAAAACACAACTCTCTCGCCAAAGTTGTGCACTAAAGCTACAATGGGGGGAACATACAAAAAAACAGTGCTCTTAGGAGTAGACATTTAAGCTGATCTCTGAAATATTTTATCTGCTTAGATAAAGGGAAGAACATTTAGAAAGAAGGTAGTAGCCCTGAAATGGCTTAAGCCAAAATAGCATGTTGGGTAGGTTAAAGAATAAATGTATTGAATCAGGGGTCTCATAAAGTGAGACAATGATGAAGAAATAGGGTGGGTATAAACCGTTTAGGACCTTAAGATCTGGGTAAAAACTTGCTTCTCCCCATTGTAATAGGAGTTGATTACAACAGAGTGACATGTTCTTTCATTTTGAAAAGATTACTGTAATTGACGTATAAAGATTAGACTACAGAGAACAGATATCAAAAATTGGGAAAATTACAAAAGAATGATACCTAATAAAGTCCATTTAGTAGCCGTGAAATTAAAAGAGGTTTGCTCTTTGGAAGAAAAGCTATGACAAATCTAGACAGTGTATTCAAAAGTAAAGACATCACTTTGCAGCAAAAGTCCATGTAGTCAAAGCTATGATTTTCCCAGTAATCATGTATGGGTGTGAGAGTTGGACCATAAAGAAACTAAGCGCTGAAGAATGGATGCCCTTGCACTCTGAAGTTGAAGGAGACTCTTGATACACTCTTGGACTGCAAGGGGATCAAACCAGTCAATCCTAAAGAAAATCAACCCCGAATATTCATTGGAATATTCAGGACTGATGCTAAAGCTGTAGCTCCAAGACTAACGGGATCAAACCAGTCAATCCTAAAGAAAATCAATCCTGAATATTCATTGGAATATTCAGGACTGATGCTAAAGCTGTAGCTCCAAGACTGGCCACCTGATACAAAGAGATCACTCTTGGAAAAGACTTTAATGCTGGGGAAAATATAAGCAAAAAAGAGAAGGGGACAACGGAGGCCAAAATGGTTGGATGGCATCACTGAGTCAATGGATACAAGCTTGAGTAAGCTCTGAGAGGTGGTGAAGGACAGGAAAGCCTGGTGTGCTGCAGTCCATGGGGTCACAAAGAATTGGCCACGAGGGAGCTACTGAACTGAACTGAACTAGTTGTCTTTGAAGAAAATGCCATAAGATTACATAATAAAACACAACTTTTCGCCAAAGTTGTGCACTAAAGCTACAATGGGGGGAACATACAAAAAAACAGTGCTCTTAGGAGTAGACATTTAAGCTGATCTCTGAAATATTTTATCTGCTTAGATAAAGGGAAGAACATTTAGAAAGAAGGTAGTAGCCCTGAAATGGCTTAAGCCAAAATAGCATGTTGGGTAGGTTAAAGAATAAATGTATTGAATCAGGGGTCTCATAAAGTGAGACAATGATGAAGAAATAGGGTGGGTATAAACCGTTTAGGACCTTAAGATCTGGGTAAAAACTTGCTTCT